>CM072886.1:112879294-114209294 GCA_037013685.1 Acridotheres tristis | reverse complement strand
ATCCAGAGGATCCATAAACCCGAAAATATTATTGTTTTGTCCTTTCATGACACTGCTTTTCTCATTTCGTTAAAGTACTCAGAGTCTTAAGACTCAGTCTCTGTGTTTCACCTAATAATATCTGATACTGTCATGGATTCATTTTCGATCTATGTTAGTTTAGAAGGGCACTATTCTTTTTTTGACTGAAAATCTCTGAGGACAAAATCTTTGTCAAATCATCTGTCTGATATGCTTAGCCTATGCAGAACTGAAAACTGCCTCTTAAATTACTTCAAAATCTGTATAGATTTCCTCCCTGTACTCTGCTCTAATAGCTTGAAAAGGGGAGATGAAGGCATCTCTAACTTCCCACAGTACAGCTGCTAGCAAATATAATCCACAAGCCCAATAGTTAAATATCCAGCTCAGCAGGACTTAAAATAGTTCCATCTATCACAGCTCATCTCTTTCCATATGGCTATTCCAACCAAATGAATGCAAAATAATAATTGTTCTAAGCAGTCAAAGGAAAGAAGACAGTGAAATCATAATACTCTCTGGACACTCCAGCACTTCTTGGAAATGTTTCTCTTTCTCTGTCTGCCTCAAGTTAATTTATTTGCTATTCTTGCAATATTTATTTCTATAGTAGAGACATTAGTGTGAACATTGTGTTGCAGGGCACACTAAGACCTTCTCCTCTGAACAGAGATTACAATACAGAAAACAGGATTAAGCAGGACTGACAGCAAACTAAATGAATACAGGCAGGCAGATCTCAGTCTCTGGTCCAACAGTTGTATCCATAATAACTTTTTTCTTTTTTCTTCCCCAGAAGATGAGCTAGAAAAAAAAAAAAACAACAAACAACTATTGCTTAAAGGAAGCTTTAAAATTATGCTTAAATTAATGCCAGGGAGAACTAGAGAACATAACCTTCTATTAAATCTTTTAAGTCTCAGAAATACTAGGGTGGAGCATTGTCCTGTGAAGGATACAGTCTACAGAAAACATTCAGAGTTTTTATATAAATGCCCCTGTGAAAGGACTTGGAGATTTATTTCAAAGTATAGGAAAGCAACTCCTAAAGCTGTGATCTGAGGTCACCCACAAACTTTGAGTTCATATGTGATACTGAAAGGTAATCAAATATACTAGCTCTGAATGCTTTGACGGGATTTTACTTAAAAGCAAAGCAAGAAAATATGCATTAACATGTGTATAATCACCACATTTAATGTAATATAACTGTTCATTAAAATGGAGCAATAAAATGATCAGTCTGAAAGCTGTGGCTCAGTGTCAGTGTACCTTCCAGTTTCATGAACACTGCCATTACAGCAATATTTTCTGTTCTCAGGTTAGCTGTTTTAAAGCTAACTACTACAACAAGGAGTTCAAGATCTGGGCCCAGAGACTTAGCACCAAATCGTGGTTCTGATCAAGGATATGAAGATCCTCAACACAGTCAATTTGTATTTCACTGCTATCAGAAATTACAGACTGCTTTACTAACAAAATATTACAATGACCAATTCAATGACTGACTGACTTACTGAGCAAACACATATATAAAAGAACAAATAATAAATGAAATATCAGTGTCTTATGTCACTAATATTTAGGGGAAATATACTTTGCCTATTTTTTCCCTTTTTGTTTCTTGAAAGACATGTTTTACAAGCAGTATTTTCTCCATATAGAAGGGACAGGTTTGAAGCCTTGTCTAAAGTTGCAGATTCTCAGCTTAATCCTATCAATTACTCAGAGTTTTCACCTCTTTTTCTTCCAGACAGCCTGTTTAGAGGGCTTATAACTTTGGAATTTGACACAGACACGTGCAGAATGAGAACTATCTGCTCGTCTATCTGCTCTGTTGTCCAGTGAATATTTTTTACAGTGTAAAGCTCAGTTGAATCAAATTGAGAGCTTTGGAAAGGCAATGCTGAAGTGTTCCTTTTATAACAGACAATCCTTAGGCTTGTTCATGTACAGAATCTAAAGACCATGAGTCCATTCCAGGACTGTTTATTCTGAAAAGTTATGGACATGCAGAAACACTTTGTCACATTGGCCTGGAAAAACCACAGAGAGAAGCAATATGAAAAAATCATCTCGCTCTCACAAGGGCAGCTCAGATTTGTTTCAGAGATAAACAAAGCAGGATTTATAAGGAAATTTTCCTTTCAAACCTGAGATGGAGTAGTCACAGCAAAGGCAGAACTCATACAGGCATGAAAAGGACCAGAGACATCAGAGGTCCACTGGCTGCACCTTGTGCAGAAGAGATCATGCAGTTGGGTCTTCCCACCTCTCCCCCCTCTCATTCATTCACAGAATCACAGAATATGTCCCAACATCCCAAGTAGGGTCCAGTAAATCCTTAATAGTGTAAATGAACTAAAAAAGACCCAATACTTTAGAAATAATTAATACACAATCTTCTTTCTGAAAAGTACTTAAATGTTCTCCATAGTGCTTTAAATTTCATGATCTTTTTTCAAAAGAAATCTCAAAACCAACTCTGGAAGATAAGCAGAACAGCCATGACTTTCCCTAATAGCTTTTTTACTTAAGAGAACTTAACATTTTATTGGAATAAATTATTTTACAACTTCTTTACTTACAGGTATTTGTGTCTGAACCATTTAACTGGAACTTTCTAGAAATAATTCAAATTAGGATGGTTCAGACATCAGGTCTGGAAAGTATCATCATAAGTAGTTTTATAAAAATAAATTGAACTACAACTTTTATTTACAATAACTGTGAACAGCACAAAAAGTGCTGAAATGTAATCAGTTTTAGTGGGGCTATTCAGTTGTTTTTCCAAGCTGGATGAGAATGATCAACACCTTGGAACCAATTAACACATTGCCATGCTGTTACATAACTGGTATTTTGGGTCATTTAAAAAGCCTTAACCAAATGTTAACTAACTGATGCATTAGGTCCTTGCTGCCTTGAACTGACATTTTCTGATCACACCCTATGGACAGACAGGAGCTTTTGCACACAGTGTAATCTCTCAGTGAAAGCACAGAGGCTTCTGCTCAAATGCATCTAAGCATAAAAGCTTTCAATTATTCAGCCAGAAAGATTCTACCCCTATGAGATCAAACACAAATGTACTGTTGAATTTTGATCCAAAAGCCCCAAGCCTTGAGAAAATTGAGTGTGATGGCTTTGGGAAGGCACTGCTCCCCATTTTGTCCAGCAGACCATACAAAGATATCCCCCTTCATAAAGGGAAGCTGCTCATGACAGCAAGGAAGAATATCTGTGCTGTAATGCACCATTAAATCAAATTAACCCAATCATCCACCTGCTAAGTGAACAAAATAAAGGGAAATCTCATTCTCAGCATGTTCCTTTGCTCCCCATCGGCAGGGAATGGAAGCATCATGTGAGGAGTTCCTTAATGTCACCAGTTAGCCTGTAGTTCTTTCAAAGCCAAGCAATGTACTTTGTTTCTAGTGTTTTAGCACATTTATTATGGCCAAATACAAGTTCTTTGCCAAAATTAACTGCAGCAGGAAAACTGTACTTCCTTTGAATGCTTTTGTCTGTTTGCTTGTGAAGTGGGTTGGGTTCATTAGTGAAATAAATAAATAATTAGAAACTACCAAATAGCCTCAAGCCAAGATATTTAATATTGAAGATGTCACTATGGTACTTTTTAGTTTGCTACTGTTGTTCCTCCACCCTACATGGGCCTGGACTTCCATCTAAAACTATATTTTTCTTTATTTACCTCCTCTTCACAGAGGCATGATGCACTGGGAACTCCCAAAACTTGCTGGTTCAGAGTGAGGACTACTTTGCTTTTCTTTCTTACTGAACCAGCGTCATAAAAACAAAAGCACTATCCAAGCTCATTTTTTTGCCTGTAAGACCAGTTAGTCACTAAACATCAAGGGAATGTGTGTGAAATTGCAACAGGCCCATTATCAGGAAATAAACTACCACCTAGGAAAATTGAATCCTAGTCCTACTTCAGTTTTACAGATTGAAGCATCACATTTTTAGCCCTGCAACAGCATTTCTGTTAATGTGTTCTGACACCAGATGCTTTTATTATTCATATAAACGTAGTGCCTTTCTTTCTTTAGTAATTTATTTTATCAATATCATACAGTTTTCCTATCTGGTGGAAAAGTATTTTATTTTTATAAAAGAAAGGTCTTGTTTAAGGGGAGGGTAGATGAGAGAAAAATCATGCCATAGTGTCTTATATAGGAAAATTTACAAGCCATTTTCCTATTTATATGGACACTAAATTAAATAAAATCATATTTGTACCTACACATCTAGATGAGCTTCCTGGTTTATGATGGTAAAATAGACAATTGTTTCAAAATATTAACTGGAATGACTGCAGCTGATTTGACTTCTATTGTATTTATCAGGTGAGGTATTGGGGATTAAAACATTTGAAAAGCTGTGGAAGACATGTATTTACTGTTTTTATTACAGTAAAGAATGAAGAGAAGGGCTTTAGGCTGGAGGATAATTTAGAAGCACTGAAGATCACACCAGAATACCAAATTGTTTTTAATAAGATGAAATGTTTCTTGTGATCCTATTAGCAAGCCTTGGTTTTGGTTCTGTGGGTGTATGTACACATATTAATGAGATTTTTAAAAAATACAGCAAGAAAAATGATAATTTAAAATTACACACTAAGATTTCTGTTTAAGATTAGTTTTTTTTCTCCATCCTGGTCATTCTATTTTATAACTGTTAGTGATGCAGTAAATTTTGAACTTAAAATGTGGGATAACACAACTATACAGAAAATCCTTTCATTCTACCATTATAAGTAATAAGGACATAATGGAAAAACTAATCAGAAAGTATCCAGTAAACAGAAAGCGAAGAAATGTGCGAGTAATAAACATTTTATGGCTCAAGTTCTTTAACAAACAAGAAACATTTGGCCTACATTTCAGATAGGAAAAAAAATTAATAAAATAGGAAAAGTGACTTAAGTGTGAAAAATATGCAATAGAACAACTTACTTTTTTTAGGAATACACAGGTTTCTTCTAAAATTTTGTACATTTTCGACAGTTAAAATTTTTGCACATATCTAGTGTCCCCTAGGATGCGTGAAATTTACAGTGGAAAAGGTTTTTGTGCTCAGTGCTGTGGAAGTACAAACTCTACTGACAAAGAAGCAAGGTCCTGGGCCTAAGGTGATCTGCTATAGCACAGGATAGTAGCAAAAAAAGGTAGACTGAAGAATAACAAAATCATCATCCCTAATGGGTTGACAGTCATCAGGAAAATAAAAACTGCACCTGAACAACAGAACCACCCCCACAGAAAAAGGCCAGAGAATAAGCAGCAGCAGCTTTCAAAGCAGCACACCAGCAGCATTTGATGCAATCTGGGCCACCAAGGACATTGTAGCTCTGACCCTGACCTTTCTGAGGAAAGCAACAGGTGGGACCAGTGTTTGCAGGTCTGTGGACATCTCTGGCTTCCAGCAGCGCTGCAGTTCTTGTACAATGTGAATTCTCTCCTTTACCCTTGAGCTGGCCTGGCAGTCAGGAGTGCAAGTTACCCCTTCTGTCTCAGAGTTGTGTTTAGGACTTGATCCAAAAGGAGGGACCTGGTGCCCCAGAGCAGTGAGGTGTGCATTCATGCAGTTCCCAAGAGCTCTCCTTGATCTTATCTGCTGACAAACACCAGGTCTATCTATCTAATCTATCTATCTATCTATCTATCTATCTATCTATCTATCTATCTATCTATCTATCTATCTATCTAATCTATCTATCTATCTATCTATCTATCTTACTTTTCTGAAGAGGTTGTAAGGGTGTTTGGGAACAACTTTTATATGACTTATATCACCCAGACTGAATACCCACAGGCAATGTTTTGTCTTCATCAAACCTTTTCCTGCAAGAGCAGGTTCACCTGCTTTTGCACACAGGTATCTAGGATAACACAGGCTGCTTTCTAAAATTTAAAACTTAACAATTCCTCTATATAAAAACAAACCACCTTTTTTTTTTCCTTAATGGCAAAGAAAGTTCACTAAGTTTTAATGCTTTCCAGCTAAACACTGAAGCAAAGGATTTCCAGAGAAAACAAGATTATTTGAAGAATGTGATTTCATTGCAGCATTTCCCACTAGGACAAGATCTTTAAGTGTGTGGTTGAAACACCAGGATACTTGGGGGCTGCTTTTGAATCTCAAGCAGACAAGGCTTATGAATATCCACACACAGAACTTGGGGAAAGGATTTCATGGGATACAATTAAATAGAGAACAGAAACAAAAATCCTTGCAAATGACAGTCAAACTTGATTAGTAATGGCAAAAGAATTAAAAAAAAATCACAGAGCTACCATTGGATATCTCATGTTACTTTGAACCTACCTGCCCTTTACTCTCAGCCCCTGACCAAGATCTTTCTTATGATATTTGAAACCCTCCTACAGCTAGATATGATGTGGACTTAAAATTTTTAAACTGAGGAAGAGCTTAGAAGTTTAAACTCAGGAGAAAAGACTAAAAACTCTAAAGTAAAAAACCAAAACTTGAGTATGAGCTTGACCAAGAAGGATATCAGATGGCTTCACATTTGCAGGAATTACTTTCACATTTTCCACTAAATATATTTTCCTCTCCCTTTCTCTCTCTCTCTCAAACATTTACTGTGTGTTTTCTAGTTTTTCATACAACATAAGAGTCTAAACAGATAGGATTCAAACTCCTTGCAGCACAATAATAGCATATAATAAAAACACAACACGCAAAGAATTATTCTTTATAAAATTCATATTACTGCAGGTGAAGATGCTAATCAGCATATGATAGAGGTTGATATAACCTTTTGGTTGATACAATCTTTTAATTGATAATTAGGATAGAAGCTGGCAGCTAGGACCCAGCATGGGGCTGAGCAATGCTGAATGAAGCTGGATAATGCTGAATGCTGACAGGCAAAGGACACAATGGGCCAGCAGTTCAGATGAAGCTGGGCTCGTGAATAGCCTCATACATGCCATTTCCTTCAAAAGGTCACTTGCAAGCTGGGGCTACTCCAAACACAACAAGGGTGTGCAGGTGATAATTGGTGGCAGAAGACACATATGTATGTATGTATCTGTGCACCCAAACTCTACATTTTTGAATGCAGTACGTAATGCCCTGCAATATATAGCAAAGAAAGAAGTTTTAATTAGTAAATGTTAGATTTCTAGCTCTAGACAGATAGAAATTTCTTCGTGATCTTGCTTCCTGAGGTATAACATAAACTGGGTTTTTGTTTTGCAGCTTTCTGTGTTGCTTTCCAATCCTCCTATTGCATTTGATTGGGCTGAGAAACCCAGAGGAGGGGAAGGGGCAGGCATCACATGGAAAGACAAAAGCATGCTACCAGACTAAGCTCCACATATCTCTACATGGCAGGTAAACAGCAGGGAGGCAAAACACAGATCCTGTGTGATAAGTAAACATCTCATATCAGGTATAGATGCAGAGATACAGAGATGTGTACAAGTTACTAGGTCATGCTGCTTTTGTTTTCTCAGTGGTCAAGAGCAAGCTAGGAAATCCCTGTGTAAAACATGCCTGAGCAGCAAATAAACCACAGGCCTCTGGCTCTAAAAAATACAGATTACAGAAATTTTCTGCTCTGCTCCAAGGATTTGCAATGTCCTTTCACTCCCAGTTTCACAATCAACTCAGCTGCAGGATGGATGGCATGAAGGAATAGTTTAGAAGGGATGCTCAGTAGCACAAATATCTGCTTGAGTCTGAGGAAACATGCTGAAAATATCTTCAACATAGAAGATCAAAAACTTCATCTCTGGGACGTCTCATTCCACCAAAAATGAAGATTCACAGAATCACTACAAGAATAGCAGTGCAACAACATATCATGCAACCTTCTGAAAAATATGGTCGTAGAATCAAAGAACCATAGAAAGGCTTGGGTTTGAAGGGATTTTAAAGATCATCTATTTCCAACCCACCTGTCAGGATCTCCCACTAGACCAGGTTGCTCAGGGCCCCATCCAACCTGGCCTTGACCTCCAGGGATGATCAGACACAGCTGTCTGATCAGATCAGTAAAGGCACTGGCAATCGTAGTGGATTGTGTATACAAATTACTGAAAAAGGAGACATTTTTTACATTTTCATTTTATTAATGGTTTTCTCCTATGAATAATTTTGATGTTCTGGAGCAATCCTTGAAAGAAAAGTGGAACCTCTTTTATCATGCAAATGTCAATGCAAAAACGAGAACCAAAATTAAACTACAGGTTACACAAAGAAGAAAGAAACATATCAAAGTTGCTCTGAAAAGCTCACTTCTCTCTAGGGAAATTAAACTTGCAAATGTATTCCTTTTCTTTTCAAACATTTGTCCTTTTTTTTTCCTCTTTTGCAGGTGCTGGTGGGAAATCAGGGAAGGTATTCAAATGTAGATTAATTTAAAAGTATACATCCGATTGGATACTGTACTTGCTGTGAGCTTTTACTGACTGCAATTCAAAGGTTCAATTAAGACAATAAGAAGAGACCAAGATGAGGCTCTTCTAATAGAGGTCTCTTCTTTCCATGGAGAGCAAAGATTGTTATTTTAAAAGTAGTACAGCCAATTCCATATGTGTAGCTGAGACATAGAAATCTTTATTTTTAAACACTCTTCCGTAAGTGATGAACAAACACACACACACATGCACATACACACACACAAAAAAAAAAAAAAAAAAAAAAAAATGTTGCAGACACACACGCAGGATCCAATATTTAAATCTATATATTCTGCCAACCTGACGCATTAAAATTCTGGCAGCAAGTGATTACAAACATTGGTGAGTATCCAAAAGGATTACTTGTTTTCTTCATCAAGAATAACTTATACTTGAAGTATGGAAGTGAGGAGACAACAATCCATTAAAAAAAAAGAAACAACCTGAAGGATGAACACACAAAACAATACAGAGAAGGCACATTTTTCCCTTTCATATACTTTTGTTGTGGTCCCTGCCTGCATCTCCCTCATTTTGCTGGGGTCTGTTTTGTGTCTGCCAGCTGTGTCAGTGCAAGTTCTTTAGCTTTCCAACAGGGACAGGAGCACCTGGCTGGATCTCTGGAAGAGCAACTCTTAGACAAACTGGGTGTATTGGGTCCATGGGGTGACCAGATCTGGAAGTCTTCTCTCTCAAAGTGTCCCAAATCTTCCAGTATGTAATCTGGTGACTCACTCAGAACAGCACCATCACCCTCAGCATCCTGTCAGAGATTGAGCTACTGCTGTGGATTTACACAAAGTGCTATCATCACCAAAAGAGAGCAGAGGATGATGAGGAAAGGTCAGGCTGTTGACAGCCACAGCATTTCCACTGTAGAAATCCCCAAAGATAAAGACATTCTCTGTTTAAAGAAGGAATGAGAGCAACTTTGCTCATTCAACTCCAAATGCTTGTCCTTTCTCCAGCATCTTTCAGCAGCCACATCCACCTAAGAAATCTATCCAAACCTATTCCAAACTCTGGAACCTATGTCTGCCAGCAAGTGAGCCCCTGACTTTCCTTTCCATAAGTCTCAGAGCACAGGGAATGTTTCTTTGAAGTGTCTTCATTTGCTGTGGTGGTGCAGGAGCCCTGAGAAGTGGGGGTCAGCAGCATCTCACCTTGAACCCTAAATCTGCCTTTACGGCAAAACTCTTCCAGCTGGAGCCACTGCTTAGTGATCCCTGCTCTGTGCCAGAGTTGCACAGCCCTGGGCACCCTTTCACTGCTTCACTATAGCAACACAACTCTGTTCAAAATTCACTTCCAAAGTCTCCCCTGTGCTGGGGAAAACATAAGACAAGTTAATGTATTCAGAAGTGAGGTCTTCAGGGATTCTGCTTTCTCTTCAGGATTAACTATATTGAATTTAATTATTTTATTTATTTATTACTAGTAGTTCTTACATTCGAACCCACTTAAACTGCTTCTGAGAAAGAAATTACAAGAATGATGTATTCATAATTTTAATTCTGTTTTCATTAACAGTTATTACTATGATGTGTTCTGTTTGTTATTGTTCTTAAAATACTTGGTCTTGATGTTTTTTCAGCATCAAGTTGCTTTTCTATTAGTGGCATTGTTTGTTTAACCCATAACAAGATATGCTCCATGTGCTACTGAGGAGAAATGTAACTGCTCTACATTCATGCACAGTTGTTACCCTGCAGTTTTATTTTCTGCTACTGAATAACATCTGACTACAATATTTTTCAAATTATTTCAATTTTTTGATCTTCAGTTCTGAAGCAGATTTAAATTGAGAATAAGTGGAGAAATATTGAAAAAATATGTTACTTGGATAAACAATTTAATCCTTTTTTTTCCATATAATTGCCATTACCACAAGCAAGACTGCCACCCTTTCTTCCAGAAAGTTCATTGATTATCACTTCCAATTCAGCAAAAAACATTCATAGATACTGTAAGTACAAAGGCAATACAATAGCTTCTCTGCACAATATGAGGTATCCGTGTTGAGGGAGATAATATCTTCTTTTTAATTCTTTTATGTTCACAGATTTTACTATACATTTATATACACCTCTATACAGTTTAAATATACATATATTTCTATATACAGATAGATGCACATGGGTATCTATCAATATATACACACATATATGTATACATGAGCCCAAATACAGTGTCTCTCATGCATGTAAACCAGATGCCTTGGGAATGGTGTAAAAAATCTGCTGGAGCATTTAGAGGATGGCAGTATTTGCCAGAAAAGTAAATAGTTACATGCAAAATGTTTTTCACGGTGGTTTATATGGTGTGTCTGAAAGGCCAAGCCAGGCTTGAGAATAGAAACATAGAACTAACTCACTGTCTTCTTTCTGCCTTTAAAGGTTTTACCAATTATTATCAGTTTCTTGTTTGTTACATAATTTATGGACTTCTGGCATTCATTTAGAATACTCTAATGTACATCTGAATTCCTATCACTTGCCACTACTTTTGCCCTAGCCATTATATTTCAGTGTAGCAGTTACTTATTCCAGGATAAAAAGATTCATAGAATCCTAGATTCTTCTTAGAAAACATAATAAATTAGCAAGAGACATAGGTTTTATAACTTACTTTTCAGCTCTAAAGTTTAAAAAAAAAAAAAAGTATTACTGTTCCTATTAGGGAACATAGCTAATGCTATGTTGCCTCTATGCTGATGAATAGCTTGTCTTTTAATAGGTAGTTTACATAAAAAATTACATGGTGTCTGTGAACAGTAAAATTAATCTAGAATGGAGACACTTTGAGCTATTTTAATGCACTGGCTTAATACCCTTCAGTAGCACTCCTACAGCATGTTTTCAACTAGGGAGGAAAGAGTGGGCAAATTTTAATTGCTCAAACCAGGTTTCAATGTAAACTGGCTGTGCTCAGCTGTGCTTCATGACTCGAAGGCCTCTTACTCTGGTAGAACAATAGCATGTGATAATCACCAATTCTGCCAAAGCACACACAGTCAAACAATACACTTGATAGAATTCAATGACCTCGAGGCTACACTGTCTGTGCTCTCATATATAAAACTGTAAATGACAGGAGGAATAGGAGCTCATCTCAGAAAAGAAAATGACTGCTGCCAACAACTTGCCTAAGCAAGAGGTATGGCTCAACTGGCAGTGCTCAGGAGGCATGTTCATTTGCAAATGTAGACACAGAAAAGCAGTGTTAGGCATCCTCAGAGAAAGGACTGTCCTGATCTAGGGTGGAAATATTTGCTCGTGGCACCAGTGACAAGTATAATCTTTATAGTATAACCACATAAGCCATTTGGTGATAGATCCTCAATAACTAAAATGCATGTAGCCCAGAACCCCTCTGGTGTACTTCATGAGCAAGGAGATTAAAACAAAGAAAACTCAGTCCCATAGGAAAAGAGAGATTATTCTTACTGAAATGCATCTTACTAGTTATTTGCCAGCAAAGGTTAGGGACCACTACTTTGGCATATATGCTTCTCAGGCAAAACACTGTATCTTATTTGCTTGCTCTGTATTTGGCACATTTCATTGCTGAGATCATTCATCAAGGAATTCAAAAATGTCCTGGATTTTACAGTTACTCAGAAGTCAGACAGGCATTTAAGTGTTTGGCTGAGAGATCGTCTATATGGGAGGCCCTGGGGAGATTTTATTGTGACCTTCCTACTTGAAGGGGACTTGTAAGAAAGACGGGAACAAGACATTTTATCAGTGCTTGTGTTAGGACAGGGTAGTGGTTTTAAACTGCAAGAGGGCAGATTTGGATTAGCTATGGATTAGCTATAAGGAAGATTATTACACTGAGGGTGGTGAGGCACTGCACCAGAGCTTGCCCAGAGAAGTTGTGGGAGTCACATTCCTGGAAGTGTTCAAGTCCAAGCTGGATAGGGCCCTGAGCAACCAGATCTCATGAATGGCATCCCTCCCTATGGCAGGAGGGTTTGGAACTAGATGATGCTTAAGGTCCCTTCCAGCCCAGACCATTCTGTGATTCTATGCATAAGGAGCTATTCATATATGCACAAGACCTGCAGTCGGTGTGAAATCTTTTTTAGAAGTGTAAGCAGCACAACTGTTGTTGCCAAGCTACTTATTTTATTTCAAATGTTGGAAAAGACAAAGCATACAAGTCTTTTCTTGGATGATTGCTTTAAGAAGCAAATGGTCATTTGGGATTTCTTGCTTTGTTTCTTTTATGTGGTTCATTTTAAGTCAAAGCAAAGCAATAAGAATCCGTTTGTTTTCCACAAGATGTTCATGGAACAGCAATCCAGCATCCATTTATGGGATTAAAAATCTTCACATTATTAAGGCATCCACTGTTCCACATAAATGCAGCTCTGGGATGTGCTGCCTTGTATTGGTCAAAAAGATTTACAGCAGCCAGTCAGTTAATCTTACATCTATCTGAAACTACCAGAATACTCTTGCAAAGAGAATACTCTTGTAAGGCTAAAGATATATAAGGTAACATCAAGACAACAAGCATCTGAACACATATAACTAGGAAGTACTACATATTACATAACGGTTTTATTTCTCTCTATGGCCTATAAACCAAATAATTTTTTCCCTTTAAGATCATAATGGTAATGAACACATCTTTTACTCATATCCTCACTTTAAAGTTCTCAAAAGAAATGCCTGAAAGGCTGACACAACTTTCTTCTCCAACACCTTCAGCTGTTGAGTTCCACATGATTCAAATTATCTTCCACAGACTGGGAACCCCCAAGGAGACAGCAACAGATGAAGTATCATCATTGCACATAAATGCCCAAATCTGCATATTTTTAAAATAATAACAATAATTTTACTTTTCAGCTTTCAAAATCACTATAAAAGAGGTTTTTAATTGTAGAAAATACTAAAATAACCTGGGAAGAGTAGGAATACTTGAGCAAAATAAAAAGACAATCTCATTATTTGGCAGTGACCTGTCTCAGCTTGATTTATTTGGCTGATGGGTACTACTGAAGCTGACAATCTACTGAGGAAAAATAGTCAGATGAAAACTTTTAAATAAACTAATAAGAGATTAAGATCATTCAAGAGTCCAAACTAGTGATAGCTTTCAGTATTTTACAAAATTAACTCAAGCCCTCAATTTCTCTAGTTTTGATAATTTTGAACATACAAAAATGCAATTTATCTGCAGATAAAGAAGTAGACAAAATTTTAATCAAGAGATTGGAGACTGGAAAGAAAGCAATAACAATTAAGGATTAATAAACCATGAATGAATGACACAGGCTTGGACTTGAAAATCAGACATTTCTCGTGCAAAAAACATTTTTTTTTTTCTAAATCCTATTACTATAAAGTCACTAGGAGGTAATCTTTATAAACCTCAGAGGATGAAGGACAAAGGCTGTGCTACATTATTAGCTCCTCTTAAGAGATTTTGCTACTTTTGCTTTAATTTAAAGCAAAATCTGACTTTAAAGCTGGTAATTTCTTTGAGGTAATACTCAAACGAAGCTATTTATAGGAAATTTTAAAATTTAAGGATGAAGTGCAGCTTGCCAATGGTGTCTCTAATGCCTCTCAGTAGAAGCACGCACACCTAAGTTAACAATCCCATTATTTCATTACTACCAACCAGAAACTTTCCTTCTTGCAGCTTCAATAGACCTGTTGGCACTGTTTATCTGCTCATCTGGGAACACCTTCTGTGCTGGAACAGCTCAGCTGGCAGCTCTCCTACTAGACTCTGGCACTTTCAGGGAAGGCTTCTGGACTGGAATGGCTTCACCCAGAACAACAGGAAAGTTTGTAAACCTTTAATTTCAGTGCTGCATTACAGATCTCTGGAGCCTTGGAGCTGTCTGTGGGGTAAAAGTGCATGATGGCTGATCCATGCAATCCCTTGATATCTCTTTCTCTCAGTGTCCCATGTGCACAGAACTCTACTGTCAAGGCAAAATGAGACATTCCCTGACACACCTCACATGTTCCTTGTGATTTAGCAGTCATAAGGTACTTCTTGAAACTCCACTCTATTTTCTTTTCAGTAAGTCTGCTTATTTTAATCCCCTGTGTAACCTCTTACCAGTAGTTATACCAGTACTCTACGAGTAGTTGAAATATTTATTATATTATTAATATATATTATTATATTTAATCTATTAAAGTGCTCTGCTACCATTGCAGAAGAAGAATGTTTAAGAACAGCACCTTGCTCAAAATGCAAGGATTTATTCCTTGTTATTGTAGACATTATTATAGAGGACATCTAGAGATCTGAGAAATCTAAAGGCAAAATAATAGAATTAATGTCTTATTTAGAAATCTCATTATTTTTCTGGGCTTGATCCATTACTTTTGATTGTCTAGGTCAGCAGTACTTGACCTTACCAATAATTCTGAGATAGTAATGGACTCAATTCTCTTAAAAGATATATAAAAAAAGTTCTAAATAAATAACTGCTCTTTAAAAAACCTTGGGTCTTTCACAATATAGAATGACAGCAGCATTGCCAGACTTCATTTAAAGGACACACGTACAGTCATTTCACATTGCACAGTCACTCAAGAATTATATCACAAATGACTCAGATAAAAGCTATTACCTACAGAAATGTACTGATTTGGGTACCCAAGATTACACAGTGACAAAATGGGTGACAACATTGACCTAGTTGGACACCTTTCCTTTCCCTAAATCCTCTGCCAAGGGAACTACCAGCAAGCAAAAGCACTGAGCACACTTAGCCACTGTGCACAAAGTCACACAGCACCTCTGGTTTCACTCTTTCTGAGCTCCCCAAACAAGGTCAGAGTGCTGCTAGCAAGGAGAAAAGAAGCATTTGGTGCATAATAAACAGAGTTGTTAATCAAGAGAGAGACTTTCCTGAGCCCTTGCCCAGATGCACAGGGCTATAAAGAAGCATATGAGGAGTTTTGCTCTTTTTTGCACCCTTTGGGCAAAGCCAGGCTTTGGGGAAAGCAATGACTGCTCTTGTTTGAACCCCTGAAGTGTAAATTTCCCCAGAGGTGCCCTGGAAATGAGAAGCCGGGTTTCATCCACAGTCCTGACTCACACTGGAGTACTGGGCAGCTGAAAGGAGCCTGCATGCTGTTATCTCTTTTCAGCAGAACCTCTCAAAACTAATGTGTACCAGCAAACACTGCCTTATGCACAGTTCAGCTTTGAAATGCTGTGGAGACGTGTAACTAATCACCAGAACAGTCGGGATGTCATCTCTTCCCTATCCCCTGAAAAAAATCAATAGAATAGAATTGTGCTCTGAGACTAATTCAGTCCCATTAAACACCAGTGTAAATATCCGTGCTTTTTCCATCTACAAAGCAATTCCAAAATAAATTCAAGCATCAACAATAATTCTTGGATACACAGTGCTCCAACCAATACTGTTCATAGCATATCTGCTCTTTTACAGTAACTTCTGTCCTAAGAGTTCTAATCAGCAGTTAGAGAGGTGAACCCATGAGTGATTATAAAATTGAACACTGAAACAATAAAAAACATGCAGATAATAAACTACTATATCTGTTGGTCATTAATGTTACAGCTTTGTTGGTTTAATTCAAGAGCTCAACTAAGAAATGCTTGAGACAATTCTGACTGATTGGACAATCAGACTGACTGCATAATACATAGAAATGGGAGGCAACCAAAATAAATGGTTGATGTCTGAATTTTCCAAACACCACATGAAAATTTGTATCCACATACCTTTTGCAAAAGATCTCTTTCTTAACTGATGATTTCTATAAGTTTAATAGCTAAAAAAAGCTCTTTTTTCTGTTTTGTGGGGGGTTTTTTTGTTTTTGTTTTTTTTGTTGTTGTTTGTTTGTTTGTTTGTTTGTTTTTTTGCAGAGTTACTAAGTGTGTCTTCAGTTTTACAATGCAAAAGTGACAAGGTTACAGGGTCTGGCCTGGTATTTTTTGAGTGGTTGGATTTTTTGTGTGTCTAGCACCAGAAAAGAGGCTGTGGATGGGAAGACCAGATTTCTAATTAAAATAATAAAGAATTCTATCACCAGTAGTCACTTCCTTTTTTTTAAGTGATTACTTATCAGTCCCATCTGATAAATGCATCCAAGAAAGAATGACACAAAGTTCCCATTTTTAACTGAATTGCAGGAATAGGCAAGAAATTGTCAAAGAAATATTCATATGCACAAACATGCACATACATGTAGACACAATAAAAACTTTTCAGAAAAATTCTAGTAGCACACTACAACACAATCCTCTCTGTCATTGACACTTACTCTTATTTATTCACAGGTTTTTTTAAGATGGAGATGAAAGGATTGCTTTTCCAGCCTCCATCCTTCGATGACTAAATCTACAGTAGCAAAATAATGATTAAAAATAAATCTCTGAGAAATGCTGCTGTTTTAATTATGATGTTGTATTATCCTGAGAAATCGGTCTCTATCTGAATATTAAATTGGATTACATAGGAGTCAAACATCTGTTTCTCTGAGTACAAGTTATACCTTCACGACAATTCCTTTGGATTTTTTTAATTGTCATTATTAACTGCTGGAACTGTCTGATCTTTTTACCATACCTCAGTAGCTACTGTAGCAAGTAAGACTTTGAAAATTTGATTGCCAAGAGCTACTGCCCTGTTTACAAATTTTCCAGTGTGGTAATTTTCCAGATAAAGGAAGATGTTGTCAGTCACTGTAAACTACACGGGACCTCATTACTGAACACAGACATTCCAATTAATCTTAAATACATGCAGTGCCAAGAGAGTAATTAGCAACAATAAATTGCTGTGATTTTTTAAAATAACAATTGCTCCTACAAATCTCATTAACGCTTCATAAACCCCCAAAATAACAAAGTGTATTATTTACTAGTGCTATTTTTAGAGATAGCAGGTCCTTTCTGACTTTCACCAGTGAGAAACCTAATTTAAAGATAGTCTTTCTACCAAACTCGTCCATAGAAGCTTAAAGCACTTCAATTTTGCAAAATCAAGCATAAAAACTTATTAAACACAAGAATTAAACTTGCTTAATAAACCTTTACTTGGACCCTTTGTGCATCTGCAGTTTGATACAATCTTCAAATCTATGCATATATCTTTTTCCCCCTCTTAAAAAATTATGTACTTGATAATAAATATTTGCATAATTATTCATTCCTTCCTTTCATAGCTGTCATTTAGTACATAATCTTTACTGAAAACAGCCTACTTACTTGTATGAGATGTTGATCAAAGAGACATGCTTTAAAGTTGCCTCTACAACTTCCTTGGGATATGAATGGATATTATCATCCCCACTTCATAGAAGCAAGAGCAGATCAAGCAGGAAAAGATTAAGACCAATGCTGTTTTCTGCTTTTAAAACCATCAACAAAAACATACACTTTGTTTGTGCAGAACTTCTGCCACTCTGTCTAATCAGTAAATGAGAAAAATGAGGAACATGCAACTAATGGCTCTTACAATGCTTCTATCAGGAGCTGTCTTGTGCTGTGCCAGCAACAAAAGGATTAGGAGAGGCTATTAATCAATTTGGATGTTTCTAATGGGTTATCCAGCAATAGGAAAGGTCCAGGGTGAGATGGGAAGATAGGGTGGCCACTGAGACAGATATTTTCCTGTACGAGCCTGTCCATTACAGAGCAGCTGAGATATGAAAGAACAATTGCAACTCCTGCAAGGAGAAATACCAGGGGGAGGAAAGCTCAAAGCTCTGTGTTCACCACCATCCAGAACCATCCCTAGAGCTGCAGTGTGGACCACAAAGCTCACAGAGCCAGGTGAAAAACACAGCAAAGTGACAATTCTCTCACTGATGGCACAAGCACAGGCACACTAACTTCTCTGGCCAGTGCCAAAGGCAGTGACAGCAGAAGGAAGCAGGACAGCAGCTCCAGCATCTTAGAGGAGCTGGGCAGCACTGCCTTGGTCACCACTGGGTCCCTTGATGGCCACAGTCAAACTCAATAATAAGATGTGGCTGAGGAGGCTTTTAAAAAATTTTTCTAAATGACAAATTGTAGTTGTATGCACTGAGGCTTATGACCAATTGCTTCACACTATTTTGAGGGGAGCACACAAGCAGCCTGCCATGCTCTGACTCAAAAGCAGCTCGTGGTATCCAGCTCTGAAAGTGGCCTTACTAAACTGACAAACTGGGTTGTAAGAAGAAGGTTGGATATCACATGCCAATCTTTTTTTTTTTTTTTTCTTAATAGAAGCACTGTAGTAGCTGGGCACAAGTAGAGTTGGGTAATAGCTGGTGGCTTCAGGCAATAGACATTATTCCACATCATCCTATTTCATTTCCTCCTGTTCAGCCACAGCTGATCTTGTAGCAGCTGGGCTCTCACAATTTTGTGAAGACTGGCCTAATGAGAGACTGAAGAACACATTTCACTCAATTGCTGAGAGACAGACCAACCCACAAACCAAAAAATTGATTTGAAGCTTTAATCAAAAGAAATGAGAAAAAGCTTCACATAGATGGGCCTATGCCACTGGGACATGATTCTCCTATAATTTCAGATTGCTGTAAGAGACATTTTGCAGGCCTCATCTAGCTTTTTTTCCTTTTTTTTTTTTTTTCCCCCTCCTGGGAGCATCTGAAGTATAGGAAGAGAATGCTTAAAATCACAGATGGACCTGTTCCTCCACGACAAATTTTGCACAACAGTCTCCAGGAAGTCCAGCTGGTACCAAAAGTATTTACAGCAGGGTTTTTCTCAAATGTGGCAATTAATACTGTTCTCTTACTCCAAATTTATGAAGAGACAAGGATAACATGAACACCCAAAGAAGCACACCTTACAAAGTTTAATAATCAGACTGCAAGAAAGAGAAATTATAATACTAAATTAGTTATAGGATCATAGGATACTTCAGGTTGAAAAGAGTATTAGAGGCTCTCTAATCCAACCTCCTGTTTCTAGCAGGGTCTGCTATGAGATCAGATCAACTTGCTCAGGGTTTTATATTGTTGGATCTTGAAAAAATCTGTCAAGATTTTAAAAGATTCCCGTAGTCTTCTATCTGCAGAACTTTGAAGTGGAACCCAGTATAGATCATTTAACAGAAAATCTTAACCTCTAACATAGGAGTGAACATTACATTTGAGAGAAGCCTTCCATGTATAAGATCTAAAAGAGATGGAGGGGTGGAAGGGAATATTGAAAGGATAATATTCAGAGAGCTTTCAGCTATGTCAGTTCCTCTTCTTCAACCCCGACTTCCCTAGAATAAAGGAAAACATCTTTGCACAGACTTAGGTTCCTACAGTGCTTGATTTGGTAACTTGCAGTAAAAAAGGCACGAGAAACCAAGACATTTGCAGAAACTCTTCTGTAGGCACTAAATTTTCAGTGCTCATCATAGCTCCGACTTCTATTGCAGAAATCTTAATTCCATCCCCATGAAGTCAGATTTCTTTAAGAGTTGCTGAGTAAGCTTTGTGTTGTAGAATACAGGCTGCATTCATCTTTGCAGCCATAAGATTAAGTAAAAAAAAGGTCTAATCCTAACAATAAAAACTCATCAGTAATCCAGTAATGCCTAATAGCACGTTTCCTTCTGTGCTGGTTTACACTAAGTAGCTTGATGAGAAAATGACGTTCAGGAAAACTGGAATGAGACTCTGTGCTACTTAAAAATCACAAGCTGAAATTGTTAAACA
This sequence comes from Acridotheres tristis, assembly GCA_037013685.1. Classification (NCBI taxonomy): domain Eukaryota; kingdom Metazoa; phylum Chordata; class Aves; order Passeriformes; family Sturnidae; genus Acridotheres; species Acridotheres tristis. The sequence goes on along the minus strand of CM072886.1, from coordinate 114,189,133 downwards.
CACAGAAATACTTATTGAGAGAGCTAATGCACCTATTTAGCAGAAGCTGAAGGACTTCTCAGAATACCTGCCTTTTCTTGGAACTTACTACATTTAAGTCAGTCTGCTGCTTACTATCTACTTTTGTTTAACTCTTGATGTGGATATCAGTATGTAGTAAGTGAACTGAATTAATTAATATATTTTAGGGACTCAGGATTTGCACAGTGAGTGTTAAGACATAGTAGCTAATATAAATTAAAATCTCAGTGTCCTTCAGGGATTTTTCAGGGCAGCCCATAAGAGAAAGTTAAATTTAAACCTGTGTGAGCATAAGAATTAATGATGCAACTTTACCACACTGTTCTTAATACTGTCAAAAATCCTCAGATACTCAGCTAGAAGGAATATTCCTTGGCATAAATACCTTCCTTCTTTTGTTCTGGAAGCTGATACAAAGTAGTAGCTACTGTCATTAAAATGTGAATCCTATGGCACTATAAAGCCTTTTCTACTAGGGTGATCTCAGCCTTGCAGGTAATTTCCTTCCAGGCCATTCCTTTTTGCTTGCAGTGAAGTCAAAATTAAGGTGTATTACAAAAATGATATACTGTGTGATAGAGATATTTTCTAGACTAGTTTAAAAATTCCTTTGTTCTCTCTCCCTTAACTCCCTCTTTCTCTGATGGCATTTATTATTAATTGTGACTCATTTTTTAACACAGGGTTTAATACCTAGTTTGAAGGTTGTTTGTAAGACAGTACAGGGAAACAAAACAGCCACGTGGTACCTTTATTTTACTACTAAGTGTGACAGGAGATTTTTATATTTGACCCTTCCAGGTTGTCACCTGATGACCAGGTGATGACCAGTTAAAACAGTGCTATTGCAGCTGCCCTCTTTTGGAAAGGGAAAGAGACTTCTCCCCGGAGCTGTCAAAATATGAAAGATCATTTTGCCTTCATAAGGAGGTAGAAGAAATCTAGTCATACCTGTTCATTGAAAAGGCAAAACCATGTCTCACCAAATTCAACAATTTTCTTTCTGTTGTCTCATAGACTATCTATTTTCTCTGCTTTTAAATCATTACCCAGAGTATCCATCCAGGAGTGATGCAGAAAATCTTTCTGCCTTTCCTTCTGGCTTTCTCCCCCATTACAAATGAGGTACTAAATGGAATCAGCACCCTTATATATCTGCTTAGTGCTGAAATAATATATAAGAGCCAGCAAATAAGAAAGTGGCTGTTGAACCCAGCTTGAGAAAGGAGTCTGCAAGGCATTTGACTGGTGGCATTTAATCTATAGCACGAATGAAAGATGTGATCTTCTGCAATCTTCTTCCCTCTCTCCCATTTGTAAGAGCTGAAAGATAGTGCCCTTGCACTCGGATCCCTGGGAGAGAGATCTTACTGACTGAGTGATACACAAGAGTTTCTTCCTCTGACACACAGAGCAGGTATGCCACAGCATAATCCACTACTCCCAGACCACTAAATGGATGCTCAGTGTCCAGGCTGCTTGACATCTAATATATCTTTTTCAAAGCACACTAAAGCAAGCAGTCCAGTACAGCAGCAACTCTTTTTCTTCTGAAATCTGGGTTTGTATCTGCCCTAGGAGGAGACCAGCTCCCTTTGAAAGTTTTTATATAGCATTTGTATGGAATAAAAACATGGAATACTTTTAAATATCCATTCTTAATTTTTGCCTGTCTGCAGACAGCCCTTGTGACAGGCAGTGCCCTCTGTGCACTAGCAGATTAGACCATGAGCCCCTTTGTCCCACATTGTGATGACTTGTTCTGATCATTGATGACTGAAAAAAAAGCAGACACATACATCATCATTTGCACTTAGTTTGTGAATCTAGAATGAGGAAGAAATCTCAAAAAAAGCCCAAACCCCTGAAACTTTGGGGGAGTTGGGGCCAGACACTTTTGCTGCTTGATGATTTTCAGGAGATTAACTTTTTTTTGGAAAAAATAAACAACACAAAAATTGAAAATTTGCTATAGTAGCTATCTATGTCCTTCCAGAGCACAGAATAGTTCATTCTTGATGCTAAAGCAAGCTTATCTAGCTGGCATAAGAAGAACAACACACCTCTCACCTATTTTAGGCACCCCAGATTTCATCTGATGGAAGCAGTGCATAAGGGTGGCTTCTGCCTCCTATAAAGCACCACTACATACCAGAAAATGTTATTAAAATCTTTACCACACCTTATTCTTTCATCAAATTTACTAAATAGTATTAACATATGAATGCTGTACTAATATAGTGAAAATATGTCTGTCTATATGAATGATTTGTTGTACATACATTTTAATTTTTTTTCCTAATGTCTGCATTGGGAATGATGCCAGTTACTGCATTTGAAAAAGGACATTTTAAAATGCAGTTCATTAGTTCTTGACCAGTGTTAAAAATGACTCCCTAATGACTGGGCTCTGTTCCAGCAAATAATGATTTTCTGTACCTAGTCACACTTCTGTAAGCTGTCCCATATGAATATGGATGCTGTAAACAGAACTGAAATAAATAGATCGTTTACTACTTTAGCTTTATTTAGTAGTTTGGATAAATAAAACCCCCAAAAGATGACAAAACTTAAAAATTAATTGCATACAGGATTGTTCAAACACATTGTTCAAACAGCCCTGTTAAAATTGTTTCTATAGGGGTGCTGTTCACTCCTGGAGAGTGAAAAATACCTGTTGTTTAGTGACATCTTAGCCTAGACAGCCAGAAATAAAGTCACACACACATAACTATCAGCTTTCTGATAACAATTTGGAGTGGAAAAAAAAAGGATTCTGAAATAGCATCTCCATGTTAATGGCAACTGTACTTTGTTTCTTCCTCCCTCAGCTGACTACAGATCACAGTGTCACAGCAAGAAAGGAGAACATGGTTCAACAAGGGATGTGTTCACCTCAGATCTCCAGATCAGAAAAGAGAATTAGAGACACAAAGCTGGACTGTTAGTCTGTGAGATGCTATAGAACACATCTCAGTCAAAATGATCAGATTTCAAGTAAGGGTGCTGTTTCCTTGTGAAATTCTTAGTTCTCCACTTACTTGTCTTGAAAATCATGAATTACCCCTAAAAGTATTCTTAGTATTTGCAGAGGTCCTTGTCAAAGGCATACAAAGCTCTGCCCATCATAATAAATACTTCATTAAAAAAAAAAATATTATATGAGATACCCTTACTGCAGTACTGAATTGCTGTAAATATTTCCTCAATTCAGTGTGAAACAATAACTTTGAAGCATAAATGCTGAAAAGAATGATGATACAGTAGGAAAAACTATTCTCATATTCCACATTTACCCTTCCCTCAATGAGGTCAGACACAGAGCTGTAACCCAGAATGTACTAGATGGAACAGTATTACTTTGAGCTAAATCTGGAAACAATGGTCCCAATCATATTTGTCCACAGGCAACAGTACCGACACAGACTGAGAAGTAGGCAACATCATCCTTCACTTACTTTGAAAGTCCAGGTTTTATTTTTATGTTTTTAATTTCCCATGCCCACAAGCAAACCTGAAAAGTCTTGTACGCAGCACATTGTGTGTGACCCTAGGATAGAGAGCAGTGTTTTTAATATTTCCCCAGTACACATCAAAAGATCACTTATGCCATGTCTTAACTTGCCAATTCCTCTTTGTTTTTCATTTCTCATCTCAAAAGTGATGAGCTACAATTTTCCATATCTCTACTGTGAAAGAAGGCTAAGAATCAGGAGAAAGAATGAAAGTTATGTACCTGGAGCACTTCATGCAAAGATATAGCTTGTAATTAACAGCTCTAACTCAGTATTGAAGGTACTGAAAAAAGTCAATTTCTCTTGGTGGTTTGGTTACAGTTATCTCTGAACACTGAAAAAAAGGTGTTTTCCTTTACAGCAATGTAACACTTGAATAGTCCTATAAAACAAGATAATTACCCTGGCTCAGCTGTAACCTTATCAGATCTATCTGCAGACCCTCAGTGCAGTTAAGTTTAAGAACAAATGGCACACAACTATTGCAAGCACTTTTCACATGGCTGTGACCAATTGCTTATCTGAAAATGGATTCAGCTTTTTGGGTTGTTTTTGGTTTTGTTTTTTTTTTTTTTAAGATGCTCTATTGGTACTTCTCTGGAAATTAAAATCTCAGTCTGTGCAAAGCAGTTCAAAACCACCCTCACTCTTCTGCTGTGCAAGGTGGGATGGTGTCCTGAAATTATAAAGCAAATGCCTTGGGTGAGAGTCTCTGAACAGTTATCAATGCTGAAGTGAGAGAAGGAATTAGAAAAAGAGACAATATGACTAAGGGGGTTTCATAAGATCACAAAAAAATACTTAGGATCAAGAGAAGTCCATCATGTTATCCATGAAATCCAAAATTCACAACTGAAGACAATTACATGGTATGTGGATCGTAACACTCCTGTATTTTGTGATATGGCAAAATAAAGGAGAGTGGATCACACAATGACAGGATATGCAACAAATTGCTTAGTTTATGAAGAATATATGACAGGATCACGAGTTTTTCAAAAGACTGCACTTGGTGACCAAGTGTCCTTTATGCTCACTTCTCTCAACCCAGTCCCCTTTTAGCTGTTAGCTCACAAAATGGAAATACCCTTAACAGGATGTCCCATTGGACACAACTTGTTCCTGGATTATTTCCTGAGGTATTTGCTTCACTTGGCTGGCCCAGGAAATACCAGCTGGGTGTGTCTCACACTGCCTGGCTCACAGCTAATGGATTTGTAATCCAAAAGCCTCATTATACTATAGTGTCTTTGAAAAATGGGAAAAAGTCTTCTGAAAACCTATTAAGAAAAACTAATGAGGCAAATACAGAAATGATTTAATCTGTAAAGATTTGTTAAAGATGGCAAGAGCAATGCCACTTAGACAAAACTTCCAATTAGCAAAGTTTGGCAAACAAATAGGAGATTTTATTAAAATCTTCTACGATTTACAAACAGTAGAAAGGTGTGAACGTGGAAAAAAGCAATGTAAAATGTACAACAGAAATGTAGAAATCATTATAGTTAAAGTTAAGTGTGCAATTTCTGCTGCAGCAACTTTAAAACAATTTAAAACTGAGGTTTGAGGGAGATTATATATTCAATTTTTCGTCTAACTCACGATGTTTTACAGAAAAGTCAAGCCAAGTATGGAAATCTATTCTTTAGCTCTTCAAGGAAAGAATAAGTAGATTATTTCATTACTTGAGTTGATAGACATAATATTTATCTTTGAGTATACCTAAGGTCATAGGATGTGAAAAATTATTCACATATTTTACAAAAGCATTTTCTAACAGATTCCTTTTTTCTGAGTAGTTTATTTAAATTATGTTCAGATTCCAACAATATTTTCTACCCTTTCCAGCTGCTTTAAAATAACATAATATCATGGATGCTTCCTAAATGAAGACCACAGTATCTCACAAAAAGGGGGAAAAGAGTCATTTCAAAAATGCTTTTTAAAAATCTGTGTATGTGACCAGTTATACCTAGTGCACTGGACTGCAATCAGCTCTCCTAGGGGAGATTCAAAATGTAACATTTCATGATGCAAAAACACTTTCTGAACTAACATTGTAGAGGGATCACTTATCCTTCTAATAAATCCACTCCTGCTTTCTGCCTTAAGCTTCTCCTCTGTTTGATGTAAATATCATTTACTCCAATAAAACTCTGCAAAAATGAAGCAACACTCATTTTAGTGACCTAAAAGATGCAAATATGAGAGTGTAATGAAAGGTTACATCACTGAGCGTGAATTGCAAGGACTGTATGCAGCACACAGGATGAAATGTCAACACAGATGGGATTTCATCATTGATTTCTAATAACTTCGTCAGAACTTAACACAAAGCAAAACAATGTTATTCGCTTTTTATTATGAAGTCACAAACCACTAGAAAATTAAAAAAATAGTTTTCTTCTAATTGAAGGCAAATGTCAAGCAAGAAAATTAATTTACATGAAACAGAACTTCCTCAAAAAACACTTAATAAGGAGTCTAAGTGTATCTTTCATTGGCATCCCCTCCTGCTCTCATTTCTTGGCTATGCCTAATTTTTTTAGACTCTAAAAAATAATAAAGCATCTCTTCCATTGTTCTGGAAAAAACCTGCACAATCATCAGAGAAAGCTGACTGCACCAAGGAAAGCTGTATCAAAATATCACAATACAATATCACTCAAAATATTGTCTGATGTTCAAAATAAAGAAAAAAGATGTCATTTTTTCCCATGTAAGATATAAATGCAATTGTATAAAGCAGCAGGTTAAAGACATCCAGAGAAAAAGTGAATTTTAAAATTAGCATTTTTTTTCTAAAATCTAACATTAAAATTATTACCAAGCACAGAATGTGTTTATTCCTCACATCAGTATAAGTATTTCAATGATAGGCATCTTTGCAAAAGAAAAACAAGGCTGCTGTTAACTGTGCTGGAAAAACACTAAGACATCAAAACCTTACTGCTAAAGACTGGCCTAATTAACAGGCCTATTTCATTACCACAAGTTTTCAAATCTGTGATATTAATTAAGAAACCAAAGGAGACAAATGGCCTGCAAAGAGCTGCATCTGCCTTCTGGCCTACAAATGAGCACTCACAATCTGTGTAATCGATACCAAGAAAGTGGCTGGAATTAATGCCCAACCTCACAGCTTTCTGCACCAGCTCCTTCATTTACCTGACCTTTCAGGTAAATGTGTCTTGTGCTTCTCAAATGACTAACCCACACCTTTTATTATTTTAATCATCGACCTGAAAAAATGTATGTAAATTTCAGCCTTTCTAAGACCACATTTTGATATATCCATAATTTCAGTATACAAAAGGTGTGTTAGATGGCTGGGAAATGGTGAGGCTCTAGTAAAATTAAAATTATAATCTCACTCCCTTTCAGCTCTAACAGTATCAGGGCGGCTGCTTAGTATGCCCCAGAAGAGACTTTACATGTTATATCAAACATTTTCTGATGTAAAATAACTGGATAAAATACAAACCCCGGAAGTCTTCTAAAACTGATTGAACTTCCTTGAACTTCAAATCACCAGAAAAAAGAATGAAAAATTCCAGAAAAGGAACAAAAATATCTGCCTTAGTAAGACCTGCCAAAAAAAATTGGAGAACGAGTAGGTTTTTCTGAATGAAAGCTATGAACGATCCAGAAACTTCTTACTCTCAGTTAGTCATATCCAAAAAGGCTACTTTTGATAGAATAAATATAAGATCAAATTTTGGATAAACTTTCCCTCTATCTTTCATGTATGTAGATGTGTCTATGAAGTGAGGACACATCATTCCATTGATTCAAGTGAATCTAATTACAGGAAAACTATCAAGGTCCTTTCTTTCTTTTCTTTCTTTCTTTCTTTCTTTCTTTCTTTCTTTCTTTCTTTCTTTCTTTCTTTCTTTCTTTCTTTCTTTCTTTCTTTCTTTCTTTCTTTCTTTCTTTCTTTCTTTCTTTCTTTCTTTCTTTCTGTTTTGCTGTTTGTGGGGTGTTTTGTTTGTTTCTTTAATTTGCTGTTGGTTTTTGTTGATTTTAGTGGTTTTATTTTATTAATGGCTCGAAGCTGTGCCAGTGGGGGTTTGGACTTGATATTAGGAAGCATTTCTTTATTGAGAGTGGTCAAACACTGGAACAGGCTCCCTAGAGGGGTGGTTGATGCCCCCAGCCTTCCAGTGTTTAAGAAGCTTTTGAAAAATGCCATTAGCAACAAGCTTTAACTTTTGATTAGCCCTGAATTGGTCAGGGAGTCGGACTAGGTGGTCATTGTAGGTCCTTTCCAAACAAAGGATTCTATTCCATTCTATTCTAAAAGTAAGCATTAATTTTTTATATATATAAAAATAAATGTTAACCCCTCCCAACACTAATTTATCACAACTGTATGTAATTAAGGAATCCTAACCCCAAAAAACACTGACTCTGGAAAAAAGTTTTGAAGGCATGATTTGGGATAGCTCGTGATCAGGAACCACATTATGACCAAGAATGGTCTCTAGAGAACAGTATCTCTAAAGCTTATGCTCCTGGTCCTTTAATCCCTCAAAAACCCGCCCCAGCTGAAACATAAGTTTACTCAGGGATTCTACTTATGCATCTTCTTGATCTTTCTCTCTTCTCCAGAATGCAATATAAGCTTGTTATTTAGGTAGAAAATGCCAATATTGTTTTAATTTGCTATGTAATATACTTCACATAGGAGTACTACATGACACTTTCAAAAATAAAATAGTAATCTGATGAATTTATAATGTTCTCCCTATCTTCAGACTCATGCTTGTATTGTGTACAAAGATTACTGATTGGGCAGAATGAGCAATGGAAGTCTTGATCAAGAGAATAACAAACTAAATTCAAACTTTATTTGTCCATCTTCATGTGGAGTTGACAACCACCACCACACCCTGCTTTTCATTCATAATATTCTTCCATTTTCATAGTGAATTCGTGAGTTCATACAATATGCTCAAAGACAATACATGACAAAATTATTTAATTTGTTCATTAAAACACATCCTAAAAATTAACTGTAAATTTGGTCATTTTCATAAAGATCTTGTAATCCCAAACTACTGAAATTTAGAATATGTTCTTTCATATTTTTCAGCAATTTTTTACCTTCTCTATTCATCAAAAAGCATGTTCCCAAGTGAATTGACCCCAGATGACTCATGCCTCTAAAACATATTTGATCGAAAGATGTCAAAGCAGCTTACATTTTCCAATACAAAAACTGATGATAAAATGCTGGGGTTGAGAGCACTCAGAGATTCTAGGGAGAGATATTGCCTGACATACTCAAACAAAAATCCACAGATAGCAGAAAGCAGTGTGTACAAAGCTGAGTTTTCCATAAAGTCGCTTGTTCCATTTTTACTCTTTTTTATGGAAGCAGATAAAACAAGATCCTCCTTGCATCCACTAAAAAACCAAGCTAAAACAAAGTAAAGAGTCAGAAACTGACAGTAACAAGTTATAAATTATGTGTCACAGAACACTTTAAAGTATCACATTTTAAAACACTGATAGAGAATACCACAAGATGTTGCTCTATTTCTCAATTGCATACAAAACCTAAGGGATCTTCAAACAAGTCAGTAATTAATAAACTATCACTCATGATTTATTATTTTTTTGATTATATTATTTTGACATGTTTTCATTTCAAATGGTAATGAAACTAAAAGAAAAACAAAGCTTATCTGAAGGATTGCTTTTTATACAGCACGTTTTTTAAACTGGGGGTTCCAGTGCATTTTAAAAGAATGCTAAATTCACACTAAAAGTTGATTGAACCTTGTTCAGATCAAAATCAGATGTGATGCATGTATAGACTGAGAAACATAAAAGAATCCCCAACTGTATTGTTAGGATGCATTTAGTCACAATGCTACAGTTAACATTTTTAAACCAAGTTTGTCTAAATAAACAGGTTTCAATGAAATTGGTTGTTAAGTCAAATATTTATACTTGAGACAGGGCAATAGTATGGCAGCAATTTAAATTCTTGCCCTTTTTTCTGTTGTGCTATTTGGTACCTACAAGTATCTGTTTAAATATCTTGTGTTTGTTCATGTCAGGTGACCAAGAATTGCATAAGGCATTGCAAAAAATGAGAGGGAGACCAACAGCAAACAGCTCAGGCATGGTTATTTGGAGAGACTTGCATTTGTAGAGCACCAGAAAGACAAAGCAAATGAGCTCACACAAGCCAACAAAGTAGTTAATACTAATACAAAAACATGCTTATAAAAATTAATTTGGCCATCTCCCTTGTTTAGGTTTAACACTGGAAAGAGAGCTTGTTTAAAGCAGTTCAGAAGAGCTAGAGATTTGAATTCGGTGATTCTCAATGAGAAATGTAGGTTTGGATTTTGTTATTTTGGGGTTTTTTTAAGATAATATGAGTAAAGGAAATGTGTTTCTTCCCCATAATTCAAAGTAATAATTCTGTTATCATGTCAAGTCTTATGACCTTGCAAATAACTTGCAGCCCAGATATACTCCATACTTGAGGTCTGGTTGGTAAAATCCTTACTATAGTAGACACAATTTAAAGCTGTCTTTCAATATTTGTGAAAAAAATCAAAAGCTGATGGAAGATTTCACTAGTTTGTGTAGTATTGATCTGACTCATGAAATAACTCAGGTAATACCAGAATAAAGTAATACCATTAATCTGTATTCACTGACCACGTTAGTTGTTAATTCCTGTGATAAAAGTTCTAACATTTTCTGATTTTGCTCATGGAAGATAAAAATGCAAAGAAAAATAGTAATCTATTGAAGAACTTCCACAGCTTTCCTATTTGAGAAAAAACTGAGTGAAGGTTGCCATTCAGGCAAACCAAACATGAAAGGAGACATTAATTTGGAATAGGTTGATTTGAAATGCAAGGAATAAAAAAATTATTCTAGGACACCTTTAGGCAGTGTTTACTCTTGCCTTGCTTATCCACAAAGGAGCATCACTGAATTCCCCAGGAGGCTGCATAACTCGTACTGGCACCCAGCGAGGTGAATTCCTGTGCTTTGTGTGAGGCAGGAGAGCAACAGCAGAACTCTGCATCACCATCAGCACTGTGGTAGCTTTGTGCTGTCACAAGGTCTCATCAGGCAGACCAGACTAAAGTTCCATGAAACAGAACTAAGTGGACTGTACACCCACCTTACAGAAACAAAAAATAAAGAGGGAAGAGGAGCCTTTCTGCATGTAGACATGTGTATATCTGGGGTACTGGAACTGAATTATAAATCAAAGATGAATCAGTAAAATGTCATAGCAAGAAAGCGTGCAGTTAAGATTTTGTATTTTCAATAAATCAGGAACTAGAGACTTTTTAAAACAGAACAAGTGACTAAAAATATCAGCTAGGGACAATTAGATCCGCACATATTAACTGACAATTTTTCAACACCTTGTCTAATCTGGTATGATGAATAATCCAGGTTTCCTCTGAAGCTAGACTTTTACTTACAAAAGGATCATTCCATTCATTCTATTTCCCCCTCTAGTTTTTAATGAATATTCTAAAGAACTTATTTTTAATGAAATATCCCAGTATCAACTACTCTGTGTTTCAACCTTATTGGTTTAGTGTGTTCTTCCTACAAAGCTGTTTAAGAGGAGAGAACTGATTTCCTCCTTGATGCTTGCCTTTTCTGTCTGTGTCATCACTTGCTTCCCCCCCACAATAAAATTCTTCACAAAAGCAGAATTCCAAAGACAACTCCACATAGCACCACTGAAGAAGGCAGTGGAATCCCAGGCTAACTCTATTAATGAATACAAATGGGCATTAATAACAATAGAGTGCATATGAAACATTGAATTCACTGTTACAACATAACAACAGTATATATTCCATAAATAAATTCCATATAAACAAACTCAAGTCCACTGTCAGATGTGTTCCCAAAATGCCCACTGGCTGAATTCTTCCATCAGCTTGGCTGCAGTATCAGGAATAGCAATGCCTGAGGATCACCCTGTTTCCAGAAGACCAAACTGTCACTGGACTGCAGCAGCTGTAGCATGTCTGGTTTACAGGGAGTTCCATTTTTTAAAAATTCTTATCTCTATTAGGTTTGCCACACATTTCCATTGTCTCTGGTAACCATCTGCCTATAACACAAGTGCTCACTAGGTTCTGGGCGTTCCTGGCTCATACAGGTGAACAGAGCTGTCTCTGGACCTTCTCCAGTGCACTTGGACATGTAATTCAGATCCCAGTGCTCTGCATGTTTCAGACCCTTTTCACAAGAGATTCTTCTGAAAATGCTGAACTTTCAAGTTACAGTGTGTTTTCTCAAATGTTCTCCAATGTTTATGACCACTTTCTGCTTTAATGTCTGAATCATATTGGTTATAAGTTTCAAAATAAGCAACACTATGAGACATTCTTCTTTGTGTCCATCTCCTAGAGAAAAACAGTCTGGTGTATCCACAGAGCAATGGCAAAGGAAAGAATCTCTTGTCAATATTGTTAATTTTAATTTTACTCACTTGGACACGATATCCACAATATTCCAGGCAATGCAATTGTAGGCTGACCAGCTTTTTTTCAACTTCTTGACTTGAAGCAATGACTTCATACCAAGGACTTATCCAGAATAGCATGCAAAATTGGCCAGGTGTGGCTGAGTGACTATACTAGAAAGTATTTTGAAACTGTTTATAAGACAGACAACCTGAGCAGAAGTTATTTGATGCTAAAAATTAGTTCTGGGGAACATCAGGGTATCTAGATTAGTGCATGTCTGAGTGCATGTTCATTTCTGAAGTTTGCTAGAGAACCACAGTGAGTGTCACTTACACTGCAACTGCTCTCAGGATGTCAAAGAGAAGGCAACGAAGACAGTGATGAAAAATATTCCTTATGGTATGTACTGCATGTCTACATGCCATGGAAATGTAAGAGGAACTAAGTTGGTAGGACAACTCCAAGTTTAGTCAATAATTAAAAAAAAAAAAGAAAAAAAGAGGAAAGATGAATATTCACCCCTCTAGCCCAACATGACATTCTGGCAGCCAGCAGATCATCTTCAGAAACTACTTGGATAACCATTGCTTAGAGACGAAAACGATGAAGCCACTGCATATCACTATAGTGCACGTGTATATAGCGCTCACAGTCAGGTGTGTTGGAAATATATTCCTGTCCATGAGGCATAAAATGTCAGCACAGCACCATACACCATTACAGCACATGAATGTCTAAAAAGATCATGTATAATTTCCCTTGAAAGTGCTGATTTGCAGGCATTGATACTTCGGTTGCAGTTGGAGGTCTACATGCTCTTCTGTACCCGAGCAGAAATATAGCTCGAACTCAGCAGTAAGAAATTCCTCAGTAAACTTTATAACCTCATTCCAAACTCTGACTGTCAGTAAGCAGCTTTTCAGAATGACAGTTTAAATCAAGAAAATGTCACATGTATAGCAACAGGTCCAATCTTTTCTGTAAATTGCTCCCTGTGATTTTCAGAAATATAGTAAATTGCTGGCGATTTGCAATGAGTCTCACTGCAAGCATAACTTGACTTTTGCACATTTAACAAAGCATTCGTAAGTTATTCAATTCAATGTTTGGGTAATTTTGAGAGTCATTGATTTCAGGAACCCGTAGTGTGCCTTTTTACTAGAAAAACACAAATCTAATATTTGACTTTTTGCTTCTCAAGTGTAAAACTGAAACTCTATTCTGATACCAAAGATCTGTAATATATCTGATCTCACTCATCAAGGGTAAGTGGAGAATGTTTTTTCCAAATCCCCAACACATACAGTTGTTCAGGCTATGTTTGTATAGTACATCAGGTACCTCAGAGTCACTGGCATCTGCAACACAGTGATCCAGAACACTACAGCACCCATGTCCCTTTTAAAAACATAGTGAAGTCAAGATTATTTTCCTTGAGTCAAACACCTAAGCAATGGCTGTCTGGAAAGCAAGGGATGAAAGAAATACATAGAGGTAAAATACACATCTTGGGGTGAAAAGCAATGGCATGAATTGGTGGAGAGTGCTCAGTGGAAACAAACGTCAGAGCAAAACTTTCTTCTACACTTGGTGGTGGTAGGTAGGTGGATGAGGTGGGACTGTGGATGGGAAGAGGTTTAGTTTATATATGGAAGGACAAAGCAGGAAAAAATCCCGAATACACAAGATGCCTCTGGAGAGGCAGAAAAACTCATTGAAAGATAGTTTCCTTCCCAGCATTGCCACTGAGGCAGTGTCTTCAAAGGAGACTCTCCCATGAGAGGCCTGTGTGAAACCTGTGATTGCATCCCTGGAAACATATTGTGGATGTCAAAATATCTTTACATCACTGCCGTCCAGGGGTTTCCTCCTCAGAACAGCTAACAAACCCCACTCTCCCCTTTGAAGTTACTTTGCACACAAGTATTTTGCTTTTCATTAAAGAAACGGCTGAAACAAGGTCAAACTTTTGTATAATCAATATGATTAAGGTTTCCATGCATTTTTCTTTAGCCATGTCAGTTTATACCACCTCAGCAGAAAGTCAAGAACCCTGAAATTTCAACAACTCACAAAATGAAAACCTGAGTTTTTTTCTCCTAAAAATGGTATTTACCAATAGCCCATACAGAAAAATGTGCAAGCATTGAAACACTGTTTGGTTTTCAGTGCCATGAATAGCTATCATGCCATACCTTTCCTTCATCATCCTGCAACTTGCAATTTCCTGTGTTTCTTTTCATCTACAGTGCAATCTGACTTAAACCGTCAGTGGACTGACAAAGTAATCTGTTAAGGCAAGTGGAATTACAAGCATAATGAAGTGATAATTCTGCTGGAAAGAACACAACCCTGTGAAATATTAGATCATACATATTCACTGCATCAACTTATTTTACCCTTGGCAAAACATTGTAATACAGAAACACATTTTTAGTTCCATGTTATTAAAGGGACTCAAACTGCAATTACTAAATTAAAAGACAATCTATGTCAGAAAAATTATTTATTACTCTATTCACAACCTTGATGTGATGTAGCAGGACAAACTGTAATGACTAAGCCTCAAAATAATAAAAAGCAACATATTGTGCAGTCTTTTTTTCACACAAATCTAATACTGATACTAATAGAATACAAATTTCTTCACCTCTAAATCCTTTTTGGATTCTGAGTGGCTTTAATACTTAGTGATTTTTTATTCTCCTTTATAAGGATGACTTGCTTTTTAAAGTACTGAATGTTTCAGAGATGCACTGAAATAGTAAACTAATGAAGATGCTTGCTTAAAAAAAAGAAACTTATAACACGAATTTCATACATCTACCTATCCTTCCCTGATTTCTTTTGACTTGAATTCATTGAATTTCTCTCACCTCCTATTATCTACTGGGAGAAATTGCAAAGCAAAAGCACAACAGAATCACAGAAGAGGTGCCACAATAATATATACAAGATCAATACAGGCAAATGCAACCTAGATTACTTGAAAAGACTGTTAACAAATACTATTAGGCAATATTGTAATGTGCATCACACACCAACAGAATGATATAGATAGACCAATACATAGCACTCATTTAACACACTGTATATCAAACCTTAGAATTTCAATTTCATTGCATAAGACGAGATTTTAGTACCTGATAAATTCCTAGGGGTTTTTCAGCTTTTATATTAAAGCCCTCCCCTCCCCTTCTCAAACTTTATATATGAGGAGAGGTCTCTGGACTGCCTCTTACTTTAATGCTGATCCTGCAAACTATTTAAATGCATGGTAAGCATGTGAGTAATTTTATTGAGTTTAATGAGACTACTCATGCATTTTAAGGCAATCTTGTGTCTGAAGCAGCAGAAAAAGCCTCCATACAGAAATCTAAGCAGTAGGAATACACAATGTTGGAGGGCAATAACCACTGTAATTTGCACACACTACCCATATGGTTTAGGCTATAGCAGCTCATTGGAGGGGTGATGCTCTTCTTGCCTTTCTAAAGCAGAGTTTGTGCATATTAAGAACACAGAAAAGACTTCTCAATGAGAGACAATACAACAACACAAAAGCTCTAGATATAGAGGTCCGTGAATACAAAGAAGTCAATTTTTAATAAATCTCTGGAATTGCATGAGCCTGAAAAAACTTTGAAGCCTATAAAGGATTCAGAAAATGCACATGCAATGGTTAGAGGATCATTAATCTATCTTTAGTCTCAAAGCAAACAGAAGAAAAATTACTTAAAAGCATGCTTGAGATCCAGCAAAGGCAGTATAATTGATGTCAGTCAATAACATTTCTTAAGACATTAGGACCTGTTAAACAAACTCTATTTAATTGCTTCCAGAGGTTAAATGCTGAGTTGATAGGAGATGCAGAAAGGTAATATATACTTAGAGATCTACAAGGCATTCATAAAACTCTCTTATTGAAAAAAAAAATTGAATGGCAGTACATTTTAATGGACTGAAAATTAAATAGATTGAAAACTAGCTAATTAACATAGTTTACAATGGAAAATCATAGCTGAGTAAGAGTGCTTCTAGCAGGACTCTCTTGGGACTGATGCATGTTCTGATGTTATTCCACATTTTCATCAGTGATCTAGAAGTACATATAAAATCCCTGTTTGCAATGGATATTTTTGCAGATGACACAAAAAGAGGGAGGAGGGTAAGTAATGAAAAGGCAGACAGCTGTACAGGGACATCTGGACTACCTGGTAAGCTGGGATGAGTGAAACAAGATCCATTAAACTATAGGCAAGCACAAGCAAAATTATAGAGCCTGGAAGCAGGAAATACAAGTCATGACACAGATCTGTAAGCTGCATTCTAGAAAACAAAATGTTTGGATAAAAGTTAACATGATCCTGGAATGTTTAAGTCTAGCTAGAGATGTAAAAAGTGATCTTATTTTGACATTCAGAAGTTAATATCCTAGAATACTGATGGTATTACTAAAATCTAGGAACATTTTAAAACTCTCTAAATACCTTTTAAAACAATTTGGTTATTTCATGTATTATAACAAGGTAAATTTGTGTCCCAAGCATATTTTAAGATGTAGACATTTGCACAAAGATTAGCATATCATATCAGAGTAAAGTAAGAAGATTTCAAAGAAAATGATGCCACAAAATTGTTTGAATTTTTATAGGGAATTGCAACTCTAAAACCACTATATAAAGTGTACTTTAAACTAATCAGGTAGTCAATTGATTCACAAGAATAAAATGTATGCAAACTAAACCTAAAATAGATAAAAATACCAAGAAGTACTAATTAAAAAGTGATTACTAAGAAATTTTGGCTTTTCCAAATTAATTGTTTACACTAATTGTGCTAATGTTTTCAGAGTACATAATATCCACATGCCAAGAACACTTAAGAATAATAAAAGCCACCTCGTGTGAAAAACAGGACATAAGGATAGAAGATACCCTGAAGCAAACAAAAGTTGCAAATCAGGGAAGATGTGAAACATGTGAAAATGGTCCCAACACAGCATGAACTACTCTGAAGTTAAACAATGTACAAGTGTGTTTGAGATGAAGACTTAGTGAAAATCAGTTCCTTCACATCTGGACATGTACGTTGATTTTTCCTCACAGTGTTTTATCCAACAGCCCACCTTCGAAGTGGAAAAAATAAGAGCACTTTTGAATGCCCTGGTAACAGATAAAGAAACATCAATTTAGTCAAGATAACACGGATCAAAAGGAAAATAATCTGTCCTGGCAAGCTGGCCAGTAGTTTGATCATATCTGATCAAACTGAGGAAAATTACAAAACTGAATAAAAAGAAAGCTGAAAGAAATCCAAGCATCATTGATAATTCACAGAAAATAAAAGTAAAATGATTCAAGTGTTTTATATCTGCAAATGAGTAATCAGGGGTCAAGGAGTAACACCTATGCCCCTTGAAGCAGAACTAGACTTCAGTAGGCAATACAGAGACATTGAACTGTCTCAGCATAAAATATATCCAAGCCTTCAAACATTTTTGATATAAACAAGGAAAATCTTCAGCCAAAACTTCCAAATCAAAGAGGAGCTTTTGATCTCCCAAGGAAGCCCAAAAAAAAGGCTCCCAAGCACATGGAACAGTAACACAATAACACAGAGCAGCAATCCTCAGCAGATGGGTATAACATATTCTTCCCCTGGAATAGAATACTTCATTCAAAACAAGATTTTAAAGAACTTCTACATGCTCTCTAAAGCTATAAGCAGAGAGGGAATCTAAGTGTGCAGAATGCAATGCTGCTATGACACAGAGACAACCAAATTACTCACAAGCAGCATATGCCCTTGGAAGGCAGAGTTAGTCAGGCACTGCTGCCATCCCTGTGACTTCTCTCCCAACATTTCTGCCTTCCCCATTCGACTGAATAGGTCAAGAAGACCCAGCATTATTCCTGCTATACTAAAGCCTCTCAGACAATAAATCTCCTAGCAAAGCAAAGGGCAGGAGGGCAGCTAAATCCCCCATAGGATTCTCTCACCCTTTCCCCATTAATCTAAACTGAAGAAGTCTGCTCAAAGGAATTCTGATACTCATGAATAATAAATTCAGTCACATCATCAACATGAGCAAGGAATTTCCCTGAAGGACAGCTGAAAAAGAAAGAGAGTATAATAACCTAGACAAGGAACAATCCCTTCAATTCCCTTGTGCAATTGAAAAGGAGTTCTCAAAGCCCATTCACCTTATAGAGGTTAAATAAATTATTAGATGAAAACCTGATTTAGGAGGTAAACTTGCTCCAAGATTCAAACCACAAAGATTAAGAGAATGCTTCCTATGACCTTGCAGAATTAAAAACCTTCTTCTAATTAACCATTTTAACAACACAAATATAAAGCATTCTACAAAAGAAGAAAGGATTGCCAAAACAGACATGTTGGAAACATATTTAAGGTTTACCCAAGGTTATGCTATTGAACTAGAGCTTTTTGTTTCCTGAAGCCTTCAAAAGCAATTAATACCGGCAGTAAAGGCAGGGACACTGCCATATTGTCCACCAAGAAAGAACCACTTAATAGAGCTGAAGGGAAATTTTTTTTCTTCGAGAGGCTCTTTTGAAATGTCTGGTGAAAGTCAGTTTCAGATAGGAACACCACGGTTACAAGATTTGTAAAAATAAAAGGCAAAATTATAACACCAGACTCCTAGATAGAAGCAATTTAAGGAGGATGTTAACAATGAAAGTTCAGGATTTTGTACATCTAATGACAGGACACTAGAAAAGAATGGAGAGTAAGGAAAATTCTAAGTGGATATAGAGGATCTATGCAGTTAGGAAAAATCTCCTCGGCTGTCAAATGTACATCTATGAAAAAGAAACCAAGCTTTCTCTCTTGCTTTTCCTCTAAATTAGTTTATGTATGCCAAATGATGTAAGCAGCCACCTGGATGACATCTAGACATGATAAACAATAACCTGATTCTTTTATTTCTTTTCCAGCTCAAAAATAAGCCCATGATAATACATCTATCTAAGTAGTATCTACAGACGAGTCTGGACTGGCTGGATCAGTGGGCCTAGGCTAGTTATGAGGTTTCACAAGGGCAAGTGCAGGGTCCTGCCTTTGGGTCACAACAACCCCAGGAAGCCCTACAGGCTGGGGCAGAGTGGCTGGAAATCTGCCCAGTGGAAAAGGACCTGGGAGTGCTGGTCAGCAGCTGAGCCAGTGTGTGCCCAGGTGGGCAAGAAGTCCAATGGCATCATGGCTTGGATCAGAAATGGTTTGGTGAGCAGGACCAGCACAGGGATTGTTCCCCTCTACTCAGCATTGGTGAGACCAGACCTCGAGTGCTGTGTTAAATTCTGCGCCGCTCAATTAAAAAAGGACACTGAAGTGCTGGAGTGAGTCCAGAAAAGGGAAACAAAGCCAATGGAGGATCTGGAACATAAGTCTAAAGATGAGCTGGAGAAAAAGAACTTCAGGGCAGACCATATCACGCTCTGTAACTACCTGAAAGCAGACTGCAGGCAAGAGGGAGTCAGTCTCTTCTCCCAGGCAACAAGTGACAAAAGGAAATGGCATCAAGCTGTGCCAGGTGAGATTTATATGGGAAAATAGGAAAAATTTCTTCACTCATAGGGTTGTCAAGTATTGGGACAGGCTGCCCAGGGAAGTGGTGGAGTCATTGTCCTTGGAAGTGCTCAAGAAATTTGTCCATGTGGTCCTTGGGGACGTGGTTTTGTGGTGGACCTGGCAGTTAATGATTGCACTTGATAACCTTGGAGGTCTTTTCCAACCTTAATGATTCAAGGATTTACAGTTATGAAGTTCCATATAAGAAACATATAGCATGCTTAAAAATCCCATGAGATTCAGCATCAAAATTTATGAGAATAACTTTTTCAGATACTACTGTCATCAACAACAAATGCCGTGTACTTTCATCAAGGTCTAAGACTGTCTCGTGCAAATTATCACAAAAAAACTTGCTTAAACGTACATTTTCTTCTTAACAAGCGTTGTCTTCTAATGGACCAAAAAACTCCAAGCAAACAACCTATGAATCAATGTGAAACTCCCTTCAAAACAGTTAAACTGTTTTCGAACTAGACATCAATTAAATACTTAAATCTTCATCAGAACACCGATGAAATGTCAGATTTCCCCATAATTAGGAAGAAGTCCTTACTTGGCAATTTTCGGAACTAAAATCCCAAAGGATATACTACAGCAGTAAAAACACTGTATAGAAATTTTTAGCAAAGAACATAAGTTTAACCTTAGCAGGTAACAAATAGATCTGACATTAGCACTAAAACAAGTACACTGTTTACATATGGGTCAAAATCTCTACACAGCAGTTGCTCATCTCAGTAGTTAGAAGCTGCTGGACAGACAGCAGATGTGGTTGATCTAATGTCTAAACAAGAATATGATTAAAGAAATTGTCTAAATAATTTTCACTGAAGTTTTATCAGGATATCACATTTGCAGAGAAGAAAATGAAATACCAGCAACAGCAACATTTCTACAAAAAAAGAGCATAATAATCACTTCAAATGTCAATAAGTAGATAAAATAATCCCCTGAGTAACAAAATCTAGGTTCACCCTTACCTGCATATGAGTGTGTCATATTGTTTACAACTAAACCACAACTCAGGGAAATTTTCTTTCCTCACTCCATGAACAATTCATCTTATTTCAGAAACACAAGGTTAGAATAGATGACTAGATGGTCCTTTCTGCTCTTGTATTCTCTCATTCCTATTCTGCATGTTCTTGGTTCTGTATGTAAACACCCATGACTTTTTCAGGCCTTTTGCTATGGGCTTCAGACACAAACCTTAGGTATGAAGGACTTACCCTCCCTGCATCTCTAGCCATTGCAGCATGGATTCCTGAATCACAGGAATATTTTTCCATATCCAAATGTCTCTTTGGAGAAATCTTGCAAGCAACTTCAGTTACTTACCTCCTTGCCATCAGCCGACATTTTAGGGATTTTTTCCTTTTAAAAAACTTCAAGATCTAGAAATTAAGCCAATGAACTCAAACAGATATAACTGTGTTGTTTGTATTAATAAATGTATCTCTGCAGCTCTTAGCTAAGCAGATATATCATACCCATTATTCCCAGAATCATTTAGTATTAATGGTATTACATGGAATATTAAAAGAAACCCTACTGAGATACTACCTCAGTTATTTAAACCAGTGAAGAAGACGGTATCCTCCACTCCAGACATCAACATTAGAATTTTGCAGCATTGGGGGTTATAAAAGAAAACCACTTCTGATTGAAACACCTATTTTAATGATGCTCATTGTATATAATAAATTGAACCACTGTAAATGTCACCTGAAAGGATATAAAATTAAATTTTTGCATCATGTGGGATGTACTCCTGATTAAGTTGTTCAGCAATGTGGTTGTATCACCTAAACAAAATAATTAACATCAGAATGATACATTTTGCAGTTTCATTGGCATTTATCTGTGCCACATTTATTCTATATAAATTTTTTCCCAGTATGATCTTATAGTGAGGTATCTTCATGGCTTAAATAGTGCAATGAAACTAATGCATGGTATTTCTCTTTTCAAAAATAAGCATATTTTTCATTAGACCTGACACAATGCAACACCTTTATGCAGTAGAGTAAAACAGACTGAACAACAAATTAGTTTTGGAACATGAAATCTGGAACATCAAAGCCACTTCAGCTTAACAGCCACAAAGTCTCCTCAGCTACAATAGATTCACACATTTCTGCTCTTCTATTTCCTTCTTTTCATTTTCTTCTTTTTTTTTTTTTAAGAGAGCACATATTAAATCATCTTTTGTAAGTCACCTCTTTTGTCTGAGAAATTTAAATTGCAAATAAAAAGAAAATGCTATTTTCCATAGCTTCATCATTATGAATTCACAGTTCATAGCTAATTCTTCTCTAACTTCACATGGAAAGAGTCATTGTATTCTATACAGAAACTACCACACAGATTTTCAGCTCCTGCACGTACTGATGTCAGCCTAACACAACATCAAAAAATACTGTTTGCAAATACCATTGAAAGGCACCCCAACAACATGTTAATCTATGATTAATGGTACCTAACACCAGCCAAGGCCAGAGCTATTATTTTGAAGCGCTGAAATGTTGTTTCTGTTCAATATTACACTGTATAACTTCACAGTAAATTGGCTTCCAGGTTTATTGCCAAAGTAATTAAAAATTCAAAAGGCTGCTGTTTGAGCAGAACATTATGGAAAAGTATTAAATACATTTGAACCTGGAGATTATTTCTTTTTATAGTGAGAGAGCAGTAGGATGGGAGGAGCAACTTGAATAAGGAAGATCATATTAGAAGTTCATATTTTAGCAAACACATTTCAGTGGAACCTCTGCTGTAGGAAAGGGCACAAGAAAAACCAAAAGGAGGCAATAGATTCTAAAACCCTTTTTTAAAAAAGAAAAAAATTACTCCTGAGAGCTGGTTCAAAGAGTGAAAGCTAAGGGAGTTAAATGGATTATGTGATGCAAGCATTAAAAGTTATATTTGGTCTGTTTTTTCTTTATATTATCTTAACTCTATTTACTAAAGTACTATTTGATTAGCATTCCTCCTTTTTTAATGTCAGAGAAGATTCTGGAGTATTACTTACAAAACAATAATTTTTAAACCCTTTGGGAATAATAAGGTAGAGGAAGGGGGAGAAAGTGAGGGGGTCCAAGCCTCAAGAAACAAACCCAACCTTTGCATCAGGTTTAACTCTGCAAGTTGAATTTTACTCGTGCATATGCTCAGAAGAGGTTATATTTAACTACAGCTATAAAATTAGCAATTTGTAATGCCTAGAAATTGCAGAAGGCCTACGGCCACATCCAGTGCTTCAGCATGATCAGTCATTGTGCACATCTCAGCTGGTAGCAGCTGATGGCATCACCTGGAGCAAACAAACACCCAGAAGTGAGGAGAATTAGAAGTGTGTAGTCTCCCAAGAGAGATGGTGATCTGATGATGTGATGATGAATAAGAGCTGTGTGGGAAGAAATTCTCAGCTGAGCTGTACATGAATGTATACACTGTGTACAGCAGCGAAAAAATACACTGCTATCACTCTTGCTTTGCTTTCAGTGAAGGCAGTGATTTGTGTTCAACTGAAAAGCCATCAGCCGAGCAGACAGCACATGAGTTTTGTCTGTAACAGAGATCTAATCTCTACCAAGAGTGAGCAGCAATGACAGCGTTGCCTCCCTCTTGCTGTCACACAGCTGAACAGTAAAACCCCACCTGTGCACATCCGAAATTTGCTGTCAGCCTCCTAGGAGATTTCACTAGGGTCCCCTATTTTCTTTGGGGAGAAAAACCAGAGATGCCTCAAGCTCCCCAGCTGGAATGACAGTCATGCTGAAGTATTTATGAGTCTTAATTAAGATGAGGTTTTGAGCCTTCAACTTGTGCTCATTTTTTGAATTTAAACACTCCTACCCTAAACCACCCATGGACTTGGATAAAACTTGGGTTTTTATCTTGACAGAGGTTTGTTCCTATAGATCAAAAATAGTGGAGTTGAAGAGTTGTCCATTACTAAGGCTTTGTAACAGCTTTAGATCCTCTTCAGTGTTATTATTAAAAAGCTTCTCCTGGCCTCCAACCAAACCTTCTTTGCCATATGCTCAGCAAGTTATTTCTTGCTCTTCTTCCCAGTGGATATTAAAAAACCCTTCCTCCACATTAAAGTCACTTACATGTGAGTAGATGCACAATGACCTACCCTCTACTTAGACTAAGGAAGTCCTTTATCCTCCATTTATTGATTTTCCATATAGGTTTTATGGATGCTGCCAACTTTGCCCCTGAGCTTTTTGGAGTGGGTAATTCTATGGAGCTAATTATGATGATAATTAAACCAAAATAATGGTCTCTGTTTTCTCACTTGCATCAGCACAAGTTAGAAAGAGAATCACTTTTTCTTTCATATTGTTAATGTAATTTCAACCAATGCTCTCATTTCACGTTAAAGAAAAACACACAAGCCCAAGCATACACCATAACATCTCTATTAATACAAATTAGCATTGGTTCTGAGCTTAACGTACTCCATTTGAGATGATTAGATATAATTGCACAACAATTAAGGATTGACTGACATGCACCAGATGGAATAAATCTGATTTCACAAGTAGCCAGTATAAAGTCCATGTAATTAACCCTCATTCTGGTATACAGCATCTTGTTTGGAAAGGAGCGCTAGGTTTCCAGTCTGTCAGTATTTTAATAAGTATTAGTACATTTTTTCCTCAGATGGAAGAAATCATTAATTTTATCAGATAATTCTGTACTCCAACTACAGATCCATATAATAATTTGGCCCATAGTTCTGCCACCAGCTTAATAAAGCTGGATGGGAGCCCTACAAACTTTGATCATTCATTGACCAAAGTAAATATTACTAGGAAAAAGCACATGAAAAAATATTGTTTCATTGAATGATATAAGCAAAACTTCCTTCAGCTTCAGGGGAAAGGCTAATGAAGTTGGTGCCACAGGCACATCAGAGAGCTCACATTCACTCAACAGGTAAAACTAAGGACAAGACAATAAACATAAGCTGTTTAGAAGTAGTTTCCTACTGAACATATGAGTGCGTGTCAGGCAAATCCTTGGCCAAAAAAAATTAGAAGAGTCAGTTGACACAGAGCTCAATTTTGAGAGCAAAACTTAAATCCAGAATGAGGCATGGTTCAAAGCAAAGGAGCATGTCATGGAAAAGCCATGCAGGACAAGCAGAATTATCCTAGAAAAAGAAAAGAGCTCATCAATACTCCCCAGCTGCTTAGGTAAGGTATATGAAACAACAGGAAAGGTGCACACAATACCACAATGCTGCTACACATTTACCAAATAAAGGTTTTAACACATGGGAAAAAATGCCAGTAACTCACAAATACAAAAGCAGTAGAAAAATGGTCTATAAAAAAAACTGGAATAGCAAATGATAAATACAACTGAATACAGCCATTTTCATACTGAATCTGAAATACTGGAGGGATGTTGATGCCTGGAAATGTAAACAAAAGAATCATGAACTGTACACTCTAAACAGATGAAGACCCCTTTGTACAGCAGTAGATAGCATCATGTATTGCTGCAGATGGAGGGCTGGCTTATACACATTAGAAATTATGTGGTCCATATTTAAGCACACACAAAACTTCAGAAAAACAGTTTGTGTTTTCGTCTACATGCTTTCAATTGCCTATACTCTGGAATGCGACAATTAGAACTTATTTTCATTTCAAGACACAGAATGAGATCAAAATGATTAATGAACTTATATATGGATGCAGTAAGCTGTCATCCTGTAGTGGAGAATTAAAAGGTCATGTTATAACAGCTTTGTTTCTCTCATATGGAATGGTTAACACTAAAAATTATGTTTCCAATTTCAGAAAAGTAGCAAATGAAAAAAGACAGGCAAATGTCATTTATTTCATATGGGCAGTTTCATTGCTGCCAACATCAGAAAAAAATACAAATAAAAAAGTTATATATAGGCATATTTCTTTTATTTCTCATCAAATACAATTTCTTTAGCCCTGAAAAAAACTACAATTTTATTTGCGCATCTCTAGCATAAGTGAAAAAGGATCTTGGACCTCTATGTTGTTTATAAGGCAGTTAAAGAGGAAAGAATTGCTCATTAGATTTCTACTGACAACAGCCAGCTGTGGGAGAGCTGTGTTTATTTCCCTTTTGCACCCAAGATGACTCGAATCTATATCATCCTTTTCCCAGGAGACCACCCTACTCACCATAGTGTAGCTATTGGAGGGTGCACAGTTTATCAAGAAAATTATAACTGAAGGTAATTGAAGGGAAAATGTTTCAAGCTTTCACAGTTAATAGGCCTACATTACCTATGTCTTTCTTATTCTCATTAAAATTTTTCATTAACTGCAGTGGAACTTCCTGGCAGAATTCAAACAGTGAATATTCAAAGGAGATCCTCCTCCCCACTTCAGAAATAAGATCTGAGCAAAATTTCAGCAGCGATGGGTTTCTGTTAGGACATTTGAAAAGTCTGTCTTCATTGTATGCATACTCCATGGGCAGATATTGAATAAAAATTATCATTTATTATTGTACCAAGTTAGATTTTCGAAAGCGCTCATGATTGAAGACTTAATAAACTCATGAGACTTCAACCAAGAGCTAACTCATTCTGGTCAGAGCAGATACAAACATGGTAGTGCTTAAATACAAACATGGTAGTGCTTAAAAACAAACAAGTCAACAGAAATCAGTCACCTGACAGACGGCATTACAATTTTCCCTGACAGTATGTCAACAGAAGTTTAAAATTGTAATCAATCTGTATTCATTTCAGAGACACAGCTTCTTTTTCTTTTTCTAATGAAAAAAATAGAACAATAGGAAGGAAAAAAAAAAAGCTAATATTGCCTGCCAAGATTTCAATGCTGAATAAACAGCCATACTTGGAAACCTTATTATGGTTTTTGATTTCCCAACCACACTAATGTACTCTGATAACAGCACTTTTCTATCGTGTCTGACAGCACAGGAATATATTAATGGAAGAATTTTTTAACTAGCATCTTGGATAAAATGTGGGTCCCAATTAAAGTTGGTGTGACATATTAACGAAATGGTAAATACCCAGGATTTTATGCATATGGGGCAAAAAGACCTTAGTCTCCTGATGGCCTCATCATATATAGCATAATTTTCAGAAAGACCAATAAATAGACTCAAAATACCGTGATGTACTGAAAAATGTTCTTAATTCTGCCATTGCTAAATTCATCTCCATACTCATACCTTTGACACAATTTACACATGAGGAGTTAACTTCCACAGAAATAATTTTGTGTCTATCACCTTGTTGAGAAACACTTTTCAAATGATACTATATTTATTAACCATAAGCTAAAAGTTTCACAAAAATGTTGAGATTACCTGACATATACACTAATAATAGGGAATTTTGTCAACTGCCAAGTAGTACTTTTGCTACTATTTCTCTGCATTGTGATTTGTGGTATATGTTAAGTAAGAAGAGCAAAACGTGAAATACAGAAGTGAAACTAGAAGATGAAGGATTTCAATTCATACCTGCTGATTTATAAACCTCTTAACTGAGGATATGATCAGAATCCTTTGCAAACAAATTCAAGGATCAGACTAAAAGCTTTGCTTCACTTCCTATGCCCTTAGATAAATATACTACTTACACATAAAATATAATAGCCACTACAAAACAGACGTGACCCAACTAAATAAAAGTATACAACCTCTATGTAGCATAAGAATGAACAATTATTTGGCTATTCGCCATTTCTATGCATTGCTCTTCTGTTCATTTAATAGATTTTTAAGTCAGAACATACATTAGGATCATTTGTTTTGATCATCTATGAAGTGTACTAATTTCTTTATCAAGCCTGTGACTTCTCATAAGCAACATATTTGAAGGAAAAATAAACTGTTGTAACTTTTCATTATAAAATTTTATCACCAAAGGAACTTATCACTGAAAGCTTAAATTTAAATGGAATTTCTACCAAGTAAATTAAATTTTATTTCTTATTAAATTTGTTTCATCAGTTTTCTGTTTGTTGTCAACCAAAAGCTAGGAGCTTTAAGGCTTGCAAGTACATAGCTCATAAATGTTCCCCTCTGAACTGAGTGGAGTAAACAATTCACAGAATCACAGAATGGGTCAGGTTGGAAGGGTCCACAGTGGGTCATCTGTTCCAACCTCCCTGCCCAAGCAGGGTCTTCCCAGAGCACATGGCACAGGACTGCATTCTCTAAAAGCATTGCATGAATTAACAGTGATGCAGCTCATATCACTAAATCTACAACCAGTAACAGTGGCATTTATTCTATCAATAATGCCCGGATCAGCATGTGCCACGGGCAGGCTGTGCCTGGAATAATTTAAATGTGGTAAATGTGGTAAGCCAAGATCTGTATCATCTGTGTCTAGCCGGAGGATAAAAACCAGCAGGTGGTGCCTGAAACTCTCTGCAGATACAATGCTAAACACAACCTATGCTAAGTGCTACCTTGAACCAGAGCACGTCTCTTGATAATTCCAGCAAACATTTCTGCTCTAATCAGAGGACTGGATAAAGAATTGGTGACCTAGAGCACGGAGTATCATATAAAGGAAAGTTTTATTCAGATGCGACAAAAGTCATGCTTTGCCATTTATTCTTTTTTGTACAGAATTAACATTCGCACTGTGAGATCAATTTGCTCAACAAGTTATTACATTAACCTTCTTAGTAATTTTCTTTCAAAGCAGTCTTGGAAATTCACACTTTTTACACACTCTTAAAAATTCAACCAAAATAACACGTTCTGCTTTTCAACAATCAGAAAGGACCTCAAATTTACAACTGAATACCTTCCCACCTCTCACCTTGGGATGGTACTTCAGAAGGCAAATGCAATTCAGATTCATTGCATTTATGTACTTCAGACCTGGGGCTATTTACTAGCAGGGAGAAGTTCAAACATTACAGTTCTTGTTGGAAGGAAACTCTGAAGATCAAATTGTATGTTCAAAGAAGCACATTTTTCCTTTGCAGTTCCAGTCTTCTAAAATCTGAGAGTCCTGCTGTTGAAACACCCTCTCATAAACCTGAAGAAGGATAAGTGACCTACCTTAGAGAGCCCTCCTACTTCCAAATAGAAGCAGATAATGAAAACATTCCAGGTGACCCACAGGGCAGTCCACACCGTGTACTGAACACAAAGCCGGAGGAGAGCAAAAGAGAGAGAAAAATAAAACGTGAAGATGAAGCTACTTCATACTGAGCAGATCAATAATAAAAAACTGATGTCAATAAACACTGTTCTTCTGGGAACAGCTAAGAACAGAGAGTTCAGAAAAGGAGCTCCCCCTGCAGAAGTCCCCTAAGAACCACCGGAAATTACAAAGTCAATATTCATTGCTGTACTAAATAAATACCAATAAAACAGATTTATTCTTTACAGATTTATACTACCCCACTGATATCAATTAAATTCAAAATGCTGACTGAAACACTGGTTTTGGGACAACTCTGAGTAATTTTTAAATCATAATTTAGCTCTCTTAAGGAAATTTCAGAAAAGCGAAATACCTTAAATAATATTATAGAAATAACATTTAAATATTATGAAGAATGGTGCAAGAAAAAAACCCCATCACCAAACAAAACAGAAGATCTATTGATCTGTTAATCTAGATTTTTTTTCTGTTTAAACAAATAGGTAAAGTGTAAACCCGATCACAGTAAAACACTTTATTACATTAAAATTAGCTCACTACTTCTCCAAACCTTTTGCCATTAATCTGATCCTACAAAGCACACTTCACAGTTGAACATATCCATACCTCTTCTGCTCTCCCCAGTATGACACTGAACTCATACTCCACCCACAGCATGAACGGGACATTAATACATCTACTTTAAATCATCTTTTGCATTTTAACTGTCAGCACAACAGACTGGCACCATTTATTCACAGATGCACTGTTCACTAACATACAGCTGTACACTATTCCCAGTGAACTCTCCAGGCACTCCACCTCAGCAGCATTTCACCCTGATGGGCCAAGTGTCCAGGCAGCTGGACACCCTGGAGCTACATCCACTGGAACAAATGCAGTGAGCAGCAGCACTGCCACTTTACATTGGCACACACAGAGCCTTCACAGTGGAGAACTGCTGCTAAGAGCTTTGGCAAGTAAACCTCCTTAGCTGTGGCTAGATGAGGGTTACTATCAATTGTTTTGCTTCAATATAACCATTACAGTTTCACATACTGATCTACAATCATTGCACAGGTGCCATCAGTTTGGCTTTCTTGGGCAGTTTTGGGTTTTGTTCCCCTCTTAGTTCCTTTCCCTGTAATGTACAATGAAAGGTTTAGGTAAAGAGGATTGAATTTTCTGCCTCCTTTATTACTCACTCCTGCATAGGGCCATTTCTGTCCAAAAAGGTCAACTGCTTTAATCTAATTTCTTCTGAGGAAGGTAGGCAGTTGGGCAATGGCCCAAGAAGTAGGAATCAAACCATTAAGAACCAACACAAGAGTAACACTCCTGGGCCATTTCCTCTGTCTTACAGAGAAGGGCAGTGTGGCAACTGAAAGCTGGGTTATTATAAAATAGACAAAGCTGTTGTGGTCTGTGAGCAATATGAGGTCTGTACTGTTCATATGACTGACTTAGAGTATATCACATTTTACTAACTTTGTTGACTTTGTAGTAACTTGATGCCATCACCAATTACCGATTTTCTCACATTTATATTCAGAACATTACGTGCAGAGAACAGTGCGTGCAACCCCAGTTGCACGTAAAAAGCAGAATCGAGACTATTTGGGAGCGTTCTCCTTTTTAATAAAGAATTTTTTATCTCTCTGTGAACTAAATCTGTCACCACAACAAAAGGAATTCTATTTGATCTGCCAGGCCAAGACAAATCCATTAATAACCTCATTCTGGCCCGTGGGCACCAACACTGAACTGTGCAGGCAAAAACTGTCTAAGCCTGCTTTCCCAGGCCAGGCTATGCTGTTTTACATAGTTAGGACCAGTTTGGTTCCTGATCCACCATGAGAATTACTGAAAGAGAACTGCAGGTGCAAAGCAGGTATGCACCTTGAAAGCCAGCTGCTGGGCATGGAGAGGCTCTTCCTGCACTCTCAGAGCTGCCGAAATCTGAATTTTAGCTCCAGTTGCTTTGTAAACATAATAATTACATTATATTCAGTAATTAGCACTATATCATTTTTCTAAGTAGGAAAGTTATTATCTTCTTGGATATCCAAGGAGCAAATTCTTTCCTTGCATAGTTTTGTAGGTACTTAAGGAAAGGTTATAAGACAGCAAAGGCAAGAAAGCAAAATTAGGAAATGTCAGAATTTGGGCTTTGCATGCCAATTGAATTTTTCTGTTTTGTGGCTGTGCAATACAATTCAAACATTAATAATGCCATCATGGATGTATTTTGATTTTAAAGGATCTTAGCTCCCCTAACACAATCTATGAACAGCTAGCTCAATACCTCTTATCTCCTTGTGGCTCAGGCCCTGCTCTGAGGACAGAATAATAACTTCCTCATGAGGTTTACTAAGATGCTCATTGCTGTAATGTGTGAGAGCTGCACAAACATTAACTAATTTATTTCATGTTATAAGGGAATGATACAGCTCTCTGAATGCAGATGATGTTCTGATACATGCAGAGATTGCATTCAGAAGTATTCATACATTATAAGCATCCAACTTGAGGTCCTTAAGAGTTCATTTTCCAGAGTGCTTGAGGTTATGCACTCGGTTTACAAACTCAGTGTTCAGCTCCCTGTGGCTGAACATGCAGCACTTGTGCAAATCAGACCACAAGGTCTCAAGACAAGAATCCAGAATGCAAGGAGAAAACAAAGCATGTGACAGGTGACAGGTTTTGTTAAAGTGACTCACTTTGTGTCAAAATAGGTTTCAGTGGCTGAGAGCAGAGATAAAACTCGGCTACTGAACACAGCCTTCACAGCAAAAGCAGCCCTTTCTTTCTTGGTAGCTTCTCACTCTTCTCATTGTGCTCTGTTTTCTTAAAACAGGTTACTATTCTACATCTGTGATCACCAGAAACCCCCCAATGTCCTTCCTTTCTACTGAAACTGAGACAACAATATAAGAATTAGAACCTACTTCAATTCTGCAAATATATAAAAGAATCATAGTAAGACTGCACAGAAGGGCTTTAATAGCAACTTTTCTAAAATTTTGAGTGCTTCTTTCTGAAAAATACTTTCTGACATTAAAGGCATTGTGTAAATTTATATGTATATACATTTTAGTTTTAAAAAAACCCATCAAGCATATTCCATTATGTAGCATCACACTAACACCTGCTTGAGTCATTAAGGGTGTAACTTTTGCTAGCAGAGCAACATCCTAAATTGCCATCTTCTGTGTGAAGGGACACACCATGCATGCTGGCAATTTTCTCTCAATGTAGGAATGGTTAAGGTCTGAGACATCAGGTCCACACTGGCCCTCAGGTTTCACTTCCCTCCCAAGGCACCTATCCCGTGTCATGATCTGACCTGCCATTTAACCTCTCCCACTCCATGTCCTGAACATTATCCTGTCCATCCTACTCGGTCTGCTCACTCTTGCTTCCCCACACCCAGCAATTCCTGCCTAATTCTTTGGCCACCCACATTCTGTCCACCCCAGCTCAGCTGGCCTCATACTCAGTGTCACAACCCTCACCATACCTGCCATAAAGAAAGAATTTTCCACACAGGTTGAATCAATAAGAAGAGTTGGTAATTTTATTTTATACCCCAAATGATGCACCACTTAAAAATCACCTGGACATTTTTGTAACAGACCCCTTCTAGAGGAAGGACTTAGGACCTGGTCACAATCTTTGCTTATTTCTCCCCATGATGACATCTTTTCTTTCTTTTGATCTTTGGCACTAAGAATTGTATACGATACAGTGTGAGGAAGTATTTGAAGTCTTACCAATAATGTGGAGGGAGCACTCACTAAACCTTGCACGTTAAACATCCAATAAATATCCCCTTTCATAATGTCACCCTCTCTACAACAGTGAGATTTCTATACTTCTTGACTCTACAATCTTATTGAAACCAATGCAGATCGATTTCATATATCAGTGAAATACAAACATATCTAGAGTTAAAACACTTGCATTGGATAGACACAACGTCACAAGAACAACTGGTTAAGGTAAAAGAAAATAGAGAATTTTCTAAGTTTGACTATTACAAGGATTGTGGGATAAGTCTAGCTTTAATGAATAAACTATCTCAAGAGTATATTTAAATCTGAAGTGCAGCAGCTACTCTGCCACTGTCATTCATGGCATTACAGGGAATGAATGTTGGCTCAGGGATACTTAAAAGGGAAAGGAGCAACTAGTGAGTCATCAAATTGTCCCCCTGTAATACCTGGCATCAGTACTTGCAGAGCTTTATTAGCCATATTTATGAAAGATGGCAAGGGAAGTGACATAAATCAGCACGATGAAGCAGTAACAACACAGGACTTCCCAGGAAGGATATTCAATGAGTATTTTTGGAAGCCTAAATATTTCATATGTGTTTTCACTGTCTGTGTAACATTTGCTTGAATACTAAATAAAGTATCCTATGCAGACTTTCTTTTGCTGTTCTGGCTTTTTATTTATTTGTGGTTTTCTTAAGAAACTCTTTCCTGGCTTTTCAACTATATCCATTGCCTATATACAATATTATTTAATGAAATATATTAAGGCAAGTAAAGCTGAGATTTCCACCATAGATTGTCCCTATTTAAGTGTATTATTTTCATTCCTCACTATTTATTAACACTTTTTTTTCCAGCTTTGAGCCTGGCTTTTGCAATTTTAGCTATATGACTCATCATTCAGAAGCCTTTTGAAGTCCCAAATCAGAAGTAGCAGAGGGAGAAAATCCCCAACTTTAACAAGTATCCTGTCATCATCATTAATCAGTTTTAACAGCCTAAAAATCTTGCTGGTAATAGCAAGATCTATTAAGAAAGGAAAAGCATGAACAATTAAATGGATCACAGCAAAGCTCTGCAGCTTCATGACAAGAGTGCAACAGCATAGCTAGAACTGAAATTCAGCTGTTTCTTTCTTCTCTGCAAATGTTTGGGTAAGTTTCAAATGAGCTAATATGGGAAAATTAGGAATCAGCTCTGCACTTTTATGCCCCCTGGGAACTTCACACGGATTTAATTCAGTCAAAAAATATTCAAATGCTGAAAATAGCACATCCGCTTAGTGACAGGACAAATTGTTCACAACATTTATCTAAATTACTAATTAATACAAAACTTATTATAAATAATCATTGGATTTAAACTAATTAGGACACTTGGAGTTAATGTCGTCACTCCCTCTCTCTCTGTTTCCTAAGCACTGAGGACTTGGAATTTTAAGTCTGAGCAAGAAATTCCAGATTTCAGAATCACCATCCATATAGTCCTGTATCTGAGGGACTGTAGACAGTGAACATGAACCACTATCTTTAACTACTTGGAATGAGAATTCTATTCAACAGAGATGCCTCATGTATCAGCCACTGCATGGCAGATGTGAGATAGTGGGGGGGGGGTTGGGTTGTTTTGGGGTTTTTTTTGGTGTTTTGGTATGGGTTTTGGGTTTTTTTTGTAGGAAGCTCTCACAATAAATTTTGTATCACTCAAACTAATTTCTTTATTGCAGACTTTTAATCTACAATGGCTATGCTTATGGTGCAGTTTATGTGGTCACTATATCCTAGTGATAAACTGGCCAGCCTGGGTTCAATGGCAGGGGAAGAGTCAGAAGCATGAAACTGCAACTGTTTTTATCAGTTTCTACTGTAGCCCTCACTGAACTCCTTGGCTCTACGTACCTGCAACCAAAGCCTGCTCAATTGTGCCTACAGAAGCAGTTTCATATTTGACTACAGTACAGATATGCTTCAAATTATGGCCCTACATGTATTACATTTATTCACTTACTTTCCCATTCCTTACATATTTTAAAATTGGAGGAGACTGAACATGACACACGCAGCATAGGATGACAAAGTGAAAGCTTTTGTGTAACTTCACTTGTCAGGAAGTCCTTCAGGCATAGACTTCATTGCATAGAAGATAGATTAAAAACATTCTTTTGAGGTTAAACAATGGCTCTAGAGCTGGTCAGCTGAAGTCAAGATCACCACCAGAGTATGACAGATTATCATGAGGACAATTTGTGTGCACACATGCCAGATTAATTTTATGGAGTCAGTTAACAGAAGTAAATCATTGTATCTGACATGATTCTCTCTTTACTTCAGCTTTTTAATATTGTGGTGGGATCATCTGCATTAGTTAAGTTGATTTCCAGGGAAGTCTTCTGGAAAAGACAATGGATACTAAGCATAATTTTCTTGAAGCACTTAGTTACATTTCCAGTTAAACTGGAATAAACTTAATCTAAATCAGAAGCTTCATTAACAAGAATACATGAAAGCATGACTCAAAATATTTATTCAGACACAGTACCAAATTCTTGGATACCAGCCACTAACAAATCCAGGGGCTTAGATGTGGCTGAAAGTGGACCTATGAACATGGAAGGCCATGAAGCTTCTCCATAAATTTAAAGCCTAATTCACTACTCAGAGCCTTGGTAAGAACCTCTCTGCATTGTGCTTAATACTGAAATTCAGGACACTACTGAAGATTTGCATTAAACGGACTTTAAATTTAATGTCAGCAGTGAAGGTGAACTGTCACTTTTGCCTTGGTAAATATAGCCAGCATACAGCTGGCACTGGTAGGCATCTTTACTGTCACTATCACTGACTCCTTCGGGAGCTTCTGGGGACAGTGGCCAAAGCTAAACTGTGGCTGGCACAGCCCTAGGAAGCCCAGCTTCTGGGCAGCATGTGCTGATATAGACTGGAAGGTCCTCAGGCTATGCTCAACAAGAACTTCAAGCTGGTGCAACCCTGCACTGCTGTAGAAAGACTCCATGCACTTTTCTCCTTCCTCTGGCTACTTGGTCCA
Source organism: Acridotheres tristis (assembly GCA_037013685.1). Taxonomy (NCBI): domain Eukaryota; kingdom Metazoa; phylum Chordata; class Aves; order Passeriformes; family Sturnidae; genus Acridotheres; species Acridotheres tristis. The sequence continues at coordinate 114,153,546 of CM072886.1, read as the reverse complement.
ATTTCCCCTCTCCCATCTGCTGGAACAAGCAGAACACATCAAAGAGCTGACCTACACTTAACACCAGTAAAGAAAATGGTTTCCTTTAACCTGGATCTGTTCTGGTTTGACAGTTCACCAAGTGATTGAACTGGTACCTGTGCTGGTGCACACACAGGAAAAGCACAGGGACTGAAGGCAGCAGCAGAGCAAAGGGAGTATTGCTTATGCTGGCTAGGCATGAGACTGAGCTGACAAGTTTGGAGCTAGCAACAAGAGAAGTCTTGCAATGCCTCCTTTCCCCTCCACCTCCACATTGCTGTTCATAAATACAAAGTCCCAGTCCCTGCCTTATGCCAACCTTGGCAACCACTGGAACCTCACAGAATGGATTCAGGTAGGTCACCAGTTTAGCAAAAAAATCTCCACTTTTTGCTAGGTTGGTTTTCTCACAGCTTAGAAATGGAACTGACATAGTGACAGGTCCAGTTAACTCCTGCCAGAACTGGGAAAGAGGATCTGGGGAAGTTCAGTCAGGGAACAGGAAGACATGGCAGCCACCCCATTCCACTGGTGTTGATTGTGAGGTCAGCTGCAGACACGTTGTGTTACAGACACCCCTCAGACTTCAGGGTTTGGCCCAAACTATTCCTACTTCACTGTAAACCCTATGTATAATCACAGATCACTCAAAGAGGTGGTGATGGGAAGAGCAAGTGAGTAATCACAGAACGTTCTGTCTGGAAGGGACCCACAAGAACCATCAAGTCCAGCTCTTAAGTGAATGGCCCACACAGGGATCACACCTGTGACCCACAGCATTATTAGCACCATGCTGTGACCAGCTGGGCTCTAAAGCCTCGATCTTTCCCAGTAATGAGTATTGGCACCTGCTGAAGCTAGAATTCCTAAATATGCTTAAAGTTAAATCAGAATATGAATTCAGCTAAATCAGCATAAAGTATCTTTCTGGAGACGTGTTTCTTTCTTTAATTATGATTCTACCTGTAAAACAACTTTAGTGTACCCTAAAATGTTCAATTACATTGGAAAATATATAGAAACAGTCAACATCTGTTGCATTTCATTTGAAAATTAAAGCAGAGCTTGCATCATTGAACAGCAGTGCTGAACCTGAGGGGAAAGAAATTTTGTAGTGTTGCACTTCAGACATGAATTTCCCACAATATTTTACGGATGCTTTCACTTGTTTCTTATGTATAAAATGGAGAGCATGAAACAGAAAGGTGAGTCACCAATATATGGATGAGCAGTTCTTCAACCACAGATAATAGATAAAAGTGCTATTTTTGAATATCAATCCATTTTCAATTCATTATAGTCTGCTTGTAAGCTTAGCTAACATGAGTATAATCTTGGCTGTATTTTTTGTTCACTTTTTAAGATGTGACAAAGAATTACAGGATTCCAGGCTTGACTAGAAAAGATGCTTTTTAAGTATTCAACAAGTTTTCCCCAGCAGACATTTATTTCATTCCTTTGTGAGGAAAAAGAAAGATAACTTTAGCCTCTTAAAATCCATTACTGACAACACAACCACAATGTTCCAAATACAGCCATTACCAGGTAAAGACATAATATTCTTACATTCAAAAATGAACGTGGGGGAGGAACAGAAATTTTTTTTTGTTGGCACTTTACTTCACAGCTTTGAAATTTCTTTTTAGTCCTGGCTGTATTGAGAACATGGGGAAAAAAAACCAACGGAGAAGCTTCAAGCTACAAGCATCATAGGGAATTTACAATAACTTAGGGTCAAAGCCATAAATACAGGTCTTGACAAAATTACATGTAAGTGAGAAGGAGACTTCTTTGTAACCCATGGGTCACAGGACCAAAGAAATTTCTACAATTCTTGTTCCTCTCTGCTTAAGAGAAAGATGTAGTTAAATATAACTTGGACATTGCAAATATTTTTTTAAATCGCCATCAATTCTCCTTGTCTGTTACAAAAAGAACAACAATTTGTACTTTATTTATTTATTTACATAGACTCTAATTGACTTGTACCATAATAATAGTTTTGACAGCACTTTCTCCAGGTTACCTGTTTTTTATAATGTTCAAAATCTCAAAAAATTCACTTAGTAAATTTGCAGACATGGAGACCTCTACCATTTCCACAGAATTACCATTTGGTTTTTTGAAAGCAAGAAAATTCTGCTTTGTAATATAACAGGTTTTATGGCAAAAAACAAACAAACAAAAAATATAATAAATGAGACTTACCACGACTATATATCGAGGCCTAAACTGGATGGTTCCAAACAAACCCAAAATGACAACTATTATTTGTAGGAAATTGCCAAGGATAGGAGCCCACTGGAAACCCAGGAAGTCAAAGATTTGTCTCTCTAGTGCTGCCATCTGTAAGAAAACACATAACAGAACATCCACTTTTTAAATATGGGTTGGACAGAACACTTGGTATTTTCTTATTTGCACTGGGCTTCACCAGTGAGTGAGCAAAGTTATGCAAACCTTGCTCTTGCTTCTGAAATACCATCATGCTCCTCCCTTCCCCATGTCTTTGTTTCCTAAGATTTACTCTCAACTAGACTCGACTGCAAGTTCCTCAATCTGTTCCTAAAAGCCCAAAAGGACGGAGCAGTCTCAGACAAGTCCCAGACGTGGCCACTGTGATCCCAGGAGTTCCTAAATGCAGGAATTAAGGAAGATTGCTGGGAGCTCCTCACTACCTGAGGCACAGACGTAGGCTCAGGGGCTGAAATGCAGCAGAAAATGTTGGAAGACCTCAGAGCAAACTGCTCCAAAACCAACAGCCAAATGAGCCATCTGTGCCCTTCAAAAGCTGCTATGTTACTTTTGGGCAACTACAAATCAGAAAGAAATGGTGGCAGCCCAATAGCTCTCTTCCCACTGTCCTCATGGCATTTTGGGAATGGATTTAGTTGGGTGTGGAAAAGGAGGAAGCTAAGAAGCACCAGCTTTCATCTTTGAATCAGCATGTGGCTCTAATTTAGGTAATTCCACGTTTCTGAACATTAGGCAAAAAAGAAAAACAAAAAGCCAGATATAAAATTCTTTTGCAAACACATTTGCTACTCATTTTTGACAATCCAATCTACTGTTCTAAACACAGAAAAAACAACTTTCTTAGCATATTTGCTGGAGTTTAAACTTAGTTCAATATTTTTGCAGCTGTAGCAAGATATTCTTGAGCAGCTAAATAGAAACCTACTGAGAAGCAACTGAGTTTCAGTGCTTGCTAGAATTTATTAACATCTACTTGATTTTACTACATTGTTACAAACCCTAAAATTTACTGAAAAGTGCACTTACAATATTTATAACTGAGACAGATGGAGCAAGCATGGCTCTATGAATACCAACCAAAGTATTATAATATGTGGGTATTTCACATAAACCATTTCATTTTACATATTATGGCCAGATTCAATCTTCACCTGTAAGATGAGACTAGGTGTCACTGAGAGCAGAATCCATTTTTCTGTACAAAACCCCTCCCTTACAGCAGACATGAAAACTATACTCTCTATACTGAGGTTAATAAATATGATAAATATAAACAATGAAATGTATAAAAGTTGAATCATGATCTTGGTGTAAATCCTTTGCAATCAGTGAAGTTACACTGACTTTTATCAGCTAAACATCTGGTCCAGCATATATAAATGAAAATCACACAGTGCAATACAAGAATCCCCCAAATCCCATGTGCAAGATGATAAATAAAGAGCTTTGGAAGCTCTTTGGCACAGGCAGAACTTAGAGTTTATGGTCTAGCAACAACATACTGAGTTCTGTATGACATAGGAAGGTATATATGATATCCATGATCAGAGCCAAAGACTTTTGTATTTCCATTACAAGTGGAAATCTTCTGGGTGAGCAAAACAGCTAAAAAATTCACAGACCACCAGTTTTAAGAGAAAATGTATCTTCTTCCTGGAGCCCTGACATTAGCAAGCAAGCAGAGGCTGGAGCTGTCAAACCTAGGACTTGCTTAGTGCCACCTCTGCCCTGACATTCACTAAAACTCTCCTGCAGCTTTGGTCTTCACCTGCACCAATAAATTGAGTGTGTCCTATCACACTCCCAGCACTGAAGGCAGCTGGCTTAGCACTGTCACCATTAAAGTGTCCTTGGCTCTGAAACAGGGCAGCTGTGTGCAAACTATACACTTACCTACTCAAAACAGCCCTTGGCCATGAGTTACCCACTCTTTGGGAAGACCACCCATCACAATAACCCTGGTTAATGTGACAGAAAACTCTAATGGCTCACTAACATCCACAATGTCACTGCCTGGCTACTTCCCCAGGCACAAGAACGTGCTGGTGTCAGGAGCAGAGAGCTTGCCCAGAGTGGGTATTGAGGAAATTCACAACGGTGGGTCATGGAGGCCATTATGCATTTGATGTAGCTTTGAAACACCTAGAGCTATCTGATAGACAAAAGCCTGCAGCACAGATATGAATGAAGCTGGTTAGTATCTGTCCATTCCTAAACTGACCCTTGGGATAAATTTTCAAATCATCACCTTAAATGTCTGAAAAACTTAATACTAGAACATAAAGGAACACAAACACTGCACTTTTCTACCAGACAAAAGGCTGAAAGCCTTGGTGTTCAGCTCATGCCTAAACTGGATCAGATAAAAGCCTGCATCTCCCTGATATCTGCCAAGCAAGTTCTGAATCAAGCAGGTCTAGGCTCCCACAAAATAGCTCAGTGGCCACAAGTATATTAGCAAAGATGAGGGGGCACATGTGTATATTCACCATAGACAGAGTTACACATAAAAAAAGTCTTTCCAAGAATTACTGTGGTTAAGGTACCCACCACAAACACAGATAAATAAATTTCCATTTCCTCTCCTGCTGCCTATTGAGTTACTCATTCCTCTCCTCCCACTTCCTATACATTAGGATACCAAGGGAAAGAGCTTCTCTTTGAAGCTGTGTCATAGGCAAAAAAATAAAAATTTTTATTTCACGAGTCAAAAAGAGAGTCCAAGCAGAAACAGGAGGGCACAGTCTATTGCTTATGGCATTTGTACAAAACTGGGAGAGTTGTTAGCATTTCTTGTCTGCAGGGTTAACTCTATTTTATATACAGTGACAGCATGAAACCACTGAAGGAGCCCTGGAAGCAGGATGCCAAGCATACAGTACCATCCCTTCCCCACTAAGAAGTGTTTTCACCATCAGGCTATGCAGAGACACCCTCCTGCACAGCTAAGGCTCATTTATTTTGCTCTTGTCACCAACACAGAGTAATTTTGTCTCATCCCCAAAGCCCACAGAATACATTAGCAGGGGTGGTGCGGGGGGAGAGGGGAATCTAAAGAAAAGAAAGAGGTAGGAGGCATGTCTTTCCTCCTCAAATTGCTACTCTCTTCTAAATTATAACACCTTGCAGTCAAGACAGGCAGTAGTTAAAAACCTAATAATTCATGATCATGGCAGAGGAAACATATTAAGATCTGTTTTCTTTACACCATGAGCAATATGGACTGAATAGAGGAAGCACCTGAGTGCTGCTGTTCTTATGTCTAGTATTCACCCAGCAGAGCCCCCAAGAAGCAGGGAAGGCCACAAAGTTTTAGCTCTGTGCAAATGAAAAAGCAATCTCTAACACAGGCTGTGATTCAGGTAATTGATTTGACTGAACTCATCATAATAAAGGGGACAGGCACCTGTGCACATTTACAGGCTGATTTTGCACAGATATGAAGAGCCCATACTGTTGATGTTTGCCTAAATCCAAAATCTCTGTATCCATCAGTGGCCACCAAACTAGCCTAGATTCTGTGAAAGATGGTTTTACTTGGATTTATGTGCACGTGAGTACTTGAAAATGTTACACTAGAAACATTTTTATTATAAGGAGGCTGTTTTTCTCAAGAATTTCCCCACATGAATTTCTAATTGTGTAACCATTTTCAGATTCCTCTAAAAACAGCCTAAAAACCAGAAAACTAGAGGGAAGGGAGAGGTTCCTGAAATTAGCTGGCTCAACATCTCCCACTGCTAGAAGTCAGATAATCAATTTAGTAGGGCAGAGGAGCTCGAGGCTGCAGCTGGGGAATGATGTGACTGAGATCCTCTGGGGTTTACTATCACACCAGTTCCCTACCAAGTTGGGAGAGGCTGCACTTCCACTACTTCTGACAGCTAAGACAACAAAGTTTGGGACTGTCCATAATAAATTGTTGTGTGATACTTTTTTAAATGAGTAACATAGAAGTGGAATGAAAACCCAAACCTTTCTTGCAAATAAAAGAGGAAGGTGTGTTTCAGCAACTTAGTTACTAGGTGTATGCTTGTGATGAAAGCTATGTCCACTTGAGTGAAATATTTCCATGAGAACTTATAAAAATCTATCAAAGCTGATGGGAAATAACATTTTCTAATCATAACAAGACTTGGAAAAGGATACATGATATTTCTTATTACTGTTGGCAAGGGAGCACTTTGTTATTTAGTCATCATTATCACTGACAGTCTTGTAATGCAAAGTGCATGACTCAGGAGACCAGGAGTAGCAGTAAAATGCTCTAGTGGGACAGTAGCACTTCACTTAATGAAGTCTTGGGTTTTTACCTCTTTGTTTCACTAAGTCTTCCAGATATTTCCCATTTCTCACTTCCTGCAGAGCAAAAGGAGAAGGTACTAAGCTGCAAGATGGGGATGCAATAAAGTCACCCAGGGTGAACTCTCTTTCAGCCACGCTCAAGCCCTTTTGTATTAAGAACAGCAAAAACTTCAGGTGAACTAATCTGTTTGAATTCTGAGCTTCTTCACCTAGAGGGGTCAACCAGATGTGCAGCACAATTGGAGCCCCCTGAACATTAAAAATAGTGCAGCTGTAGCATTAATATTTCACAAGGAGCTTAAGGAGAAGCAGTAGCAAAGTAAAAGGCGGCGATCAGCAATGCTGGATAGGATCTGCAGAAAGAAATCACCAAGATGTTCCTCGTCAATTGAGAAATCACAAAACATTTATGAGAGAAGGCTTCATCAGGGTGCCCTGTGGATTAAACCCCTCCTCTAAATTCTCAGGTCCTATTATACTTCAAAATTTGTATCAGAAGCTGTCTGAGTGATGAGACACCACAGCAGAGTTACAAAGTCAACTTTTCAAATATGTGTTAAAACTCAATTTTCTCTTCTGTCAGAAACATCAAGGAAAACAGTCAGTTTTATATTTTAACGGAAAAGTTTTATAAATGACATGTTAGTTTGAGATTAATAAATAGAACCAAACAGAAGTCACTGTATCAAGACGAAGAGTTTTCATATGTAACAGATATTTCATACAAGAAAAGACCCAAAAGTGTCATGATATAAACAGAAGGCTATAAAATTGATAAATAAAAAGTTAATATAATTACATATTTGGTTCTGTACAAATTATTAAATTTAAAAACCTGGGAAGTATAATCTACTCTGCATTTGATATTAAAAAGTTGCTTCAATCTGCCATGTGAAACAATCCCTAGAAATTATAACAACCAGAAAAATATCAGTAGTATATCTAACAAACTTGTATTTGAGAAATCTAATAAAAATCAAAGAAATATTTAATAACTGGAGAGCTGTAAAACTACTTGGCTTTGAAATTCTTTTTGAAATTAAAACCATTTTACAAGCTAAGGGAAAAAAAGGAGAAAAATGATGACTTCACAAATGGACACTGTTACTGTTACAAATGGACTCAGCTTTCAAAAATTAAAATAGTATACAAAAAATGGTGAATCAAAAAATTACAGTTCATAGTATTCATTTTCTAAATTCAGGTCAGGAATTATCTGTAACATTTGAATTATGCACGTAAGGCTTAGAGTTGGCTGATATTGCTGATACTTATCACAGAAGTTCCAGGGCACAGCACATCATCCATACTAACTGCTGCTCCCACAGATAAAGATGTTTTCTTCAAAATTCTCATCTTCATCTTATGATCATAAATTTAACCTGTGGCTCCAGGAAGTTTCCTGGACATGATGAATCTCTGAGGATTTTATCATTACCACTGGTTCCAATGTACTGAATTACAGTATAGTCTGGCAAATATATCGTTTGTATAATATAGTTTGGCAAATGCAGCTGTTAAAAACTGAGGTGGTTCCCCAGCCTCCTCCACAGAAACTCCACCTGCAGCTTTAAGTGCCCTCTGTTCTGAAGCCCTGGGATACCTTTGCTAAGCTCAGCAGGGCAATCACCTTTTCCTCACAACCTATCTCCTCTCCTTCCTTCCCTTCTCCCTTTCTTCTTTTGTGCCCAGATTGGTGGGCACTCCCAAAAAGCTACACACCAACATAAGGGAGAGGCAATGGCAAGGCAGGAGAGGAGCAGTGGGAGCCTCCTCCAGCCCCGTGCAGCCTGAGCATTCGGCTGGAATAGACAAGACCTTGGATCAAGGTCACTCTTAGCACCACCTACATTTGACTTAAAGTCTGTCTTCACATTGCAGGGCTCTTAGGTGTGTATTTCTTTTTCCTTGGCAGATGTTCCACTGAGAAAACATTTTTGTAAAACCTTGGGGCAAACACTCAGTGTTCACATTTGGAAAATACGCACTTTCTAATTTAAGGGGAAAAGACATCAAAAAGCTGCCAAGCTACTCTGGATAAAACCTCAGCATGAGAGAGTAAAAGATTGACTTACCACATGCTAAACCCCAGGATTTCTAACAGGAAATTAACAGGTGATGAAAGAAGATGGTTAAAATAAATAATTAAGTAAATAAATAAGTTGCATCAAAGACCAATGGTAATGTATAATCCACTTTTTATACAAATTTTATACTCCTGCTGTGATTTCAGAATTTTACTGATGGGCTTGACTTCAGTAGAAAGAAAGGTAAGATTTAACACCAGAGAAATGCCAGGTTTGTAATGTAGGGGAGAGCATTTAAACCTGAAGAGGAAGGGAGGTGTCAGACCATCACTCTCAGCTGAAGAATGCTATTTAGCAAGTTACTGTTCCTCAGCTAAATATTACAGCCTATTTATTTGTAACTTACCATCGTCCAACAGAGGCTTCATTACCAAACATGAGTGTAGCCCGTGTCACAATTAAATGTTTAACTTTAACTTGGATCACTGCTTCATAATTTTTGTGACAGTTAAAGGAATCATCTAGCCACAGAAGAAACTCTCATTAGATTTTTAATGATCTGCATTCATTTGCCCAGGTGAAATACTAGCTTTTGGGTGATTTTAAGATGGTAATTCCTTATAACAGATCACTAAATACGTTTATAAGACTCTGTGTCATGGAGGTTATGTCAGGAATGTCAGGAAAGATTCTGAGTAAATCACAAATATTTACGGTAAGTTCAGTTTAATGGAGCAAAAGAGAAACTTAGCTTTCTGACAAGTAATTGTCAGAGAAGAAAAAAAACCTGATGATGAAAAGTGCCTTTGTAATCTTGGTCAGACAGACAGGTAATTGGCTGCCACTTGGGTAATTTTAAATAAAATATAAAGCAAAAGAAATATATATGTGCTGAAGGAGCTCGATAAAAGAGCAACAGCCAAGATTAATGAAGGCCAAAGCATAAAAACAAGAAAAGAAAGGCAGGTTCAATAAGAAATATGTTGTCTTTTTAAGACAGCCTGGTCTGCTTTTCAACAGTGAATGTTATTCATATTCAGCTGTTCAACTCATATGGAAAAAACTCTGAAGTAAGTAAAGGCTTTCCCACCATTCTGGTAACTGCTTTGGTAAACAAGTTCAATGGAGGGTGATGGTAGTGACAGCACGTAATATTGCTGAAGACATGATATTTTAACAAAACAAAAAAATATTTTCTGAGGAGAAAAAATGTTTCACTCCTCAATACTTTACCAGTTGTTCTTTGATAAATGCTTAAGAAAAAAGACAGGTAGGGAGTGAGCAGTATATGTTCAATGATTTTTGAAAGCCAATACACTGCTCTAACAACTCAGAACGAAAAGACCCACTAAATAAATGCCAAAGAAGTTGATCTAATCAGGTTATTTGGACTGACCCTAGTATAAAAAGGAGAGCTGGTAAATGCCAGATCTTTAAAATCTATAAATTTAATTAGAGGGTGCTGAAGAGATTCTTTTCTCCACATTTTAACAAATATATACATATATTCAATATCACTATTTAACATTTTCAGACACAAAACAAAGGTAATTCTTAATAGAAAACTGTTTTTCTAATTGTGTGTACTACAAAAGTCTTGCAACTACACTGGTGATGTGCAGGAAGATTTTGAGTGATTGATTTGATATGATGTTGTTATGAATTGCACCAAACTGAGACTAACCTTCCAGTTTTGTCTCTGACAAAGCTCACACAAAGTCAAAAGAAGCCATGACTACATCAAGGCTGCAGGATCTGGCTCAGAAAGGCAATAGCAAATTATTTAAGAATCTCATCAGCATGGAAGAAGAGTTTGTTAATATTTATTCTGCAGCATCACCTGACTGCAGTGATATAAAAGGTGGCCTCAAATAGTTCCAGTTCCCAGCACACTAGGGGTGCCAGGGTGATATACTCGAGGCTGATGGCTACATCTGCACCAAACAGACCCCATAAAAATGCAGTTACAGTCTGTGGGTAGCCACGATAGGGAAGAAGCCAGCTATTGTAATAAAACCCCATAGCGCCAACTCGTTACAGCACAGTGATTTAAGATTGAATTTCAACCCTCCAATGAAGCTGTAACTGATCCCAAAACACTAAAGTCAAGCCCCTTGGCTGCTTGACCTATAAAATCCTGCAAACAGCTGGAATGAACATGCTTATAATGGCATTTAAGACTCCCTTGGTTGTTTCATTTAAATGCCAGCTCACATACAGCAAAAGACAGCATAAGACATGGTTAGAGGTTAAAAATCTTTAAATATTTCTATCTTACTATGGATGAAAATGTCCATGTAAAAAGATACTAGAGAGAGTGGAAAAACAAATTACAATTGACTTCTTTATAATTATATCAAGCTACATATATGGTGGATTTAGTCCAAAAGAAAGTTTTCATTTGCCACACTATTATATCCCTTCAAATCTTCAAATACAAATTCTTTCTGTAAAGGTTTTTTATTTATTTCCACATTTGAACACTTCCAATAAATTTCTGCACCTTTACAGGTTTCCTCAATGCACAGGTTTAAGACATGGTGAAGTACTTACTGACTAACTAACAAAAGTGAGAATTGAACAAGTTTACTACTTCTTTAAATTCCTAAGGCATAACAGGCAAGGTAAGGAGGCAACACATAAAGAGGTAACTTGATAATAATGAAGGTGACAGCCCTAGATCCCTCCTAGATCCTGATGACCATGGGATCCAGTTTAAAAAAGAAAAGAGAGAAAAATGAGAGAAAGAGAAAAAGCTGGGAACCTATGTTGCAGGATTTGTACCCAACCCATCCTCAGCATGGAGAGTTTGACCGTGAAGGAAGAGATGCTGAGATGGGCACCCAGACTGCAAAGTGAAAGAAGAACTGAAATCCCTGTAAGGTAAACAGATAAAAACAGTATTTAGAGCTTCTAGTAGATGGATGTCATGCTCCTTCTTGCCAAAAAGCAGCCCTCTACTCTTGAAAAAAGCTTCTTTTATGATTCTTTAAAGCCCTCTAAACCTGTGTTTTAAAAGAAGACAGAAAATTAAACCAGATGGAGCTCTCCTTCCATGACTAAGGAAGATACATGTTCAGAACTCACACAGACTTGGACAAGTTGGACAGTTAGAGGTCCAAATTTAACGAACCAAAATTGTTTGATATGAGCTTTGGCATAAAATATCAAATGGCACAAATTGATTCATGCCAGACTTGAGAAACATAAGGTTTCCCACAGGATAGTGCATCTTATGTTTAGTTTGTGGTTCCAAAAAGGCAGTCAGTGTATCTTCAATCACCAACTCTCTTCAGGCAAAACTAAGTATTAATCCAAGGCAGTCAAGTAATAAAAATTACGTGCTGGCTGGTACCCCTAATTTGAGCCACAGCACAGAGCCTATTTCCACAGCAGGCAGGAGTTTAGATGTCTGCCTGGATAATGTTTCCATTTTTTCCCCAGAAAACTTCTCTCCAATGCATGTCTCGAATGCCAGCCATGCAAAAATAGAAGAATGAGAGACTGCTTATATTTGACAGATGCACAAGGGCAAAAAAAGCAGTTTAGCACCAGCTCAGAAGTTTGATGACGTGTTTAAATAGGCCCCTGCACTGCAGGTCATTCACTTGCTCTCAAAAGCCAATTTCAAGTATAGTAGCAACACTCAAAGATCCTTTGACTCTGTCATTGCATATTATGAGACTGAATTGATGTTGCTATTGCACTAACAGGAAGACTCTTTGACACTGGATCATTTCGTGTTGTCTTGTAAAATACAGAAATATCCTTCTTTGTTTACAGCATAGCAAAAACATCCCTCCCCCCCTGAATTATTTGGCCAAGAAGAAGGGTTGGGATAGGACTGAAACAGCAGCACGACAAATCATGCTCAATGAAGTTTTTTTGTATTAATAACTTCCAATAGAGAGCTATATGGGCATTTTTGTCTCATTTAGACATGTAAGTATGTTTAGATTAAAAAGAATGGGAAGTCTGAGATTATTTTCAAACATGAAAGAAGAATACTGTAGTTAGAGGTGGGTGACAACATAGCTATATCTTGCTTTAAATCTCACTCTTTTACAGGTATTCTAAGATCTGGCAATTTTCTTGTAGAAATAAAACTCACATTATTTGCTGTGATTTTGTAGCCTATTCACGCAGAATGGAGAATAAAATTCTCAAAGTATATATATAACTACATGTATGGTATAGAAAGTTGTCAACAAAAACACTCATTCTGGAAAATTATTGTTATAGAGCTACAGGGAAATAAAATATGTCTTTTGGGTTGTTTAAGTTAGATTCTTTGATACCAAAATTAACTCCATTCTCAACTTCTTTTAAGGAGTTTAACTTCTACATAAACTGTCTTGATTCCCTTAGCCCTTCTGGAATGCCATTCCAAAATGTCATCATTCAAACAGCACCTGTTTAACCTTGAATTCATCCTCCCTGAGCATGTAGCCAGAACTCTTCTAGATGTGCAAACTCCCACTTGTTCCTTTTCCAATGGAAATACATATTTTCTTTTGGAATCAAATAAGAAGATCTTGACTTTGGCTTGTTACAAACTGGTAATTCATTGTTCATAAGAGAGAAGGATGAATTATGATCTGAATTTAAAACAAGTATTAAGAAGTAGGAATGGTACCTTTCAGGTACAAAACAGAACAAAAGTTCTGTGTATGTTATATATTTAGATCTCTTTCATAAACTAAGTGTTCAAATTATTTAATCTTAACTTTTTGCTCTGATTTTAACAGAACTTAATTCATCTCTCAGTGACTTACTTCCATTTGTCTAGTTATTTCATTAAATCCTCCAACTTCTGCTTTTTCTCCATAGCAGTTGGACTGCAGTGCTTCAAAAAACTTTATCTAGCCCTGTCCTTGCAAACCAAAGATGCAGTAATTATCCCCCTTTACCTTCCCAATTCCTGCCACTATCCACTAGCCCCACCGCTGGTATTTCAGTATGCACTACAAAAAGATGGTAACTAGTGATGTTCAGAGGAGCTGTTCATTTATCTCAGCAGTGGTCTCTCTATTTATCCCATCAGTCAAACCTTCTCCAGCAGCTCTTTTGTCCATTCCTAGGCACAGCCAAGATATACCCATACTTGTCAATTGTCTCTCAAAAGGCTTGGAGCAGAACAAATAAGTTGAGGAAAGCAGGGGGGCTACCAGAATGTCACAAAAGACACCAATGCTGTTCAAAGGCTGGAGGGAATTATTCCTAATTACCTAGAGATGCTCAGCAAGACTACACAGTCAAAAGTGAAGACAGAGACTGATCTGAAGTGATGTAGTATAATAGATTCCCATGGTAGAAGATTTCTCCTTTGGTTTTCAGAATACTGATCCCCAAGATCTGCAAAATTCCTCAAATGTTTGTCAGTTTGTGTTAATGCTACTATGTATGTAATATTCCTACACAGCAGAGGGAGAGAACAGCCTAATTAATTGCAAAGTATCACATCTATGTGTGCTGTGCTTTTCTGAGCTGTAGCACAATGATGTTTCCTCCAGACTACTTGGACTGCATAGTTTGATGCTGTGCAAATACCTCCTGGCTATCATCCAGAACTGTGCAAACTTCTCCAGGAAACATCAGGAGATTGCACAGTTTTACAAGAGATCAGTGTTTAAGTTAATGCATGGGTCCCACTTGAGTACTAGTAGAGCAAAAATGGTTCATGGAATGGTAAAGGTTGGAGGGAACCTCTGGAGGTTACCTGGTCCAAGCCCCCTGCTCAACCCAGGCCACCTAGGCTCGTTTCCCCAGGACCATGTCTAGATGACTACTGAATATCTCCCAGGGTAGGGACCCCTCTCTGGGAGACCCGTGCCAGTGCTCAGTCACCCTCTCACAGTAGAAGTATTTCCTTTTCCAGAGCCTTTCAGTATGTGATTTCTAGTGAATTCATCAGATGTGCTATGACAGTCTCTGTGGAAAAGGGGGAAATTTTAGAAAATAGAAGAAACTCCAAGGCATGTTTCTGTCTTCAAAACATGCTGGTTTTATTGCAGTGGCAGATCTGATATGACTAAACCAGCATCAAATTTATAAACTTGAACAAGTTAGTTTTCATGAGGAGAACAAAAGGAGACAGTACCAAGTAAGAAGCTAAGACAAATTTAGAGCAAAAGCCCTGGCAAAACTCAGAATCTGGAACCCTTGGTCTTATTAGTTACCCCAGTGAAGCCAACAGGGCTCTTTAGGAACACATGAGCTACATGATGGCATCAGTGATTGAATGGTAAATGTGCTAAATGGTAGAACTCTCAAAATTCACCCTAAGCTATACAAATAAAGGAAGATATTTATAACGTGTCTGGAACTTCACAGCACTATGCAATTTCCTCTATTGAATCATGATAACTAAAACAAAATGAACGTCAGATGAATCAGAATCTGATTAGAGATACCTGCAGTAAAGAAAATTGAAGACCACCCAATCAATTGACAAGTGACTACACATAAAATATGGATCAAAAATAAACATATCTCAAGCATCTGTAGAAGGAAGACTTGCTGGCTCTATGTCTGAAAAAAATTACACTTGGGAAAAGCAGTTGCAGACAGAAATCTCAAACATTTCCTACCACAACTACAGGGACCACAGGCCACAGTGAGCCTTTTGGAAGATATCATCTAGAGATTCTTATTATGGAAATATTGAAGTTCATGTTACTGACAGCAAAAGCAGCTGGAACACGGGGAACATTTGTCTCCTCTGTGTGAGCATGCCATTAAGCATGCCTGAGCATGTCTCCTTTGCCTGCTTTTCTGCAAAAGACACAAATTACTTGCATGTACTTTGCAGTGCCAGAATATATTCTCACCTGCCTATATGCACAAGGCTGGAAAGCATACCTTTACCAAATCTGACTTTACCAAATTCTACCTTCTTCAAGACTTTCAAGAACTTGTACTATTTATATGATGACAGATTTTTGTCTACCATTTCCCCATAGAAGTAGAGTTGTGGTCTTGAAATTTCAGTTGTATGACTTAATGTCAAGATTCAGAAGAGAGAGAAAAAAAAAAAAGGAAATTATTCAGAATAATCCAAAATATTATTTGAGCACAAATACTACCAAAAGTAGTATTATGATAAATTATGATAAGCCAAACTGTGACTATCAAACTGGTATGTTTCATCTTTAGTATAATATTTGTCTGAAGGTCTTACTGCTGTGAAAGTCATTCTTAAAATTAGTGAAAAGAATCTTTAAAAGACCAAGTGGATAAAAATGTTGCTGGCCTTCCTCCCTTACTCACATTTTATCTACCCAAAATAGATGGATTAGTACAAAATATGAAAGGAAGCCTTTAAACCCAGGAAAAAAAATCCTGCTGCAGACCTTCTGCCTCATTTAATTTTACTGTGCAAATTCAGAAAGGGAAGACCGTGGAGAGAAAACTTAATGCTAGGTGTCTTTGTGAATACCAGTAACCACATTAGGCTGTCACAGACTTATACATCCAGTAGATTTCAGTCACTCTACAGTTATTCATTCCAGCTTCATCTCCCCGGAGAAACACCTGTTTTCAGCAGGGCTAAGCAATCAGTCTATGACAGGAAGTTTTCAGACCCCAGGGAAGGTGTGCTGTAATCCCTTTTTTTATCATTGCTGGAATAGGCATAAAGACAAGGTGAGCCCGTTTTATCTGATGCCATGGCAAGAAATGATAAACATGCATTATTATCTTGCAGGAGCTCAGGAAAATCCACTGTCAGAAAAGAAACCTCTGTAACCCAGTGATTCAGCTGATGGGAGTTATGTGGAGAAAGCTGATACAATGAACACCTACCACATTCCTCCATGGGAGGAAAGTCCCCCATATGTCCCTTTTGTCTCACCTCCTCTGTAACTTCACAGTTGGAGAGGGGGCAAAGATTCCTGCTTCTGCTTGAGCTGTCACACCTCTCATTTTGTCCTGCCATAACACTGCCACACTGCCTTTGCATATTCACACACCTCCCTAGGGACATGCTGCCCACTAAATCCACAGGTCTCCCTTTCACTTCTTTAGGACCAAAGTGTCTCCTGTGCATCTCCAACAAACTCTTCTGTAAACTTAATCAACAATGACTGCTGCATTTTTGTATGACCTGGGGTATATCCCATCATCTGGTGTACTAAGTATTTCTAATGGATTCCCAGAGTTTGGGGTAAACCATATACACCATAAGGTGTTGGTGGATTTATGTTTGTCAAATAAAATGGACAGCAAATATATCGCATAAGTTATATTTTGATAATTAATGCTCAACAGGGTGACAGATAATTTGTTCAGAAATATAATACAACATGGCTGCTTTGGCCATTAAATTTAAACATTCAGATCTTTTATTCCTGATCTTAGTAAGAGTTGATGTCTAGCAGTTCTGCTCTAGGGTTACTTTGGAGACAAATAGCAAAGATGAATTTTAATGGCATGCCTCTATTTTCTCTGAAGAACCAGAGTGAACCACAGCAGCTAGGAAAGATGCAGTTTATATTGTTTCTTGTGTCCTTTGCACTCTGCCATCTGTCCATCCTTTATCCCCTACAAGTGAAAAGTGAGGAACAAGGTGCTTTTTCATGTTCAAGAGTCAGCTGCATAGTATGCTAGGAAGGGATAAAATATTTCTTACTGCAATACTTTGGTAAAATTAATTGAACAAGTACACATTTTTGATTGTAAATGGGCGATATATTAACACTGACAGTCTCTAACTGTCAAAATCCCTCCCCTCCCAAAGTCCCTGTATATTTCTAGCATGCTTTCCCTAAAAATCTGATCACTGTTACAGAGAGGAAAATTGATTACCTAAGTATTTGCTCTGATTCAGTATGACCACACTCATGTTCTGAACGTTCTTGAATTCCTGGGAGTAGTTTCTTGCAATCTCTTACTACTTCCAAGGCTCTTGCAACTCAATGAGATGAATAAAATATCAACCTTTATCTCTTAGTCTTATAACTACTTACAAAATACTGTGAGAGCCTATCATCACTACTTTCATTCTCCACTGTAGACTCATCAGATTTCCTTCATTATAATGTATTCTTCTACAGAAGTGAGGAAACTGCTGCTCCAAGAGAAAAACTATTTGTATTCAGTTGAGGACATGGAACCATGCAAAATATTTACACAGAGGTAACTTCCTCTACACAAAAAAGGACAAGGACAAAATCCAAATTCACTTTCTCAAATGTAATTCAACTTTCTCGTGGATTACTTGCTCATGGTAGTTGATTTCTAGATCCACTCTTAAAAATATCTTGTACACAAGTGGCCCCCGGAGGCTTTTGATTTTCAAGGACTTCTACTTACCCTCATACTCAACCTTCCTATTTCCCCTGCCACTGGTAAACAATAAATACTTACCAACCTCTTGAATGCTGTAAAAACACAACTCTAAGGTGCTGCAACACAGTTTGCACTTGTTATTTCAAGCTTATATCTTGGACAAGAAGAAAACCGCCTAAAAGAGCAGTTGCAGTTTTGCACCACAAGCACACCATAGAAATCACAGAGTAGCCTGCTATTCCCTTCTCTCTTTGATAGCATGGCTGTATCCTGTGTTTTAGTTCAATTTGCACTTGCAGAGCCCTTTGCTAGGCTAAGTTTTAACATGATGCACACAATGCACAGTAAGATAAGTGTTAGCTGTGTTGCCCATTCTGCAATGAACACCTGTTGAAGCAGGTAAGGTATCCATCTTCTTTCTATTTTTCTCCAGAGTCAAAGGAAATCCATGTCTTAAAAGTAAAAATTAAATGAGAATGACAGGATAATGTACAAGGCATGCACTTTCTCAAGTACACTGTTAATCTTATCTCCATTTTGACTCTCTAATGATCCAACTTGTGGTATATTTTCTCTAATCCTAAATTCAGGACCCTACTCCTGATACACAGTATATAAAGTGCTTTGTGGTTTAGAAAACATGCTTGTTCTGATAAGCACATTGTACTGCCCACATAAAAGAACTGAATGCAGAGCTATAAAAATATCTCCAAGCTCAACTGTAAATTAAATCTGTCACTTCATCTTGAAAGCCTGGAGATGCTACATGGCTTTAGGAACACACAAGGAACCACTACTTTTCTATCTTCTTTTTCTCTTCACATACTATGTTCCTATCTTATTGCAAGCATCTCTTTGGGAATACAGATCTTCCCGTTTGTTTTTAGTGAGGATTTATTCTCATTACACAAACACAGGATTACACTATAAGGCCAAGATTTCAATCATAAATCTGTGAAAAATGCTGAGTCTGTCTACTGGGAATACTAAATCATGACTGTGATTTTTTTTACTGTTTGCAAATTTTATGTAACTAGATTGTGTTGTTGCATTACAATTTCACCCACTTTCAGTGTTCATTTCCTTTTTCCAATGGCATTAGAAGCTACCATTTTGCATTCTTCATCCTAAATTTGTAATAAGCCAGTGAAATAAAAACATATAATTTATCCCAAAATGTTCACTGAAGTAATTTAATCAAGTCTTTGAAAGAGCTGGATGCAGAACAGCTTTGATTTCTATTTCTAAGCATTCCCTTCAATATGTCCCCAAGTATCCAAACCCTTTTTTAATTATTAAGGAACAGCCTTGTAGTTAAAACAGAGGAGACACAAAAAGCTCCTGCCCTTCTCCCCATAAAGCTGTGTATAATTGAAGAAAGCTGACATCAGACATGAAGCCAAGTCATGTATGTTCATGCAAATAGCCAAATGTGCAGGGAGTTAGTTCATAGCACATACCTATACAAATTGCATATATATGTTAACATATGCATATATGTGTATGCATGAATATATATATTTATATGTGTGTAATTAATCCAGTGTCCCTAACTCTTTGGATAAACAAGCAATTATATAGAATTCATTCTGAAAGTTTGGCCCAATCACACATGCAATTTATCTAGCTACTAAATAGTTACCTTTTCTGAATAAAATAAATCCTGCAAATGTTATAAGCATGATGATTATTACAGCATAATCATAATGTAATTTAACCCAAAGTTTTTCCCTCAGGAAAGTTCAGTAGAGGATGCACTCATGTCAGGAGGGCAGGATTATGTCTGATGTCCTCACAGCAGCTCCCACGCCTGCAGAACCACCCAGAATAATCAACACGGTCCCCACACCAACACTGAATCCAGCCATCTGCTGTGGGCCCTTATTCCAGGGCAAAGAACAGCCCTGTGACTTGTCTCCATCGAGCACAAACTCACTCATGTCAGTCAGTGCCCCACAGAATCCAAATCCTGGAGATAGCCACACCACCAGAATATGGAAAAGGTGTGGGCAGGAGGTGGGGACCAGCCATCCAGGGAGCCCTTTCTCACCATAGTTTCTTGCACCTCCAAGTGATTTCAAACTGCTGCAGTCAGCTCTGCCAACAGGGCTTTTTGGCCCTGAACGACACAGTTATTGTAAAGACTGAATTCTTGCATCAAATACAACTAACTCTTTAGGTATTTTCTAAGTTTACTTGTTCAATATATTTTTTTCTTGTCTTTTTACATTTCATGTTAACTTGCTTTCAGAAACATTGTCAAATTGGCTCATATTTGGTAAAGTCTAACACTGCCGGACTGAGAATTAAACTCTTGTGTTTGAAATAAAATATTATTTTGAAATCACTTAAGTTTATATACTATATGTATTCTAAAGTAAAAGATGACCTTTCAGCGATTAAATTAGGACACAGCATTAATATGCTAGAAGTAGTTATTTTCAAATAACTTAATGTTGAAGTTCTTTTCCAAGAATTTAAGTTCTTTCTTAAGGATTTAAATATCCTCTTTGATGTGAGGAAATATTTACTAAAGTTGGAAAGTCTGCTTCTTCAGATAGAATGGTAACTTGATATAAGGCAAGTTATTAAAAACTGCCACACAAAATTTTCCTCAGATGCTTTCTTTGACTGAACAAAAGCACTGTAATTTGCCTCATACTACAAGATTAAGTCCTTCTTGGACAAAAGAATGTAAGACATAGTAAGTCAGAGTTTTCCTCCCAAGACATGATAAAACCATTTTAAAAGCCACTGCAATAAAGCTTTTCTTTTAGTAGATATGTGAAGGTATCAGGTCATCAAATCATGCTAGATTTTTAAAGACTCAAAAAATAACTGAACAATCATGCTATAACAGTTATAGAATTCTAAATACTTTGGAGTTCAAGGCTTTTTGAAGACAAGAACAGTAGAATTTCAATATTTATCTTTGTTATTTACATCTTCCCCACCTTTCCATTCCTGTAAATCTTGTAAATTATTATATTACATAGTGCTATAAATATTATTATTCTGTTGGTCATTGTTGAAATCTTTGGCAAAGGACCCAAAGCACTTATACATCCATTAGGAATTCAGCCTTTAAACACAATATTATTAAACAGAAATCTCTGAGGAAGAAGTTACATTTGGAGAAGTAGAGATAATGTATTATTAGTGCATTTGAGGAATGCCATATAATTTCTGTAACACTTCTGTTTCTAGATTGAAATTTCATAACATGACCAATTAAGAACATTGCGAAGCACTGAATATTAATAATTTAAATAATTTCCTTAAGACTCCTTCTAAACTATTATTATCCAACATT
Organism: Acridotheres tristis; assembly: GCA_037013685.1. Classification (NCBI taxonomy): domain Eukaryota; kingdom Metazoa; phylum Chordata; class Aves; order Passeriformes; family Sturnidae; genus Acridotheres; species Acridotheres tristis. The sequence goes on along the minus strand of CM072886.1, from coordinate 114,132,336 downwards.
ACCTCTCTTCCAGAACTTCTTTGGTGTTCCAAAAAATGGTGAAAATGAAGATCAGATCCTGAGAGAATTCCTCACCTACCTAACTCTTTCAAAACCTCTGAATGAAAGATAAATGCTCTTTCCAAAATGTCTATCATCTTAATATTTAGTACTAGGCATTCTCTCAAATTATCACAGGATCAAAAAAGTTTTATCATCATTATCTTTTCAAACACCTCTATCATTTACTTCTTTCAATTTTTCCCAAAAATGGAGAAGAAATACTAAGAGATCGCTTCTGTCAGTTATACATTTTTAAGCAATTTTACTACCTTTTTGTATGGCCCAAGAGGTCTGCATCACTATTAAGATTCTTTTTGCTCCAAACACATTAATAGTTAGCTCTGTGCTCTACTTCCATTGCTACAGTTTTCTTCAGTGTCCCCTTTTGATGATTTCAGCAATTTTCTCACACAGACACATATTTTTATGCAACGTACTGGAATATGTATTGATCTTTTCCTGATGTACTTTCATTTTCCTTTCTATGCATGTTTAAATGTTACCACTGGTTACAATAAATTTAATGGTTTCTGTTTTAACATAAAGCTAAGCTAAGTGGGTTATTTCTTGAAACTGACCTTCATTTCTTGAGTTTTAAGGGAAAAGAAAAGGAAGACAATTTTTTTCCCAAGGGCTAAGATGTACATTTTGTGGTTTAGACAAAAGCCCAATGTAATGTGACCACCGTGTAGCCATTTGGGTTTTTATATTTTGTACATTTATTAAAAAAAGGAAGTAAAAATGAAAACTTTCATTCATTTCTAGGTATAAGGCCTTGGTCATCATAGCATATCATGAATTTAGATCTCTACAACTTTTTACAGAAATGACAAATATTTGTAGAATTGTTAAAATCTATTCTGCCCCATAATTATATAAAATAACTGCAGAGGCAATCTACTACAACATTACAAAGATGCTGTGCTTTGGTCTTTCCTCATTAAGATCCTGCTGCATTTCTTAAGCTAAGCAAACTAAGGAGATATCCTGGGAAGAAAAGCCCCTGTTATATAAACCTATTGTTTCATCTTTCCTTTTCAGACAATTTCCTTTATTTCCATATTAATGAATATGGATAGGATAGGATACCAATCACTAATCAATGACAAACCAAACTTTTGGTTGCCACAAATGGCTTCATGCTAGCAATAATTCTGGTCTTATATTTTATTGTGGACCTCACATGGCCCTAGAGGAACTAAACTACTACAAAATCTCTGCTTCTATGAGTATGTGTGAGCAGAAAAGGGCAGACAGAGTGAATAATAAATAGCTGCTATTAAAAAAATCATATTTAACATTATTAGATCTAAACTATAGGTCTCAGAGCCTATATTTTTAAATTTTACTGCTCTGCTTTTATGCTGCTATGGAAATGCAGTGAAATGTCAGACAATATTTACTAAGTATCTGAATCACAGTTTAGAAAGAGGACAATAAATGAGTCGAAGGAAACACACTGCAGTCAAAGGCCTGCATTTCAAGTGAATTATTCTTCACCTGATATGAATTAGTAAAAAATATAGGACCTTGCATTTGGTCTAGTATCTGTAAAAATACCATATTTAAATAAGTTGGTCCTGTCACAATGATAAAAGAGAAATCAAAGCTAGTGATTAAACCAAGATAAAATGACTGATCTAAAGACCAAACCTATTGAAAGGTCTGTATCCATTCTCAGCTCCTTTTCCATCAGGAAACAGAATATTCTCATTTATTTAAAGGTTCAAACAGAATGTATGAAAAGTTAATGGAACACTTGTATTTGTTTAAAGATAAAAACTCCATCAGTGACAAGAAGCTTTATGCCAGCAGGCAACACTTGCAATTAGTTGTACCCCTGGATTTCAAATTGGGTGATTTGGGTTAAAGAAAAACAGATGACACCTCTCTTTCCTAATGCCCTATGGTGAAAATAAGGAAGCCCTGTCACCTGGGAAGGATTGCCAAGCAAAATGCACAAAAACCACTCTCCAGTCCATGGGAATAAGTCAACACTACAGCTCGTTATTTCTCGTATGTTGAAATAAGTATGTGGTGTCATGATGAAGAAAAGGGAAAATAGTTACTCTCCAAGATCCCTCTGGTGACTGAACCAACATTTTGTAGCAGTTGACATTTCCAAAATGTTCTGGGCTGCTAAAAATCCTTTTACTCCCTCCAGGATTGCGTATACTAACTTTGGCATGTCTATAACTCCCAGAAAAGGACATTTTTATCAATAAATTTTAAAATTATAAACACTTATTATGAGGATTTATGGCATACTGCTCAGCATACTACCATCCATTACAACTAACTCTTATTTGTCAACTTCCAGAATTATAAATCTGGTGCTGATTGAAGAAATTAATATGAGCATATTCATCTGTTTCCTACAATGGCCTCAATGAAGATGGAGTTGACAGGGTAAAGGATTGGTATTTTGTGGGCTCTGATTTCAGAGAACTCTAACTCTATGTTAATCCTGATGTGCAATCAATAAATTTTAATTTAACTGTATATACTGGAACAGCTATTCAACCTGAGCATGGTGTGTGTCCTGCATGTATTCATTTTCAAAATGTCAGGATGTGCTTGGGAGCAGGTGTGGAACAGTCTCAATTTCCTCTAGAATGGGGAAGATGCTCTTTAGAATAAAACAGCATTTATACTGTTAAATATTACAGTTGTTATGTTGAAAACGTTTAAAAGGAAAGAAAAAAAACATGAAAACCCTCAAGATCTATTTTGGCAAGCCATGCAAATGGCATCTGTAACAAGATTTTACACTGGTGCACTTACTTTGGACTGTAGGGGTTAACTAGAAGTTTTGGAGGTTAAACCAAAAAAACCACTCAAGTTGAAGGCTAATTGTGTTTTCTCTTTCATCCCAGTTTTTAAATGACTCTATTGCATCATGTACTTTCAAGAAATCAGACTAATCCAGTAAGTATATTTCTGTGTGAAATTACAAAGGGGTTTAGCTATGACTATAATGATTCAGGGATAATATATCCAATCTTATGGCACAGAGCTATAAGACACAAGCTATTAACTACATGAAGTTCTTAGCATCTTAGCTTCCCATAGTATGGAGTTCTACCCCTTTCACATGAACAAGTCACTGAGTATTATTTGTATTGAGATTGATTTTCACATGTGGGACAGAAGGCTTTACACCATCATGGCATTATAGAATAAACATGGTGTAAATACATTTTATATATTACACAGAATTGAGAATCAGTGTTTCTTTAATGTTTTAGGAGTATTAATAAGTTTTATCTCCTCTCTACAAAAGGGAGAGGACAAACAGACCATTATGAGCTGCAGTTGTGCTCAAACTTCATATGGGTGAAAGGAGATAAAAACTACAACTTTATATGTTATGAGAGAGAAAGACTCCAAATGCATAGAAAGCAAGTAACGACTTGCATGCTCTGCATCAAATAAAGTGTGAGTGATATGAAAGCTTTAGCTGCTAAATGAAGCAGATGAGCAAGTATACATTTATATAAGGCTTTCTGTGCTGATGTTTAGTAGTTTTATTACAGACAGAGGTAAGCAGCTGATTATTATCCCCCAAGAGCAAAAGGAAGCCAGTAAGCAATTATTCTGAATTGTGGTACAAGACACGATGCCTCCCAGAGCTATTTGTAGGCTGATGCAATTTACATACCATTGTTTGCTCAAGCTTGTGCTTAAAAAACACTGTTTATCCAAGGTAATGTAGTCATGCATGAGAAGTCAGGTCTGAAACCAAACAAGCTTTCTTGTCTCATCATCTCCTTGCTTGCTTTCAGAGATATTCTTCAACTTTACTGGTGGAAATGGAAAATCATCTCCTTCAAACAAAAAGGTCAAACATTGGCTGAAGGAGTGGTCCTGCTCTTGGAGCACTGATGGGAGACAAAAGGAGATGTGCATGCTGACTGCTGTGGGACACTAGGAAGGCAAGATATGGACCAAGTCTTTGTCTTCCATACATGCTGATGGAAATGAAGCAAAATAGAAAATATAATTGAATTTCTGAATAATATCTTCTAATATTTGAAATATTTTTCCATTTTGAAATACCGTAATATTCCCTTGTTCCTGCTAGGACAGAAATTCCTCTAGGTTCCAGATTCCTCCTGAACTAACACACAGAGAGGGGTCTGGGTGAGCAAGCAGGCACAGATGTAAACAGGCTGCAGTTATCTCATGTGGATAACCCCTTAGACTTCAGTGGAAATCTCTCAAATCAATCATATTCAATGATTCTTTTTCATTTTTGTTTTCAGAAAAGTTTTAACCAGCCTTCAAAAATCCAAATGTTAATAGCATCTGCTTAATAATAACTGGCTCAACCAAAATCTGTAGTTGGAATGTGTTAATACACTCCTTGAAATGTGTGAGGCACATGAAAAATTGCAGAAAGGAGAGTTTGTATATATGGAGATATCTGTCTATATGTTAATAGATCAAAAGTTAAAGGCTGTAGCAAAGATGGCATATGAAGCTAACATAAAGACTTTTTATATACCTAATGTGTATTTTCATTTGGAAATAATTTAGACAAGAAGACTTTTTATTTTTACCTATCCTGTGCCATTGTCCTTTAAATTCTGCTTTTCTTATTTTCAATTTTTCATAAAATAAAAGCAAAATATAACCATTATCAGACTATTTTCTCTGTTTAAAAAGCAGGTTTCTGTAGTCTGATATACAAAATGTGAAAAGCCCAGACTTTGCACAAACATAATGGCATGTAAATTAATTTAGACCTATATGAAACAAGAATGCATTTCATATAAATTATTTTGTATTTATACATTTAATATAAATTATTGAAGAATCCATACTGCAATATAACTGTAGAGTTTAGCAAACTATATAATTTTAGACAGAAACAGCTGTAAGCAAAACTGGAGTGAAGAGAACAAGCTAAATTAAATTAGAATGGGTGATTTGGGATATATTTTGGGCCAGCCTTACAAGGCATTCAAAGTGAGCCCAGGTGTTAGGCTCATTAGACTCTCACCAAAATGTGACATAATGCCTATGTCTTTCTTTAAAGACAGCCCTTATTTCTAACCCTGCAGAAGCTGAAGAACAAGTTGCCCCTATCCTATGGTTAATCAGAATCAACATCTTGCTAGTAAAGCAAGGAAAAGGTCACACTCTGATTTTAGCCCATCACTGTGGCAAATCCATAGTAACCCCTTGAAATGTTAAGCATGCTTATAACAATGTAAATGAGAGAAGAATTAAATCCCAGGAGACAGGTCCATGCCTGGTGTAAATATCACAACTTCATTAAAGTAATTTTATGTATGACATTATGCAGTGAGTGAAATTTGTTTACATGTTGTTTCCTGCCACCCCTCCATCCCCCAAATAATTGTATCTTATACATACATCATTAGTCTCCACTCAAAAAAAAATCCCTACTAAAATAATCTGCTCTTTTAGTTAAATTTAGCACAGTAGAAGTTCTAAAAGGAAGTTTGTGGAGGAGAGAATGGCTAGAGGGGAAAAGAAGACTCAGAAATTATCTCTGTTCTTCATTGTTTCTCTTGCTCCTCATAGGTAAAACTATACTCTTAATCTGTTAAGATATAATTGTATTTTTGCAATTATTTCCTCCTGTCAGGAGACAACCTGAGAAAAGACCTCATTGTCTCATTCTTTGAAACATACAAATCTTCATTAGCAAGGTTGCTTCCTTCAGTTTAACCTATCTAGTGAAATTAGGCTGCCTACACAGGTTCCTAGTCTGCCAGAAAATCATCTTTTCCCTCTTCTGAGGCTCTTGATGAATGTGGCATGAATCATGCCTAAAACCAGGTATTTTTGTTCATTTTGTGATTATTTTATGTCTGATTTTAGCATGTCTGATTTCCTTTAAATTCTATGGGTATTATTTGGAAATAATTTTGACAGTGCAGATCCTCAGCACAAGCTATGCTAAGAGACTCATTGCAGCTCATTAAGGTTAAAACTCAATTCCATCTCCTTCCAGTTTCTCAGGGTTGTTATCCTGTGGGCTGTCTTGAATGTTAAATCAAGGAACTTCTATCTGAATAATGTCCTCAAAAACCTACATTGTAAATAATAAATAACTCTTTCAAGCCAAGGGGACGTTCAAAATGTTTGTTTCAAATTAAGATCAACAACATCTCCTCAAAGCAAATCATTCGTATGTGAGAGCACTGTCTATTATACAAGTGCAGGATTGATTGGGTTGTCTCCTATAAAAGCCATTGAGCAATAGTTATTTACTGAAGTAATCTGAAAAGAAGCACTACTCTATGATCTTGAAACATTTTACATTTTCTGTGTGCTTGACTATGAACCTTGGCAAGAGAAAAAAGTTAAAATTATCTTGTAAACTCCATTCCTCAAACTCTTGATAGAAGCACAGTATGCACAGATAAACAATTACATAGAAGTTCAAAATGCTTTTCATAACCCTGCTTCCCACAGCTGGACAACAGAAGAGCCTAAAATAATCATAAAAATACAGGGTTGGTGTTTCAGAGATGGTCCATAATGATTTAATATCTGGGGATGTAGTCAAGCATCCCTTAGGTGCCTTAGCACATTAAATGTAAATTTCTTCAGACAACTCTGAAACTCAAGATCTTGCTCACTAGAAAACATACTATAGACAGAAAGTGAAGAAATCTTTTTGATTTAGATTAGATTTTCCATTTATAATAAAAAGATTATGACCCGAGGCTGTTTCTCTCACTAATGACACTGAGACACATTTAACAGCTTTTTACTGTTTTATTCTGCCTTGAACTAGAGTTTAGAAAACCATCAGAAGTTTCTATATTTGTGTTCTAAACCATGCTTAATAAATAAATGTTTGGTTTCAGCTATTTTCAAATCATGCAGGTTTTGTGGGTGTGTTTGTTGGAGTCTCATTCAACATATAATTTATGTATCCCATTTATGGAATATTTGATTGTGCTTTATTTGTTGTCTGTGCCCCTCTCCAGTTCAAATAATCAGCCATGGCAGTTCTGAGATATCCTCGAGGGAACTGAACTTGGTTCCTCTGCAAAGAGACAGAGGGAGCAGTTTCTGCACCATTACATTTCAATTTAACCCTTCAATAAGGCTTGAGTAAGTACTGAAGAGACTAACCTTCTTCAGAGGAATGAAGGTCATTCTACTGTGATTATCCTTTACTGTGTATCTGTACACCTATGACTCACTGACCAATGCAAACACCATTCTTAGCACAGTGTTCTAGACTGTGCTGTTAAAAGTTTCATTTTTCCTTGTAATAATAATTTGATACAAAGGGTCATTGCCTTTGTGCTGTCGGTTTTTTTAAAAGAACTGTAATGAACTTTGTAATGAACTATCTTTTCCCATAACATTAACAGTTTAACTGAAAGTTCATCTTTCATGCATATGCATCCAAGCATTATTATAAAACCACTTGACAACTAACATTTTAGCTAAAGTCTGCTGCAACACCATAATTTGACTAATTCTATTGACAAGCCACAGAAATACATGTCTTAAATGATTCTATTCAAAATATAAAACTAATACACCTTTTTGTTTTTTCAAGCTGAAGGAGACAGATTCTCTGTCTGGATCAATTTTTACTTATATTTAACTTTTTAATAGCAATTGAAAAATAGATAATGAATCATTAGCATCACAAGAAAAAATATCAAAGAATATTACAAAATCCATAATTCTGACTGATTGTAAAAGTGTGCTAGCTTTTTCTTCCTCTGCTCCTTCCATTTTTCTTCCATTGACACATATTCTTTCATGGCATGATTAGAAAGAAATGCTAACCTGATGAAAGCACCATCACGATATATTGCATGTGTTCTGTGAAACAAGTATTTTTCACAGCCATAATGGCACAGGCTTAAAAAAACGCTTTTGCTTTCCAAAGATACAACCTGAAAAATGAAAAATGTCAAAATGTCAGTATAATCAGATGGGACTAGAGAGAAGGTAGGCATATATCCCAGCTATTTGCCTAAGAAGCTGCAGCAGAGATCCTTATTACTATTTCAATTGCAGCTGAAATGTGTTTCCACGCAGACAAATAGTTGGAGTATGCACATGGCACTTAAGTTCTGCTTTAGCATCCTAAGTGAGGCTTATTGCTAGAGCCTCTCCATTTAGGTTATTTTCACCATGAATGGGACATGCTTTATATAATTCAACATATGGCAGCACAGACATATCAGAGAGGTTTACAGTGATGAGTCTGACAAGAAAATTATTTCTGAAACGAGCTTAAACACTTGAGTAAGGTACTCTGAGTTAAGAATTGCTATTGCTATTCTAGTGGCATAGACATCCAATGCACACACAAAGGAAGAAAATGATTAAGAATCATTGAATCATTCTGCCAGAGCAGACCAGCAGCCATTCTTCCTATTCGCACAACCCGCTTTGTTTTGCCAAGACTGTCTCCCCTGCATGCAAACAACCTACATGCTGTGTACTAGACACACATAGATAAATATACATATGCACATATTGATCAATCACAGCTATAAAAGCTATTTCAAAGTACTTTTATGTCTTAAAAAAATAACTAGGCCTATACAGTGGAAGGTAGCACAAACCAGCACTGTGATAAGAGCACACCTCTAGCATTTTGCATGAATAAACTGTACATTATATAATTCAGCATCAAATTTTTAATACTATTTGCTAAGGAGATGTGTGTAATCACCTTGTTCACAAGCATGTTTTTGTGCCCATTCCCTATCTCTTCTCCCCATTTCCTTGCATGGTCTGTTTCGAATGCTTGTTGAAATACGAGACAGGAGCAGAGGTCTCAAAAATTCAAATATCACAAAGATACTTCAAGAAAATAAGGTAAAAGAGACATCTTAGCAGGAAAAGTCTACAAAAAGTCCCAGGAAAAATACTGGGCAGGGCTTACAGCAAAGCCTACACCAAAGTTAGTTAACTGGAAGACAAACCTGAAGAAAACCTGTCTCCTCCTTCCAGAGCTCATAAATCTCCTTGCAAAGCCTGGAGAAGAGGAAAGATGCAACTCATGCATTTCAGCAGAGAAAGGGAAGACAGCTCATCTGGCTGACATTGAAGGAGGTTGTGTTTATGAAGTTGAATTTATTTCTTGATCTACACCAAACATGCAATCTGTGAACTGAGACAGCCAGCATCGAGCACAGGTGCTGAGAGGAGGATGCAAAAGCAAGAGTCATGGCCAGGTTTGTGAGTGAAAGCTTTGGCAGGCTCAGACTGTTTAAGAGGTGGGTTCCAATCTCTGGAATTAACTTTGAATAGAGATGAGTGTTTTTTCACGTTTTATATATTATGGAATGCCTCCATTGTTCCAATGTATATGTGACATTCCAGTATCCTTATGGAAGAGGAATCTCTCCCACCTAAAGGCCTAAAAGTGTTGAGCAAAAGAAGCCATCTAACACTTTGCCTCTTAAATTAGTGCCAATGAAGCATTGATTTGGCACTAATTTATTGCTCTTTGGTATAACAAGGTGAAAGTTTATGATGTGAACTAATAAGAGCATTTTAAGATCTGTATTGAACATCAATAATAGGGAAAAGCAATTTATACACAAAGAATAGAGGAGATAAAGATATTTGTTCACTTCAATATCTCTATTGGCTTGAATTTCAAGAGCAGAAAGTCAACAGCATAGGTCAATGAACGGATTAAAATTTCACTTTCAACATGCTGAGATTTACTGAAAGGAAGTTGTAGAATCTGAAAAAATACTAAGATGCTTAAACTATATTCAACACTACAACTATTAAGTGATTCATACTGTATATTATAATCAAAATAGGTACTGAATAATTATCTCTGAAAGATTATCAGAGAATAATGTGTTTATATGAATACTAACATATTGAAATATGCATAATAAAATGAAACAATGGGGCAAGAGCAAAAAATTGGAAAAAACCCATAATGTTTGACTTACTAATAGCCATTTATAAAGTAATTTAGCATATTATAAAGACGCTTTGAATTTTTTTTTCTGTTTATTGAATGCATATTTATCACTAAATGGAAGATGCTTTCTTTATGGCTGACAGAACTGTTACTTAGAGCCACATTCAGGACTTCACTGGAAAATTGTAATGTTTAGCCTGTTTGATGTTTTCCATAAAATTCTCCAAAGACAAAATTTTGTCCTATGCTTATTCCACGAAGTGTTACACAGCAGCATGGAAAATAGTGTAAGGCAATCCTATAGAAGTCATCAGAATACATTACACACACACACACATCTCAGACTTGCTGATAGATGTAAGTTGCTTATATCAAAGTGTATCTTTCTATTACAGATATTTAGTATTTAAAGTATCGTAAAACTTGGTGACCATACCATGAGCTTTCAAAATGGTAAAAAAGGAAAATATTGCAAAATACACAAGATGCCATTTTGCAACAGGCTGTTCAAGAAGGAGCTATAATATATATATGTGTATGTGTGTGTGTGTGTGTGTGTGTGTGTGTAGGTGTGCTAGTCAAACAGTTTATTCTGGGTTAAAAAATGTGAATAGAGCAATTCTTCTGCCCCAGGCTGTATGATTCCAAATTTGGAATTAAAGGGGAAAACATGCCTTTGTTAAGAACATGCACCCTGTGAAGACCAATATCCTTGATATTCTGAAGTGTATATATAAACCCAGTAAAGCATCAGCCTTGTGACACAGTGGTGTTGGACACAGATGTGTTTAGAGTAAAAAATGGTCTATAGTTATTTCACTAAAACACCCACAATAGTCCCTGAGTATCTGTTAAGATAACCAGCAGTGAGAAACACAATGATTGTGAATTACTGGAGTATTTTTTTAATAGTACCACCTCCATGGTAAAAGTGTTGTAAATTACCATAGCAGTGTATGGCATAGGAAAAACACAACTACAGCCACAACCACAACCAACCACAATGGTATATAGTTACCTGTTCACAAGATGTGTACACACAAATTCTTCCAAGTGTTGCTTAATGCAAGGTGCTGGGACCACCTCCTTCCACTGATCACTGTGGGGTACCAAGGCTTGGCATCCTTAAACATCAGTCTTAAAATGCCTAAGCCACATGAGGGCAAATGTAACACCAGACTGTGACAAGTGTGAGGAGGTCCCCAAGTGTTAGGCATCCAAATGTGTTTGACTTGGAGAATACGTTTTTGCTCAGGTATCACTGTCCTCCTTTCTGCAAATGCAACTCTTTAAAACTCTTTCAAACCCTTTTCTTGAATATATCTTCCTGTGTCTTCTCTTTCCTTTCTTCTACTAGTCATTCTCCCATCCTCTTCAGCCCTTTGCCCTTACCTTTCCCACATGCTGTTAAGCCTGATATTTAAAGCAAAAAAGTAGTCCTATTTAGTGCAGCTTAAGTTAGCAGAGAGAAGGGAACAGTCCTTTTCCTACATTTTCTCTGCTCTTCAGACAATTAGTGTCAGAGAAGGATGGTTGAGAGCAGGTGGCTGCTCCCTCCTAAGAGATTCAAAGAGACTGTCAAAATTTTATATGAAAATCAATATTACATTAATACAATATTATAGTATTACATTAATACTATATGATAGGAAAATCAGCAAACGAGCAGGATCTTTCTTATAGGGCAGAATGGAAATGTTTAAAGGCAGTTTTCAAGGATGACAGGTCTTTCTTTCAAGACCAGTGGAAAACTCTAAACAAAGTGTGTTTTCAGAACTTGTAGTTTCACTTGGAGAAAAAAGGAAAAATCATTGTTCACCAAGGGAGTGCCCTCTGTGAAATTCCTAATGTTGGCAAGGGCAGAAAAGTGAGAGGAGAGAAGATTCTTTATAAGAAATTGAATTTAAAAAAAAAAAAAAAGTAAAGATGCTTTTAAAAAATGTTTAGAGAGAATGAGGGTCAAAGCATCCATGATCCTGCTGTGAGCTTTCTTAAATTATATTACAAGTGGTCCAGCTTTGTGCATCATCTGTATCCACATAAAGTCATCCATGGAAATTGAACAAGCAGTTACTTCACTGTAGTGCCAATCTATATTCACACACTTCACACTACCAATCCCCAAAATCATGAATATCAGACCTGTCATCTATGAAAAATTGGTTCACATATTAAAAGAATCTTTATTTTAATATTTACAACATTTAACAACAAACCCAAGAAATAACCCTGGCAGTAACAGACACCAACAGCCAACAGCCACTATCTCTCCAAATATGCTTTTTCACTCTCTCTCACCTTTTCCTTTCTGTGTGTCAGTCTTTTCCACAGGCTCCCTCACTGGCATTTACAATGGGCTGCCTCAATTCAGATGTCTATTGTCTCACAGATCTCACCAAGAAATGTTTTTTTATCTGCTGACACATTTGTACCATCTGGGGGAAAAGCAGAAACAATTTGGCAACAACAAAGAAGTGCCAGCGCTGTCCCTGCGATGTCTTCCGGAAGTCCTTGCTCATAAAAATCAGAATAAAAGCAATTTCAGTTTTGTTCCTCCCACTAAAGGAGAATTTAATTTCAGTGGAATCAGACTTCATGTAAATTTGCAGAAACAAGTTTACATAGATGTCTATAGAAAACTGAGCTAAAGCTAAATATACTAATACACATTAAAAATAGGCACAGGTACCTCCCCCCCTCCCCTAACAAAAAGTCTGTATTAACATGGGGAAAGAGAAAAAGTAAATTCATTGCTATATACCTGTCTAGTAGACAGGAAAGGACTTTGAACAATTCCACAGGAACCAACTCGGTCTATTGAGACCAAATAATTTTTTTCAACATTGCCATTGTCTTTGTCCACAGATTAATTGTGTAAGCTTGTATACTGAGAACATAAACCTTGGAAACCATGGAGCTCAAACTCACTCCAGTTGGTGCAGGATTTACTTGTCAGTGTAGCAATGTGATGTGTCACCTTTGCATAATTTGAGCACAAACTTCTTGGTGAAACTCACATCCAAGTTCTTGAGATTCATTTGGGATTTGAGATCTCATGCATACTTCTCTAAATCAGAGACAGGCATTGACCAGAGGCCTCACACTAGAGGTCTCACACCATCTGGCTCTCTTCTACCCCAGAAATTTCAGGGAAGGCAATAAAGTGCAGTGTACTTCTTTTGTTGACAGTGAGGCCACCTCCAGGTTTGAAGTAGAGTAAATGGAGCTTTCATCTCTTTGCAAGAAGGTAATTTCAAATGCTACAGAGCACACAGGGTTTTCAGCACGGAGAATTCCTCAGTATGTCGACCCTGCAAGTCTTAAATGGAAAGCAAGATAAATATTCCAACTACATGGACTACACTACATGTATTTTCACACATTCAGAGTTGCCCAGGAGCTCAGGAAAAAAAAGGCAAAATAAACAGATAGATTCAAGTAGTGGGATGAATGGCTACTAAATACACCTCTTTATGAGAAGCTTGCCTCAATGCTTGTGGGTGGCTATCCCAGGAAAGAAAGCCAACAGGAACACAAAAAAGGAGTGGAAGAAGCAAAGCATGAGAAGAGCAAAGTACCACAAGGGCAGACATGATGTTTTTCATTGCCCATGAAACCCATGTACTGAGAGGCAAGGTAGCCCTTAGGTTCATGGGAGAACAAGCCATGAAGGAAGAATGACTTATTTGATTTCACAGTATATTTCTCATGTACCTGAATTCAATAAAGGCTGATCCCAAATATGAGCTTTCATTGTGATTTATTGCCAGTGGTCTTCTCTACAGAAAATTATGAACTTCATTAATAACAAGAGCAAAAGAGCTACCATGTGAAATAGCTTCCCTCACACATAAGTGGCATTCAAACCACATTTACACCATGTTATTGGTTGGAAGTCCCAAAACCTAGACAAATTTCCAAGACCACGTCTCTGACATTAATGTTTATTGCAAAAACTCAGACACTGCAGTCAAGGGTCTACACCTTGCAGGAGGCACTTAGAAACACACCACAAGACAATGATTTCTGATGCAGAAAGCTTTTCAGTATGATGGGATCTGCTGTGTTAACCTTTGAAACAGAGGTTGGATTCCAAAAATATCACTGCAGAACTACTACTTTGCCGTGGTAGTCAAGAAGAACAGATTCAAAGAAAGGAAAATGTTCCTTCTCTTCTATATGGTGAGCAGGCAACCAGATCACAAAAGCATACTGCACTCTGAAAAATGAAAGCCTAGCTTGGCAGAGAGGGAAGAATTGAATTAATGTCAAAGTTTAGGGAACAAAATATTTATTTACAGCATCCAGAGAATCAACATCTTTTAATTTAGAGGCAGAGGAAGGTCTGAATATGAAAAGGGTATCAAACCACTTAGATAGAAGGTCTGAGGTATTTTACAGGATCCTTGTGTAACCTAAGAGACAAATTTATTCAACTTACACTTTAGAGAGACATAAGAGAGACACTCTCACACAATAAGTGCTCAAATCACAACGAACTTGTGCTCTGGCAGTTTTCCAACAAAGGTTGAGCATTTCTTCATACTTCCTGGAAGCATGGTATTTACCTACTTGCAATCTTTCACAATTCAGCTTACCAATGATATCTCGAGAAGTTTTCTCTTTGTCCTTTAAATAGTTTTGTCATTGAATATTATAGGCATCATAGAGTAGGATTTTGAACATTTCTGCTCTTATATTTTGATAGAAAGCGCCTTTGTGTGGGAAAACCACAGATAATAAATCACTGAATTACTAAACTATATTGATAGCACATCTGTTTTAACAATATGCAGTGTCACATGGTGTTCTGCTGAATAAAATGTGCCTCTGGAAGAGTCTTTCACATCTGTTAAAGGACCTTTGCACACATTTGCACGAATTCACATTTCATATTCTAATTTTTTTTCTGAAATTGCACCTGTACAAAAAGATCCAAGATCTTAGGAACAAGTATGACTGGGACAGAGTATAGCAAATTCAAAGAGTTAAGATACAGTTTTCTTCTTTTTCCTCTCCCTCTAAATGGGTGAAATCAGCAGGAAATCAGGGGGAAACCCAATGATGGTAGTTAAAAACACACCATTATACACCAGAAATGACATTACAGGAGACAGGGAAGCAGAGGGAATCCAGAAAACACAGATATCAACCAGGAAGAAAAAAGTATTGGTCCTATCAAAGACATGTTAAACTTAAATTCATAGAAACATCTTGTTGATTCTGAGCTGCTGGCACTATGTCCTTCCATAACCTTGATCATATAATTCTACCACTTTTCATCTCAGCTCTAGGCACATTTCCTAACCACCCAACAGTAACACTGCCAGGATAATGGTAATAATGACTAGATATGTCTAGGCACTCAGAAGAACCCCGTTCCCAAAGTCACAGTCATGAGCAGAATACTAAAATCTGAGAGTGGAACTAAGAAAAAAAAGGAGGAAAATAAAAAATAGTACAGGTCTCATCAATCAATCAATCAATCAATCAATCACTTTGCAAATATATTCCCTTAAGAAATGTCAGGTTTCTTCCTGAATATTAACTAGCCCAATGATATTCTACTTAGACAATGTATTTTTTATTCCTTTCATAAGACTATTTTTTAGAAAAAAAAATCTTCTGAGAGTCACCCATACTCAGATGAAACAATTTTGGTTTTGGCAAGAAAGCTCCAGTTTTTCATGTGCAATCAGTCATTAATTTAAGTGTTTAGAAGCCTTAATAACAAATTTAAATTTAATCCCTACTAACCATGACAAAGAATAACAGGACTGTCTTGTTACCTTCTCGTTTTACACAATCACTAAACAAATGAAGTACAGGCATACACAATGTATTCTGACTCACTGCATCAACCTAAAATGTATGGAAAGGGAATGGGGCCAGTACAGGCTTGTTGTGCTAAGGTTTAAAAAGAGGTTGGCCAAGAGTATTCCAGACGGCTGAGTTTTATACTAACTGTTCACAGAGTGAAATGGGCTGTTGCTGTGAGTGATGTCCCACATTAGTAAATGTTGGTCTTTCTCATCACATAAATCATAAGTCATAATTATCTATCTTCCTGATGCTATCAGTCCCCTCAAGATGCCTCAACCATGACAAGAAATAATGAGAGATTAATTGAACTGTTAACCTGTTCTGTGGTACTAGCCATTGGGAGAGGGAAAGATGGTCCTTCGTGGAGAATCCTGTCACCACACCACACCTTGGAGAACAGATGCTCTGAATTAGCCCAGGACTCTACAGAACTTATAGAATTAGCAAGAAAGACATTTTAGATAATTTTATAAAAGAGAGTTTAGGCTGCTGGGATTACAGCTCATGCATAAAATGATCCACAGTTTTGAAGGCATGACAACTTTAGCAAAGTGGAAGGTACCCCTTAGGCATCTGGTAAGTTTCCAGCCCATGAAATATTTTCCAGGAATAAACATATGCTGCAGCTGGCAGGGACACAAGTAAAACAACAAGGCAAAGATACTTGAATATATCAAATACTCAAAAAATCACACACAGCAGTATTGGCTGAAATTGGAAATAAAATTATTCTGTTCTTTGTAAAGAAGAATACCTAAACAAAATAATGTATCACCTTGTCCATTTTCACTCATTACTAGAATAAATAAGCTTGTGTGTGCAATAGAAGCAACACAGCAAGAGTGCTGTGCAGCAGAAGCAGGTGTAGCATGTGAGGGCTTACTTTGAACTAATCTGGTATCATGGAATGAATGCTCCTGGCTTATTTTCATTTGAAGGAACCCTAGTTCATGCAATTTATGACAGAAAGCAAGTGCAGTCAGAGGAGACAATCAGGATATTCCCTCCAGAATTGCTAATACTAATATTGACACAAAGTTTGCTTTCAATGAAATAAAAAGAAGCCTAATACATAGTTAATCAGTGGAGTTTTGTTCCCATAAGAATGAATTAGATCCTCAAAAAGAAACCTGCAAATTATAGTTCAATACCACACACACGAAAATCCATATCCTTATGCACATAAGTCTGTATAGGTTGGCTTCAGTGGGACTATTATGTGTTGCCATTTCAGCAAAACAATGAGAATGCATCTTCACAGTTACTTGCCCATACCTCCATCTGTGCTTTCAGTTGAGTTACCTGAGCACAAGGTGCTGGAAGACCAGTCCTACAAAGCAATGCAAAATCACATGCTGATATGTCTAATGAATTTAGCACTACATATCATTCATGTTTCTCCAGTTCACTATGCCAGGACTGTCTGCACTTGACTGGATAAACATCTCCTTCGCTGCCTAAAGGGCAATGCTTGGCTAAATGAATGGTTTAAGATTCATACCTTAAACAGTTCTCAGCACTGTAAGCCAAGCAAAATGCAGGGGGAACTATGGAGCAAAGAGTACATCATAAATTGATGACATAAAATAATTATTGCTTTGAAAGCTTGATAGTACTTGATATAAATTTCACATGTGTAAAAAATACAACCACTTGCATTCACGTATTTTCTCTGTCTCTGTTTAGCTGGAATTCAAAATTTCATATAAAATCCTGCTACAAATAGCTCCTTGTTATTTGCAGATGAGTAATTTGAGCCAGTTTCTGGGATCATGTAAAGCTGATGTATTCAAATGAAGTAACATATGGAAAACTTAAAGAAACTTCCTTACCAGAATATCCACTTTTCATAGAGCAGTAAGTGTAGCAAGGGAAATTACTTGGGTTTTTCCTACTTGAAAATGGCCCTGAATCTATGCCTTCTTAATTGTGAAATGTATTAAGAGTTTTCAGAAATGACATTATTCTCTAATGCTCCTGTCCATTAATAGAGCACATTCATTGTACTTATCAAGATGGTGAAGAATCATTAGACTGGTGGGAATGAGGGAAAGAAAATTAAAACATTCCCTGCTAAGAAACTAATTTAACAAAAAATGACAGGAAGTCAGTGAAACTGAAAAACAATGTTAGAATTAGGTCTACTCATTTGAGTCAAGTTCAATGCCATCAACAAAGACTGCTTTGAAGAGCATCATCCTGGTCTTCTTGCACTCTGTATTTTTACACAGAGTACTCCCTATTCTTTCTACTGTTTCTGACAGAATGTCTGTCAGAATATCCTTTGTAATGTTTTCTGAAACAGGGACTGAACCCCTTCAATAGTGCTGGTGTGTTTGTACTGCACCACCTCAGATGGCTTTAAAAGGCTAAAGCTATGTTGTATTCTGGATATATAAATGAACTGCAATCCTTTCAGCTCACCAATGCTTCACCAAGGTTGTTATCTATCAGGGCTTGAAATGCACACCCAAAAGGCACAGATAGCAGGCAGCAGTGTTAGGAGGGAAACACGAAGGGTTTTTTCCTTTTTCCTTTTTTTTTTTTTTTTTAACTCATCCTAATATTTTGGAAAAACTCTGGGATGGCAGATGCTGTGCTAGCAGTCATCTAGCAGACTGGGAATGAGCCAGGGATATGATTGCTGAACATATATTCGGATTTGACCTGATTCAGATTCAAGAATTAGATCTTGCTGTTCTGCATCCACAGGAACTTTCCTAACACAGATGAAATACATCTGTGGTATGGCACAATATTTTTCTTTTTCTTTAAGTGGAAAAGATAAGACAAAAAGACTGCCCTAAGTTTTTAGTCTGGAGTGGTGGGTTTCATACAAAATACTAGATACTGATATTTTTTTCCTAGTCCTAGTTCCTAGTGCTGAACATCAGACCCCCACATCCTGGCTGAATTTTCCAGGCTCCAAGTATTTCTGGGGTCTTAGGTTTCTCCGCTTTTGAGGGGAAAAAAAAAAAAAGCTCTCACTTTTGGAATGCGGTATGTTTTTTCCCAAAACGGAAAACAGAAAGAAAGCAGCTCCTACCAAAAGGGAAAGCCATTATCGTAAGATTCCTGGCTAGCCATGGTCTGTGGTAAAACAATAAATAGAGATGATTTCCAAAACAAAGTCTGCAGCAGTGTCAAATCTTCTAAAGTGTTGAGGTGGTTGGTTGACTGAGTTTCGCTGTTTCATAATTTCGCTGCCGAATTGTTACTACAGAAGTAAACTGTAAGACTGACTGCACCTATGGGACAGTCCTCACAGCACAAGGTCACAACCACTACAGTTCTCTTTTTCACATCATTAGAGACAGTGGCCCAAAAGTCAGCTCAAGACCCCAATTTGCAAATTTTAGTTTGTAACTGATGACACCTTGCTGCTGTTTTATCTCATTTCTAGTATTAACCTGCAGACGTATGATCTGAATCAAAACACAGCAGAACAGGGACAAGAGAACTAATCTTCCATTCACTGGTTTGCTATTTTAAATTCAAGAATGACAGCAGCAGTGACTGTGGAGCTGGAGGTGTGGAGAATCAGCCGAGGGAGAACAGCATTAGCATTGGCTTTAGCGTGCAGGCTGCTGGGAGCAGAGGATTCAATAAGTGGGTTTGAGCAACCAGGGCGTTTGGGGAAGGGAAATCAAGCAGGTGGTGAACAGGAAAGCTGGATCAGTAAGTGGAAAAAGGCTGTCGGGGGATTCATTAGGAGCAGTTGCCTGGCCAGGGCCCATTTAGAAGCAGCAGCTGTGCCAGGCTGATGAGGGGAGGGGATGTGCTCCACGCCAGATGTGCACAGCGTGACGCGCTGTGCTGGCTGCCAGACACGGGCAGGAATAAAGACAGAAGCCGTAGGGAGGGTGCTGTGGAGAATGAGGGAAGCAGCTGCCAGGTTACTCCAGGAGACAGATGCTGTGCACAGAACAGCGTGTACCTCTGCTGCAGCCCTGTGATCTCTGAGCAGTTCCTGCCTAGGAGTAAGGGGTTAAATAAATGTCCAGGGGAAAAAATATTTCACAGGCTGTAGGTGCTGATTAGGCTGATTCCATGCCTTTGTGATCACTTCCTGCAATCAAGATGAGCTGGTATTTTCCGCTTGCACTACGGCTTAATTTTATCACTGGAGAATACCTAAGAATTATTTCTTGGACTAGGCACTGGTTTAAAACTGCAGTGAAGGATGTTAAATTTTGTTCTGCCAGCTTCCTTACAAAGTATGATTCTTCTCTTCATCAGCTCAACTGTAATTCATGAATCCACTCAGAATGGACAGGTCTGACTCCTTCTGAAGCTGAGCCGTGATGAGCGCCACAGAAGCCAACAGATCAAAAGTCTCAAGGCAGTGCCTTGGGACTATAAACATTTATTTCAACTTCTCTTGGTGCTATGTGCTGCCCCTACTCTGAATTCCCATTTCTTTGGCCATCTTTTGCTGAAAACCTTGTAACATATGGCAGAGATTACATTTCTGACCATATGGGGAGGTCTGAGCTTTAGCTGAAATCGTACAATCCAACAAAATGCTCTGTCTCTTCTCCTTCACTGCAAAATTACATTATTTCATGCTTAATTTGCTGCATTTTTCATTAAGTTCCTGTTTTGCCCCATTTTCAACTGTTGTATCAGTAAAATACTCCCTGTCTGTTTAGGAAGGCCTCAATTCTTTTTAAATTGTAGTTTTTTATAACTAAATCCTTTAAGCAGAATTCTGACACCCCATTCCCCTGTTGTTGCTCCTGGCATACAGAAGTACAAGCCTCTGAACTGAGCTAAGCTAAACCAGCATTTTCTTTACTTCTATTTACATTACAATTCATCAAAGGGAGCATATCTGGTTTATGGAGCCTCTCTGTGCCTGTTCAAAAGTCACACTATAAATAAATATCTATTTTTATTTCTCCCAAGAGATCTAAGCCAACTGCTATAATATATAAAGAAAGTAGGAGCATGTTTTATGCAACAGAAAATTGTATCAGCAGCATTGTACAATGAGAAGGATGAGACAAATAATTCGTAGTGATTATACTATTATAGAAGTTTAATCTGTCTATTGTCTAAGGCATCTATGCCAGGAAACTTCCAGTTTTTTAAACATATTCAATGTTTATGCCATTTTTACATGTCTAAAGGGATAAAAACAGGCACATGCTAATACTTCCTAGTTATTATTCATGGATTGAGTTATATTGTAACTGATCAGAGAGGTCACATAGCACACATTTTGAATCTGGATAGAAGTTGCATAGAAAAACATTTTAACGCAAAAAGATGCACATGCAAATGCAAAATATGGTCTGCTAAAGTGGGTACTTTGATAGAATTTCTTTTTAGTCCAGTAAAAATTTAAAAATAATATAAATAACGTTATTAAGATTAATGTTTTAAAAACATGGAGAAAAAAATAGCATTGCAGTGAGTTTTCTTAGGATATTTTTACACGGCTTTAAAGAAACATTTTTAAAATACTATGGACTATTTGTACTTATGCAGACTAACACTCTAGCGATCCACACATTTAGATAAAAAAAGAAAAAATATTATTCCCTGCTATATTATTGTGATTATTAATACTTTTGTTGTAACAAACACCTCAGAAAAGTTCTATAATCACCTTGTGCTCCAAACTCAGATCTTTAGTACAGCTTCAATTTTGTCTTTGATTTAAATAAAATCAGTTCTCAAGCTTATAGTCTGAATTAATAGCATGAAATAGAGAAGACCAGACTGTGGTCTCAGCTCATGACACCTGAGTAAATAGTCCTTTGTGAGTTTGCAATCTGAATTAACAATAGCTTTCACAAACTTCTCACTTTCACTAAGATGAAACTGGTGAGAAATGATGAAGGGGAATCATGGGCCATTAGTCAAAAAAGAAGTCTGCTTTTCTAGCTAGTAAGTCATTCTTTAACTGCTTACTCCACCCTGTTAAAACCCCCACAGAAAAGTTCTTTTCTGCTGGACACCAACTCTCTCTGACTGATTTACTGCCTCCACTGCTTCCTCCTACTCCATACATAATTTTGAAGTAGGCAATGAAACAGTATAAAATGCTGATATAAAGCTGATGGGTGTAGTACAGAGCCTGTCATCAAAACCAGAGGACAGGATTCCAAGCTGTTAACATTAAGGCAGCTTAATAGCAGCATCATTATTGAGTTCATCATTAAAAGATGCTTTTGGAATTCCCAGTATTAAGACAATATTTAAGTAGTATAACTTGCTCTCCACTGAAATCAGTATTTATATTTGTGCATATGCTTTTACAGAACTTAGCTTCTACTTAAAAACTACTGTGGGGTGTAAATATATCTATTTATAAATATATGACAGAAAGATGTCCAACATATTTGGACAATCTAGGCCTGATATAGACAATACTTATTCAGATGCTCAATCACATATAAAGAGTACAAATGGACTCAAATTTTCTTCTTTGCCTTTATTTACATACTTGACTACATACTACAGACTGGATCACACAAACTGCAACTCACAAGGAATTTTGTTCACCAAGATATACACTGAGGTCAGCACAATGCACTAAACAAGTATTTTCAAGCTTAAAACATTGCTTCAGCTCTCACATGCACCACAGAAAGGGGAATTGCTGCTTGAACTGGGGAACTGAGACAAGCCACTAGACTAGAAACTGTAAAATGAGAGAGGAAAGTAGTGCAAACCTTTCCCTGCCTTTATTTATCAAGAGGAGATGTCTCTTGTTTCAGAGAAATTTGCATAAAGTATCTTTACCATTTCATTCCAAATCTAAGAAGGCTTAATATAAAAGCTTATACCCTTTGCAAGGATCCGTCCCACTAGAAAGAGGTAAAGATGATACTATATTCTAATTGTCTTAGATCACTCTGCCAATTATCATTTCAAAATACTGTTCTATTTTGTTCTGAAAAGCTCATCCTGCTTTAGTCAAATTGTGGTCAATAACACTCCTCTGATGAATTTGTCCTCCAAAACTGCAGATTTTTATCTATTTGATCGCCATTACACAGACAGAAACAGCTAACTGAGCAGTCTGTGTGACAGAGAGAAGGCAGAAACACAATGCCTGTACAGGCTACTTCATCCAGAGCTTGAATTAACACATATCCTCAAAGCAACTCATTTTCCTATTTTACACATTGTTTATATCTTGTTTTCTGCAAATAATCAGAGACTTCAGTGGAATTAACCCCACAACACACTTAAGTCTGACTTGCCAGTCTGACTTAGCTTTTCTTCTGCATTCTGCCATGAGCCCTTACCAAAAGGAGTCAATCAGAGAAGTACCTGAAGCACAAAACTCAGAAATGTCAGCACCATGCAAAATTCCCTAAGCTTTTATTATTCATCAGACTACAATATGCATTCCAAATTCATTTTCTGGAAGTATCTCCTTATTATCCACCCTTTACAAGAAAGAGTATTTTCCTTGGTCCCAACACCCTCTGCCATAAAAGACAGCCATATAACTAGACCTTCTGAACATATGTTGTGTCTCATCTCAGTAAAATACAGTGAGATGGTAAATATACACTGTATATTTATCTGTATCTCCTTAAACTCAAAACCCTTTGCATTGGCCCAATAGGAACTGCAGTGAAAAAGATTTTATTTTTTTAAGCTACCCAAGCCACTGATAAATGTTTGGATATTTTGGATTATTTTCTAAAGTTTCCTAAATACCTATAAGTGCCTGGTTTTGAAAATTCTGCAGGAAATACAAAGATTAACTTAGTTTTCCTTTTTCTACTCATTCTCACCCTTTTCCTAAGAGCTGTCTTGGTAGTTCTCCTCTTTTGAACAGTAATTTAGTACATATGTTTATTCCCTCTTGTATACTTAAAGCATTTTATAGTTCCTAATTTCCTAGTTATAAGATTATACCCTCTGATTTCCATGGCTCCCTGCCAAATATAACAGTTCATTCTGTATTATTGAGAACATATGCAGAAGCTTCAGCAAGCCTGATTTCGCTTCCACCTTTCATTTCTTTCACAAACGTTCTTTCTGAACAGACCGACGCCTCAGACTTTTTACATTTATTTCTTTTCATCAGGGACTCACTGCAGTCACACCACCCCCTGCAATATTAACTTCTTCAGAGACTGCCCACCAGACATTTAGTAGCAGACATTCTGAGCAGAAGGAAATTGTGCAGATGGTGTTCCACGAGCATTCAGCTGCCCTAGCGCTGATGTGGGCTCACCTAAAGGAGGAAGCTTTGGACTCCAAGTTCTCCCAGCCTGTGAAAGGCACTGCAATATCTGAGGATGTGCAGATGGGGCAGACTGATGAAGCAGCTGTATCCACCAAAACCTGCTGCCATGGTTATGCCCCAACACTGCTCTACTTATGCCCAGCAAAAACTGTTTGCATTGGGTTTTGTCTTGCTCATCACCCTTGCTAACAAATGTATCTATTAGTGTAGTGATAACACATCATCTAACTCATATCTATCAGAAATATTTTAAAGATTTCATTGCAGGTCACAAAAATCCTTTCTGAAGCTGTTCCCACTAAAATCCTACAGGGAACACTACAATTTTGACTCAAAGGACAGTTGAACATGTCCTCTGTGCTTAGTGTTCTTAGCCTTTCCAAAAGCCTCTGCCTCCATCTGCATAAACATTTCCCAGTCTGCCTTTTTATTCTGCCCTCAGAGATCTGTAATAGTTCCCTGTGATTGCTCTTATGCCTTTCCTGTGCTTCACTTCAATCAAAGCTGTCTCTGCACTGCTAGCCAAACCACATGTTATTTCATCCTTCCATCAGAGTGTTCTCCTTTGTCTCCCACAGCAGTGCTGCATTCCATTTTAAAGCATCTGCGACCCTGTTAGACTGCACGGGGGAACAAAAGGCACATAATGTGTAATCTTGGAGAAAGGGGTAAAAAAGATGAGACAGAGTGAGGAAAAGATTGAGACTTTCTACTTTATCTAGTGAGGCAAAGCCCTCACCACCTGCAGAGAAAGCCTGTCCATGGAAGGAGGCTCGTGTCCCCTCAGAGCAATCGCCCACCTTCCCATTCCACTCTTCAGGTCACCACAAAGGCACAGGCATGCTTCTGAAATGAGATTCACACTAGAAGCAATACTAGGAAGAAGAACAGAGGTATAACTCTCCTGGGCCATGTAATTCAAATAAAAGCACCTGCTGGTTATTTTTTCCTTAAGCCAGACATATTAAAGGGACATTTACCATGATGCCACTCCCTTCAGCAGCTACCAGAGGGGGTCTCAAGAAACACCTGGATTTTCACTGACCACGCAGTGATTTGTCCATGTTTCCTTTCACAGTTCCTTGTCATGCTCCATTTGTATCTTAAACCTAGCTGGCTGAAAACCCCATGGAATATATTTTGTTTAATGAAGTAATACCCAGTTAAAACTCTAGGTAATTAACAATTATTTTTTTTTGCAGAACTAACAGTGTGAACTGGTTTGAGGTCCCCAGCTCACTGTCACACAGAACTGCCTGCTAAAGCACCACACCCACAGTTGTCCTGCACATCCATCCAGTGTGGCCGTGGAGCCCCGACCTGAGCACTCCAAACATGCCTCCTGGAAAGCAATTCCTGCTTCTCCTAATCCTAAACATTCTTCCTATGCCATGCAGATAAAGTCTAACAGCTAATAAGGTAACAGGGAATAAACATCACTTGTGGCCATTTATCCATTTATGGGGCTGTATTATAACTTTCATCTCTGATGTGATGAGCTGAGTTTTGAGATGTGTCCTAGGTCTCAATTGTGACACTCCAGTCCAGCAGTTAGTTGTGGCCACAGGCCCAGAAAAACCTCTTGTGAGAGTTTTTCCAGTCTGAGTTTCTCAGGCTAAGGTAAGGTTTTCCCCAAAGCTAGCTGTTTTCCTCTAATGTAAACATAACTGAAGAATTAGTAACAAAGATAATACACCTGTTGGGTACATGTGAGAAGCATGGGAAAGAGGTGTCACTCTCTCTGCACCAACCAGCTTTATCCTGTCTTTGGAGTTGTGGGAGACTGTATTTAAGCAGTGTGTTTTAAAATAAATTTGTCTCTTTCCTATCCTGAGAAGGACCATGTAGCTGTATCTTATTTCTGCTGCATCTAAAGAGTTAAATTCTTAACCCAGCAGCTACAGTTAGCATCCTCAAAAACTACAACGAATATTTTAATTATGTTTTGAAGCAGAGACTGTGAATCAAAAAGCACGCTTGCTATACTTTATACAGTAATTTTGTTCAGAAAAGAGTTATAATTTGAGTAGGAGAGACTAAAATTAGAGTGTTATGAAAGACAAGAGTTTGTTAGATGAAATACTTACTCTGTAAATGCTGCAAAGTTATTTGAAATGGCTACTGTTTGTGAAAATTAATTTTCCACACTGTGTTGCCTTTCCTGATCAAATTATGTACCATTTTTTCTCAAAGAAGGCCGAATTACAGTGAGCATGGAAGCAATGAGGGGAAGTCATCCAAAGATAATTCTTAGACAAGGTGACCAAAATTACAAGAATGCCCACAGACTCCAAGTCTTTATTTCTGGATTGATTTTAATTTCATCAAAAGGCTACACTGACTGTTCTAAATGATAACAATAAAAGAGGTTTACAGTTTTATTGGAAAATCTATTGGTCTGTCAAGCTAATTATCTGACACCACTGTTGCAGTACATTAAATTCTGCAGTAACAAGGCACTTGGCATCCTCATTAGTAGCTACGTGACTCCTTGGGAGACTGAACGTTTGCTAAACAGCAAGCTATGAGGCAACAGCACTTCTGAAATTCCTGCTTCCCGGGATCCATTTCCCTCTCAGTGTACATACACTATGCTTCTCCCTGTGCACACCATGCATCCCACATGGGGAAGGAAAAAATAGCTAACAGGCAGGTGGAGCAAACTACCTTGCCAAACAGAGGTGCCCTGGGATTTCCTATAGAGGAGAAAAATCACATTTAACTACCCCACATCTAGACCAGTGTAATCCTCTTCATTGACTAAGTTAACTTTGCTTGTGTGTTGGTTTACAGTTAGACACAGCCATTGCAAACATGGTACTGTTCAAAGCCCTGTCATCCCCTGTGCAACATGCAGGACAAAATCACTCGGGGATTCACTGAAAGCTTGTTCAGTCTCCCCTCTGCACTCACAAGTCCAAGAAAAAAGACAGATGAAAGAAAAAGCATTGTCTAATACCTTTGTATTTCTAAAGTCTCAGAACTACCAGAAAGAATGCTACAGGGAAATTCTCTTCTGACTACTTGGGTTGGCTTTAGTGCTGCTTTGTGCCAGTGAAAGAGTACTAAAGCTACCTTAAGTGTACCATGACACAGAGCTGGGAGCTTGGGGCTTCACCCATCTCAAAGTACCAGCTGCTGTAATATTCAGATATCTCAAAATATCTCATTTACAACATAAGTTAGTGTTAAGAATCAACTTAATGTCAGAGGTTGGACAGGAGGAGGTCTTTAAAATTTTATTTGGCAGTTTGTTTCCATAAAACCCCATTTTATATTTTCAGTGTTTTCACTGTTTTATAACCTTGCTAAGCTCAGGTACAGGCAGAGATGATGAGCACATAGCTTGCATAAAAAATGAATGAGCTTTCCTAATTCTTGCTGATAAAATAAAAACTTTCACCTAAATTAGGTTGAAATACTCATCTATTCTCCTGCATTTATGTGGCTTTATTAAAGTGCCTCTTTGTACTTCAGTGAACAATTACAAATCATTTTACCCATTTCTTCAGACACTCAGCCATGCCAAGAGCTAATTAACTAGTGTGACAATTGCAAGAAGAAGCAACATAATTCAGTTTTTTAAATGGCTGGAAGGTATTTAATTTGAATAAAAGCGCAATTAAATAGCAGGAGTAATAAATGGCATTGACAGGTAGGATGCACATATCAGAAAGGTCGCTAACAAAGTACTTGCAGGTACTTTCAGAAACTCCTCTTTGGAGTTGTGAAATTAGGATTAATTGGCTGGAGCTGTTTTATAGACTATTTTACACATTTAATACCTTGCAATCTATTGAGGTAATCAGCCATGTGTAAAGAACAAGTTTTGAATCGATTCCCTGATTAAGTAAAATACAAAGTTCTTTGTATGCAAAATGTAGAATGTTAATGCAAGATTCATTTGGCACAGTGCAATACAAGTACTAAAGACATTTTCAGTATAGTAAATTCCATAATTTATCAGAAGTTGAGTGTTCATTGGCACAGCTTAGAAGTAACTCCTACTTTTGCTGTGGAAATTTAGTAATAGTAATCACCTGTCATGTAGAATTTTATTTTGTAACAGAATTATTCTACATCCACCTTTTCTTGCTTATTTAGTTTAAATAAGCTTTCACTGTGTCTTTTAAATACCAAAATTTACTAGTGGGAAAATATTCTTTCTCAGTACAATAAAAAATACAAGAACTAGTAAGTTCCACAGGAAGTTTGCAAAGCACAATACAGGTAATGAGCTACAAATGACATTGCTTGGAAGCACTGGCCCTATAGGAACTGGGTTTTGCTTGACATTCCACCTCAGCTGTCACTGTCACGTTATGGATTCCAATTACTCTTTATTCAGGGCAGCCCACAATTCCTGCCCCCAGTTTGTGAGCTCTCATTATCGTCCTTGCCTCAAGCCAAGTAGAAGCAAAAACAGTTGGATCGACTACCTGATGGATTTGAAGGAGAGAAGAGTTCCCTGCCAGAGAAAGGTCAAATAAGCTCAGGCAAAGAGGATCAGTCAGATCTGGGGTCTCCCATCTCCAACAACCTGTCCTATGAAACCCCAGACCCTCCCTAGACATCAAACAGTCTTAAGAAGATATTTAGCAAGCTCTGCATAGCCTGATGACTTCTGGGCCACTCCTCCCCACATCTATGGTCAAAACTGTGAAAGACAAATGAAAACAGTTACAGTGTAAAGAATCCTAACGAAGTCTTTGTCCATGTTATTTCCCCACTCAGTATTTCATAGAGTGACCCACTGAAGGCTCACAGACCAGAAGCAAAGACCAGTGTTCGCCTGAAGATGCTTAGGAAATAGGTAGTGTGGATGTTACATCTGGAGGAAAAGCCTAACTCCAGCCTAAAGGAATTGATATCTTCTATCATTCAATGAAACACGACTCAGATATTTTTATAAGTGTGACTTTTTTTCCTAGCTGCTCACTTAAAAATGGTTAGAGGTTAAGAAAGGCAAGTGCAAATTCATCTCTGTATTAAATTATATGAGAAGGATTCTTATGTACTAGCTCTTGCTGGAAACAGATGGGCTTAGTAACAGTATACTCTAGTTAGGCAAACATTTTGCACTCTTGTTCCTACATAGAGTAACAAACATTATTTAAATCCTGTTGGGAACGTAAACACAATATGTTGTTAAACCAGTAGTAAAACAACAATCTTTACATTTCATTGTGATACAGAAATCACATAAATTAACATTAGAGTCAGTTGAATTTTTGCTCAGCTGTCCTTGATCACGACTCTGTGCAAGAAGATCAATACACAAAGTAGTTCCTTATTTTTAGGGGAGATACTCATTTACCACAAATCTCCCGTTGCCTAGTCTGGCTGGTATGTGCCTGCAGAAAAAAGAGCATCAGCTTTGAACCAGTTAGCTTCTCAAGAGGATAAGTGATTTGGTGAGAATAAACTTGGAAACATTCTGTGTATTGGACTAGAGATCCTGTGACCAATAGGACATAATTATCTATCTGGGGGGTGGGTGATGTTGAAAAATATTTTTGTGGTTTCTTTGTATTATTACAAAACAAGCTTACTAATAAATTAATCACATACTATTACATAATAACTGATCCCTGTACTCTTCCCACTGATAGCATGTTCTCTACAGCTTTTAACTTGTTAGCCATCCTTTGATCTCTAAGCTACAGCTGTTTGTGTTACAAGCAAAAAAAAAAAAAATGTTGTTAACATTATGCTTGACCAAAATATACAACTTGAGATCTTCATGTGTCACAGTTAACCCATTTCAACTTAAGACCTTCACAAGAACAGTTCAACCTCTGCATTAAAAATGAAGCAATCATGTTTCTTCAGAATACAATGTAGATTCTACTGGGAAATCAACACATTAAAAGCAATGAAGATTTTTAAAGTATTTTTTAAGAAAGTAAGCTCTTTGGTAATATTTTTTTTTTTAGACAGTTGTCTTTCTCATAACCTGGACTGCACTTAAGACAGATTTTCTTGCTTTAGTTTCAAACCTTGAGTTCCATCTGCTGTTTTGCATTCCCCATTCAGAAACAAGAGGCTGGAAATGACAATTGAGTAATGGCACACAGGAGTCATTTAGGTCATTACCTTTCTTTTGCTTCTTAGATGCTTGTTCATTTTTTCTGTAGAAATATGATAAATATTATGAGCTATTCTAACATATCCCTTTTTTCTTGACATTTCCTCATTCACACTACTGGAGTTTATCATTACTTCCTTCTTGGTTATTAAAAAGACTGTCTAAAAAGTGTAAAAGAAAGACTTGTGTATTATGAGGAAATTCCCTCAGAATGAAAATATATGGATATATTCAACCCTAGTGGCAGTCTCCTAATACATACTGAATTTTATCATGAGTTAACTTATTCAACTTTTGAGTGAAACAGACTGAAAGAAGAAAAACATTTTAGGCCCAGGAGAAGTCTCTCTTATTTATTCTTTTCATTTAGCCTGGAGTAGGATAAGATTACTAATCTATGAGGGACTGAAAATGTGCAGTTAGAGGAGATTGAAAATAATTTTCTTGTAAAATTCTTCTTTTACTATGTCAGCCATATATTTTGCTTCTGTATGAACCAAATTTTCAAGAGACCCTCTTAAACAATTTGAAAATAGAACTAGCAAGAAAGAAAACCAAACCAAATCATAAATTAAATTTCAAGTGCTGAAATCATGATGAAAATACTGTTGAGATAAGAAAAGCTGCATAAGCTTCTCCATATTTTCATATTATGTGACCTTGCTTAATCTCACAAAGCACTGCACAGCAGCATGGAAAATCTCCCATAATTTCCCTAACGAGGTGATGTGCACTTCATAGAATACACAGTTGTTGACCTATTGTAGTAATTGTTTGGTTTCCAATTGCACAGTCAGAAAAACATGAGGAGGTCCTTTTGAGAGTATGTAAATATCAGTCAAATGTACCTCTTATTACTTCACTGTAGTCAAGCTATTCTAACAGAATTATATAATAAATTAATTTTGTTCAATGTATAATTTATCCAGTGTATTTTTTACAAAACAAAATCCAAATATCAATTAGTTGTTTTGAAGAGGAACAACAAAGAATATTGCAAAGGGCATTCTGTTTATTTTTTTAAAACTTTGGATGCTAGCCAAATTCCAGAGCTCTCTAAAATGTTTGTATTTTGAGGAGACATTAATGGAGAGGTCTGATGTGTTTAATGTGACCCTACAAAGACTATACAAAGACCTGTTACTCTGAATTCAGTAGGCAACACTTTGCTGATGGCTTCAGCAAAGTTTAATTAAGTGTTCAGCTCGAGAGCTGCCCCTCTAAGTTCTCATCTCATTTTCCTTCTCTGCCAGCAAGTAAAGAAGGAACCGAAGAAGATGAAGCCAAACTCTTCTCAGTGGTGTCTAGTGGGAGGACAATATGCAGTGGGAACAAATTTAAAAATAAGAAATTTTATCTGAACCCTGAACCTTCTGTAGTATGAGGGTGGTCAAACAATACAATAGGATGTCTGGAGGAGTTGTGAAGTCCTCATCTTTGAAGCTATTAAGAAACTGGCTGCACAATGTCCCAGGAAATCTGCCCTAGTTGATCCTGCTTTGAGCATAGGATGGATGGGGTGGTGGATTAAATGATCTGCAGACATCCCCTCCAACCTCAATTGTATGATTCTATGATTTATATGTAGTTCAGGGTTTTCTTTCTGAATTTCTTGTTTATATTCATAACCAACAAGCAATTCCACTTTCTGAATATCCATTACCATTTCCTCTCGTCCACATCATGCTTACTGTTCCCATACCTGTCTCTAAGATACATTTTTCTTCATTACACCATCTTTCCATATGACTCTTCTCTGCTGCTTACCCTTCTCTTCATCAACTCCCAGTAATATTCCACCCTCATTTCATGATTTTTCCCTACATACTGATAATTTCATTCCAGCTCCAGAGAAATTCTTAATTCTTTAATATATGCCTGATTCATGTTAAATTATTAGGAAAACACTTGGGAACAAAGTTTTCATCTGCATTTCTGTCTCTGCTATTATATATTTTGTCCTCCACCCTTGCTACAAGCTTTTTCATGAAAAATTCCACAAAAATGGAGCAGGCATCCTTCAGCAGCAAAGCACTGGCCAACAATAAATTACAATACCCAGAAAGCATCAACCACCACAAACAGACTTGTTATTACATGCAGACTGTTAACTCATTTCTCACTCTGACTACTTATTACACAACCACTAGGAAGAGTTCTTGTAGAATTTCCAAGATGCAGATTTAGCCTACAACCATGAGAGACACCTTCATTCTGCTTCAAAGCCTTTTGAAACTTCTTTTGATATTTTGTAGCACCCTCATCTCTCATCATCCTTCGCTGCAATTATACTTTCTAACTATGGGAGTAATAAAAAATGCTATTAAAGGAGTCAAGAACTCCTCTGCATGATTGGACTAAAAAACTTGCTGGGCATTCAGTGAAATAAAAAAGTATTAATAAGAAAAGAAGAAAAACCACACACAAACGTGAAAGTAAGATACCTAGAGAACTACTTTTTTGTCTTGCAATTAAGTAATGTGAAGAAGGGAACATTTGACCCTTTGTATCAAAGCATTTCTTTTCAGAATGCAATTAAGAAAGTGGAAAATTACAAAGATACGTGTTCAAACATGCACATACTAAGATATTCCCCAACATTTTCTTTAGTATTTTCAAGCCTTTTTCAAGAAACTTTTGTAGGTACTAAAAATGTAACATCACTATTAATATGTCCAGATTCCCTTTAAACAAGTTGAAATAAGTCATAATAACAAGATTAAAAATGTGATAAAGCTCTTGCATCAACACTTGCCTTTCTTCTATGTTGCCCTTCAAGCTGTCAATTGATGACTGATGTAATTCTCCCAAGAAACCCAGTTCACTACAAACTTGATGGAGGAAAAGTGATTCACAAAATAAATTTGAATCTTTATCAAATATTAAGGAACATTTGGACAAGACAAAAGTGCACAAAAGGAAAAAACAATCATTAATATGTCAGCAGTTGTCTCAGATCGAGGTGCTGTGTAAAATGCGTTTTTGTGCACTTTGACAAGGCGATTGTGGCTGGTCAAAAATCACACAAGGAGATGTTACCAGGAACCCGAGAACAGCAGGATAATTACATCTGTACATTGGCATACCCTACAAACACTATGTCCACCAGCTCTTTGATATTAGTACCCTCATATTTCTGTTTAGCCTTTTTCCTGCCTGAAATCTAAATTCAGTGAATGACGTATAAAAGTGATACCAATGAAGAAGGAAAAAAAAAGAAAATGCGACTTTATCTTGTCAACTTTTAATGGACAGAAAAATAAAGTTTAATTAAAACAATCAAATTCGAGTGCACAGACAGATCCAGATACAATTACTGAAACTTTTTTACAACTGCCCTGGCCATAAATGGAGTTAAATAGATGTGGTTTGTTTCTAAACTTCTCATAGAGATATAAAATAAACAAAAGAGACAGAAAATCACTATATGATCAATAGTGAAAATACTGCAGTTACTCGGGTGGTTTCTGGGCATACAGAAATAACAAGACACTAATATGTTATGTACATGACCAAAGGGTAAATTTTTATTCTATTAATGAAACAAATTATTTTGAAATATACGGTAATCTCCTAGGTTTTAAATATTTCTTTGTCTTATGTAAACTGCTATTCCTTGGTGAAAAGAAGTGACTCCTTGGTGATGAATTCTTCCTGCAGCAATTGTGTGAAACACAGCTACAGTGAGGAGCAAAGACTTAGTGAGAAGGAAAATGCAATTTTTATTAAAAAGAACACACTTATTTTATTTAGTTGGATGACAGAAGTCTTGCAGTCCACCTTTACATATATATAGCTTTAGCCAAAACCAGATCTGTTAAGTACGGATCTGAGTAAGATAATAATCACATTGTCCCAAATACTGAAGGATGCAGAGTATTTCAATGAATGGTAAATTTTCTTTAGATATTTTTCAGAAGAAATAACTCTAAGTCATGATGTGCTGGCAAACAAGTCTTCCTAGCAAGCTGTTGGTGTAAAAACACTGTGATTCTGTTCTAATGACTCACTCCACCATTATTTTGTGTTGAGCTAAGATCCTTTTCTCAAATAATATCTTAGTCATTTCAACAGGGCAAGATATTCCTCCAAACAGGGCTTCTTTCCACTAACATACAACTCAAACTGACAAATATGGAAGAATCTATTCCAAAGTAATTATCACATAGGGGGTTATTGATTATATGATGTTGCAATATTGGCATATTGTACTTCATACTCAGATAAGTCTAAAGCCAATGGCTGTTAAATTACATGATCAAAAAAGCCCCCTCTTCATGTGTGAAACCAGGCCAAGAAATGTTGTAAAGTTAATAAACTGTCATGCTCGTTTTTCTTTGCCATATGAAAGAAGCTCAAAAGAAAATTTTTTGAAAGAAAATGTGCAATTAAACAGGACAGAAAAATTACAGCAAAAAAAGCTTAATCAGAGAAGCAGCTAAACAACCTTTTCTTCTGTTTATATATTCAGACATTTCTGTGTCAGAGATTAACTGCCAGTTCATACTCTCTCTCTCAAAAAACAGAAAAAAAACAAAAAACCAACAACTCAACGCAGTAGAAAACAGCAGCTTTCTCTTCTTTTTCTGCTTGAACTGCACTATTCAGTAGAGTGAATGAATGATTTAAATAGATATTCTCAAATACACACAATATGCTTTGATTTACACCTTCAGTAATGTCACTGAAGCCAATTAACCAAGGTTTTGGCTTTCTCTTGCAATGTACAAAAAACCATGAGATTCAAGTGATTATATCATGAATAAGCAGTATCTACCCAGGAAAAAGCTGGCTAAAAATGCAGAATTGCTTTTTCACAAAACACTTATGTTTGTTCAGAATTTCTTTTTAATCCAACTTTAACTTTTTTCCTTCCAAATAATTTTCTAGTGAACTAGAAATTCTGAGAATAGCCTTTTAAAGCAACATAAGGACAGACCGTGTCTGTCTTTTTTTCAGTTCTCACATATGATCAGTTCTTACCTCCTCAGGTAGTGATGAAATCAGAAGACAGGAAGCTATCTAACTGTAGAAATGGTCAAGATGCTAAAAACACATAATCACATAGGATTAAATATGAATTTTACCAAGATATAAAATATTTTTTATCTTAATTTTAAATCAAATTTTACTACTGTTGGTAGGAAAGTCTGCTGATAGTGGTGCAGTTCATACAGTCCAATTTCAGCAGGCCAGCAAACCCATGACTGCAACAGAGTTTCTGTGGAAGTTTCCAACATCCCTAGTCAGGACCTATGCTGAGGGAGCAGAACACATCCATTTGCATCTTGAAGAGTGACCAAGCTAGTTATTTTGTGGGACTGGAAGGAGGCCCGGTACCTGGCAGCACAGAGGAGAAATGCTATGGCTGAGACAGCTCTGAGAACCACTTGAGGACCATCAGCTCCCAGCAGAAATGGCCTGGGTGTGCCAGCAGGAGGCTGCAGGTCCATCAGCCCTCTGCTGGCATTCCCCTGGATGGTAAGGGTGGTGCTGGCACCTGCCACTGTACCTCCACAATATGACTGGAACAACATAGATTTACACTACCTGAGAGTCTGGGCTAGTAGCTGAACCTTCCATGAAACGGTAGAAAGGACCTCACTCCTGCAAACCCCTATGCTGAGACAGCCCCAACCCCCATGTGTTGCACCTCCATATGTGCAATCTGGCTGCTACAGCTGAGCTAAGAGCTTCCCTAAATCAATTTCTGGGAAGAAACATACTGGAACTTCCACTGTGGGCTCACAGGAGATTCAGTCAAATCAAATATTTATCCTTTGACCTTTTACATTAAAAAGGGTAATTGAAAAAACAACAGCAACAAAAACCCGAATGTGCACATCCCTACAGCAGCTTCAAAATACCACTTCATTAGAAATGCAGAATATTACCTAGGAAATCCCAGGTCAAATGGCACCATGGTTATTAAGGAAAAAAAATCCCAATGGCTGCAAAGAGCTTTCTTTATTAACAGTACTTTCTATTACAAAATCCCATCCTTCAAGAAGAGTGTTATTAGTAATGGCACAGAACACATATTTTGATTCGTTTATTGAACCCTTTGGTCTTCTGTTTTATTATTAGGGGACTTCTCCAGGTTGGTGGGGCTTATTACAATCCTGTTTAATTCTTCTTCATTTTTCATTATTAGGCCCTTACACACTTTAAGCCACTGCTTTTTTCTGTTTTCTGAACTCCAGACAACTTAGTCCAAACAGCCAGCACAGGAAGAGACTGCAGATAAGGAAAATAAAAAGCTACAAAATTCTAAATATGCTTTAACTGGAAACTTACTGGGGGGAACTTAAAAGACATTTTTATTCGAATATCCTCCACTTCTTCCTTTGGGAGAGTAATACTCTTTTTATTCTGCAGCTTATATACATACCCTCCCACACATTTCTGCTAGTCAAAGCTTTCAGGCTAAGCTGATGACAGGTGGCAGTCCTAGCATGAGAGGACCACATGCTGTGGACCTTAATGAATTTCCTTCAGGCCCAAATGGAAGTCTTATAACCTTAGGTTGACTTACTCTCCTCTTCAGTTAAATAAAAATATTTCACCTCATACAAACAGCTCAGCAAGAAACAGAAACATCAAGAGCCAAATGAGTGGAGGGACTTAGCGCTTTTCCAAGGTGTACTTCCAGTTCATCCATTGTCAGTCACTCATTACAGAATGCAGTAATCCAGTAATTTTAGGAATCCAACATGCATTATCCAAAAGCAGGTGAGAATGGAAGATTTGGATGGTAGAGTATATTCCAAAGTTTATTTTTACTTCTGTGAGGGACTTCACTGAACTATAACAAAACAGCTATTCTGATTGTAGCTAAACTAAGTGTAATGCCACACCTACGGAACAGAGCATTTTGGATTTTGCAGGGCCTTACAGATTTTAGATATTTTATGCCTTTCTAATTTGTTAATGCTTCCAGTCTAAAATGCAAAGAAATCAGAAAACAGCAAGTTGCCTAAAGCAGCAGATCATGAGGACAGAAACATCCTTAGGAAATAAAGTTTTAATTGTAGACTAAAACAACAGAGCTTTGGCTTTCCTTCATTCAGTTGGACTTTTGAAAAACTTCAAACCTCTTAATTCAAACTTTAGATGGAAGAAAAGAAACATGATTTCTGTTCATAATAATCTTCTTTATAACATGCCTGAGAAAGGAAAAGAACAAAGTCTGTATAACAAAGTGTTTGGCTCCAAATGGCCTGCAATAAGTACTGGATATATAGTCTCTCTCATGGTACTAATAATTCACATTTATTGATGACCTCTGGTCTCACAGTGACCATAATAAAGATTATGATGTTGAAATCCAGACATAAAAAACATCTGCACAAACAGAATATATATCAGAAAGGTAGCACTGTGATACTCAAAGAGTTTTAGCTTACTGCAGGACATCAGAGAGCAACAAAGTCTTTACATCTATCCACTTTATCTTCCTGTTTTAAGTACCTCACACTGGTTTTTATCATCAGGATAAAAAGAATCCCAGCAGTCTTCAGGTGACAACAGTAACCTGGAATGGGATTTAAATGAAGGATTTTGCAGTGAAAGATTCTCCTTTCCCTTACCAACCATGTGATTCATAACTCATTTATCTTGCCCTTAAAATAAACCACATTTCCAAAACTGTGCCTTGACATCTCTTCTCTTTTCCTTCAGTTATGACAAATGGAAAAAACTGTACAACATGTATTTCTTCTCTGACTGACAGCTTATACAAATTATTCCTTTATGTCTTTGTAGTTTTACATTCAATATTTTAAATCCCTGAAATTGCATATAGTTGTATTGAATTCCATTAGGATTCCTGAGTCTGTCAGAGTAATAATATATCTGAGTTTTTGAACTTCATGCATACTTCATTTAATTTACAATGGTTATGTTAAAAAGTCTATTTTCTCCTTTTAAACCAGGTACCAAACGAATTCTAATCATTATCCCATGAGATCATGAAAAATTACTGTTTTGCTATCCATAGTTGAAACAGTCTTTTAGGGGGGCTGCAACACATGTACTAAAATAATATGCACTGATCCAAAGGCCTTTCAATAACTTCCCTAGTTCCCATGACACACTCAAGATTACCTCTCAACTTTAAGAACATAGATGCCATTCAGATGGTCCCTTCAATTAAGCCAGAGGAGATACTCCTTACTGCCCTAAGAAATAAGGGAAATGGGACCCTAAGAACTGCAGGAAGAAGAAATAAAACTGTACACTAATGCTTGATAATCTGCATATCAATAATAGAATATTGTTTTACTCATGTTCCCAATGTTAAATAGAGCTGGTTAAATAAAAAATGCTGGAAAAGGTCACTCAGCCAATTTCCACTCTGGATGGTCTTGCAGTAAATAATTACTTGGTCGTTTAGAGCTTTCAAGGACATACATTGCAATCAGTCTGAATCCTGAACTTTTATTCGTCAAGTGTGAGAACGCACCAGATATGTTTAGTCAGGAGCCGGAAATCCTATTTTGCAATTGCATCAAGAGATATTTGGCATGCACATTGTGAACAACATATATGCAGCCTTTAAGAGAAAGGGCTTTTTTTAATAGGCATAATACACGGACATAATATATACACATAGCACGTACAAGGAGTAGATCAGAAATTAAAACTGTTATAAATCTGAATTCCTATCAGCAAGGAATAGAATATTTGAATTATGCATAATGTAGGGAAAAGGAAAACAGAGCAGCGCAATGCACACACTAAATTACAGGATGAATATCAGAGCCCATCATATTTCATCCTCTACCTCCCCTTCATAATAAACCTTGTCAATGAAATAAGCCTCAACAAGTTTTTCTCCTGCTTTGTCAGTTCCTCTTGTTCATTGCACCTTACATATCATACTGATTTACTGGTCTTTTCATAGACCATCTCGCCTGAAGAATATTTTTTCCACAAGGCCCCAAATAGGCAAACAAATAGCACATACTAAATTTCAAGACATATTCTTTGTCAGTCTTTGCAGTACATCCTGCCTTCCTGTGTCTTCATTTAGATTTTGAAACCACAGGTTACAGATTTTGTCTGCTAACATATACAGTGATAATTAAGAAAAACTCCATCACCATCACAATCAGTTCCTTGAGCTGGCAGCCAGAGGCTAATGCTAAGGACAGGATATATTGCCCAATATCTACAAGCTCATACAGAAAATTCACATATAAACTCAACAGGAGACAAGACCAGTCTCAAAATTGTTTACAGAGTAAAAAGCAAAGACAGGCACCCAGCTGCACAGAGCAGAAGCTGAGTCTCCACCGTGACAAAGCAGGTGCAGGACACAACCAGGGCAGGCAGAAAACTGGCCCTGACCCTTGCATGCAGCTGAGGTTACCCCACAGGCAACTGCCCTCTCCTCCACTTTTAGCCAGATGCTTGTAAAAATCATTCTCATGAAGATGAAGGGAAAAAAGTAGGAGAGACCAGGGCCAGGGGGAGAGAATACATCTTGCTACAGAAAGCTTGGATATCCATGGGGACAAAAACCTGAAATTCATCATTTTCATTTCTGCCTTCCCCACCCACTCAACATAGCAAGTGGATTGCGAAGTCAGAAAAACATTTCTTGCAGTTTAAGTAGCTGCTATGCTCTGTGTGGGCACCTCCTCATTGCTCACATGGATATCCTTTCAGCCAAATGTCACCTGCAGGCAGAACAGCCACAGACAATGCAGCTGTGACCTCCAGTCTCTCCCATCGTGGTCCAGTCTCTGGCACAAACAGCTTTGTTCACGTTTATCCATTTTTGTCTAAATGTTTACAATGTTCAAATAAACCCATGCTTGAACACATGCATTGACCAAACCGTGACTGGTAGGTTTTGATCATATGGACATACAGTTGGGCATTATACCAACTGTCTTCTGGTGGAAAGAGATCTTTGTGTATAAGAATTTTATTTTATACTTTATCTTTTTGCCTGTCCTCAGACATTATGTTATTATTGATTAGATGCAAAATTAGACCATAACCTGACTAAATAAAAATTCCTTTCATATGACAGTTCTTTGGTCTCTGCTTCTCATGTCACTTTATTACTCATCATGGAAATTATATTAAAATTTTAATTTTCCTTTTCATGTAAAAAGAAAAATCAAGATATCAGACTGCATCCAATTTGCATCTATCATTCAAAGTGATAGAACAAAAATAAACCTGTCTTCACATAACAAATGAGCACTGCTTCATAGTTTTGATAATAAAGATAATGTTATCTCTTGCATTAAAAAACCCTCTAAAACACACTTTCCCGCTTACCTAATTCTTCTCTAAGTCTACTTGTCACTATTTGGCAATTCCTGACATTTAAATGGAAGCTGTACACTGTTGCCAAGAAGAACCTTATCCCAGAATAGTACAGCGTTAAACATCTTGACTGTATTGTCTCCACAGTATCTGACTTTGCACGTGGTCAGTAAAACAAGTCCTAGCAGAAAAGGATTTTCAATTAATATGGCTTTGCTCTACATCACTTTTTAGCCTTGTTTATCATGCTGACTGATTGCATGGCAAAGACCAACAACACAGAAGATTTCATGTGAGATATTTAATAATGTATTTGACATATCATAACCATTTCCTATGAAGAAAGCCTCTTGAAGTCAGGTCTTATCCAGACAGCAAAGTCGTGTTTAGCTGAAAAAGAGGGAACAGGCTAAGAGAACTTCAAAATATTTGAACTTCAAAAGAACTAAGAGAACTTCAAAATAACTCAAATTCTGAAGTTAAAATTTAGGTGAAAATTCCCACATGATACCATTGCACACAGCTTTGCAAGCTCTGCCTGTTAGCCTCCAAGTAGTGTGAAATCCTTGGCTTGTTCCAAAAGGGAGTTTTGGGAGAGACAAAACCCGTAACAAATGGGAAAAAAATCTGGCCTCTGCCCTGATTAAAAGTACGTTTTAGAGGGGAGTTTGATTTTAATCATGAGCTGACAAGCATATCTGTAAAGCACAGGCTTGTCTTTTTTGACCATATTATTCAGCTACAGATATGTTAAACAACTAAAGACCGTGCTGATTTCTTCACCAAAACTACCTGAAAGCTGCAACAGCAACTAAGGTACAGAGGGATGAATATTCTATTGTTTTTACATGACAGTGAAACCTGAAGAAAGAACAAAAAAAAATTATGGCTTAAAGAAAAATCTAAAGCAAAACCTGAAGGAAGCAGAGAAATTATAAAATTGCAAATAGAGAATCAGAAACCACTCCACAGACTAAGCCATCCTAAGTCTACAATGCAAGTCATACTTGAAAGGAGAAAATATACCTTTGTACAGAAAAAGAACAGTCTATTCACTTTTTAAAATCCCATGATCAGAAACACGATGTCAAAACAGAAGGAGTTCAGATATTTCTGTGCTTCTCTTTTCATTTTAATAGATGCCATATCCCCAAGAAACAGGAGAGAAAAAAGGTCAGCTGAGCTAAACTGCATGAGGGAAAGAGTAACTAATGGAGGGAAAAGTACAGAAGTGATGAGGAGAGAGATGTACTGTAAAGGCAATACCTTGGGAACAGAGAAACCTACTTTTTATTTCTCATGTTTTGTCTCTGGCCCATTGTATAAATATCAGCAAATCACCGAATCACTCTGCAAATCTGAGCAAGTTGTGCTTCTCACAAACTGGAGAGAGGAAAGATGCAGAGGCAGAACAGAATAGCTCCCATGGCATTGCTGTAATGAGATTTCTCATATCACCAGCAAACAATCCCAGCAGAAGATACTTTTTACTGTTGGGGCTGAATTATTTATTTTGCAGATGCATGTAAAAGCCACCATTGGGCCTTGCTTAGTTCTTTGGTGTAATGCAAAGCACGCATATCATGGAAAGGTAACCACTGCCCCAAGGAGGTAACAACCCATCCAAAACGTGGGAAGTAGAAGGTGGAGACTTCCCAAAACCTGTGGGGCAGCACAAGGTGAGCACAAAGCAATTACAGTTAATCTCATTTCTCACCACCTGCCAAATCTTCACTGAGTGTTCCTTAGTCAAAAATGCATCTATTATTACTATGTTAGCCACAAAATTGACAGAGACGTAACTCCCTCTCCTTTGCCCTGGGAGACTGCTACAAAACCCAGCCTACCCTCCAGGGCTATTTCAATTCATGCAGGATTCACACCAGTAAGTATCCAGGGCTTACTTTCAGAAACATTTCCAAGAAGAAATTGTTCCAGAAAGAAGCCAATGTGATGAAAATAAAGCTCTGCAAAAATATGAATTCCATTTTGTTGAGTTTTTTTTCCAGCTGTGTCCACAGCAGGATTTTAGACAAATTACCCTGCACGGCCATTATGATAGAAATTAAAATACTCCCCCTGTACATGAAAATTTGTGCAACACAGGCTACAAACTGTTCAATTCATCTTCAGGGCCCATGGGCATGCATTTACAGTCAAGTTAGTGGTCATTGTGGGTGGGGTGACCTGTTCCACCTTGTATAATTAATCAGCTTCACTGGAGTGGGAATATGAGTGTGGTGTGCCTAAATGCCTATTAATTGTGATACTCTCTGGACCATGGTGCCTGTCTCACATGCTGCAATAGTAAAATGAAAATGTTTCAGCTAAAGACAGTGAGAAAGTGAGAGCTCCTACTGTCTTTGGGATGTTGGAATTCCCAGTCCTGGTTTCTAGATTTAGTCAGTGTTTAATTATTGATACAAAAATGGA
Source organism: Acridotheres tristis (assembly GCA_037013685.1). Classification (NCBI taxonomy): domain Eukaryota; kingdom Metazoa; phylum Chordata; class Aves; order Passeriformes; family Sturnidae; genus Acridotheres; species Acridotheres tristis. The sequence goes on along the minus strand of CM072886.1, from coordinate 114,089,544 downwards.
TGGCTATGAAGAGTATAAACAGAGGATTATTCACCCCTACTCCTAGTTCAGTGGGTAAGTGGGTAGGAAGCATTTGAGCCCTGTATTTCCAGTACGTGTTTTTGCTAGTTCCGAGAGGAAAGGATGTGCCTCTTCACCTAAGGGGTGTGCAAGACAGAAGAAACACTCAAGAAAGCAGAGAGAAAGAGAGAGAGAGAGAGAGAGAGAGAAAGAGAGAGAAAGAGAGAGAAAGAAGAAGGTTGACAATTTCTTAGAGAATACTTAACACATTAAAAGCATCTTTTCATCCAACTCCAATTTTGGTACTAGCACATGGTCTAATTTTCAGAAGTATTCACAAGAGTCATCAACCATCCATGTCAGCAAGAAGGGAATTCAAAGTGAAGTCCTGATGCTTTGGGTTTTCTTCCAAATGCAGGAAAGTATAATGCTTAGCTTTGCTTTGCCTGGCTGCTTGGTTTGAAGGGGTGGCAGGAAATGGTGTTTGCTTTTGTTGAAGCTTTACTAATTACCTGAATAATATTAAGTACTTTTAATCAGCTAGAAAGAGTTAGAGAAATGTAAAATTTTGAGCTCCACTGGTGACCAGTAAAGGAAGATAAATAAAAGGACAACTAAGTTTTCCCAAATGAAGAAAAGCTTAGTCTTGTAAATGCTTAAGACCTTACATACCTTTCAGAAAGGGAGCTTCTCCACTGCTCTCTGTTTTTCTACCCTCTAGAAAGCTAATTCAACACTCTGCTCAGATTTTTACTAAAGATTTTTTAGAAGATTTTACTAAAGTAAACTATTGTTTACTTTACAATATGAAGCTGGCAAAAGTTCATATGAAGAGAGGAACACAAATGTCAGTAAAAATGAAATTTTTTGTTAACAGCGTTCACAAGTGAGTCTAAAATCTGGAGGCACCCAGATCACTTGAATCTTTCACTGCAACACGAGAAGAACAATTAGACAATCGAGACTACTGTAAACATGTTAGAAAGTATTGAGTGACACTTTCTTTATGTACCAGTTTGTTACTAGCCCAAACTTCTGGCATGATCAAAATACCTTCTGTAAGTGTGGGATTTTTTTAACAGTATCTTCCTAAAATTTTGCCTTACTCTATCCATTTAACCCCATAGTCCTGGTAATGCTCTTTTTCTTTCTTTCTTTCTTTTTGTGTGGGGTTTTTGTTTTTTGTTTGTTTTTGTTTGGTTTTTGACAATGTTTTTCAAATTTGAGAATAGTAAAGAAGACTATTTAAAGATAAAATTTATTGACTGCATTCTTCTGCTTTTTTTTCCCAAAGAACAAATATAAACACATATAAACAACTTTACAAATTATTTCTAATTTTTTTTTCTAAAACAAAATGGCTTAGTGTACCATTTATGTGGGAATATTAAAAATGCTTATGTAATATTATTAAATTTACATCTCACTCCTCACAATGTTATTCACATTTGTTATTTGTGCTTTCATGTTACTCATTAAAAGAACAGTACTGCATCTCCTGACATGATGACAAATTGAAGTTCTTACATGGTCTAGCAGGGACACATTACTGGACAGGAAAAATAGTATTCACATATAAATGAGTGCTTCTTCATTTATGAAATGTTCTCCCTATTTTCATGTTAACTTAGTCAATGTTCATTAATATTTTAATAAATTCAAATGACTCTTCATCCATTCAAAAATTTATGAGCAATGACTGAGTGCAGGATTTGAAAACTCATCGAATGGATTTCACTGTTTCTATTTATAAAAATATTCATGGATAATGTTCTCTATCTAGTCACCATCTTCAGCTCTCATAGGGTAAAGGTAGGATTGGAAAAAGCATACTCTTACTGCAACATCTGCAGGCACAGATGAAAGCTAGGCTCCATTTCAGTCTGCTGAAATGGTATAAATTAGGATATAAAGTGAGAGAGGATCCAGCACTAAAGGTAAAAATTACAGACAAAAGGAAGGAGAAGCACAAAATCAGGAGAATCCTGGGAATGATTCAAGGAGTTGGATGTGCTTTTCTTGTAACTAATTCTATGCAGTCGTATAATAAAGGTTGTTGTTGTCCTGTATGAAGACAGAAGATGAAGTTATCTAATATCAGCCTGGGCACATTTCAAAACTCAAGGAAGGAAGCAGTGTTAGCAGTGGGATCAGTATCAAGACACTTTCTGATAAGGATGACAGGCCTTACAGAACCTGGCACTGAAGAGCCGTGTCTCACCCACACTCTTGGCACTCCCATCCTCACACCCCTCAAGAAGCCTGCCAGCTCTCCATTTTAGCATCTCTTCATTCCAATAATCCCAGCAACACCGTCTTCAAATTCTAAATAAATGTAATCAAAACCAGTGGTAACCTTTCATTGATTTAGGAAAGAACTGGTCAGGCCTTTCAACTGGGAGAAGCGTGAGGCAAGAACTTAGCATTTCTTCATGCGCTAATTGTATAATAATTAATAAAAGTAAATTAGATCAAATACAACTTAGAGAAAACCACTCTCCTGAATTATGGCTGTTGAAACATAGCCAGAGAAGCACTTTCAGGAGCCTGCTTGGCTGTGCAGTGCTGATTTAATTATGATGTTTAAACATGGTCTACTACAGAGATACCTGCTGTAGCTTGCAAGCTTCACCAGAGCTCAGATGAGCTGATGTGCCACCAGTCAGCAAGACAGAAGTGCAGTACATCATTATGTGAATGAGCATGGCTTTCCCTTGAGAGGTTTGTCTAAACTGTTCCTTCAGTTTGGACCCAAGAAAATTCAAACTAGTGATTTAAGTCTGAATTCTAGGTTTTAGAGAAATTTTGTCAAAATACATCCTTGCACAGTTTTCCTGCATTAAAGTATGATTTTGCAGGTTCTCAGTGATTTGGACACAGAATCCATCAGTCCATCTAACTAACCCATCAAGTAATAGAGTCTTTCATCCCTAAGTTTCTTCCAACATAAAAATGTGGAGATATAACAAATAGCTACAGAATCTACTAATAAAAGTTCAGTGTTATAATCTCATCATTTTAACAAAAGTAAATAAAGCCTGTGGACTGAAAAAAATCCACTAACTTTAATATACATTACATATTTTTCTGATCTCAGGAAACTGAATCCCAAAAGCAACCCAAAATTTCTTTCCTACTATTTATAAGGTGTTTTGGTTTTGTTTTAGGAGGGTTTTTCGCTGTTTTTTGAATTTGTTTTTTTTTTAACTAATGAAAATAGACAATCCTGTATTTTGTTTCACAGTGCTTCCCTGGGGCAAAGATAAACTTCACTCTTATCTGTTCTTTTGTTGTTCCTAGAATGATTGCTCTGTTCATTATATTGTTTGATGTTGCCATCTCAGCTTTCCAATGCCTGATTTGTTCACTTCATTCTCAAAATTATTAGGCTCTTCATTCCAAAAATAAGCTGATTTCCTCATTTAAAAACCAATGTCATCTTTGTGTATCATAGATTTACAGTTCACCACAATAATAGATCATGGAAACAGTGACATGAAATATTAAATTATGAAAATGTATGTCACTTGCATAAAAAGGAAACAAGTGAGAGTCCCATATAAGTGAATATAGATAATTACTGCACAAAGATTATAATCAATAGGTACCCATAAGGCACTCACAAGTTCACAGAATGCTAAGAAACAAAATCTGAGTATGTGGATTATGAGATAGAGTGTACTGGCTGTGCTTCACTCTCCCGGTGTGCACCCACCCAGTTTCACACTGAATTTACCTCTGAGGTGGGAATGATGATGACTGTATCTCACCCACTACACCTGTGCATATGGATTGTGGAGCACAATAGGAATCAGAATGCTGTTTCTACCATTTTGAGTGATCAGTCCCTTCCAAAAACAAATACAGTTAAGACACCACTGTTTTGAGGGTTTGTTTTAAAGTATTTTATATATACCAAACCAGCATTTCTCAGGAGGACTTATATGTGACAATCAAGTAAAAATATGGTGATTCAGATGTATTTTGACTTGAAATTTCAAAACTGTAAATTTTCTTCTTGAAAACACTCCTCCAGACATCCTCTGCAATGGTAAAAATAAACAGAAGTCCTTAAACGCTTTCATAAGATATTTTCTAAGTATAAAAGAGAATTGCTGATAAAATAAATAAAGCTAACAATCCCAAAATAAAATCTCCAATCCGCTGTTATGTGTTAACATACCGGTTTTCTTATATATCTTTAAATACTCACCAGAAATATTAAGGAATATTTGGATTGTCTTTTACAATGCAATATTTATATAATGGCAAAGCTTTGATTTCATATGAAAGAATATCCCACACAATAGCCTGACAGAATGCCACCTAGCTTTGTCTTTTTAAATGCTCACCACAAATCCTACAAGATTATGAGCTCCCAAAGACTAAGGCATTAGTAAAGCTTGGAGGCCAAGATCCATGTTGCCTTCCCAGGGTAAAGGAGCTTGAGCACTGCATGTGGAACTTGTTGAAACAGCTCATCCTCTATGAGCCTGGGCTGAGCATGCAGGACTGGTTTTAGGCTGTGGGTGTGCAGGAATCTAAGGCACACTCAGCCCTTTTCCTGTGTACTTACTAGCTGATGCTGCTCTGACACAGTGTGAGCCCGTTCAGCTCAGTGAGCTGGCATCAAACTATGATGTTGTTCATTATGGGGAGTTAATTCTATGCATTATCAGTGAGCTAAACTTAGTTCCTGCTTAGTTCCTTAGTTCTGTGCTGCTCCTACTAGAAATGGGTAGGTTCTGTTCACCTTTGTTACCTCATCCATTTTGTAGTACAAAAGTGGAAAGAAAGGCATCTTCCAGCCCAAGCCATAGGAGGATGTCAAGGTGGGCAGGGGTAGGAAAATAAAAACAGCAACTGCAAATTGAATTGCAGGTCAATTCAAGAGCATGAAACTTGAAAGTCTCTCTTTAGAACAATGTCATAGATGCTTGTTAAAGGAAAACTTGCAAGCAACAACCATCCTGCTTATCTGCATCTCATTAAACATTTTAAATGGCAGGAACAGGTCAATCATCTATAGCTGAAATTTATTCAAATTAGAAATACCCATTCTGTAATTTCAGCAACCAGAAGCATGCACTTTACAGAAATAAAAGCCATTTTGTCCTGGTTTGCAACTCACACTGCATACTTGCATTTCCTTTAAGGGTGCTATTCCCAGCCACGAACTCTGCTCTCCAGAAAGGATCAGAGACAGCATGAAAAGTATGAAGTCTGAAACTATTATGACAAGGTATCAAGTATCATGTTAATATGCAGTGCCTATCCCAGATTAATTTTAATGCACGAGCCCTTGGGTCACATCAACATCACAGAGTTTTCTGGGTCACCAAATTAAAAGGCATGGCATCATCTCCTTTTGACACAGAAGCAGTTCATTAAAAATATTTGCAGAGATATAGGAAAGTAATCTTGGTCAGGCACGGTCAGGCACATGCTTTGAAAATTCTTCTTCAAGTTATGCTGGCTTGAGTAGAGACTCAGAGACAAGGTCTTCTGGGAATAAAAGTCATATTTGAAAATTAAACTAGATTAAAGTTCTCAGCTGGACTTTGTTCTCAGAGGTGAAGTACATTCTGAGAATGTATAAATTCCTGGTACATTCTGTACAGACCACAAAATGCTCATTTTTTGATGAGTTTCTGAACCTACTGTACCTCTGACTTATCATGAGAACAACGGCGGTGGTCATTCAAGGATGAATAAATTTTCTCTCCAAACAGTGCTCTACTCAAAGTGTCAATTTTGATAAATAGTCTTATCAAGTAATGACACAGTCAAAAAAATTGAAATAACTCTAACATCACATGGTGTTTGTCATTAAGAAAACCAGTTGTACTTTCTTGAGCATCACATTCATTTGCTTCTATTTGTGAGCAGAGGTACATAAAAGTATTGGAGTTTCTTGCATTATCTAAGCAAATTACTCGCCACGATAAGCAAAAAGGTTATATGTTGCAGAAAACATTAATTCACTCCTTTTCATAGAAATTGTTTCAAATATTTTTGAATGATAATATTTTGAAGATAATTAGAGCTCAAGGCACTGCTACTGTCAGTCTCCACAATACTCACCAACAACATTAGCAGAAAAAAAATGAGATTCTAGTGTCAAGTTACCTGAATACAAAAAATATTGTAGCTGATTAAAAAAAAAAAAAAAAAAAACACAAAACCTAGGCAAATAGCGATTTCAAGTACAAGACTATGGAGAGGATGATCACAGACATCCATCAGATACCTTCCAAAATCTTTACTGTATCTGAATGGAGACTATACTTGCACATTAAGCTGTTGCGCTCTTGCCTCTCACATGTCAGCAATGGCAAACTCAAAGACTCATTACAAAGCTCTGAAGCTGACCAGAGTTTGTAGAGAAGCTTGCCTTGTATGTGTCTCACACATCAAAAAGTTGGCAGAAAATGTTACTGAAATATTTATGTAACTATAATAATGTTTGAGAACATTAGTCAGTTCATACCAATCTCATGTGGTTTTGTCATTCTGTTTTACTTTTCTACGCCCTTTGCTTGTTCCTTTTATGTCAGTGTCCTTATTTATACTAGTCTGTAAGTGTATTCTTATAATTTTAACTTTGGACACCTTTAAATGTGGCAGGGGAAAGAAAAGTGTAGGTACATCAGAAATTATAACTGCCTACTTGAAATTTTTTTAAAATGTCTTTTATTATCCATTTTTGAAAGACAGGTTGATATGGCATCTGAAGCCACAGATATTCCACACAAAGTCATTGCCAGTATAAGTTGTGCTGCCAGTACCTTCAAACTGAGGGTTACATGGCAAGAGAGACATTGTCCATTCTTCTTGCATCCATTTCTGTTGTGCTCTGTTCTTAAGAAGAATCCTGAACAGCATTTAAGTTTGCACATGCACTTCATTTTGTGAAAGCACTAAGTACATCTCAAAGTACCTGTTTGTCCTTTGACAAATATTACTTTCATTGTTCTTATGATCAAGCTCTAGACACTTGTGGTAGTTTTGTTTGCCTAGTTTCACTCTTTTTCCCATAGCTGGCACCTATGAGTAGACAGAATAGTCTAGCAGTCACCTAGATAGGACTCATTAATTTTGTTGACGATAAACTACAGTCATCCACACCACATTTGTAATACATCATCTAATTAGTGATATGTAGAAGATCCCAAGGGATAAAGCATTTTCCTACATTCTTCACAGCACTTCTCTGGCTACTGTTTGTCCTTCTCTCTCCCAAAAAAGAAATCTGTTCTACCAGATGCTGAAACAGCCCACACACCTTCAGAGAACACTAATACCCAATATCTCTGAGCTTGTATGACACAACAGCTTACTAGCACAATTATAGCAGGATAATATTGCAGCATATTTCAGTCTCCATGCAATGCTAATGCATACAATCACATTTTTAAATTTATACAAATAAAAATCAAATCATAAAAGTACCTTATGAGCTATTTATTTACAAATTATGGTGTCAGACCTGAAACAGAATTTTTAAAATTCTTGGATGCTTGGACAGTTGGATACAATTCTCAGCTATGATCTTCTTCTCATTAATCCCTTTCACTGACTGAGGACCATCTCCAAATGGATTTGTAAGTATATACCCATTTTCCCCTGGGAATTCTTTTCTGTAGTCACACTTCTCTGAAGACTAACCATGAAAATTAATGACAATATCACATTCCTCTCCCAAGGCAACCAGCTGACCCCTAGCTCACTCTAGAAACACAAATATCCCATGGGAATGGTTAGGCAGAGAGACCTCCTAGTTGAACCACGAACAGAACATGCAGATTTCAAACAGAACAGATTTCACTGGCGGGTAACTCAACTAATAAACATTATCTGAGTGGCTTGCAAGGCAGTGTTCAGGCCTCAGCCTGACAGACTGAGAATGATCCCATGCCAGCATATGAGCAAGAGAGAGAAACATCCAAGTTGCTCAATACTAGCTGTGGAGAGAGAACCTTAGCTAGAGTAACACTCAAAGTTTCAGGTAATAATGATCCTAGGATTAGTGCTGCATTGATGTAAGATATAGAAAAAAACTAGAAAAATTAATCAACCTTCTGCAAAATCGTAGCTGAAAATATGCAAGAATGAACTTAGAAATGGTTAGAAAAGAGTTGTGCTAGTTAGTTATGGTGCAGTTTGTCTCTGCATCCATATAAATTCCTGCCTTGAACCTCTTCCAAATAGTAACTGAAGTTTTGAAAACTACATTCATAGTTTTTGCCTGAAGTATTGGAGGTCAGTACCTCTAAACCTGGTCTTCCTAATCCAACCAATATTCCCAGCCAGGTTAGAGCAATGAAGATAAAATTATTTTTTAGCTAGAATGATTTGTCTTTGCTATTAATAGGATAAACATGTCACTGTCACAGTCAGTAAGACTGAGCTACAAGAATGCTTATGCTCTTTTTGCTAAGAGTCAGCTTAAGGCTTGGAGATAGATAACATGAGTCTACCAGGAAGGAAGAAGCCTTATGACCTGAGTGAGGACTTTTAGGTAAATGATTGTTGGGAAAGGAGAAGAGGAAGAAGCAGCAGGCATTTGGTGGAATATAAAGGGTAACTGAAGTAACCTCTGTGAAGATCTCTTTCCCTCCTTTAGCAGACACCTCATTCACCCATTAACTGAAGGTAATGGTAACACTAGCTGACAATCTGACTTTTCAGGGTTCCTGATTAGATAAAGTGGTCTGTCTGCTTTGCTGCACCATAAGCACTGTGCCTAATTTCCCTCTATTTAGAGGCAGGTCTGTCCTTTATTATCTGATAAAGGAAATAATTCTGATTTCCAGGATTGCACTGCTGTCATACAGCAGAGTCTATGAATCCATCAGCCAGAAATGATGCTCTACTCAAACGTAATTTGTGCAAATATGTGGGAACAGGATGAAGTTGTGTCATTAAACAGTCCTATCAGCATCACATGACACCATCCAGCCATGCACTCTGCAATGAAATAATAACCTCAGAATTACTCTGTGCATTGGAAATGCTACCTCTTAAGTCATAGGCAGTTCACTACTGCCAAGAGTCCAAAACTGTGCACACAGGTTTTTCACTTCATTTACTTGCTTCCAGAAAAACACTCCTGCAAAGGCACGAAGTAGGCTGTATTCAGTTACAACATGAATAATTTCAAATATTTAGCATGTTTCCAGATTGATTTAAGTAGTTATTTTCATGTTCCCTAGTTTGTAAGCTCTGAGACTGAGATCTCTCACTTTTTCCACAAATGTACGATTGCAGCCTAAAGAGAAAACCTTCTCTCCAAAGACTTTTAATAGATTGTCAGAAACTCAATAGTGAATTGTGCTTTATATGTACATTTAACAGTCTGCCAGACTGGGTCTTGATAAAGAAATGTGGAGGAGGAGGAGGGGATGTAAGAAAGAAAAGAAAGAAAGAAAGAAGAAAGAATACCAAGGTACTGCATTCTTAGTTCAAAGGTGAATAGAGGTTCAAAACTAATCAAACTGTCAGACAGAAAGTCCTTTCTTTTAAAGGCAACAAAAAGCATTATCTTTCCTTTTACATAATTGGTTTGTTGTTAGCTTTTCTGTCACCATGGAGACTACCATTGCTGCTGCTGCTGCTGATTTTTCTAACTGGTCAGTACATGTTTGCATCATCACCTAATACCCAGCTGACACTCCGATAGAGAAATTTATATTTATTATGAATTATTGTCAATCTAGAAAAATAATTTTATTTTCTTGTGTTGATGTTTTCCATTGTTGTTTACTTTATATTGTATACAAATTCCTATGAATTCACTTTCCTTAATCTCTCTCAAACACAAATTCCAAGACTGATACAAGTATAATGAAGGGACTGCGGCTTTCACTGCAGGTGATCCCACCTGTTTTTATTCTTATCTTCCATTTATCAAATCCTATAGAAAAAAATACAATTATTTAATGTGGTCAGCTGAGAATATGATGTCTGAATCCCTTCCTCCAAGTAGTACAGACAAGACACTAAATCCCACTGAACCTGCATTCAGGTTCTTCCTGGTAAGAGCAGAGAATAATGTAGTATCTGATGTTCTCTAACAAACACTGTCCAATGTACTTACAGCTATATTTAAAAATCAGAAATAGATATTTATTTTCAGGTAGCAACATTTAGAGAGTTATTTATAAAATACTAACACAGTCTTAGCGTTAGTTTGTTGAAAAGTATCTTTTCAACACCAGCAACATGAGAGTTTCTGGTTTTTCTTTTGGAAGAGCCTCAACATAGAAAATAGTGGCTTTCTTAAAAATTTATGGCCATTCAAAAATGTAAAATAACTTCTGGAGCATCACTTTTCATAAAGCAATATTACTGTGTTTTTCATAGTACTGGTTTCTTCACAAGAGGAAAAAAGTACAGACCTTCTCTGAAAAATTATAATGAGAGCCTAAATTATTTGGAAATAGAGAAAGAAAAGTCTTTAAATTTCCTTGCTCAGACTCCCCCAAATGAAACTAAGAGAGCTACATGGTCTCCTTTGGTTACCGTTTCAGATACCCAATCCTGGCATCTTTGCTGAAACTAACTTTCCCTATAGCAGCAAATAATGTTTTTCAGCTTTCCTAGAAACACAGGATTGGCCACTGTAACATGGATGACTCTTGACATGACTCATGTTGCTCACATTTTTATCATCTCTTGTCTGGACCACAGCAGTGAGACACAGATGGACACACCACCCCCAATGCTTAGCAATTGCCAACTGGTAAAGATCACTACAACACATCTCCTCTGCAGAATATGTTACTATGAGCTAATCAAGCTCTTTTCTTGTTGTCTGCTACTGATTTCTGTGAAATTGCAAATCAGGTGCAAGGTCTTGTCTTATCTCTTCAAGTTTAAGAAGTTGTAACACTGCAAGATGACAATTGTGCTTAATGACAGAATCTGTGGTGCTACAAGAGAAGGCTGGGGAGACAAAATTGACTAGACTGAGAATGTGGTTTGGAATTTGGGCAAGAACTTTCGGAATAGCTACAAAAATTCACAGGTCTTGCCACTTTCTCTTCCTAGAACAGAGGTTACTGCTTTGATATCAACTTGTATGACATATAGATAATGTTCCTTTTAAGGAACCTAGTTAAAGAACAGAACTAGCAAGCTTCAATCACCATAGACAGTGAAATGACTGAAATATACTGCTGTCCCCTTGCTTCATTAGCTGAGGATAAATGATCCACTGAGGAAATATACAACAAACATTAGCCATGTTGGCTACTGAAGAGAGCTCATATGTTTGTTATGGGCAAAACTCACACAGAGTGCTGACCACTCAGCCCAAAGAAAAATGCCTAATTTCTCTGCTGAGAAAGCACAGAACAAAAACTTCCATTAACACAGTGGAATAATGGAAACAAGGTATGTTCTTGCTTAACCAGGACGTTAGATAGGGAGATGCATTTTACTACCCATAGAACGTAACTTTTTCATGAACAACAGCACAGAATATCAGCCATTACACTGCACAAATCTAACCCTGTGGCTTCTTATACTGGTAAAATTTTGTAGTGTGGACCAAAAAAAAAAGCGCTGATCAAAGCTACAAAAAACATCATCCCTCTCCCCAGGCTATTTCTGCTTTCAGTCTTAGTATACACATTCTGGGTCTACAACTCCAAATCTCCCTCCTCCTGGGCAAGTACCACTGATTTATTTCAGAACCAATGATAAAATACTTGCTGCACAGTTATGCAGCTTAAACAGAAGGGCACATCTCAGTCTTCCTGGTGTATCCCTTAAAAAAAAAACGTTATCAGAAGGGCTATCATCATTCTAAACAACACCCTAGAACCTGCACTGGTTACTCATCTGAAAACTGGCTGAAAACTCATCAACCTGATCGAATCTATATCTCACCACTGAGCAGCCTAGAATGACTTGTATAGATAGATTCCTCCTTACAGATAACCCACAACAGTCCCTCCCAAAAGAATGCAGTTCCTTAATGTCCACAGATTTCACCACACCTTCTAGAGATCCTTCATTGGCCCCTGCTGTCAGAAACATACTGGAGGACCTAACTTGACACAAAACATTACCCAGAACAGAAAAAGTTGTTACATTTACAAGCAGCATAGTGAAATCTCCTTTCTCCCCCTTCAAACAGACTCTTTCCCAACAGTATTCTAATCTGCAGGCAAGCACTGTGCCATGGTGAAAATGTGATAGCCTTTTACATGCAAAAGTAATACAATATTGAGAATAGGCTGAGCCTCCCAGCTGAAGTCAACAGATAATTAAAAGAGCATTCCTGAATAGACATATTTGCTGTTTTGCTCTAGATATTGTCTGTTATACATGTAAAGAGTAAAGCTAGTTTTGAAGTCATTAACTTGTCTTGGGGTGACTGTATGATGCCTATATCCCCAAATCGTCTGTTCTGTTGGTGTTGAATATTGAATTCTGCAGTTTTAAGACTGGTTCCAGGAGTGAAGGGGGGGAAAGAAGAAATGCAGAGTTTGTTATCAGAGACTGCACAGGCTCCCCCACATTCCTGCTCACAGACTGTGTTGTCTGCAGTGGACAGCGAGAGAGAGCTCTCTTTTTTTTGCTTTTGGTTAATTTTTCTGGCTAGCTGAGGCAGAGAAGCCCCTTGGATTGTTTTTTTCCTTTTTCTGTTTTCCTGGAACTGTTTGAACCTGCTCTGGACTGAAAATCCAGGGGAGCACCAGGAGCTCACACCTGTGGCCCACCAGGCCTGGCCTGGGCCGTGGCATTTCCCAGCACAGGAGGGACTGAGAACAGACTGAGTGAGCCGGGCAGCCCAGGGAAAGAACTCTTCTAAATCTGTCATCTCTTGGGAACAGCGAGGGGTTTTGCTGTTTGGTTTTGTTCATTTTTGTGCTGGGAGGTGTATTGCCTGTTGAATAAACAGTTTTTTCTTTTTCCACTTCTCTCCGAGGGAATATTTTTTCCCGAGCCAACTGGGGGAGGGACGGCTTGAATCTGTTTCCTAGAGGGACCCCATTCAGAGGTTTCCTCCCAAGTTTGCCCTAAACCAGGACAAATACTTTTTTGGTGCCCAACGCGTTGCAAGAAAGTGGAAAAGAAAACCTGTTCTGATTGCATTTTGGTTGTACTTACTCTGTATTGGGGTAAAGCAGTCAGTAACCATGTTGTTTGAATTCATAATGTCTGTCGGGGTGGAGGCCTTTATGTGTCTCGGGTCCCTAGGCTTTTTTGAGGTTTTAATACCTTTCTGGTCCCTAGGCTTATTTTCTTATCTGGAGATGGCTCCAGTAGTGTCCCTAACATGCAGCTTTTTCAGTAGAGGAGCACGAATTAGAATAGCTGTTGTGCTGGGCTCAGTGATAATGATTTATAGAAAGTTTATAAAGCTACTGGAGTTTGTTCCAGGTATTTATGGTTTATGGTTTCTTCATCCTACCCTGCATCCCAGTTCCAATAGCATGTTTTGGGGGTTCATTAGTAATTGCACCCAGTTTGTTAGAGAAGGAGCAGGGGATGAGGCTTTTCAGCCTTTCCTTTCCTTCTTCTCCCTTGAATCTGTTAAGTCATTTTTTGAGAATGTTCAGTTTCCCCTGAATGTCAAGGATACCACTGTCCTGGTATTTCATCTGGTAAGCTTCCTCTACACAGTCTGCAGCCTCTCTAGAATGAGGGCTGAGATGTCCAGAGGAGCTGATGGGACCCCTGACCCAGGAGTAGGCCCAGGTGTGGAAAATTCTGAGTGGGATGGGGAATGGGAGAGAATGGGCAGAACCCTGAAGAAATTTTCTGATCTCCCAGCCTGGGAATTTTCACGTGAACAAATTCAGAACCCAGACGAGGTGGGGAAATATCTGGAAGAGAAGTGCCATGATGATTCTAATGAGAAAAAGATCATTGCAATAAGCTGGGCCCTGGCATATGCTTATTGCACACTGCTAGATACTGTAGGGCAGCAGAGAGAGGCAGGGGGGCAGGGAGATAAATCAGCCAATACCCCAGTCACTCAGGCTGTAGCTAAACCAGACAGTGAGCCTAAGCCACTGGCAGTTGCTGTGGGAAGGAAGCACACCAGCAAAACTGATAGGCCAGTGGACGATGATGATGAAGGGGAAGGATCCTCAAGGCAGGCTTCCGATACAAAATCAAAAGTCAGAGCAACTGACACGGGATCAGAAGCCAATATTAAGTTCCTATCTCTGAAAGACCTTCGTGGCCTGAGAAAGGATTACACCCGACGACCTGATGAATCTATAATTAGCTGGCTAGTCCGTCTTTGGGATGCTGCAGGCGAGGCTACAATTCTGGATGGCACTGAAGCCAGGCATTTGGGATCTGTGTCACATGATCCTGTTATTGACCAAGGAATTATGAGGGGAGCTAACCCTCAGAGTCTCTGGGCACGGGTCCTGGGAAGTGTGGCACAAAGATACCTGTGTGCAGACGATCTCTATATGCAGCAAACCCAATGGAAGACCATAGAACAAGGGATTCAATGCTTGAGAGAAATGGCAGTGGCAGAGATTGTCTTTTCAGATGACCTAACAACTAAGAATCCAGTCTTGGTACCATGTACATCCGTGATGTGGCGAAAACTTGTACAACTTGGGCCACAAGAATACTCTTCTGCTTTAGCAATAATGAAGGGGGATGACAGAGAGGAGATCGTGCTTGATATGGTGAAGAAGCTCCAAGCATATGCAGATGCTGTGCATGGCCCAACACATGCCAGAATCACAGCTGTGGAAACTCATCTACAGAAATTAGAAGATAGGATAGAGGAGAATCACAAGAAACTCAGGGAAGAAATTAAAGAAGGCTTTCTCCAAATTTCGGCTGTACAGATCAAAAGTTCTGGCCCCAAACATAAACGTTCCCCAGATGGGGAGAGAAGACCCTTCTCACGAGCTGAATTGTGGTCTTTCCTGCGTGATTCTGGAGAAAACATGAAGAAGTGGGATGGAAAACCTACTACTGCTCTGGTAAAACGGGTGCTTGAATTGCAGGACAGCGAGATGCAGGGGGAGTTTCACTAAAAGGGAAGCAGCTCCAGTTGCCCGTAGCCAAACTGCCAGGTATGATGATGATGATGACGATGACATGTCCGATCCCCTTGAAGGAACCTCCAAGACATATGCTCAGGAAAAGAAGAATAACCAGGCTTAGAGAGGCCCTGCCTCAAGCCAGGTAGAGGCTAGGGAAAACTGTGTTTTTTGGACTGTGTGGGTTCGTTGGCCTGGCACATCTGAACCACAAAAATATAAGGCTTTAGTCAAGACCAGTTTGCAGTGAACACTAATCCCATCAAGACATGTGGGGACAGAATCTGTTTCTATTGCTGGTGTGACAGGGGGATCACAGGATTTTACTTTGGTGGAAGTGGAGGTGAGCCTGACTAGAAATGAATGGAAGAAACACCCTACTGTGACTGGCCCAGGGGCCCCACGCATTTTGGGCATAAACTTCCTCCAAAATGGGTATTTCAGAGATCCAAAGGGACTCAGGTGGGCTTTTGGAATAGCTGCTGTAGAGGCAGAGGGCATTAAGCGATTGAACATTTTGCCTGGACTATCAGAAAACCCATCTGCAGTGAGACTCCTGAAGATGAAAGAGCAACAGGTCCCAGTTGCTACCTCCACAGTGCACCGCTGGCAGTACCAGATGAATCGAGATGCCGTGATCCCCATACACAAGATGATCCGTGAGCTGGAGAGCCAAGGGGTGGTCAGCAAAACCCACTCACCCTTCAACAGCCCCATCTGGCCTGTGCGTAAATCTGAAGGAGAATGGAGATTGACTGTGGACTATCGTGCATTGAATGAGGTGACTCCACCGCTGAGCGCTGCTGTGCCGGACATGCTGGAACTGCAGTACGAGCTGGAGTCCAAGGCAGCCAAGTGGTACGCCACCATTGACATTGCCAATGCATTCTTCTCCATTCCTCTGGCAGCAGAGTGCAGGCCTCAGTTCGCTTTCACCTGGAGGGGCGTGCAATACACGTGGAACCGACTGCCCCAGGGGTGGAAACACAGCCCCACCATCTGTCATGGATTGATCCAGGCTACACTGGAGAAGGGTGAGGCTCCAGAACATCTGCAGTACATTGATGATATCATTGTGTGGGGAAACACGGCAGCATAAGTATTTCAGAAAGGAGAGAAAATCACCCAGATTCTCCTGGAAGCTGATTTTGCCATCATGAAACGCAAAGTCAAAGGGCCTGCCCAAGAGATACAGTTCCTGGGAGTAAAGCAGCAAGATGGATGGCACCAGATTCCCACTGAGATCATCAATAAGATCACTGCAATGTCTCCTCTGACTAGTAAGAAGGAAACACAAGCTTTCCTAGGTGCCATAGGTTTTTGGAGAATGCACATTCCTGAGTACAGCCAGATTATGTGCCCTCTTTACGTAGTCACCTGTAAGAAGAATGATTTCCACTGGGGCACTGAAGAGCAGCAAGCTTTCACCCAGATCAAGCAGGAGATTGCTCATGCGGTAGCCCTTGGTCCAGTCAGGACGGGACCAGATGTGAAGAACGTGCTCTACTCTGCAGCTGGGAACCATGGTCTGTCCTGGAGCCTGTGGCAGAAGGTGTCTGGGGAGACTCGAGGGCAACCTCTGGGATTCTGGAGCTGAAGTTACAGAGGGTCTGAGGCCAATTATACTCTAATAGAGAAGGAGATCTTAGCTACCTATGAAGGAGTTCAAACTGCCTCAGAGGTGATTGGCACAGAAACACAACTCCTCCTGGCACCCCGACTACCAGTGCTGGGCTGGATGTTCAAAGCAAAGGTTCCTTCTTCCCACCATGCCACTGATGCCACATGGAGCAAGTGGACTGCCCTCATCACACAGCACGCCCGTATTGGTAAACTGAATTGCCCTGGGAGTTTGGAGATAATTACCAACTGGCCCGAAGGTGAAAACTTTGGTCTCACCGATGAAGAGGAACAGGAACAAGTGACCCGGGCTGAAGAAGCCCCACCGTATAACCAACAGCCAGCAGATGAAACATGCTATGCTCTTTTCACTGATGGTTCCTGCCGCATCGTGGGGATGAACCGGAAGTGGAAAGCAGCCATATGGAGCCCCACACGACAGGTTGCACAAGCTACCGAAGGAGAAGGTGGATCGAGTCAACTTGCTGAACTCAAAGCTGTTCAGCTGGCCCTGGACATTGCTGAGAGAGAGAAGTGGCCAAAACTCTACCTTTACACTGATTCATGGGATGGTAGCCAATGCTCTGTGGGGATGGCTGGAAAGGTGGAAAAAGGCTGGCTGGCAACGTAGGGGAAAACCAATCTGGGCTGCCAATGAATGGAAAGACATTGCCACCTGGGTAGAGAGGCTACCTCTGAAAGTCCATCATGTAGATGCCCATGTCCCCAAGAGTTGGGCTAATGAGGAACACCGACACAATGAGCAGGTAGATCAGGCGGCACAGATAGAGGTGTCGAAGATAGATTTAGACTGGCAGCACAAGGGAGAGTTGTTCCTGGCTCGATGGGCCCATGATGCCTCAGGTCATCAGGGCAGAGATGCCACATATAAGTGGGCACGAGACCGAGGGGTGGATCTAACCATGGACAGTATTTCTCAAGTTATCCATGACTGTGAGACGTGCGCTGCCATCAAGCAAGCCAAGCGGGTGAAGCCCCTCTGGTATGGGGGGCGATGGGCCAAATATAAGTATGGAGAGGCCTGGCAGATTGACTACATCACACTGCCTCAAACTCGCCAGGGCAAGCGCTATGTACTGACCATGGTGGAAGCCACCACTGGGTGGTTAGAGACCTATCCTGTGCCTCATGCCACTGCTCAGAACACCATCTTGGGCCTGGAAAAACAAGTTTTGTGGAGGCATGGTACCCCTGAGAGAATTGAGTCAGACAATGGGACTCATTTCAAGAATAACCTTATAAACACCTGGACTAGGGAACATGGCATTGAGTGGGTGTACCATATCCCCTACCATGCACCAGCTGCAGGTAAAATGGAGAGGTACAATGGACTGTTAAAAACCACTTTGAAAGCATTGGGTGGGGGATCTTTTAAGAACTGGGAGCAGCATTTAGAAAACACCAACCAGTTAGTTAATACCCAAGGTTCCAGAAACAGAGCAGGCCCTGCCCAGTCTGAGTCCTTGTATACAATAGACAAAGTCCCAGTGGTGCATGCCAGAGGTTTGTTAGGGAAGAGAGTTTGGATCAATTCTGCCTCGAGTACAGACAAACCCAGTCATGGGATTGTTTTTGCTCAAGGACCAGGTTGCACATGGTGGATAATTCAGAAGGATGGGACAACACGATGTGTACCTCAGGGAGATCTAATTGATGGGTGAGAACCATATGTAAATATTGCTATTGAATATCACTGTCATTGTCTGTCTATAGCTGTATCTTGTATACATATATATATATAATATGTATGTGTTAATAGAATAAGAGTATGTATCAGAAATGATATTAAGCTGACAAGATGGGGATAAGGAGTGGAATGTCTTGGGGTGACTGTATGATGCCTATATCCCCAAAATCGTCTGTTCTGTTAGTATTGAATATTAAATTCTGCAACTTTAAGACTGGTTCCAGGAGTGAAGGGGGGGGAAGAAGAAGTGCAGAGTTTGTTATCAGAGACTGCACTGGCTCCCCCACATTCCTGCTCACAGACTGTGTTGTCTATAGTGGACAGCAAGAGAGAGCTCTCCTTTGCTCTTGGTTAGTTTTCTGGCTAGCTGAGGCAGAGAGGACCCCTGGATTGGTTTTTTTTTTCCATTTTTTCTTTTCTCCTGGAACTGTTTGAACCTGCTCTGGACTGAAAACCCAGAAGAGCACCGGGAGCTCACACCTGTGTCCCACCAGGCCTGGCCTGTGACATTTCCCAGCACAGGAGGGACTGAGAACAGACTGAGTGAGCCGGGCAGCCACGGAAAGAACTCTGCTGCATCTGTCATCTCCTCAGAACGGGGAGAGGTTTTGCTGTTTGGTATTGTTCATTTCTGTGCTGGGAGGTGTGTTGCCTGTTGAATAAACAGTTTTTCTTTTTTCCACTTCTCTCCGAGGAATTTTTTTTTTTCCCCGAGTCGACTGGGGGAGGGACTGCTTGGATCTTTTCTTTTTTTTGCCTAGAGGGACCTCATTCAGAGGTTTCCTCCCAAATTTGCCCTAAACTAGGACATTGGTTAACCCGTATTTCCACTAAGCTTAAGCACTCTTATAAACAGACTAGCACCTTAAAAATGTGTGGATCTATCAGATGGGTATTGCCTGCAACTTCTCAGTGTCTTTGTTTATTCTTGGGCTCACCATTCTCACCTTCAATGCCCTCCATCAGGCCCTCTAGCTGAGGAAGATCGAGGCAAATCTGTTTACTATGCTAATATTTTAGCCAAAGACATACTTTAGATTAAAAACTAAATATGTTGGATTTTGATGATGACTTAGAAACAGAAATCTACTGAGCTGGATGTGGTATCTCAGCCTATTAAAAATCCAGCTCCAAGAATATTTCTGGCACTTTTTTAACTGTAAGTGCTTTCAGGAGAGTAATTGTCCATTATTGAAGTAAATTATACAGACAAAAGATGCACTCAGAAGAGAAGAAATTCTATATGTACAACCACAGACAAGCTGTATACACTTTAGTTCTGTAATTAGAGACAGCCCAGGCCTGATGATACTTTCAGGCCTTTCAAGTAAGATTCAGTTAGTTCATGAATCATGGTAAAGTTACCAACAAATATTCATGTTTTAGTACCATTGAGTTTTTACTTTTCTGCAGCTGGAGTCTTCAATTCCACAAGACACAAGATCAGCCTAATGAAGGAAATACAAATTTCTTATCATATTCATCAATTCATCATTCTTTCAGCCCTGCTTAATTAGTCTTAAATCCATGCTTCTAAGTGAAACAGTTCAAATCTCAAACTGAAATAGTTCCAGTTATAACAAGACTCTAGACTAAGGAAAAACTTTATGTTGGTTTCTGTCTATAGACAAACACACTGTGTAGGTATCAGTCTCCCAGACCTAAGACATGTAATTGAGACCTCATCACACTTTTCAGTCTTTCAGCTCAGCTTCTTCTTATGCAAGTATTAAACAAAAATAATTACAGAGGTTTAAACCTATGAGAGAGCCTTTTTTCTGCTTAGTGCCATAACTATTTCAACTTCCTCCACAACACTTAAACTATATTAAAGATGAATATCACATTCTCCTCAACATCCCAAATCAAGTAAATAACCTGTAAGAGATAGTTTATAATCATATTTAAAAGTCTTCTTCCCTGCACTAATCGCATTCTAAAACATTAAACCTGATTTTTTTTTAATCTGATTTACTTCTTATGGCGTACTATGGGTTTCTTTTTTACACTTTGTTGGCTGAATTAAGATTTGTGAAATGCTAGTATATACTTCTTAAGGTATTTTTGTGGCTTAACTGACAGTTATTATTTTTACTCCTCCTTTGCATCACTCCTGGCTCTTTTCCTAATTCAGAAAGATTGAAATATCAACATTCTAACGAGAAATCATCAGCATGCACATTTGAGACTATTCAGTTATATGTGCATAACTAAGCAATACATATTAAGCTAGAGGAGACCTCTGGAACTACTTTCATTTATCTACAGGTATTTGTGAATGCAGCAAGACCAGTCATTGAATTCAGGCAGACATTTGCAACTCAAAGCTCAGGAATAAAAAAGTCCTGTACAACAGGTCTTTACAGACCATGCTGCTAGCAAAGTTAAATACTTCTCTCAAAGCTGATCGCTGAAAAGACAATAAAGGCTTCACTTTTAAAAAGCAACAGAGAAATGTCAAAACAAAGACAGGAATAAGAGTATCAGAGGGTTTTCCTAACAGCTGTATGAAAAGTTTAAAGACCAGCTGGTTCCTTTCTGAAACTCAAATCTAACTGCCTGAGTGCAGAGCTTATCCTGACTCTGTTTCAACTCATTTAATTTCCAGCCACCATTAGTGCTGTCTGGAGTCCTGGGACAGCTCCCAGAGAAAGCAGGAAACTTTTACACCAGCACTGGTGACTCCTTCATCCTTTACAAAGCTGGTACAGAAAATTGAAGTGTGACTTGTCCCAGGAGCACACCTGCAGCTAAACAAAACTCAGCCCTAATGTCACCTTGGCAGTGGAAGCCTGATGCCATTCACATAATATAATAACATCAGTTATTATAGATGTCTCATTCCTCTCATGAACCACTGCCATGACATATACATGGAAAAAGGAGATTTTATAAAACCTGGATTTGTGGTACAGTTGCACATCAGCTCCATTATCCTGAGGACTGGATCCCAGTCATACAGTATCACCATAACTGGGATTTTGGAGAGTAAGGCCAATGTTTCCTGCACAGTGGAACAGAACATTCTTATTAAAGGTCTGATCTTAAACCAACAGAAAGACTTCCATTGACTTCAGTGCATTTTCCATCACACTTTTCATAATCCCATCAACTGTGCAATACAGTTTTGAGAAATACGTGAGGTAAATATACATTACACGTAATATCCTTGAAAATTCAAAATCTCTTTCTTGTTCATCTTGCTCAGATGTCTTCTAGAACAGTCTCCCCAGCTCTCAAGCTGAGAACTTTGGGGATGTATCTGCAGTCCAGAGCTGGCCTTCCCAAAACTGTAGTATTTGACATTTCCACTTTCTTGGACACAGAGTGAATTAAAACTCTTATCCAGGCAATGGTGACAGTTCCATGACAGCTACACATAAGAGTCAGACTGAGAAAATCTAAACACAAAATCTGAACATAAGAAAAAAAAAAAAAAAACAACAAAAAAACCCAAACCTGAACATGGATGCATAATTTCAATAGGCTGATTCTACATTTCAATTCACATTCCTGATACCTTATACATGCAGTGTGTCACTCAGATGAAGGGAACTCAGGGAGAGACTAATAACTCATTCAGACAAAAAACACAGACAGGGCTGGAAGGTGCACAAGAAAGAAGCCTGTCATGTCTTTCATTCACAGGTCTTCAGTACTTCATCTTCTCTGTTAGATTTTCTAGCAGAGAAAATCTTTGTATCATTCTTTTGCTTTTCTCTTTGCATAATGTGTAGCATTAGATCAAAGGAAAACTGAAAAAAAAACCCAGGGCAAATACAATATTCAGGCCAATCATATCTCTACAAGCTAGCAAAACTGAATAGGAATTGACCTATCCTTATTAATTTTGATTTTATATAAACAGTAACACTATAAAATTCATTTGAAATATTACTTTATTAATTGTTGGCTTTGCATATTCCAGAGTGGATTCAGCATATTTTATATTCTAATTGCAGTTGAGATAAAGAGTGATTGGATTAGATACAATTTACGTGTAATTGAAATTAATGAATTTGCTAATGAAACATTTATAGGTGACCTTTCCCTGAATTAATAAAAAAACACACTTCTGTTTTGTTTAAAATATCTTTGATATTTACAGTCTGAGGTTAGATTTAAATTATGTCTTTACATAAAAAAAGGCTAAATAGACATCTGTTATTCCAGTAGATTGGCAAAAAAAAATCAGCCATATTGCAGTTTTCTCCTGCCAGACATACTTAGTATTTCTTGTCAGGTATACAAGTGCCATTCCCAAAAGTTAAAAGTCTTACATAAAATCATTAATGAACTTGTTTGTATGTAAATAATTTATTCTCATCTTGGTCCACCCACCAGTTCTAGTGACATTTGGATGTGATCTAGTCTCAGGCATGTTGCCATTAATATTAAAGCAATGTGAAACTAGGACACGGGCCTGTGCTGCATTAATGATATTCTTATCAAACTGAAGTACGTTACCATTGTCAGAATTAGCAATGCAGAAATGCTAATGTGATTCTCCATGGGTTACAGCTGCATACTCCACTCTGTTAGAACTCGGGTGTTATGATGACTACTATGAAACCCTGGTTGCAAAATACTGACCTAGCAACTTTGTAAACTTTGAAATAACCAGCATACTTATCTCTACCTAGCCAGATGTGAAACTATATTAAACTGAAATCAGATAGGAAAATGCATTAAAACTCTCTCAATGTATTTGAAAGTGTTGAGATGACATAAAATGATAGCATTTATTGAAGTCAGAATCCTGGATGTTTTACTCATGCGATTAGCCCGATGCTGTTTGATGGACCACTTTTTTGAGAAAGGTGAAAGACATTTGGCCTTTAAGAGCTCCTCTTTCCCTTCTCCTGCTGCCAACAGTTTCACCTTACCTGGAGTGTATCAATGAGGACTAGCATCTGTGAGATTCACAAAATTAATCAATCTTCTGCTTACCTGTGCATGGGTAAAATCTGTTCTGGAGTGCTGCACAGTTTTGAGCATGGTAGTTCAGGAAAGATGTGGACATACCAAAAGGTATTAAGAAGCAACAGCAAGAATGATCAAATCTAGAAAACTTGATCAAAAGAATGAGGAAAATCAGGACTCAGATCAGTCTGAGGAGAGGCAGAATTGAATAACATTGTTCAAATATACCAAGGGCAATCATAACAAGAAAGGCGATGTTTTAATCTCTCTAGTTGCTCTGAATATGGAAAGAGAAGTGACGTCTTAAAAAGCATCAGGGGCCAAGCAGAAACAAGTTGAGGGGAAAATACAACTTTCCAGTGACAAGCACAGTCAAACAATGATGCAGACTTCATGACAGCTTTGTAGAATTACCACCTTCAGATATTTCCAGAGCACACTAAGCAAATACCTATCAAGAAGAGAGTAAGCATACTTGGTCTTGTATCAAACCAACAGAGAGAGTGGATGGAGCCTTCAAATCCCTTCTTGTCTTATTTATGATTCCAGAGACTCACATGGGATTCTCTCTAAAATCCAAGTCTCTATAGCAGTCATTTCAAAGGCCAACAATTTGCTTTTCTACAAAGCAGATGAAACTAGCAGTGACATTATCTCCAACACATGCATATCCCAATTCACATTGGGGTACACATTATACTCAGGATTAGAGCATTAGGGCATATTTGATACTCCCAAGGTTTTACCAAAGCAAAGATTCCTCTACCATTAGCTTTATAACAGTTAGATTTCAGAGAATGCATGACAAATAGAAAGGCAAACAAAGAAGTGACAGCTTTATGCACAGAAGTAAAAACAAACAATAAAGTCTGTGCCCTGCCAAATATGCTTTCTAGAGGACTTAATGTTTACTAGTTTAGGAGGCTTCATCAGAGGGTTAGATGGATTTAACTCTTGGCAAAACACTCTGTGACAAACATTTTGCCAGCTGTAAGTTATAAAAGTGCTAAGACATATGAATATGAAAGCAAGAAGGGCCATTTTAAACCCTCTGAGTATCCATTTATATACCTCCTGCAGTGTTTATCTCTTCATTTTCTTCTTTTATGCCTTTAATGTGTAGATAATCACTGGTCCAAATATCTCTAAATACAGTGCACTTTAAAACTGCACATTATCTTTATAATAGGGGATCTCAGATAAACAATTCTTGGCTGGTCCCTAGAGATATAGAGCTCACTACAAAGAGTGAAATCTGAAGCAGTGGAAGCACAACAACAAAGAAAACATTAAAGTCACCATCTAGATTTACAGTAGAAAAAGTTATGCACTGCAGATTGACAAGTGAATAAAAAAAAATAAGGAAGATGTCAGCACATGTTCTGCAAAAATTTTTTCCTTATATTTTGTGGCTGGGGCTTGCATTTTTACTTCAGCACAAGGAAACAAGTTAGTAAATGGGAGCTTCTACCCTACTTGCCCATTTCCTTGTTTTATTTCTTCTCAGAGATTCCTTTCACCATGACACGGGAGTTCCCACTTATAAAGATGAAGCTATAGCTCTGCCCACTTCCTCCCTCTCTCTGTCTTTCCCCCAGAGCAGATAGTGCAGAAGGAAGAACAAAGAAACCTGGCTTAGGGGAAAACCGAGATCTGCATGCAGAACCATGACAAAATGTATTCTGACACATAACAGAAACTAGACTTTTTGAAACTCCTCAGAGGAAAAAAAAAATGTATTCTATTCAAACACAGACATTAACTGAGAGGGAAGACATCCAGATTTTGCAGCACCCTAGACCAGCAGTGTAGGAACATGGCAGGTCTGTGACCCCAGGCAGGGTTACTGATACTTCTCAAGTCCTCCAGCTCCAGAGTTGCACCATCAATAAGCTGGGAGCCCTGAGACAGCTGTCACAGGGGCTGGGGATGGGATTTGGAGCCTCCCGCTCCAGAGACAGAGTTGAATCTACAAAAGCTCTCTTTGGAGCTCAGACTCTCACAGATTCCCACCTTCCCAGATCAGGAAGCAGACTAGGGGCTTAAAATTAGAGGCAATGCATTCAGGACAGCTTCCTGGAAATTAGAAAACGCAGAAGATTCACACTTGCATTTTACAGAAACTTTGTAAATGCAAGTAAATAATTAGGCTTCAATAAACTGGTGCCTTTGAAGACAAGACTTGGTCAAGGAGTTCCTGCCCATCTCTAAGCATGGTTAACCATTCCAGTAGGAAATAAGTGATCACTTGAAGACTTGGCCACTTGCTCACTATCAAAATACAAATGAAATCACAAACATAGCACTTTTCCAGTATTACCTTCTCTAGCTGCACAGACACACTGCAGCAGTCACAGGACAGACAGAATAGCAAAAGCTAAGAAAATTAGGATATGGCAGAGTGTTTATTTCTAGATTTCAGCTGCTAATCAATAGTTTTTACTGCATCATTATTCTGCTGAGACAATACAATAATAACAGTATTAAGAAGCATTCCATCTGTATTCCCTGTGTTTGAACAGGTATTGACAGCCTGAATAATGCACAAGAGTCCTCTTTCCCCTCTCTTTGTAAACCCATTGCTTGGAAATTTTGCATCCATCAGTGTTGCCATGGTGACAGCCCCATGAGTCCATCCATGACCTCCCAAGACACTTGGCACCTACCCATAATTCTGCAAAATCCACATCAAAGAGAACTAAAACCAATTACCATATGAATTTGTAATTATTATTTTAGCAATTTAATATATATTGGGACATACATGTGGCCTAAGGGACTGAGCATAGACAGCATGATGAAGAGATTGAATCCTGCTCTTGGGTTGGCTGACTAGTTGGGCAAATTTGAGTTTCACAGGTGCTGAACACAGAACTCACCATGACTTCATGTGGAACTCTAAATGCTCCACACTCCTAAAATCCTCCACACTCTTCTGTCCTTAACTCTCCCGTCTTTCCAAAAAGTCACTTTCACAAATAATTTTGTGGTTTCTATTAAAAATTAACTACACAATTGCACAGTATTATTTTTACCCCTAATAAAGTGCAGATTGTATACCAATATAATCCACGTTTTTATTATTTTTCAGAGAAGCATAATGTTCCCAGTCAGAAATTATTTCTTTACCAATACTGAACCTTTAAAAAGAAAATGAGAAAGCTTGGAAACTTCTTTTGCAAGGCACAGATAATTCCATTCCTAATTACTGTACCTCTTCCTAATGAATCCTTACTTCATTAAGTCTGTTCCGGGGCTAATGCATATCTGAAAGGATAAACTCTGCTGGATTTTTCTGCCTATGTAAAGTATCCTGGATTTCAGCTGAGCTAAACTGATAAAGTGATAGCATAGTATCTTTCTAGGTGATTTTTAAAAGACAGGATTTACAAAGGTAGGGAATAAAACAGATATTGGAGATAAATGAAACCATGTCTGAAAATAAGAGGCACACTCATTCAGCCAGGTTGTAAGTAAGCTGTGGGCAAGCCTTTCCTGAGCTCCTTAAGAGTTGTTAAGGATGCTATATTAACGTTCCTTAACATAAGGATTTATATATATATATATGTATTAAACATCTGGATAATGAAGATAAAATATGAATGAAGGCCCATATTCTTCATTATTCATGTCCATGCCATGTGTTTTAACAAAAACAAGTTTATTACTATTGTTTATAAATTCAACCTGTCGAGATTACCTGAATTAAGTCAGCTCCACAGTCACACTTAGATCTTTCTGTTTCCTCAGAAGTGAAATACTGCAACCAATGAAAATAGTGAATTTCCTGAAACACATTCTATCTTCTTTCTCCTGCACAGCTGCAGGGATCTGCAATGGTCCCTCACCAAGACAGCACACCACGCTGTGCAAAAGGCATGGCCAGGTGCAGCTCTGTATACAGCTATGCAACTCAAAACATCACACCCTCCCACCTGTATGCCAGAGGACCAGTTCTGCAGTTATAGAAATCCCTCTAGGTCAAGGGGAAGACTCCAGGACTCGTGCCCCAGAAGATTCCTGTCCACCTCCCACCAGCAGTGCAATGTAGCATCTCAGGTCACAGAGGGACAGAATCACAGACTGCCCAAGGGCCACAGTGGCTCCTAAGATGAATCTGAATGGTAAGAGGAACCATTTCACAGGATCTGAATCCAATTACTTTCTTTAATAAAGACAGACTTGTGAGCTATTTCTACCACTGACTGTTGTTTAATCATCATGGAGTTAATTAGGTCAAACCAATAATCAATCCACCACCATCCTCCCTGCTAACACCAACAGTCTGTGGTTTCCTGTGGAATGCAATAGACATGATTTGAAACAAAGGAAATTCACTGCATTAGGAAGGAATATTGCAGTGACTCAGAAGGGGTTAAGGTGTAGTACAGGTGCGTTGAGAGAAAGTTTCAACATGAGTTAATACTAACCACATCTCTAAACATCCTTGCCTAATTTCCTGATAGTATTCCTGCTGTCACTCAGAAGGATCATGCACTTAGCATGAGCTGTCCAGACTTAAGAACTGGTATAGCACAAGACTCAGGTAAATTACTTTTAAATTTAAGTGAGAGGTGAAAGGATTTAAATTCAAAATCCATATTCAATTCTCCATTACCCTGGTGTAAATGTACAATAACACTGGCAGAAAAGTTATTTCAGACTCATACTTGCTTAACTGTGATAAGAATCCAGTCTTGTCATTTGAATTCAGTTAAAGCTAGATATGGAGCTGTGTGCTTTTTTGTTACTAACGGATTAAACTATGTCAGGCTTTTTTACAATGTATTGCCGTTTCAGATTGCCAACTTAGAATATGATATAAAAACATTCAGTGTCTCTCCAGTGCTCTTTCATTTTAATTCAAAATACATTCATTACTCACACCAAAAGTTTAATTGAAGTCCCTGGAATGCAAAGGAGTTTCTGACATCACGTATGTAAGGCTTAGCTGCAACAAGATATAATAGAAATAAGAAAGCTGTCCACTGTAATAAATGAGAAAGGCAAGGAAGCTAGGACGCCTCTCACCAGTTAGGATCAGAACCTGCAGAAAAGTATAATCACTTCACTGGGGGCCCAGCCTGCTCCCTACTGTGCTGCAGGTGTTCCATTAGTGTCACACCAAAAGTGCAACAAGAACCCAGTAGCACAATGTGGTGCAATCCAACAGACGTATCTGCCATTTATTCTGAAGCAAATGGGTTAAAAACTCTTCATATCCAGGAACGCCACTACTCTTCTCAGAAACAAAACATATAAATGAGGAAAGCAGCAACCCACCATGTCCCTCTGCCTGATGTTATGCATTATTTGCCAAAGCATCAGTTTATTCAGATAGAATTGGGAACTGCGATCACACTATTCAATTTTGTTCATTTCTACTGAGTGCAGCACTCATTCAGCTGTTTCCTTTTCCTCTTCTGTATTTCTCCTCTGGCTCTACAACCTCTTCTACAGCTTTCAAGCTGGGGAACCCCTGCATAGGTCTTTAATGCAAACATAACTTACCTATTATGCCTTACCTGTTACACCAAGAAAATAACACCAATGAATAAGAAATTTTTGACAACTACCTTGAAAATATTTCATGGTATATCATTACCAAAGATAGATGCACGTTTCCCATTTATTTCTAATCTAACACTATAAAGATTATAAGCACACATGAATAATAATAAAGCCCAAATAGGAGCACTATTATAAAAAAAAAAAATGGGCTACACCATTCACCTTGATAAACTGATGCAGTATTTTGACAAGTCACCCTGGGCTTTTTCCTCAGTATCCACCCAAGTTTCATGCTGACCTATTAATTTTAATCACTGCTGGACGCCATTTAATGGTTCAATGAATATTATAAATGGGTGCTTTTCTTTGCATAATCAAGAGGTTAAATAAGCAGCATAACTTTTTTTAACTTAATATACTAAAATGTTTCTGCAAATGTTGTAAGTGTTTCAACACTTCCTTTATTAAAAAAAACTTTATCTAAATTATTTTTAAACTGAGCTTCACGCCTTTGAACAGATTTCTGAATATATTACCTGCTGCCGACCATACCAGATCTCAATTCACTTTCACTGTTCAAGATGCATATCCTTAATAAGAATAAAGAGCCTAATCCTGTGAGATACTGAGAGACTAAGCTCTTCTTTTTCAGCCTCTTACCAGCATACTCAAATTGCACTCTCTTTGGAGCCATTCATTCTTTTCAGGGATCAGGTTCTGTTTCCTGAAAGTCTGATGGGTTTAGGACTATAATTAATCCTACAGTTCATTGAGTGCTAAAATCTACACTGCTTCATAACGCCTACTGCAAAGAAAAAAAATAATTTACTTCAGCCAACCAATTTCATGGGCTTCTAGGAAAAAAAAGTGTATTTATAATGAATATTCTTAATTAATACTTTCTGCATTCAGACAGTGCATACATATTTTTTTTCCACCTGAACAACTATGATTCCTCCACATTCACCCTTAGCTGGAAGTCAGAGAGAAATCATAAAACTCATAGCAGAAAGATACAGAAACAAAACTATTGCAAGAGCCAAATAAGAAGAATAAAATGAACTGAACTTTAACATCAAAATCATGGTAAAAAAGGCCATTTCTTGGCCACTTGAAAGTTAAGAAGGTGATGAACAGCTAATTACAGTAAAGCTGCTCAGAACCAGATGCTCAGGTTCTCATCATGAAAACTACAAACCCAGAAATTTTAACTTATCGAGTTGATCAAGCACTTCCTCATTGTTAAGATGGCCAAACCTCTTTGAAAGCTCCAGTTTTCCATGCCCCTAAATTCATGGTAGGTAATCTGGAAATCATAAAATCATCAATTTAAGTGGAGTGTCTTTGTGCCTCCAGCCTCCCTTTTGTGAAGCTTTGATTCAACTGGAATTTTGCTAAGAGCCAGGAGTCAAGATCCATCCAATGCATGAATACCCAACTTTGCCAGCCTCAGCTCTCTGATCTCACAGCAGCAGCCCCCAAGTGAGGGACTGAATGCTGAACACTCCAAGAGGCAGCCCTGAGGATCCTAAACAATTAAAAAAACCTCCATATCAGTGGGACCAGAGTGAAATTTAACTGAGATACCATTCCTGACTATTCAAAGGTAAAAGTTAGGTATTTTCTGATTTGCAAAGGGTTATAATTAGGTAAAATTCAGCCTGTAGAAGTTCCTTGAATGGTTGTCTTGAAGACCAAGGAGCTCCTCACAGGCAGAGTGGACACAGGAAAAACAGGGATGGGAGCTGAAGAGTGCAGCATCACAGACTTGTTTCCACATGTAAGAACCAGATTCTGAATTTCATAGAAACTGGATGAAGACTGCTTCTAGCCAAGCTGATGTGGGCATTCAAACACTGGCAGAGGACTTGGATTCTCTCAGTCACTGAGCAGCCATGAGATGATAACACATTTTAATCACTTTTACAGCACCTGGACAAGAGCCAGCAATCTACAGATAAAGGGCTACAAGTGATTTAATGTACACATTAAATATGCCTTATTGTTAGCAGTACTGAAGATTAATGAGTAAAATGAAAGTGAAAAGAAAACACTGCTGGGTGACAGTTTTACTTAATCAAAGAGCCCCTGGGGCCTGCAGGACTACATCAGGGTCACAGGGACTTATTTTCTTCTTCATTTATTTAGACAGATCTATTTTGCAATGTTCGTATAGAGAATCCTTGTATTTACACTAAACAAAAGCTGTATTAAAAGACAAGGGCAAAGGTCTCATACTAATAGCTCTAGCCATGGCTGGCTGTCAGTCTCTGCTCCTCACAAGCTTCCTCGTTTTGGATTACTTGCTGATGCAATTCAGGTATTAAGCATGGCTAAATCTAAAGGAAAACAAGTCTCCCTCTGCAATCAATGGCAATAACGAAGCACAAAATACTAAGTTTAATTTGCATTTAGCCACCTCACACATTAAATGTAATAAGTTGTACTATATCTAGAATAACAAGATCTCTAATTGCAGTATAACAGATCTAGATCTCTAATTAACCATTTACTGAACAGTAAGACTAGACTTTTCTTGCTGAAGCACTTCAGGTGTTAAAAGTAAGATTGGATGAAATTTAGGGTATAGCACAATGGATACAGAAGTGGACTAGCAAGCAGAGATGCCAGCTCAGACCCCAGAGCAATGTAAATCCATTAGCTTAGAGTCTGATACTTAACAGTCTGTGAAATGGGAAAACTGCACTTCCTTATTTCACAGTGCTATTAAACTATACATATGAAAAATTATTCAAATTTTCAGTCTGTGAACATAAGCTTCAAATCACTGTATGTTACAAAAGAATGTTAAAGACAATATTCATGTAAATTATTGTAAATTTACATAAATGTAAATTTTTTCAAGGTCAAGACTTACACTTTCTATGTTTGGTATTCAGATGAAAAACTCACAGGTTGTATTTTATTTAAATAACAAGAAATTTCCAACAGAAGGAAATACCTATGGTGCAGAAAAAAACCCTGGAAAATACCTTCTACTAAAGGTTTGTCCAATGAAATCAATAATATTTGTAAGGCACTGAAAAGGCAGATAAGTGCTCTTGAGAATTTCCACGACAAAATTAATAACCACATATGCAAAAGAACTGAGTACTACTTGCAAAAGGGCTTTATTAGCATGCTGCCCTCCATTACACAATTGTTGACTACCTGCACATCTACTGGATCCTTTGTCTCTTAGCTAAATTTAATCAGACATGAAGGACACGAGCCCATACTATGGGTCACTGCCAGAAATACACCAAGCAACAAAGCAAAGCAAACTATTAAAAGTCAGTGGAATTAGATGCTACTTCCTGCTATAGGAAGGATGAGACTCTGCAGAAATAGAGATCAAGTTCTTAGTCTTAGCAGAAACATCCACAAGGAATCAAAAATCCCTTACAAAGGAAACGGAAAAATCCATTAGAAAAGAAAATTTTTCCTGCATTCAAGCATCTGCAATTTGCTTTAACTAACAACCCAGAATGGTTTCTTTGGCAGGATTATTCTAATTACTATGCAAGATTAAAACCCTTAATGGTGATTCCAGAAACAATAAGTAGATTGCTCAAATTGTTATAACAAAAATTACAATGATTATTCAAATTTACAAGTAAGCATTTAGTGAGTGCCTCTTTT
The DNA here is from genome assembly GCA_037013685.1 of Acridotheres tristis. Classification (NCBI taxonomy): domain Eukaryota; kingdom Metazoa; phylum Chordata; class Aves; order Passeriformes; family Sturnidae; genus Acridotheres; species Acridotheres tristis. The sequence goes on along the minus strand of CM072886.1, from coordinate 114,057,111 downwards.
TCCCTTTCTCTTAATAAAATGGCATACAAAAAAAAGCTTTATTTGAGTGTTTTCCACGAGTATTTAAAGTATCTGCTTTTTGTGGAAGGATAAAACATTCAAAACAAATTGAGAATATGCTCTTACTAATTTGGAAAAATTGTACTCATTCATGCCCTAGCTCTATATTCCGAAGGCATTTTAAAGTCATTCTAGGAACTAGTAGTTGAATAGCTTAAAATGAAACTTCTTAACTAGAGCATGTTACACCTGGGAGAAGTTCCTTGATGAGCAAAGCTAGCTGTTAAATTGGGGGGAAAAAATCACATTGATTATGGTCATGAGTCCAAGACAAGCTTAATTAAAATCAATGGAGAATTTTCAAGTGAAAGAAAAAAAATAAGAGAGTAGCAAAGTGTTCCCTGTTAATTATGTTATGGAAATTTTCTCTAATTGATACCTGTCCCATGTCACTAGACCTACAGCAACCTACAGATCTCAGCATATCAATATTATTTCACTGCATCAGTCTTTGAGCTTAAGTAAGAGGTGGTCCTTTTTCTTTTCTCCAGTATCTCCACTGACTTCTGCCAGGACTGACAGCCCTATTCAGCTTTTCTTCTTTTCCTGGAAACTAAAGGTGGTGTTCTGAGAGCGAAGGGAAAGCAAGGGGCAGCAATTATATCTGTGCTTTTTCATTGACTTACATGATCTGCCTGGGCATGGCACTTCTATTTTTATTTCCCAGTACTGAAGTGTGTATGATTATTCTTTAAATGTTCAAGACATTGCTCAGAGTGCCAAACACTGGGTACTTTTACTCACATGCTATCCAAATAGCTTCAACTACAGTTAAAGAAGAATTAGAGTCTTACATTTTGTATTTCATCTCTGTTTTCTCCCGACTAGCTGCAAGGGCTCTCCAATGACAAGCAAGCTGTTGTGACTAAAAGCTATCCAGCAGTTCTTGAGGAATGGCAGATGCCAAAGCCATTAGAAAAGAACAGGATCACCACATGGATCCTGCTACTTAGTGCACATGTAACTTTTTGATACAAGAGGTCTTTGGCATTGATACGTGTTGCACATACATCTTCCCCACAAGGGTCCTACAGCCACAACTGCTGCTACTGAAATCCAGCCACCTCTTCTTTGAGACACCTCTGCTTATTTTGTTCTGCTCTGCGCCTCCTCCTTTTCCCCAGTTTTTCACTTCAATCCATTTCAAAATATACAGGTAGAAATTAAATCTGATGTCTCAGGTCAGAGTAAAAATGCATTAAAAATAAGTGACCAGGATTCAAAGCCTGTTGGAATTCCTTATCCAGGGTCTAGCACAATCTGGATGATTAAGAAGGACGTAGTCTAAATTTTTACTGGGACTTTTAATACAGCAGCACAGCTAAAATCAATTTTGAAATGATAAATACCCTTGCATTGGTCACCCTGTTTTTTACTTTCAACACAAATTACTACTCACACACACAAGCAGTGATGCTGTGGTCAGGCTGGTGCTAATAATTTGGCAATCATGCCTTATACAGCATGGTTCATCAGAGGGTGGTCTTTAACAGATTGACACTGGTGTTATAAAAAGCTTTAAATGGCAATAAAGATGGGGATGTTAAAAATACTTTACTCTGCTTTAATTGACCACTGCCCCGAGTAGTTAGTCTTTTTAAAATTATTTTTTAATTCAAAAGGCCCAAATTTAAGTGGACATCAGAGAAATGTTCAGTTTAACGTACATGATAAATAGTAAGGTTAGAATTATTTCTGTCTACGCTCATTACATGTATGGTAACAGGACACTAATTAAAACAGCAACTCATGAACAGCTACATTAATTATTCTGTCATATTCACAAAAGAGGGGGGAAAATTCCCACATATTCTCTTTTTTTTTTTTCCCCATCAGGCTCTCTAAACTTGAATGCCAAAAAGGGAATGGAATAAAGTGTTAGATGTTTTGGTAATCTTAAAGGAAATACTAGAGGTGGCAATTATTTTAACAGCAGAGCTACCTGAAAGCCTTTCTGCCCCATCAAGAACATTGCCAAAAGCCACCCATTTGTATACCAGGTGATATAGAAGATCTCATAACTTAGAGGCAGTTCCAAGTCTCTCAATGGACCTCTTATCCAGTGTTCTTATTTCTCCAAATAACTAGCTATAAGGTGAAAGCAAAACTCATGGTAAGCTATAACAGATGTAATAAAAACGTTGAACTCTGCAGAATTCCTTCAGCACAAAAACTTAGAATGAGGTAAAACTCAAATGTTTTACTGCTGGCTGATTTAACTTAGATTATATGTTCCAATGGTGCAAGGAAACAAAGATTTATAGCACAAAAGTACTACACATTGCAAAGGAAAGGAAGAGTCCTTAGCACAAAGAAAACAGACAACAAAAAGAGAAGCACAGGAATCTTTGTAGCAGAGAACGCTGCTCTGGTTTTGAAACAAACTTTTGAATGGAGAGGAAGTAAGATAGAGAGTGAATGCCAATACATGCCCTGAAGGCCTTGAAAGAAAAGGAAAATCAGGCTCTATGAAAGATTATACTTTTATGTTAAAGGATGAAAAATAAATTTAATTAGTTAGCAAAATGCAATTTTATTCCATTTGGAGTGTTTTTCCAATACATTAACTTTTTCATTAGAATTCACTTTTGTCTTGCTAAATAAAAAGAACCACTTCAAAACCTGTGGCGTGAAGAATCATCTAGAAGATATGCTGTGCCCCAAATTACTGCAAATAATTGAATGCAACTTCTGCACAGTAACACCAAACAGTGGTGCTTGGGGAGACAAGCCCAGCCTGACTGTGCAGGCAGCCAAGATAATTAGCAATGTCATTCACATGTCAACAAAAAAACCCCAAACAGAACAAACCAAAAACAAACAAACAAAAAAAACCCACAAGCACACCCCTATTTGGAAGTAGTGACTAAACAGTAGGAAGCAAGTCCCAATTGCCACTACATTTTTGCTCCTGTTCCTCTTTTTCACTCCTGTTCCATATTCTCCCATGTGGTTGCTCATTCTCAGCAATCTTACACAGTGAAATTAAATGCAACACTCTGTTGTTGTAATTAATTTTGCAATTAAAAATACTTTGCTCCGTCAGTGCAAAGAGTCATCTATTTGCACAGCTTATGCATATGAAATGGCTACACTAGCAAAAAATTTTGTTCCACAGATGTTTTGCACAAACATGTTGTAACAAACATGTTTTGCTTGTTACACTAATACAATCACAAGAGTTTGATACCTTTTCTATTTAAATCACCAGAATGTCAGGTCAGGGGTTGACCTCAGTACAGCTCTGTTCAGTTTCTAATACAGTATTACTATGATTTACTGAAGCATTATGTTACTTCTGGAACAGAAACATATCTGAGAGACAGGTGATTATGAAAAATGGGGACAACTAGGCTAATCTAAATCTGTGTCAACAGGAGAAGAAAAAGGGGTGAGTTGTTTACCAGTGTCACTGTTCTCAAATTCTCGTTGTTTGTGCTTCTTCATCTAAGCAGCCACATCAGATAAGAGAAGCAATAATTTTATTCAACCACAGGTTTTTTAAAAACTGTTCTCCCTGTCCTCTGGCCATAAAGAAATACAAACGCACATTCACAAAAAAATGTTGCTATTTCTAAAGACAGCAGCACTTGCTTGCATTGGCTGAGTTTCTATACTGCTGATCAGTTTTCAGAAACTTAATCTCACCAATAACTCCATGCACTGCTCAGAGAAAAAGGACTTTGTGCTCTGATCTTGAGTTTACACATGTCCATGAAATGTGTTGTAGCGATCTAAAGCTATAATCTGTAAAGAAAACAAGAAATCAAGGGAAAGCAATTGATATAGTTATACCTAAACTGAAAAAAAAAAAAAAGACAAATGGAAGTTTGGAAATACCAGTTCCACTTCCAAGACAAAACAACCCTCACGCTAAATACAATTTAGAAACAATTTCACTGAGTTTAACTTAATTATGTTAATCATTTAGATAGCTGATTGCAAGAAGAGTATGGCTAGCATCTGTGAAGCAGAGCAAGGAGACAGATGAAAAGCTTATTTGTCCCTATGGGACAGGGAGAAAAGAGAGAGGCAATTACCAACTGCAACACAGGACACCACAGCTGGGAAAAAGGCACTGGGAAATTGTATGTGTCCAAACCAATGTTTGTACTAGGTCCATGAATTTTAGACTTGTCTTTTGAAGACATTTTATGTATTTCCAAAATGGAGTTTAAGGTGTCTGCCACTAAGGTGGTTCTGTATTATTTAACTGACTCTGAAAGCAATACAGCAGTTATCTATCTATTGACAAGGCTGCTAATTCCCTGCTTTGGAAAAACCTGGGAGGGCCCACTGAATGTAGAGATGGCAAAATCTCTTCTGTTTTATCAGCCTGGCCCTTATTATGACAAGATGCTTTTAAAAGGGGGGAAAAAAAATCTTAACCGGTTGCTAGGTTTTATTCAAAACTAAGTCCCACTGGAACAAATTTTCAGAAGTGGTATAAATTTTAATCCATCATTAACTCTTTTTTCTTTTTGACTTTAAAAAAAATATTGATAAACTACTCAGTTTCTCTCCAAGTGGTCCAGTAATTCGTTTTATTCAGGTAGAGAGAGAAGAAAAACTTAGTAAGATCTTCTGAGATATGTCTATGATTCATAGCTTCCTATTTTCATTATTATTGTCCATCAGTATTGAGGTGCTGTGAGGGAGCTTTTCAATACAATGCCCCAGCACTATGATCTTTCTTCTATATCTCTCTGTTCCTTCAGTGCCCTGATGAAATCAGTAACTGGTGTTCACAGAACATGAGAACCACAAAATTAGTTTGGTTGGAAGGGACCTTTAAGATCATCTATTCCAACCCACCTGCCATGGACAAGGACATCTTTTACTAGAGCAGGGTGCTCAAAGCCCCTTCCAATACGGCCTTCATCCAGGGATCAAGAAGCCACTTGGGCAGACTGTTCCAGTGTCTGCTCACCCTTATTGTGACAAATTTCTCCCTGTGTCTAATCTAAACCTGCCCTCTTTCAGCGTAAAAAATTGTCACTGCATGCCTTGGGAAAAGCCTCTTTCCATCTGCCCTACAGAAACTGTTCTGGTCAAAGCAAATGTCCTTGTGTAATCCTTGTGTTTTTACTCCTCTGTTCATGATCCATCCTCTACTTTACAGTGCAGCTCTCTTTGGTGCTTGGCTTTTGTACTCCATGAAACAACTTTAAATATTTAGTATATTAGACTCTTCTGGAGATATTCTGTTCTCCCTTATTAAAAAAAAAAAAGTCACAAAAGTCTCAGATGTATTTTTTCACCATTGAAAAACATTCAGCCATATAATCTCTGCCAAAATAGTTTCCCTCAGAACTACATGGTACCTTCATAAACTAGACTGGTACATAATTCTATCCTATTTTTTTCCCCCTTCTGGATTGTAACCACTCAAAAAATGCAGAAAATGAAAAATGCTTATAAAAATTAATTCTCTTCCACATCTGAGTATAGAAGCAAATGTCAAAGAAAAATTTTATATGTCCTTTAGGACTTGTGTGATGGCTAAAATCAACCACAGCACACAAACTCTGAATGCATTAGGATTCAGGTATTTGTCTATATACATATGCACAGCATAGTGAGAAATATGTACATATCTGTCATAAGTAATTCTTCAGCTTTGAATTTTGCATCATTCTCTTGTTCCTTCTTGCTGAAACTGCAAGAAGGTTTTTACACCTTTAATTACCTACACTTCACAACCTTTTCCTTTCACAGGTCACTAATATTTGTGCTGGCTGAGAAGGCATTTTAACCTACAATTTGGTACTGGCAGGTGCAATCAAACAGCAGTGCAGATTCATTCATTTAATCTGATAGAAGCAGCTTTTGGAAGAAACTCAACAACATTTCAGCCCAAATGGCGTCCTGATTCCCACAACTTTGCTTATTAACTGCACAAGGGTAGCAACAATGTTAAACCTGCAACATAATATATCCAAGTTCTGTAATCCTTTATGACTTGCCAATAATCCTCATTTTATGGGTCAACGTGCAAAATTACATTAGGAACTTTCAGAAAGCAGAAAGTTCTGGCCATTTTTTCCTTTGGCAGCAGAGATGTTCCTTGGTTTTGATCCTAGAGACTTCCTTCTCCAGAGGTTCAGAATAATGTAACACCACTGTGGAGTCCAACATGCCTTTCAGTTCAGCAAGGCAGGAGCAGTGCTATATAGCTAGAGCTAATTAATTTGATTCAATCTTTTGGAAGGCTCTCACCTTGCATATAAAACTGTATTGGAGGTGATTTTCAAGGATCACATTTGCCTTAAAATGGTTCATTTTATAGCACCACATCTCAAAACCTGATGACGAATACACTGCTAAACAAAGGCTGCATTTTCAAAATTTAAAAGGCTTTAGCACTCAGGGTTATATTGACAATATACATCTTAACACTGCACTGAAAATACACTTAGTAAGCAAACCCTTCATGATACTGAGGATGAGAGTACAGTGGCTGATTTGAGTACAGATTAGAATTCCACCCTGCATACAAAGGGGGAATCTGTGTGTTCTGAAGGACTGTTGTCATTGCTCTGCAGAGGACATCACTGTTTGGGTTTGTTATAAAACACGCTGTTTGAGCTAAACAAATATTGTGCGTGCTTAGTCTGTTAATGGTGCAGAAGAAACGGAGTCAATTGGATTTTCTCCCATGAATACTGTATCAGTGGTTTGTGGATTACTTGAGAAAAGGTAATAATGTGATAGGTTGACTTGGGAAGAAGAAACTCATAAAAATCTGGAGAGGAGGCTACACAAGCCAATTTCTAGCTGTTACAGCAGACCTCTCATTAGGGGTAGAAATGAGCCAAGACACAGACTCTCATTCAACAACATGAGAAGGGTCCTGGTTTGTTCTTCTTTACAGCTTTGCCATCCTGACTCTGACCACAGCAAGCTCCTACCATAGGGTCCAACTGCAGACTATGACTGCTGGATGTTTCCTGCTGGACTATGACTGCAAGCATTGGTTTGCAGACTCTGACCACACACTTTACCTAGCTCAGCTGTGACTGGAGCCTCCAACAGCAGCTCTGACTCCAGCAGACCCACAGTGACCTCACAGCAAATCTCTTTCTGCAGTAACTCTCTTCCTTATTTCATTCTTTGTGTATCTCTGGATCCTTCCTCAGGGCTCCTCTACCTCCTCAAGGTTCTCTTTTTCCAGCTCCTCTTCGTCCAAACATCCCCTAACCAGCCAACCCCCCCCTTTTATCACACTTATGTTTATTAGTCACAGCTGTGACCCATTAGGGGCAAGGCTGTTCCTCTTTGGTAATCAGTACAACTGTGACTTATCAGGGATGAAATTGCCTGTAATCTCTTCTTCTACACCTACACTAGCATTGCTTTTCTTAGAAACTCACACAATATAGCTGTTGTGCCACACCATTGATCAGCTAAACTGCATGGACAGCAGAGGAAGTGTTATTTAAAGGATCAATAAGGGGAATCAAAAAAAATCTCTGAATGTCTTCTAGGAGCAGAGAGGACAAACTCAACCCTCTCCCAGTATTTCAGATCAGAGAGCAGCAGGACATAAAATGAAAGACCATCTATAATGGAAACAAAATTTCAGAGGTGATGCCAACAAGAGAAACAATCTTCAATATGTAAACAGCATAAGGGTCTCTTTAAAACAAGCCAAATAACTGGGCAGACTAAGAAAGAGCATACTCCAGTTCAAAAAGGCTAAAAGCAAGTAAAACATATTTCTTTTTCAAACTCTAAGAACCAGGACTAAACAAACATTTTTACTACAAAGGGTTCTGAATAAGTTCTAGGGGAGATGCAGGATTAATAGAAGCATCTAGATCAGCTATTATGTGCTCTAGATGACAGAACAACTTCAGCCCTAATCCAGGATTTCCCAAACCAAAACTATCATATACAGAGTAAAACAGGCAACTATCTGCAACTTGCAACAATTAGAAATATCTATTTTTCTAAATTCTCTCTGTTTTCAAATAAATAACTCCTTTGAGTAAAAAGAAAGGAAAGTGAGAGTGAAAAAACATTAATTCTAATTCTGCAAAGAGAAAAAGAAAGTAAAAAAGGAGAAAATACAGTTTAAAAGGGCGATGTAAAAGGTGCAAACAATTTATTCTTTCTAAAATTCTTGCTTGGTCATGGAGCTACATTAAAGGATATTCTGAATGAGGAGAGAGAGGAGAAGGAAGTAGAAATTCAGCAAAATACTGAAGAAACCGGGAAGAGTGACAAAAGGTAGATTAGATAAGTCATAAGGAGATCCAGCCAAATGAAAGAAAAAGTACAATTAAGTACTGGAGAAATAGCACATTCATGGCAAAACTCATTTAAGGTAAAGAAGTGGTCACCAACAAAGCACCTTCATTCACAGTACTTCAGTGAGTACCTGAGAGAATGACAGCATCACCTATTTATCCACAGAAGAAATCAGAAAGACATCATAAAAAAGAGAAGGGGAACTGAAAAGATTTAGACTAGGCTCAGAGGCTGGGGGAATGCAATATGTTTCTATAGGTGAGGGGTGCTGATGAAAACCAATGGTGTAAGAAGTCTCATTTTCCTCTGATCTCCAGAGAGATCTACCAGAAGAATTGAAAATGAGGTATTAGCTGTACTGAGGCACCTGCCTTAAGCTTAATTGGAAAGAAATTCCACAGGAAAGACTTAATCAAAAGCTCCACTGCCCATCTGACTTAGGCACAGCTCAGATTCACTGGGGAGGCACCTGTGACTTTGCTGCTCTGGGCATACTCCCCGACCTTGTTGTATTTCCATCTCTCCAACAACCATTCAATCATAAAAAATATTTTTTGAAACTTTTCTCTCCCTGGGGAGAATCCTTCAGGACTTTTGGGTGCCTGGGTAGGCAGGCCAAGGGAGCAGGGCAGTTCCTCTGCATGCCCCTGCCAGCCTCCCTACCCATGGAGCAGCACATGAGACCAACAGATGTCTCCCAAAAACAGCATCCCTGGGCTGCAGGGGTAAAGCTGCCCCACTGCAGATGCACAAAGAACAGCTGGCTGTGGGCAACCACCTGGGCAATAGTGATGAGCCCTATGCGGCTCATTTCATTCACCTGAGCTGAAAAGCAAAGGGAAGATACTGAATGGCTTTATAGCAAAACAAACCATTTTGCTTTTGGGTCACTAGAGTGCAGTGACAAAAAACGGTAAAAGCCCAGTGTACCTTCTACATGGTAGCTGCCTAATGATCTTTTACTGATGTAACAATGCTTGCTTTATTCTTGATAATGAAAGAAAATCTAATTCACACCTGGCAGCCCGGCTGGAAATCTCACTGGAGAGGGCAGAAATTAAATGGGTATACAAGGTCAAAACAGTATTTTACCTTGCAAAAATGGTATTTCTGCACTGGAAAGCAGGGAGTGCAGTGAATATATATAACCACTGAGAAAACCCTTGCAGGTCCACTTCCATGGCATCAAGTACTCAGGCTTGGTTATTCCACATTCTTCTACAACGAGGAGAAATGTTTAAACAGAAAAAATTATGTTACACCAGAAATTCTGCTGGCATAAACTGGTTTAGCTCCACTTAAAAGAAAAGGATTTTTCTCATTTACAGTAGTTAGCTGTTTACATTTTATAAACAACCTCTGACAATATTGTATTTCTTTCATTCACATAAGATACTTTCAACGTGCTTAAGACACGTTCACCTTTCTTACTTAAGAAAACAGCAATCTTCTGAAAGCCATTCAGAAATAAAAACAGGAGGAAGGTCTGTCTGATGAACTAAAATCTACCAGCATCATTACTAATTAAATGTACAGCTTTTTTGGTGGCATACAGCCACCATATAGAAGATTAAGACAACACTGGTAAGAACACAGTTCTAAATATAGTAATAATAGTTCTAAAATGCAGTAGGGCATGACACATATGTGTGGGAAACTGGTGAAAAGATGGAGTGAAATGCAAAGCCCTAACCCATGAAAATCAATTGCATCTATTTAAGGAAAGGAAAAATACTTTTGCAAAATCCATATGAAATTGTGGGGAGGGGTGAAGATTTATTCTACCAAACAACTTTTTCATCCTTCCTTAAGAAAAATAAATAGTTCTATGTTCAGGGCACTCACCCTGAAGACCACAGCATAACCTTCCATTCTGATTAATTCTAGACAAGGCTTTGACAGCATCTCCCACATCCCAAGAGACTACCTCATCACCCAATTAATTCCATGTGTACAGTTAAATTAGCTTCTCACAAGAGAAACTGCAGCTTGTATTTGCTGGAAGAAAACAGTTTCAGCAATGCAATCTTCTTCTCATTCCAAAGTATCCATATCCATATCCAATCAGATTTGATTATTTACCTAAAGTAACAAAAATTAAAGAAAAACTGCATGGAAACTATTTAAAGTCTTTTGGATTAGGCCCAAGAGAGGGTAAATTCTTCCAGGCAGAGAGTGACCCTGGCCTAAATAATGACTGAGGCAACAAAGACTTCATGCATCATGAGTAGAATTTCTCCTAATCATAACTAATAATTTTAGACTTAAGGTCATAAAGTGATTAATAGCAGAAGCCAGAAATATATTCCTCCTTTCAAGTACTTGTTGATCTTAAAAACCTATCATCAAAATTACCTATATTACGTAAAACACTGAATAACCTGAAGCACTTATGTGCTATACTTCATTTCTGAATCAATTTCATTCAATAAGGAATGCAAAAAGTTACTTCTGGGTTACCAAAGTCTATATCCTCTTTGCAAAATTGCACTTCAGATGCCAATGTCAAAGAGCAAGTAAGGATCACAAGGGTTGACTGCAGACACTCACAAAAAGCAGTTTCCTGCTCCTCAGATGATTTGTAAATTGTTTCTCTTCCCACTTCTGAGCCAAGGCTTCCAGGCCAGCAAGCCTCTAGGGTCAGCAAGCCTTAAAACAACACTCTCCTCAGGACAGATATTATCCATTAGATTCTGATTCAGATGCCATGAACACAACTTTCAATACTGTTCTGCACTCCAGTCCCTCACAGTAGGTACTGATAATGCAACAACACTTAAAGTGCATTTTATAATATCCTTACGAGATATGATTTGATTTCTTTCATTTAAGCTAACATGGTACAGCCACCTGCTGCTCCTACTAACAGTTCAGATATTGTGGTGTTTACAGCAGAAAAAAATGAAATTGCCAAGTGCCTGGCAGTAATTAAGTATATTTCAACAGGAACTGCTGTTGCTACTCATAATTTTGTACAGGTGACATTTTAATTATTCCTACTGTTTGTGGAACAGTTTTCTTCAGACTTCAGCCATGTACACTCTGCACAGAGAGACAAGACTAAAGGCTGCATAATGGATAACTGTCAAGTAAATCCCTCTCTTTCTCTGTCTCTTTCCTTTCCATATCCTCATACTTCAAGCTATGAGGTTTGTGACAGGATTTTGTATAACTCTGCCTTCATAGTCTAGCTAAAGTCAGAGTGGAAGGAAATTCAAGATACAGCACTTAACTGAACACAATTCAATCTGATTTGTCAGACAGGACTATTCAAACACCTCTTGGAAGAGAGCAGCTCTTGGCTCAGTACTCATGTATTTTACAGGAATATCAGTATAACAAATTGACTTACTAAGTTTCCTGATATGACAACTCATTCAATCAAATCCTTCAGACAAAGACAACTGCAAAGACAAGCCTACTACATCAAATTGTGCATTCCACAATCCACAGACAGTAATGCCTGCAAATAGGTTTACAAGTGCACAACTCTACAGCTTCACGCTGCCACAGTGGGGGTTATGTTAAAAAATACCAAATATTCAATAAATAAATATGCACAGCTAGTGTCTTGCAATCAAAATCTATCTCTTAGGCAGATTTCCTGTACAGGTCGAAGAGGTATAGTAACCATACATTACGGGCTTCAAGTCTTGTGCTCAGGAAGCACTTTGCTTGCCAAGCGAGGTAATACATTTTTAATTTGCCATCTCATTTACAAAGGAAAGGCAACATAATATATACTCTAAAAATTATTATCAGTATCAAAACAAATCTATCCATTTTGTAACAGACTCTTTACCCTCATCCCTTTAAACACACGCATTTGCTACTACTATAACTGATTTTTCTCTCATCACTGGAGCTTGGACAGAAACAGTGCCAGAAAGTGTCTCTAAATTTTAAGTCCAGTAAGATACAAATCAAAGTTTACTGTTGATTTGCTTTCAATTTGTTGAGCTCTATGTTTCGTCATTTCTACATGAATCCTTTATCAAGCACAGACTGATTCTTTATCTTTCTGTACAACTTCCACCATAAACTGGAGTCGTGGTTGCAATAAACATTGATGCTGATGGATAAGATATTAGCAAAATTTTTGACCAATTAATTTTTATGTGCATCCATTATACAGTAAATATTTGTTAAAATTATTCTGTACAATGGAAAGAAGCTACTGGGTTTTTTTTAGTTAAGTGCATTCTTAATAATGCAGGCTGCCTTTAGGAATTGAATTTATGCATAATATAAAATATATATATTACATAATTATTATATATATTTATTATGCATTATATATATGTATGTATAATATTTAGACACAATAAGAACAAAATTTTCACTGAACACCCAAAGCTTGCATTAGAACAGCACCAACCCAGAATTCTGAATAAAAACTTGCACGCACACTGGTATGAGGAACATATATGAGGAACAAAAGTCTTGGTACACATACATGAACAGAGCACCACAGAACAAATTCCATTTCTTTACAGATCCAAAAATGTATTTTAAGAAAGATGCTTTGATTTAGAAAAAAAATACTGGACTTAAAAATGGAATTGAATAATGGAAATCCTCTGTCTTCTGTATGCAGGATATTATATGGCTAGGACATCACAACATTTACAATTCTGAGTATTTGGGAAAGCAAGAAGACAATTCAGATTGAAAAACACACTGTTGACTCAGGTGCAGTTTCCCCTGAGATCATATTAAATACCACAGGAGTTAAGATAAAATTAAATAATGAATCCTCTGTCTATTCTTTTTCCTAGGTGGACTTTTGGCAAATACTGTCATAAGTCAGACAGAGTCTCAGATGTACAGCTGTGGTAAGGGAAGATCACACACCATGCTCTGGGCCTGAGCCTGCCCCTCGGACCATCATTGTAAATGTTCTCAAGAAATACACTGCCTCTCTCTTTCAAAGGAAACAGTGCTCACACAAAGAGTTAAGAATAAAAGATGGTAAATTTTAAGGTCACATTCTTGGAGGCATTAGGCCACCCTGATATTTCTGAAAACAGACTTTATACACATCCAAAAGATAGTTAAAATCATATCACAGTGGTTCATGTGTAAACTCAGTATTTTATATGTGCTCAGACAAAACCTGTCAGATTGCTCAGATTACATTTAACTCAAGCTCCAGGCAGCAATTTTCTTTGGAACTACGGTATGAGTTGTATTTAATACGAAAATGCCAACACACCAATAAGGAAGGCACTGTTAGTGGCGTAACTTCAGGCTTGCTAGGTGGATTGCCAGTCCTTTGTCACCTTACAGACACTCAGCAGTAAGTGATGGTGGGCATCTGCATTTCCCTCGCAAACACTGAGGGCAAGAGGCTGACTCTCATGGTTCCTGAGAGAACTGGCATCTTATCACCTGTGTTGCCTGCATCTCTAAATTTGGAGCCCTCAGTCTTATTCTGGAGCTAGAAATGTCTTTGTCCTTAGCACAAGGTAAGAAACAGGAGGTAATTTCTAGTACCCAAAGGAAAGAGGTAAATTTTGCACCTAGTGATGGGGTACTCCTCTGGGTCTACCCTTCTGGAATCATCTTACCTGCATAAACTTTATCAGCTTTAATGAGGATGGACACTCAATTAAGCTTTCAGAAAGCTGTAATGAAGAAAGAGATCTTTAAGGCACATATAATAAAATGCGCTTGTCATGGTTGTTTGCCTGTATACTTTGATAATGATTTGAGGACCAGGAAGGATTTCTTTTCCCCATATTTTCTTTTTTTATTAAAAGCTGTCACATTTCACCTTTAAGGCATTACTGTGAATTTTATCTTGTTAATTGCTCATATGGCAATAATTTTACACCACATTAAGCAATGTTCTAATTTGTTTTAATGTCTTCACTTGATGGGGGAAAATGCAGCATACATAGAAATAAACTCCTTTACATATCCAGTATATATACTTGTCATCTACTTGTCTCAGCTAAGAAGCACGTGTATACAGGAGAGAGAAATACAGGAGGAATATATATGCAGGAGAGAATGCAAAATAATAAACTGTCACATTGAGAAGAATGGTGAGAGACCAATCCATCAGGTATCAATCCCACATTTTTATATACATGATGAATCCTTTCTGCTGCTTCAGTTGGGCTGAAAAACAGCAAGATAGAAGTAAGAACCTGATTAAACACATGACTGAATATACCAGCAATGACAGATTGAATGAATGTGTTTCTTTTTATTTAGACAGGGGAAGCATCTTTAGTTTGTGTGTATGACTTGCACAAAATCAGAAATGGTGGAAAAGAAACTGTTAGAGCTGCATCCCCATGCAGCACAGGGACTCCCTCCGTGGCCCCAGCTCATCCACAAAATCCATGAGGTACCAAAGCAGAGGCCATTCTCTCTCTGACACATTCCTCTGCTTCCATAGGGATGAGCCACTATGCCTGGCTCCATTATCATTCATTAAACTGTAAGTTAAGAGTAAAAAGCAAGTAAAGGACTCATGTCATGAATACTCCATGTTTTCTGTGAAACCTTAGGTTTGGAAGTTTTTTGTATCCATCACAAAAAAAAATCAGCTCAGGCCTTTATATAATAATAATAATAATAATAATAATAATAATAACAGTAATAATAATAATAATAATAATAATAATAATAATAATAATAATAATAAGAAGAAGAAGAAGAAGAAGAAGAAGAAGAAGAAGAAGAAGAATATTCCCCTATAAAATCCATAATAACAAGAATAGTTGCCCTACTTTTGTACACTAAACTATACTAATGACTGGAAATTGAATGGCATAAATTGAACTCCCAGCTGTTTGTATTCTTCTTGGTGGCTCTCAATATTCCCACAGGTACTATTTGGAAACTTTCCTATCACTCACTACTCTCCTCCAGAAGGTTCAATGAACTGCATAGGTCAGCATTTTTTTTTTCTTTCAAGCTTGTTCTTGAATTAAAAACAAGATCCAGCATCTTCTCATGACCAGATCTGATTTTGTTGCTGTACCAACACAGTTACACATTCATGATATTGGAATTTGAGAGAATTGTGTACATCACTGAGAACACCGGGGCCTTCTCAGTGGAAGGACTGTGATAAACTATAGAGAAAAAAAACTAATTTTTTTTTTCTAAATCTGATGACTGTTTCTAGTATCAAATTGTACAATATTTAGAAGCAGGTGACCTTTAGGTAGGTTTTTAATTTAAATTGCTGCATGGAAGTCCTTCCTATGCACAGAAAAGGAGGGCAACAACTTGTTTCTTTCCAGAAGTCCTCAAGGATAAAAAAATGGCTTTTATTGTACTCACAGTTAAACAAAACTTGTTAAGAAACAAGTTCATCTTCTCAGTATCTTTCAAGTGTGATGTCAATCAGTACACACCTGTCACAAGATAGAAGCAGCACAGCTGCAGAGAAGGGCCTGGGGTCCTGGTGGACAACATCTGTCCATGGCCAGCAGTGCCCTGGTGGCCAGGAAGGCCAATGGTGTCCTGGGCTGCTTTAGGAAGGGCATTGCCAGCAGGTTGGGACAGCTGATCCTGCCCCTCTCCTCAGCCCTGGTGAGGCCACATCTGGAGTGCTGTGTCTGTTCTGGGCTCCTCAGGACAAGAGAGACATGGAGCTCCTGGAGCAGGTCCAGCAGAGAGCTACTGAGTTGGTCAAGGGAGCATCTCTCTTTTGAGAAAAGGCTGAGGGAGCTGGGCCTGTTCAGCCTAAAAAAACAGGTGACTGAGAGAGGACATCATTAATGTGTATAAATATCTAAGAGTGGATGTCAAGAGGTTGGAGTCAGGCTCTTTTTTGGTGGTGCCAACCAATAGAAGAGGCAATGAGCAGAAACAGATTCACAGGAAGCTTCACCTGAACATGAGGAAGAATTTCTTTACCTTGCTGAGCACTGGAACAGATTCCCCAGAGAGGTTGTGGGGTCTTCCTCACTGGAGATACTCAAGAACTGCCTTGATGCAATGCTGTGCCATGTGCTCTGGGATGTCCCTGCTTGAGCAGGGAGGCTGGACCAGATGACCCACTGTGGTCCCTTCCAACCTGACCCATTCAATGATGGCACAATACATAAACTTGACCCTGAATATACAAATCATATATGTCTTTTATTCTAGGTTCAAATAACACTTAACTTTTCTGTTAAATGCCTTCTACAAGCATAAAAGATACTCAAATCAAGACCAGAACTTTTTCATTCCCTTTGTCCCATACTTCTTACTAGCCAGTAAGACATTCTCCTCATTTACGTGCACCAGAAAGGTCCTAAGAGGAATGTATTCTGCTCAAGCACAGTCTGCACATGACCTATTTCCCTAGAGAGGAAAGGCTCCCAGCAATTTAAAGACCTACCCAAAAGTAGGTTTTCTTGCAATTCTGGCTTTGCAAGACCCGTGTGCATGACATCATGTCGTATCAGTTGCAAAATAGCCATTGTTTGAACTTGTCTTATGCTTAAGTCCAGGACTTTCTTGCTGTCTTTTCTTCCAGCTGTGGAGTTAATGGGATCCTGAAATAGGTGAAAAACCTGTTTCTAAATATTGTACAATTTGATACTGGAAACAATTTTTATTTTCTTCTGTATCATGATATCCCAAGGGCTGGAGGTCTCCCTTTCCTCAGCAGGCTACTGTTTTCAGAACAGGTCAGCATCAGTTTTCTTTCCTCCTCAAAAATGGCAAAAATACGATTTGCCACAGCAAATGAGGATTTGTTATCCTTTCCCTTCCCTATAATGACTTGCAACATAGCCCTTTCTTAAAAATGCCTGTGTTCTAAGCACCGGAGACAAGGTAACACTAAGGAAGATTTGCTCAAAACAGTTGTTAGGTGGAGTAATGGAAAAGAAAAAGCTGGCAGAAAAATCCTTTCTCAACATTCTCTAAAATACCAGGTTATCCTTACTGCTTTCATTTATAAAGGCTTCTTTTACTTGAGATACTGAAAATGCTTCATTTGCCGGGCATAAGTGTCCAAAATTTCAAAAACTTGTCTGGAAAAGACAGCACACAAATTGTTTTGAAATTTCTGTTGCTACATTTTAAAATTTCTGTAACTTTGTTGCTACTGTTATTGCCGACCATGTCCATCCCACAGCCTATATTTGACATCAGTCTGTATTAAAGCACTTCTTGACACAAACCTCAGGCAGAGCTGAATACCTTTTGGCAGCAGAGGAAGATGGAACAGAAAATAGGCAGCAGAACATAAAAGCAGCTCAGTTTAAATTTATAAAAATTAAGAAACTGGGATTTCTGGAAAGCAATTCGACATGGTGTAGCATTGTTTAAAACTGCCTTTCTTTTTTCACCCCAGCACAAAGGATGAAATGACAGCTCATTCCTGAAAAGCCTAACTCACCTCATCATGAGGAGATGCTGCTGTCAGCAGTAGTTGATTACTTGTAGCAACTTATGGAATGTTTCAGGCTCTTTTAACTGGAGTAGAAAAATGTAACTCTATTCATGCCTACAGATTTAATGGGAAAAAAACCTCTCTGTCCAGCTTACTTTGCACTTTATCAGCTACCACTAAAATGCTTTAAATAGCTCAAATAATGATGCCCATTTAACCCATGTGGCATCTCAGCATTTCTAATTATCTACAATTTGTATCTAAATACGAAACACAGCCTAATTATCAAACTGCTACCTTGAGGTGTTCTGATTATTTAAAAAAAAAAAAAAAAAAAAAAAAAAGCAGCATATTCATTAGTTCCAACAATGCACTTCATGAACTTCAGAAAGTTCGTATTGCTACAGCTGTCTCATGCATTTCTCTTCTGTTGCACCCACACAAATCTCTAATTTTCCCAAGTAAATATAACCTGTTTTGGAGGAGATGCTAACAGCAAACCTCTGTACAGGCACGGAAAATTATGGAGCCTCTATCATTATTGAGGTCGTTTTTCATGTATCTTCTCTCAGCCTTCGATATTTTGATCAGATTCACACAACCTTTACCCATGTTATTCCTTTACCCATCAGAAGTCAGTTTTAAACTCCTATGAGCATGCACTGAACACTCTGTCCCTGATGGACTTTAATACAAGTGACACAACTCAACAGTGACAGAGCCTGGAGGGTTTTGATTCTTCACAAGGGTCTCACTTAGGGACCACAGAGGAGACACTGCAGCCCACAGGGGTGTTTCCACTGCTGTTCCCAGCATTTTCACAACTCTCATCCAATTCCTTCACTTTCCTGTAGAGTAAAGTTAAACCAAAACAATGGCTGTTCACCTATTTCAGCCTCCCATTGACTCCACAGCTGGAAAGACAGCCAAAGAGTCCTGGACTTCAGCATAAGACAAGTTCAAACAATGGCTGTTTTGCAACTGATATGACATGATGTCATGCACACGGGTCTTGCAAAGCTAGAATTGCAAAAGATAGTCACCATAAAGTAGAGGCAAAACAAGTGAGGCAAGCCTGGTAAAGCAGTTAATAAATAAAATAATAATAGAATCAAAAGCAAGACAGCTTTGAAGTGAGTTTGTATCTACATCTAGCTTACAGAACAATTTCTTCCAAATTTGAACATCTGTTTCAAGAAGTGTAAAATTACAATGCAAATAAAAGAAGGTAATAAAAATAATTCACATTCAATTGCCCTGCACCTTCTAGTTATTTTTCCCAGTTACTTGGCAACTGAACTTGCCTTGCTCTTAAGAATTTATTCCTCAGGCAGGTCTTTATAAAAACATTCCTATGACCACTTTCAGATGTGAATGAGTAACAAAAATAAATAAATAAATAAACAAATAAATAGATAAATACATAAATAAATAAATAAATAAATAAATAAATAAGAAACGGTTCCTTTTTTATATAAATTAAGATTTTTTTTACCAGCCATAAAGTTGGGACAGAATGCCTTCTCTTCTCTAACAAATAAACTAGAGAAGTTTACATGAAGACATCTATTATTTTAGAACACATTCTAGCCTGCCCTTGGCTTTGGAAAGGTAGCACTGCAGAATTAAGATGAAAAATGAGTCATATGACTTTTCTTATATTAGCAATTCAAGTAAATTGTGTCTATCTTAAACTGACTGGTCCAGCTATGTTTGAAAGTGATAGGGATAAAAAGACTTCACAAAATCACTAGCTTTCTCAAATATAACATCTAAATACCATTTCAACATGAGGGCAGAAAGGAAAACAATGTGAACTGTAGAAAGGAATATATTTGTAGCAGAAAGAGTCTCATTTGGGAGTGTGAATTACATTTGCTTTTTCTCAAATGTAATGGACTGGTTTGTGATTGAGGTGAGTGAGTAAGGGTGGCAGTGAAAGGATGGAAATTTAGTAAACTTGGTAGACACATAAAAGTCACCTTATTGAACACTCAGCAGTTCTCTCATCCACAGTCAGCTTTGAGGGAGACACAGATAAGCAAATGGGACAAATAAAATTAAGTGATTGCACAGATAGCACCATACAGTTTAATTACCGAATTTATCAGACATGCCGATCAGGGAATATACAAGAGTTACCTAAAAAGTCCTTAGAATAGCCCTGGTGCTCAGACAATTAATCAAATAACAATGGAAAATTACCATCCTCACCATTCATAAGTGGCACTCGATGAAAATACAAACATAAACATTTTGTGCTCACATGAGAGAAGAATGCTGACTCCAGCACCTGCCCAACAGCCAGGAGGTGTTGTATATCCTGCTCTCTCTCAGGCCAGGGAGGCATTTTAAATCTAGGGTTATAGGAATAGTTCAGTCCCCAAATGTACCAAGCACGTCCTCATGCTGAGCATCTTAATCACCAAAAATCAACAACTGCTGATAAAAAACTTGGTGAAAGTTTTTCTTAAAAACTGGGAAGGGAAATCACACCAGGTGCTCTGCAGCACGTGGAAGAAATGTACTCTCATCAAAGGCAGAAGTCTGTACTTTTACAGTTACATAAATTTACCGCTAGAGAACTGTTCATTAAAAAGAAAAACTCTACACAAAACCATCCATAACAAATAATTCAGTCATCTCCTGGATAAATATAATTTTGATTTCCATCACCAAGGTTGCTTTGAAATAATTTGGGTCAAACTCCTGCCAAGTTCCTGGTACTGAAATCTATTTTATAATTCGTCTAACAGAGGTTTATAGTGATTCCTAGACAGTCTGTAACCCCTTTTTAAAAAGACATCTTAAATGTCACAGAAAAGTCATTTGTATTTTCTTGATTCACCAATAGCTCCCAGTGGTACTAACAGCATAGAAATTTAGGTTGGAAAAAATACCAGAGAGCAAGATTTGCAACAATTCACAAAGGAAAACAAAACAAAACAAAAACACTAAGAGGATCCTCCTTTTTAAACTTGTTCTTCCATTTGACTGGGCTGAGATAGCTATTTAATGTCTCCACTCACTCTATCTCCTGCTTTTGGATGGCCTCCTTTACTGGACTGCACTGAAATTTTGTGAAAGTTCCAGAAAGATTTTCTTACTCACAAAACAAATCAGAATTAATCAGAGAACCACATCTGAGTATTCTTAAAATTAAGCAAGACTGCTCGTGACAGACCACAGGAAAGATATATGCTCTTGCAATGTCACTTTTTGATACATCAACTAAAAGTAATAGCAAATGAATCTGGAGTGCAAACCTAAAACATATTCACATAGATGATAATTAGGCCTCCTTCAGGGGAGAAAAAGTAGGTTTATACACCTAAATTAGTATAGGTGATTGTGGGAAAGGTAATTACATTACTAATATCCACTGAACCCACAATAATGCTAATTTGAGATAGCTTATCCAAAGACTGGCTTTCTCTGTGCTTGCAAAGAATGACTGTAAATCTCCTTTGGTCATTTCTGTGTCCCATAGGAGTAAATTCCTTAGGAGGTCCAGGACAATTCATACTAAGACCTAAGATATTAAAGAGCTTGTGAAATGCCTTCAGGAAAGTTATTACTGGGAGAGTAACCGTGTCATTTCAGTAAAAAGGATGTGATGGGAAAGGAAACAATTGCAGAAGTAAAGCTTGGAAAGATTTTTGAAAAAAATAAATACTCTTGGACAGGTGTATTCTATTTCACAACAGCACATAATCCATGGGGTAAGTTTATTTGATCTTCAGAAAGGTGTAAATCAAGCTCTGCTGTCTCACTCAGCTCATTTATGAATCCTAAGCGAGGTCTCTGGTCTGTTTTCTAATACGGCTTGTGGTTTCTCTTGACACCTCTGCAGAATGTTCCTCATGAACAAAGAAAGCCCTGGGGACAGAGGGAACTGACTCTCCAGCCTCACTCTCTGCAAGCAGGCTGCTGAAGGACTCACTGGCAATGCAAGACAACTGTTGACTCTGGTAATAAATTCTTTTCAGGCTCTGTGACAAAGCATGTAAGCAGACAGTGCCACTGTGCTAGGGCTGATGAGATAACCCCTCTTTCGTTGACAAACCCAGTTCATCAAGAAAAGAGGAGCTGAATAACTGTGCCACTGGATCATGAAAATGAAAAGCTCTTGGAATGCCTTTGTTCAGCAGCCTTCCCATTCCAGCATCAGTGAGGGGTCTGCTGCTATGCAAGGGAGGGGGATTCAAACCCCTTCCCTGAATGCAAGAGTGCAAAAGAATGAAAAGCTCTGTTACAAAGGAAAAGCAGGAGGACTGCATGGATAGCTCAGCTCTCAGGGGAGGTTTTGTCACCTCTGCAATGGATTTTATTAACTGCATAGTATGTTGGGCCTCAGCAGCGGAGCTTGATTGTATGACTGCTTCCCTTAGAACAGCAAGAACTAAGCTAATACTGCTAATATTATATTTACTTTGTTTACAGGTAAAACTCCCTTATTCACAAGGAGATTTGTCTTCTTGGTAATGGTAAAAAGAATAAGGTGAGCATCATCTCCTCCTATAACTAAAAAGGCAAACATAACTAAGTGTTGCATTGCTCATTTGCCCAGTAAACATGAGAGATGTTACTCAACTGCAGAGAAACTGGTTTTCCTAATTTTCTGGTGACTGACATCTCCTGTTTGCTTATTAACTGGACAGAACAAGGTTGGTCATTCTGCATTTGTTTATCTACAAGAGAATGGTGGCAAGGCATGAATTGCACCTTGCACCCTCCAGAAGGCAAAGTGTTCTCCAATGAGACTTCCAGATGAATTTCATAAGAAGAGGAATTCCCTAAATTGAAAAAAATTTGGTGGACTGGGGTTTGTTTAAGCACCTTTAAACTTATGTGAAGTCCTAGTCAAAAGTAATTATCAATTATTTCAGTCAGGAGTATCAGAGACTGAATGTTTCTATTTAATTATTACATTAAGGCATTTGTTGCTTCTCAGCAAAGACAGAGCAGGTCCCTCTGGCATGAAGTTTTCCCTACTTCTCAAAAATGGTGTAATTTTCAATCCACAGACAGAATTCAGTTTTTAACTGCAGGATTCCACAGAAATTAGGTGAGCTGTCCTTGTTTATATTAGTACTGGTTTCTGTCTCTAGAAAGGTTTTTCCAAATAATTTTATTCTGATTTTTTTCAGAAATTGGGGCAGTGCACTGCTGCTTCCAAAAATTTCTGAAAGGAAAACTGTGTCCATAGCCCAGAATAATTTTGCTGCTCGCTTGTTTTGCTTATGACTGTTTTAAACATTTAATCTTCTTTAGAAATAACGGAAAACAATGCCTGAAACCATGGGTTCATTAAGCAAACAGACCAACACTGTACACAGCTCAGAAGATATTAAACTATCCCACCTGTCACTGGGTTTGAGAATAACATGGAAGATAACGCTGAGCTTTAGTGAAATGTAATTCAAAAAACTCCATTAGTATAATAACAGGTTTGTCTACTGGATCTGTTTCCCAGCTACAGTGCATTAAACGTCATTTAACTGTTCCAATAAATTCAGGCTCGTGGGTGTAATTGGTAAGCAGGAGAAGGGAATAAACTGGTGTAAAAGATGGATCAATAGACAACATGAAGATGTAATAAGCAGTCTATGTATTGAGGATGGAACCAATATAAAAATCATTATTAAGTTAATTGTTCTGAAATTTCAGCATTCAAAAAATGATCTTCTGAATTAACAGTTAATTTATAGCATGCTGCTACAAGTCTCTTGTTCAATTTTAAAAGAGTTACAGCTACAACTTATTTAGCAAGAGGAATTAAACATTTGAAAATACAAAGTTGTTCCTGTCAGATATAAACACATAACAAGATCATTAGTGCTGTGCTTTAAAGAGAACCAGAATATTTCCTGGGATTTTCTGGTTTCCCTGAAGGAAAAGAGCACAGCAAGAAACTGCCTTGTGTACCATCAATGTCAATACAGTAGGGAGAGTTTATCAAGAGATTTATATTTTCACAGCTCACTTGCCTACAAATAAATATTTCCAAATTAAATGTTTCTCATTGTGTAGTCCAATTTGTTTTCAGAATAGCTAAGGCCATTAACAGAAGAATTACCCTCAGCCACAGTGCCCTGTTGGTGTCTCAGCACACAAGCACTGCCCAGCACTCTTAGAGCCACAGCTGCCAGAGCTCCCGTGCTGGATCCTGTGCAGCCTTCACCAGCAGGGACTGGCAGGCACCTCACTGTTCACGGGCACAGCCCCTGCTGCTGAGGGAACTGCACCATGGTTTTAAACCTGCTCTGCTACACCGCTGCCTAGTCTATGATTTTAAGCCTCCTTACAGGCTTCCCCAAGTTAGAATTGCCTGCTATTCTTTAGATGAAGGGAAAATCAAACCTCGGAGAAATTTATTAAAAGTCACAAAAAAATCCAGCTGCCTAAACCAGAACATGGCACAGAGCTCCTCACTGCAGAGACACTGCTCTGTGAGACAGATGCTCTTACTCAAAAATCAAATCACACACCCCACAAAGCAGGTATCAAACAGGCACATGGGCATACTGAGAAACCTGTCAATTTATTTCCATTTTATTTCTGAAAGATAGCACAGCGAGAAGAGAGATGAGAATGATAAGAAACTGGAAGTCAACAATGGTTCCCAAGTACCAAGTCCTTAGGCCTGGATTGGAGGGGAACACTGGATCAGGCAGCCGTGCCTTCTTTCTGCAATTGATGCAAGATGCTGCTGTTATGTCTCCCAAAAATGGGACAACAATTATTTATTCTGAAAATCATTGTGCAAGGGGCTTCTTATGCCCCACGGTGACAATCACAAAGCCAAGAATCTGCCTGTTTCCCACTTTTGTGCAGGTCTTGTTCACTGGCACAAACTGGGAATGCAACCATGCTGCAGAGACTGCTCTGCTTCCCTCCCTGCAGATGGACAGGCTTGGCCACAATCTGGACCACAACTTGCCCAGCCACAATAGAAATGTTACTATTTCTGATCATGCTGTCTTCATTGTCAGTGAAGGAATCACTAAGGCCATGAATAACCCTCTTCACATACGTTTAGCCCTTCACAAATCACGCAATTCTGCTGTAAATTTGCAAGAGAGAACTGAACTATGTTTCAAAAAAAAATTGAAAAAAACAATGGAAAATTTGTGTATTTCAAAATTAGGGAAAACGACCCAAATAAAGCACCACAAGCACAGATACAGGCTATCTTCAGGAATGCCTTTTTTCCCACATATTCGTTCAGTGAGTGAACAATGTTGAAATAAGTAGGCTTGAGATTAATTATTTTTCTCAGGAGCCCCAGCAGGATACAGTGGGAGGTCTATTGCAGTGATTTTATTAACTGCTTTGATGATTTTTTTATCTGAATTTGCTATTCAGGGTTACCAAAACTGTGCAATACAGGCAACCTTCCACTGCTTTTTAAATCAGTGAAAGGGAACATGTGCAAATCTGGAACAAAATAAGGGGAAGACATGCAACTAAGAAGTTGTGTTTTCCTGGATTTTTCTTTTGTTGAGGCAGAGGCAAATGAAGTGCCCCCTCTCTGACATTCACACAGTCACTACATGCACTACGTGGGGTTTTTATGAGTGTTTTTCTATACTTCCAAAACAGGAAGAGAAAGTCAAACATGGAAACAGCAGGCACATATGGATGGATGGCTCCACTCTTATGCTCCAATGTAAGCATGTCAGCAGGTGCAGCTTCTCATTTCCCCTGGTGGGCATGTACAATGTCTGTCTTGCCCTTCTTGTAAAAATTAGCATATAAAACACCTAATGATTTTCAAAACATAACCAGATGCACTGAGTGCCCCAGTCACAGAGCCAAACTTGATTCCCATTTCTTCCGTGTATGGTCTGGATAGATCTGTGACACCAGGTTTGAATTCTGGTTCTGCTGCTTTTCTTCCAGGAACCTTGTTGAAATTTATCTTCTGTCTTAAGAAAAATTACAGAATGCAGCACAGCAGCAGCTATCAGAATTCATCTAAATTAATTCAGTTTTGTGATTGCAATTTTCTCAGTCTTTCCTATCCGACTGGATTAGTCTCTTCTTTAAATATCCACAATGATCCATTAACCCTCTCTTGAAGCATCACCCCCACAATTTAACACCTTGCTTCACTTTTCCATTCTTTTAACAGAAGGATGAAAATTTACATCAGAAAAATCAATCATCAACTGATAAAGCAAGTCTCTTTCTGCTTGGAAATATCAGCTAAGCACACAACCCATGAGCATCATGCTAGAAATGTTTGTGAGAACATAAGCAAAGAGACAAGGAATGGCAATAAAATAAGGTGGAATTATATAAGAAAGAAAGAAAGAAAATTATGCTATAATTTAGCACAAAGCGAATATTTACAAAGCTTCATAGCTCATCTTTATTATCAAATTCTGCCAAGCTTTTACATCTGTCTTAGGAAATGCACACTTTTGTGCCACTGAGGTCCAACAATGCCTCACAAGTCTTTTCACATAAATCACACGAAACAGACATGGCTTATTTTTTCATTCAGATACAGCATATAAAATTTAGGTTACAGGTGCACTTCTCTATGTTACCTTAAAAAACTAAGACCTGGAAACCTAGCTTTTTAACAGGTCTGAATCTATTGATTTTGTACTTTCTCAAAACAGTTAAATATGTCCACAGTGGCCAAAGCTTATGACAGAGAATGATGGACAGAAAGATTGGAGTTCACACATCCCTGCAGAAAGTCTATCAGCAGCTGTCGTTTTTCAGTTTTTTATTTGAAGGAATGTAAGCAGAAAACATCTCCATTTTAGTGAATACAGCTTTTCCTATCTACGAGATTCCCACTGCTGAGATCTAATTTTTCACCCTTGAGCTGTTAATAATTAATAATCATTCTCATTAAATTTCTGATATAAAAGTCCTTGGGCACTCACTTTTCTAAGCATATAGAAACTTCTTACAACACAATTATGAATAAACCTGCCACAATGTGGCATTTGTGTTTCAATAACAAAATAGCTGAACAACAGATTTTTTTTCCTTAACTTTCTTAACTTCTTGAACTTTTCACTAAGCAAGTAAATCTCCATGTTAAATAAGGATTATTCATTTATAAATCTCCAATTTGACTTCAATAAAGTGACTTGTCAGAGTGATTTACAATATCACTCATACAACGTAAAAATTTTTGTTCAGAAAGCAAAAGTTGACTAATGACTCATTTTACAAAGAAAATTTCTCATCAGCAACCTCTACAGACATTGGTAGACCTCAGGATACTTCTTTGTATTTCTGCCCTAGGTTTCAAACTAAATACATGCAATAGATATTTTATCATCACTTACAGCCTTCAGTCATGCTCAATAGTTCCTCACTATTTTCAGATGGAACAGGCAATGTTCACAAACATAGTGAAGTTAATTCAAGGGACGTTCTTAAAAGAGTAAAAGCTGTTTAAGCTTTTCTGAATAGTGAAGCAGAACTTGTGTTTTTATTCAGCGTGATGGACCAAGGTGAGAGTTTCCTGATGTACAGTTTATCTTCTGCATGTGCTTGATTGCTATTTAAAGTCCATTAAAAGGAAAACCGTGTATGTTTTTGGGGAAGTTACAAATTACACCACAGGGCAGCAGAAAGAATTTGCTGATGTGCTAGGAGTTTCAGGCCAAAAGTGTGTTAAGAAAAGCTATTATGAAGATAGAAGTGGAAGATTCTACTTTATTAAATACCAACAGTTTCAGGAACGCTGCAAACTCCTTAAAGCTGTCAATACAAAGATGACCATTGTATAAATAATTACATAGATACTACAGAATATGCTGCTCACTATTTAAAGTGATGTACAGCTGCATCATTTAAAGTGCATAATGACAAAATAACCCTTTGATAATGACAAAAATACTTTCTTCTCAAAGTAGAACATAATATAATGAAAGGGAAACTTGTCAAAAGTATCATTGCTTTACTACATTACATTAAAAAAAATACTGTTTTGTAGCTGCTTAAGAAAAAAAGGTTTATTCACTACACATTAAAGATGAAATTATACCACTCACCAAGTTCTTAAAAAGGATCTCCCTGCAAATTGTCAGTGAAAGAGAAAATGTATCTCTGTCTACAGATATCTCTGTGAGTTATTCCCAGGTGCACACAAAATTCAAAAAGAAGTACAAGCAGCTTAGAGCTGCAATGCCTTTGGGACTTTGTGGTGGTGTTTATTCATTCCTCACTGTGTGCTTGATACAAGAAGGCTCCCAAACTGTGTCCCACCTGAACCTGTAGTAAATCCCCTTTCAGTAGAAGTTCTTATGGTAATCACAGCCAAGCAAAGAGAACATGAGAAACCCAGGAAACAACACAAGAAATTGCTGGACAGCAACAAACAACAGAGTGAGAAGACGACAGAAGTTACAAGTGGTGCCAAGAAGGATGGTTGAATTGCATGGTTAGCTAAGGGGAAGCTATGTGAGAAACAGCCACACTTTGATGAGAAGCAGGGAGGAGTGATAGCACCTCTCAAGTGAAGAGTCTTGCAAGACCAAGAGCTCTTAGCTGGCCACAGCAGTGATAACATTTAAGGCTGAGAAGACATAGGTAACACTGTTGGTAACATCAAATTTGGTTATGGGTGTGGTAAAACTGAGATTAGCAGGGGAAAATAATTAGAGACAGGTTTTTTATTTGGGAAGGAGACAAGTGTGTGAGGGGATGGACAAAGCAGGGGAAAACGGAGGGAAGAGGAGATAAAAGGGCCCAGCCAAGGTGCCAAGCCCAGCACTTTTCCTTGTCTTATTAAACTCTACACCTGTTTTCTCTGTAACTCTGCTTAAGTGTGCCTTCTGTTCTGTGTGTGAGACATTAGCAAACTTCATGTTGGACTAGCTGACAAGTAGGGTAGCAAACTACATACAATAGCCAAAGATGAGATATATCTACTTCAACACATCCCACCATTTCTTTATTCATTTTCTTCCCACCTCTCAACCCCCAGCTCTAAAAACACCAGAAATGTCTTAGCCAAATACATACCTTACTCTGTGAGACAAAATGATGTACCTCCCATTTTTAGCCTACCTCTGAATCTGAAGGGAAAATGTTATATTATTTTCAAGACCATGTACCTGTAATGTAGAACTTCTTGCTGACCTTCTACTCTGCCCACTTTGACCTCACCCTCAGCCACTCCCTCTTCTCATGGTGCCACACTCACCCCTTTTGGTGTTCCTCATACTTCCCCAAATGGGAAGGTCATGCTTTTGTTTTCTCTTCCTTCCTTCCTTTGTTTTCTCTTCTCTTCCTTCTTTGTAATTCAATCCTCTCCTCCCTTCTCAGACACAAAAGCAATTTATCTCCTTAAATCACACCTTAAAGCCTTGTCTTGTCCCTGTTGTTTAATAATAACTTCCTTCTGAACCATTTTGTGATATTTTGTATGAATGCCACTATATAATTTACCTTGTTTTTATCTGCTGGAGCTCCATAATAAGTTAAGAGATGCAAATAATCATGGAAACATGCACATCATTAAACACTTTCCTTAAAAAAAATCATTTAATTAGAATATTGTCTTCCTCAAAATTGCAGCATTGAATGCATAGTTGTAACTGAGACATTATGCAAAATTAAAAGATTTCAATCAATGCAGAAACATAAACACTAAGCTCCAGGCAATAGGGTAGATTATCATATTCCATGTATTATTATAAAGTCAGAGGAGTTTTTTTCCTGTTTTATGTAACTTTCCCTGAAGCTTAGTGTCTCTCAATTACAAGCTGCAGTCTTGTCCAAGTCAGCCATAAAGCTATATGCACACTTTATAGCAAGCAAGTACACAATGGAGAAAAAGAATTATTCATTTGAATGTCATCAGCTGATAACTCTCTATTCAGAAACACTGAATTAAGCGAGAAGAAATCAAGAATGAACTGTAAGTACCAATATTCCATCAAGCACTTCATGCTAGTTTATCCAAAATACTACTTGTAAAAGTCTCTATACAATGCTGAGACATCAGTTATTGAACAAATGTTGCTGTATTCACCTTTTCTTTGCAAACAGTAATGCACTTCTGTCAAGCCAGCAATTGATAAGTGAGCAATGAAAAGAACTTTATGGGTCATCATGTCCAGCCTGTTGCTAGTGCACTTTTCCCCTAACTGCTTATAGACATTTTTTAGCAAATGATAAAATAATGGCTTTCTCTTTCTCAGCTATTTGCAACTAAGTGGCTCTATGTTAGGAGCAGTAAATCCCAACACCAGTCCCTAAATACAAGGTCTTGCATTTTGCACTGTTGACTTTCAGCCCATTTCTCTCCCTTCAGTCTCCCTGCCTTTCATTTCACAAATGCCTCCAGGCTTCATCTATCACCACATTTCACAAGTGCTACTTCTTATGCAAGGTCATCAACATGGATGCTAAAATTGTCTCCAAAACCACCCTTCAAGGCACTAGACCACACTCCAAAAAAACTGCCACCTCCTCTATCACACCATACTTAGACCTTTAAAAAAACCCCAAACATTTCCTATGCAGCAGCTTTGGGGCTGTTTAACGTTTTTTTAAGGATGATTTCCAAATTTTTGAAAGAGTAACACCCAACCTAAACTCACAGGCTGTATTACATGCTTTGGTACTAATTTTTGTTATTCTGTCTAGTGAATATCCAAGCTTGAAGCAGCATAATGTACACATAACCTGAAGCAGAATTAAGGCTTGAAAACTGGACATAAAGGTTTATGTTTTTTCACTCTACCAAATATTCCAATCAGAACCCAATTAACATTACACCATCAACACACTTTTCAGTATTTTTTTAATCTTTCTTGTAAACAGTTGTTATATTTATATGACATAAAGTTATTTATTTTAATGAAGAAGCACCTAAAACAACAGGAGCTCCCGAACTGAAGGTATTACTGAGACAATCAGCAATGACATAATACTTTGTCCTACAAGTTTGCTAAGATAATATACAATATGTATATATACACATGTATAAGTAACTGGTGAGAAAGGGAATGTGTGAAAAGAAATACTTAAGTCTTGAACACAGCTACAAGTCAGTGAAAACAACATAGGTTTCAAATCACCTGCTTTTACAGTGTATATGGAATATGTGAAATAGCATTGCATTAGTTTAGCTCCCAAGCAGAGTAGAGAGAATTAGTAACACATGAAAGCAAAAGCCATTCATTTGGTTTTACTTAGTTAGGGACCCATCCCTGCTGAACACATTAAACTGCAAATCCTGAAAAAGAGCCACAGTTTTGCAGCAATGTTATCTGCAATTTAATTGCAAGATCCCTGCAAAAAGCTCACTTGGGTATTTTGAAATATAGTGACTTCCTTCCAAATACCTAATTTATGGCTTTTTTGTACCAACCATATTAAAAAAACATGATGTAGGGGTTGAGTAAGCTGGAAATTAGACCTGCACAAATAGGCTATATTTCAAGACTCTTGTGATAACCTTAGCAAATTAGAAGGGAAAAGATCTACTCACATTGGTAAGCATGATATGGCCAGTTTTATTGTGCTGAGACAGAGATAATTCAGCACTTCTACACATTTCATTTTAATCGTCACAGAATTAGTCATCAAAGATTAAAGCTGCTTTCAAAGGAAATGTTAAATCAACAACTGGAAAAAATGTATTTGAATACATTTTCCCAACAAATGCTAATTCACTTTTATTACCAAGTTTTAGCCTGTGGCATCTTTAATATGCATCAAAACTACGACCACATAGAAATTAATCTACTTCAATCCTGTTTTCTAGTTTATAACTTTGCTGGGAGGCTTCCCTCTGTGTTACTTTCTGTGTCCTTCCCTTCATCTGTCCCTGAAAGACCCATCAGCAACTGACTGAGCCTGTCCTTGTACCAAGCACAATGGTGGCAGCACAACCAGCCCAGGGCTGTTGATTGCTTTTCTAGTGACTCTAACTCACTGAAGGTTGGAGAAAGGAAAAATTCAAGAAGAAAGTGTGAGACTGCTACAGAACAGCAGGATTTGACTTTGACCATGAGCAAAGTCTGCTCTGACCAGGGGAGCACGGTCTGCTGAGGACACTGACAGCCCTAAACATGCTGTCAGGAAGCCAAATGAGGAAGATTTTGTGGTAGACACCTATGATTTTTTAGTGTCTCTTATGCTGTATGCATGATACAGTGCACATGGCTTATACTGCCATAAGAACCTTCAAGGTGAAATGGCAATACAGCACAGCCACAAGGACTGAGCTCTGGAGGGGTATTCATACCCTCCACAAAGAGAAATTGACTTCTCACCATTGATCTTTGATCGTGCAGCAGCCAGAGGGAAGTGCAGTATTCCATAGACATAAGGACAAGTTCTGAATATTCCTCGGATTCAGTCACCTTGAGGTACAGCCCTATACACATATAGACTTGAGCATGCCTGGTGAGCATCCACAAGTAGAATACAAGCAGAGACATGACTGTAACAAAGATTTTACTGCAGTCTTATGTAAATAATCTGATTTCAAATTCAAACAGTTCTCTGAGAAAGTAAAATGCAGTATAAGATTGACAGGTTGCAATGTACTCTTAGAAACTGAAGTACTACATGGCACCAGAGCAGAAACTAAAGTAAGAGTGTTACAAGTAAGACACATAATAAACACATAGAAAGAACAAAAGCAGCTTGACATATCTATCCTCTCTTTTACTTTACAGGTTTCTGTTCTAACAGACACTGTTCTGGCAGACACTAATGCCATCCCTCTGAATCAAGTCCATAAATACTGCCATAATCTCTGACCTTGTCCATGCACACATGAAAAGCTCCATCAACTTGAAAAAACTGCAATGAGTAAAGTCAGCTCCTCTGTGCTTCCTTGTTGTGTGGAACCACCCCAGGACCAGAAAATCATCAAAGACTCCTGTCAAGGAGCAAATTACTAAATCCTTTTCCTCAGTTTCTGCTGGTATATATACATAAATACTGGGAGCTTTCCAGCCCTTGAAGGTAGCTGTTTTCTGTACAGCAGTGAAATGCTATGGCCATGCCACGAGTGCTCTTGTGTCATTCTCCTGGCACATGCTGTGGGCCACATGACTGGAACTGAAACTGGGATACAGAAAGCGAAGGCACAATCAAAACCTCTTCAGGGACAGACAGCCAAATGGACAATGAAGAGTTCCAAAACATCAGACTTGGGCAAGCAAAGGCAATAAATACAGAATGAGCTAAGCATAAACTGCAAAAGAATACTACAGTTTGTCAGTCGACACTTGTGTCTTCATTAAAATTATGTTTTTATTTTTCCTCATTTCTACAAGCTCCTATTCTTTGTGAAAAGAATGCAAGTGAAAACTTGAAATAAATTTTTAAAAAGTGTCTCAGTCGTTCTGCAGCATTTTTTCTCTCTTTTAGAAGCAGTCAAAATTTCTATCAGAAAATGTGAGTCTTGTCCTAACTATAGGATAAGAGGTACAATTGTAGGGGCAGAAGAAGAATTTCAACCAAAAGTAAAAGAATTACAGCAGACTTTATGTAATCTTGGAGGAAAAGAACTGATTTTGTTATTTAACTCACAATGGTGCATACATTTCAGGGAAATACCAGGGCTGGAGTATGTTTAAAAAACAATATGCCACACAGTGATAGTGTAACTACTAAACAGTCATAGTGTAAGCAGCAAACTGCAAAAAGAACCATAGTGCTGTACAACCAACATGCTGGTTAAACTAAACCATCATTCCTCTGATCCCCCCACCCAAAAAAAATCCTGTGTCTTTCCTGCCTTTGCAGACTGTGTCACACCTTCTTCACAGACTACACGGACTTCACCTGACAGGAATACAAAGGTAAATTCAGCAATACCCCATTGCAAAATGAAGCAATATTGTTTTTCAGAATGACTGACTGTACTTCAGAATATACCATTTCCTTCTGTTTTTTCACACAATCTTTGCCAATACGGGCATCAAGAGTGGATTTGAAGTAGTTATGCCTGCTGTGAGTGACTTCTGAGCCTTCTAGGCATGCAAGAGAGACAGAAAACTTCCTAATGTTCTTCAGTGCTTGGTAAGTAGAGAACTTAGACAAAGAATGGCTTACTACAAGATTGACTAGCTGATGAATACAACAATTCTCAGATCTGATGAATTGAGTGGATGAATGGACAGAAAGGAACCACTTAGGACTTTTCCCAAGGGCAAACTGGATACAAAGATTTTAAGATTGGCAGACTAAATCACTAATAAAAAGCTTTAAATTGGAGATCTTATTTAAGAAAGTGTAAAAGGCATTCTGTATTCCTACATACACCTTTGTTGTCTACTTTCATTACTAAATGAAAGCCAGAAAGGAATAGTTTATGCAATGTCATGCATGTGATCCATGTGCTTGTGTTCATTCAAGACAACAAAGCAGCGAGAACCTATGGCTTCTCAGCAGAGAGCACAAGACAACAGGCTGCTCAGACTGAGGCTAATCAACACTATTCTGCTACTTCTTCATTTGAAATATTTTCAAAGTATTAAAAAAAGACATTTTGACCACTTATTTTTTAACTCCAGCATAGGAATTTTGTCTGATCCAGACTCTTTCTGCAAACAGGTGTGCTTGTGGAGGTGCAGCTGGCAAACCTACTTTTTCCAGAGAAATATTATACCAGAAAATGTCTCAGGATCCCTAAACATATAACACCACATCAAACTTGAGTCGTCTCATGAAGAAAAATCAAATAGAAATAGTGCCTAACTAGGAACTGTGCCTCAGAGGGCTGCCATCCCTCCTTAGGTTACCTGCTCCAAGTGTAGGACAGCATTCATATCATTTTGACACAGAGAATGTATTGTGCTTCCTTCTTTCTATGCCAACTAGGTACTGATTCCCTCAGGACATGCTAAAAAGAGTCACAAATTAAAAGTTGCAATGGACAAAAAAAAAGATGTCTAGATTTCTTTGCCCCTAGTGGACATGCCTGAAGATCAGCTGCAAACAAATGAGACAGTATGGTGTCTCACACTGCACAGCTCACAGTAGTAAATTTCCACTTCATTTAACTCTGACAGCACACACGAGCACACTTGTGGTTTATCTAGCTGTGCTTCTGTTAACATTAATATCATTTAGCTCACACAAGACCACGCTTTAGTTACTACATGCATTATAATGATACAGAGTTAAAGATACAATCATAGAACTGAAGTTTAAATATTGCCTCATGAGAAAGGAACGCAGGGATTTCTAAAATAAAACCCATAGAAAATCTGTAATAGATTATTCAGCATTTCACCAATTATCATTTTCTCATGAATAAATTCACAAAGGAATGATGAGCTTCACCCTTGCTAGAGCAGACTGAGGTAACAAAGTAAGCTGCTGTGAGAAAAACTGCTTTAAGATGGCATGATACTGAATTGGTGGCTGTCAGATAGTAAATGTGATTTCTGTTCTGAGTACACTAACTCCGTGTCTTCCAGGGAAAAAAAATAAAAAAAAAAAAAAAAAGAAAAATGAAAATAAAAGAAAAGAAAATCCTACACAGTAAAATTATACTTTGGATAGGAGAGGGTTATGAAGGTAGAATACAACTGTTAGTTTTGGATAAAGAGAAAGCCATCACCATAATCTTAGTTTTGCTTTGTCTATAATAATTACTGGGATTTTCTTGATGACAAAGGAGTGAGAGGGAGGAAGAAAAGAAAAATCAGTGTGTGGCTGTAAAATTCCACTTTGTACACTGGATTTTAATTAAGGAATGCATCAGGTCATCAGCCCTGAACTGCTTTCCAGTAGTAAAAAATTGACTGACAAAGATAAACTGACTGATTTTTTCCATAGAATGGTTTGGGTTGGAAGGGCCTTTAAAGTCCATCTAGTCCAACTCTCCTCCAGTGAGCAGGAACATTAACTAAGTCAGGTTGCTCAGAGCCTCATACAACCTGGCCTTGGATTTTTCCAGGGATGGCACATCCACAACCTCTCTTGGCAACCTGTGTCAGTGTTTCACCACTGTCACTGTAAAAAATTTCTTCCTTATATCAAGTCTGAATTTACCCTATTTTAGTTTAAAATCATAACCCTTACTCTATCACATTAAGCCTTTCTAGGAAGTCTGTTCATGCCTTCCTTATAAGCCTTCCTTTAGGTACTGAAAAGCTGCAATGAGACCTCCCTGGAACCTCCTCTTTTCCTGGCTGGACTTCCACAGCTCTCATTTTTCTCTCATAGGAAAGGAGCTCCATCCCTTGGATCATTTTTGTGGCCCTCCTCTGGACCCACTCTAACAGGTTCACGTCTTTTTTGTACTTTCTCTGTGGTTTTGATGTATTATTGTCTTGACTGAAAACCAGAACCTTTAATAACAGGTAGGTAAACGAACTTTGCTTAGATCAAAGCACATGGCTGTGCCCATTAGTGACTGAGTAAACAGCAACGTGAAAAATGGTAACCCTTAATTGCAGCCTCAAGTGTAGCGCTGGGCATTCTGCATTTTCTGTTTATCCAAAACAAACAGTAAGTAGCTTGCCACATGTTTCTCACGTCTCCACGGACTAATTAAAACTGCCCGTCCCTGTTTCTGACCACCCGGGTGCCGATTAAATCTCCCTGGGTAAACATTGCTTCCAGCTTTCTTTCACTGATGCTCTCTGTGACCCTTTGCTTCTTTTGTGTAGTAGTTCACTATTAAATTTTGCCTGCTAATTCAGCAGAACGGTGCTGAACTGCAGCTGCCCCATTTATTTCGTTAAAGCAGTAACTTACTGAGCTACTGCAGTTAAACATAACGAGTCCTGTTGATGGTTCCTCTGAAGTTTCTGGTAGCATGCTTTCACCTTTGGCTAACGCTATCAGCAGCACACTCAGTGTCCTGTGCAAGACTCACAGGTGCCAAAATGTCTCTTGAAGGGCCATGTCTCAAACTGGACCTCCCAAGCTATCCTGCCAGAGAAGTTTCTCCTTAGAAAGAAGCTGGCCCTAGAGAAGCACCTTATTAATAAGAAACCAAAGGGTATTGGCACCCACAGTAATTACTGCTAAATACCACAACACTGCTAGTTGCAAAGACATAAATAAAATGATAGAGTCTCGCTGAGATTAAAAAATTAATTAATAAAAAAAGAACAAGCCAGGTTGTTAGAACTACTTAATCATGAATTAAGACACCAAGAATTTGGATCCAAGGCCTCTCAAATTATCTTTTCCAGTGTGCATTGTTTTGCATATATTTATAATGAATCGCTCAGGTTTTCATGACACTGAGTTCCATTCAGTCTTTTTCAAACCTAAATTAAAATGCCCATATGATTTTCTGTCTGCAAATGTGTTGCAGATAACTGCTGGTCTCTCCCTTCTATCAGCCTACTGGCAAATGTTTCCAGTAGCACCTCATCCAAAGGAGGAATTATGTTATCATATGGCTGTATCAAAAGCCCTTCAGATGCTACACAGCAACTCTTTGTATCCTAAATCATGCAGATTTATATCCTGAATCAAGACTATACAAATAGTACTACTAGCATCTATTTCCTCTGAACTGATTTTAATGCTATTCAGCAAAAAAAGAAGGCAAAATATGTACAATGCATTTTAATAATCCCAAAAACCTCAAAAAAACCTCTCAATTTAAATATCTTGTTGAAATATATGAGTAACATATGACAAGGGGAAAACAAAAAATTATTTTCACATACATATATACTTAATGTCCAGGATAAGGATAAAGTCAGAATGTTTTCACATCGTGCAGAGAAGCTTTTTTTTTTTTGAGGACACTAAATCTGGACCATAATGAAAGTCTAATTCCTTTGTATAACAGAAGACAAGGTATTACACATAGTATCAGAAGGCTTTTTTCCCCACTGAGACAGAATGCAGGGTTTTACACAAGTGATATGAGTTCTTCTTCCCAAGACTGTAACCAGTTCATTTAGTTTCTCCCACAGGGTGGTTAGTGCTGGTATGAAAGTCTTCATGGATGCTTTTCCATTGGATCTCCATGAGCTAAGTTCAGCTACCACGTTTGAAACCTAGAAAGTTTCATTGTTGGGGATTCACATAAAGGAAGATCTTCACATCATACCAAGAAACCCAAGAGCTGGGAGTAGGCATGCCCTTGGAAGGAGCCAGCATGGAGCCATGACTAATAAAATAACTTCTGCCCTAAAAGGAGACTCTTTAATTTCAGCAGTGAAACTCATGGTGAATTGTATCTAGACAGCCTAACTTTGAAAGTAATAACAATACTTTTTTTATAGGAGAATAAATGGGTTAATGGAGGGTCCTCTTAGAGAGGAAGCTGCTTCCCTTCCATACAAAAATGGGATGGGTGATAAGAAAAGGTGAAGCTCAAGAGATTGAAAGGCATTGCTAAGGAGGCCATGTAGAAAACAAGAGACAGAAGAGGAAAGCAAGTGTTTCTATAGATACATCACAGTAACATCAAGCCCAAAGTAGTTATTATGTGTTAATATTCATTGAATATCATCCCATATCAAGATGATGTGGGCTTGTTACATGATTTGTAATATATAACATTTATAATCAATTGTACCACTTATACGTATTTAAATACAAACAATGACAAAATCACATGAAAAAAACATGAGCTTTGCAATTAAATCACTTCAGCACATGGTATTGGGCTCCTGTAAAATGACATGAGGTTATGGTTCTTCTCAGTATCATTTTGAAAAAAGAGCTCACAGTTAATGAACCACAAATTAGCAAACACCTCTGCTGAATAAAAATGCACATGTATCAAAAGACAACGATATCACTGGGAGAGTAGAATTTGCCAGCAGAAAGCAAATTCAGAGAAATATCAGTAAATGTCTACAGAGGAAACAAAGTTCTGAGATCCAGGCC
The DNA here is from genome assembly GCA_037013685.1 of Acridotheres tristis. Lineage (NCBI taxonomy): Eukaryota > Metazoa > Chordata > Aves > Passeriformes > Sturnidae > Acridotheres > Acridotheres tristis. The sequence goes on along the minus strand of CM072886.1, from coordinate 114,018,629 downwards.
ACTTTATTTGTGAGGAATAATGATAAAACAAAGTTCATTTGCATGGAAACACATTGGAAAGGGCTTTCCATATCTGAATTCACGCCCTGAAGAGCACTGCACATTGATGGCATCCCAGTCAATCTCCCTAGGATGCTGGTGTGTTTGCATGGTGGCAGAGGACTTCAGTTCATGCCATCTGAGCCTGTAGCCTTTGGTAGGAGGCACACAGCTAATCCATCATGAATCAATTTGCTGTGAGCATCTCACAGCTCCTCAGTCTCATTCCTCTATCACACTAAAAAACTCTGCCTGGCAGAAATACCCAGTCAATTAAGGGAGGTGGCTGCTAGGAACCAAATGTGAAGTTATTTTTCTTCCATAGTTCTCTGCTGGGTCTAAATAATGAAATTTAAAGTGTTCCAAAGTAGCTGACAGTGCTTGTACAAGAGGGCTTCCAAGCAGCCACTTACTGCAGCAATTGCCAACATTTTCACATGTGGAAGATAATTGCCCTTCTGGATCATTTAGGAAACAAGCTCGGCTCTCAGCTTCAAAGCTCCAAACAGTGAGTGTCTAACTTTACTTAGACATTAAATGCCTTTTCTTGTATACTGAAGAAAAGCAACAGTAAACAAGTTTTTCTTTGTATTTTGGTGGCAATTCATGCACATCAGCTTCTGCCTGTTGCCTCTTGTCCTATTGGTTGGCATCACCAAGATTAGAGCCAGCTCTGTCATCTTGACACCCTCCTCTTGGATATTTTTACACGTGCATGAGGCAACCTTGCAGTCACACCTCTTCTTGAGGCTGAACAAGCCCAGTTCCATCAGTTTCTTCCTTGCAAGAGAGATTTTACACACCTTTGACCAGCTCAGTAACCCTCTGCTGGACCTGCTCCAGGAGCTCCATGTCTCTCTTGTCCTGAGGAGCCCAGAACAGACACAGCACTCCAGATGTGGCCTCACCAGGGCTGAGGAGAGGGGCAGGATCAGCTGTCCCAACCTGCTGGCAATGCCCTTCCTAAAGCAGCCCAGGACACCATTGGCCTTCCTGGCCACCAGGGCACTGCTGGCCATGGACAGATGTTGTCCACCAGGACCCCAGGCCCTTCTCTGCAGAGCTGCTTCCCAGCAGGTCAGCCCCCAGCTGGGCTGGTGCAGGGTGTTATTCTTCCCCAGTTACAGGACCCTGCATTTGCCCTTGTTAAACTTTAGAAGGTTCTTCTTTCTGCCCACCTTGCCATGATCATCTTTTCAGAAAAGACATTGTCCATATTATTCTGCAATACTTGGAAAATGGCAGCAGGACCAATGTGAAAATTTTTCCTGGTTAGAATTATTTTGCTTTATAAGTATGGCAAAAAACAAGTGGCCTACTTGTAATCCTGAAAGGCATCCTCCATTTCGTACAAATCATGCCCATTCAGTAACGTCAGTTTTGCCTCTGCCCCAGCTCAGCTAAAGCTGTTGGTTGGAGTGCCTAGACAAATACATAAATATACATTCCATACACTTAAAACAATATATAATTGTTCTGTATATCTTTTAACTTCAACTTCTGATTTATTTCAACTAGTGCATGCAATACAGAATAAAAATATAAATAGTTTCTTTGTGTTTCAGGAAACTAAACTGCTGTCTTTTCTAAAGATTACACGGGCATCTGATACATAGAAAGCATTCTTCCAACATAAAGCGCTAATTCTCTTCACGCATTTTAAACCCAACACATGTTATTTACTGAAGATTTAAGATGAAATTTCTATTCATAGACAATGTTCAGGACATAAAAGGCCTATTGACTTTCTAAAAAGTTAGAAAAATGCAAAGAGCTTATTTAATAGTTTCAAAACTGAAAAAATGAAAACTTGAAAAGTCAAACTATTTTCTTTACAGATTTCTTACATTTTCCAAATAATCAATTTTTGCTTGTAACAGGAACAAGTAATTTTTTTACAAACTAAGGAAATCAAAATTCTTTTTAACCTAATTGTTTTCTCCCAAAGGGATAAATACATCTTGTGACAGGGCTTGCTCTTACAGTACTATTTAGATTTATTCTCTATGCATTTCAAATCCAAAGATCAAAAGACATAAAGATGGAGAAAAAAAACTCTTAATCTGTGCCCCAAAGCTGCAAATGCATTAATATTCTCATCTTTCATGTTTGCAAGGTAATTACAGTAAAGAGCTCCATACTGTATATTTCAAGAAGAAACTTCAACTCTGATAATGGTGGACTTTGAAACAAGAGACAGTATTCCCTTTATTGCAGAACTGTTAGATATTTCCTGGGTTTAAAATTGAAGTCTTTATATCCACTGTGTTTATAAACACTCAAAAATGTTTTATCTTTAGAAAACCAAAAAGCACCTGCTGTTAATTGATTTTGTTACTTTTACAGCATGTAGAGATAAATAATATTAAAACCGTGTGAAATGTATGCTCTAACTCAATTTAACACAAAACTGTTCTCAATCTTTTAGAAAGTCAAATTTGTAACACAAATTTCATCCTTTATAAATTACCTTCTCCCCACAGCCTTTTTCTAATTATAAATAAGAATTATTCTGTTTATACTTCAGTAACAAGTTGTGATGACAAATGGCCAGAAATCTTTCTTTACCTTGGGAACAGTTCCAATAAATACATATATGCATTATTATTGAAGATCAATATAAAAACAATTTTTCTCCAAAATTTTTATTAAATTAAAAACAAACAAACAAAAAAAAACACAACAGTTTCTTGTTTGGCAATTTTTAACTGTATTAATAAAAGCAAAGACAATTTAAAAACATAGAGCTGGATTAAGTGGCTTTAGATACCATTCACAGAGGACATTAATTAATAATGTCTCATGTCTCATCTTAATAATCAGGAAACTATATGAACCTAAGGAAAACTTGAAGAGAAAAGTTGCCTTGGTCAGATATGGAGCTTTCATACATGAAAATTCTTTTCAACGGGCACCCTCCTATATAATTTATCATTATGCTACAGTCTGCATGGCCCACTAACACTGATGTACAGTATTTAAAACATGGAAAACTTATCATGTGCTACACGAGCTGCTTCATTTTTTTATAGACTTGTTTTTATTTCATGTTAAACTACCCCATGAATTTGACCAAATCTACGCATAGTCTATCTGTGCATAAAAATACATATATCTGATTCAGACTTTAAAAATTAATTTACTGATATATAGAAACTTCTGTTAAGATTTAACAGAATGGATCCTATCCTTCTCTTGCTGATTTCCTACATCTCTCAGTGAAAAAAAAATCGTTACAATTTACAGGGCATGTTTAACTGTACTCTCTTTATTAGAACTATTTAACAGCAGACTTTGTTCTCCTTCCTACATTCTGGTTTTGTATTTGCTTTGGAGATCATTAATAGCTTCTCCAGATTTCTTTCTTCTCTTTTTGTTTTCGCATTTTTAAGTCTATATTGAATATTAAAAAGCACAGAAACACGCATTTCAGCTCAACGAAAATTTGTTAATCAAAAAAGTGTGATGTCTCATGTCACCTATCTCATAGCTCTTCAGAGATCAAACAGATGACAACTCCTCTAAACAGAAGTTAATTCTCAAAAGGTTACAGCTACCTTTGCTAGAAAGACAGTAATGATTCCCTGAGAGCACCCTAATAATCAGTAAACCTTTGTCTTGAAAATACATCAGCAGTTTATTTCTGATAAACCACAGGAATTAAGCCAGGCAATAATATACACTTGGGATACCTCAAGTCCACCTACTAAGTATTTAAAAAGCATGAAAAACTATTTCTTAATTACTTTCAAATTTTCTTAAATGTTCTAAAAATATATATCCACATGCAAACATACTAAATTCTGTAACAAGGAAGAAAAAAAAAATCTTACACCCTGATGTACATTCTTACCTGATGGCATGTATGGACATAACATGGCTGTTATGAGTGATCAAGAAGTTTTGTGCTGAACCTCTTAGACTGTTTAATTCTGCTTTGATGTAAATCTGCTTTGATTTTTAAGCCTTATTTTCTGCAACCCATAATTGTTCTAAGCTTAGAACAGGAAACAGCCGGAAAGAGAAAATAATTGTGGGTCCTGCTCTCTGTGTTCACACTAGTAAACAATAGACTTTGGCATGGAATTTGCTTTTGTACATAAAGCATATAAGCAATTGCATACATAACTATACCACAAGCTTCAGAAAAGCAGCTTGCATGGTGTTTTAAGGATTAAGAACCAGGCAGTGAGTGTGTTGTACAAGTACGGCCAAGAAAGGAAAGACTTGCACCTTACAGGTGTGTGCACATACACCCTGGTGGACAGGAAGCAAGTTATAGCTTACAGTGGGTTTTCTTAAGCCAAGGTGAGTTTTTGATGCAATGATGCAGTGATTTTGGGTGTTATGAAAGAGCACTCCAGGAGAATCATGGGGGGAAAGGACAGAAGTTCACACTAATGGAGAACCACAGATTCACAATATGGGTCAGGCTGGAAGGAGCCACAGTGGGTCATCTGGTCCAACCATCCTGCTCAAGTGGGGTCATCTCAGAGTACATGGCACAGGATTGTGTCCAGAAGGGTCTTGAATATCTCCAGTGAGGAAAATTCCACAAGTTCCATGGGTAATCTGTGCCAGTGCTTGATCACGCACCCAGGAAACAGTTCTCCCTCATATCTGTCAAATTTTCTCCTCAAATCTTCTCATATCATACTCTTCATTTCTTGGGAGACGATCCCAAGGTCAGTCAGAGAAGCAAAACCATTGCCCTGGTTTACGGCAAATTTAGGAGGAAATTTCTACAGGGGTCCCTCTAGAAAGCAGATGCAAGCAGCTCCTCCCCCAGCTGGTTCAGGAAGAGATTTCTACAGTCCTTGCCTCAGATTCTGAACTAGATTTCATTTCAGTCAAGCTTGCACTGCCTTTTCAATGCTGCTGCATCATTTCTGCTGATTTTGTTTTTTCTCTCACATGAGCTCTGAGGAAATACTCAAGGCCAAAACTGATTTCAGTAAACTAGCTTTATGAACTGCTAATCCTGATATCGGACCTATGATCCCCTGAAGATCCACTGTGTTCAAAGGAAACATCTTAATAATAAGAAACATACTAGATCAGCAGTTCTAGGATTATAGACTAAAAATGCTGTGAAGATTTTGATGCCAAACTCTGACCCTGATAAACTCTGCATTGTTGGGAATAATTAATGACTATTCCCAACTTCCGTTGAAGTCACAGTTCTGTCCTTAAGTCTCCCTTGCACCTTTAAAATGTAATTTTCTGTTTTACGCTACATTTTATAAAGAAGGTGGAAGTGTTTAATATCTAGTTCATGCCTAAATCAATTTGAATCCACAAACCAAGGGAATCTGACATAGCCTAATTTGGACACTACAGAGTTTTCACACTTCTTAGCATCACATTTTTAGAGCACCATGCAGCACTAGGTTTTTTTTAAAGCATCCTGCAGAGTTCCCTACTTCCTCCCCAGAACAGTGAGAGCACTTGCCTAGGTAATAGAAGACAAGCTCAATTTCTCCTTCAGCATTCCAAAAGCCAAACTGATTACTCTAAACACCCCTCCCCCAACCCCCCCCCCCCCCCCCCCCCCCCTCCCCCCCCCCCCCCCCCCCCCCCCCCCCCCCCCCCCCCCCCCCCCCCCCCCCCCCCCCCCCCCCCCCCCCCCCCCCCCCCCCCCCCCCCCCCCCCCCCAAAAAAACAAACCAAAGACCCCCCCTCAACACATTCCCCCCCCCCCCCCACCCACCCCACCACCCACCCCCCCCCCCCCCCCCCCCCCCCCCACCCCCCCCCCCCCACCCCCCCCCCCCCCAAAAACCCCCCCCCAACCCCCCCCCCACCCCCCCACACCCCCCCCCCCCCCCCCCCCCCCCCCCCCCCCCCCCCCACCCCGCCCCCCACACCCCCACCCCCCCACACCCACCACCCCCCCACCACCCACCACCCCACCCCCCCCCCCCCCACCACCCCCCCCCACCCCCCCCACCCCCCCCCCCCCCCCCCCCCCCCCCCCCACCCCCCCTCCCCCCCCCCCCCCCCCCCACCCCCCCCAACACACCCCCCAAACAACACCCCCACCCCAACACACCCCCCCCCCCACCAACACCACCCCGCCCCCCCCCCCCACCCCCCCCCCCCCCCCCCCCACCCCCCCCCCCCCCCCCCCCCCCCCCCCCCCGCCCCCCCCCCTCCCCCCGCCCCACCCCCCCCCCCCCACCACCCACCCCCCCCCACCCCCCCCCCCCCCCCCCCCCCCCACCACCCCACCCCCCCCCCCCCCACCCCACCCCCCCCCCCCCCCCACCCCACCCCCCCCCACCCCACCCCCCCCCCCCCCACCCCCCCCCCCCCCCCCACCCCCCCACCCCCCCCCCCCCCCACCCCCCCCCCCCCCCCCCCCCCCCCCCCACCTCCACGCCCCCCCCCCCCCCCCCCCCCCCCCCCCAACCCCCCACCCCCCCCCCCCGCCCCCCCCCACCCCCCACCACCCCCCCACCCACCCCCCCACCCCCCCCCCCCCCCCCCCCCCCCCCCACCCCGCCCCCCCACAACCCACCCCACTTCCCAGCCCCCCCCACATACCCCCCCAATAAACTATACATTATGGACGGGTTTAGGTTCCCCCCCTCCCCCCCCCCCCTCTCCCCCCCCCCGGGGGGGGGGGAAAGGGGGGGGGGGGGCCCCCCCGCCCCCCCCCCCCCCCCTCCCCCCCTTCCCCCCTCCCCCCCCCCCCCCCCCCCCCCTCCCCCCCTCCCCCCCCCCCCGGGGCCCCCCCCCCCCCCCTCTTCCGCCCCCCCCCCCTCTCCTCCGGCCCCCCCGCCCCCCCCGCTCCTGAGCCAGGCCCCTTTCTTTTTTTTTTCCTTATACCCAAAACTTTTTCCCCCTCCCCCCTACTCCAAAAAATAAAGGGGGAGTCTTCTTGCGAAAAGGGTTTTTTGCCTTTCCTTAAACCATACCTGTCTTTTCAAACCAAGACAACAGGTTGCCAGCTAGTCTGACTCCAAGAGTGAGTGTATGAATTGAGAACAGAAAAAGGATTAGAAAGGGACAGGGAAGGAGGGGCATCTGTTTCATTCTGTTTGCTGGGGACAGAGAATAACATAAAACCATATTTCAGAGCTTATCAGACCACCTGGAGTCTGGACTGTACTCCAGGCTGATTGCTGTATTTTGGCAATTACTGAAATATATAAGCAGACCTGAAAGTACATCCAGAACTCTTTTCAGTCTCTTAACAGACTCATTCACAGCTAACAGGATAATGTATCTTCATGCAATTCTCGGTATCTCTCCTGCACAGTGAATGCCTCAGTGAAAAGTGACCACTTCAGGAGGTGCAGTAAGATCCTCCCAAAAGAGCTTCTGGTAGTGCTGTCCTAGCCAGAGCCATCCTCTCTCTGAGGAAATCAGTAAGGTCAAACAGTGGTTAATGAGAAAAGGAAAGGTCAGTGTAGTTCTTTGCTACATTGTTTTGTCTCTCTTGCATGCACAGTGAGGTTCGACCATCCTTGTTAGGAAACAAAGATAATCCCATGTGATCTAGGCAACTGATCATGTAGTTCTGATACCTGGAACAATCACCAGGAGTGGTTTCCAATCAGACATGAGCCTGAAATACTTCTACATAAATTGATTAACCACTTACCTTGAATAATGCATACATATATAAAGAATCAGATCCGTATGTGCAGAACTTGCCTCCACCAACTGGAAGAAAATATGTCTAATGAGTAATGTTATCAGCTCTACTGCAAACAGCAGGCATCTTCCATGCTGCTTACATTAAACTCTCAGTGAGTAAGGCAAATGACATAACTTCTGCTCTAAGTTAGCATTTCCCCATTACAAAAGAAAAAATATCAAAACCTTGCCATTAATCACATCTTTGCTCGTAAGCAGCACCACACCATTACTCCAAGATAGGTTTTCAGTAAGTAATAAAGTACTAACAGGATAATGGCAATGGAATAGCAAATGAAATCTGTTCTTGCTCACATTTGTTCCACTTCTTTGCACTGATAGTAAAAATACATAAAATGCGATACTGCAGATATCCATATGCAGTGCGTTAAAACGAAGAGGAAAAAAACACCCTAGTGGATAGCACTTTCTCTCATGCATCATCAACCACTTTCTGCCAAAGTCATACTAAGCTGCTAAGAAGCAATAAAAAACTGCAGCTGGAGAGCTACAGAAGATTCAGGGCATGTAAACATACACCAGCCTAAAAAAAATAACAGTTCTCATCCATAAAGACGTCCCTATTATCCATCTTTTTGTGTGTATTTTTCACATCCTCTCAAATTAGAGTTTGCATTTAGTCAGTGACTGGATGCTCACCCTAAAACATTTCTAACTTCAGCAGCCTGTGAGTTCAGCAATACATTCCAGTCAAAACTTTGCCCAGCCAGACTACAACCCACTCACAAACTGACTTTCCAAAAGTTTTCCAGCAGACCAATGTGAAGGATGTATATGCCCTATGATCAATTTGCATCCCCATATCCAAATCCATCTGCCTTACTAGGCTGTAGGGAAGTGATCAGCTCAAGAGACCAGGTAGCCATTAGTACAACAGGATGTGACTAATTGTGGAGAGAATCCTCCAGGCAGGAATATGTGTGGAATAACACAGGACTATATTCATAGTGGCTGTATGAGCATCTCTATCCAATGCACTCAAATCTTCAAACACCCAACACTTCATGGTAAGGAAGTTAAAATTTAACCCCTCTAAGGAAGCAGATCCCACCAACACTTCGGGTGTGAAAACTACAGCAAGTCAGCAAAGCATGTCATACAGATCATGTGATTATACATTATATACTACAAAATAACAAGAAAAAATGAACACAAAATTCTGCACATGCTAGCCAATACTTACATGACAGCAAGTAATGGTATGAACCATATAAAGTTAATAAATGTGTATATTTGGCAGAAAAGAATAAGGAACTAAAGAGAAAAGAGCATATTTATCTTATTCACTTGACTAAAATCAATTTTGGTAAGAAATACAACTACAATTGCTATTACTCATGAAAAAATGTGTTTATGAAGTAATTCATATTACATCATGACATTTTCATTAGATGCAGTGCTTTTGCTCAAAGAGAACTCCAGTATAGTATTAAAATGATTGCCAGCTGCTAGCTCTGCTGCCTTGAGTTAAATTAAAAAACATGAAAAATCAGCTTTTGATTTGCAGTGTTTTAAATATTTTCCAAAAAAACTTACAGCAAAAGCAAGAACATGAGCTCCTTCTTAGCACTACCTGGGACTGTATGCACAACCTTCTGTTACCAAGAAATAGTTTCAAACAACTTCATTGCAACAGTGGAACAGGAATGTAATAATTAATATGCAAATGATAAGTGCATATTAATGTAATTAGTACAAAGAGATAGCACTTGTCAGATAAAGACTACTCATTTGAATTCTTTTGCAAGTGAGCAAGATTTGGCCATGGTTGGAACTCCATGTACACAGAGGCAGTAGTGCTTCCTTGCCACAGCTGTAGATCAGATGTAACACCAGCAAAGACTGAATTCACACACTGAAAAACATTACAAGATGTGATTACAGCCTTCAGCTCTTCTCCTGTCTTTCACTGTTTATTGCAGTGAATCTCTTCCTATTAGATTTATTTATTACATTTCCGAATCCTTCTGGCTTTATTACTTTGAAGGTGATTATCAAAGTACAACATGCAACACCTTCTTTCTCCATTCTTCAACTCAAATGACTTGTGTGCTTGTCCTCGAGGAGGTACAAAAGAAGCAATATCTAAACTGAGTAGTCACGAATAAACCTGTGCCTTGAAGTTTTACACCTATCCTAAATGTTTCCTGAAGAGTAGTTCCTGAATAACAGTGCTGAAAAAATAGTTTGAAAAATACTGTGCATGTCTTTGACTACAGCAGAAGAAAGAATAACGTATAAACCAACAGGTTTTGTAAGCTGCTTTAAAGACAACTTGTTAAAAAGAAATTGGGTCTCTAGTGCTAACCCACATATTTTGTCTCTATGCTGTCTTTATGTTCGGCCAAGTCACACATAGTTCATTCTAATTTTGTCTCACTAAAGAGGATATATGGTGCATTTGTACACCTCATCCTTCCACAATTTCCACAAATGATAATTCATGCTGGGAATCTGCTCCACATATAGCAAGGAGAATACAATTTGCCTGCAATTTTATGAGTAGTCTCAGCTTCATAAATGTACTCAGCATACTATTGCCAGCTTTTGTTTTGACCTTATTCATAGTTCCCAGTTTACAATCTTCTAATATTGCATTTCTCTCACACCTGGCTGTAACCGTGGAAAGGGGTATTAACCCTTTAGATGCAGCAGAAATAAAACACACAGCTACATGATCGTCTTTCATTATAGGAAAGAAAGAGACAAGTTTATTCAGAAACACACTTGGTTTTATAGCATGACTCGCAACTCCAAGAGTAGAAAAAGGTGATTGGTTCAGAGAGAAGCCACCCCATTCCCAGGGCCTGATCATGCACCACAACAGGTGTTCTGTCTTTGTTGTGAAATTCCTCTCTATTTTGACCAAGTTTTCACCCTGGGAGAAATTCTCCCTAACTTTCAGCTGGACCAGCTTATCGGCTGGGAACAGAGCTCAGAAGCTCTGGCCTAGAATATTTTTCAGGCTGTAATTTTCTTGCTTTCTCAAAATGTGTGCCCACACCTGGCTGCTCTGGAAACTTCACTAAAATACAGTGTATAGCTAAAATAAACTCTGTTGTGACATTTCTATTGTTAATAAACCTCATCACTATTTACAACATTAATACTTTTGCTCTGTTAGAACCATGTTAACAGTTGCACAGCTGGTGGCTCAAAAGGCAAAAGAAAATGGTTTTCAAAATTAGGATTTTTTTTGCTTAATTTTATACACATGATCCTCTGCACATAAGTACACAAACAAGCAAAACTAGGGAAAATGCTTTTCTCTTTTTATAGGGTATTCAGTGTTTTTTGAAACCACAAATTGTGGTAACAACTCTCCATTTTGAAGCCTCTTCAGAAAGGATATACAGTCCTTTGATTTAAAAAAAAAAAAAAAAAAAAAGTGTGGGGGGGAACACTGGACTACCTTACAAGGTGAGGGAAAAAAAGGGTCAGGAACGTTTGGTCAGCATAGATTTTATGAAAAGAGGGAAGCTACTGTCATCACAAATCTCAAATCTGTACCTTACTAGTAGGTACAGGCATTTCCCCCATGATGAAATAATTACTAGTTCTGACCCCAGAAGGCACAAAACTTCAGATAAATCATTTCTATCTCAGCACAGACAGCACCTGCAGCCAACTGATCCCTGAAAAATATTTTCATGGGTTTCTGCCACATTTAAACATGCTTTCTGAATATCTATTGGGCAGGAGTTAGCACAAATTTTCTATTTAGTGAAAGGCAGTGGAGAGAACAGCCAAGTCAAAGGTTTATGGAAGGAAGAAAAGCTATCTGTTTTAGCATGTAGCTGTCATGAGTTACTTTATGGGATGTATGAAACCTAGCAAATCACATTCACATCAAAAAGAAACTACATCCAACACTGACTCAAATACATCCCCTTGCTGTTGCTGTAGCCTGAGTCTGACCTTCACATTACATTGAATAGAGGAGACAGAAAGAATGAGAGCCACATATAGGAGAGAATAAACTGTGAAACCTCTTAAAAATAAATATTTGCAAGTCCTAAAGAAAACATTAAGAAATAAGAGGTGTATGAAAAATTGTTTATGAGCTCTAACATAAAGAAAAGTGTCTTTTTTTTGTACACTTATAGATTAATTCCTTTGTAGAAAGAAGAGGAAAACTATGTGAGCATATATCACACAACACAGAATTCCAACAATTACTTATTTTTTATTTCCATCTATAAATTTGAAAATGCAGTTGCCAGCTATTTTGGTGCCTACTGTAATTTTCCTGCAGTCACTAGTCTCCAGACAATTTACGATAAGATTGATACATTAAATATGAAGTGGTTTCACTATTTGCCCTTCATGTCACATCCAAAACTTACTTAACAATCTATTTTAGTTAAAATAGGGGCTTATACTTAAAAAAAGAAAAAAAAAAAGCCTACATAAAATTGGTAAAGCACAATTATTGATAGGCTAGAGCCCAGTCTTAGATACACTTGAATACATTTAATGTCAGCTCTATGAATCTCTTGAATTTTGTACCTGTCAATCTAAACAAAACACAACACTAGTTTGTTCTTCAGTATGGGAATCTTTTCCCTATATACCTATTTCAAATTCTGAATCTGCTCAGTATTGAAAGCAATCAATCCAGCGACAGCTGAAACTCACATTTCTTTCAGAGGAAAACCAAAACATTTTAACTAAACCAAACATTTTTTATCCAAAAACATTGATTCAACAGTAATAAAACTATTCCATGAAAGTCCATTAATTGTTAGAATCATTTAAAACAAAACAGGTGGGCCTTCTACAAGTTCAGACCCTCAAATTCCTCATGCCACTGCTTTTCTGGATTGACTGAACAACTTCTCAAGGATTAAATCCTTCCCATGAGTCAACCACACATGGAGGTAGGCAGCAGGAAGTAACCAAAAACCCTGTTTGCACAGCAACACACACACATACACGATATACACTAATTTACTTGGTTTTAGTGACATTCTTCTAACATACTTCTATTTTATTGTTCCACATGTACATGTGCTCATATTTTTACAGGGATGGCTCAAGTTTCTCCATAAGAATGGTTGGATAACACACAGACTTTTGAATAAATTAAAATTTGACTTTTTAATCTAAAATAGTCTGCATAAAATTCAAATAAAATGAACTTGACAATGCTGTTTAATGCTTCTTGGAAATTTTTGTAAGCTTTGTCTTCCTTCTCCCAGGTGCTCTTCACCTGCATAATCTGTCATTATGCATTAAGACTAGAGATTCATACCATGTGTTAACAGAGAAAAGTATGTCACCTTAATCTAGACATCCATAGAGAAGACTGAAAATACATCAACAGGTGTCAATTCTCAGAAAGGCACCACAGTGGTATTTCTGAATAAAGGTAATGTTCTCTGTGAAAATTTCCCTACTGAGGGGGGTTTTGCCTTTCAGAAAAATCCAACCTTTTCTTTTGTTTCCTTACTACTTCTGACTTTTCCAAGTAAAATTACACCATTATGTAGTAGAGGGATATATAATATTTCACTCTGTATGGCAACAGCATCAATAGTTTTAATTTACATTAAAAAGAAGATTAAAAAGACAAATATTGAGAGATCTGTTATTAGTAGTTCCCAAAAATCCTGCTGCTTTTCTAGATGTAAAAAAATCTGGCTGGACAATGAGTTGTTTCTACTGTATCAATACTCAGCTCTCTCCCAGAGAATATATTTTATTTTATAGCTAGGAATAGCTAACAAATAGTGTAGTCTCTTTTTAAAACAATGTATTAATGGTGGCACTCCACAAATTAATCTGTAAGATTTGATCTTTACACCTTACATTTCCTGATTTAGAACCTACTAAACCTGAGGCATTTAGAACCTAAGGTATTTTGCATACCTTATATGCTTATATACTTCCCAGAAGGTAAAAAACATGAATTTAACATGGATGTGCCTCAGTGTTCCCTTCTCTTGGTGCCAGATGTTGTTCAACCTAAGAGATTAAAATTTTAGTAGTAAATTTTCAGTTACCTGAAACTGGGCCCTTTGAAGTCCATTGACTGAACAGAATGCTCTAAATTAGTGGGACAATAAAGAAGAGCACATGCACTTGTTTATTACTTTGACCACTTCATGGTTGTTTTTTCAACAGCCATGAAAGCAACAGAATCATGTATGAACCTTTGATCCCAAAGAACCCATAGTTCCAAGTATATTTAACCTGGTGCTTGTGACAGTCCTTGGAACAGCACCTTTGTTTGTTTTGTAGGCCCACAGGGAGTGGATGCTGGGTGACATGCTGACCTCAAAGTCATTAACAAGACGCTGGTCTTTTTTACTTGCTTGTAAAGAACAGAACACGCCCTGAAAACAAACAAATAATGATGATAATTGAAAATACACCCTTACTAGGAACATATTTTGAAACTCTAGTAACTTTTGAGTGTTCAAAGAACACCAACGAGTAGAAGGCAATGCTGTGATCAATATACAGAAAAAAATAAATCCTAGAGCCTCCATCATATTTCCAAGCTTTGGATATATGATTTTAAACTGAATAAACTGTGTGACTCAACTTCTCAACAATTAGGATGAGGCATAAGTGAAAAAAAAACTATGAAAATGCTAAGTGCCAAGATTTTCCTTTAGGAATTTACAGCAGATCTTTAAGTCTTAGCATCTTTGCCCCCCATGACTATATAGTATAGTATCAGCAATATTCCCAGCTAAATTCCAGCTAATGGAAATTACTTTCAAACATAGCTCTATGAGGATTTCCCAGTAGATATCCACTAAGCCACCAAGAGAAGACATCAATTATAAATTGTGTGGTTTCAAAAATATTTGTTTAGCAGCCTGAGGTGAGGACAAAGAAAAAAATGCACAATGCTGAATATTAATCAAAGCCTAAACTGCCACTCAAACCACTTTTTTTTTTCCTCCACATTTGTGGGTTTTTCCACTTGCAGTATCCACTTTAACCACTCCATTGTCCACTCACCAATTACAGTCATGGGCAAAACAGACTTGACTTAGTGAAATGAACTGAATTTACCACAAACCAAATACAGCAGGAAAAAGAGAAGCAAAACTTTTTCTCTCACATATCCTAACTCTTGGATGCGATTACTTCTGTCCAATAACTTTTCCCCCTTCTTAAATGTTACCACAGAGGCATTACTACTGTTGAGGACAGATGCAGCCTTGGCCTGTGGCAGATGTGTCTTGGAGCCAGCTGGAATTGGCTCTGTATGGCATTGGGGAAGCTTCTGGCACCTTCTCACTAAAGCCACCCTTGTGGCCTCCCTGCTACCAAAATCCTGCCATACATACCAAATGCACATTAAAAGGGAAAAGAATTGGAAATAATTGTCTTACATTGAAGCAAATGAGAATTAAAATGCACTAGGATTGGATCTAGCAGCAGTGAGAATGAGCAACATCTCCATGTCATGCATCCAAAAACTTTTTATGAAAGAAGTGGATACTTACCCCACCATTCTCAGGTAAATCCATGTCTGCACAAGGCACTGGGACATATTTTCTAGTTGTAAGGAAACTTAAGTAGCAGAATTTCAGATTTCAATAACCAGATTTTTTTATAAAGATACACTGATACTGCCCCGAGGCCTCAGTAATAGCTTTCTTCAGTCTTGATGGTTCCTCTAACTTGAGTTCTTACAGAATCACAAAATCATTTAGGTTGGAAAAACTCTTTAAGATCATCAACCTAAAACTCCAAGGCCACCACTAAACCATGCCCCTAAGTCTCACATCTATATGTCTTTTAAATACCTTCATGTATGGTGACTCAAGCACTTCCCTGGGAAGCCTGTTCCCAATGCCTGACAATCCCCACTTTGGGAAGACATTTTACCAAATATCACTTGTTGGGAGAAGAGACTGACCCTCATCTCACTACAACCTTCTTTCAAGTAGTCATAAGAGAGCAATAAGGTCCTTCCTGGGCCTCCTTTTCTCCAGGCTAAACAGCCCCAGCTCCCTCAGCTGCTCCTCACAGACCCTTCACCAGCTCCATTGCCTTTCTCTGGACGTGCTCCAGCACTCCAATGTCTGTCTTGTAGTGAGAGACCTAAAATCGAACACAGGATTTGAGATATGGCCTCAGCAGTGATGAGTACAGGGGGAAAATCACTGCCCTGGTCCTGCTGGACACATTATTTCTGATCCAAGCCAGAATGCCACTGGCCTTCCTGGCCACCTGGGTACACACTGGCTCATGTTCAGCTGGCTGTTGACCAGCACCCCCAGGTGCTTCTCTTCTGAGCAGCTTTCCAGCCACTCTGCCCCCAGTCTGTACCTGGATGGGGTTGTTGTGACCCAAGGGCAGGACTTGCTGCCCTGTCCAATCTCTTAAAATTGCTCACAGCCCATCAGTCCTGCCCACAGCCTGTCCAGATCCCTCTGCAGAGCCTTCTTGCCCTCTAGCAGATCAACATTCCTGCCAAATTTGGTGTCATCTGCAAACTGACTGAGGCGCCCTCGATCGCCTTACCCAGTTGATAAAGATACTAAACAAGTCAGGCAGCAAAACTGAGCCCTGAGCCCAAAACTTGTGACCAGTTGACAGCTGGATTTAACTCCAGCCACCATCATTCTCCAGACCCAGCCATGCAGACAGCCTTTTACCCAGCAAAAAGTGTACATGCCCAAGCCACAAGCAGTCATTCTCTCTAGGAGAATACTGTGGGAAATGGTGTCAAAAGCTTTAATAAACTCCAGGTAAAAAACATCCACAGCCTCTCCTCCATTTACTAGGTGGGTCACCTTGTCATAGAAGAACAGGTTGGTCAGTAGCACTCACCTTTTACAGACTCATGTTAACTTGAATGATTCAACACAAAATGTGTTTAAATATGATTCAAAATGAAAAATATCCACCCAGTAACTGTCTTTGGGCAGTCTAGGGCATGCTAACCCTTTTATATCCAGTAAATAGGTACATAAGAACATGTATATGAAAGAAAACTATCATAAATCCAAGACTGAGAAAATGCATTTCCAAGACACCAGCAGATATTCAGGGGACATGGGCCTTTCATCAAGTGTGTGAGAAACTACAAGCTCTCCAGATCAAAGCAGAGAAGATGACCCTAGCAGGCTTACTTGTTTTATTTAGAATCTGAGCAACGAGGAGTACCCCTGGGATCAATATGTTTATCAGAGGTCAGCTGATACTTAAAAAGAGTAAGGCTGGAATGACATAGCAACAGAAACAAGATCCTCACATGCAAAAGCAGACACATACTCTTGTCTCCTGCCATTGCCCTCCTTCCCGTCCTTCCAATTGTTTATTTTCTTTCCTTATTAGAACCCTTGACAACTACTTTTTAAAGCAACAAAATACATGCATAGAAGAAACATATTTGGCTTAATTCATAATTAACAAAAGGTCTTTCTGATAATCAGTGTTCAAATGTTGCACACAATTTTCTGCTCGCCATTAATGAGATCTTCATTCTTCAAAATATACTAGTTAACTCGCTATTTTTAAAGGAAGAAGAGCTGCCTCAAAACTCTGCATGCAGTAGTAGCACAGGCAGCTTTCCCATTCATTTGTTAGAATTGATAGCAGTTTAATTTTTCTCACTTTTGCGTAAACAGGTTTATATAACAAAATTGTGCCATAACTGCCCTGTACTTCTATTAGCTCACATGAAAACTTTAACACCACAGCTACCTGTTCTAGGATGGCAAAGCCCCTGACAGGGACATGGCTTCATCAGTGGCTAGATGAGAGCTGTCTTAGCCTAGTTGATACATTTTAAGAGGTGTCATAACAGCCTACAGAAAGAAAGAAAATCCCGTTGACATACGTCACATCTAAACCAAAAGGCTCCAGCAGGGCTAAGACTGCAACCCACAAATTAGAAAAAACCTAAGCAATATGTATCACTACGAAGTTTTTGTTACATGATCTTACATCTGACTTTTTCTATTTCAAGTCCTTTGTGGGTTTTGATTCAGCCTATGTACTTTTCCTTTCAGCCATTTCTGAAATCAGGGTCAAAAGCAGCCACAAGAGATCATCTGCCTCCAGACAGAATCAACTGTACAAACAATACATTCTTATTTAAACATCCCTGTAAAAGGGCCCCTAATCCCTGGGAAATTTATTGTTTTCATAGAAAAGTAAAGATGGAGCAGTATTTAAGCCATATAATATATACACTTTGCATGTAAAAATAATTCCTCAGTGAGAGAGAATGGGGAAAAATATGCACCACTCAAACCAGAATCATAACCCTTTGGCCACAAAATTCAGTGAGAATACTTCTCTTTTTTTTTAAAGGGAATACAACTAAGCCAAGGCTTTCTTCACCTGCATAAATTAAAAAGTGCACCCGTATCTGAAAACATCTTTAAAACAAGGACTGGCCTTTCTTGTTGATACGGCAGGTGGTTGGACAAGATGCTCTCCAGAGGTCCTTTCCAACCCAAACAATTCTGTGATTTTGTGATATACCTGCTGCCCCAGTTCTTACCACTCCCCGAGAGAAGAACTCAAATTGCATGTATTTCAAGAAGCTTGTCTTACATCATCAGAAAGATGACCATTTATTATATTTTCTTACCTTCTACCATTATTTTAGCATGATGCTGTGGATTATACTGGTTCCAGCCCTGAGTTACACGTTTTGCTCACAACTCTTCCTTTCTTCTGAAAGGTGAACAACAGCATTAGTAATGTGTGTCTCCTCACACCTCTGGAAAGGTCTTTAGACAACAATTCCAGCAACAATGAAGTTTCTACCCTGTCAAGTAAAAGTGCTAAATGTGAAGAATTCTGTTAATGCAAGGTTATGATTAAGATTTTCAATAAACCACAGCAGGGGAAGCCTAAATTTTGCGTCTTGCAGCAACTCTAATAAAGCACAGTAAATCATCTGGAAAAAAAATTTAAAAAACAAAAAAAAAAAAAAAACAACTGTGCATGTCTGAATACAAAACCTGAAATCAATGTGAACATATTTCACTGATTTCCAATAGGTTTTGGATCCCATCATTTTTGTTTTTTTTTTCCTTCAATATTAAGGAAGGCAATATTATTTCCTGAACACACTTGTGTGTATGCTGGCCATATTTTCAACTTCCTTATCATCATCCCTCCATGCTACTTCTAAGGAGATATAAAAACATGTTCTGGAAAGGTCAGAAGTTACAGACTCTCTGAATCTTCACTGTAACAATAGCCTTCTGCTAAAAACTGTGAGGACCTTTACACTTTCCAAAATAGGACAAAGATGAATGAAGACAGAGTGGATAGAGACACAAACCCCCTAAAGAAGACATGGTGACAGTATGAGAAACTACTAGTGACATCATTATAACCTCAAACTCTACAAAGCATTTTATTGAAATATGAAGGCAAGAAATATTTTTAATATGCATTTAATATCAAAGCAATTTTTTCAAATATGTGAAGAACACTTAAAATCGAGTATTCAGCTGATATCTTTTAAAACTGATATTCAACAAGTATAAATGACCGAAACTGATGTTAATGGATTTACAGAGGCTAGAGAGCCACAGAAAGTGAGTTTTGAATGATCTAATAATAGAAAAAGCAAGGGATACTGACATCATTTGTATCATCACCACACACCTTGCTGCTTGTAAACACACCAGCATGACATGATCAAAATTTCCAAGGAAAAAAATCAGTATTTGGGCTATGAAAAAGCATGAACACTTTAATTTCCAGGCCATCTTTTCTGAGAATCTGAAAGCATCAGACAAGAAAGGCTTATAAAAGATGAATGGTTATCTTGTGCTTAAGACATGAGCCTGAGCTTTTTCCCTGGCTTTGTCCCAACTTCTCTATGGCCTCAAGCAAGGTCTACTAGCAGCAATGGCAGCAAAAGCCTACAAACTCACTCTTGAGCATAGCTCTGAGAAAGAGTTCAAAACTCCCTAACGATTAAAAATAACTTGCAAGAAGGACAGAAATAGATCAACTAAGCAGGAAAGGTTATTGGGAAGATTCAATGCCTGTATTAAGATTATTACTGGTAAAGTAAAAAATAATCTGGAAATCAACAGAATAAAATAGCACCCTTAAAATTATGCCTACATCAGCTAAATAATTAGAGGAAAGTTTATTATACACTAGGTCCTGCGTAATATTTTAGGAAACAGAACTCCAGAAATCAAAATAGCAAGAGATTTGCAGGAGAACTCTAGAAAGTATGATGCAATTTCCAACAGAGTTCTGAGAATTTGCTCCTGTGCTGAGCCTCAGTCATAGAGGAACAAAGACAAAAGCATTCCAGATGACCATGGCCATTAGCAGCGGGTTATTAATGCAGCACTGAGACTCTGTTGGTGTCATTCTCTGCCATGAGAGTTCTCTAACTCTCTCTATTAACTTCACAGCTCCTAGGTGCACACTGGCTTCCCTCTGGCCATCTCCAAGCAGAATAAACATGTCACTGCCTCCATCAACTTGTGTAAGCAAATACAATACTACTTCTCTAACTTAAGAGTTCTTTGAATTCTTTATGCACGCCAAATAATAACCATTATAGGAGAAAGTCTCACATTGTCATGCAGCCAATATTTCTAATCCAAAACTGGAATTGTATGTGAATATGCACTCACATAGCAAAAAGTGAAATATTTTAAAAAACAGTGTATGAAGCTTAAAGACATCATTATATAAGAAGATGGCCTCCAAATCTGATGAATTTTCTTGCTTATTCAGATATCAGCATATATTAACTTCTGACATTTGAAAAGCTTTTGTTCACAACTAATAGAATGAAAGCAGAACAGACCTTAAAAGCATCTTAAAGTAATGGAAGATTTAATAAGCAAATAATATACTTTTAGTCTAGCAAAAAATGTGAGCATATTAATAATAGATGACCAGCACTACTCAGCATGATGTAGGGATCTGTGAAATGTTACAAGGCTAAGTCTCATGCTGGTGAAATGCCAGCTGGTAACCCTGATAGAGTTACTACGTGTGAAAGAAATCTTCCCTTGAGGATGTCCACTGGGTGTATTCTCAACCACAAAACTTTTCAGATTAGAAGAGGGTACTCATTTTTGCAGGCTTCCTAATGGTTCAGTGACTTCATCTAATGGCACCCTCTAATAGTGCTTGCACTTACCAAGCTCAGTCAGTAGCACAGCTGCCTCAGTTACAGCTCGATCCCTCTGAGCAGTGATGCCACTGAGTGAGGATGCCAGTACCTGCAGCTCCTGCTGTTCTCTGTGGGAGATGAGGTTACTCACCCAGACAGAGGAGGAGCTCAGCATTTAGCACAGTCAGACCGGTGTGCCTCTGATTGTTTATATTTTTTAAAGTCACTGAGATTACCCCTTAAACACCAGCATAATTTATTGCTTCACTTTTAGAGGAAGAGAATTGAATGTGAATGGGCTGCCTTGGAAATTACTCTTCTGCCTAGATAGCTGGATTCGATGTGCATTCATCATTCAGAGAAAAATGCAACAATTAAGGTTTTCCACCCAGGAGATTTGGATTTCTTCTTCCTATTGCAGCGAATATCCTGTAATTTTTTTAGCCAATTCCAGTCACCAGAAATTGGACTGAGCAAATGAGTTGACAAAGTACTATAATAAGAAAACCATGAACTCATGGTCCTCTTAGTACAAATTGAACAGTGCTTCTATCAGCAGAAACAGAACTCCTCCCTGACTTAAAACTGCCCCTTCCCTGTATACAGATGGACAGTTCCAGTGTTTTGGGGATACTGGCTTGTTCTCCTGTTCTCCAGAATGTCCTTAAGAGACTGACTCTTGTCTTCCCCAGGTGCCTGCAGCCAGAGGTGACAACAAAAAGGGGAATCCCCAAAGATTCCTGTCAGTGCAGATGTAGGTATTTGCAAGTCTCATTCTGCAGGAGAGATAACTGTATGGGGAGAGATCAACTCAAATCTGTCACCTCCTGAAAATAACCTTTCAAGAAGAGAATCCATGCCTACTATGCTCCTCCTGAGAAAGAGATTTTTGTCTTTGCAATATATTTTAGCACCTCTAAACCACTTTGCAAACAGTACACAAATAAAAAGAAATGTGTTCTCAAAATTACTAGCCCCACCAAATACAGAGAACTTGTGTATCAAAGTGTTAATATGCTCACAGTGACATGTGGCCAACATTAAAAAAGGAATAACCATAACTGTGTGCAGAAACATGAAGAATCACCAAGCATAAAACCAGCCTGAACTACGACTCCAGAGACTTTCTGTAGAGTATAAAGAAAAACATTTGCATGCTTCTTTTTCTGACTCCATTACCTGTTTTGGTTTGTGCTTGAGGCAGGTTGTACCTCAGACACACATCCCATTCCAGAGCCAACCTCAGCTGCAGTGTGCTTCAAATGATCTCTGAAAGAGAAATACCCAGCCCTGAACTTGGGGCATTATTTACTTCAGCTTCTCAAGAGATGAATACACACAGTGAAACCCCAGCAGTACTGGAGCCCTCCAGTATGACTGGCATGTGGACCAAGTACAATCCAGCCTAGAAATCTCAGTGGAAACTAAGAAATTCATGCAGCCGAGAATTTCGTGGGTCCAAGATAGGCCAAGAGAACCAAATGCATAATAAAGCTAAAAAAATAAATAATGAAATCAATACAACTGCAATGAATATACCAGGATCTCAGTTTAGTGAGATCTTGGGTTAACCTGGACACTCTTTTGGCCACAAGGCACTGCACAGTTTCTCAGCTTTCAGTGCAAATAAGTATCATATATTGACTTAAACACTGTAACCTTTCACGGATACAAAAATTGTGATGAAATTATCTGAGATCTCCTTATTCCCCACCCCTAGACGATCCAGATTCGTTAAATGTGACAGAAGAGGTTACAGGCTGTATTGCTCTCCAACCATCACGCATTACACTTCTCTTAAAAACGCGGGGTGTATAGAAAATTTCAGCAGATCAGGGTGGATACAGATTTAGTACCTGTCCCACAACAGAACATGCAATAAGGTTCATGTACCTGCGTGATGGGTGCCAGTATCATCCTGGTGAGGCTGTTTCACACCCTGCATACCTGTGTGCAAGGCAGCACACCACATCTCAGCTGCACAGGCTACACTTTGAAAGAGTCATCAGTGCATAACAGTTGCACAGATTAACAAATGTAACTGGTTACAATCAAAATATAAACACACTTATCTTCATGATGTCTAACTCATGAAAAAAAAACATATTAGAGAAATGAGAGAAATGAAGGGCTTCGTAATTTAATGCCATTTAAATAAACTTTGGCACTTTGTGGTTACTTCTGGCACAACTCAGTCAGCTTTGGCTTTCATCAAACCACTATGACTAAATTATATATTAGTAGTACACAACTTAAGCCATTCATGGCATCTAATATATTTCAATGTACTTAAAACTCTTTTCTGACATTTGAATGAAGTTTGGATATAGGCTACTGCCATTCATATGTCTAATTTTTCACCATAAATCCAGGCTTGGAAGCATTTTTTTCAGTCCTTCTAGCACTCTCATTCCAAGTTCTCTAATTATAGCTAATGACCCTACAAGTTCATTTATCTGATATCACTGGTTCACATTCTCTTCTTCCCTGAACTAACCAGACATTTTCATAATGCTGTGCAACCAACATCATGTGAAGAACCACAAATAACTGTGGCAACTATACAACTAAAGAAAACTTATGTTGTATGACTGTAAAACACTCAGATAAGAACAACATACAGGGCCCATTTACAGCCACAAGCGAATTACAACAGTCTTGACCGTTTGGGGAACAGGGTCTGAATCTAACTATGACAAACATATGAAGATCAGAATTTGGATGTTGTTCTGAAATAACTGAGAGGAGAGTTGGGAGCAAACCATTTCACTCCAGGAAAAAAAAAAAATATGAACATGAAAATGGAAACAGTGAATCATTTCACAGCTAGGCATTGGAGCCAAGATATCCAGTTGCTGTGAACAGTAATGGTTTATCAGAAGAAGAATGAGCCTGACCACAAACCCGTGATGAACCAACATCAAAACTGGAAACAGGAAATTGAGAAAAATACCTCCTAAACTTGGGCATTCTTTAGGCTTCCTGTGTTGGTGGGTACACTAAAACAGGTATTTTACAAATGTACAGCTCACTGACTATAGTCTGGTTAAAGAATCTTCAGTAGCTATGGGGATCTCCATGGCAAGACCATGGAGACTATCTTCAACATTCTGAGTAGCTCCATCTGTATTAGGGGATGCAGAGGCTTTTCAGGTTTCTATGATGCAAAGTATTCAATCAGTAGGAGCAGCAAGACTTCTGTTCCAGTTAAAATATAAACATACTTACCCTGGTGACGTCTACTTAATTCACGAAACAAATACATATTAGAGAAATTAAACACCCTGCTTACTCTGCAATAGAAAGATACAGCAAACTTTTAGCAGGAAAAATCAACAGCTCGCCAGCAGAGGCAAATTATATATTGTTGTAATGTTATTCCTGTACTATAATGCACTACAGTTTCCAGGTTTAGAATTCTTCAGCTTTTTGTGCATTGATTGTGGAGACTAAGCTTCCAGAAGAATATTTTTCTATGTGCTTCATTTTAACATAATTCTGTTTCCAAAATGCATTTACACTTGAGCTCTTTCCAGTCCATCTAAGGAGCTGCACTTAACTGGGAGGTTTCTTTGGGGGAGTTTGCTTTGTTTTGTTTTCTAGGCTGACACAGATTTACATGTCTACTCATTTCAACTGTGGCTTGTGCTGTGCTTCAGTTGCACGCTCCTAAGCTTCAGGAGCACTTCGCTCACAGGAGATTCCAGGAACTGCCAACAGGGCAGTGAACTTGCAGGACTTCCTAGGACAACACAGAGTATTCAAGGCTCAAGCAAAGGCACAAAACTAGAGCTGGATGAGAAACACGCCAGTCATTCCAATCTCCCTAGAAAACATCATCATCATTTGATTTTGCTCCCCTGGCATTCTTTATTCAAAGGGTCTGACACTAACACAGTAACTTTACAACAGAATAGTGAGGAACTGGCTTAGCAGCAGCAGTATGTAGAAAAGATAAATAAAACTCTTTTCCTTAAGATCTTATATTCAGTGAAACCTTAGGCAGGAATTCCTCCCACATACAGAGAAAACTTTCATCTCTATGATGAAGAGGGCTTCCACATCCCACTTTTTTTACACTCATCTAAATACACCTTTCTATACTTTTCATCCCATGCTCCCACATAATCTCCTTAACTATAAAAGCATTTCAGGATCTTCCTGCTCATGCTTCATCTCCTAAGTATTATTCTACTCTGCTATATCTGTAGTTTCTTTGGTGTGTGTCAAAACCCTCCTCAGAGAATTCCATGGGGCTCATTAGCAAGCATATACCCTTATATATATTTATACCTACTCAGCCAAAACTTCCATACTGATGAAACTGAACAAAAAGGAGAGCTGTGGAAAATACCTGTGGAAGAACCAAGTGTGATTATTCAAGACTAACTTTCAACATAAATAATTGTTTACAATTATCTTCCTTCTGCATTTCATAAAATTTTCAATTTTATTTCTTTGTGGCATTCACTTCTGTAAGGGAGATTTTTCTGGCTGAAACTGGCTGTTGTATTAAGCAGAAAGTTTTCCTTTTTCCTTTTTTTTTTTTTTTACTGTACTGCTGGCATTCACCAGGTAGAAGGTGTTCACTGCTGCCTTTGCTTGAACCTACCATTATAAAGAGCCTATACGTAAAAGAATGACTTTCAGCAACTTTAATAAGAGCTGTAGGGCATTCAGCAACTTGTAAGAACAAGTCCCAAATCACCACAGCATTAAAAAATCCATCTGAGTTGAGATTACATGCAAGATAGGGCTGTGTTTGAAGAAAGACAAGATGATAAGGAAGTACAGTAAAAAGTAAAAGGTCTAAAATAAAATCTTTTACTACCACTTCATTACCAGTGTCTTAAGCACTCTGTATGTTCCTGAGATCAGAGTACAGTGATAATGCCGCCTACCACTGTCCTTTAGAGACCTACCAAAGACACAGATCCTGAGCACGACTACAAAGATTTCACTGGTCATACACAGAAGGGAAAAAAAAAATAGCCCATGACACAGTAAAACCTGCCATAGTGGCACAGCTGTGTCAAGGAATTGCAAGTCCTACTCTGCACAGGAGTGTCTGATCCAAAACCTGCTGGCACACCCTTTAGGAAGGTATGTGTTAACTGCTCATGAGAGATGAGAAGAAAATTCATCCTGGACAAAACTGAGCTGCTTCAAGACTCAAAGTGAGACACTCCATTTGCTACTACCCAAATTTGGTTTTCAAGGCAAACTGTACTAAATAAAAAGCAGTACGAAATGTTCTTTCTGACCAACGAAAAAGACTAAATTTACACAAAACCAATGAAATTAACATTATTTTTCATTTTAATTTAATGTCAATTATAAAGCTTACAAAGATATCATGTCTAGATGAGTTAAGGCAGTGGTGCAAACTTCTTTGCACTATCATGCTAGCACCCTTCATAAGCTGACCTGAAGGAAGCTTTAGCAAAACCATCATTTTGGTCTTGACATTACCATGCCCACCAATTGTATAACATAAAAGGTGGAAATTAGGACCAGTCTCTATATTAAGATGACATTTTTATACCGAGGCTATAGAAATCCCAGCATCATTTAATATAAACAGTTCATAATGACACTTGCCCTCATCTAACCTGCAGTGAATTTCAAAATGTGACCTAGAGGTGAAAAACTCTGTATCATGTTATCAGTTTCCTGAACCACACAGTCACTTATTACTGCTCCTTTATATTAGTCATCTAGAACCAAAAATGTGCAGTTCATTTCCCTGTACAGACAGAAATAACAGGCATTTTGCCCCAAAATGACTGCTTATTAAGTAATTACAAGACTGACTGAATGAAATATTTTGCTTCAATATTAAATGAGTTCAGAAGATCTGATATACTGCATTGTATCACAGCACAGTTACTTATGAAATAATACATCTCAAGGCAACCACAGGTACTTCTCATTTACTTAAACACCTAAGTTTGACACCAAGAGATGCAACAGAATATTAGAATTGTTACTGCCATATCAAGCCTATTTCCACTCCATTATAAACACAACAAAGTAAGAAACTAATTATTTCAAAATAACTCAAATTACTTTGTATTTTAAATAGCCTCCTCACAAAGAATTGAAGACCCTTATTCCTTCTGCTCTGGTAAGATCATATAATCACAGGATAACCTCAGTTGCAAGGAGTCTTTAGAGGTCATCTGGTAAAACTTTATTCATAGCAGGGCCAAATTTGACATCAGAGAAGTTTCAGTTAGATCAGTTTTTTGAGAGCTATGTTTAGTTGAGTTTGAATTTATTCAACGATGGAGTTTCCAAAACTTCTTTCAAAAACATGATCCAACAATCCCACTATGATTTTTTTTCTTCTAGTATTCAATCAGAATTTCCCCTGTGTTTCATCCTGGGTCCTTTGCCCCTCAGCTTCACTGAGCAAGTCCAAGAAGTGATCACCTTAGCAAGTATGGAATGCATTATTTACTCCAGTTCTAATCAAGTGAAGTACAAAACCTCCACTCCCTTGTCTTGTACAATATCAGGGCCAATGATTGGTGTGACTGGTTTGACTCTCTCTTTGGTCATCTAATAAATAAAATTCATATTATAAGGTAGCCAAAATGCAAGATTTTTACCTGAAAAATTAAGGGATTGTGATTTTATTATTTGTCAACTTACCAAATTGGTCCTAAAACTAAAAGGGCCACTTTGCACCTAGAAGATCCATGTAAGATACAGATTGAAAACCTGGGCTAAAATTAACTAATCTTACAAGTTTTAATTTCAGATCCAAACCTCACAAAATTGGCAACATTTAAACACCACCTAAACAACTGCAAGTGCAATCAATCCCATATGATCTCCAAAAATAAACCTACAAAGTGTTCAAGTCTTCCCCAAATACCATTTTGATCCAACAATACTATCCTGAATTCCAATGACTTTCCAAACCACAATATTTGTTTCTTAGTCCCAAGAATGGGGTCTAGGTAGAATACAGCAGATCTTGAAATAGAAGCAGATCAGCAGCATATTTGTATGTTCTTAAATAACTATTTACAAAACTTACTGGTCTTATACATGGGAAGAGTAGCTATATAGTTCACAATTTTCAATTAATTGTCATTATATCACTGAAATCTTAACTCTTTCATTTCATCACTATAAATATATTTATTAAATGTTTATATGATGACTGTCCCTCAGTCATAGAGCAGGCAGGAATTATAGAAAAATAGCCTGCTGTGGTGGATGAAGCCTAAAACTATGCAAGAGCTGCATGATTCCTTTCAGAAAATTACCCAGTTCAGAAATTTCAAAGAGCTCTGAAAGTTCATGTTTCCTCAAGTTTTGAATTTCTAACTTTGGAATACTGAACAGAAGAAGTCTTACATGCAGCTTCAACAGGAGAGGATTTCACTTCCAAAGCTGAATTTCTGGTGCATGGAGAGGTGTTGATGAGCTCAGAATGTGTGCTCTACTAACAGATAACTCCCAACAATTTTGAAAAATAAAACAAAAACACAAAGTGGAAAAACAGTGTTAGCTTTTACTCTCTTGTTCCTGATGAGAGAGATCCTAAAATATATATTATATCCTATATTTTTTTGGATTGCAAATATTTAACTCAAGTATTTCTATTGGATGCAGTGTATTACTTCCAACGTGAAGGTTAAATGCAGCTATCCACCCACACTACAAGCATAGCAGCCTTTTGGGCATAGCCACCAGCAATGGTTACATGTTTTGGGAACGTTATTTGAGTTGTCAGAGGAAAGCACCATTCCCACCTCAGCTCTTATAACAGAAAATGCAACATCCTGCAACCAGGGCATTGTTCAGGGCTAAAACCCCAAGATTTCTCCATCCTTGCTAATACAACAGGCACTCCCTCAACCTTCTCCTCTTTTATCAGTGGACAGATGCTTCATCTCCAGATCAATGGGCTGGTGATTCTTCTATCAACATAAAAAGTGCAGCAATTTATTGGTTTTCAAAGATTTTACTTTCTCAAATTTATCAATTCCCTTGAATCCCTGAGCTGTTAACTGAGTAACTGGTATCTGTCAGTTCTAACATGCAAGCATCAAGAGCCAAAGTCAGAGTGCCCAGCTCTATAAAATATTTAAAAATTAGATGAAAATCTATGCATGATATATACATATATAATTTCCACATAACTGGTGAAATTCCATGATGTCCAGTAACAAATGATGAAACAGTATTGTTCATTCTAATGGATACAGTCCCATCTCCAAATGTAAAGATTTACATACATCAATATAATTAATGGTAATCATAAAAAAAATCTTCTGAATATTGAATGGCTGTTAAAATGACCAATTGCACTTTCCAAACAAACACTAGTCAAAACACTAGAACGTAGAAGTTCCATTTCCACTGAAATAATTTTTCAGTGTGGCCTGCTGACACTTTAATTATTTGGAAAGTAACAGGTTAAGTAGGGAACAGCCTATTTTACACTAGCTATAACTGGATAAACCATACCCTTCTAAATCAAGACCTACAGAATGAACACAGTGCAGAGGAGCCCAAGGATAAACTCATGAAATGAGACTGTCAAAGCCATGAAGAAACTTAGTCACACACTTTCCATCAACCATCCCTTTACCACTTGGAAAATCTCATTCACCATCCCTGTATTTAGAGTTCTTTGTCTTTGTTTATCTATATACTTCTAAGTCCCAAAAGCTTCCACTTATTGTAAGGGTTGAAACAACATTATCCTGCAAAGGTAGTTTCTCAGAAACACATTTTCAAAGCAGCATGAAAGTTTCCACTGTATCACATTTATTAACACCAATTGGATTCACACAGCTAAATCTTGCTGCAATTCATTGTCAATTTACCCCTTCCAGAATTTAATATTTTTTGAATTTGTTTTATTTTCCAAACACTTTCATCTTTCAGTGTTTTATGGCATGGTGCCTGCAAAAGCACAGGCACAATCTCTGCCAGCTGGTTTAATTTTCTAGTACAGACAAGGCCAATGTTTCAGACTTCTAGTGGCATCAGTAAGAATTATGGCTGTAATCCAAAGGATTCCTATATCCTTATGATATATTTTCCCAATGTATACACAGCTACTAATAATCTTAATGGCATATTTACGCACAAAAAGATACACATACACTTCACTGTTCTTTGCTCAGACGCCTTTGGCAATGGCACATGACAATGCTTCAAGCAGGAAGAGCAAAACAGTGAAAAGACCAAGGAGGGTCTCTGGGGCAAGATACAGTTCTCCTTACACAAAATTTCCTTGGTTTTCAGAAGCGGAATCCACCTGAAGGGGTTCAATAAAACCCTGAAATTGACTAAGATCTTTTCCTGAACTTGTTCCACCTACACTTCCATCTCAGCGATTTTTTCCAGAATTCTGTATTACACATAATGATATGGATTCCCATTTACAAATGAAGTTATTATTAAATGATAGAAGACTATTTACAGACTGTCCTTGGGATTACTGAATTAAACATCTAAATGTGTTCATTGTAAAAAATAAAAGGTGTCAGCCAAAAACCTCCACTTTTGTAGGTTAAAGCATTTTGTCAAAGTCCCCTGACAAACAGCACTGAAAATCACTAGCAAATCTTGCAGTTAATACACTTAATGGGTTAGCATTAGAGAAAGGCTATTTTATTCATAGTAATGGAATAGCTGTTTTCCTCTTCACTTTTGCCTAGGCTAGGTTTATATGTTGCTGGGATAAGTCAAAGTTAGAGAAGGAAAAAGTTTTAAAGAATCAAGAAACTGTGCTTTGAGGACACTGAACTCTTGTTCTTTAGAACAAGAAGCAAATCTTGTTTATGAACACGTCTCCAGGGATTTGGCTTTTTTACTTTCCATCTAATACAGAAGAGAATCTACATAGTACATGCATGCTATAAAAGGTGTTGCCAGCTGTATTTAATTAGATACTTCTTTCTCAGGTAATATCTAAAGGTTAATCCTAAGGCTAAGCCTGAGCTGTTCCCAGGCCCTTCTTTGACATGATCAGAATATGACTAACGTAAACAACTTTTTTAAAAATATGTGCCCATCTGTTTAATTTTAGTTTTTTCCCAAGTCGTATAAATCATCAGTTCTTCTGAAATTCTACAAGTTTGCACTACAAGTGCTTGGATTTTGCAAGTTTTAATCTAAGTATTGTCACAATCACTAATATCTCTTTCACCCCTCCATAAGTGGACACAAAGTAAAGTAAATCTCACTTAATGAGAGTAATGTCCAGGGATGCAGTTTTGCTGCATGTTTTATATTCATGACCTCTAAGACTTTAGAAAAAGATTTAAACTCTCTGTGGTGTTAACTTCTACGTATATAAACTGAACACTACCACCACTGAGATCATGAACAGCATCTGAGCTTTAAGTCCATGTGTGATGGTTTAGGAATGATACTCCCCAATTTAGTTGTCCCACTGACACTCTCCAGATCACGCTGCCACTCTCTCCTCCCTCTTCCCCTCTCCCCACAGGTGCCAGGTGAGGAGAATTAGAGGCACAAAAGGCAAAGATCATGGCTTGAGTTAAGGACAATCTACTGGAAACAACAATGAGATAAGAAAAGGAACAGTAGCATCAACAATATTGGTAACAAAAGAGTGCTAAAGAGAGAGTGATTGACATGAAAAATGCTCGCCCCTACCCCACCAGACCGCAGCCATGCTCACCCTGGCTTGGAACCAGGGCCACACCACCGCGCTTGGGACTGGTGCCACACCATCCCAAGCAGAAGGAGCCCATTCTCCCTGGAAGAGAGTGCTTTTCCTCCACCCTGGCAACGATGTGAGGTAGTAGAGAATAACCTCCAGGTCCTAGCTATGACCCCTCCAGGCTACTGCAAAAAAAAATTGATCCCATCTTGGTTGGAACCAGGACATAATATCTACTAGATTACTTCTTGAATATAAAGGAAGACTTCTATTCTTAAACAAAAGTAAATTAAAATGATAGCATTTTGCCATACAGACATTTATCAGCACCCGAAAGACATAGATATGACAGCGGAACATCGCTATAAAACAGGTAAGAACAGCAGAAAAAACTATGCATTGAAGTAATTTTTGAAAGTTGTTATATTGTCTGATAGGTCTTTTATGAAACACTGCTCTTTTCCTGAAAGACTTTTTATGCATTTCTCTGCGGATTATGGTGGCCATTCACACTTTACTTCAATTTTTATAGCCTCCCAGTAATTCCACAGAATAGTAAATACAGTTACTATAATCCTCATAACTGGCAAAGAGATATATTTGAAGAAATAGGGTTTGTTTCCCCTCCCACATGCATAATGTAAATCAGGAACAATTCTGCTGCAGCCGTTACCACAAAACCGATACAAAACAAGAAATAAAAAATAACAGCAATGTATACAGAACACTTTTCTTACACTAAGAGTACTGATCATATACCTCCTGTTTTTTAGCAAGGTTGTGCCGTTGAGTTACTTATAGCACACTAAGCCTATTACTCTATTCACATGTGAATAAGGTCCAGACTCACGCTGGAAACAATGGAGACGCACCAGTTTACATAGGCTAAGAAACTGCCACAAAGCCTTGAAAATGAAAGGGGATTTTCAAATAAAATGCAATATGTACAATTACTTCTGGAGTATTACCTCTGAAACAGAAGCATTTTCAAAGTGCTCTAAAGAGAAAACTAGAAAGATCTCAAAGGATTACGAATACAAACAAACAACCCCCACAAACACACAAACACTAACTGCATCCCACTTTTCTTCTTTACAGACACACACACAGAAGGAACACCACTCATTTTAAGAGAGATCTTGTGGCAAAATTATGACACTGAGTCACTAGAAAAGAGAAAAAAAATCGTTTTAAACACTCTTGGGACCAGGGACTACCGTTACGGGGAGAGCATTATTTTTATCATCCTGCTAATAAGCCAGATGAAGGATTATTGCTGTTTGAGGTTATTTATCTCAACAACTCTTTTCTCTAAAATAAATATGCCAACTCTACTAAACAAAGAGAAGAAGCAGCACCGTTCTGTTGTTTCAATTGCACGCTGAGGAATACTTAAGCAGAGGAGAGGAACCCCATGAAAAGTCACGGGGGAGGGCTGGCACATGCCGCTTTTACATAGCTTAAGAAAAACAGAAAAAGAGCCGGCGATGCCGGTCCGCGCATCTTCCCACCGCGCCGGCAGTGCCCAGCAGTGTCCGACCCCACCGCCGCCCCGCGGGCACTGACCGGGGGCACCGTCAGCTTCGTCCTTCCCCTCGGCCTCTACTTAGAGCAGACGGGGGAAGCCCTGCCCGGAACCAGCGGGGAGCGAGCGACGCCTTCTCGAAGCGACAGCAAGGCGGGGGAGCCGCTCTCCCTCCGGCAGGGAGCGCCGACAGCCGCCCGGGCTGGGGCAGCGCGGGTCGCCGACCCGGTCCGTCCCCGAGCCCCGGGGCCGCTCTGGCCCCACACCGCACCACACGGCCAAACTTACGGCTCGGGGCGCGGGGGCGCGGGGCGGGCGCACCGTCGGGGCGGCGGGCGCGGACAGCTCCGCGCCCGGGTCAGCGCTGCTCCGCACCCGCGGCCGGGGGGAGAGAGAGAGCGCCCGTCCCTGCCCACCCCCCAAAAGCCGAAGCGTACCCCGGCACTCACCAGCTGCAGCGAGCACAGGAAGATCAGCGTGCAGCGCCCCGAGCAGCAGCCCATGGTGGCAGCCGGAGAGCCGCCGCCGCTGCTCCGCTTCTTCCCTCCCGCACTGACGCGGCCCCGGAGGCGAGCGGGGGCTCACCGCATCCGGACGGAGCGGCCGGGCGTGCGTGTATCCCCCGCCTCCTGCTGCCGCGCTCCTTTGTGGAGGGGCTTCCCTTGGGCGGCGGGAAGTGGCGAGCGGAGGTCGGCGCGGCCCCAGCGCTGGGAGCCGGCGGCAGCGGAGGGCTCTGCCCGGCTCTGGCTCCGGGGAAGGGGCAGGGGCCGGGGGTGGGCGTTCGCGGACCGGGGCGGGGTGGGCAGAGGGAACGCGGTGGGGAGGCGGGGGGCGCGGGTGGGCGTGCGAGGGAGGGCGGGAGCTGTGCGAGGTGTGAACGGGAGGGAGCGGGGGCGGCCGCGGGCTTTTCTCGGGCGCTGTGCCGGGGATCCCCGGGCGGGCACTTTGCGGGGATTTTGGAGGCTGCGAGGGCAGGTTGTGCTTGAGAGGAACTTGGCGGCAGGGGCGGGGGGCTGTGGGGACAGTGGCAGCCCGGCGTGGGCCGCTTGTTGCGAGCGCCCGGGGAAAGTTCAAGGGACTCGGAGGGGCGGGGAGCGGCAGCCGAGCGGCGGGGCGGGCCCGGGGCAGCTCGCCCGTGTGCGGCCGGGGCAGCCCGGGGGCGGCCGCGGGCCATTGTTCGCTGTCTAGCGCTGTGCCGGGGTCGGAGCCGGCTCCGGGGACAGGGAAGCAGCCCGGAGCCCGATGCTCAGGGAGTCGCGCTGGCAGCGGCTGTGTGCGCGTCCCCGCGGGCGCCGGGCGGTACCCAGGGAGCCTGTTCCCGTCCCCACTGCTGGGGAGTGTCTCGGTGCCTGGGTCTGCTGCTCGGGCTCCTCCATCCCCTCCTTGTCCGCGCACCAGAGTGCTGGGGGAAGGGGTTTCCCTTCCTGGCAGCGCCATTGTGCCAGGAGAGCCCGCGGGCTCCTGCTGTCCCTCGAGGGTATGAATGGGAATGGGCTCCGGGAAGAGGGGCTGGGCTCCGGCAGGCACCGCTCCTGGCAGTGGGAAATCGTAGAGTGGTTCAGGTGGGAAAAGATCTAAGATCGTCAAGTCCAAGCGTTAATCCAGCACTGCCAAGTCCGTAGCGTACAAGAAGACGGGTGAGCAAACAGTGCCCCTCTCCAGGGGCAGCTGGGACAACAGGATCAGTGGAGATACTGCGGTCCCTACATCTATATATGTATTTTGGTCATAGACAAGTAATCTTCTGGGGCGGGATAATAAATCCAAATACACACACCGACTCTTAAAAAAACGGTGTGGGAATGATGTGTGAATGAAGTGTCGGCTACCTTATTTTTTCCCTTCTCCAACAAAGTATAGATAAATTAGATTATTTTTTACAGGCATTAAGGCACGTTCCACTAACCAGACAATACTTTCCTACGGCCTGTTACCAGCTGCTGTTCCACAATATAGAGACTTCTGCCACAAAACACTGAAGCTTGCCCTTGGGGAAAATTAAAAAAAAAAACAACAAAACCTTAGCTTCTACAAGGCATTTTAGTGAGTTACGTGATTAACGTCTCTGTGAAATACAGTATTGTATCCCCCAACTACATACAGCTCTTCGTTTATATATTAAATAGTAGTGACAATAATCAAATAATTACAAGATGACTGTAAAACAGTATTGTGTCAGATTAGATTTGGAAAGCTACTTTTTCCTACCCTTTTTTAACCCTTTTAAGTAGAAAAACATTAAGGCAGTTGTAAATACCAAATGGAAGGAACAAAAGGAGGACAAGTAAGAAGCTGACTGCTCATCTAGGAGGTGTATTTGACAAGGTATGTATTTGAGGAACACAAAATATAACCCACGTTGCCCAGTATACAAAACTTAAATAAAATCACTTGTGATTTATATTTCTGTGTATCATTTTTAAGACAAAACTCTACCTGGGGCTAAAGTTTACTAATGTTACATGTTCTGAGAACATATATATTTTGAAGGATGAATACCTGAAGATATGAGAGTCAATTGAAAGGTGATAGTTGCCAAAGATACAATGTACCAGGCTCTGTGATTGGTAAATTTTATGGATAATTGGTTTTCTATGCAGAAGAGTTACAGGAAGCATCATCTCTCTGGACTTTACTGAAGTATTTAGTAGACCACAAAATCTTTTTAGTTAAATGCAATAATACAGTGATTAATAATAAGAATGGCAGGATGGGTAAGGAACCAGATCAATGCAATGCCAAGAGCTAGTGCTGAAGGGATTTTACTTTTACCCACCATATTCAGGCCCTACTTTTACATCACTGGGCTGAGGTCCATGACTTTCCTCTATTTCTCCTCAAGAATAGTGCTCTTCTGAGAAGCAGCTAAATCCTGTGGAATAAGGAGTGGAGAACCTGATAGTTTTGGCTGCAATAGAGTTAATTTTCTTCACAGTAGCTACTGTGTGACTGTGTCCTGGATTTGTGCTGACACAGGGTTGATAATTCAGGGATGTTTTAGTCACCTCAGAGCAGGGTTCACAGACCCTCAAGGCCTTTTTCTTCTCATCCCTCACCACCAACAAGGGGGCTGGAGGTGCAGAAGGAGTTTTGGGGGGACACAGCTGGGACAGCTGACCCCAACTGACCACAGTGATATTCCATAACAATATGAGATCATGCTCAGTGTACAGTGCTAGGAGAAAAAGGAAGAGGGGCATGTTTGGGGTGCTGGCATTTGTCTTTTTCCCAAGTCACTGCTACACATGACAAGGCCCAGCTTTCCTGGGGATGGGGCAACACCTGTCTGCCCATGGGAAATAGTCAATGTCTTGTCTTGTTTTGCTTGTATGCGTGGCTTTTGCTTTCCTTATTAAACTGTCTTTATCTCAACCCACGAGTTTTCTTGCTTTTACTTTCTGAATCTCTCCCCTATCACATCAGGGGAGGGTGAGGGAAGAGTGAGCAGCTGCATGAGTCTGAGTTTTCAGCTGGGGTTAAACCACAACAAGTAAGTTTCTTAGAGGTTTATGAATCTCTAATATTTTTCTCTTTGTTATCCCATGTTCCTGAAACATTTAGCTATTTATGTCCTCTAGCTAGTCAAAATTGATTCCCTCCCACCCCCTCCCCCCCAAAAAAAGGATAGTTGTGATAAGAATTATCCCTGAGTATAAGGTTTCTCAAAGAAAGAAATTACACAGCAGAATGCTGCAGAACATGACTTCCAGAGGAGCACAAGGAACTAAAATAATAGAATAACCTTGCACTGCAGCTGAAAGCACTGGACAGTAGAAGTAAGTACAGGAGAAAGAACCTGGATCAGAAGGAGCCTAAAAATGAAGTATGGTTGTGAGAAGGCATAGGATTTCTAGAACATATCAGACAATGCAATTTAAGAATAAAATAATGCACAAAGCAAATAGGAAAGACTGTATTTTACATATTTTTCTACCCATGAATTGGGTATGGAAGTTGATAGTCAAGTAACCATAGAAAGTAATTTCCAGCTGTATAATGAAGACAGCACTAATTCAGCACCATGCAAGTAGGTGAAAAATGGTGTAAGTTCTAAGAAGCCCCGTGGACTCTCTTACTGCCCAACAAGACATGCTACATGGATTCAAACTCAGTGATCTTGAAAAGAAAGCACGTCCTCAAAAGTTTTAAGATATGTCCATGTACACATGTACCCTCACATAAGTGTATGATTTCCTATGCTAAAGCTGTAATTATAGGACATCAAAACCTGTGCTTCTTGTCTGGTTGCACTGAAAGCAGAAAACCAAGGTTGTTCACCTGCATAGAAATACAGCATCACAAATAGCAATAAGAGATATTGCAAGTATGTCAGAGACTTCTAATTTCTATAGGTTTGTTCCTTGTCAGGTTATAATCTTCAGAGTCAATGATATGAATATTTTCACATTTAAGAACTAAAACCATCAGTAAAAGATCTCATATCAAGAGACAAAGTGAAATTCATAATATTTTACTATCCTTGTAGCTCTTTAATGGCATATACTCTCTGTCTAATAAGCATTTACTTGCCTGTCTCTCCTTGAGTATTCCTCCGCCTGCACCAAATTATCCTGTCATGGATCTAGCCTTAAGGAGGTGCATTTTATTGACTCTGCCCATTGGACTAAAGTAATCATCACAGATGACAGCAGAAACACTTCCTTCATAGTTTGACATTTCCATTCTTGATCATGAATATTAGTCAGTGGAAATTAGTGATGAAAATAAGTAACAGTGTCAAAGGATAATCCTAATCCTGGAAAGATTTGTGTATGTAATTAATTTTTAACACCAAGCATAGCCCTTTATGCTCTGCAGAGATTAGGTAAATACATTTGGGGTCTGCAGAATCAGAACTTAAGAACAGATTCTCGTGGCCTCAGATTTCACCATTAATTTTGGCATTTAATGAAGAAAGATTGAGAATCAGAAGCTTTGTAATTACTTTTCAAGCTTTCCCAGAATGAGGGAGGATACAGGGATCTGAATGCACCTCCATAAAGTTATCAACAGGTCATACTTCAGTCAGACTTACAGTTATGATAGCTTAGAAAAACATTCCACTGTGTATTCCCCAAGCAGTCTTGAAATACCTCAAGCAAACTAGAAACTCCATGAAATTTAATATAGCTTTAAAGACAAATGAGGGTTTCAAGATATTATCAGTGTTTTTAGCAAATCCTATTTTCAATTTATCCTACTGAAAGACGATACAAAATATAATGATCTAATTTTTCATTTCGATGTTAACACCTGCTGCTAGGAAACTGCATTCTTCATTAAAATGCAAGTACTTTATGGAATGAAAAGATATGTTCATTGTAAATGACTTTTTTGTTATTTTAAATAAGTGTTTTAAAAGATCAGGCTCCGTGTGGGGAACCATGGTGAGGCACAGCCTCTCAGTGGCCAGGCAGGTCCATGGGGAAGCGAATGGAGACAGGTCAGTGTCAGAGACACAAAACATCAGCCTTGGCTGGGCTTGTGCCTGGGGAGGCAAAGCTGTGGGGAGCTGTGGATCATCCCTGCTGCTGAGGCAGCGCTGGGGCAGGGACTGATGGCCCTTTTGGGGCTGAGATGGGGTCCTGGGCTCTGGGCAGGGCTGGAGGAGCCAAGGGGGTGGACAGGAACAGGCAGGACTGGTGGTGCCCTTGGGGATCTGATAATATGAAAGCAGTTTTAAAAACATGAGTGCTTTAAGAGCACAGACTGACTCCCTATAACTCTGGTTTATTAGTGGTAGACTCCAGCTCAGCTTTGGGTTTGCTTTTTCTGTATTTAGCTCTTCTTATCTCTTCTTTTGGGGTGTTTTTTGTTTTGTTTTGGGTTTGGTGGGTTTTGTTTGTTCGTTCGTTCATTTTTGTGGGGTTTGGTTTTTTGGTTTTTTGGGGGGTTTTTTTTGGTAGTTTTTTTGTTTGTTTTTTTTCTTGTCCTGGATCCATTCAGAACTCCCACTAAAGTCAGTGGGGGTTTGGGAAGCAACGAACACAATGCTAAGGCTTGGATAGGGCTGGAAAGGTGGGCTGAGAGGTTGTTCCATGCAGTTGCTCTAAAGTTTATGTTGTTTGCAACATTTTTGTCTAAGTAATTTACACTCATTTCCCAGGCATTAAATGTCAGTTTTCAATAAGAAAGGCAAAGCTGACTTGCCCACTTGATTCCAAATAACAAAACTTACCTGAATTACAGTTATTATATTTGTAGTTTAAAAACCCTTCTTTTGTTATGATTATTAAGCAGAAATATTTTGTCCAAAGTTTTCTTTTTACATAAAGTGCAAGGCTGTTATTTGAAGCAAGCCTCTAAACAGCGTCCATCTGAGGAGATACACTAGGGGAATTTTGGTTCAGGGAAGCTGCACATTGACTGGCTGTCAGTGGAAAAGAGACTGGAAAAGGTAATCTGTTTCAAGACATCTTGGGAGCTTGGAATGCATGGTGGGGATTGGGTCAGAACCTTGCTCTGGTGAGGTTGTGCCCTGTCCCCCATATCCCTCACCCAGGCAGTCTGTCAATCGTGGCACACAGGAGGCAGCCCCAGTTTTGCCTAACCCAGCCCATGAGTGACCAAGAGACTGGAAGTCCCTCCTGGGAGGAAGGCCCAAGATGGGCCAAAAAGGTTTAAGAAGGGTCACAACAAGGCAAGCACATTGTCCTTTAACCCTACCTTCATCTTGGAGTTTCACATCACTGGAAACAAAGAGTTGGTAGCTATATATCTGTTCTATATCTTTTCCTGTCTTTCTGTTTTCCTCCCTTTCTTGTCCTTCTGACATCTCACAGAAGGTAATATCTAATGGATTGTTAAGTTTTCTATGTTCAGTGGGATACATCTATGCTGTGGTAAGGGACTTTATTGTACTATTTACTCTTTTGCCAATGTTCTTCACCTGTCTATAGTTTGCCAGGAAACAGTTGTGCATTTTCACCTCGAGAACATTTGGTTGGAATTTTCCCCTTTGTGTCTACACAAAGCAAAAGAACCTTGGTTTAGCCCTGGGTTTGAATGACTGGGGTGTAACACTGACAGAATGGCTCTGGAGCCAGCTTCCTCAAAAGAAGGGTTAAGGAGCTGCATACACATCTGACAAATTTCTCTGACTCCATTACTCCAAGTGAAATGCAGTGATAGACCCAAGTGGAAGATACGTTTGCATAAAGCTGCTTTACCATTACACAATCAATACTCGGGGCAAACATCTTTTTGTGGAAAGCCATCAGACTAGATACTAGGTAACAATGAATTCCCGTGTATATGACTTAATTGGTGATTTTTTTCTGGAAGTCTTTTCAGCTATGCTAATTTTTTTCCTTTCAGTGAGCTCATAGTACAAACAATAGCTTTCTAGGATGTAATTGTCTCTCCTTTCAGTTTTTCATCAGAACAAATTTATGTTTGTTAAATCAACCTGATTTACTAATTAACATCTGGATTTTATGTACACACACACGCACAATAATACCACAATTATATTATATTAGCTTTTTAAGGGCTCATCTAATTTTACTCTATACATAATCCTTGAAAATTAGATTTGCGTAAAGTAATTCAAAATAGAGAGGGCAAACTAGAAGTATATAATTATGTGTAGCTCTGAAATAAATACATTTTCAGTTTTCAATTTCCATAGCTGAATTCATAATTTAGCCCCTGAATATCTGAATTAATAATAAAATGACAGTATTCCCCTGTCATATATGTACTTACACAGAATTTACAGATAGGGTCTCCTTTGTTGTACCTTGTGGATTACCTGTGGGGTGAGTAAACCTTGATCCTTCTCTAGAAGCTGGAGAAAAGGAAGAAGATGAGAGGCACTCTCCACTCTAGTCTGTTAAACAACTTAAGAGACATTTTCCTATCAAGATTTCTACTGCTTCTAATGTGTGGAACTTAGGCTCCTGAACTTGGTTCTCTACATTGTATTGAAATGTGATGCTTGTAATAATCTTAAGTCTACAATAAAAGTATCTACCTACCTTTCACTTTTTGTCTGAGCCCAGCCTATGAAATTACTTTTAGAGATTTTAACAATTCTTCACAGAATGTTCATAATGATGGGATTGCATGATAATGACCTATGAGGCACAATGAGGTAAATACACTTCTTTTTGGTCTATCAATTTTCTACACATTGCAGATACATTTCTATAACCTACTAGTTCTGTTGTAGACTTTGAATTGCCAGTACAGGAGTGGGCTGTTCAATGTCCATACATACTGGCAATACATGTTACCAGTTATGATGATGATTTTACCATGTTTGCTAATATTTGTTAGTTGTATAAGGCCACCTCCAGGAGTAAAGTGATTACATAGGAAACTTAGTTTGCATAAAGAAAAATAAACTGAGTTTTCTCCATGACAAAGTAAAGCTGTAAAGTGTCTGAACATAACGAAAACACATCAATTCAATGGAAGCTGAAGCAGTTCCAGAATTTGATAGTATACACTCTGACTGTTAAATGTAATCATGTATCTATACATTGATCAAGAAAGTGGTGCTGATGAATTTTCAGCTTGGATGACCAATACTGTCTGAGAAGCTGGGTACTAGTTAATTATTTTAACACAGATAATGTAATCTCATAGTTTGCATTGGACATTTGTGAAAGTTACAGCCCTATGCTTAAAGTTAAATAGGTTGTTGGAACTTTTTACTGCTTTTTACTACTGCATCAAGCTTTGCACTTGCTTTTTAAGGGCTCTTAAAGGAAAGAAACCCAGGATTCAAAGAAGAATGTAGGAGGCAGCATTATGACAATGACTCTATGCTGGGAATTAGGACTCCAGCCAACAAAGGAATGAGATTCTAGAACAATTTTCCCAAAGCTATTTGGAGAAACAAATTAAACCAATGAGTTTTTAGACTGAGTTGACAAATTAATGAAGGGAAGTGGATGTCATTTGCAATACCAGGACCCTATAGAATACCAGGAAGTCCCTTTGAATTATAGAAAGCTGTCAAAAATTCTAACACAAAGACAGCACAAGTAGCAAAGGGAAGGAAATGTGCCAGAGATAGCCATCAAGTCAGCCAGGATAGTTTACTAAGACTCTGGACAGCATAGATGTCTTGCCTTTAGACAACAGATCCTGCTCTAAGTCAAGCAGTCCTCCAGGATGCTCAAAAGAAAATGAAGGCAACGTTAAGAAATTTACTTGAATCATCCCCTGAACAAATAGCAAGTTATGACTGGCTCATACTTGAGAAAAATGGCCAGAGTGAACATAAATTCTAATACAGCTGCATAAAGAACTCGCTGAAAAATCCTGAATAATAGCACATAAAAATCAGACTGTTTGAGAGTAAATTTCAATAGGAAAAAGCAAAAAAAATAAAAAGTTACATTCTCTGAATAAATGCTTTACTGCTAATACTTTTCCCAGCTCTAATGAAGAGAGTTTGCTCTAGCAGAAGAAATAGGGCAGTGATGATAGATGATCATTTACTCATTTAAAGCTGCAAGGATATTCTCTTCCATACCTGATTTTTATCCATTGCTAAATGAAAAGGACATCCTTAAGTCATTTAATGTTACATAAAATGTGAAGTCCAAACAAATCAAGCAGAACTTCAATCAACACTCAGGGAAGACATGGCCAGCCAAGAATGGAAGAAGCAACTTCTTCAGTCCTGGGCATCAGGAGAGGGAGTGGTGCAAGCCCCCCTCTCCCTGCCCCCATTGCCACTGCAGCTGCAGTTCAGCTTAAGCCCTTAAGAGTGATTACAATTTGACAGCTTGCATGGGTGTGAATATATTTAAGTAAAAAGAAACCCTGCCAACTTTAGATGAATTAAACAACTGTGACACACACTGGGCCAGATTCTCTAATGCACCACAACAAATTTACAACTGTGACTGCTAACTGGAGTCCCAGTTCATTTTTAATACTGTAGTCAACAAAGCTGTGTACAGATGCAGTGATTGTGATAGAGGTTAGAATGTTTCAGTGTTTCTGCCTGAGACTGCCTTTTGCAATGGATTTTCATATCACATTTTTAAAATGGCAAACTGGATTGAGGGCCATACTTGCATTTGCATGTCTAGAGTCAGAGTCTGCTATTTATCCTTTCAAAAATCTTCTGATATGTTGTGATACACACATATAATACTTCTAGGCAGAGACTTTGTTCCACTAACTAATCTCTCTGGCTCTTAATGTCTCAAAGAATGTTTCCATGGTGAATATAAAAAAACTAAACTTCAGAACTCCAGAAAAGTTTTTGTGGTGTTATTCTATACAGCTCATACTTCTTTTTTTTATCCACTTACCTAAGTAAAGCAAAAAGTTGTTAAAACTTGGGAGCAAATAACGATTTGCATAATGTTTCTGCAAAAGCCAATGAAATCCAAAATATATGTGTCTGTCATTTGTTCACTGAATCAAATATTTCAGAAGAAATGTAATATGTTAGTTTTAAATTTTCAAATGCCACTGTTCAATAGAAAATGTCATCTTTTCAGCAGGAACATGGAACTTAACAATAGCATAATGAAACTGCAGTGCACTTCTGGATATGAATTTGACCTACCCGTGGTTCATTCTTCATGCTTTGAAGTGTTCTGGTAGCCTTGAGGAACTGAAAGGTAATATGAGCCAGGCTGGAGACACACAGGGATGCATGAAGCATGGATTACAGCTGTGAAGGTACTCCTGTAACCCAAATATTAAATATTGAAATCTGAGAGAAATCTCTAAATCAAGATCGAATGTTTTG
The DNA here is from genome assembly GCA_037013685.1 of Acridotheres tristis. NCBI lineage: Eukaryota > Metazoa > Chordata > Aves > Passeriformes > Sturnidae > Acridotheres > Acridotheres tristis. The sequence goes on along the minus strand of CM072886.1, from coordinate 113,974,933 downwards.
CCGTCATATACAGATGTTACTGATCAGCTCTTTTCTGGGAAAAAAAGGAATTATTAAGAAAGTCATAACAGTGAGGCAGCTACTTAAAAGATGGCATCTTTTTATTCAACAGGTTCTGCTCCAGTGGGTAATAAGGGACTATGCTCATTAATCTTTCTTTTGGAACAGGATTTGAAGCCAAGTACCTAAAATCTGAGTGATAGAATTGTGCTACCTGTTTTATGTCCACACATCTGCATTCTTCCTGATTTCAGTAATACTATACTCCTTTTTTGACTAGGTGCATCTCTGGAAGGTAAAAATAAAGGAATGGTCCTTGCTTCTTTGTTAAGTAGGTACTTACCAGGAAACCAATGTCTCTGAACATGCAAGAGATGTTCTTTTCATATCTGTCCATTCGGGAGCTTACAGTATATTTGTTCCTCTGAAAACCGAGTTCCATGCAAAGTACATTTTCTGTGTTATGTATTGTCAATAAACATGTTTCTGTTACTGAACACTGATAGGATCAAACCAGGAAGAAAAGTGCTTTGTGCTCCAAATTAAACTTCAGATGACAAAAGCCAATAAAAAACCTTAAAGAATGCTTTTTAAAAGACCTCAAGTGAGGATTGAGAGAAGTAATAAGAACAGAATAATAGTGTCATTTTAAGGGCATTTGAGGACAGGATCACATTTAGACCACATTTCTGAGAAGTGTAAGCTAAGAACAGCAGCCTTCCCCTTCATCTGCCACTAAATACAAACTGCTGCCCTCTCAGTTGCCCTCTGCTTTAGGCTGACATAGGCATTCTCATTACTGAACAGCAAAACAGTTTGAATTAATCTGGATTAAAATTAATCATGACTATTTTTCTTTCAAGTGAACTTTGAAGTGGACCCATTCTCCCATTTAGCTCATTGCTTGGCAATGCAAATACTTATACTGGCAGCAGGCAGGGAGCAACAAAGGGACAAGAGCAAGCATTTGGGAACAGAGAAAGGGTAGGGCTGTTCTTTTTGGCAGCAGTGCTATACTGCTTGCAGAATTGCAATGTTAAAACATCCCATCCCAACTCTGTTAGGTTATTTCTGCTTATGGTAACAGAACCAAAGCAGAGCAAGCTACGCTGAGTGGGAGGCTTGAACAAGGCAATCCAACCCCACACTGTTGCAGTGGCCAGGATGTTCATTGGTAATGAGGACTCGAGTAGTAAATAGTTTAAAAGCCAACAGTGGAACAATCAGTCATGCAGCTTTTGTGAAGCAATGAGTAGACCAAATTCAGATTTGTGCTGCAGCTGGTTAGCATTGTGCTGCCGACACAAAGCAGCTCTAAAGCCAAGGTAGCCAATTAATGCAGGCAACTGGCATAGCATGTCTTATACCATTGCTCTCCTGGCAGCTGGTTACTTCTCTGACTGAAAAGGAGTGTAGTCAGATCATCCCTGATCTGAGACTCTCTTATCTGTCCCAGGGGCTCTTATTTGTTGGTACAGTCCTGAACCTATATATCTCATTCCAAATTGCTGTAAGAACAGCATAGGAGTGAATATTTACACCATCAGGCTGCTTCTGTTCTGAGAGAGGTGTGGGGTCTTCAGCTGCACAACTTTCCTTGTTCCACAAATATGCCCTCTAACAAAGAAAACCAGGAAAAGTAAATCCCTTCCAGTAAAAGGAAAATTTTCTCTTTATTGTTTATATATATTGGAACACTTGCTAAGTGATACCTTAAAACATGTATTTGATGAAAAGGAGAAACTGCTTGTGATTTGGAATACACAAAGCACTTGATATCTATCTGATCATGTAACAGTGCATAGAAAGTTCACTTTCTAGGGCTCTCTGGGCAGGACAAACTACAGAGCTTAAAGCATGTAATTACCTCATCTTTTTCCATGAACATAAAGTATCTTTCACATGATCAAAAAGTCACCTCCATTATGCAACTGATGCTTTTTCAGTCAAGAGTACAGGAATCCCATGCTTAATGGTTCACAGTGTGATTAGTGGTGGGATGAGATGTTTGCTCACCTGAGCCAGTGTCCTGGCAGGAAGCCCACCACATTGAGAGAAATTCTGCTGTAGTGACACAGGATTGCTAGAGGATTCATCAAAGGATTCCAGGGAGGGTGCACTGACCTGTAGCCTGCTCACATCACTTTTTCCAAGAAAGTGGAAAACAGAGAGAAGGCCTGAGACTGAGAACTGTTCTCACTGCTTCTGCAAGCGACCAGCACTAGGGAAAAGTGAAAATTCATAATGTAGAAGGACCTTATTGTCTTCATTACCATTGTATGATATTAAGAAGACCTTTTTCTGAGGCAGCTAAACACCTGTAGATCATAAGGACACATCATGTTACTAATCCATGGATCTGAACAGCATTCCTTACATTTGTAAAATCATATTGCTGGATTGTCACATCTGGCTAGAAGAATTTACTGACAAGAACTGATGAAGAGATGTGTTCCCTATATGTTTGCTCATACTGATGGTGATGCTGGGTTCATGAAATATGTAGTTCAAGGTGCTCTTTCTGCAATCAACATGCTGCGGGAAACAATGAAACTGAAAAATTTCTGCTCATTCCCCTTTCCAGCCTTAGAACCAAATTTTGCACTCAAGAAGAAAAATGTGCAGTTTCCTTTGTTTGTGCAGCTTTTAATCATATGTATATGTGAGAAGTGTTTGAAATTATGACAAACTTGTGACTTCTTGATTACCTCAAGTCTATATTTCATTAGAGGATTTTTTTAAGGCTATGGACCCACATTTCTAGCAAAATTCTTTGTATTTAAAATCTACCAATGGCCTCATATAGCATTCTTTTAACACATTTCAGTTCCTTCAGTTTTTCTACTCATCTGTTACGAACAATTAAACCACTGGATTTTTCATTGTTTGAAATAACTGGTTGCATTACCATCTGGAAACAATACATTTTAAGTGCATAATTACGGATGTTTGAAATCCCTGGAACCCAACTTTATATGCACAGGACTAGGAGGCAGGATGCTCGGAAATGGGAAATGTATTGTCAGCTGTGTGATGAGCAGTTAAGAGGAAAGGAGGAGCAGCTCTCCACCATTTGTCTGCTGCCTTCATGCCACTAGCCTGAGAAAGCTAAATTGAGATTTGAATGCAGAGCAAAAGGGAATGTTTTAGACTGCTCGCACTTGCACTGAATTGTAATGATTGCAGTGGCACAAGGGGACTCTAGTTGAGCTGTAGCCTCTAAGTCCTCACCCTTCTTATTATGAGGCTGGAAACTTGACTTACACTAGCACATTACACGACAGGACTGTGGGAGATAACCAAGTGCATAATAGCTTCATGGTGGAAAATGTTTCATTATCCTGAAATAGAAGCTGCAATATAGGATATTGAACGTCTGCAAAACCAGCATATCTCAAAGATATGACAGTTAGTCAAAACTTAGATAAAGCACTGGCTATTAGCTAAACTAGTCTAAACGGCTGGCTCCTTCTCCTTTCCTACCCTTCCTTTCCTTGCATATTTTTCACAATGTATTCATTTGCCACAATGTATTTACACTGAAAATAATCAGACAGGTCCTCCAGCTTCACCAATGTCAGGCCCAGCTCAGCCTCAGGAATTACATCAGAGCAAGTATTTAACACTGCGGAAAAGTTATCAAGCAACTACTCAAAAAAAAAAAAAGTCACATACAGGCCCAAACACGCCACCAAATGTAATTTCCACTTAGTTTTGATTTCATAGTATCTGTATTCCCACTTTTCCATTATTTTTCTGAATTTTTTACCTAGGATTCCGTTTGCACTGAAAGACATTTAGTTCTTTCAAGTTGCTGTCTGACAGGGACAGGGCACATATCCCTCCATTCCCCTACTATCAAACTTCAGTACTAGCTGGCTGAGAAGAAAACCTCAAAGCTCTGACTTGCGTGTCTGCTTGATTAAAAGTACTCCTCCTAAATCAATAAGTTAAAATCCACACAACCAAGTTCACCTCTTGTGAAACTTATTTCGCCATTTCCAAATCAGTTTATTTCAGGGCAATAAATCATGCCTCTTCTGTCCACTTTTGTAATGCACATATCATTTTTATTTGAATTAATGTATAAAATGCACATGCAAAAATCAATATATCACACATCCTAAAACCTTCATGTGGAATTTTTCACACCAGTAATTCCCACACACACCTCAGCTTTGCTTTACCAGCAGCTTGGTACAGGCATGTAGAATATGCAAGAGTACAATTCATTGAAAGATAGCATAAGACACATGACAAGAAGGCCCTGACATAGTGAACAGAAAGGGACTAACATATTGCATTAAAAAGAGAACAGAGCCCATTTTAAAATAAAAGTCAAATCCCTATTTCAGTTGAAAAAAGCTCAAACCAACATGCCAAGCATCTGATGGAAGGACTAACTAGCTTTACACTCTTGGGTATTGAGAAAGAGCCTTTCCAACTCCCTCAGACTATGTATGTTTTATTGTATGAAGATACATGTCCTGCACTGCACTAAGCCTACTAAATATATTGCTAAAAGTTGTATATAATGCCAGATGTTTCTAAACATTTTAAAATATTTGTAGATATTTTCTTAAATAAAAAAGATTAGAAGAAAATAAAAATGGGGGAAACAATCAAAATGAATAAAGGCATTTCTTTTTCTCTTTGGAATAAAAAAATGGCATATATTGACTCATGATATACTGACTGAGACACATAAGAAAGAATATGATTAAATAGCATTCATTTGGTGCATTGTTTATGTATTCAGCTCTGATTATAATGTTTCAAAGACAATCAATCATTGATTTTAATTTACTTTATTGTGCTATAGAAAAGAGTAAATTAAATGTAGAATTTATTTAGCCTTTCTGTTGTATTCTGTAATAATCCAGATGGAGCATATACATTTTCTATTTAATGACACTAGCATGATTAAGCATTAAGACTTAATAAGTAGTGCATTTTTTATGGTTCATTAAGAAAAGTTAGAGATAGAAAAGATGTATTGGTCATCAGCTTTATCTCCTTACTGTGTTTGTACATTTATTAAACAGTCAGTAAATTTGTTTATATATAATTGCATTTGTGAGAGGAACCTTCACTGACTTTAAACTGCATGAGATCTTTTTATCCTTAAACGATTCAAAATCTAAGACCTGCAAGACACAGACTGGATCTCATGCAGATAAATGAAGGAAGATGACAGTCAAGAAGAACTATGCAGGAATAATTTACGGAAGAAACAGGTTTGAGAAAAGAAAGAATTATATGTAAAAGAGGCAAAAGATAATGCTGCAACAAGAACTAGGAAACTGATTTTAAAACAAAACAATATACAAGAGAATGCACACAGAGACAAGTGGGGTGTCTGGGAAAGGACTTGTAGTGATTCAACTGGTTTATTAAAGTGTTTCAATGCAAGGATGATAAATTACACCAAGCTTTAGACTTGAACATTGTCTAACTACAACCAGATAATGTCTACATTACAGTTGTAACATAGGCACATAAGCATTTTCTGGAAGTACATTCTGAAATGAATAAACACCCCAAAACTAATAGGTGGTTTATGTCTCTTAAATCTACTTTTGAATACAGAAGAGTATCATATGAAAAAGGGGGATATTCCAGAAAACTCCACATACGTAATTTGATTTTAAAGGGCAATACATTAGGTCTATAGTTACTCCATCTCTCTTCTCTCCTTAAGACAAAAAAAAACCCATAATCAGAAACATCATGTGGTGGCATAATAAAGTAGCGAATGGTAACAAAAAACAGAAGAGAAGCAGCAATGAGGGGTTTTAAATTAACTAAGTTCTGATAATATGTTTCTAGTTTAAATGATTAAATGAATTCACATCATCTGCTTTTACATATTTCTACCTTAACCCCCTAACACTCACATACCCTTCAAGCCTCCAAAGTTTCCATTTTTTTGGACTGTTGTAGTTTAGTATGATATTTGTCCTATTTTAAAGACAGACTTGAGTAATGATGAGTAACAATGAGAGAATCAGATTTTATAGTTATGAAAATGAGTCTTGAAATCAGAAAAGAAATTTTTACATCCTAAGTAGCTTTGGATTTACCTGCAAGTACTCTCTGCTTGACATATTTCAATGAGCTGCATCCTACTGCCTTGTCCTAAATACAAGTAAGCATGTTTAGTTCTACAGTCACCACTCTTTATAGTGCTTCCCCTGGTGCAGTTACTGGAGGTATCCACACTCATAATGGTTTGTCTCTGGCCACTCCACCTGGAAACAAAGCTGCATGCAAGCCCAGAGCCAGACAACTGCAACGCTGATGTAAGAGCCAAAAATGAGGGATGCGGGGCTCCAGGCAGCTCTTTAAAATGCTGTTTATTATATCCAAATGATACAGCAATTCATGGGTCATGGGTGACAAGAGCCCAGCCCACAGCCTTTTCAGCCACAGCTGTAGGTTCGTCTGAAGCTTCTTTAGTTCTGGTTACAATGCGTTATAAACTTTTCATTACACAGCATCTTAATACATGACAACCAATAAATACTTTTACTATTACCTATAGCCTGTCATAACTACTAACATTACCATATTCACGTTACTGTAGTCCAATCACAAAAGGTTAGCATGTTACAGTTTAAGCTAGAAGTTGTTTTCAGTTTTCTTGCAGTGGAAAATTCTGAGATCTTTTCTCTGCTTGCAACATTGGCTTTCTTGTTTGTCTGTGAAAATCTTTTTGCTTGGTAAAAATATCTTTTGTTTCAGGTGGATTTATCCTTTGCTCTAAGTCATAAAAGCCCCTTCCAACTCACTTGGTCTTTGCCCTCTAGTTACCCAGTAAGACTGGCTCAGCAATTCTTTTCTTCTATATCAAAACTTGCTATCATTTCTATTCTTTCTTCAGATTCTACATTTAAAGATCTTTCTGTTACACATACATATCTGTGAGACCTTCCTGTCAAATCCTTATCCTTCCCAACACACTGAGGATGTGCATCAGTGACTGCATTATTTTGAAAGAGGTTGCTTCCCAAGTAAATTGTGCACAACATAATTACAAGTGTAAAACTTGTATTAATTTGTTCTTTTCTTTTCCTGTTCGTGAAGGAGTCAAATAGCTGGCCAGACTCACTCTTTAAATCTCCTTCAAGCTGTATCTGGAGTTTCATTTTTAATACCAACCCCCTCAGAACTTGCCAGGAGACAGAAATACAGCCTAAATTTTCAAGCCTAGAAATGCAAAGCAGGAGCGTGGAGAGGGACAGGCTATGGTGTGCTCTAGCAATTGTTACATTGTATCTTCTGAAATCACTGAACCATTCCAAATATTCCTGAGTTTATTACAAGTGTACCAAGGGGCCACAGTCATGTATCAGAAGTCCATTTCGAGACCTGATATACAAACACATTTAATTAAAAGTTGTCAAGACTTGTATGGACAAACAAGGGGGAATTCTTACATTCACAGCTGTTCAAATTTGCCAAGCCACATTCTGACAGAAAGTGAGTCAGTATGAGAGAACAACTGAGAACCAAAAAATATTTCCCGATTAAAAAAAGATTAAATTGAAAAATTTCCTCAAGATGAAACTGAGAGAAAAAAAAAAAAAAAGAAAAGAAAGAAGTCTACAGTCACATGAATTTAAAAATTCAAAACACTTTTGAAGTATCCCTGAAAAATCATGTTTATGTCATTTATATGCATACTAACTAAGTCAATCTTTGCATAATTATTTTCTTATCTTCTCCCCCTTGAAAACCATTTTTAGTTTCAGGAGCATTATTTCCCATACAACATTCTAAATTCTTTACTTTTCTGTTTTCAGCAGCTTCCTTAAAAGCCAGTTATTTACTTATTCAATTTCCCTTCCCTTTAGCACATGCAGCATCTTGAGTAATGACTCGCCGCTTTTTCTTGGACAGGTAACAAAATCCTTCTATAGATTATGGGAGCAATGAAAATCATGACAAGCTGCAGTAAATGTATGATAGTTATTGTTCCATGTTTGATGGTAGAATTTCAGTACGCATGGGCTCATTCCTTCCATTTAGGTAAATGTACCAGCATTTAACTAGCATAAAATTGTGTTGATGTGGGACTCTTCTCCAGCAGTAAGGAAGATCATTTCTCACTCCTATCCCCTGCTACCTATCAGAAAAATAAGCAGGTGCAGAGAAGAAAAATCAAATCAGGCTATACTTCATTGTACAGTAGTGTTGTGGGAATGCAGAAGACTTAGGAGATCAGAACATGGATTTTTGTTGCCAGTGGCAGCAGCTGTAACAGTGCTCATCTATTAGTATCACCACTGCCAGTTTAGAGAGCTGGTAGCATTTGCTATATATAATCCTTGGGGCCTTTCAAGGTGAATTGAAAGATGAGTGAAGAGAGATGGGAGAGGGAGAGAAATGTTACAGCCGGTGGCAAAACAGCTGGGGTGAGAGGCTGTAGAAAGTATTATCCTTAGCTTGTAAATGAGGCTTCACTCTTACTGTTCTTTGCAGTTATACTTAGTTACAAGTGTGGGAAATTATACAAGCAGTTGTCAATGCTCCCTGCCATAGTTCCTGCTACAATAAATTATTTATCCCATTATTCAGCCTACAACAGTGCCTAACAGTATCGGCCATAAATCAGGACCCTACTATGTTAGCTGCTGTACACACACACATAGTACAAGTAAATCCCTCTGCCGGTGTCTTTGCACCTGAGGTAAAATAGCACGAGCTTGTTGCCAAGTTGCTTCCTGCAAAGCAGATACATATTTTGAGCAGTGTCTAGAAAGAGGAATTGGCTTTCATCTAATTTGGCCAGCTTTCAGGTGTGAGGTAGGCACATAAATAACTGCACATTAGCATCATGGATCCTGTCTTCACTGGGAAACTGAAGAAGCAGCTCGGACATCTGGCACAGCTTGGCAGATTGTCATAACACTACAGGACAGAACTACCATAGAGAAAACAAGATATTGCACTGGCTTCTGAAAGGGACTGTTTGTCTTTTCCTTCCACACACAGAAGTCCTGGGGATTTTTTAGGCTGTCTCCTGATCTATTGAATCCCGAAGTGGAAACTTTAAATGGCGTTATTTATGTAATATCCACTTGTGGGGATGAGGGCTAAAACCCTAACACATGCTGAGAAAGTCCAGTATTTTTCTTGTTCTTTGATAATAATATGCATTCTAAATGTTGCTTAATGATGCCTCAAAATCAATTCTGCATTCTTAAAGCAGTAAGTATGAACCATAAATAACTTCAGCATCTACTAAAACCTTCCTTCCTCCTCTTCTTTCCCCTCTAATGCCCAGGAAAGTCTAGTAAGATTAAACATTTCACCAAGGAAACCTATTAGATTGAGATGGCTTTCTTGAAAAGAGCTGACACTATTTCCAAATAAGGAAAATAGAAAATAACAAAATCTGACAAATTAAATGTAAAAATTCCTTAAGGCAGGCCAATAAAAATCTCATGAACATTTCTCAAAAGCTTTGAAACTAAAAGTAAGTCTTGTTCAAATACACAAGGAAGAGGAACCTGGCCAGATAGTCTGTAAGGCTAATAGGTGATAAAGAAATACTGGAGCACATGAATTAAGGCCAGAGCAGAAATTTAGGTTAATATTTTGCATCCCTCTTTGGCATGCAGGACTCTCTTTAATAGCCAGGCAGAGTCCCACACTGAAACGTGACAGCAGATACACCACAGTCCTGTATCAAATTGAAGTGTGAGCTGAAAATATTTTGGCCATATTTGACATAATGAATAGTAACAAAACTCCAGGACCATGGCTAAAAGAATTTAACTGTGAAACAGCTGAAATAAGCATTGTAGGATGTAACCTCTCACTTAAAATTGCCTGTGTGATTGCTTCCAGGAAGTATCCAGGAAACATCAGAGCACTAATGCCATACTACACAAAATGCTGTAGCAGTGAATAGAATCAGTGGGCATCTGGAGGAACCCTACTAAACTTTCAGAGGTACCTAGAAACTCTGCTCAAAGACCATGACCCCATTATGCCACACACTGCAAAAGCACAGAGCAGATTGCTTCTAGGCCAAATAACAAGCAGAAAAAATACACAAAGACTGATAAAGGAGGTGCAGTAACACAGATTGACTTTTGTAGACCTTTCAGATGCATTTCTGAATGCTTGTATTATGGTTTGTAAGTTAAGAGTTCAACATACACAGGCAAAAATAGAAATGCCAGGAGAAGAAGAATTTAAGGACACAGACATTGGCAATAAAAGAAGCTAACTACAAAATATTGCATCTGCTTGTCTTATTTGTGTTAAAGAAGTCTTACACTGGTGATGAGATGCCCCAGGTAGCATCTGTATGACACCAGCTTCTACTGAGATCTGTAAATGTGACAGCCTCATTTATTTGCAACTTAACTCTGCTTTTTGAATAATATTTAGCCCCTACCGTGTCAGGGTTTCTTAAAATTCTAAAACATATTAAAAATTTAATATTACTATTTATTCCCTTCTGTTATGTTTAAAAACATTGCATTATTTATATAGTACCATGATATTACCATTACATTATTTTCAACACATTTTCTTTGGAGTGTTAGGGACCTGGTTTACTGCATATGGTTGGGAGTCAATACTACAAAACATTTAAGAAGAGCTGATGTGATTTAATGAAGCAAAGAAATGTTTTACATATCTGTGCCAAGGAGTCAAGGAAAAAGCTGCTTTGGGGTAAAGGGAAGCTAACTGGCTGACTAAAATGAACAGCAAATGGTTAATTTTCACAAAAGAAAGGAGTCACCAATGGAGTCTCTGTAGAGGACATATGTTCAAGCTGATATGATTTGTCATATTCATAAATGATCATGAATATCAAAGTGACAAAGTTTAAATCACTCACAGAAGTAAAAATGAAGGCTGATTAAGAAGAGTTGCAGCAGTACTTCACAATACTGTGTAATAAAATACCAAATGAAATTCAATAAAGACAAATGTGAAGTAATGTCAGGGAAAAAATGACAATTCTAACTTTATAAAGTGAATGTGAAGCTCCCATTTGGCTAATACCACTCAGAAACAGAATCTCAAGGTTATAGTAAATAGCTCTGCAAAAATGTCAACTTCATGCCCCACAGTAGTAAAAACAAAGATAAGCAAAAATGACCAATAATTTGGTAAGAAATAAGAAACCAAAAAGATGTTCAATGCATTATACGGTGGCATCATTTGCAACAGTGATAAAGATGGCTGTCAGGCAAGGAAGAGCTAAGTCAAAGTAAATACCTTAAACTGGGAAGAAGATAACTGAAAGGACTATGACAAAGATCTGTACAATTACTAGAGGTGTAGAGAAGGTACAAACCACCTACCCAAACCAGGGAAGAGACTTCAGAACTTTATGTGTAGTCAACATTCTTGTTTTAAGACATCATGGATACCCAAAGTTTTCAGGGTCTCAAAAAGATTAGTTTGTGGAAGACAAATACATGAAATAAAGATATATACATAAGAAAATTCCCATGATCCATTTCAAAGGTTGGGAGATCACATCCACAACAAATGCTTTACCAGTTGTTAACATGATTATAACTTTTAAAGTTGCTTCTGACACAGTTCTGTGTTAGAGGAAAAATTACAGACTTAAATCAACAAACTAACTGAAGATAAAGTCAATGGAGGATATTTAGGTAGTCAAAGGTATGAAAACTAGCATCAGTCACAATCATTCTCTAATTACACTAGATCCAAAATTTCAATATAAGTGGGAAGAACTGCTTTCATTGGAAACTTAAGCATCCAGGATTATCCAAAGTTAAAACAAGTGAGGCTGACATTGGTGAATTGCATGTAAACATACCTACACAGACAACTTCCTAAGAGCTGGAGGTGCATTCAGTGTCGCTTCACCTGTGACAACATCTATTGCTCCTGTACTAGATGCAGATTACACCTGACTAAGCAGCTGAAAAGCAGAAAACTGCATTGTGCCAAACTGTTGGCAGGTACTTGCAAAGACACTATGAGTAAAATATCAAGACAAGAGATGGACCCTCCGACTGTAGAACATTTCATCCACTGTAAGAATACAAGTTCATGTTTCCCCCATTTGCCAAATAAATACTGGATTTCAATCTTTATGTCTTCCAATAACTAAATTCATACATAAGTATGCTTGGGCTCAAAAATGAAGTATTGTTGAATGACTTTGAAAGTGTGGATGAGAACAAACACATTGTCTTAGAAAGCCAGAGTTCTGAAACAGCAATTATTTGGTGCTGGTCCATGAAGGAAATGAAACAGGCTTTTCAGCAAGAGTTTCAGATAGGATTGTTCTATGGGACAGAGAAAAATTCTGCTTCCTGGTACACTGTTTCTGTGTTGCTGTGCAGTCAGCCTAAGATTGAAGGATGCTATGTACTCTAACTCATATAATGGAAGAAGATGTACACTGATGCTGTCTTTGCCCTGCTTCCTTCCAAGAAGGTTCTGGCTACTCCTCCTCAGGTGCAGTACTCCTTTCCTTGCTCCAGCTTCGGGTTCCTCTCACAGGACACCGTCCTCCACAAACCTCTCCAATGTGAGTCCTTCCCAATGGCTACAGTTCTTCCAGAACTGCTTCACCATAGACCCCTTCCACAGGTGTAGTCCTTCAGCAACAGGCTGCTTCAGTGGGGGTTCCATAAGGGGCCACAAGCCATGCCATAAAACCTGCACCAGCCTGGGCTCCTCTTTCCACAGGTCTTTCCAGGAGCCTGCTCCAGCATGGGCTTCCTATGGGGTCACAGCCTCTCTTGGGCACCCACCTGCTCCAGTGCATTGCTCCTCCACAGGCTGCAGATGTCTCTCTGCTCCTCTATGGACTTCCATGGGCTACAGGGGCACAGCTGCCTCACCACTGGCTCCCTGCCATGGACTGCAGGGGAACCTTTGCTGTGGTGCCTGGAGCACCTCCTCCTTCTTCACTGACCCTGAGAGGTCTGCAGAGTTGTTTCTCAAACGTATTTTCTCTCCTCTCTCTGGCTGCAATTGCTTCTGTGTAGGAGTTTCTTTTCCCTTGGAATATATGTTACCCCAGAGGTTTTCTCACAATTGGTGATGGGTTCAGCCTTATTTAGTGGGAGGTCTGTCTGGGAGCCTTCTGGCATTGGCTGTGTCAGATGTGGGGGAAGCTTCTGGAAGTTTCTCACAGAAGCTGCTCCTAAAGCCCCATCACTACCAAAACCTTAACACCCTATCCCAATACAGCATTCCAGATATGGAAAGGCCAGAGAAGGTGGCGTCATGACAACAAAGTGGGTGTGCTTATGGGCACATAATCTTAGGTTTGAAATAAACATTATAGAGTGTTGCTACTTTTCAAACCTTTCTCCTCTTTTATTTCAGAAATATAATTATTATAATATTCCAACAGCACATAATACCAAGTCATGTATTTCTTTGAAATGCCAGTGTTTCTGTTACCTGTGCTGTAGAATTGGTTTGCATAAGTCTTGCCACAGCAGAACTGGACAAAACTTTTTGCTAGGTATCCACAGATTCCTATGACTAGGTGGAGAAATCCCATCTGGAAGTCTCTAAAATGCCAGATTTAAGGTCAAAGCAATGGAACAACTATGTACAACTTACAGTGCCAATAAAGAAATGACCAATACATAATAGGTACAGACATGATCAGTATACATCCTAAGCCAAGTTAATGGAAGCATCTGTGGAAAACTATAAAGAGAGAAAAATTAAATTAAAAAATGAGAATGTTGTCTTTTAAATAAATGTCTTTTGTAGAAGTAAGGCAGTGCCAAAAAGATCAGTCAGAGAGGATGTGTGAGGGGCAGGAGGCATTTGCCATCCAGCAATAGGGCTACATAAAAGTGCTGCTCTTGGTTTTCTACAAGGTTTTTATGGGCACTTATGTGCTTAATTAAAAAAGACTGCAAAAGACACCAAAATGGGAGCACTGTTTCAGGCACATTTGAGTAGGGTAAAAGAAATAGTAAAAAAACCAAGAAAAAAAGCTGATGTCTTCTTCAGTCACAATCATCAGATTCTAAAGTGAATGCAATCTGTTCTCCTGTTTCTACACTTCCTTTTCATTCATGGTGACTCTGCCAAATCACACGAGAAAGTTAATGGCAAAAAAGATCATCTGTTTCTTCCAACTGGTTTGTTGAGTACTTTAAAAATTGGCAGGTTGGAAATGTTTCAAGCCAGAAGGGAAAATATTCATGTACCCACACATCAAAGTGTTTCTAAAGATTGAGCATACATAGTTCTGAGCATTTCTCAGGTGATCAAAACAAATGTGTTTCTAAGATGCTGCTGCTTGAAATGTAACAGGCAGTAGGTCAGGGACCACAAAACTGGTTGATCAGACAGAAGCTTTGACTTTACAGCTAAATAAGAAGCAAAAAGGGTTCTCTGGAGGGCTGAGAGCAGGAGGAAATATTAGGTAGGGAAATTATTGGTACTATAAAGAGCAGAAGGGTAATCTTGCTAAAAGAGATGAGTTATAATAAGAAACAGAGTTATACAGCTAAAAAAACCCAGGAAAATAGTTAGGCAGGATTAAATAGACAGCTGTATGAGATAATTTTTGTTGTTTCAAACTCAAGGCATTGCAATGTATCTGCAGATGGAATTAAGTGGTCTTCTGAAAGAGATGTTTACATAAGGATGGTTTGTCCCGCTTTTCGTCCTTACAAAATTGAAGCCCCAAATTAATTTGAATGAAAATTGAGCCCCAAATTAATTTGAACATTTAATTTTAATCCAAGGTTGCAAAACTGCTATCAAATTCTCATGAATGCAGAATACCCTGATTTATCTTTCACATATTGCTTGCTGTGTTCTGCATTGAGGGAAGTTTCACCCAAATATTTTCTTAGGGAGACAACAACTTCATAGTTGGCAGTGGATTAAAATTTTATATATTTTGGGAAGATTCCCTTATCTCTCCTTTCTCTAACTTTAATTTCTATTGTAAAGCTGTAAATTATAATCCCACAGTGATATCCAGCATCCTATATATACAGATGTCCTTTTGGAATCCTCCCCTTCATGGAATAAGGGTGTCAGCATGCAAAGCTACCACACAGCCTTCAGGACTTTACAAACATTTTAGAGGACATGAACAGGTAGAACAATTCATATGTGCTAACATTACCTAACAGTCCTGCACTTACTACTGCAGATGAGCCCGTGCTGAAATAATACAGCATTATGTGAGACAATACTTACAGATCTGTCCTATGCAGCCATCCAAGGAAGCAGACATGATAGAATTGTTTTTATAATCAGATTTTTCTCCTTTCTTCTTATCATGGAAATACCCTGAAAGTGTGATAGAAGACAGAAGCTCGATTGACTCACTCTCCTATATGAGACTCATGTAAGCAGATTTGCATTGGCCCCTGGTGTTCTTTGGAGACACTTTAATTTCAATGTTTTCACAATGCAAATGCTGAGTTTCAAAATGAGCAAACTGAAACAAGTAGCAAGGACCTGCAGTGTCAACCACCAAAAACATCACTGACACTGGAACTGTGCTGGCAGATTAATAAACACAAAGAGAAATATGAGCGGGGTCAGCTTTGCTGAGAACAACATGAGAGCAATTCCATGTTAGCTCTCATTATGTTCTGCACCGATTTAAATTTTTGGTAAACATTGTTTACAGAGTTGGTCCCAGACACTGCTCCTCAGATAACATTTAACTTTCTGTATTTCTAATATCAGGAGAATTTAACACCTCAGAAAACAGTCTAAAAGTGGTCAGAATGGATCAGCAGAAAGAAGCTGATCTGCTCAGTTTGGGTTTCCATTTTGCACTGGTGGCAGCATTGGTGCTCCAAGTATCATGGAATTTTTTAGTGCTTTCGCACAGGTGAGAGTAGGTACCGTAAGCAGCACAAGGAAAATATTGTATCTAGTGCGCTAGTGATGAAGTAGAAGGGCTCTAGAGTGAAATACAGAAATGGATCTAAGCCAAACATTTTGTATCCAAATTGCTCCAAATGTTGTAGGGTTTTTGTTCAGACTCAATGGTTTGAGAAGTGTTTGCCTCTAGACAGCTACTAAAAGGAAACTAAATCATCAAAAAGAAACTAGTCTGTGATGAATTTTATGTAGATGCCTGGGGGTAGATGATGCGCATACATGCAAAAGAAACAGACTGAGCAAGGCAGCAAGATCTTGGACACACACAAAAAAGTATTTTCTTTAAGGAGGCTCTTCTTTTTCCAAAGGCATATCAACCAGTGTGTAATAGTGGTCCACCCCTCAGTGGAACTTCAGTGGATTTCAGAGGATTAGAAACCTGGGATGATATAAATAATTTTGATGGTCAGCAAAGTCATAGTAGGGCACAACAGGCATATTAGAGTTTGGTGCCCGGTCAGTAATGATGTTCTCCAGTTCTCCAGGGCTCAGTATTGGGCATGGTCCTGTTTAACATCTGGGTGGGAGCATGGATCTGCTGGAGGCTAGAAAGGCTCTGTAGAGAGATATGGACAGGCCTGATAAATTAATTGAGGTAAACTACATGGTGCTCAACAAGGTGAATGGCCAGATCCTGGGTCCTGGGTCACAACCCCAAGCACCTCTACAGGCTTGGGAAAGAGAGATTGGAGAGCTCAGTGGAAAGGGACTTGGGGATTCTTGTCGACCTCTGACTGGATATGAGCAGCTGTGTGCCCAGGTGGCCAAGAAGGCCAACGGAATCTTGGCCTGTATAAAGAATAGTGTGGCCAGCAGGACCAGGACAGTGATTGTCCCCCTGTACTCAGGACTGGAGAGGCCACACTGCAAATCCTGTGTTCAGTTATGGGCCCCTCACTACAACAACACTGAAGTGTCCAGAGAAGGGAAATGGATCTGGTGAGGGGTCTGGAGCACAGATCTCCTAAGGAGCAGCTGAGGGAGCTGGGGCTGTTTAACCTGGAGAAAAGAAGGCTTAGGACAACTTCATTCCTCTCCAAAACACCCTGAAAGGAGGCTGTGGTGAGGAGCAGGTCAGTCTCTTCTGCCAAGTCTTAAGTCAAAGGGCAAGAGGAAATGGTCTTAAATTGCAGCAGGGGAAGTTCAGATTAGATATTAAAAAAAACCCATCACTTTAAGAATAGTGAGGCATTGGAATAACTTGCTCAGAGAGGTGGTGGAGTCACCACCACCACACTGATGGTTCGACTAGAAAACAGTATGAGGTAAGAGAACTGGCAGGCATCAGATAGCCCACTTCATATCCTGCCCTGGCAACTTTGCCATAACTTCCTCCAGCTGAACCCAGGTTCAAGACAGATGGTCAGCAGAATTGCTGTCTTCACCTACTAAGGGTAGTGTGGTTTGCTGAGGAGAAAAAAACCCCACATGATTTTTCTGTTTCTCATATTATGGCTGATGGTTCTGTGCCAGGGGGTTAAAAAAGCAACTCTCATCCCCAGCCCACAGGCAGTGAGAAAACTGTGATTGACACCAACAGCCAGTAAAAGCTGTACTAATGCTGCCCTCAGGCTCTCATAGGACCACCTCCTCCTTCCTCTATTCTGCCTGCTGTTATGTTTTGTGCAGCTTCCTGCATATCTCCTTCATGATCTCAAGCAGAATGTGTTGAACATGCTACAGTTTACATTATCTGCAAGCATGCAGATAAGCCTGTTGCATACATTCATTATGTGTCTTGCATGGAGAAAGACAAAACTGGACAGTGAAAGCTTTATTTTTGCTTTCTTATTTGCAAGACAGTGACTCTTAGGTATTATCTTTCAATATTTGGGATGCAGATACTGTAAACCAATGTTCTGTCCAGGTCTGAGTTGGTGTAAGAAAGTGATAGAATAGCTAATACATACTAATGCATGAGACAGGTCCAGAACATCAGCTTACCATTTCTACACAACATGATCTTTTTATTATACATCACAATATTATCTTTTTGTTATACATACAACCAGAGTTTTGTCTAATGGGCATAACAGCAATCCCAGAACATGAGAACTGAAACCACGTTGTGCTTGTTATTGGGAAGGCTTTTCTCCCCAGGAACTTTCTATCTAATCTGTTCTAGAGCAAACACAGACCAAATTCGTGCCAAACAATAGGGTGAAACAAGTACCAAGAATGTCAGATCTTTTCAACTTGACATTAAAAATTTTTCACCAACAGCTCTTTCAGTTTTTTTCCATATACCAGAGAGGTACAAGACATAGGAAACAGGTTTCAGCATCCTACAATATTAACAGGCCTGTATCCTTCCCGTTGCCACCTCTCTTACTATAGAAAGAGGAATATGGGAATCAGCTCTGTCTGTCCCACCATTGCTCTTCCCATCAAAAAGAGTATTGAGTGAAAAACTAGAGCAGACCTTCCCTTGTGATATTGAAAACTGACAAAGAAGCAGGTGAATGGAATGTCTTGTATCCCTCTTTTATCTGGCCCACACATGCATAGTCAGTGTAAGGGCTTTCTGAGGTCCGTGCATTATCCCTGCTGTGAGGCAGGAAAAAATCAGGCTCTTGAGCTGTCTTGAGCTACTTCCTCTGCAACATTTTAAATGAAACAATTTTTCACTCTCTGAGTCCTTGTAAACAAGTTTTATAGTGCTTTCAACTTGGCTCCATTCTGTGTTGCAGAAGAATTGCAAGTATTTAGGATTTAAACCCTTTTCTCAGAACATCAGGCTGGAAGAACGAGCAAAGGCTTTATCTCTAAAAGCTTTCAGAACCCTCCAAAACAAAGTTCTTACATCTATCAGTATGAGCTGGCATGACACACCTGGTGAACAAATTGTTCACTCAAATGAGAAAAGTACAAATGAAAAATGAATACAGAGTTTTAAAGTTCTCTATTGCATCTGTTGCTCCACCTACACTCTTTGCTCATAATTGGAAACACTTCAAGCATCTTTTCATATCTGCACTAAGTGCCTAATCCAAAGTGCATCACTACCCATGCACAAGCTTCTGTACTTCAGCAAGATGTACTTCAGATTAGGCCATATATATATAGCTATATACAGGAAAGCTCCCAGCAAAATATTTGGAAACTTTGACTCTCTAAACTTTGCACAATTATTGCACAGTAATCCTTTCTGCTACCATCGGGCTACTTCTTCCTCCTCTCTCACTACCCTTCTAATGCATACACGGGCCATAGAAGTGTCCCCATGAAACTCATTGCAAAGGAAAGAGGCACTGACAGCAGGTTCACAGGCAAGTTGAGGGCTCAGCATGAAGTATGGAATAATACATATTCTCCAGCCAAAGTCCAGGAACCAGTTCATTGGCTTGGGGTCTTAGGGCATGCAAATATGGTCACAGTCCATCCTGGTGAATTTTGTTTTGAGAACCACTCATTTGTACTTTTATTTATGGAGGTAGAATACTGTACTGGAAAATCTAATGAACTCTATATCCAAGTCTTGGGAAAGACTGGGCAACATTTGGAGGCAAATGACATTTCACTTATCTAACTCCTTGGACACTGAATGGGGACACCACATCCAAGTGACTGCCAGATTGGCAGTTTGTGTCTAAGTCTTGCAGTTCTATAAGGAATGAATGCAGATACACGTCAACAGCACAAACTGCTGCACCAATATCAATGCAAAACCTCTGAGTGACCTCAAGCACTCGGACTGAGTGGACATTCTGGGAAGTGTGTAATGTCATTTACTGGGATTTAGCTTCTCTCCAGAATCAGAAATATTCCTAGTGTGACACCTAGTGTCAGGAACAAACACCTTATAAACTCAGACACAACAGAACAAGGAAATAGCTAAGTCAACAGAACTGAAAACTCAAGCAACAAAAATTACAACAAAACATCATAAATGTGAACTAACATCTAAAATACAGAAAACTCTGAGGATAAAAGGGTTTTTTGATAAATAAATACATTAAAATACATACTGGTCATCTTCTGTACTCAAATACAACTTTGACTTACTACTTCTTTGGTGAGCGCAGAAAATTTTGCTCTCTGGACTCTGCTTATACAGCAACTACCACAGTCCAGTTTTATGGAAGTATTTCAGGTGTCATTGTGGGATGTTAACCATTCCTGCTGACTTCAAAGGGCACAAAAAGAAACTATGAGGAAGCAGACTTTAGAGGTTAACATATTGATTTGAGCTGCTGTTGAGTTTGTATGTTTTTAGGTCCTCATGAAATAAATTCAAAAAGAAAGATAATACAAGAATTAGGACATTATATTCAAGATGTTAAATTCTCTTCAAAATCAAGTTAATAGCACCTCAAGAAAGGTGCAGGGAAATGTCTAAATCATTTTCAAGTCAGAAATTCAGGGAAGTGATTAATTCTAAATAGTAATTACAATTGATTAAGATCTAGCACTTTTAGACTTAGATATGTTTAAAATCAGAGGATAACAATGTTGGAAAGTGGACTTTATAACTGATGGTATCTTTTTACCAATATTTTGTAAATGCAGGTCAAACACTAAGGGAAACATAGGTTTGGTGCCAAGTTTTTGCAAGCTGAAGGCAAATCTGGTAGTCAGGCCTCTGGAGACAGATTGATGGCTGGATTTCTTGATTTAGCAAAAAGGAATTATGTTTTGAGCAGTGACATTCACTGCCATCTTCTGGAAATGCCTCTGAAGTACTCATGCAGAATGCATTCAGAGCAATGTCAAGGACTTAGCAAAGTGTTAAAACCACAAACAAATCACTGAATTTATGTCAGCTCTCTTTCAACCCCAAAAATTCCTCCCAAAACAGAAATATTCCTAAACAAAGTTTTCATTTTTATAGAATACACTTTCCCACAAAAGATGACTGCAATGGCAAATCCCTGCTTACTTACATGCATTAGCTGAATTTCTGAACAACTATACAGAAAGCTCTTACAACAGCAAACTTACACCCATTCTGAAAAGTTCTATTGATAAAGGCACCTGTACAGGAGCTCATTGCCATACTTATATCGATCTGACCATTTCTTTCTATGAACAAATGTAGTTACAATGCAGCAAAAGCAGCAACACCTACAATATTTCTACAAGCATTATATAAAAGGCAAGGAGCAAAACATGTCAAATTTCTAAGTTACATACATTAAATTTATTTATTTATTTATCTATATGAAAGTGGATAATTTATTTTAACTGCCTCAATGTCAGGCCATTATGTCCTGGTTAGCTCTCTAAGTTCCTGTAGGGATTGTGATTTTAAAAGACTAGGAGTAATAAGTTCAAGGAAGCAGTTTCTAGACATGAAAATCAAGGGTGTTATTAAATGTATTCGTGCAAAGGAACCTGAAGACATAAAATCTATCTGCAAAATATTTGGTGATGGCAATATTAAAAATGATGAGAGCAAAATAAAATCTTATATCCTGAATTGAATGGAGTTAATTTCTCTCGTACTAAGGTAAACAGAGACTACGTGGTCATTGTTTCCTTCTCACAGGGTCCTTCTTGTGTATGACACAGCAGATCGTCCTCATGGATCTGGTTTTCCACAGCTACAAAAAGCAAAGCAAAGTCAGGATGAAAAGTATCCACACCATCCACTGCTACCAGCCTGTGAGGAGTCCACCAAAACAATAAAACAGATCTAGAACTGATGTATTTTTAGCACACCTTTGCATGAAATTGTGCTTTCCTTCTGCAATAATCACATGGATTAGGCAAGCCACAGATCTAGGATATTGCAGTGTGGACACACACATTTAGAGAGCTAGGGAATTACAGCTTGGAAATTCTTTTCAGGCCTGGATTTCTCCTGACTCTCAGGTCCATTCCCAGGCTGACAAGCTGACTACAGCTTCAGTTAAGGAGGAAGTCTCCCAAGGTGATAACATGGTGAAAAACAGAGTGGAATTCATAATAAAGATTAACACCTGGTGTCTTTCCCGTGGGATACATCCTGAAGTACTGTCCCAAGGATGTTTTTCCCAATTGTCCAGTGAGCTACTGTCCTGCCCTAGCTGCACATAACACACTTTAAATACAAGATGTCCGTGCAATAAAGTTGGCCTTTTTTCCCCAAAGAGGTCCGTGTGTGTTGCTTTCTTTTCTCTCTCTTTGCAGTGCAGTAAAACCTCATTGCAGGACTCTTATTCCAAAGGGCTGGAGAGCTCACCAAGTGCTGGGAGGGGTATTGGTATCCTCACACAAATTGCTGGTCCCCCAGTACTGACAGAGCTTTCCATCACTATGATAAATGTGAGTATGAGAACTTTTGTCTTCTTCAGTGTACTCGTCACTTAAGTGTTAAATAGGTTAGGGAATATGTAAAGCAGGGCATAAAGAGATCTATTTTTACTGGTTGCTCCCCATAGGTCTTATTTCATGAGTCCTTGATTCCAGCCAAAACCTCTTATTTAGCTGTAAAAGAAATACATATATTCAGTTGAGAAAATTGATTTTTTCCCCCCAGCTATTTTAATTGGACATGATTTCAAAAAAGACAGAACTCTAAAAATATTTTTGGTAAACTTAAACTTACATCCGTATGCAAGATGTTCAGCAGGAATTAATTATCTCAATTTATTAGCAAGCCACTGGTAATCAATAAGGTGTCTGCTTCTTCTGTGTAACACATTTAATGCCCTCTGCATAGGCAGTGTGGATCACATTCACTCTTTAATTATGGTTACAACAGATTTATTCTGCTGCATCATTGAGTAATCAGTCATCTGTTATCTCCATGAATTTGAAATATTTCTATGACTAGTAATGAAACCACAGGGCAGAAAAATAAGATCATAAAAGGGTTTATATTTTCTCTATAAGTTTATTTTAAGGATTGTGAAAGGTAAATTAATTCTGACTTAAAATCTTTCACTCTTTTTAAATAATTCCATAGGTGTCTTCTTATAGAAAGTATAGTCAATGCAGTTTTTAAATGTTTAGACACAAATGTAGAGCCCAAACAAAGAAACAGCTCAAATACAATTTCAAAATCTACTTTACAGCTGACAGATAGTACTTTAACACAGAACATTTCTTTTGAGAGGTCTTCCCAGTGAAAAGAAGAAATTCCCAAAGGAAAGGGTTCAGCCACGGGAATGCCAGATATGAAGGAACGTATTTTCTAGAAATCATACATGCATTAATAGTGAGTAGCTATTTACAGTGCTTAGTATGTATGACACACATTGAAGCCTTTATTCACTAACTCAGTCTAATAAAGGCTGAAAAATTGTCTTAATTTTTTTTAGAATCACTCATTAAAATCAGTGTCCAAGCTCTAACTGAGTAAAGATGCTCCATCATGTCCCTAAAATGTATGCTTAGCTCTAAGAGTATGTTTCAGTCTAATTAGGTGTTCTTTAGAATCCACAGGGTAGATAGAGTTCAGATAATATAAATATAAATATAAATATAAATATAAATATAAATATAAATATAAATATAAATATAAATATAAATATAAATATAAATATAAATATAAATACACACTCCTAACATTCTTCCTGGCATAAATCTAGCCCGAAAGAATGGAATATATATATCTTACTTTTTCATATGGAACTTAAGAAAACTGTTTATGCAAAAACACCATTTTGAGAAACAATATAAAACTTTTGTATTTTTCAAAGTTAAACTTTTTAACTTCTTCAAATATTTTCATCATTTTTTCCAAATATTCTTCTTCTCCAAACTTGACATTGATCATGAACAATTTTGTCTCTTCTCAAACAGCATTTTTCAGTTAATTTACATTCAAATGAAAAGAGTTATCCAGTTGTACTGGTATTTTAAATTGGTTCCAATTTGACTTTTCAAAAAACAGAGATATATCTCAAAGAAGTTTAAAGCACAACTGTCAGGAGCAGAAAACTATGAAGCAGACCTAAGAACTTCAGCTTTGTCTGGAACACTGGAGGAAAATTGGCATAAGGGTGACTAATACCACAATAAAAGGTCTTGTTGACTTGATAGTATTAGTTACTTTAGTACTGATGTGATATGAAAGTACTTCCTATTATGATGCTGGGACATTGCAACCATCCACAATCCTATATGCTTTCATTTTGAAGGGCAGAATTTTGCATTTGTGAAATGCTCCTCTGTGAGCACCACTTTCTTGCTCTTCAATGCCATAAAAATCCTTTTCTAGAAACTCTGTGAAACCTCAAGACTAGAAGGGTCAACTTAAATGGAAATGAACAAGAATATTAGCATTCTTTGATTTTTTGCTTTCTCAAACACATGGAGTTATACTGCCTACCAGTGCCCTAAACAAAGTTAAGCAATAGTTCAAGAGGAAAACTTGAAAGTACTTCCACCTGTTACAATTCAGATATGAGTCCTTGTTGCTCGATGTTCTAGTGCATCTGAGCTGTTTATCATAGTTTGGTAGCAGTATGGCTTTAATCTGTTCCTGCATGGTGAGTCAAATGCTGTTTCCTTTTTGCACTATTGAAACTATGAAATCATAGCATCATAGAATATGTTGAATTGAAAGGAACCCACCGGGGTCATCAAGACCTGTTCAGGACAACCCAAGAGTCACACCATGTCGCTGAGGATGTTATCCAAATACTTTTTGAACTCTGTCAGCATTGGTGCTGTGACCACTTCCCTGGGGAGCCTGTTCCAGTGCCCAACCACCCTCTGGGTGAAAAATCTTTTCCTGACATCTAATCTAAACCTTCCTTGACCCAGTTTCATGGCATTTTCTCCAGTTCTGTCACTGGTCACAAGAGTGAAGAGATCAATACCTTCACCTCTGCTTCCCCTCTTGGGGATGTTGAAGACCACAATGAGGTCTCCCCTTAAGTCTCCTCTTCTTCAGGCTGTATAAACCGCATGACCTCAGCCACTCCTCATTAGGTTTGCCCTTCAGACTCATCAGCATCTGCATGGCCCTCCTTTGGAAGCTATAATAGCTTAATGTCTTTTTTATATTGTGGCACTCAAAACTGCCCCCAGCACTCGAGGAGAGGCTGCCCCAGTGCAGAGCAGAGTGGAACAATCCTCTCCCTTGCCCAACTGGTGAAGCTGTGCCTGATGCCCCCAGGACAGGGTTGGCCCTCCTGGCTGCCAGGGCACTGCTGATGGATGCTCAGCTTTGCCATCGACCCGGACCCCAAGGTCCTTTCCACAGCACTTGTCTCCAAGCTCTTGTTCCCCACACTCTTCACATAACCAGGGTTACCCCATCCCAAGAACAGAATCCAGCAACAAATCACCCAACAATTGCATTCCTCCAGGACAGAGGCTTGCTGGTTTACACTTTGGTAAACCAAGATACTTTTAAATGCCGTCTCAGATGTAGAGGTCAATTTTTGATCTGGGGAAGAATTCAGTGAGAACTGTTCTGCTCTAGATTAGTTTCAGGACAATGTTTCTGATGCACGTACATTACTAAGTAAGTGGTAGCCTTTGCTCTGCTCACCAAAATGCCACCTGACTTTTGCAGCATGGTCTGTCAATGAATGCTGCACAGTACTTTGCCCTTTCCATCTTTTTTACAGCTTCTTTGTTGGAGGCAAAGATATAACTTCTGAGCTTTCAGAGAAGGTCACACAACAGCCATAAAAGAAGACTCTCTACATAGTACAGGTCTGTGAAAGGACTATCCACAGTTAGCCCACAATAATTTACTATTGGTTATTAGAGATTGTCAAGATACTATTTAATTTTGCCCACTTTTGAACAATCTGTCTTTTCCACAGACCAGAAAATGCAAAATGTCCTTAATCCTGTACCAGAAACTTAAATGGGGAAGGAGCGTCCCCCTCAGATTTCTGCCAAGGCTAGAGCCAGCCACCTGTCCTTCACAGAAACAATTATTCATGAAAGAAAAATTAAATGGATGTTGATTGAGAGTTCATCCAAGCTAATGGTGTGATCAGACATTAATGTGACTAATGGTAATGGCCCCTCTGGATGAGTTACGTGGTAATAGTGCTCCAGCTGCTTTGGCTTTGCAGAAACCAGTCAGATGACTGAGAATAACTTTTCTGGTCTTTCTTCAATTAATCTCCTTTGACTGAAATAACAAATTAAAATAACAAGCAGTTCTGAAACTGCAGTGCGGGGGGTTATTACTGTTTCTGTAAGGCATTAAAGGACACTTAGAAACTCCTTGGCTACTTGAAATTCAAATAATCACTTAACAGCTCCTCGGGACTTAGATTTAGCATTGCAGTGTCCTGAAACCACAGCTGATATGGCAATCCTCATTCAGTAAAGGCATTATAATATAAGAGTTGTATCACAGACTTGTTACACAAAACAACTATGTCTCAAACCCTTTTGCAGTTCCTTAGCAATGTAAAAGTTACAAATAAAACCCGCAAGGCCATTAAATTTCAAAGTCATCATATTGTATTTCTAATATGCTCTTGATTATTTTTAACAAAGTACTTTGAACCAAAACTGCCTATTAATACTCACTGCCCTGTACTTCTGGCCAATGTGTGGGTCCTCAATACCCCAAAGTTCTATTTCAAAAAGTCTTTGTTCTCAAATGCTCAAGTAAATATTTCAAGAGTAGAGCTTTTCAGAGATTTAGGGAACCATGAAATTTGGTCTAAGGTACAATAATTTGGTAATTGCTATGGTGCAAGATGCTGATGGTACAGATTACCAAGATAAATACTTTGCTTCACAGAAAACATAATAGATGTCTGAACAAAACTTTCCAGGGCCACAGTATAGATGAATGTCAAATAATAGGGTGAAGTTGATATCTTTTGATATAAAATTACTCATTTTTCTTTTTAATTACTGAAATAGTGGAGCAGATTGCAGCATAGTTTGGGGAAAAGTGTCTTATTTTCTAAAATGCAATTACTGAGATTAAGTCTGAGTGTAGTCTGATTATATACACAAGGAAAATGCTACCTTCATGTTCAGTAGAGTGGTTTTGAAAGAAAAGAGTGCTTGCAATGATCATATTATTTTCTATCCAGAAGTATTCATTAGTATTACATACTAACTCCCTTCCTAAACAAAGATGAAAAAGTGGCACCAGAGTTAAAATAGACCTGTGCAGACTTTTAGAGATATAGAGACTTTTATAAATAAACAGAGACAAAAACAATATGTAGTAAATATGTAGTATAGTGTATTACAAAATATAAACTGTTGAATTTGCCAGTTTTCCCATAAGTGCTGAAAATACAGAAAAACATTAACATAATAAAGTAAATTAGGAAATACAATCAATGATCTTTTATTTAGGCATCTTAACTTGCCGTAGACAGATAATAATCCAAATAAGAAGATACCCAAAGAAATACCCTTTCTGCTTTCCTTCCATTCCTTTTCAGCATGAGATTTGTTTTGCCTCTGGGTTGGGTCTTACATTGTGAAATCATGGAGAAAAAATAACTTTTGTTACTGCAGAGTGTTCTCAGATCAGGATTTTCAATACTTTAGCACCTATAACACTATATTACATAGAACAAAGTGCCAGTAAATTAGAAGGTAAGGATGAGTTAGGTCCACAGCACACTTGCTGTGTTAGACCATTGCTCTAGAATATTTCCTGGAGGGAAGGCCAGTACAGTTGTACTGAATCAAGCACAGACTGCCTAGGAAGCCATAGCAGTTTTTAGTGCGACCTGCAGCAGTACCTGGAAATTACAATTCTCTGTCAGACCAGCATGTCTTCCCTGCTGTTTCACTGAAAGAGAAATAAGGATAAAAGATCAAAATATGTTATAATACTCAGGAAGTTGAAATCTAAGACAGAAAAAATTTTCCCCCATGCTTCTATATAGGAAAAAAGAGTAAATAGAGAACATACATCCTGTACAATTCAAACAAATGCATGCTGCATGGCCAAGTGCTAAGACTGTCCTAATTTGCTACCTTAAAGCAATATGGGAAATCTCCACACTGCTCTTAGTTACTTCTCTTGCATGTGGATTAGAAGCATGACACAATAAAGATGATGGAATGATGTTAAACTACCTTTGTGCCTTTCTGCTGCTTTTTCTAAGTTCTCATGAGAAAAAAAAATAAGAATAAACATTCAAGGAGACTGATGAGCAGAACAAAACACCTCCTCTGCTATACTTGCTGTTCTCTTCCTCAAAGCAGCCCTGGACTAGGGAAACCAAAATGCCAATTCAAATCAATTTAAGTCTAGCTGGCTGTACAGGTCACACCTAATGGAGCAGAAAATCTGGCCTTTTCTTTGTTGAATTAACCTAGAAACTGCATAGCTCAAGCAGCCTGGACTCAGAACGTGATGCCCCATCATTCCTCACCATGCAGTTACCTGGAGGTTCTGCCCACGAACATGAAGACATGCTGGGGACAATCAGGTTATAAAACATTGAGCCCTTTGAGTATGTAAGAGCACTCTACTTAGGCAAAGTCTACAAAGTCTCACAACTGTGCCATTACCCACCAGAAAGGAAGAGAAAGGAGAGTGAGACAGAATTACACGATAATCACAAGGATTTATTTTCTCATTGCCTTACAATACACATTATAATTGCACTACATGCAGTAGAAAATTAAATGATTTTATATAATTTTTTGCCTGGAGAGAGTGCATCTCTGCTTCCATAAAACCAGGTATGGTTGCACCTTACCTTTGAGGTCCATCTATTGGGCCAGATCCCAAACATTTGTATTTTTTTTTACTAGTTCCCTCTGAGGAAACTTCCACAATTAGACCTTCATCTCAGGCAGTCTGCCACTGAACATGACCAATTCCAGAAGTTGAATATACATACAGTCCCTGAGATTATTTCAAAAATGCTGTTGATTTTCACTTACCACATTGATTTTGCCACCTCACTTGTTTATGTTCCTGGGAATAACCATCTCCTATGAGAATGGTAAGCAGAATATGCCAATGGGTTTCCAGATACTTCAGTCTAAACAGATAACTCTGTGCTGTCCATCAGAGCAAGATTCAGTTTTGAGTGTCTAAATTCTTTAGGGATTTCAATCTACTATGTTTAACACAAGTCATATTGCAAACTGAAAAAAAGATTGGTTACACTCTTGAGATTAATGTGATTGAAACCAGGTAGCTTGGAAAGGGCAGTGGATGGAGATGCGTATATATTCTTGATACTGATGGAAGGAATATTCCCATTTTTAAAGGTAATTGTAACTTCTAGAAAAAGCCATCAAGAACTATTTGCTTGATTTCAGTAGGAAAGAGCCCAGTTCCTTGCTGAGCTGATAGAATGGGATGGAGCAGACAAGGAATAAAGTTTTTGGATTAAGGGCACTCTTTTTATCTCTACATCAAAACTTAAAACTTCCTAAGAGAGAGGCAGATATTTGTGCTGACTGATTGTGGTTTTTATTCTTATATGTAAAGGCTGAAATGTTCACATGAAGCTTTGACCAAAACCTGAAGAGGGGATGAGGAAGGAAGATGTTAAATGCAGAGTCTGTTGGGAGCTGTCTATGAGGATCTGCCTTGGCAGCAGTTCACAGTAGATCGAGTGCTGAAAAACTGTTTTTTGAAAAACTGTCTTGGAGCATGTTCAGAAAGCAGAATGCAGTAAATGCTTCTATTGATTTTGCATTATTAAATCCAGAAAATAACCTACCTTTGCATGATATGCAATTTACTTGGTTTAGTACAGTAATAATTCTGTCTTTAAGACTAAAATGAAAATCACAGTGATTCTTCACTCTGAAATAAGATAACTGCAGAGGAATTTTTTTTCAGATTATGTAAATTACTCAAGAATGTTTAAAAGCACTGGTTTTGAACCGTTAAACTGCTTCAACCTATTTATCAATATGGACTGTTAGTCCCTTGGGGTCTACTATTTTAGGGTGCTGATAAAAGAGTTGGTAGGAGGCAATGGAGTCTTAACAGTGGTGAGACTTGGGTTGAAGCCGTAATGGGCCTTAGAGGAGAGGGGAGATGGGTCTTAATGATAGATATTGAAACTGGAAGATCAGATGTCCTTTCAGGACATCATTGACCAAGTGAGAGTCACATTGCATGCATTTGTGATTTGACACTCACATTAAAATACAAACGAGGTCATAAAGACTGAAAGTTTAAGATGGTACTCACCATATCCCAATAGCACTGACTAGACAGAAATGAAAATGACAGTCACTGTCCTTAAGGCAGCAATGTGGCTTTCTCTCATGTAACGTATCTCTCTTGGGAGGCATATTGAGATAATTATTATGCTTTTAGTTTGTAATTTAAATCTGTTGGGTTTGCCTACAAAATCATCTAGCATGCATTCAATTCCTGGATACTCTACTAGAACATAAAATAGATATTAATAAGGACTTAATTACTTCTTTGTTTTATCCAGTGTTCATAAAGTATATCCTCATTCATTTTAACAGAAAATCTCTTTTAAGATACTAAAATAAAATTCTACATCTGGAAACCAGACATTTTTTCCCTGTCTCAAATCCTGAACAGAAGGGACAGAATCCTTGAAATGCCTGCTTTCCATCGTGCTTCACTACTGACCTCTAATGAGCAGTAAGGAAACTGCCTGAAATTCTTAGTCCTTTACAGAGAAGAAATGTGCTTCCTAATACGGGTTTATCCTCTCAGAGTAAGCAGGAACGCTCGCAAGAGTTGCTGGGTTAGATTCCTGTGCTACACTTCCTAAGAAGCTGCTTTCCAGAAGAACATGTTATACAACCAGGAATTTGTATTTTTTAATCACTGTAAATTAGTTAAATGTCCAAGATACTAGCAGATTGAAATAAATCTGCAAATATGATACATGATACTCAAAGTCCAGAGTGCTCCTAGAATAAGGTTTGCAAACCCCATGTGAATACAGTGAAACCTGAGTATTTATGAGAAGCAGCATTATTGTATATTGTAAAAATAGCACACCATTGAAATAGTCTCACACATCTCCCTCTTGGTATGTGCTTGACTGGTCATGAATTTTACTCCTGAGGTATACTGTGTACTGTGTCAAGCACATGACATTGAAAACAGTGTAAGACTTCGAAAGTATTTTATAGACTTCAGATGCTAATGTATTTTTATTTGAGTATCTACATTAAATGCCTGTCAGCTGTGTTAATATTCTGTTTACCTCTCATCATAGTTTACAACATAGTTGATATTATATAATTTGACAGTCTGGTAAGAATATCTAGGTTAATAGCTCTTGCAATAACAGTAATTACAGTACTTCCATCTTCAAACAGTCTATTAAGGTTATCATATTTTTGCACTATAAAACTTTCTTTACATGATACTAAAAGAGCCTCCACATAAGGGTAAAAAATAAAGCAGAAATGTTTCCACATCCCAAACAACCTCAGATATCCAGGGATTGACAATGTTGTCTAACTGTGGGAATTTCTATAGGACTCCCACATGGTTTCATCCAGGGTTACAGGAGAATTTCACTAACTGTAGTGTTTTTAGCAGTCCAACACAAAATTTCTATTTCTAGTGACTGAGCAATTAAACTCCCAGGAAGAATACAGTATACGTGAAAATTGACGCAAGATATTTCCTAAATTGCTGACAATAATAACATTTACAGGATTTAAGATAAAAATAATAATTTAAAAAATTGGAAGTTTTAACAGTTTCAACTGCCATAAAAAGAAATCTAAGGAGGGCATTATATTACTCAAAATAGTCTGGTGATAATTAGTAGAACAAGAAGCTTTTTTTAAGAAGACACAGGGGAATACCAGCACAAGTGAATGACAGGGTCAGTTGTGTGCTATGAACTCCCACAGAAAATACTGTGAAATGAGGGTAAAGTTGCACTCTTTCCCAGAGGGCTGCAGCCACAGCCCCTTTGGACCCACAACAAACAACAAACTTGACCAAAACCAGATGCTGCAGTAAAACCTATTTTGCAACAGCCTCAACGGGGCTCTGCATGCCATTGTATTCTGGAGTAAGCAGCCATAACAGGGTATCATTCCAGAAGTACTATTGAGTTTTAAATTCTCTATGTCACTGCATAATAATTTCCCTCTACTGAGGAGGCTGTAGGCAGTTTTAAACTTATGCACAGGTTGGGAACTGGTAAAAATCATGGGAACAGCAGCATGTTACTTGTGCCGCTGGGAAAAGGACAAACAACCCTCCGAAACGACACATATTAATGAGCTCTCTGTGTACACAGCACCGAGACACACACTGAAAAGTGCTGAAGCACTCAGTAGGAACTCAGAGCACTCTTTTCCCTTGGTGCTGCCTATGTTTAGGAAGCACAGAAAGACGTGGACAGAGATTTTTTTTCAGAACCATCACTGAAATGATTGCTTTCCAATTAATGCCACAGTGTTGCACTGCATGACTGGAGCTGTACACTACTGTTATGTCAATTGTGTTGTGGTCTCTGTGCTTCAACAGCAAGGCTTCACCAACACTTCACTCAAGTGTTTGGCTCACCCCAAGGTGGTGGTAGGCTCTTACCTATCCACTGAACCTGGGCAGGAACTGACTCACAGTAGGAGGAGCTTCAGGAGCGACCAGGTCTGAACCTTGCTGCACTCAGCAGGAGCTTGAACTGGCAAAGAGAGAATCACACTTTTCCTCAGCCTCAAGTTGAGTATTGCTGTTGAGTAGAAATTTCATCAGAAAAACTTCAGGAAGTTTTCTAACCCCTGCCCTGGATTAGTTTGGCTAGAAAACAAATGAGTGTATTTATGGAATTATAATTGCAAATGTACAACCTTTAAAATTTGAATTCTGTTTTTTACTTCCTTTGAGACAAAAGACATATTCACAGCAGAAAACGAGCAAGGTTGCAATCACTCTCAAAAACTTGACAATCAGGTAACTAGCAAAAAACCTGAAAAATAAACACAGGTGTCAGCTATGTGCAATATATCTTATAATTAGGATACAAAGAGGATAATAACTTCTAACATATTCTTGAGAATGACAAAAAAATAATTCTGCCCATACTAAAAATAACAGCTGTGTTATGTGTGAGAAAGATATAACTTGCATTATTTTTTTCCCAATTTTCTAAATAGACCATGAAAAATAAACGTTAAATTTTCTTTCGTTTTTAGAGACTGTTTAATAACACTATAAGATTTTTATGTATTTCTCCAAAGTTCCACATTTTTTCAGCAGAAAAGGTGACTATTTTATGTTAATGAATCTTAAAAGTATTCATAAGAATGTATCAAAAAAGCTCTTGATTAATAGTCTTGGGCAAGATACTTTTTTTTCCCAAATAAATAAAATTTCAACTATACTCCTATTAAAAGAGTAAGCAGCACTATGTAGGTGTCCTAAAAGGTAGCCACATGCTCAGCTAGAATAAATAGGACTTATTTGTTGCCATAGAGGCAAAAGACTAATTCCCCAGGTAGTGTCTCAGGTCTCAGTAAGACACTTGACAGTAAATGAGATGTTAAAACTCCTGGGAAGAAAAAGAAAACCCAGGTGATAGAGTAAACACTGTCTTATATTATTCAAGAAGAGCACAGAATGTGCCTGAGAATGCAAATAAAACTTAGGGATTTCAGTGCCTGTCCCATGAAGAATACCCACTATTAAAGCCCTTTGTAACTTACATCAGCTCTAAGCTCAAACTAACTCATGGCACTGGTTTTGGGAATTGCAACCAGAATTCACATAAATTTCACCTCAGGGCAGAGTCACGGGGTACAACCTGAGCACTGTCAGTGGCCTCTTACATATATAGTGGGGTAGCATATAAGTCTCTAGAGAAGCTGAGGTTGAAAAACCCTCTCTGCTTTCAGCCTATAAAAGAGAAAAGTCAATTTCCATTTCCAAGGTATGAAAATTGGCTTGTCAGTTTACAATCCCATTTAGTTGTCCCTAGTAAAATCCCAAAAAGGCACTGCCATTATACAAAAGAGAAATATATCTGGTAGAGGAAGTGAGTTAATGTTTAATTGATAGCAGTGTCAGAACATTCTTTAGAATCAACAAAATGTAAGACATTCTTTCACTTTGAGCACCAAAAGTGATTATACAGACTGACAAATACCTTCCTAAACCAGAGTGTCCCCATTGTCAGCCCATGGTCTACACTCATCTTCATCCCAGATGAAATCTTCTGCATTCTGACAAGTCTTTTCCTGATCTTTGACTGTAAGCAGCCCAGATCACCAACATCAGGCAAAACGAATCCAAGCCTCCTCCTTCTTCAAATCCCAATGTAGTCCTAAGGTAGTTTCTTAAGAAAACCACAGAAATCATTCGTAAGCAGAAACCTGAATGTGTCAGCATAACATCTTTAGCAAACACAGAAGTCTTTGGGACACTCTGCTGTGGGGAAAGTTGTGTACAGTAGGACTTGGGTATCTGCATCAGGGTTCTGAGTCTCAGACAGGAGACAGCCTGGACACTTCAAGCACAAAGGCCACTGTCTAAATGTAGACTGAAGCAAAGTGGAAATCTCTATTAAACCTTCACTTGCCCCATCATGATTTTCCTTTCTTGCAAAAGCCTTACGAACAGACACAACCGAAAAGAGGAAAGAGCATATCT
The DNA here is from genome assembly GCA_037013685.1 of Acridotheres tristis. Classification (NCBI taxonomy): domain Eukaryota; kingdom Metazoa; phylum Chordata; class Aves; order Passeriformes; family Sturnidae; genus Acridotheres; species Acridotheres tristis. The sequence continues at coordinate 113,940,588 of CM072886.1, read as the reverse complement.
AACACAAGTGTTCAGTATGTGATAATTTATTCATCTCATTATCTTATTCTGTCTCTCTGAATGTTATAGCATAAGGGTAATTTCTTGACAGATTAATTACATAAGCATTGATTTTAAAAAATTCATTTATCTCATTAAATTGCATTTATCCAATTACCCATTAAAGCAACTTGTAATGCGAATGCACATTTTTCACATGACATTCCAAAGCAATGAACTGGAAAATGACACCTTGCCAAAACGGCACATTTATACATGCAATAATAGAATTGAAAGACAAAAAAAAACCAAACCACAAACCGAAAAATCCCAACCAACCAACCAACCAACCAATCAACCAACCAAAAAAAACCACAACAAAAAACAAAAAAACCAACCCCTCAAAAAAAACAAACCCCACACAAACAAACAAAAAATCCACAGAAGAAAAACCCCACCCAAAACCAAAACCCAAACAAATCCCCAAACGATTGCCAGCTGTTTATATCAGTTTTTGTCACTGTTTCAGAATCCATGATGATATTTTGAACTCATATTTATCTAGAATAAAGTAATTTTATTCTTCAGCAAGTGGTGGTAAATCAGAAGCCTGAAAAACACTCTACTTAGTGCTCAAAAAGTAGTTTGGAACTAGAAGAGTTCTTAAGAGCAGAAAAATCAGGTTCATCAGAGAGTCATTCAAAGGATATTGGAAACAACCTCCGAAATCACGGTGTGCTGATGGGTGCAGACAGACCTCGACGGGCTCTGACTGTGCTGAGCATGGTTTGGGCCCAGCATTCTCACAGGAATCTAAGAACAATGAGCCAGCTCCAGGCCACAGAGAAACAAAGCTGCATTAGTGCAGCTCTGTGCCCCAGTTATCGTGCAGTAGCAAGAGTCAGAGCTCATTAGCTCAGGAACAGTGCTAAGCTCATTTATACACACAGTGTCTTCAAAGCTGAGCTGCTGTGAAATGCTGAACTGTATTTGCAAACCTACTAGGTCAGCCTGCATCGCTGCACTTTGTGCCACTTCTCAGCAGAAGTCTCCTCTGACCTCAGCCGTGGTCTGAGGCAGTGCAAATTGACTCTACAATCTAAACATCACATAGAGAGCTATACCTCAGAAAACCCTGACCTTTTATCCCTATGCATACAACAGACCCAATTAAAACCTTTTTACTAATACAAAACATGTGACTACAATTAGTCTTTTTTATTTTTTTTGGTCAGTATGGGTACTCAAAATAGTCTCAAAAAACACTCAGACTAAAGTGTGATCCCTCAAAGAACAGATGAGACATTTTAAATACAAAGGCTGAGTCAGCAGAGAAATATGCAGGTATTATCGTGCAGATCTTATGTACTGTCTTTTATAGATCTTTTCATATTCCCCTGAGTGACATGACTGCATCTGCCTTATTTTAGCACAAAAGCAGAAATCACTCTTTGGTACCCAGCTGTATCAACACTGAGCTAGGAATTGTTCTCATTTACGACAGCCTTCTGAGTATTGCTTATAGAGTTCTGAGCAGCCCCAAATCTTCATGCTACTTCAACTGGAAGTTACTCTTTGTTAACACAAGTGCTGTGGTCAAATAACACTTAAGAAGTCTATCCTATTCCAATCTTATTGGGATTGAATCTTCTCTATAACACTACTGTGTCAAATCTGCTTTGTACCTCTAGGCACACAGTCAGGTGATCAGGCCTATGCTTCTGGGCTTGAGAAGCTAAACCACTTCCTTGTTTGCCTTTTCTTTATTCTAAAATCTGGAGAGGCTTTGTGAGCAGGGAGACATATATTTGCTTGATAGCCAACTGCTCAGAACATCTCTGGTAAATTTATTTACGTTATCTAGGAAGTGGCTCAACCACATTATTGGAGGCAGAGTCATCTCAACTGCCTCATGCAGGCCAGCCATGTTCTGAAAGCAGTATAGCCACACCTTCACTATCCACACCTACCAGTTTGGCTCAGCTAGGAGTTCTCTGGTTTCCATGGCCAATGAAGCGTTCTCATTTTTCCAGTCATAGCTTGCATTTGCATTCGCATTCATCATATCTGGATTTGCTTGTTTATTTATTAGATTTACCATGTTTCTGCCTATCTAACCCCTGAAAAACTGAGATCTGATAGTACATATGAAAAAGAGGAGTGAGGAAAGAAGACACACAGCTGTATTTCTATTACATATGCACGTTTGTGAGCAATACACTCAATAAAAGGAGCAAAATCTACCATGTAACAGAAGTATGCTCACACTGTTATTTCTAATGCTATCAGGTTTACTGAGATAGAATTTAGCCACAAAAGACTTGTGTCCATGGGTTCACTGCTTCGTTATCTCAAATTGACTCTTTTTTCACATCTGTTTCAGTCAAGCAGCACATGTATCTCACAGTTCTGCTTCAGAGTGCTTTGGCGTGATTAATTTCTGTGACACAAACTCTGCCATTGCTGCCAGGTTTGTGGTGTTCAGGTTTGTGCTGCCTGGTTGGGTATGAGAAAGCATGAACTCTCAGTACTGCAGCACAGCTACACTGGAGATGACTCTTCCTGCAAATCAGCTCGGTATTGCCATCAGGCAACTACAACTCTTCTTCCTGAGCCAGCCAAGGAAAGTCCCTTCTCTGCTGCAGCAACTGCCGCTATTTCAGCCTGGCCCCACGCCAGTCCAAGCCTATAGGATCCCACCAGCCACACCTTTTCCCTTGTCCTCAAAACAAAGGATTTGGAACACGAATGCTAGACTTGCTCTTGTCTATTCAGAGAACCTTTTCTGGTTTCTTGATGCTTCCCTCAAAATAACTGAAAAACTTTGGCTGGAACTTTGGAGGTTTTACTGTGAAAATTAAATACCATTTAAGGTATCTCAATTCACAATTCCCTGCCTATTATGTCAGGATGACTCTTAACACTGAAACAAATGACAAATTTTCTCTTTCTGCTGTCATTATTACAAAATATTAACTTAGCAAGAAGATCTAAAGCAGGAAGAAAACAGTACTGTGTGGGACTAGGAACAAATAACAGAATGATTTATGCAAATTATGTTAGACACAGTAAGTTGTTCCCCTTTGCCTTTGGTGCCAGTCAATCTTCACTCCCAGCTCTGATGCTTCTAGTGCCCAGAGGAATTGTACATATTGATTTACAAACCTCTTGAAACATTTAGCATTCTTTTGGTTGTTAGTTTAAAATAAGTAAATGCTTGAGAGAAGCAAAGACCAAAAATCAAGACAGTGGAATACCAAGATTTTCCTAGAGCAAAAAATAATGAATAGAAGAATATCTCTCTCTCTAGGGAAAGAAAAGTTGCATTTCGAGAGAATTATGAAGTTCTTAATAAAAACAGATTTCTGTTTTGTGGAATTAGAAGTAATTAATCTAACTAAAGGACATGCCATTTAACATAAAAGGGATTTATATTAGTATCATTACATTCCCTCTGACGTGAATACAGCACATATAGATTGGAAGATCTTTTAAGGGGCTGGATGATTTGTCATCCACTCAAGAATAGTCACTTGCTGAGACAGCTAAAGGTAATATGAGCACTCCGGGGTCCCATGCCAGGGCATAACCCGATCACCTACAAAGATTAGAAAGGAATGTTCCTCACATGTGCAGTCCTGAGTAGCTGGCTCTCTGTAGCATAGATCTTGGTACTTGTTTTTTAACCTTTTCCTTGAGCAGAAGCTTATTATTGTTTCTAGACTAGGTGCACAACCTAAATATATTTGTATACTGTATACTAAATCTTGTTCTTATCTTTTTACTGTTAGAGGATTCTTTGGTGAAAAAGAATAAAGTCCTATTATATATTATATTTCAATATGCAGATGACTTCCAAGGTAATTTCATTTACATTAAATACTTTACTTCCAATTTATTTTCATGGAACACCAGGCACTGCAAATGAGAATGTTATACGAAATAAAAATGAATAGCTTTGCACTCAGGCAAATAAGCTCGTCATCATAAAGTTATTCAAATTTATAAAAAATATGGAAAGCTTCCTTGATTTGAACTTTCAAGTATGTATTTTTACATTATTTAATTGATTATACTTACTAGATAACATGATTTGAAAGCCACCCTTCAATGTTGTAGGCATCACTGATAGTATTTTACAGGTTTCAGTAGCACATAAACAAGATAATAAACACTCCTCAGAGTGTTTATTACACTCACATTAAATCACATAATTCAGCAACAACGTAAAGTAAACAGATCTTCCTACCCCCCAGAGCCTCCATATTACCCCTGGCACCCCTCAGTGAAAATCCATCTACTCACAGTCACAGGGGTGAGCAGATGGGCCAGCTTTGCAATCAATCCAGGAAGTTCAGATATTTTACAGATATTAGAAAAGAAAGAGACAAAAAAACCCCACCAACCAACCAACCGAAAAAAAACAACAAAAAAACCGCCAAACTACTTCACCTGCCACTTTCTCTTCTTATTCTAATTATGAATTAAGACTAAGTTCCTCCTTTGGCAGTATAGGCTAGCATGGGATGGAAAATATTCCAAGACACATCTTGGCATATGTAGGTCAAAATAAACCCTTTAGCATTATTTTTAAAACTTGAGAAGTTCTATGAGAAAGTTTTTATCAATAGTCTTTTTATAGAAAGGCTTTAATAAATAGATATGTACACACATTTTTAAGCTCACACAAAAAGCCACCACGTACAAACTCATACATTAGGACTGCATACACACTGTGTTTGAACCTAAGCTATTATATATTTTATGAACAAAAAGATGGTGTTTATATCCCGCTTTTTGAATGATGTGAACAAAAGAGAGAGCCTAGAGTGGGCCACATTGAAAGATATGAAGGTGACAGCAAAGTCATTCACTTTGTTCATTATGTTATGAGATGCACCTCTTTGACTACATGATCCTGGGATAAAGCAAAGATAAAAGTGGGCAGAACCACCTAAAGAATGGCACTCCAGGAACACAAAGGAGTTTTTTGTTTGACTTCATCTCTGTGCAGATTTTCCCCATCAGGCAAGAATGGTCTTCCAGTAGAGATGCAAACATGATTTCCCTTCTCACAGAAATAAAACTTCAGACCCTCACTTACTTTCACATAGAGCAAGATCCTACACCTCTCCTGATGGGATCCCTCAGCTCATTTCTGTTCCTGCATTACAGTAGTGCAGCTCTATTATCTTATTTTTCATTAATCCAAATGGAAGTGGCAGCCTACTACGAAGTAGAGAAACAGCTGGTCTATACTTGGATACTACAGGTGGAAGAGCTACATAATTAGGGATTCAAAACACACACTCAGCTCTGTTGTGGGGCTAATCCATCACCTGTAGGCTGCTTTCATTTGTGGTATGAAATTATGCTGAGAAAAGCCATGGACTTCTGGAGTACACAGGTGACTACCAGTCTTGCCTTTTTGTTATAGCAGTATCCTCCAGCCAGACCACTGATGGCCACTGATGGGTCTATTTGTCTAATGGAATATTAATTCATAGAATCAGAGAATATCCTGAGTTGGGAGGGACCCACAAGAATCATCAAAGTCCAAATCCTTAGAGTAATTATCTGCTTATTAATACTTTTGATTGGATTAACCAAGCATAGTGCCATCAACATATCTTTCTTCTCAGCTCCATAGCACGTGAACTTCTTGTGGAGGCCAATGGGCCTGCCACAGCTCTGCCCACGGCCCTGCTCTGGAGGGATGTCCCTAGAATGGAATGTCCCTTGAATGGGCTGTGATTAACTTGTCACAACCCTCCTGGAAAGATGTTCCTTAAGTGGGCACATCCCCCCTTATCATGGTGAGCTATCCCCAAAGGCTTCAGTGATCCCACCATGATTTAGCACCCATGTTAATCCTATGTAACCCATTGGTCTTTCCCCCTTGGAGCCATCCTTGCTTTCTCCCATAAAAACCCCAGCTTTTCCCCCAGTTCTTGAGGGAGCTGTCATCCCTGGCCCCCTTCACAGAGCTGCTGGATAATAAAGGAATCGCTGTGGAATTGCCATATGACGCTCCTGTCTCTCTGTCTCTGGGTTGGCCTGGGATAACCTCACAAGTAGAGCTGAAATCACTGAGCTGAAATCACTGATCAGAGCTGATCACTTGCAGCCACAGGCTGCAGCTTGCTGAGGTGTATCCGGAGGCTAGGAGATCTGCCAGAAGACCCTCTTAGAAGGCAGTCCTTTGCAGAACTCTCTCTGGGAAGGTTGGTGGCTTTCCGGGTTGCAGCATCGCACCTCCACGGGCCCCCCGCCCAGCTGCCTACAACTTCTCAGATGCCATTTCTTTGGCTTCCACACTCCCCTTAACGTCTCAGTATTTCCCCCTTTCAAACAACAACCATCTCTTCCCCAAGATCATATTGAACACACCATGTTTGCCAGCATTAATGACAGGTGTGGGTGTGTTCTACTCCTTTTCTTAGCTCTTAGGATACATTCTCCCCATGTAGAGCAAGCTCTCAGTGTTAGGAACACTGATTACCTTCTGGTAAGCAGATGCCAACATTATGGCTCACAGTTAGATTTTATAAAAATAAAATTAAAGACAGTTGAATCAATTTAGTAAAGTACATTTGGGTTTAAGCAATTAAAATTTTGTTTGGGTCATGTTTACCCACCTGAGCACATAAAATTCCCTAACCATACTTGCCACTTCTTCTCACTTGTCCTTTTCCTGCATCCCCACCCTTCTCAGGTCCATCCCAAAGTTCAAATACCTTTCCATTAAGAAAACGTTTTGTTCCAAATGTACCAGCTTGTAAAAGGTTCACAGGCTGTTTTTCTAAATTAACATTAATGCCATTTTAGTAGCCAGTCATGAGTAAAGCAAACAGGTTCTTGAAATAAGATATTTTCTTTACAACATTAGGCTCAACACTTCACTACTTCAGTTAATGTGTTGTGATAGGTGTTGTAGGTTCATATTACTATCTTCCTGTATATCTGTGAAGCCTCATAGTGCAGTGTAATTGGACCTTCACAACGTCACCTTCCACCTACTGGCAATGGATAATGGCACAGTTTGTAAAACACCTTACTACAAAGAATGTAGTAGCCTGATAAATTCAGAAAGATAAAGAATAATTTGTAAATATAAGTCAGTGGAAATTTTACCACTAAAAAATGTATTTGAATTTGCATTAGAGAAATACATAGCAAGAAGTTTAAGAAAAAAGCATCAGAATTTAAAGTCTTTAACCAAGATGAAGATTTAATGGTAGTTTGAACTTAGACTTCACAGGCAAGTACGTTCCAACCAGATAACATAATTAAAGGGCTACAAGCCTATGGCCAGAGAATTTACAAAGGCAAATCAGTAAAGTTTACTGAAACCAAGAGAATTACAGTTGGTATGATCCAGCTCTATGTACAACACTATCTTGGAGCCAGTATAGGAGCAGTGCTTATGAATTTCACATGGGAAACAAAAAATACAACAGAGGGCAGATTCTGTTGCTGGCATTGTTTCACTCAGCTATTTCTCACTCATACTGCTGTAGCAGCTAAGATCAGAAGAACTCTACCATCACAATAAAAGACAAGCTCCCCCTCCCAGCAAAGAAACACATCCTGTAAGCAAGCATAGAAGATCCCAAATGGATGACCAAAAAGTACTAGGAAACGGTACCATCCTATTGATTACAGTGCACCAATCCTCACCATGGGCTAATTTTTTTTTGTGGCCAAGAGTTTCAGGGTGGTGTGTGAAGAAGAAAGAACATAGAAGAAGGTACACCAGTGCTTATTTTAACATGAAACATATGGGTAAATGAAGTCAGTATCTTAACTGATGAGAAACAATAACTTTAATCTTGATATGGAAAGTCAGATGTCAGACAATGACAGGCATCTGTCAGCTTGTGGAGCTGGGACCCACTCATGCTCTGAATGCCAGTCTGCTATTTGTCACTGTATAGCATACAGAACTTGGCACCTTGCCTCTGTTCCACACAAAGCAAGGGAATGAAAGCTGAAGGCCCTCAAAAATGCATGAATTTTTGCATGTGTAATGTTAAAAGATTCTGCCTGAAGATCTCTTTAGCTTTTTTAAACTTGCTATTTTGAATGTCACCTTTCCTGGACTTAGCCTTAAATTCGACTAGCTTGACTAATCAGCTGAAAATAGGAGCGATTTTGAAGTTCAGAGTCATCTGAATTATCAAGAATGAGTGATAACCCTTCAATGTAACTGATCTTCCATAGCCACAAAGCAGAAAACTTTCCATTGGAATGATAATGCACTTCCATGGCAAAGTAGTCTCTCCCCATAATCTACAGGATACACTATAATGACAACCACACCTACAAGATACCCAAATTGTGAAGTGAATTACTACTACTTGCTCCCCAGAGGAAAACACTAGCTTATATCTGCCAGATGGAACTGGCAGCTGGCAACTCAATGCCACAGAGACTTTATGTAAATAGGCTCTTAACAAATGGGTATTCTGGCTTCCTGTTCCTACTCCATTTAAGTCTAACACCACTGACTCCCACTCCACATCTTGATTGGCTCTTGGACTTAGCCTTTGTTCCTGCCTAGTTCAGACTGCTTCATACACACAGACACACACACACGTTTTATTATTTATATATTTTATCATAATAAATATAAATTACATGTATTTAATCAAAGACATTGCTTCCAGTTTGCTTACAAACAGACCTGCATTGGCTGCATCATGTCAAAGAAAAGAAGTCACATATTTCAGTGTCACAGACTTTATGCTCTTGATTACCAAATACATATCCCAATCCTCTAACTGAGGGAGGACAAGATTAATAGTACAGCAAGCACACATACTGCTGCCCTGAATGTTCAGTACTGCCAAGTGTTTTGTTAAGTTGAGCTGCACCTAAACAAGAGTTAGCATGCCTAACTATTTCAAATAAATGAAGTAATTGCTCTTTCAGTTTGAAAAGTTTAACAAAAAACTGGCTTTTACTTGTCATTAAGTGCAACCACAAATAAACCTTACCAGTCCAGTAATTTTTTAAATAGAAATTTCTGAAACTACTTTAGTGAAATACACAGGGAAAAAAAGAATAAAAAACAACCAAAAAAACAATCAAAAAACCCAGGAGATATGTAAACAAATAACAAAATGAACCATTCTTGAACGTGTTCTGCTCCAGTAGGAGGGAAAGACATACCTGTGGAAAACTGAAGCAGATCTAATGAAAGCATTACAGCTGGCAGAAAATGCTTATTACAGAATGCTTTAAAAATACACGATTTTAAAAAAAGAAGTATTCAAATACATTATTTATGGTCATGCAGTAAAAGCTAGCCAGACAGAAAATATAAAGAAACTTCATTATCTATCTCAAGAGAGTCATGAATTACAGTGAGCATTAGAACAACTCCTCTCATATCTGTCCACATCTTACTCACATCATCAAGCTCCGAAGATTAATGAACAAAACACAGAATATTTTATTACTAAAAGTCACTTACTAATGAATACAGGATATGATTAAGTTACATTTTTGCACTGAAAAGTGAAATAGGCTTAGAGAGAAATAGAAAAAGTTTGCTTCATGAAAACAGCAACCTTAAGGTATATTCTTTCACCTTGCAAAACAAAGGACCACGTGAGGGTTTAGATATACTAGCACTAACTGATAAATCTAAGACTTTATACTAAGAAATCCCATTTTTTTGTGGCGTTTTGGGTATGTGGGTGTGCTTACCCTAGGCAGAAGTAGCTTCCAGAAGCTGGGAAAAACTTGCAGGTGTGAGAGCTCCTACCACAGGTTATTCCCCCCAGAATTACTTGTGAAGAAAGAACATGACAGAGTTCTAGCATTTGATCAGTTCTAGTTTACTGAAATGTGCAATTTTGAAGTGAATACTATCATCTTATTTGCTGCCTTGCCCCTTTACTACAGCCAGATTTTTACCGATTTTTTGCAGGTGCTTTCAGTTTTAAAATTCTTCTAAATACAGCTAAGTGAAGTCTCTCCATTTTTTTTCTGGAATGACGAGTATGTAAAGCCTCTCATAAAAGCCTCTCAAGGCCACAGAACCTTTCATATGTTAAATACACTTGAGTGTTATTTATTTATAACCGAAGATACAAAGTTCACTAGAGAGGACTCAGTTCTTTAATTTGCCAACAGGATGACTAATCAGCAAGTATGTGCTGGCCAGAGCACGGCAGCCATTTAGTACACACTATCTAAATCCACAGGGATGATCACAATTCACAGTGGAGGATGGAACGCTACTGAAGCAGAGGTGGGAGAGAGTTTGGGCAGACAAAGGAAACAAATCTCCAGGAATTTAGGCACAGTATATCCTGCTGCACCTTGGACAATTTGTTTTCTTTCCTAATATGGAAAATTCACAAAATTACTTTATTAGACAGTGCGAAGTAACTAGACTAGTTCAGAAACGGCATCTAGGGTAAGCAGCTATGGGTGATGGCTGATTTCATAAGAATATTTCAGGTTGATTTTGGAAAGCTGCCAAGTCACTCACAGAAATGTACCATCCATCAGGACAACTTATTAATGGATTCATTGCTATTTCTGTTAATCTATTGTTTAATCTTAAGAATCCTAATTTATGGCCAATAGAGGTTTTTGTTTTTTAAGTAAACAAAACTCTAGAGCTTCTGACTAGAAATTTCTGCTATTCAGATAGCTCTTTTAATATCACTACTTTTTCTCCAGTGGTTTTACCAAATGCAATTGTAGGCTACAGACTTTTTTGATTCTTTCCTGCTTTTGCTAAATAATTCAGATATCTTGGAAAGAGCAGGCAGTACATTGGCAGGAAAGTACCTTCCTCTTATTTTTCCTGCTAATTTCAGTGGTATGTATGATGGCATGTGCTGGGAATGGATAATTAAGCCTCATTCTCTTGTTGCCACTCTAATGAGGATTGTATTTGTATCTAAGTTAATTGAAGTAATGCTGATATTGGTTTGTTGTAGTCTGTAGTGTAGTATCATTTGAGCTCCATCCATTGCTCTCATGACTTTCAGTTTAAATACATTTCAAGGTTTATTTCTCATGGTCTTCCAAGAATACACATTATAACTGTTACAAGTGCACAAATTATTGTTTACTCTTTTCTTCTGGGCATCTCATGCTGTAGGAAACAAATCCACACTTTACTGTGGACTTGGTGCATGGGGACATGACAAAAGGCATCACTTAAATTCTAAATATCTTCACAGTTTATGCAAAATCTAATCACTAGATAAAAAACCTTGCTCTGAGAAGTTTGCTTCATCCTCAGCTTTGATTACACTCACAGGGATCATTTTACCTGAATCAGACCTGGAAAAATCTGCACTAAGACCTCCAGAATCCAAGCAATGCTGTAACAAATCCCAGACTACTAGGCCACACCACTGATCCAAAGGCCAAATGCTATTTGAGTTACTCCTCGGTGAGGTCGATCAAATCAGATGAGAGCAACAAGAACAAGCTTTTGACCTACATTTTACCTTTGCAATTTAAAACCAAAATTTACTTCAGCTCTAGCTATGCCTGAACCAGACGTGCTTTGCCTAGCTCAAGTTCTTTGTGTCTTATATTCTGGATAATTCATCCTTCTGAATGCTTATCAAACAAATGGCTACCTTCTATTTGTCAGTAACACCAACTATATAGAAAATGTTCTAAGATTATATCAAAACACACAATTATAATAACAGGTGTCTACTGCCATAGAAGCACTGTTAAAATAAATAAAAATAAATAAAAGAGACATTTCCTCATTACAGGAAACTCAACATCAACTCAACACCTTACTTTACTGCAGATTCAACTAGTTATAAGTGGAACACCAACACAGACAATGCAGTTGTTTAGGTTGGGATAACTGAGACACTCTTCACCTTCTCTCCCCCTCTTCCCAAAACATCTGATCTGTTTCTTGACAAGTGGTTAGTATAATTTGGCTGATAAATGCAAATGTCTGGATGTTGATTCTTTGACCTGCCTGTAATCAGAAAAATGATCAACAGTTCAAGTGTCAACTTGATAATCCAGAAAACAAACAGCAAAACCTGTTCATCACCCTCTTTACCCTTTGTTTACCAAAGGCATATTTTTAAACACAGCCTGCTGGTGGGAACATCTTTTCCAGCTGGCTAACAAGGTGCATAGTTCACTCACCATGCACGGAAAAATATTTTCTAAGTAATAAAAACTTTAAAATTCTAAACGCCTAAGTCTTGGATCAAAAAATCTTACACTTTCTTGTTGTTTTCAACACTGTATTTTTAATGCCATCCCAAGAATTCTCTACCTCTTTTCAATGCAAGGTATTAAGACATAAAATTGTGTTTCCTCTCTTGTTGGAGAATGGACTTTCACTTAAAAATCAATTCAAACTCATTAATGAGAAATATATAATTGAATGGACAGCTGTCAGAATGAACAATATGAATAACAGGGACACCAACAGAATAAGGACAAACCCTTTAAGCTTAAATTATTATACTTTTTCATACAAGAAATGTCACAGCCTATTAGCAGTATAACAGATGCATTTATAACAAATTCAGATAAAAACTGTGAATGGAAATTAACTCAGAAAACTATAGCACTGATTTTGGCACAGGCGAAGAGGGATTTAAAATTTATTCAGCTATGATACAGGAATTGAAAAATATAGGCCTAATTTAATGGTTTCTTTAAGGAGATGTCACTTATTCTTTCATATTTATATTTTTCACTCAGCATCCCATTTCACTGTTAAAGATAGGTCATACACTTGAAGTTCTTTCAGAAACTAGGAGATTAGACACTGAATTCTCTTCTTCTATAATTGTTTCATTGCTGCTTCTGTTTATAACCTTGGATGTGTTTCTTTCTGTCAAACAGCAGAGTCACTGTGCTTGAATGAATCAGGACAGCAAAACAGCTGTGACTGCACTAATGCAAAGGTATTTATGGAAACAAAATACACAGTAAAAACATGCACTTATTTTCCAAGCAGGGCTCATTAATTGGTGGCATTCTTTTAATACAGTGATTTATGATATGCAGTATAATCTAAATTTAGTTTTGCTGTAGTCTCAACAAGGAATCAATTAGGACAATTTGGAGTGAGGGTAAATGTGATTCTTGCCAAGAGAAAGGATATTTTATTTTCTCTTTTTAGAAGCCTGATACAAGCAGAAAGACTCCAACTGACCACTGTGTGGTCTGTCTCATACCCTTGCCTTTACTCATAACTCCTGTTTTTATTACTTATGGGTTTTACGGCTTTGTTTTGCCTTTGCCTTACCAACCAATTGTTACACTCTTTTTCTGTCCTGTTTCTTTTCCTCCAAAAAACAAAGCTGATATTTATCTTTTTGTGGTTTCCTGCACACCCTTACAATGTACCAAACATGTAGCTCTAAAACAACTAAGCAGATTAAAAATGGTGGAGCATTTACATGCACTTTCACCTACCCACACTGTTGCCTTTTATCTTTGTTGACTTTCTCAAAAATGACATTTTAAATATTCACTTCAATTTTTATTACATTTCAGATCAGAAGGCATTATACCATTTGTAGCAACAGTCGCCCTGGCAAATTTAAATCAAATCAGGTGTTACTTTCTCTAAAAGAACTGGTATCAAGCTGTCCTAAGCTTGTTCAATGGCACAACACAGATGCCATAGCCTGTACATGAATTGTGCTTAGGTGATCTCAGCAGGAAAATCAGGCCTGCTGTTTTCTGCAAATTAATCTGAATATCTGCTTTGTCTAAAACCACATATCATGATCAGATTTAAATGTATGATCAGAGATATAAGGCAGAAATATTAGAAAAATGTTCTCTGATCAGTAGAAGACATTAGTCCCTATTATCCAACATTCCTCTTCAGTTTACAGTTGCCTGTAGACTGGGAGGAAAAAGTCCTGATGCTATAGAAGGTCGACAGATATCTCCAAATGACAAGATCAGAAGGATGGTGATCAGCATAAACATACAATACTGTATGAGCACTTGTACCTCTGGGAGTATATTTTAATCTTGCAAGGGAGACTTCTTGGGCAGAAGAGTGTACAAGCAGGTACTGAATACAGCAATTACAAAGTGCTGGAAGCTGTGTGCCAAAGTAAACAGAACTAAGGAATTTCACAGTCCATTTAAAGCCAAAACGTTTGGTCACAATGAAACAATAACAATATCCTTCTAAGTGTGCCAGCCTGTCCAGTGGCTTCAATGTTCTCAGTATCTCTTTTCTTATCAAACTGCCATTTCCAGTAGCATAGCTTCAGGAAACTGTGTCCCACATTAACCACAAACAGCTGTTGTCTCAATTGACAGTAATTGCTACTTGCAAGAATATACTTACACATCCATTTTTTACTAATTACTGTATTTTCAGTAATCTCAGTACCAGATTATAATTATTTTTTGTGCTTTTCTTAGGACAATTTATTCCTTGCATTGTACTTTCCAATTTGCTGAAATGTTAATAATTCATCCTGTTAGCTTTTCTGTAATAAATTCTACACAGTCATGAGTACACCTACTCTTCCCTAGCAGCTTTTCAAACTTGTCCAGAAGCTTTATTCTCACCAAACAAAAGGGAAGCATCTCAAAAAATAGTAAGTACTAACACATCATGTAAAAATAAGACTCTGGTAGAGTGCCATAACCAAGTGAAAAGTTCAGATACTCAACTGTACTAGATACCAATTAACACACATGAGAGATGCCAAGAAGTAGGCTTCACTATTTTTGATGTTCCCAAAACTAGTTACTTTTATTTCTACTGCCTGAAGTGATATCAGTGTACCCACACTGATATTCTGTTACTTGACGAAGCATCTAAGTGCAAATCCCATTTAAAAATACTAATTAATGCTCTTCAGTAAATTTCTGTTTCTGGTTAGCTTCATGGCCTTACTATCCAAAACACAGTGCTGACCTCTGATTTGAGAAAAATTTCCTTCTCCACACATCCACTTGCAAAGCTCTCAAATTTGCAAAATTGTTTTTGACTCGAAACACTGTATTTATGGTCAGGACTCAAAAGCTGGGTTTTGCTTTTTTCTTTCAGACTTTTAGCATCATGCCTAACTGGTATGTAACCCAGTCTCAAACGGAATCATCGGTACCTAGAGGAATCCAGAAGTCCTGCAAAAATAAGAAGTTTATTTTATCACAGTCAATTAAAACGTCAATTACAATCAAAAAGCCTCGTTGGAGAACTCATTATGCGACAAACTTCAAGCCCTTTCACTCAGTCGATTGCAAAGATGCTCTGTGCAAGGTTTGACAATGTGTTCCATAGAATCTGCCACAGAATGGGTCAGGCTGGAAGGGAGCAGAGCACGGAGGACGCGGCACAGGATTGTGTCCGGATGGTTCCGGAATATCTCCGGCAACAGAGGCTCCATAACCTCTCTGGGCAAGCTGTTGCAGTGCTTAGTCACCAACACAATAAAAAAGTTATTCCTCACGTTCAGGTGGAACTTCCTGTGCATCAGTTTCTGCCCATTGCCTCTTGTCCTACTATTTGGCACCGTCCAAAAGTGCCTTGCTCCATCCTCTTAGACCGTCTGACATGTATACACGCCAACGATGTTTCCCGCAACCTGGGCGCTTAAGTAGATGCGGAGCGCGGTTTAAGGCACAGGGCGGGATGCTTTAGACGGACTCGCCATGTAAATGCCGCCTTGCCGCCCTCCAAGCTTTCCCTCCCCGACCTCCCCCGCCTTCCCTCCCTCAGCGGCGGGGGCGGCCCCGCTGCCTGGCGGCGCGCGCGCGCCCGAACCCTCGCGAGAGGCCGCCGCTCGCGCCCGCGTCTGCCACGTTCGAATGGGCCGGCGGCGGCGGCGGAGAGCGGCGGGCGCGCGCAACCGGCGGGTCTCCGCCCCGCCCCCTCGCCGTGCCTCCGCCAATCGGAGACGGGGGCACCCCGCCTCCCTGGCGCGATTGGCTGGCGGCGGATGAGGGGGCGGGGCCGCGGAGCGCTCGGGGTCGCGCTGTCGGGGCCTCAGCGCGCTCCCGCCGCACGCAGCGCTTGGGTGGCGGTGGCGGCTCCCGACGCGCTCCCGCTCCGCCCCCCTGCGCTGCCCGACGGGAGGTGCGATGGCTTCCCGCAAGAGCTCCAGAGCCACCGGCGGCAGCCCCAGCCCCGGCTCCAAGAGAGGTGAGCGGCTGCGAGAACGAGGCGGTAGTTCAGCGGGGAAGGGGCAAGGAGTCCAGCGGCGGCCGGAGCCGGCGGAAGGGAAGGGGCCGATGCTGCCTTCCTCGCGGTGCGGGGCAGCCGCCAGGAAAAGCGCTGGGATGCTGCGCCTTCTCCCCGCCCTGCTGCCCTTCCCTCCCCTCCTCTCCTGCCGGCCCCGCCGGTTCCTCCCGCGCTGCGGGAGCTGGGGAGGGGGACGCAGGGATCGATGGCCGTGATGTGTCCCTCGCGTTTCCGCCGTTCCCTATACAGGGAGTTCACGTGGAGGAGAAAGTTGGGCCTGGGCGGCCCTCGAAAGCTCCCTAGAAGGGATGAGACAGCGCTGGACAGGCCTCAGCATCTGTGGTAGCCCCGAGACCTCTTCCTCCGGGAGATGAGGTAGAACCGGGATGCCCCAATCTCAAGTCTTTCAAATTCTCGTATCCAAACTTGGTTGTGGAATATCTCCTCAGACTGATCTGGTTAGGTCAAAATTATTAGCTCTGTTGTAGATGGAGCACCTAAGCTGATGGTTTCTGTAACTATTGAGGCAAGGAGGAAGAGTCTTAGGAAAATGCAAGTAGGAGGTTTTTCTGAGGCAGTGATCCACACCTCTCCAATAAAGAACCCCTTGACAAATCTGACAAAGCTATGTGTGGACATTTTGTGTAGGGAAAGTTTAATGTGCATTGGCATTTCTAAGCATAGCAGTACGCCCCTGAAAGAGGGGAGAAAAGTGTCTGGACTTCTGGAGTCACTATGCATCCATGCACACTGTACTGGAGAAAGCAGGTTTATTTTTTTTGCCACACACTGAGGGGTTACGTGTTGTAGTTTCTTTGGATTTGAGCTTGATGTGCACAGAGCTCCAGTGATAAAATGTGATGATGACACAAATAAGATGTTGTCCCTCTTTGAATATAGCAATAATTGCGAGAACAGTGTTCATTAAAGGCTGAACCATATAGGATTATCATATGATACCATCACATGATGAATTAAGAGGGAAAGATTTCAAATATACTTAAGCTTAACAGAGTTTAGAGGTAGTATTGTTTGTAGAAGTGGTTTGGTTTTTTTTATTTTAAATCCTTTTTTCAGTCGCTGACCTATGCTGTGCAGTCCGTCTTAATTACAGTTTTTGCTTGGACTGGACTCTGATGATCACCCAGTATTAAGCATGCTGAATACAGATTTTCAATTTTAAAGCCTTAAAAACATCCATCTCTGTTGTAATTTTGAGTACTGAATATGGTAGTTAATATTTTAAATATCACTTTAGATGTTTGCCAATATCTGAAAAATAAATTTATCAGTAAACTGAATCTCCGATTGAAAAAAATAGTATCCCACGGGTTTTTATTTGTATCAGAGTAAAATTTTCTCTCTTTAGATTAAAAGATGTCTTTGAGGAGATGAAGCAATATGGGTAATGTGTTAGGCACTCTACTGACTTGTGACCTCTTAAATTTGTTAGTGTATGAGACTCCTAGTTAGAATCCCTTAGACAACCGTAGCAATTACAGCATGAAGCTGGTGCTGTTTTCATAGTTGCAGCTGCAGAAAGAGGTAAGGGATGGTAACTCCTGTCTGAATAAAGGAACAGCTGGAGGAGCAGAGTGCTCACAGCAGCCAGTAAGATTTCCACAGTCAAGGGATGTGAAAATGAGATGAGGAAATGATTTTGAGATGGCAAGTAATTGAGACTGTGACGTATGAAAACCTCAAGTCTGAGGCAGTTTTTTCTTGATAGAAGCATTCACTTTCACAGCAATTCTTGAGAGAGGATGTGGCTTCTTGCCAAGGCCTTGCTTACAGCTTGAACCACTGAGGCTAACAGCTTATTTACAAATCTGTGCACTCAAGACAATGCCAGCATCAGCAATCTGCTTTTAGGTTTCTCTATTAGAAAATATTTGCAGTAATCTACAGATAGATTGAGTCCAAAATAGTTCTAACTGTAATTTATATAGGTGTTTTCAGATGCACTGTATTGTCAGAAGTAGAACTAAAAATCTTTTAGAAATAGAACTCTAGTATATGACCTCTGAAAGTAAAAGCTAGAAGATGTCAAATCAGTCCTAATTTAAAAAAAAAAATCTTTATTTTACCTTTATAGTGCTACTTATTATTTGAAAGTTACATTTACAGAATTGTATGACTGTAGCAATGAATTTTTTTAGAGTACAGAAATGTAAACCAGGGAAAATTCGACAGTTTGGGGATACTTAGGGAGGGAAACATGTGTTTGTTATTATCTTTACTGGAAAGTTTGGCTGCTTGTTACTAGCCTGCAGAATCCATTGTAAAGACTTGGCCCCTCAAAAGGAAGACTATTAGTTTTAAAGACTAGATGAAGTAATAGATGCTTGCTGCATTGTCACTTGAAGCATCATTAGATGATGTAAAGTTTTATTACAGAAACAAATGTATAACACCTGGTCACGAATCAACTCTCTCAAATTTCATGACATGTGAAATGTGGAAATGTCTTGGGCATTGGCAGGTGCCTGTGGACAAGCCTTCCAGCAAGACTGAGGATCAGCAGCCCAGCTAACTTTTCAAATACAGGTGGCTGAAAAAATGTGGACTACTTTGTAAACTATGCTTACCTATAGAAGTCCAGATCATAAGACAACTATCATTATGCTGCTGTGTGGGTGTATTGTAGCTTAAAGTAAGTGAGGGCTTACTTAAACATAATATTTATTGAAGTTGTGCAATAGTTGTTTTCTTTGCAGCTCTAATGTTAAGTGGGAGAGTTCCCCATTAAGCTAGGCACCACACATAGATAGAAACCACACATTTCTAACACAAGGCATTATCTGTATCTACAGAGAACTGTATTTCATATTAAAAAACTCATACTCCTGTCTCAGTTCTGAGACTGTGTTGCCTTCTGTCTCTGTGATGACAAAGAACTCTAACATTGCTTTGGTAAATTTTCTTTAATCTCTACAGTAATGACTGAGAATCTTCTGACATCCCCTATTTTTCTCTGCAAGATCCCAGGAGATGGTAGTTTTATCATTTTGCTGTTTTAACCATGTGGTTTCCTTACTTGTGTGAATGTATTGCCATGTTTTTAACTCCTTTCACTCATCCTTTGGACTGTCTAGTGCCCATTGCTGTAATTCTTTGGTTAATTATTGGTGTTTCAACTTTCTTCAGATTTGTTTGGGGCTTTTTTTGTATGTCTTCAAGGTGACTCAATGTGCTCACCCAGGTAAAATTTTGTGTTAGTACAACTTTTTTAGTTCACTGTATCACTTCTAGAAAGAAGTTGTGCCTGTTAATTTACAAGAATTTCCACTTTTTATCTCATCTCTGTTGTAAAGACTGCTTTAGGGTGTGCTTTTATCTGGATGAGGATCTCCATTAGCTTTCTAGTTTACCCAAAAAGCAGAGAAAATTCATCAACTGAGCAGGTCACGTTTTACTACTGAAATTCTTTTGTTGGGAATGCTGAACTTCAAATCAGTGCTTCCAGTGCTTGGAGTGGGATTGCCTATCCATTCTATGGTGTCTCTCAGCTGTCCAGCTGTGCTATGGTATCTAATTTTCTTACACCGTGGATTTTGTTTAAATATGATGCTTTTATATATGTAAAAATCTGGTCTCTCTAATTTCTGACCTCAACTGCTGTCCAGTGTGCTTTTTAATGCTCTTTATAGTTGTGTAATATGTCATCTGATTTCTTGTATTGCAAACTTGCATTATTTCCTTCTTTGTGTTAATTGAAACCCTTAGGAAGAAGGGTGTTAAGATGTTGGAGGTCATAAGTGAGATGTAAATTTGGGATGCTCTATGGGCCTTAACAAATGTTTTGACTTGTCAAACTGTTTGCTGACCAAAAGTGACCAAAGTCCAAGCGTTTGGTGAACCAGAAATATTTCTCATGATTCAGTTAGTGTGCTGCTCTGTGCTTTGATTTGGCTTTTTAAACTCAATGTTTTCTTGTAACATAATTGGTCTTCAGAAATACACAGCTGAAGTGTCTTTACTGTGTTAGAGTTTCTGTAGGTCTGTTGTGGATAAATTAGAAATACTTGGTGTCTCACTGGTGGAAACTTTGTATACTTTTAAAGAAAGTCTGCAGTGATTTTTTTTGAAAGTTTATCCTATTGCCTAGATTAGTTGCTTGCAACTATTTTAAGATCTTGTATTTTTACCATTAATGCCAGATGCTAATACAAATGGCAAAACCATGGAAGTGTAGAGAGCTCTTTATAATTTGTCTTTCTGCCTCGGGTCTTATTGAGGGTGGCCTTTCTGGAAGACATTTTAAAATATTGTAAAACAATCTGCCAAATTTAAAAATTGTAGTAGTAGTAATGGTCTAAACATCTGTAATTTGCATGGGATGTTGCAGCAGTGCCACTGGTGAAATTACTTCATTTGCTGATTCTCCTCCTTTCTTCTCTTTTTTCTTTTTTTTTCCTTTTATTTTTTAAATGTCCTGAAGGCAGTAACTCTACAAGCAAATCAGTTTTCTTATATCTGATTCAATGAAAAATATATAAAAAACAATCTTAAAATGGTTAACACAGGTATTTCTCAGCTTACTTGAGCAGATTTGCATTGCAATAGTGAATCCTCAATAGACTCTTGATTCATTTGTCTAATACTAAAGTGAGGTCTAGAAAGTCTACCCTTAAGGTTTATCTGAATGAAACTTTCTCTACACCATCAACTGTTGACAGGTGCAGTAGCTGATTGCCAAAAAGCTGATTGCTTTTTCTCAAGGATGTATTATTTTGGGTTTTAAGACTGATACTTGCGTGGAGCAGGATGGACATAAACACAAAGAACCTGATGCATTCCTGTCGGTTCTTTTTCTCCTGAAGAATTCTGAAAAAATTCAGAATTCCTCCCCTGAAGAGGACTGGAAGAGTCCTCTCCAAACTCCCAGAGATGCTGGCACCTGATGAAGACATCAGTTCTCATGCCCCCTTTTGATCCAGTGTGGGCTGAAATCTTGGGCCTGCTCTGTGTTTTCTAATGGATCTTACCTGTATGCAAGAAGTCATTGTGGGCTAAAATAAATTATTCACAGTGCTTCAGATATGGAGGAAGGTTGAACTTCACATCTGCAAGGATGTTTGCTTCGATATAGTTTTTGAGCATTATATTAAGTCTTTAAATAATAACTTTTTCATTAGCCTTTTGAGGCTAGGGTTTGTTTAAAATGCTAGGTGGAAAACCTAAAGTATCTCTGGTATCAGAGAGACAGGAAGCTGGAGTATGTTTTATCACATTTTGGCAATTGCTCTGACAGTGCATGTGAGGATTCCCCATCAGAGCTCATAGCTACTCAGTGGTCAGACATCAAGGATGTACATCATATTGGGAGATTAAGAAGGTAATTTTTTTTAACAGTTTACACTACAGGTCTGCAGCCAGCTTAATCTAGTTTGAGGTTGCTCTGCAGTCTTCCTCTTTCAATGCCCTTTCCCTGTACTAAATTAGCTGTGCAGGCATGAGGTGAACCACACAGGGAACTGATAAGCAGAAAACGGATTTTTTTTTATTTCTCCGTCTAGACTGGCTCAATGCATGGCTCTACAGAAGGTCATTTGGGAAGGAGGGAAGAGATGACAATGAGTGGGTGGGCATTTTAGGGGAGGGTAAGGTTAAGTCCAGAGTTTTATGTTTGCTTATGTAATCATGGAGCCATGGTGAACACCGAAAGGTGGCTGGTTTGGTTTGCTATGCTAATGTAATAGGTGGATATATAAGGCCTTCAGTATAGATAACAAAATTTACTAGCAGTAGAAGGCCTTGTGTCAAGATTATTTCTAATTACAGAGTGCATAAAAAGGTGACATTTCAATAATGCTGTCTCTTTAAACTGAAAACCCCTTGGCCAATGGCCGGTATGAAAATAAAGGGTTCATTTTCAGCTAGAATTGCTTTGAAACATACAATAAGAATTCCTGTGCTAATTCGTATGTTGAATTCTTCATTGTAGAGAACTTGAGCAATGACGTTCTGATTTGCCCCAAGCTGTTCTTTCCTGATGAAGATCACAGTCTGGTAATCTGTGTGATGGCTGCAGTAATCTTTTTCCTAACTGCATCTGTAAGATAGCTCTTTGCATGGAAAAGTTTTGAGCTATGCTTTGAAGTGGAACTCATAATATTATGTGTCTTGAAACATGTTGGAAATTAACTATGCAGCTAACTATGTACTGAGTTTGAACATACTGCAGTATGCGTGGTTCAACTTCATTAGAACTTCAAAGATTAAACCAATTGTGGTTTTCTTCATATGGAGTTGCACTCTTACTATGCATGTACTTTACCTGATGTAACAAATGCTACCAAGTTGTTTGTTTGAAGACTTTCTTTACAAAACATCTAATAGCTAGGGGGAGTTGTAACTATTCAGTAGTGGTTTTTTGGTTTTGCAATTCCATTTCCTGACGTTCTGTTTTGTAATTGACAGTTAATTACTAATGCAACGTATCTCACTTTCTCATTGCTCATGCTGATATTTTTTAAATTTAAAAGTTCTTAAAGAATGTTCATGTAGCAGTTTGTAACTGTAGTCCTATTTCTTTCTATAGTAGCTAGAGGATACATAGTGATTAGAAGAAACCAGAAGTTTTTGTAAACAGCAATTACTCTGCAACTGAGATCTCCTAAAAACGTATTTTAGTAATGTATGAGACACCTAAAACCTCTTTTGTGCTCCAGAAGAGTTGCAGGTGCATAGCGCCTCCATGGATAAACACCTAATTAAATTGGCTTAGTATTGGACTTGAAACTCTGATAAGTTCTTGGCATTTTAAGCATTTTAAAATGTTCTTTCTTTCCATGAACAGAAACCTTTGAAAAGCAGAGTTGTACGTTTTTTCATGGCAACTGGAGTTTTTCTGTTTGAGCTCCTTCAAAGCATGAGAAAAATTTAAAGAACTAAACCAACATAGTCTGTTTTCTTTATTTTGTGGCTTAATTAGGACTTGTTGCTAAAACAAATTGATGTGACCCACATTACAGGATAGGAAAGTGGAACAAGGAAAAAATACCCTTAAATTAATGCCAGCATGTTATGTACGGAGATGAGGATTTTCAACCTTATGTAATAGAATCTTTTTTAAAGGTCACCACCAGAAAAATTTGCATGTTCTAGGCCCAAGTATTTCTTGTATTTCCTCTCCACATTTACCTTCCCTGAACTCTGCTCTGTCCTAAATACAGCCAACTATTTAATTAACCTACTAATTATGTTGGGCTGTTGGCTACATTAAATCATTCAAATGGTAGATTGTATAATTTTTTATAATTTTAGATCTTATTTCCGAATGTTCTGTGGGAGAGAGCTGGTTAATCAAAATAGCAGCTTATAAAAAACTTTAATTTGTACAGTTAAAATCAGTATTTTGACTACTCATTGGTGTTGCAGAGATATTGTTCCTACAGCAGGAGGCAAACTAAAATTTCTTTTTAAGTGTGTGGCCTTAACCTTGAACCTTTTGGCTTGATACTTGAGTCAAGTAAGTTTACAAGAGGAATGTTCTACCTTTTTTTGAGTTTCATTCTATTTTGTGCTTGTATACACATAAAAACAAAACTAGAGAAAATTGACAGAAGTATTTGGAAAAAAGATGTACTTTTCTGTACACATCTATTTAGGTTAGGTAAATGTATAACAAAATATTTTTATTCTGTCTTTACAGGACTCCTGTTTTGTTTTTTTTTTTCTCCAATGCTAATTGTCTGAGCCAGTTATTTTACTATCTTTAAGTTTGTGGAGAAAAGGTTAAGAAAAAAATGTAATCCAAAGTATTCAGATAATGATAGATGCATTAAATATATTCCTGTTGATAGCATTCATTATAAAACTCAAGTTGTAACCAATGCAGTTTTTAGTCATTTAAGCTGTGTGCACATTTGTGTGTATTTCTTTCTTTTAATAAACCCTACTTGAACTACCCAAAACATAGTCACCCAAATAATCAAAAACTAAATTAAAAAGCCAAAACATAGCTTGGGCAAAATTTGACTAGGTTTTGGAAGTGATCTTCTTTCTATCACATTTAGAAAAGATGCAAGTGCAGATTCAGGATTTTCTTTAATATGTATGCATCTCTGTGTTCTCCTTCTCTGACTTGAGTAGTTATACTTAGATAAACAAGACTTGAGAAGAAAGTTGTTAAAAGCAGCAGCTCTTATGGGGCAAACAGCTGGTCTCTCCAAACCTCACTGAGAAATGTGGAACCAGCATTGCAAGTAGAGTCCACTGTTTTTCTCATAGAGATAAATCCTTAGGGTTTTAAAAAACACCCAAACAACGAACAACCCTGAAGCTAGTCATTGTGTGGGTTTTCTGGGTAGATTTCTTGGGAATAAATATTATTTTTGTTGTGTATGTCTTAGAAGAATTGTGTAAATGGAAAGCAATAGGAAAAAGTCAGAAAAAATTTAACTACTGAAGAATAATAAATGAATGTAAAAAAGCCCACGCCCTGAGGATGGTGCTTAACTTCAATTAGCCAGATGATAATCTTATTCTTGTTTTCGATTTTTTTTTCCCTGAAGAATAAATAATCCTGATTTAGTAACACATTACCTTAGCTTGCATCTAAAAAACTCTTCTAAATATCATGATGCTCCCTGTGAGTCAGAAGGCTATCTCTAGGCTTAAAAGTGCTTTGAAATATAGCAGCTTATATTCAGAAATTGAGTTATTGACCAACTCTTTATAAGCTGAATATAAAACAGCTAAAAACCTGTGTGTGTTGTGTGTACTTGAAACAAATTTCAGATAATAGGATCTCAGATCTGATTCTTGAGGGACTAAAATGACTTTGTTCTTGTACCTTTGAGTATACTTAAAAATCTCTTTTAGACCTACGAAGAAGTTCAAACAGTGTTCCCTAGAGGAGAGAACTGAGTTTGATCTTTCACATCCTGAGTAAGTGAGGAATTCGAGGAGACGTTTCAATGGAATCATTTAATCGCTTGAAGGGAGGAGCTTCATTTCTAGGGGAAGTTCAGCAGGATGCTTATGATCCCAGAGGTTTTTTACATATTTTGTGATGCGTCCCTTTTTTTTGCCATTTTTTCCCCCTCCAGTTGGCCATTTTAGTATCTCTACAGTCAGCCTCTTTGCTGTCCAATCCTGAATTTATGACTTTTCTCCTGCTTTCAGTATTTATGTTTTTCGGTTTTTTTATATAGTGGGATATCTTACTGTGAGAAATCTTGTAGGGATTGAAAATTAAGGGTATAAAGGTTTATGTTTGGATTGATTATATGTGAAATAAGGAAAAGTTCCTCAAATACTAAGGTAAAAATCTGTTAAATGTCAGCAGGAGAGCCAAAATTGTATTTCAGTTAGTTAATTTTTTTTTTCAAATTTATGTTCTGGCCTTTTTATTTACTTTGAAGTTAGTGCTTTCTTTGTTCAATCAGTTTCCACATTCCTAATCAGCACATTTCTGATATAGATTATTAAAGTCTTTTGACAGCATGCAGAGGTATCTTTATAGCCATATAACCTAGGTTATACAAAGTTCAGATCAGGGATATAGGTTTTGATGAGAAAATAATCAAAAAAAGCTATTTACCCCCCACTCCTAATTTTTCTCTTAAGGTTGTAGTGCTGAAGAAAATTTCATAGAAACTAAAAGGAAGAATGAATTTTGTATTGCAAAGATTTTTTTCTTGAATTTATTGAAAGTAAACCTTTTTCCTTAAGCTTTAGATTTTACCTCTAAAGACCCTGCTGCCATGATTGTGAAACAAACAAAAATTTCTGAATATGGATGTTAATGAAAATTTAAGGTTGGAATATTTCATAAATGATAAGTATTTTAATAAAAATCTCTTTTCCATCTGTAAAGTAAATACAGAGAAAATAGTAACCCTGTCTCCCTTTAAAATAAAATAGAGTTCGTAAAAGCACAGATTTGTCCATTGAAAGTGTATTCTACCCTTGATGTAGAATAACTCTGAGTAAAAATAGAAGATGAAAATAATTTTAATTTCAGGATAGCACTTGGAATCATTATGGTGTAGGGACTTCTTAAAATTCATCAGTTCAGTATGTGCTTATTGAGTCAATTATAAAATACATATTACGTGAAGTGTGTGTGTGTATACACTTAGATCACCTGTCTCTAGGTAGTGAGAGAATGGAAAAAAGCTTGTGTTTTAATAGAAAGGGGCAAATAAATAGGGGAAAGTAAACAGAAAAGGCATTGAATTTCCTGAGACACTTCAGTCAAAATACTTGTTACTGACCCAAACCAAAAAACTACTCCGTGTAAAACCAGTTTAAAATAATTACCTGCAGATCTGTTACTGGAAGGGGCTCGCAACAGTTGCTTTGTTATTAATCATATTGGACAAGATAATTTGGCAAAAATTTCAAGCAATAGTAGGCCATGCTTATAAAATAGAGGTTGTTTTTTGTCTTTGCACTGCTATTGGTGGTAAGATGGTTCCTTTGTACCTTATTTTAACTTCTTAATTCTCTCCCATATCTTGCTTTTTATCACAGTGCATTTTATTCTTAGGATAACTTGTTTTAAAGTCTCTCTTTAATCTAGCTGATTGATAGTTTTTACTTCTGAAATGTGATTTTTACTCGTTTCTTTGAACAAGTTTTTTGTTTCTTAGTGTTTTGTTATTTTTTTTCTTTTAGTATGTATTTCTAATTTCTAGTAACTGCTTGCTTTTGTGCACCCTTATCTTCAAGTAATAAATCATGATTTCTTCCATATAACTTCCTAATCTCCTTTGTGGGAAATAATTATACACATTACAAAAGCTTAGCTTGATGATTTGAAGCCCAACTTTTGGTGTTCGTAATTGACTGTTTTTCCCCTCTAAATTTCTTTGCTTGCACTTTGGTAGTGATGTAGAGGTGTAACTAATGCTGCTAGTCTTAATTGTCAATTATGCTTCTGTAAAATTAATTAAAATACATTGGCTGCATAGTTGTACCACAACTAACTTGAAAATAGATTTTAAATTTTGGAATGGTTATATAAATCAGGTGAAGAATAATAACTTTGAGTGTTAGCAATTTGAATTACTTGAAAAAGAAGGAGCCTTTGAACAGAGTGGAGATGAGACATTTTAAGAAATCTACACTGTTGACTTTGCTATCCCAATGTCAAATTGCATTATAAGTAGATATGTATTCAACTTGTCTTTCATCAAACTAACCAAAATTTTACCACATGGTATTTTTTGCTAACCTTGATCCGTCTTTCTCTTGGTCCTTTTTTATTTTGATGAATTTGAAGAGTTTCCCCATTTTAGCTGTAACCCCCCCCTTTCAGGAAGGCAGATGTTTGTCATTCTTGCAATCAATTAATTTTTAAAGGGCACAAGCTTAAAGCTCTGGGTACTTGGCTAGAGGTTGATATATATGTGTTAGTTGAGATTTGGAGTGTACATTTGAAATTAATTTCTTGATTCTCTCAACTCACTTTCCTTATAAGCCTCATGCTTGTCGTCCCTGAATGGAATATGCTCACTTAGGTCTGAGTGAAAGGTGCAAAAAAATATGCTGAAATCATTATGGGCTTTCAGCCAGGTAAGGTCTAATTCAGACCAATCCCTCCAAAATATATATTAATGGACGAGGAGGTTCTCAGCATGAGTTAAATGCTTTATGAATGCACTTGTGGTAGGATCTGGTGTCTACAAATGCAGGTGCAGCTGAAGTGAATTTGCTATAAATTGCCTAATCTGATGCCTGTCAAAGCACTATATTCTATAGAATACATATCATTGCATGTAAAATGATTTTGAATATTATTTTGATTTCTCCTTACTTTCACTCTGTGTAAATTCACCCCTCCCAGTTTTGCCCTCAGTTGCTTGTGCCTCAGTTACATTGCTGAAATATACTAGTCAGGAGGTCTTTCTTAAAGCATCTGATCCGTTTAATGTATTCAAGTGGCTTTAAAGATAGTTAAAAGATACACTAGTTACAGAATCAACTGCCTGTAGCTCCTTTTCATCCATTTGAAAAGTCTTAAGCTCTAGTGCTATTTCGCAATTTTTCTCCAATAAACTCTTGAGAATTGCATTTGGTAATTAGTTGCTGGATGTTAAAATCACAGGAGATATGTGTTGTTTTTCAAAGTAGCTGTAACATTCTCTGTTCACTCCATCTACCTGGTAGCTGTGTTATTTAAAGAAGGATGGGGATAATAGGGCAGAGTGGTAGATAATAAAGCTTTTTTTACGGTTTTAGTGAATGAGAAATTCATTTGTTTCTGATTTCCACCTAAAAGGAGCTGGCTTTTGTTTGATAAGCAATGGAAAAGAATAGTTTGCTAAAACTGAAAATGTAAAAAAAGTTGAAAACTGTATTAGTGGATTTTTGCCCTTTTTCTGGTCCTTAAGAAGAGGGTTTATTGGTGATTTAATTTATATTAGCTTTAAATTGTACAGGTAGTGTGCATTTTGTCAGAATTTAAGGGAGGGGTGAGTGAGATAAATCAGTTTTAACTCTTTCTGTACGGGGTCTGCCAGAAGTAAATACAATGTGTACGGTTCTGATATGAAAATTCTTTGGCAAGAATGCATGAGGTTGGTTTCAAGTAATTCTTTTAGAAGACTCAAAACTACATTACAGAAAGTAGTTGTCTCTTTTTTCTTAAAGTAGTTAGCAAGTTTCAAGTGAGCAGTCTCTGCAGGATATTCAGAGCCTGGTAGGGGAGTTCCAACATGGAGAAAGTTTCTTGGATGAGGGCCAATGTAACAAATGCAAGCAGGCAAGCTTTGTGTCCAGACTTGTGTTTCAGCTTATGTGAATGGATTTAATGTCCTTAGAGATCAGGCACTGTGGCATAAATTGCAGCAGAAGTACTACAGTACAATGTGCTTGGTTTCATTTGCTGTTGTTTTTGATGTTGGAGGATTAAGGGGAGGGGAAAGGATCAACTACCCAGGATGCTCTGTTTGGAGGAGTAAGTGAATTTCATTGTCGTCAGAACTAGATTGCCATATGAGTTCTGAAAAGCGTTTGGCTCCTGAGGATAACTGCTCTAAAAATAGATTTGGAGGAGAGGTTTCTCTTGGGTCCAGTTTCAGGTTCCAGCTGAGCTGGCTTTAGGAAACCTGTTTGCTCCTATTGCAAACAGGAGGTTAACAGTGAGGATATTTCTTATTCTGCCTCCAGCATTAACTTTGGGAAATACTGACACACTCGCTCTGTTGGTGGAAATCGAGCACTAATGTTATGGCTGACGACACAGGTATAATCCTAACCTTCTTTTTGTGAGCAAATGGGAAATGTGTACTTGCAAATACCAGTTATGTCTGATTTTATAATCAGCAAAATAACTGGCTTAGTGTTGTATGTTTTCTTGCCAGTTTGCTGTCTAGTCTGTGTTACAGGCTGCCTCTGTTCTCTTTGGTTATGTGTTCTCTGGACTAGAGGTATTCTGTGAGTTTATGGCTGATGGTTAATTGTAAATTAAATTGTTAATTTTGCCTAATAGAGCGTACATTAACATTAGTGATATTGTTTGGTCTTCAAATACCTGACTTCAAAGTTATTTTTAGAGCATGTAAAATTGCTAAGTGTCTTGAAGGTAAGCTAAAGTAAAAAGGTTTTCTTACATTTTTAGCTAGATGTGACTTAGTGGGGGTGGGTGAGGTATAGGATTTTATAGATTTGCCGTTGAGCTGTAGACGGTGCTTTAAGACTTTCTGATGTCTGCATAAAGACATCTGGTGGTGTAAGCACAGGCTTACCAGATATGGCAAGTGACCTACTTCTGGCATGGCTGGCAGCATGTGCAGGGCAAGGGCTTGAGTCGAGAATTAACTGTTTGGAATGAGCTCTGAGCCAGCTTCAGCCCTTGCAGTGTTTTGTTCTGACCCTGCATGCAGCATTATTTGTGCAGATCATAGGTAAATTTTTTGTTACATAACGTCCATTTATATAAGTGTTGCATGATCAAGCTGCCATGGTTGAGTTGTTATTCAAGAGTTTTGAAAATAATTTTGCTACAAGGTAGAAAAACACAGCATAAAAATGTCTGTGTGACTATTTTGAACTAAATTCTTACAGCAGAATCTATTTTTGAGGAATTTGCATGAAAAAGTCTCTTATACTGGAAAAAAACATGAATAGTTCTGCTTGATTACTTAAATAAGTTGTATTTTCTTTCATTTTCCTGTTCTTCTGATAAGTAAGACTTCTTTCTTCAGAGGCAAACAGCAGTAAATGGTGGAAAACAGTAAAGCAAATGAGTGTGAAATGCAGTAAGATCCTCTTTCCTGTTTGCTCTAGAACCAAGTTGCAGTCTGGAATGATTTCAACTGTTTTTAACCTAAGGATTTAATTTGAAGTGTATACAAAGCTTTCATTGACTGCCTTGCTACACAGGAGTAGCGAAGCCTTGCTGTTACATACTGCAATTGTTTCTCAGTACTAACATTACCAGTTCAAGAGTACTGTGAGTAATTTTTGTACAGTTGAGCACATTTCTGAATGCAGACACTGCTTGTCTGTCCCTCAATTTTCAGGCTATCCATACATTTCCCACAAAAAGGATGTTACAATGAGTTGTGTATATGGACCCTGCACATATGTAATTAGAGGACTGTGCAGTACCAAATGATACATACCTGATGTGAGGCTAAGTTGCCTCAGTTTCTCTCTGAATATTATTGGGCTTTTGTGTTTAATGTAGAAAAGAAACTAAATAGTTGCTGTTTGACCTTTGGAGTAGTGTTAATAAAAATTTTTATTTTCAGTAGAATGCTGAGCTGAGTAAGAGTTGACGTGGATCAGTAGTTTTTATATTGGTCTGAACTTGGTATAAAACACAATAAATGTAATAAAAGAGTATTTTATTGCAGCTGTAAACCTGCTGGCAAGCAGGGTCAGAGAGAAATTATATATAGTTCCTGTTACAAAAATAAGTCAGTTGCCCATTTCTCATTACTTATCTTTCAGATTCACTGTTTTATTGTAAAACACAATTTTATTGATATTTAGCTCCTGAGAGTATTTTTTATCTTCTTCTATGATTCTAGTGTTGATAAATACATCAGACATTACTTTCAGTTAGTATAAAGATCTCACCTTATATTATCACAATATTCATGACAAAGTTTCTTGCAACAGTATTTGAATCATGTAAGAAATAGTTTTGCTTGAATAACTGAGCCTGCATGTGGCTGAGCAGGCAGAAGTTGGTTTTTAGAATGGAATGAAGTGGAATAGATTAATGGACTTGAAACTGCAGCCAAGTACCACCCTTGCAGCAGTAATGTCAGGGGGCAGAAGAGCAGACCTTAAGCTTTGGATGAAGGCCACAGGCAGGCATCTTTTTGGGTACATATTTATTTACTTATATACACATATCCCTCTTTCACTAAAACAATCCTAAAACAACAGACCAAGCAGTGTATGTCTTCTCTAGTGATTATGCCCATTTGAAACTTGTTAAACATGCAGGGTCTCTTGCAATCATTTGTTTACAACTGCATGTGATTTTTTAATATATATTTAATTTTCTTATGTGCAGTTATTAATGAAACCATGATTTGTATCGTGTCTCTGTGCCATCCTTTTACTTGTATGTTCCACAGGACTGAAATTCTGGAGTTGTTTAGCATGGAGTGGATCTCTGCTTAATTCTAAGCATCAGGGAGGATGGTTTTAGTTGGTAAAGTGTTCTGAATTTGAAGTCTTACTCTTAACATAGTTCAGGTTTTAGAGTTTTCTTAGGCTATTTAAATTGCCACTTTGGTTCTGTGAGCTATTTCAACTAGTTCTGAAACTCGATTTAGGAGAAATGCTTCCTTTGCAAAGCTTTTCTGCTGACCATACTGGCCTCTGGTGGCAGTCTGGGGACTTCGGAGAACAAATGCAAAGCATCTCAAAAATGTGAAGCTCTGTGTAAATACACATCAAAGGGGAGCAAGGCAGAATTTTCAGCTAATTTGTAAGACAAATTAGGTGGGGGCTTTTGGTATTTGGTTGGTTATGAGGCTTTTGCTTAGATAATCATCAAGCTTTTCACAGTAATTCACAATGAAATGGAAAGCAAGTAAAGGTGGTAAAGTTTAAAAAAACCCAACCAACCGAAAAACTCCACAACTACAACAAAAGCCACCAAAAAATTGTTGCTCAAATGTCTTGTATTCTATGTATTCAAAAGTACCAAGTTTTGTAACCGTATCCTCAATAAGAATTTTCTAACTCTTACATACATTTTTTCTTCTTGTTTTATTTTAACAGAGACTAAGCATGGGGGAAGCAAGAATGGAAAGAAAGAAGGCCTCTCTGGAAGCTCATTTTTCACTTGGTTTATGGTAATTGCTTTGCTGGGAGTTTGGACATCAGTAGCAGTTGTCTGGTTTGAACTTGTAGATTATGAAGAAGTTCTAGGTAAGAATTCTAAATCTTAAGATTTTTCTAGTAATGTTGTGATATGCATTAAATGAATGCCATTTTGTGTTTTTAGATAAATGATTTGTCTACTGTAGTGTTTGGAAATTATCTACATGATAAGAATAACAGTGTAGTTCAAAATGTATGCTTTAATGCTGAACACTATTAGGATGTTAAAACGGGGTTCTCATAAAAGGATATTAACATCCTGTAGGACACCTTTGTAACGTGTATACTGTAGTTCGTTTGAGAGGTCAGCTAAATATGCAGTTTGAATTTAAGCTCTCAGAAACTCGCAGCAGTGGTTGAAAGTGGGCAGCCAGTGTTAGCTCTGCTCTGATGGACTGTGATGCCTGTAGGGTCAGGATGACTGATCAGTCATCCTCTCACGAGTGAGATGTTGAATGCCCTCAGTTTTAAGCTTGTAGCAGTGATAACTATCTCAGTATGACAATTTTAATACAGAACTGTCAATATAATATTTAAGGTTACAAATTAATATCTCAAATTTCAATATATATGTCCATAGGTACAGCTGTTTTCCCTGATGTTGTAGGATTCAACATGCACTTTTGCACTTGGTGGCTTTACAAAATTTACAAATCTGTTGGTACATACTTTTTTTTTTTTGACCTGGACTGATTTTTTTTTCAGAAAAGATCTGGTTTGAAACTTAACTGGGTCTAGTGATGCAAATAATGTTTTTTGTATTTTTACCATGCATGCAGCCAAGGCAAAGGATTTCCGTTATAACTTGTCAGAGGTCCTACAAGGTAGGATATTGGAGGAATAAGCTTGTTTTACAGTCCCTTGGCTGAAAGTTTTGGTTTACTTTATTGTGGTTTTATTTTTTTTTTTTAAGAATTACTCTTCTTCTGCAGTGACATGAACCTCAGCCATTTCTCATCTATCTCATTCTTCATGGTTTTGAAGATGATATAATTCTTATTTCTAGAGAGTTATATTTTTGCACCAGTCTGCTGTGTTTATCCATAAACAGATATGGCTCCTTTCTAATGGGTTGCTTCTATACAATGGTGATGAACATATTTTTCTATTCTAGACCCAAGTTTGAACTTTTTCTTCCACAAAACTGTTTCCTAATTTTCTAAGTACCATATTAAGAACTGTATTTTATTTATTTTGATATCAAGAAAGTTCTACCTCCATTTACAGAATGACAAGTATAGTAAACTGTCAGATTATCAAAGTTCTGCAAGCTCTACAGAGCTTGATCCTGTTGAAATTGTGTCTGAACTTTATCAAGCCTATAATTAGATAACTCTCTACTTGTTTGGTGGTCCCAGGACACTTCATATCCTGGATACCATGCTTCTCTATGCTGAAAATTCTCTTTTAGTAGAAACTGAGTTCTCCTTTTGCATATACTTAGGGCTGATAGAGCTGCAGTTTCAAAAACAAAAAGTGAAAAAGTTGATCTGTTAGTCATATATGAAAAGATGTGCTATTTTTTTTGTCTGCATGATAGGTTATACAATTGTTGGTAAAATTTGTGAATGGTTTTCCTTTGTTTGGGAAGTAGACTGATTACTTTCTATTAACTTGGCACTAAAAACTACATACCTATATACCTATTTTCTGAGAATTTAGAATTGCAGGAGGCATGTAATCAGAAAACAAATGGTGATTATTTTACGAATTTTTATTTTATTATATTCCCTCAGACATGTTGAATGTTTCTCATGAGCTTACATTTTATTCTGAGCAAAGCATGTCCATATCAAGTACATAATTACAGACTTGATTTAAATCTACAGGCTGCAAAATCAATGCGCAGGAAAAAGATTAACTTGTGTTTGGTCTCAAGTGCAGGAAATACAGAAAGAAACTTGAAATATTTGTAGTATTTCCCAGGAAATTTAAAATGTGGATATTTAAGGATATTCCAGCTGAATTGTTAAAAAACATGGTGACAACCTAGCATTGACAATCAACCATCGCATGTTGAAAACTGTGCCGGACACAAATGGGCAAATCCCTAATTGTCTTTTCTTCCTCTCTTTGCACTTCTAGGAAAACTTGGGATATATGATGCTGATGGAGATGGAGATTTTGATGTGGAAGATGCCAAAGTATTGCTAGGCAAGTACAAATACAGGTGGAACAATCTATATAATTTAGTTGGCATGTTCATGTTTGGCTTTTTTTTTTTTTTTTCTTAAGTCAAAACAATATTTCTGATTTCTTTGTTTTTTTCCTAGTTTGATCAATTAAATTGATTTAATTGTGATGGGTTTCTCCCTTAATGCAGGTTGTAGGATTGGGTGTGTACCTCACAGCAATTTTTGTTCTTTTTCTTCCCATATAGCAATGTTAGTGGGAAGCATTTAATTGCTTATGGGATGATTTTGAAATTAGGTGGTTGATGCTACTGTATTGAATGTTGAAAGATAGTTGTGGTTATCAATAAATTTATCAGATGCAGGACCTAAGATGCTTCAAGAGTGAAAACATTGTTTATGTTAATATATTAAGACAGGTCCATTTTAAAATGACTTTAAATGTGTCTTTGTACTTCTTAGATGACTATTTGTGTAGTGCATTTTTGTATTGTCTTTATTCTCAATTCTCTTCAAGTCTGTTCATTTTCTTTGCTCTTCAGAAACAGTACATGACATCAATTTTTCTTCTCTGGCATTGAAACACTGGGGTTAGGCTTCTGTTCCTTTAATTCTAATTTGTGAGAATGTCTTTCTGTCTTTCTGCTCACTCTGTATCTTCAAAGGGAAATTTCAATCTCTAGACATGCTTTACGATATTTTTGTTTACCTACATCTTTTAAAGCACTGCCTTCTTCAGCTACAGTCAAGCATTGGATAGATATTTCTTGCACACCTGATGGTAGAAATTTTACTTAAGTTTACTTTTCTTTAGTTTCTCTTTAGTTTTTTGTTCAAATTTAAACCTCTGCTCAACACTCAAACTTGTAAAATTAAACAAATGAACAAAGCAACAAACTCCCCAGCATAGTAACTAACAGCTTGAGCAGAGGACAAAATGGAATGTATCAAACTAGTCAAAGTTATCAGTAGTACATTATGTGTTATGGTTTGCTATTTCAAGTTCATACTCCATAAAAATCAGCTTACCATCATTTTATTTTTCCTACTTTTATCTTGAGAAATAAGCATGTCTTTGGGAGGATGTGTGTTCATTTGTTTAATCCCTTCATGGTTTATAGAAAACCTGAGTAATCAACTGAATCAGTTTGCAGTGATATGAATGTGGGAGTCACTCCAAAGAATCTCCAGCACTCTGAATGGCTACAGAGCTACAGATTGGGCCTTAACTATAAAGGATGACTAAGATAATACTTGGTATATTTATAATCCTAATCTTTCTCTGTCTATTATGTAGTGTATAGAAACTGGATATCCTTTTCTTGACCGTCATATAAAGGCAGAAACATTCTGCTGCTTTGTTCCGTCTCTGTTTTATGCAGCCTGATATAGCTGAGAGTTCTGCCAGTACATGAAAGAGTTTCTATTATAAGCTCATCTTATCATGCATTTAAACCTTGTATTTCAAATGTGACCTTAAAAGGTCACAGATCAAAATTTATTTTTATCATTTTTGAAAAGTTGCTTAGAAATAGGATTTAATCTCATTTAAATTTGAGAATAATTTTTGCAGTTTCAAAGAAATGATAAATTTTTAAGTTTTGTGACACTTATGAAATTATGAGAAAATTATGAATATAAAAATTTATTTTTTCTAATAAGTAGCATGTTGTATTATTAGCTGAACTTCTCTGGAAGTTACTGTGTTTGTTTGCATTTAAAATTTAATACAAAATAAAAAATGAGCACCACAAGGCAGGCTGAAATTATTTCATTGATGCAGAAACTAGAAGACTGGATTGATTCCCTCTTGAGGAATTAGTCTTCTAGAATTAAGTCATTATAGTAAAGGAAACGGAATAATAAGCTTATTTTCTGAATATTGAGTGCATAGCTGCTTTTATTTGTTAGTACAAACAATAGTGCAGAGGATTTAGTTAGTACATATGCTGTATGTGAAGGCTTATTACTTTCTGGGATTTTTTTTCTGGGTCAGACTGCCATAACAGCAAGTGGTTTCTCCCATACCAAAGGAGTTACTGCAGTTTGGTGTTTAATAATAGGAATTCATATGCTTTTTTCTCTTCTGTTCTTTAGCTATTTCAGCACTAGTATTGCATATTGAAATTGTGATATGTACAGTGGTTTAATGTTGTCCACTTCCATAAGCTGTAGTTTTCACTACAAATTTCAAGATTGAATTTCCTATTAATGGTCAATATTTTTAAAGTTTAAATTAATTTATTAACATTTTGAGAAATGCTTCTACCAGCATGAGTTTATTTTATATTTCAAATAATGGTTTAGTAGCTGATAATTTAGTAATTTTCTGTACTACTTGGCCATACCTAAACAGAAGAATTAAAATTTATTATTTTATTTTTTGTTTGTATAAGCTATGATAGGATCTGTTCTTTTTTTATTTGTTGGAATCAGAGTAGGTTTTATGATTAAGTTCTTTTGAGGGTAATTTGTGTAATTTTCAAAAGGGTTTGGCAAGAAGTTTGTTATTGCCCTCTTCCCCCACTCCCCATGTAAGAGAAG
Source organism: Acridotheres tristis (assembly GCA_037013685.1). Classification (NCBI taxonomy): domain Eukaryota; kingdom Metazoa; phylum Chordata; class Aves; order Passeriformes; family Sturnidae; genus Acridotheres; species Acridotheres tristis. Next base: position 113,903,448 of record CM072886.1, on the reverse strand, counting down.
TAAAAACACACAAAGAAACAATCCAACTACACCCCTTCCAGTCAACCAACCCCAAGTAATTATGGAGTATTGTAGCATTTATTAAAAAATTATCTGTGGTGGAAATGTGAACTTATTGAAACTAACCTGACATTATCTTGCAGATTTTGGTTTTTTCCATAGATATTTCTGAGGTTCTGTTTACAGAATTCCTTCTGCTAATGGGAAGAGAGGTTTTGTACTCTGGTCCTTTGGGTTCTGCTGTTTGCAGTACTTTGCTTCCCAGTTTTTGTCCACTTCACTCTGATTGTCCTCGGAAGAGTGTTATTCTTAGGGGGAGTGCTACACATCTGACCTTGCTTTGAATCAGTACAGCAAAGCAGTGGCTTTAGTGGTCTTACCAAAAGGTGGCATGTGTAGGGGTACCAATGTCTGTAATAGTGACTTTGGAGCCAGGCTGTTTCTTTTGTACTTCTGTCCCTTTTAACAAGCAACAATATCCTGAGAAATTCTCCTTAAAGACTTGCAGTAGTTAGTACAGTTTTGGAACTGCAGCTACAGAAAACAATCCCTTAATTGTTCTTGTGCATTTAGTTCAGAGTGGTCCAGCTATGCAGAAAATGGCAAAACCCCATCCTCATGGATCAGCGGTCAAATGGTAATAAGCAGTAGAATCCAAGTAAAAAATCTTCTTTTCCCGTGGTTCACCTTCAGTAGAAAAATATAATCGCAGGCAGTCACGCTGAGATTGCACATTCAAGAAATCTGTAGTCAGATAAGAGGTGTTAATGCTTTTGCACGGTTTAGCTGTTTAGGATAAGTTTCATACTCTTCGCTATTTTTCTTGTGTTCTACTGTAGTACTTTCAAATATTAAAGGTTGGCTCATTGTGCTCAGTTTCATAAGAAGAGGTGTTTACAGGGGAAGAAAGACTTTGTCTTGTTAAATGCATTTAGGGAGGTCCTGTGCCCTACTGCTTGTGGTAACTATTGAACAGACAAATATTTTGATTCTTTCATTCACTTGATTTAAATTGTCATGTTAAGACTTCTCTTGAAATAAAGGAGCTATATCTTGTGAGTCTCTGCTTTTGTCACCATTTTCAGGTGCTTGTTATGATGCTTTTGTGAGCTCATCAGTTTTTACTTGGAAAAGCAGTTCTTCTTGATTATGGGGGTGAATGAAGACGAAAAATAGACTATAAATCAGTTGGCGGGTTTATCTGTAGGTATGAGAAAAATCCTGTGTTTTTTTTCTTTAACTCAGGCTGAAGTGTTGTCTGAGTGGTTTTTTTGTTTTGTTCTTGGGTTTATTTTGTTAAATTCAAAGGTCATTATCTTCATCTTGGATAATATTTCAAAGAATTGTAAGGAAAGGGTTTAAGTTTTTTTGTTTGGTGTTTCTTTGACAAAGACTGTAAGACACATTGTTCCAATTTCTGTGGTTCCCTTTGGAGTCCTAGTATTTTCAAAGAAAATACGCCGCTGCACTCCATTTTATAAACGTAATTGCCCAAAAGTCTTATTCTTTACTTAGTGCAAGAATAGGTGCATCTATATGATTCTGTACGTGTGTACAAAAATGACTTCTAAAGCCTGAGGTCTTTTGGGAGTATGCTGTTTTTATTATTTTGTTGTTTTGGGTTTCTTTTGGCAAGGGGGGTTTCCCATTTTGTTTTTATGAGATTCAGACAGACTAGAATGACACAAGTATTAATTCTGTATTTATAACTTAGATTGTACTTTTAGGATTTTTAGATTCAAGTTTCCATTCTTATATTGAGATTTTGTTCCTCAATAAATATCTTTAGTTTATGTTTTTACATCTCGCATGAGCCAAATTTTGAAAACAAATTAGAATAACTGAATATTGTGCGTAAAGTTGTTTATAAAATTTAATTTTTATAGAACTAAGCCATGGAAGAAGTTGGAGAGGGATATTTATAATACCTTGATTGCCTCCTGGATTCAATCTGTCATTTTTAGACCTTTGGGCTATCCAGTGCAAAGTTAAAGAGAATGGCTGGTCAATCAAGTAGAGGTTCTGGACATCCAGGTACAAGGATGTGGAATATCATGGACTTGAAAGTTTCTTCAGAATTATCATTGATAATTTCACTATGTGCTGTAAGAAAAACATGTGTTAAATGTCTCTACCATGAACTTCTCTATCTTGAATGTTTAATTAACCTGCATCTAATACTGCTTTGTTATCTGCATGTGCAATGTGTTCACTTAATTTTATGTTTCAACAATCTGTCTTCACCTTTAGCTCACTTTTCTGCTTGTCTTTTCAACACAAATGAAGATTTGTTCTGGTTAGAAGTGGGGGAAGTTCCTCCTTCTGCAACTTTAAAGTGTACCAATAATTGTTTGTTGTTGCCTGGTCATTCTGTTGTGCTTTTCCTAGAATGGAAAATTTGAAATGTTATTTAGTAACAACTGTAAAACAGTGATTTTAATTTTAAAAATCAAAACAAACCTAAGCAAGACCTCCCCAAAAACAGGAGGGGAAACAAGCCATGGCTTATTCGCCCTTTACAAATGCCGTTTAGATCAGTGGGCCTTGGAACATAAAATAGTAACTTCTAAAATTAGGGACTTTAGCAGTGATGAGCTCACTCTTTTGCTGTTCTGGCCTTCTCTACTTTAGCTCTTTACTGTGCTTTAGATTTTCTATATAACGAAACTTTTACCCTGTATTGGCTACCTATTCATTTTTATCTGGTGTTCTGTGTGTCCTCAGGTGTGGAAATAATTCCCGAGGATCAAGTACATCATATAAAAAAAATCTGTAATAGGAAAAAAATGATTGAGAAATGTTAAAAAACCCAAACAAGCAGACAAACTGCAAAATGATGCCCCCCAGCAATTCAAATCCTCACTTCTAAACAAAATCAAAATTCTGCATGGATAAGAGTGTTATCCCTAACAGTGTGTCCGTGATGAATTTGTTTATATACCCTTTGCTTTTAAATGTTATTCTTGGCCATCAGTTGCAAGCTCTCAAATTTGAACATGATGGTTTAAAAAATAAAGAAAACAAAATGAGTGATTTTAAAGTAGTAGAAGATTACTGATAAAAAATTGTCTAAAGGTGAATGCTGTGGCAGAAAACCTGAATATAAATGGGTTTAGTTTTAGAACTAGGAAGAAGGGAAAGGAAAGCTACTGCCATTTTTCCTCTTTTTGTTTAGTAAGATTCTGGCATAATATTTTGCATGTTTATTGCCCAAATTATAGTCTGTATTGGAAAGATGAACTTTCTTAACATCCTTCTATTTCCTAGTTAGCATTCCTGTAAAGACTTCTGTCTGTGACAAGAGATGTCTTTCACAGATCCTCTTTTTGCAGTTTCCTCTTTCCACCTAACTCCTGTCTCTTTTTTCCCCTTCCCTCTCTCTTTCTCTTTCCTCTATTCTTGTATAGGCCTGACCAAAGATGGCAGTAATGAAAATATTGATTCCCTTGAGGAAGTCCTTAATATTTTAGCAGAGGAAAGCTCTGATTGGTTTTATGGCTTTCTCTCATTTCTCTATGATGTATTGACTCCTTTTGAAATACTAGAAGAAGAAGAGAGCGAAGCTGCAGATGATGTTGATGGTACGTCACAGAATGAAGGGGTTCAGGGAAAAAAGACTTGTGTTATTTTGGATTTACAGAACCAGTGACTGAAAGACTAATTTGATTGGCTTTCAAAAATGTCCATGAAATCATCAATCTTAATATAGCAAGAATTGATGGCATTGAGGGGAGCCTCCCAAATGGACACACTAAAGATTGAACTAAAGTTAGCCATGCAATGCTGTTTCAGTAGTTGAAAGCCTTTCAGTAATTTTTCCATTTTTGTGACAGGATGACAAGTATTACACAGGTGTGTAAATATGTAGAATAAAACATGTATCTGTGGATGTGTAGTTGGTTTCTGTATGTGCTTCAGTTTGTGCATTTTGTGCACACAACTTACAAAGCTTAAATGTAATAATCTTTACTGTTAACACTGTAACATTTGTCTTTCTAGCAAACATTAACTAAAGCATTTTGTAACAGCCTTGGTTGTAAAGTATTCTAGCATGACTGCATTTTGTAAATACTTGGTTTTATGTTAATCCTTAATATAGACATGACAATGATAATTCTCTTGTGAAATATAGTTTTAATAAATAACTTATTTTGTGATTCACTGATTTCTCAGATAGGTTCTTTTTACTTGTTCAAAGAAAAGCACTTCATTTATAAGCGCTTGAAAATTCTACAGAAACATTTATTTCTAAGTTAGCTAACATTTTGTATTCAGAAGCTGCTCTGTCACATGGTTTATTCCCACTGCTTTTTCTGTTTTCAAACTAAATCTTCAGTCATTTCTTTAATATGACAATCACATCACGAGGGCTGTTTCAAATTTCTTTTCATTTTTAAGGTGGGCCTTCTGTGGAAGTGGGAAGCTGTGATTATGTATTTCTAATGTAATAATGACCATATTAAAGACTAATTGGAAATTAGAATTTAATGTCTTCTATTCCTTGAGAAACTGAAGTATTTAATGTAGTTTTGCAAATTTGAATCTTTTTCTTGTGAAACTGTTTTATGACAGTTGTTCCAAAAATACTTTCCATGTATGTGAATTCTGTCTGCTATCATGAAGTTATTGGTATAGAAAGGGCACTTTATAATTGTATCCTGCAGTTTGTATAAGATATCAATAGCTAAAACTGAGCTGTACTTTTAAAACATGAATAATGTATTCAAACAAATTACTATTAAAATTGTATCAAATTGTTTTTTGTAATGCCTGCTTTGCCTAAGTTTGTATTGGTTTCCTATATGAAGTTGACACCCAAGTTTAAACACTAGTAGTTACAGGCTGAAATTTTAACTTCTTTTTAAAATAAATAAAATTTCACTTACTTTGGCATGCCATTTTAAAGCAATTTAACATGCCTGTTTAAAAAAACTTCCTCTAGATCATCCAATTCAGGGTACTATATAATCTTTTAAAAGTAATAAAAATGTGCTAGTGTTAAGCAAGTGAAATGTTGTGTTGGACTAGTACTGCTGCTTAAGGTTTATGAATTAAATAGAGCCATGAGAGCATTGGTCGCATTTTCTTCCAAATATTTGGGAATTAGGATATAAGAAAGCTAACAGCTTATACATTTGGTGGTTTTTAAAACAAGTTCTATGAAGTTTAAGGCAAAAAAAAAAAAAAAGCCCCTAAACATTATAAAAATAAATGCTAGTAGATCTGGAATATTACTGAGCAGTTTGTTAGCAAGTGCAAGAAACTTGCAGTGTCTGAGATGTAGGAATTAAGTAAGCTTGAGATGTTTTATTTGAGAATTTTTTAAATCTTAATTTTAGAAGCAGCTTTGAATTAGAAATAAGAGTTTCATCACTGTTTTGTTATAATAATACCTCTCAGTGTGAAATAAAAAGTTGTCACGGAACATTGAATTCTATTGTAGATGCTTCAGTAATGGAGCTAGATAGCCAAAAAGAGAAGAGGAACCTGTGCTATAAGAATTCTGTATAATGAAGTTTATACAAAATAGTTTAAAAATTAGTTGATAAACTGGGAATTTTTCAAGTGAAATTGAGGTGGATTGCTTGAACCACGGGAAAGCTACAGACACTGAGAGAGGTGATCAGTAAACAGTGAATTAGTTTAATATGGGCTGCAGATATGAAATGCAGGCCAACAGAGTCCTGATTTCATATCCTGCAACTTCCTTGTTGGTTTTATTAAGTGTGTAGACATCGGCTCGAGAACAATACAGTGAGAATGAATAATTTGTCAGGGGAGAAGTGGTGAGGGGTGGGTGCAAAGACCTAGTGTAAGTCAATAACTTTGTAGGGTACTTCGTTTCTGGAAAATATTCTCAGAAGTGTTCACTCTTGCCTGGGATTGTTCCTGTTAACAATTCAACCCTTGCCCATAGTGAGCAGAGCTCTCAAAACTCTCCAAAAGTTTGGGATATGAGTTTGCTTTTCATGTATTCCATTAATGTTTGTGATTACAAGCAGAACTTGGCTGATAAGGATGGCAATAAGATTTAATTGAATCTTCCATTTTATCAGCATGGCAGGCTTTTTGTTTGTTTGCTCATTTGTTCTAAAAAAGGCATTTAACAGCAAAAAACATTCAGCTGAGTATGATGTGCAAATAAGCAAAGAAAACTGAACAGTATCCAAATTTGTTTGTGAGTCTGCACAAAATATTTGAAATTAATTGAGGAACTTGAAAACTAAATTTTTAGCTTGAATGTTTATGAGTATAAAAATACAGTCATTAATTTTTTTAAAAAGTATTTTTAAAGTGGGTTGAAAGCCATGGCATTTTGCCTTCCATTATTTTAGAATAATTATTTTAGAAAGTGAGGCTGTTGCTTTCTCCTGCAGTTTCTGGTCTGAGAATTTTTAATAGGAGAAAATTAGTAGCTAACAATGGTTTTTATGTGGAAAATATATTGTTTAAGTGATAGGAACTTGCTGGGTTTTATAGCTAACAAGGAATGAAACTTTACTGATTTTTTTTTATTATTATTAAATTTGACGTGCAATTTTCATTAAATACCCTCGTACTCCTTACAGTTAATTAATATTAAATTTTCGGATCTCCAGAAATAAATGTCTGTGACGAAAACTGTAGTCTTTCAGTTTGTCCAGCATTTTAAAAAATTTGTGGGATGTTTTATTTTGTCATTTGTTGGTAAATGTTTAATATTTTAATTGCCAGTCTTCAAACAAAACGCTGCATTAACCTTTGTAGCAAAGCTTTTGCTTGCTTTCTTGTGATACTAATGAAAAGAAATTTATAGGGGAAAAAACCCTTAATACCCATACATCTAAAATGGCTGAAAACTTTCGGAGGCTTTGAACCCCAGATTTCTGTGACCACCTTCAGCAGTATTTAATTTGAAAGTAAAAGGTTGTTGTATGGCAGAGAGAAATCACAATGCTCATAATGTATAGAATAACTTTGAAGAGAATAAAGAGTACGTTGTTTGCATATCTGTTAAAATTCATATTTCAAAAATTTTTTGCCAGTATTTTCCCCCTTCCCTCTTAAAAAAAAAAAATTCATTATTAGTTAGTCTCAACTGGCTGTCTATAGAAGAAATCAAATTTCCATAACAGTTGCTGGTATTGGTTGCATCTTGATAGCGGCATAGAAGAAGAATATATTGAAGCATTAGAAAGATTTTAATTCACCTGTATTGTAAATGTAATTTGAGAGGTGGGGAAAGCTGTTGTGTACAGATCAGTCCTTTTGGAAAGATGTGTTACTGTATTCCCTGTTCAGTTTTCATCAGATAAGCAGCTATTGTAATGATGTCACAGTAGCATGAAATACATTAAGTATTGTATTTCTCATGGTCAGTTAGGATGTATGTCTCAAGATGAGGCTAATAAAGGCAAGATTTGCTTATTGGTTTCTTACATCTGCTCGTACAGGATGCAGCATAAACATCTGTGACTTCAGGAAACAAAAATGCTTTCTACCATGTGTATCTGATCTGGATTTTTCTTCTGATATTAGGCAGTTAAATAAGCAACAGGTATTGAAGCAATGTATGGAGAATGTACTGAAGTTTGGTGTTTTGTTGTTTGGGGAGTTTTATGCTAGTTGTATGAATTAAAAATCTTGCACTTGGAGACGTGCAGGCTTTGGTAAGACAAGTGCTCTGAGTTCAGTTTAAGGTAAGTGGGTATGAGCTTTCTGTCAGTAAAGTAATTTTGTTTAGCAGATGACCTTGTGTATCTAATATAGCATATTACAAATGCACAGTCATAATAATCATGTGCAGCGGGATATACAAACAATCATAATTTTTTCTGACTTGCAGTTCTTCTGGAAAAGGAAAGTAAAGAGAGAAAAATTTTAGTAATGATTTTGGCTTACAGATTTGTGTTTTCTCTTTTGGTACTTCAATTTTATCATCTTTCGCTAATTTTCTGTGTGGTTAAGGAGGTTCTTGATGGAACATCATAAATTAAGGCAAGAGTCTGAACACCAGCCCTAGCGTTTTTAAACTTGACACTTTTATATTCTGTTATCCAGGCTTTGCATAAATTGCAGCTGTTTGTCAGTTGCTTAGTGCTAACCTGGCCCATGTACTTTCTATGGTAAATACAAAGTAGCCTCTCCCTTTTTCACATCTAAGTGGATAAACCACCTTAATTAGCTTACATTTGTTTTGTGGTTCTGCAGCTTAAAAGTGTTTATGCAGGTAGAGGTTGTGGAGAAATTGATTTACAGGAATTTTTTCACATGGCAAAGCCTTTCATCTAGCAAGGCTATTAAAGTTTTCAGAGTTATTAAGTGAATAAAATAGTATTTACACATGCCAGGTTGCTCAGTATATTGTTAAATATGAGAAACTTATTTGTCAACATCTGGGAAACTGCTCAAAAATTGAGAGCTTTTTGCCTATTTTTTTTCTTTTGCAATGCTTATCTTTCTAAATAAAAATAGTATTTATACATTTTTCTTCTGATGCTAAAGTTCTAGATCTGTTCTCTCACTTGGGTGTTTGTGGAGAATGTTCTTGAAGGTTTTTTATGGAGAAAAATAGAGGAAGTGACTGGACTTTGTTGCAGATTAAGAATACTTTGTAATATTAAAAGGATCAATTAAGGTAGCAAGTTGACTACCTTTAAGCTCTATATGAAAATAACCACTTTGAGAGGAGTATTTTTATAGAATGACTATTTAAAGAGATTATTTAAAAAATACTGTAAAGCTATCTACCTAAGTTAACTTTGAACTCCACTTTTTAATTAACTAACTCCAATAGTAGCCATTTCTGACATTTGATGATATAAGTTGTATATTATCTTCTTGTATTGCCAGCATTGGATATTTATAATGTGGGATTGAATGGAGGAAAGAAGGACTGAAAACTAGCTCAACAAACTAGCTCAAAACAAGTGTGAAGCCACTTGAACTGGACTTTGGAATAAGAGTCCACAAGTTCAACTACTTGATTTATAGAATTCTGGACATTTGTTTGTGTGCCCCAATGCTGTAATAGCCGAGGTCTTTGCCATGAATTCCCTTAGGTTTTGTCACATGCCCTGGACATTGCTATCTTGGAGAACAAGGTGGTTTGCACCCATCTTGCTTCAGCATAATTGGGGGTGACAAGTAAGGCTTCCCTGTGCTGTAGGGATTTCCTCTTGTAGGGGTCGTGTCCAGGTGGAAATCAAGATGCAGCAGGATTCTGGTCTTGTGATTCGTGCATAATACTAATGTTTTAAAAGATGTTATTTTACATACTTCTCTTGTGAACAGGTCTATTAATAATATGTTAAAATTTACATGATTTATGTAATTATATCATGAATTGGTAATTTGCTGAAAACTATAGTTCTATTCATTGCATAAAAGCAGATTGAAACAAAATTACTGCTTGTCTGAATATTTAACAAGTGAAATAACAGTAATCAGTGAACAAGGTATTTTATAATCTTTCAACATAGTGCATATATGTTTATTTAAAAATAATTTTAAATATCTGTATCATAGCTTTTGTGTCTACTGATACTTGTAAAATTTCAGTTTTCCTTGTCAACACATGCTTTTAAGAATATCGTAAAATATCCAGTAATGTTTGATTTTAATATTAAAAGACAGAAGGAGCTGGAAATTTAGATGGCTTTGTACAACTTTTCTGAGTACCTTTTATTGTTTATATTTTCATTGATGATGTAAATGAAAGTTGGAGTCTGTTTTTGCTTTTATATGAAAAAAATGTTGACTTACTCTTCCATGTATTGCTTAGAAATAGTAAGACTGAGTAATGATTTTGTCAAGTTAGAGCTCTGGTCTTCAGCAGTGATGGTAATCTATGAGGGAAGAGCTTGAAAAACTCGTATCCCAGATATGAATTTGTAAGGAAATTAATCTAAAGCCTATATTTTTCCTTGACTAATCCTTTTAAAACAATTTTGGCCATAACACAAATGCTTGATGTTTTGAAAACATGTAGTATAGAAGTTAGATGCAAGGTCACTACAATGACTTTAATAGCTACATTCTTGAAATTTATGAGTTCATTTTTTTAGTATAAGCTGTCAGAGTATTGTTTGGTTTTTTTCAGATTAAATGTTGCTATATGACACAGTTTAGGTAGATATTGTTTTCTGGAAACCTAAGCTCATGGTGTAGATGTTCAGTGTGAGTATTTTGTATGTCTGAATGAGAAGCCTAGTGTTTAAAAGCACATAGTTGCTGTATCTTTTCAGCTTTTCTTTACTTTCTAGTTGGCTTTTAGGTAGCAACCTACGTGATTTTTGTGGTTAAAATTGCTGTGTTTATGGGATTTAAGTCTTAATCCAGAGCATCATGATAGTGATAATCTAGTCTCTTAATGGTATTTAAAAGATGAAGCTAAATACTATTTGTTTTTCTGGAAAGGCTTTTGCCTTTATGCCTCTTGTGGTACTAGCTATGAAGTGCAATCACGAGGCTACTGCTCTCTGTTAGCTACATTGGGAAAAGAAGACAGCACCTGATCTTGGAGAATAAGGTTCATTTTTTAAAATAAAAATCCTAACAGTCTTAAGTTGTCTGAAGTGCCGCAGTAAGTATTTTAACTGTAATGAAATGGTAACTGCTTTTTGGATCTGGGCAATACCTTTGCCAAAACATTTATTTTTCTTTGGATAAAGAAATATATTTTGTAATTTTTTGAAAGAAAACAGTCAATTTATATACTCTGCAATACCTGTGTACTTGAAGGCCTTTTGAGTTAACATGCTTATAAAATATTTATAAGATTTTATAGGAACAGAAATTAGTGCATTTGAGAGGGAGCAGACAAATACTTTGCTGACAAATCAGAGGGGGTGCTGGTTATAATTATGTGGCAGCACTTGTCTGGAGGGAACTGAGCAATCTCCTAGTTTAAGCACTTCACAAGTAGCATGCATTTGGTAATGTGGTGCTTTTCTTTGATTAGTTAGTCTTTCATATCAGTACTTGTGGTGGTCCTGCAATGGATGTTGCTTTATTCTTAATGAGTTAATATTTCATATTTTTCCATAGCATTATAGTGTACTATGTATAGTGAATGTTTTACATAACATGGCAGGTAGGGAAATTTCATGTCAAGTTTATTAAACATTACAAATATGTTCATAACCTATTTCCATTTTGCAACTAATTAGGTGAGGAGCCAGGAGGGGTAGCCAAGAAAAAAACTAAACTCAAAGGTATTTTTAATGTTCTTTATCCTGCGGAACTTTATGCAGATAATGATGTATGAAATGCATGTGCATTACGAATACAAATTATGGGTTATAATGTTTACTAATATTAGCTGTGTTGGCTAAATATTTTCTAATGGTGCAGCAAATTATTGTTCTTGCAATTTTTCTTTTTTATTTTTTTCTTTAATACTGATTGAAATTTAGTGGCAATGCGAGTGCTTTCCTAACTAGAGATGATATTTTTGTGTGGATTTTTTTTACAAAAGATATCTTGTTTGGATTGTAAGTAGTTTATGATAACCTGATATTCTGCATGTTTTTAAGTAAGATTTTGCTCCATGTGAAATCCTCTTCATTATCTTCCATGAATTCACGATATTACTACTATATTGTAATTCGACTTGATTGCCTTAATTCTTCTAAGGCTATACTTTAATAGTTTCATCTATTTTTTTTCCTGTGGGAATTGAAATTTAGGCAAAGTTCAATAACTTCCCTTTAATATTATTTGCAGGATTGATTGCTACATTTTCTAAAAGCTTAGCATGGGGTAGCTTGCAACCAATTTATGCCATATATTTATTTATTATTACATTGTATGAACAGGTCATAGTGTTGAAGACAAAAAAAGCTAATTAGCCTCAGCAAACACCAAGGTACCAGATGTACTTCAGGTGCTTAGCTTTTTATCTTCTCAGTTATCTCTGGGCAGCATGAGGCTATGCAAACAGTCTCTATGTGACATAAAGAACATATAGACTGTAAGGTGTTATTCTCTAGCAATATATGAAAAATGCATGCTGTTCACCATATAAACCTTCATGAGGAAAAAAAAGTGTATTTGCTAAGGAAAGCTCGTTTCAGTGTGACTTTGCTCAGCATCTTGTATCAAGTTGAAATTATTAGCATTGTGCTTGGTATAACTGGGTTGCAAACTGCATGTTTCCAAGAATGTAGTAAATGTCACTTAGCAATTCTCTCATGAGTTTTGGATTATTTTTCATTGTTTGATATGAGAATAAAGAAATGGCATATTTCAAATGTTTTATGTCAAAAACTATTTGGAAGGAAATATGATATCATTCCTTTTAGACTGAGCTGTGTAATTGAATTGTTCACTCCACAGAAATGTTACACAGCAGCTAGAGGCAGACCTTTTTTGCCTCAACAGGCTGCAGTATCTCTCAAAAGTCTGAGTAAAAATAGAGCTGTTTATATGTTAAAGTCATTCTCACTTTCTTAATAATGTGGGAGTATTCATTTCAAAATTAAATTGAAATATTGCATACAGATTTAATGGAAAAATCTCTGAATTTTATTTACTTAAAAATTCCTTATTCTGGAGTATTCTACTGGTACTGAAAAATATTTTCAAAACTATGGTAAAATGGAAGTAACTATTGAACATTAAACATACTGAACATAAATTTCAAGGATTCTGTTCTGATTGTTCTTATGACATATTATCTGTATACCCTGACACAGCCAAATGTGAATTAAGCAGAGAAAAGAAGCACAAGAGAGGCAACTCCAAAAGTAAAACAAATTTAAAAAATGATACTGATAGCTGAAAAGCAAAGTTGTAAGAACCAATTTACAATTATTGCTTTGATTTCACTGAGTTTAGTCTAACGCATTTAACTGTTTTGGACTTGATTTAATTCATCAGGACATTGCTGTTTCTTCTTGTACTTCTCAATACATACTTCAGTTATCTTTTTAAAGTCTTTGCTTACTATGAGGTAGCAATATCAGTAAAACATTGTATTATAAATTTGTGTAATAACGTTTACAACTGTTACGCTGTTGTCAAAGGTTCAAAATTTATTGTGATTTTCATGCTCACAGGCAAAAGTGGTTTTAGCATTCTGCAGAAGTTAACAGTAAGATAATAGAGGCATGGTTTTCTCTACATTAACACTTCATTTGGATGCAGCTGCAGTATAAGCCAAGGTTATTCGCTGGCTGCATGGTGTGAGATGTTCCTAAAAGTCAAAACTAATTTGTTTAAATTACTTAAAGCTTAGGAGTTGATTATACAAAATCTAACAAGCATTAAATAATAATTTGATCAAAGCTTTTACATGGTTGTTCATAAGATGTTTTTGGCCTAAGAATGGTTCTCTTATTGAACATTTCCTCTTTTTTAAATGAAAAACTAAAAGCTATTAAAGAACCACTCAAGAAATTAAGGGAGAAGCAGGAATCCAAGAAGGAGGAAAATGAAGAAGAAAAAAAGAAAACCAGGAAAGGAAAAGATGCTACTGATCGAAAGGACAAGAAAGCTGTTGATACGAATAAATTAAAGAAAGATTCTGACAAGGCTAAAAGAGACAGAGGAAAGGAAAAAGGCCTGGACAAAAGTATAAAATCCAAGGAGACTACAAAAAAGTCAGCCAGTGAAAAGGATGGCACTGTTCAGGCGGGAAAAGACAAAGAAACAAAAAAGATAGTTAAAAGCCAATCCAAGGAAGACAAGAAAGAAAAGAAATAAACAAGAGTTCCTGTTCTGCTAATGAGGAACAGACCTCAAGAATGTAAAATTCAGCATATTTATATGAATGTGGTAAATATGGCAATAAGAAAATAATATTTTCTGGAAATAAGTGTGAACAAAGGCTATATATACTATTTTTTTAAAACTGTTCGGTGTGTACTGGTATTGTAAACACAAAGCAGAAACATCTGCTGGGAAACTCAAGTATGTACATATGTTAATGTGCCTGGCTACCAATATGTATTGAAAACATTCAAATGTTAAATTTATGCCAGTTACTTCAAGTCTACTCTAAATATGGGTTTGGGGTTTTGTGATTGGTTTTTTTTTCCCTTCAGTGTTCACTTGTATTTGCTTGATGTGGAGATAATAGTCTAATATTCTATATGAAATGCAAGTTTAAAAACAGTATTAACAGACTTACCTGGACATATATAGTGGAAACTCAAAATATTTCTATTTCACAGAAACAACCAGGAGGAACATTAATGGTCTGTAGTGTCATAGGAACTAAACAAATAAATGTAACGTATTCTCTGCCAAACTTTTTCCCTAAGGAAGCTGTTTTTTTTCCTGAGAAAACTGTTTTGTACACAAATAGTCAAATCAACTTCAGTGTTGCGCTTTGTCATAAGACCCCAGTGTATGCTCAATCAAAATGTTCCTACATTTTTGATCCCATGATAATATGTTTCTGCTTTTCTTCCATTCCCTATTTATTTAATTACTTTATTTCTCTAAATTTGAGTTCAAAAGCTTGATTCATTATCACTTTTTATTTAACTGTGTCCTGATTTTTTTCCAAGTTTGCCAACCATTTGGTAGTGAATACTGCTGAAAATTAGGCCACCTATTTCATCATTGATAAGTATTGTTGTATTCCAGTTATATTTAACATGTGATATGCTAGTACTACTCTATTCTGTTTGAACTTGTTTAGAGAACAGCTTATATATTTTTGCAGCTATTATCTTCTTCAACACTTCCAAGTGCATGATGCTTCTATAAGCAAAATCTTGTGTTAGTTTGTTCTTACAGCTTCTGTATTTTTAGCGTCAAGGAAGGGTTTATCCAGCAGTCTCATTAGAATAAAGTTGCAAAACATTTCTGCAGAGATAATAGAGAGATTTCAGAATATTTTTGAATCTATAGTTGCTTTCAAGTTTATTTAGAAATGAGAATTTTCCAAATAAATTTGAAAGCAAGTACATTGCACAGAGTACAAAAACTTGTAATGGAAGTTTGATTCTTGACATACCGCAGCATTAGTTTCAAGAAAACAAAACTAAGGAGTGAAATTGTGAATGAGTATATATATGCATGTGGATAGTAATTTAAGATTGAAGTCCTGAAGGTTAATTCTGTTTGTGATTTTGCTAAAATTTTGTGTATAACAGTTGGCAATACACTTACCTCAGCCGTTCCATACAGATGTCTGCATCATGCTTTGATTCCTAGAGTTATGAGATGTGATAATAAGGTTAAAGGTGATTTTTTTTATTTTTTAGAGAAAGTGAAATATTCAATTAGTTCAAGTTAAAGCTATAGAAAACAGTACAGTATCTTAAGATTCTGGCTGTGATAATTCACAGAGATGATCTACTCTGAGGTATTCTCTAAATATTTTTAAATTCATTAAGAGGGAGGGAAGACATGTGCATTGTGAATGGTACAATGCCTAGCAAAAAAATATGAGAGAATGAAGATCTAATAAATGCACTTCCATAATGAACATTCTCTGTTAGGTTTTGATGATGATAGATGTATTTATCCACTTTGCTCTGGTAAGTATTAAAATGTGTATTTGACCAGAGGAGCATTCAAATCACACTTCTCAAGGATGGTGGCACAATGGCACAACATCACTTTTTATTTTCTCCCGTAATGTGACAGAACTTGTAACTATGTGGGAGTGAAATTTGAAATGAATTGCTGTTCTGATTAATATATTGTATCTGTGGCCCAAAGTTTATGGGCTTCTGGAAAGGTTGGGTTGTTTTGGTTTTTTTTGCCTTTCCAAAGAAAATTTTATTTAGCACTCCAGGCTATACAGACAGCCACCAAATAAAGTATTTTTCCCCCAGAGATCTCTTGTGTTGTTGTATATCTCTCTGAAATACTATTGTCATTAAACTTGATGCAACAAGTTACTACATAAACTCAAAAAATGCGCCTGACAAGTAAAAGCTAAATGCAATTCTAATAAACAGAAGAGGGAAAACTATATGTTACAAAAAGTAAATGATTTAGTGTGTTACATATTTCATAGGATTGACTAGAAATCAGTGTTAAACACAATAGATGTGTATAAAAAGCTTGAAGGTCAAGTTGAGAAATGCGCAAGTGAAACAAAGACAATTGTTGTTTCTTTCTTTCTTAAGTACCCATAAGTGCTTGTTAGGTGTGGAATATTGGCTGTCTTTTGAAATGCTTTTACTTCATTTATTGTTCATGAAGCAGAGCATGTGGTTGTCTGGAATTTAACTTGTGGATTATTGAGGATACAAAGACTTACTTAAAGCAGTGTATGTGTAAAGTAACTGAACTGTGTTTCTGAAAGCAAACTGTTTCCATGTGGCTGTTTCTGTGCTTATGGATTCTGAAGTAGGAGAGTGGTTAATATGACTTACTGGTTTTGTCTCCATCCTAAGATGATTGTAGAAGGAAGTAACTTCTTACTCTTGTAGCCATTAATATTCCTGCAGGAAAAGTTGAATGTCTTAATGATATTTTCTAATATTCTAGGTGAGTGGTTTTTTAATGACATAGGAAAATTGGCGGAAAACTAAGTGTAGATTTGGCATTTTTCTTCCAGCTTCTTATTTTGACTCCAAAGTGGTAGACACTTATTTACACTACTTTTGGATACGGCCTAACTACATATCTTCAAATAATTTAAATTTAAATAATATAAAAAGATATACTTCTATTGTCCTGTAACCATTACTTGAAATAAATACATGTTTCTCTCACAATCTATAAAATAATATCTCTCTAGTCTGCACAAATTTGGCTTGAGACATACTAGGCCAATTTGCATTGAGATATGTTTGACTGCAAAGAAATGTGGTAATTATTATTTTTTAAATTGTACTTACTTGAAATATAAACATTATATTTATATTCCTCAAGTGACACTTAAGAGTCACTTTTACAAGATTGCTAGTACTACAGGGATATTCATCATAGTTTAGCCTCTGCTTTCTTACATACTATATTTTCTGTTTATTTCCATGTATACAGCTCTTGATAAACTCGTTTGCTTTGGGCAGTGGTGTGTGTTGAGAAGGAAGTCTTACCTTAATTGACTTGGATGTAGGATTATAGTCAAATGCCATTTGGAAGGGACTTTGGGAGATCCTTATTCCAACATCCTGCTCAAAACAGGGTCATTTCAGAGGAATGACCAGGTTGCTCTGGCCATTTTCCAGTGCTGTCTTTCAAATCTCCAAGGATGGGAATGCACAGCCTCTCTGTGCAGTGTTTTCCACCAATTTCACTGCTGTCGTAGTGGAAGGGGGTTGTGGGTGTGTGAGATTTTTCTTATACCCAGTCTGAACCTCTTGTACAAGGCTTGCTTGAACCCTCCTAAAGGACACTTGAGAATTAGTCCAATACCAACACGTTCTTGACCATGTGATGTCTTAAGATGTGACATGATCCATCACAGCTGTATCTTTATCTCCTGCCATGATGATGGCGTTGATCATTACATTTATTGATTGCTTTCTTTTCATTGTGTTTTGATCTAGAAAGAGACTGTGGTATAGATAGTCAGGATCTTAGTGGTAAAATTCCATCACTCATCCTTTTCTATAGTCCTAGTTGTCAAAACAAACTAATCTTAATCAGGTCTTCTAAGATGTAACATGTTTAATTAAAGTAACTCTTCTCATTCTGTGCAGCTTTACATAAAGTTCAAATTAGTTCCTCATAGAACCTATAAAATTGGTCATATGAAGCACTTTTTGCCTAAATTGAAAAAAAAAGAGAAAAATTTGCTGCCTATTTTTTTTATTGGATACTGAATATACTGAATAGATGTTGAGAATACTGTAGTCATTTGTTCAGTTACTTTGAAATAAAGGCAAGTGCTTAAATTTCTGTCTCTTTTTACCTCCTCATTGTATGTCTGTCTTCCAAACATCTTTGTTTACTATTTGGATACACTTTAGTCTTTATATATATATATATATCTGTATATTATGACAGCCCTGTAATTGTGATTGTTTGAATGCATTTTTGGAGAGTGTAACATCAGTTAATTTAATTGAAAGAACTCTCTTATTTTATAACTGAATCAGTTCAAAAAGGGCATAAAGTTAACTTTATAACTGAAAAATGCAGGCCTTAAAGAAAGATCTGTCCCAGCACAGCCAGCATCACCAGAATCTGAGGAGACTGTCCAGCCTGCTGAGAAGTCATATGTCGAATCAGGTAAGACGTTTTGTGAATTGTAGGCGAAACAAAAGACATGATGCTTCATTTGAATTTTAGTTCTGTGTCATTAACATGTGAACTCTTTTACAGATTTTGTGTTGCTTATCTACTGGCATTTAGTTAACAGGAATCACTGTTTATAACTTCATATAAATCACTGACCATGAAAAATGTAAAATTTCATGGTTGCTATTGTAGCCATATCACATCAGAATAATTTTCTGATGATGTACAGTTGTGGTTTGGATTGATTTCCAACTGTATATCCAGCCAGAATAATAGCAGATTCTTCACCTTAAAAAACAAAGAAAACCCTCTCAACAGCCAACTTAGTAATATAATAAAGTACTCACTTTTCCACTAAAACTACTAGCATATAATAAATACTATAAATGGAGCTCCTACTGTTAAAAAAGTTTAAACAAATTTAAAGCCCTATAGTATTAGTAGAATGTATTAGAATTAAGAGGGATTCAAGAAAAAGTGTTTACAAATGTCACATTTTACATAAGTGATTTGCATTAGTGTTATTCAGAGAGTATGTTTTTTTTCTTGTTTATTGAAGAATCTTATCCTATGTGATATTTATGTGAACCTAATACATAAACATACAAATACAGAGCATAAGGCCAGTGGAATCTATGGAACATAGATTTTGTTTTGAAAGACTTTTCTTCTGATATCATTTATAAAATATATCAAGATACGGTTTTCTGGTTGGGTGGGTTTTTTTGTATGTGTGTGTGGTTTTTGTTTTTGTGGGACTGTTTTTCATAACTGGTAGCATTTTTGGATCCATATTTGAAAATACAGCTGTTACCTGGTTTAGAGATTTTTTTGTCAGATGTGTCATTATAGGGTTTCTCAGTGTTAATTTCAGGACATTTATATGAAGACAACACTTCATACAAATTCCTATTCTGTCCTGGGCTGGTGTGTTAGATGGCAATCACTTGTCCATGAAACCAGTTTGTGATTTCTCCTGGCAATTTGTAGCAGAACAAGACCTTGATATTGTAGTGTTAGTATCTATTTTCCCTGTTTATGAAGTCGACAGGATCCTTCTGCTGCAACCCACATTCTGATGTCAAATATGACTTGCTAGTGCTGCTCCCTAAATTGCAGGAAGATAATGGATGAAAGTAAATTAATTCCTTAGAAGAGAGTTCTTGCTTTGAGTAGTTACCTGAAGTTGTTACTACTCCTGGAAAAAATATATGTGCAAAAAATGTAATGTAGATAAATTCTCCCAATTCATCTTCAGATGGACAAATCTGATGTGATTGTTGCAATACTTTCTATATTGGAAAGTAAGCAAGACAAAATTGTTTTTCGAATTGTGTGAGTTGCAGAGGTGCACCAGGTCAGTCTCTAGGGAATTTTGTGAAAGGGATTAAGAACATTATGAAGCCTACTAAAAGCTGCAAACTTTGAGTTAATGTTTAGATTTTGCCTTTTGCACTTACCTTCACTGCAATTTATAATCCTTTTAGAGCACAAGATTGCCGATGTAGTATTGGAAGAGGGAATTCAATCTGTTCGTCATGAAGCTCTCCATTCCAAGCCTGGTAATGCATTAACACTTAGAAATCACTGAAGAGTTTATAAATACTTCCATAGGCTAGATGAATCTCAGAGTCTGGTTTTGGTATGAACTTAAAGTACTTTTGCCTGCACAGAACATTCAAGTCAAATAATTTGTAATTTTCAAGAAAATTCAGGAAGTTCTGTCATGAAATCCTAAAACTGTGTTTTCTTATCCAGACTTGTTTGGTAGTAATAGCTCAAATCAGTCATTTAACAAAAGCTTTCTCAAAACACTGTGTAGAGGGCAAGAGTGGACAGAGGAGAGTTGGCCTTTACTGTGAGCAAAGGTCCTGGCAAGTTGGGTTTATAATGCTGGGTAAAAAAACCTGTGCAGATAAGTTTTCTGTCACTCCCCATTCCCTTTGGAGACTAGCTGGAAAACACAAAGGGTGTACTGAAGACTGAATATTTGCTGGTAATAGAAAATGTATTCACTAACAATCTGCTGTATTGATTAGGAGAGAGACATGAAGATATAGATGAAAGTGTAAGTGACCAGTGGCAAGTAAAGGAAGAAATACATGGAGAAACTTTTGAAGCTCCTGCAACAGATGACATGCTCAGAGAATTTGAGAATGAAATTCCAGAGGCATATGAGACACCAGACTCAGTTCAGAAAGGTATCTGAATGACTAAATACATTTAAAAATACATTTACAAAAGAAAACCCAACCCAAATGTCTCGTTAAAACCTGGGCTTGTAATTTCTACTTGAAATAGAGCCTTCACAACTGTCAACCACAGTATTATTTAGCAAATAAATATATTTTAAGTCAAAATGGGATATTTTAATACTATGTGGTTTGAATTTCTTTTTTTAATTTAATTGCAACTCTATGTGCTTTCATCAGAATTAATCTGTGCTCCAAATATGCATATCTGTCCCCAGAGGCATGAATATAATAATATAGAATGGTTTTGGTTGAAAAGGTCTTTAAAGATCACCTAGTTCTAGCCCTTCTGCCATGAAGGGCACCATTCACTAAACCAGATTATTTAAAGCCCCATCTGGCTAGGCCTTGAATGCTTCCAGGGATGAGACATTCACAGCTTCTCTGGACAATATGTTCCAGTGCTTCATCACTCTCACAGTGAAGAATTTTTACTTTATACCTAATCTAAACCTGTCTTCTTTCAGTTTAAAGCCAAAACCCCTTTTCTGTCACTACATGCCCTTGTATAAAGTCCCTCTTTATCTTCTTTGTCCCCTGAAGATACTGAAAGGCTGCAATTAGGTCACCCCAGAGCATTTTTTTCTCCAGGCTGAACCCCAGTTCTCAGCCTTTTCTCAGACCTCTGGAGAGGTGTTCCATGTTCAGTCTTTCATTTCCCAGCACCTTCAATTGCTTCCTGGTGTGGCTGCTCTTAATCTGTTCATCTCCCATCAGTAAAACCTGTACGGAATCTGCTGCTATATCTTTTAGTTTATTAAACTAAATTTTAAAGTTTATTAACACAGTCTTTTTTATACTCTATTCTCATTCTTATTTCATTCAAGTATGGCTCCCTAAGAGCATTAACTACGTTTAAGTCCTGCAGAGATGAAGACATCATATAAAGAAGATGCTCATATCTTGTCATCTTGGGACTTTGACTGGATGATGAAAATTGTAGTCAACACATTAGAGTCATATGATCTAAATCCAACTAGGGGGGAAATTTTTCTGAATGCTTTTTATTTGCACTGCTGAAAAATTTACCTATATCTTAATACCCCTCTATACTTTTTGATAAAACACATATAATTGGTATTGTCTAAAAGTTTTGATTGCTGGAAGTGCACTGAGATTATTTCTTCACAACCAAAGTAACTCTTCAGTCTAGGTCTATTATACCTCCTCATTTCTGTATCTCTTTTACTCATCCACAGCACAAGTCAAAGTAGGAGACTAGAGGAGAAATTTAAATTCCATTTACTTTGAATCTTTGCAATTAAGAAGGCAAAGTGAATATATTCTTCTTTCCTCCAATTTATTCAGAAATTTCTGTGGAGAGTCCTCTTTTTTTGAGGAAATATGTATAGAATTTATTCATATATGTACATTCTCAATACTGTATATAAATAAAATAAGTAACTTTTTTCAGTCTATATATACATATCCTATTGCCATTAGGAGAAATTTGCTTAGAATTTCAGCTTAGAAATATTACAGTTCTTACATAGTATCTGTTAGAGGGTTTGTGGTATTGTTTGTTGATTTAAAAATGTAAAAATTTGTGCAAAATTTTCAGATGCTGATCCTGTGGTGGATGATGTTGGAGCAGTGGAGTCTGAATCATACGAAATTCCAGGTACCTTTGTTTTTCCATACTGTGTAATAATAGTTTTCTGCCTCAATGTAACATATTATATGAGAAAGAAAAATAGAAAAGGTTAGACTAGTTTAGAAATATATCATTTTGAATTTGAGTTTTTTTCTCTCAATAACTAGTTGTTATTGTCTTGGAGGATTTTTCTTAAGGGATGACTGTATCATACTTGCTATTGAAGATCTTTATTACAAATAAGAGGTGACAGGTATGGAAACTTTGCTTTCATTGGTGCAAAAATTTTTATTTACCATGTGTTTCTGACTGTTGTGTATGATTGGGGACTAGGTAAGCAAGTGGTCTGTGGTTATACAGTCTAAAAAAGGGAGAATGGGATGTATTGCTTATATTGTCTTCATACAGTCTATAATAATAAGGTTCTTTTAGACTATTTTTCTTGGCATTAGGAGAATCCAGTTTTTTGTGCCTTTCCTTCAGGGCTATCACAGTTTCTTTGTGTCTGACTCTGCTAACAGAGAGGGAGTCAACACAAAGGACATAATTCTGAACTATCCTTGTTCTGTCTTTCTGCACATCTTAATTGGTCTTGAAAGCTTTTTGAAATTTGGCTTGGACTAATCCGATTACCTTGTAGTCATCTTCGTGTTATGCTTGATGTCATGTACAAGGGCATTAGCTCATCTTTCCCATTATGAAGAAGCATTAAGTGGATATTGCAGTTTCCCTACTGTCTGATAAGTATTTTCTTCAGGATTCTAACAATGTTTCTTTAGAATATGGACAGTCTCTTGCATTTACATTAGACCTTGATTTCTGTTTGTGCTAGGCTTCTTATGTTTGACTAAGTGTTAGCTCTGGACTTTGCAGTTGTGTTTGGTGTCACAGATGTGACAGAAAATTTGTTTTATTTATTTGATACAGCTAAAACTGTTTATTCCAAACTGTGTGTGGGATTACTGGTTTAGAATCCAAGCTTCCAAAGTAAAAGGATAATACTTTACCTTCAGTACTGTGTTTTCTTATATGTGAGTATATTAACAACATTGAAAAGAATTGTAGTTATAGAGGAAAATAATCCCCAAATTTATCTAGGTAATGAGGGGAAGTACATTGCTCTAAATCTGAGATGCCAGAAGTGAAGCACATATTTTGTAAGGTCATTTTCTGGTTCGTGTCTTGTCTTCTATAGATCCATCACCACATCGGCCTCCTGCATATTAGTAAAGAAGATATTTTGCTGTTTTGAAGATAGACAATGCTTGCATTTTTTATTCATGTTAGAAAAAATATTTAAAAATATTGATGAAGATAGTGATGGCTCTTATTGCTCTAGTTTTCCTACAGAGAGTATAGCAGAAGACTGGAAGAAAGAGTGGCCCAACACCTTCTATTAGGTTGCCATGTGTCAAGCGTCAGTTTATAAAGTTTTAGTTTTTCAGATTTCAGCTAAGGAGCTACATTTAGCCATTGACAGAATCATTACGTATACAAGTTAAAACAATGAAATTTTAAACATATTTCATATTTTTAATTTCAAGATATTTATTTTTTCATATTTAATTTGCAGGTTTAAGAGAATATGTTGCAGATTTGGAAGAGAGAGCAAGTGATCCAGACATTCCAGGTTTGTAAATTTTCATTATTTCAAATGATAATATAATCACACTTTTTAAAATGTGCTACAAGGTGATGTGTTATATTCACTGTTTCCTCATAGTTTTATTTTCAAATGGTTTTTAGATAGTTTCAAGTAGGTCTGATTTTTATGCTGCTATGTTACCATTAGATTTGTGAACATAACACTTCATTAATCCAATCTACAAATACTTACATAAATATTTTATTTTGTTTGGAATTTCCCAGTCTAATCAATGGATTCATTATCCAACACCTACTTGTATTCCTAACTTTAAGCCTCAATACAAATATGCATAAACTTATTGTACTCTGTGTTTTATGGTGTAGTTCCTGGATGTGTTTTATAATTCACCTATCACTTTCAAATAAAATACTATAATATTAAGTCAGTATTATTATTTCTTTCATTTTTGAGCTAAATATGTGACCTTTTTAAAACCTCTTGTGTTGTTTAGCTGTTGCATGAAAATTCAATTCAATATAAAATATTAA
The DNA here is from genome assembly GCA_037013685.1 of Acridotheres tristis. NCBI lineage: Eukaryota > Metazoa > Chordata > Aves > Passeriformes > Sturnidae > Acridotheres > Acridotheres tristis. Next base: position 113,879,331 of record CM072886.1, on the reverse strand, counting down.
ATATTTCTATTTAAGGTGACTCTGAGGTAATGCCAGAAGATGCTGTGGAAGATTACACAGGTACAATCCAAAGTCTTCTTTCTTCTTGCTGAATATTCATTGAATTTTGGCCCCAAACCAAGACATTCATACACATAAAAAACCCCCCGAACAAACAAAACGAATCACAACAACATACAACACCCAAGACTTTGGAGTTCCTAGGTAGCATTTTTTCAGAATGTAAATTGAAAATTTAGACATTAACTTCCTGAGGAAATGATTCTAAAATTCACATAAGTACTACTTCTCTGTAATGCCAGCCAAACAGGCAGAATAATAATTTGAGGGCTGAATTTCCAGGAGGATGGAGATTGATATTTTAGATTGTATAGAAGTGTTTCTGTGAATAAAAAAGAATTTAAATATGCCAGAGGTGTTGCAGTTAGTGTGATGTCAAGAAAAAGTAATATCTCTACGTTTTTTTAAAAGCAAGTAAGCCATAACAACCAGATGCCAAAATTACACTGTAGAAGTTAATTGTATATAAAAGTGATGTACAAATAGTTCAGATTCAAAATTCTTATGAATATTTATGAGCCATATAAGAAAGCCTGCTGATATTGCTTTCTTTTTTAAGTTTATCTTTTGATGCCAGAAAATCAATCAGTTCTTTTCACAGGATCTTTTAGAAATCTTCACCTTTGCACTCTCATTATTACAGTATGAACTACTATAGTTTCAAATATTTTTTTGATCTGAATAAACTTGACACTGTATTGTATTATTTGTGTGTCTTTATTGTCTTAAAATTCCATGAATTTTCCTGCTTATTTTCTCTTTCTTTAAACAGAGGATAGAGTGCATGAAGATTATAGTGAAGACCAAGGTATGACTGCTATATTTAGTGAAATTATAGTATTGAAATCTTTCATTAATCTAAAAGTGGAATTACATTACTTTCCTATGCCGCCACATTACTTTGCAAGTTCTCAGCTAAGGTTTTGGGTTGTTGTCTGTTCAAACCCCCTGTGTTTGTAATCAGTCAATCAATCTTTTAACACTGGTCCAAGTGTAGAGTATATATAGTCATTATATTCCCATACTGCTTCTCTTTGCCATCCTTTGTGCATATGTGGAATAAGAATGTTGAAGGCTTTACCAAGCCTTCTTCCTTGTGAAACCCTGGCCAGGTGAGATGTGGTTTATTGCATCTGTTCAGCTCAGTATCACCTTTTCATCTTGTCTGCCACTACCAGTTCTTTGTGAATTACCCTGTTTTAATTTGATTTGGTTGATGATTTGCTAATGATTACTGAGACCAAATCACAAAGTAAACAAGAAGAATAGTAGTCACAGCCTTGAAACAAAGGTGTGTGGTTGCGATTCCTGCTGTGATATCCTTCTGGACACTGCCACACTTCACGATTGTTAAACATATCTTTACAGCACTCTTGTTTATTTCCCATGTTCATGTAACCTGAGCAAAGGACAGGGTTTCTTAACTTCAAAATATTTGCAACAGAAAACCTCTTTGTTATCAGGAGGTAAATTCCAACATCCTTCTTTGGGATAGAAGTCAGAATTCCATTGAAAGACTCTCAGTGGCCTGAAGGTGTATTTAGTCCTTAGCCTGTGTCTTTATCAGTCTGCAGAAAATAATTATTTGCCTCAGTTATGGTGCCCTTGACAAAATATCTCAGGAGTAATAGGACAGAAAAGCAGGAGACTCTAGGTTTTTCCCAGGGCTTATTTTTTACTTACCTTTTTAGGAGATAGTTATTTTATGTTCAGTTTCTAATCAAGAATCACTTCTCTTGCTTCTCACACCTAGATATGAAGAAGTGCAACTTTTAATCTTTACTTTTTGTACTCTTTCATATGTAGTGGTTACACAAAGAGAAAATGCTTCAATGCCCTTGTGAAGAGACACCTATATCTGCTTTTTGACTAACTTGATCAGGGAGGTTACAAAGTAAATTGCATAAGGTTTTTTAAAAATCAGTTCCAAAAGCATTTCATATTCTGCAGTCTCTTCTGGCACCCCAGCACAATAACAATGAGTCACTGTATTTTGTGAGTAATTAATTTACTTCAGGAAGCAGCAGTTTCATGTGCAGTTGCCTGTCTGTACTGCAATGGGAGTTTTAGATAGTATCGATAAATCCCCCTACTCTTTCTTCATTCTTGCCAGTCCTCTGATTAGGATGATAAAGAGAATAGAAACTTCCATTCTTTTTCTCAAAAGGAAATTCTAAGGCAGCATGTGACTGTAAAAAAATTATTGTTCTTTGCTATTAAATTGTTTGGCTTCTTTATGTAGTAAATTACTCCCACAGTTCAATCCATGGAAAACTGATTTCCTCTTGATAAAATTTGCCTTTTTACAACATAATTTTACCTTGCTTTCAAGTTCCACCTTGAAGGCATTCTGGTTGTGAGAGAAAGCACAATGTGTCCTTTGTACTTTTTGGAGGAATTTGTTTTCAGAGCTCTAGCCAGGAGAGCAGTGTAGAAGAAAAAGACCAGTGAGATGAGGCTGCCTTTCTGTCACACACCATTTTTTCCTCTTAGTTCAGTATGAGTTCAGTCCCTGGAGTTTCAGGGCATGTTCATGTGCTAGTCACCATTTTAGCAATTGTACCTGGTTTTCATCCCTTTTGTCTCTAGGCCCATCTTTCTTGTACCTTTTGATTATGGTTTTGGTTGGGTTGAAAGTGAAACAGATTTTTTGGAGGAGCACAATTTTTCTCAATTATTTTTCTCAAATTTTCTCAATTTTTCTCAAGTCACAGAATGGTTGGAGGCCATTGTGGAGATCTGAAATCCTTTCTCTCAGATTTAAAGCTTGTGGTTTTGGCATGGGCTCCAAAACTGCAGTTGAACCCCACAAGAAGATTCACATTAAAGCCTTTGTAGGCAATTGTCTGTGAAATCAATGGAAGTATAGGCTTTGAGTCAATTGATCTTCCTTGTTTCTATCACGTTTCCCGTCTTCTGGCAAGACCTTCTGGTGAAATATTTTCTCCAATCCTGGTGCTTTCTAGAGTTCTCAAAGCTGAAGACAGTGCAAGATGATTGCTGGCCAGAGCAATCCAATTTCTTTTGTGACTCTTGCTTTGTAAGGCTTGGTTCTTAATTGAGATCAGGAACTCCCTCTAATAGGATTGCTGTAATCACATCACTGAGGTTATTGCTAATGCTAAAAATTCTTCAGGGGAAATAAGTACCCACAGTGGAGCGTGGAGATTGATTATAGAACAAGAATACAAGAACTCAATTATTGTACATAACTTCCAGTTTTATGAAGAGTTTCCTACAGTTTGTAGCCATGAAACTAGAGAAAGAAAGCGAGTTTGAGATTTTCATTAGAAAGAAAGAGTTCTGGATGTTTTTTTAAGGATATTCTATAAGATCTCTCTTCTAAAGGAGTATGGGGAGAGCTACACAACCATAAGATACAACAATATCCTAAACTTATAACATTAATATAAAGGTGGTTGCTTTTTGTTTTTGCTTTTTTAAATGCTGTGTAAATATCCTTTATCAGATGAGGATTTGTATGTTAGATAATGAAATTATCCAAAATACTTAATGAATTTTGACCTTTTTTAGTCTAAAATTCACAGTAACTGTATATTGAAAATTCAGACAATGGATAGCATTTTATCTATTTTCAGACATTATCTAAAATTAAATAATGATTATTCTTGACCTATTTTGTCTTCAGAATTACAAAAGTTAGACTGACTATGCAAAGATTAAGAATGTAGGAGAATTATAACAGAATAATAGATTTGTTGTAGTTGTTTTCAATATTTCATCTGTGTGATAGAAAGTCTTGAAATTTGAGCAATATATACACATATGGTTTCTTTTTTTTTAACGTAGAATTTCTACTACAAGCTCCAGAAAGGGTTCATATATCTATTCAGGCCCCCAAACTTAGGGAAGTTTTTTTTCAGGCCTTTGCTTTTGCCACTAAAGAAATAAATTATATGCTTAACCAAATTTTTAGAATATTTTGTGCATATCAACCACCCAAGAACTTTATTTTTCTTTCCTTTCAGAACCAAAACATGAAAAGCTGACTGAGACTCAAGATACAGGTATATACCTTTCTCTTCTCTTCTCTTCTCTTCTCTCTCTCTCTCTCTCTCTCTCTCTTTCTCTATATGTATATATAATATTGTAGGCAAATTAGCATAAAGGTCATAAACTCAGTCTTGGTGTTTATATATATGGAAGTACATTATCTGTGTGACCTTCAGTCATGAATTGCCAGTTATGGCAGAAGTTCAATACAGTCTGTGTTTTTATAAAGTTAGATTTTTGACTGTGAACTTAGAAATTCTCTTTTAATATGCTGTTCTTGAGAATTCATCTTTAAGGTCTCAGGTGACATAGAGTGGAGTGTCTGAGCTTTTAATGGACAGCTGGACCAGAGTGGTTCATCACAGACATTGCTTCTTGTGATGAGCTCTGCTCATAACCTTGTGACCAGTGTGTAAGATCACTCAAAATGTAGGCTGTCAGTACTAGCTCTGCTTCGATGCGGACTTCTTACTGGTGCATTTGTCTAATTAGGAGAAGCAATTACAAATTATTTGTCTGCAGTATTCTCTCTGGGTTCTGTATACTTTGTTGTCTTGAAATACCAGCTTTTTTGAGAGTCATCTCAGGCAGCTGACTGAAAAAACCCCACAATCATTTAGTTTAGAAGGAAGTCAAGAAGTTCTCTAATGTAAATAAATTGTATCTGTTTTCTCACCTTTGTTATATCATAATCTTAAGAGTACAGTCAAAGGAATTTTTAAAGTATTAAGAGAAAACAAATTTTTTCTTTAGAATCCATAATTTAAGTTGTATAACTTCTTTGTTGTGCTTCAAGAAGGAAATTAGGACTCACAAATGGATTGCATGTTTATCTAAATAAAAAACTTCTAAAGTTTATAGGTATGCAGGATTTTTGGTTGGTTTTCACTATGCCTAGGAGATAGAGTTGATGCTGCAAAAGATGAGCATGGGAATATTTGAATGTATTTAGAAAGATTAAGAAGGAGTTTTAAAATTTCACTTATTGTATCATAATCCAAACAACAAGTGTTGAAAAAGTGCAATTTTGAAATAACTAGCTGATGAATAGAAGAGCTGTTTAGTGAAACAGGAGAGAATATTTAAGATTTTTTTCCCCCTGGAATTCATTAAAATGTCTGTTAATAGCAGGTAAACATGTCTATGTGCTAGCTGTGTTCTTTTGTGTAGTGCATAAGTTCCATCACTTGAGGGCTTGATATCATTATTGCTCTGAATTGAATGTTTTCTTAGCTGCTGAGGACTTTCCAAAGGGGGTAAATGGAGCCACAGGGCCAGGTGTATATTTTGTAATTGTGATCTTCGTGTTTTGATGAAATGCATAAGTTTGAAAATCGTATGTTAAGAAAAAAAGCAAGCTGATTATACACTTCTTCCTTTTCATACTTATAGAAGAAATTAATGAAGATTTTTATGTTGCTAAAGACCTCCCAGGTATGAAACTTTATAGTTTGTAAAAGCTTTTTTTCTTCCATTAATATTTGTTAAAATAATTTAAAAAGAACAAATGAAAAACACAGCAGATAACAGAATCATGGAAGGGATATTTGAAGATCATCTGGTTCAATCCCCTTGTCATGTCTAGGAACATCTTATTCTTAGTCAGCTTGCTCAAAGCTTTGTCCAGCCTAACTTCATAAACACTTCCAAGGTTGGAGCACCCACTACTGCTCTAGGCAACCTGTCCCATACCCATCATGAAAAGTTTCCTTATGTTCAATCTCTATCTCCTCTTTTTCTTTTTAAATTCCATTGTCCTGTTGCTACAGGCATGAGTAAAAAATCTCTCCATCTTTTTTACAAGATCCCTTATTGAAAGGTAACAATAAGGTCTCACTGGAGTCTTCTTTTGTCCAGGCTGAACAATCCCAGTCTGTCAGCCTGCCTTCCTCGGAGAGGTGCTCCAGCCCTCTGATCACCTTCATGGATTTCATCTGAGCCTGTTCTAACAGGTCTCTTGTACTAAGAGCTCCAGGGCACTCCGTGGTGGGTCTGATGAGAGACTCCTTCAAATGCAGCCAAGGATGCAGTTGGCCTTCTGGGCTGGGAGTGAACACTTTTGGCTCATGTCCAGTGTTTTATGCACCAGAATATCCAAGTCATTCTCCACAGGGATGCTCTCAATCCTTTCTGACCACAACGTTTATGGATATTGATGGTTGCCCTGACCCTGGTACAGGACCTTGCACCTGGCCTTGTTGAACTTCATGATGTTCTTATGAAGTGCTTATTCCATTCCTCACATTGGAGCTCTGTGGTAATTTCCCACATTGCTACTCAGAAAGGTTACATTGTAAATTTTTGTTTGCTTATTGTCCTTGAAGAATGTTGAATGAGTACTGTGTTAAATGTAATTTAAAGATCTGCTCTAAGGAGTTAACAATTTTGTTAAAGAAGTTTTTCTCAAACATGATGTTGATTGAGTCAGCTAGAGCAAAGTAATCTAAGCAGTTTAGCCTGAGTACTATGTGTAGAATTTGATGCTATATTTATTTAGGTTTTCTATTTGAAAAATGCATTCTTGTATGACTAAAAGGGATAGCATACATTGTTTCACTCAAACAACAATTGTAACTAAAATCTTTCTGGTGTGTGCAGTAGAAATCCTACTTCTAATAGCAAAACTTCTGATGTGAAATACATTTAGTACCCTTTTTCCTACTCTTTAATTAACTGAACTTGTTAGTTTATAATTAGTTTGATACTAATTCAATTGTGTGGCTGCTGGGAAATAAAAACAAAATTGTGAATGCAATGTGAATAACTTTCAACATTTCTTCTTTATCTAGGAGTAGAAAGTAAGCAAACAGAAGATGATGTGGCCATTGAACCAGAGGAATCAGGTATGTATATTGTGTTTTCCATGTGTTTGCTGCTTTAAAAAGTTAGTAATTTGGAATGATAAATATTATGGAGTAGAATTCTATGCTGCAATAGAAATGCATTCATAGCTTTTTTTCCAGCTGTTTTCTTTCAAACATATCTGTGTTTTTGGAATCTAGCATCTTGGGCTTTTAAATTAGAAAACACTCTTCAGTTTTAGAAGTTGAGAGTGCTCCCAGTTCAGAAAAAACTTGTATTGATGAAAATGATCGTGTTTGGTTATACAATGGAACTGAAAATTTCTTTTCCATGCTGTTTTCCACCAGCCAGTCAGGAGTGCATACTCAGGAATGAGGCTATATATAAGGAATAAAGTGGAATGTCCCCTAAGCTTTGAGCTCTTTATTTATGGACTTCCAAAATCAGAGAATGTATTTCCCCTCTTCAGTTCTTCCTATTATCTACAGCCAGCATCCTGGCTATTGTGAAGTTTTTTCTGGTGAGCCTGACTCCTTCCAAGCATGTGTGCAGACTTCACTCTATTAGCAGTAGTAGCACTAGGTGTTGTGTGACATATTTAAATTAAACTTACATGTAGAAATAAAAGAAATTGAATTTTGAAGTCAAGGATTTCATAGTTATAGCTATAAACATAATAGGTATATATAGATGTTTTCTAAGCCCATACTGTAGTAGCGTGTGAAACTGGGATATGTATAGTTTCAGAAGTTTGAAGTATCATTTTTGAAACTATGCAATCCTGCAATATACTCACTGGCCTACTCAAGTATTAATATTCCTCTTGGAAAAATTCAGCTGAGGAAGAAGTCTGCATCCCACTTCTGCACTCTGTAGTATTACAGAGCAGGCTTAATAGGTCACTGCTTGGAATGTAAGTGAAAAAAAAAAGGGGGGCTTTTTGTAAATATTTGGGAAGCAGTCCAGTTTCAATTATATTCCTATTTTTTATTTACAGAAAAACCTGTTAAAGCTGAAGATTATTCAGATGATGTTCAAGTGGGTAAGTCAATCTTGGGTGCTTGGGTTTTTTTTCTAAAAAAATGAAGCTGTAGCTACATGGAAATTAGTAATCAAATTACTTTGTGAAGGGATATCATTATTGTTGAAGCTGCTTCTTGGTTTAGAAGCAATAAGTTTTCCATTGTACTTGATAAATACCAATGGTAGTTACTGGGTTATATGAAAGCATTCCAAATAAACTGAGTAGTTTTAATTTAAACTAAACCTTAATTTGTAATAATTTCAGGTAGATCTGAATACTTTTGAAAGGGAAATACAACTATTTCAGATCTCAATATGCGTGTGCTTCCTATCCAGAGCAGCTATCATGGACAATGATAGTGTTGCTTCTCTGTGTGTCAGTCGGAATCTGACTGTGGCATGTTCTTTGGGCACTGATCTGGAAACAGGGACTGTTTTATCATGCCATACATTTTTCTTAGCATAGCTGATTTTAAGAACAAGAACTCTTCCAGTTCTTCCATCTGCTGCCTGACAGTAGTAGACGTGGATTTTACCAAAAGGGTTTTTAGCATAGTTAAGTGGCATCTAAATTCAGGAACTGCATATTGTTACATTTCTTGGAGTTAGCTATTACAGTTTGCTGCTTTGTTCATTGTACCAAACTAGTTGTGTTGAGTGGACTGGAGTTATATCTCAGGGCAGTACATCAGAGAAACTGCAGTCCAAGACCTCTAGCAGCTGTATTTTTGTTTTGTGCTGATTAGCCTGACCACCTTTCTGGGTTAGTTAATCCTTGTATGTATAATAGTACTATGCAGAAGCTCTTACAAGATGTGGTGCCCAGAGAGTTCTGGGTTGTTGCTTTTGTTTTTTTCCTTAGAGTATTTGTAGTTGGTTCCTAGTCATGTCAAAAGTAGCCAGATAAGTGAAGAAAACATAGGAGGCCTTTTGTGGTTGTACAGATTGGAGGCATGGTTTAGTTCATGTTTGAGTTTGTATGCTGAGCCTTAGCTGAGGTGGTTTGAAATGCTCATATTGGTGCACAGCTGTGTTGTCTGTGAGGTCTTTCCAGCCTGTTTATCACAACAGCCATGCAGTGTGTTGAAAAGTTTGAAGCCATAGTTATTAAGAGATGCATTAACTGAAAGTGTTTTGTTTCATCATGAAGTATTCTTAACCAAAGCTTATAATCAGTGTAGGAACAAACAGTAGTTACCTTTGACAGCAGGGGCAAGAAATTCAGCAAAGATAGTCTTCAATCAGTTTGTTATGCATTGTTGGAACTGGAGAAAAGGAAAAGATGTTTTCTCTCAGAAAAGTTGCTGTTTAAAGTTAAAATAACAAAAGGCCCTTACAGAACTATTGCAAAATTTCAACATAGATGATTCCAACACAAAATGTCAGTTGAGGATATTGAGATGATTTCTTGACTAACAGATATTATTTTAAAATTAAATTCAGAATTGAAATCTTGGAGTTTTGGACCATATTTCTATCAGTTTTTGTGTGGTAATTTATGGCTCAATCTTGCAGCTGTAAATTAATTTTTCTACCTTCACAAAAAAAACATGTTAGATGTTTTATATAGTAGTGATAGATTTCGAAATACACCATTTCAAATCATAACATCATTTAGATTGGAAAAAATCCTTAAAGTCAAGTCCAGCTTTAGACCAAACACTAGCAAGTCCACCACTAAACTATGTCCCCGAGTGTCATATCTACACGTCTTTTAAATACCTCCAGGCTGGGGACTCCACCTCTTCCTCGGGCAGCCTGTTCCAGTGCTTGACCACCCTTCTGGGGAAGAAGTTTGTCCTCACACCCAATCTAAATCTCTCCTGGAGCTACTCAATGCTGCTGTCTCAAACACTCTCTGGCTACTTGGCAGAAGAGACTGACCCTCACCTGGCTATAACCTCCTTTCAGACATTTATGGAGAGCAGTAAGGTTCCTCCTGAGCCTCCTTGACTCCAGACTAAACAACCCCATGTCCCTCAGCTGCTCCTTGTGAGACCTGTGCTCCAGACCCACCCCCAGCTCTGTCCTTCCACACAATCCAGCACCTCAGTGTCCTTGCAGAGAGGGGCCCAGAACTAACCACAGGATTGGAGATACAGCCTCACCAGTGCTGAGTGCCAGGGAATGATCACTCCTCTAATTGCAGATGTATTTGCAAATAAGCTGATGGAATTGAACCAAGTTATCCACTCTCCTTTTTTGGTACTGTGATACTAAGAGACTCCTTGCCATTTTCAAACACTGCTAGGATGATTAATAGCTTGTGATACTTTGAAATGGTATTATTTCTGAATAAATCTTTTAGATATATCCTTTTTTTTTTAACCTGTGGTTGTTTTCAAAAACAGTGCAACACACCATTAAAATCACAAAATTACCTTGACATCTATCCTGGCATAGGTTTTGGAAACACATAATAGCAGCAGCACTAGAAGGAATGAATTATTTTCTTCTTCCCTTCACAGGGAAAAAAGTGAGAGAATCAATCAAAGTGTGTTTTAAAGACAGTTATTACAGTTATTAAAGACACAAGTAATTATTAGGTGTAGTACAATGTTCATGATCCTTTGTTTAGGAAGTAGAAAATGAAAATAGTTTGATCAGCACAAAATCTGAGCAATGCTCTAACTTAAGAATTCTTAGAATTTGTGTGGTGATGTGGGAAACGCTCTGAAGGCAGAAGAACCAGTATTTATAACTTTTTCTAAAAATCTTATTGTTTCATCACATTAAATAAAATTCAAATAGCATCTTGGGAAACTGACAAAAAAAAGGACAAACTACTGACAATGAATAAAATTTTATTAAATTATTAGTTCTTCTTTCTATTAAGTATACTTACTGTCTTTTTTTTAATGAGAATATTTCAGTTTGAAAGCAACATTACTGTCAAATTTTCCTCTCAGATTATGACATTCATGTTTCGTGGGGGTTTTTAATATCTTTGTGATGGAGGATTCAGTATGGGGGATTTTGTTGTCAGGAATCTTTCTTAGTTTGTGATTTTATTTCATCAGTTGTTCAAAGCTAGTATTTCCTGTGCTTCAGTCAGTGTAAAAGAAATTCAGAAATGCCACTATACATTGCTTATTCCTTCAGTAGTTTAAATTCATGCAATTGAAGCATGATGGCACCAGTTTGTATCAGGTTTGGAGCAGCTGTTTAGTTTTTAGCTAAAATACAGGAACTTAGTTTTTTGGAAAGAAAACAGGAGATAGCTCAGAGATGGAATTTAGCCGTGAGGAACATTCTCACATCACCAGGGAAGACTCTGAATGTGGGATGTGAATGTGCTGGAGTGCAAGTCAAAAATTTTTTGCTGGCTTCAGGGCATATCACAAGAAAGTTCATACTAGTCAAGTACATCTTTAGGTATCTGTAAGTACTGTTTTCCAATTCTCTGAGTTTACTTCTGAAATTATTGCCAGTATTCTTTTCCAGATGTGGGATACTGTAGCTACAGTTGTAATCTGCACTTTCATAAACTAATGGACTTTATGAACTCATGGTTTGATAAACTAACTTGAAATATTACTGATTCAGGTTTCCTGGCTAATCCTGCTTTACGCTGGCACATAAATTGCAGTGGTTGTGATAGAGTGGTACTTGTTGGACACATGTTTTAGGGAGACCTTGGGGGTTTAGGGGATACCATTACCCTTTATATTTGGATTTTGATCCTTCTTATATGTGTTTCGATTTAAAATATCTTCGAGTTGCTCCACTCCTCTCCTTCACCTTGTGTCCTTGACATTTTTGACTCTACATTTATTTTACCAATGGCTGAAATCCCTTATGTGTAGAGAAGTTTCCATTTTAAAACCTTGACCCTTCCTCATTCCCTGGCTCCTCTTTTCCAATCGTCTTTAACAAATAAAACCCAAAATCAAACCAACACAAAAAACCAAACCAAAACCAAATTGCTTAAACAGATTTGTGGCATGGCCTCAATATCCTTTACAAGGTAAATAAAGTGCCATATGGTAATAAAAAATTTGCTGCCTAGAAAAATATTTAAAAGTTTGTTTCCCACCTTATACAGCAACTTTGTGTATATTCCTTAAGGTAGCTCTTAGAAATTACAGCTTTTTCATCTCAATTAGTCCGATACAAAGTTGCAATTTTTAGCATTTAAGATTTTTTTTATTGTTGTTTTAGAGGAAGTTGTGTTTTGGTTGGTCCTTTAATAGAGATTTCCCCTTATTTTTTCAGATACTTAAAGCTTCAAAAGAAAAGTCCCTACATCAGGAGGACCAGTCCTAACCATACGCTACAAAAGGGGAGCAGATGGTTGTAATAGACCTTATGATGTAATTACCAAGCAGTTCAGGGTTTGGGGAATGAACACTAAGATGTTGTAAATGGGTTTTAGCCAACTGTCATTTTAGTAAGCATTTTTAACACTTGGATGTTTAGTTTACATTCCTGTCTGATATTTTTTTTCCCTTGGTTAAGTTTAGTGAATTCATTATTTTTCTTCTGTGTTTGTGACAGAGTTATAACTTAGAGCTGCATTTCATGTACTGTTTGAGCAATTGTTAATATTCTATTTATAACATAGCAGCAAGTACTTTTTTTCCAGATTTTAATATATATCTTTTGTTGTGGATTCATGCAGTATGTACAGAGCAGTTTGGTCAAATGAAACATATGATGTTATGAATTTTTAAATGTTTCATAACTGCTGATATAGCATACAGCCTAATTGCATTTTGTTAAAAAAACACTAATCAGACACACACTATGCTGTGAAGTTTGACTTATGTCTCTTTGCACTGATGTTATGTCAACAGTTAACTATATGAATTTCAGGTGACTTTTAAAATACCCTAACAAGGTATAAAATGTGTGTTTAATTCATACTAATAAAAGACCAAATTACAAAACTACAGTTTTCAAAAACCATTTATGTATGAATTAGCACTTTTTATATATGCACACCTGATTTTTACAGCAAAAATGTCTAGAGACTAGCTGCTAGCCTGACAGGGAGTCAGTGGAGATTGTAACAAGATTGAGTTGCTGGAATCAGGTTGAATTCAGTAAAATTATTCCATTTTGGTTTGCATGCCAATATAATGCTCTCAAAGCTGGCTTTTAATAAGCTTTATGTTCAGTAAATTATTTTAAAAGTCAAATTTGCATAAACATTTGAGTTGCAAATTTTATTTTAAAAAATACTTTGGAAATTCAATCTTAAGAAAAATATGATGTCAAAATTTAAGATCTACAGTTATGAATGCTCTTAAAAATGGTACATCTGAAATTTAGGTACTGTGAGTGATTTAGAATTTTAATATAACAGGTGTGCTTTTTACCTGTTCTGTGCTGCTGTTCCACAATTACGAAGACATATTTTATTCTTTGATATTTTGCATGTGTTCCTTTTTGGCTCAGGAATAATTGCTGTGATTTTAGGAAGTTGCCAAGCCTGTTACATCAGCTTAGGAGAAATAAAGTAAGATAAATTTATAAAAAAAAGAATCAGTTTGGTAACCCTAAAAGTTGGTTGCCTTTTGGTTTACAGGGAGACTTTCAATTTCTGTTTTGGAGTCAGGGTTTTAGATGCTTACATTTGTAGTGAAAGGGGCATCATATATGCTTGCCTTTTTTTGGGGGTTTGGGATGTCAGTAAGACTCCACGTGTTATATCTGGTCAACAAATACAGATGTCCCAAAGTGATTTCTTTAGACTTTTCAGGAAAGCAATAATACTCTTAGACTGTGATGTGTTTTGGGATGGGATATTCTAGTAAAATTACCTGTGATTGTGAATTGCAGAGCAATAATTTTTACAAAGCCATATTTTGTGAGGAATCTTGGGAATTATTTTAGAATGGTGAATGGAGGACTTTTTGTATAACAGTGGCAGCCTATTTGTAGAATTATGGGACTGTGAGAGTGTATTACGCTGTGATTGAATTTTAAGTATTTTGTAACTGAGTATGTGATTTTACGTGCTTCATGTTTACAAAAATATGCCAAGCTGAGCAAGGTCAAGTGGACTATTAAAAATATGTATATTTAATCCATTTTAATGTTTGGCAATAAAACACAGAAGAATATCTTTGTCTTTCTAGTGTCATTATTTATTCTCAAATGTATTAGATATTAGCTATAGGGATAAATATTTTACTCAGCCCCTAATTAATATTATTTTGTAAATTTTGAATTTTAATATTAAATATATATTTGAAAGTATTGTTTACAAGGAGGAAGTAGATAGTAAAATAAATTCATTTTATTTCTGGCTGCTGCTATGTGAAGGAAATGGGCAGTATGCTAAGGTCTGTGTCTTCCATAATTGTGTTGTGATTGTCCTTTTGGAGTATTAACATTCTGCAACCAGTCAGGACTGAATTCTTTCCATGAAACATTTCTGTTTGTAATTTATAATGGATGAGATAGCACTTCTTAACAAACACAAATGCCTGGGGAAAGTGATACATCTGCTTTGCATACAAAATATTATGATTATGCTCCATAGTTTAAATCAGAAATCTACTAAGGTCCATGCACTTCTCTGAAAGCAAAAATCTTCCTTGCCCTTTTCAGTTTTCAAACACCTCCATAGCTTTAATGATCTGGTATTGCTGAATAGTAGTTTAAGAAAAAGTCGCAAGATTACATTTTTCCTTGAATTTTCACATTGCTACATAGCCTCTTGTTATATGTCAGTGAATCTATAAAATCTTGGATTCAGTTGCTTTTTTTTGGAAATCACAGGAGGAAATACGTGTAAGCAAAGAATAGAATACTAAAGTTGTATTTTAATACTGCCAGTTTACTACAATTTAAGTTACTTTTGAAATGACAATATCATGGCACATCTTTCTAAGAAGTTAAAGAAATGGCTAAGATTTGATATAGGAAAGATATGGAAAAATGTAATGATTTTACTTAACATCATTTGTAATTTTACATGTTTCAAAAATTATATATCTGTAAAAAAGTCGTACTGTGCATTTATAGTGTTGACTGAGATTCATGTAAAATCTACAAGGTCTGAAACACATTTTTAATTATGACTTGGGTCATTCTTATATGTCGTCAAACATTTAGTTGTATTGTAATATGAAAGATAAATTTATTCTTCCTGGTAGAAACCTTCTTGGGAATCCCTGGTGCATTTGTTATATAGTGATAGCAGTCCTAGCCTATAGAGATTAGCTAAAGCTGTTTTGTCAGTGATTTTCATCTTGAATTATTTTGCTGGAAATGAAGACATTGAGTAAAGGATGGAAGTGGCTTGAAGAGCTAAGATTTTTTTGTTTGCTTGAGCTACAATTGGTTTAAGTTGATGAAAAAATTGTCTCAGGATTTATTATCATAGCCCTGTCTTTGAGAGAGCACATTTTTAAGCCTTTGTCAGAAATAGCATAATTAAAACCTTTTGCACCATTGAAATATGCTAGGGATCAGTGTGGAAGGAACAAAGCAATACATGCTGAATATGATGCTGAAGTGAATTCTTAGTGAAGTGTGAGTTCTTAGCTTCAGAGCTGACAAGATCAAGTTGTGATGAATTTCAAAAGCAGCTACCTAGAAGGTGAAGTGGTAGTATTTAAAGATCACTGGAGAAGCTTTGGTGAAGTAAATGACAAGTAATTTAGCAGAATAAAGGCTGAAAATAGTCAGAGTTTGGATAACTGATTCTAGTGCATAAGTAGATATAGAAAGCTGTAGGTTATATGTTGCATGAGTCTCAGGAATAAAGAAATGGGACACCAGACAATAAGTGGATGATAGGAGCAGGATTTATAGTAAGGTCATACATTGGTCTTCCTGTGATGGCAAAGAAGTTGCAGAAGTAACATGAATGTCCAAGATGTGTGGAAGCAGGTTATCCAGTGACCTAGAATGAAGTAGAGAGAAGCCAGGTGAGAATCTCAAGTGGTGCTGGTAAAGGAGAGGATACATGGAAAATGCATGGCTAACTAGCATGATGTGTCATAATGGGAGGTGGTAAAAATAGAAATATGAGTATATAAACTGGTTTGTGTGAAAACTAAAACTAAACTGTTATTTCATCTAGAGCTGCACTATTGCTCTGTTTAAAATTTAGTGTTTTGGATGACATACAACCATTTTATTGATTGTGTGGTATGTGCAAACAAATACAGAATCCAGGGTTTTAGGAAGTACTGCACAGTGCTTTCATTAATATACTGCTACAGTAATAATTGTCCCTAGTATGTAATTGACTCTATAGATCTCTTGTCATTTCTTACAATTTAATTGACAATCTAGATCTCATGATGTAATTGAATGACTTTCAGCGTCATCCTATTTCTTTAATTTACCATATAATCAAGTTAATGTTTCTTCTGCCTTGTACTGAATATAAATTAGAGTTATAGGGTCCATAAATTCAGGAATAGCAGTTGTCAGCCTGTAGTAAAGGGTGAAATTAGAGTGTTAAAAATTTTGATTTCATGTGTGTGCATAATCCAGTTTCTTCATGGAAAAAATGCAATGTTTTCTTCATTTTTAAATATTGTATTCATGCTATAATGCTTCTGAGCAGTCAGTTTAAAAACCAGTGAAGACAGAGTATTCAGACAGGGTGTCTCTAAATTACTTGGATATTAAAGAAAATGTTTGTTATATATATCTAAGAATACCTAAAAATTAAACAGTATATGTTAAAGAGGACAATAACTGGCTAAAAAGGCAACAGACCTCCCTGTTTAGTGTTCTCTAAGTTTATCAGGAGGAAATATTGGAAGTGTATTGGGAAAAAAATTGTAATTAGAAACGGAATAACAGTGTTAGAATTGTGAGGCAAAATGTTTTATATGTTATAGAATAGGGCAGGGTCAAAAAGTGTTTAGAGAGGGGAAAAGGTCTTTATGTATCTACCACCTTCATGAAATACACATACATGATTTTTGTCCAGGATTTAGTTTGCCTTTGCTACAGACTGACTTAATGCTTACTTAACATCTACCTCTGCAGTCAGATGTTTGCAAAACACCTGTTCCATTATTTTAAAAGCTGAAAAAAGACAAAAGCTTCCAAGTGCCCAAATCACTTCTAAAAATATGACTTAAGTTCCCAATTGATTTTTTCACATATTAACCAAATGTATGTATTAAGCTAGTGTTTCAAATAGCTTTTAATTAGTGAAAAGATTTTGTTTCTTGCAAAATAGCTTGCATTGTAAGTATATATCAACAAAACATATTAAATATCTAGAGGAGAAATTTTGTGAAATGTTTTGTGATGGAAGCAATATTGTAATAGCTGAAGCATCTGCAAGGAAAGACCTTTTAGGTAACTATATAGTTCAGAAAATAATTTATGGTTATTTTAAAAATTAAAAATGAAACAAAAGTCCTGTTGACTCAGTTATGTTTTGTGTATAAATTGTAATTTTCTTGTATCTCTTTCTTATCATAGAATGTTAACATAAATTTATTTCAATGAAATTATATTTTTAATGTTCTAGGGAAAAGTGAAAAAGAAACTGAACAAGACAAAACAGAACAAGGTAAGTCTGAAAGTAACATTCTGTTCTGAAATTCAAAACCATGCTTTTTGGGAGGATTGATTTAAATCAGATTAAAGAGTAGTGAAGCTTTGCTCCTGTACATCTTATGTAGGTAAACTGCAGTTGAATGAAAATCCAGAGGGCATGTGCTTTTACAGATAAACACTTGGTTGTTTCCAAGGCTGGCATCTATGCATGCCAATCAATCTTACCTGGTCATGGAATGGAATGATAGAATTGTTTAGGTTGGAAAAGACCTTCAAGGCCATCCAGTCCAACTCGTAACCTAACACTGAACCATGTCCCTAAGTAAGACATCCTTTAAATGCCACCAGGACAGCCTGGCAACCCTTTCAGTGAAAATTTTTTTCCTGATGTCCGATCTAAACCTGTCCAGGAGCAACTTGAGGCCATGGCCTCTTGTTCTGTCCCTTGTTATCTGGGGAAAGAGACCTCTACCTCAAGCCCCACCTCACTACAGCCTCCTTTCAGGGTGCTCTAGAGAGCAGTAAGGTCCCTCCTGAGTCTTCTCCAGGCTAAACACCCCCAAACACTCCCAGCTGCCGCATCAGATTTGTGCTCCAGACCCTTCACCAGCTCCATTGCTCTTCTCTGGATACAGTCCCAGGACCTCAATGTTTTTCTTGTAGTGAGGGGCCCAAAAATTGACTCCAGGATTTGAGTGCACCCTCACCAGTGCTGAGTACAGGGGGACAATAACCTCCCTGGTCCTGCTGGCCACACCATTTCTGATCCAGGCCAGGATGCCGTTGGCCTTCTTGGACACCCACCTGAGCACAGGCTGGCTCATGTTCAGTCAGCTGTTGACCAGCACCCCTGGGTGCTTTTCCAAAGGGCAGGTTTCCAGCCCTCTGCCCCATGCCTGTAGCATTGCATTGAGTCATGGGATGGTTGTGACAACTCCTGCTGTCTCAGGACTAAAATATTCAGTGTCATACTCCTAGTTTAGTGTTCTGGAGGTCAGAGTTCCACCAGGCTCCTTCTGCTTGTGGAGGCAAGAGGCAATGTGGGCTACCTGGCCCCTGGAGCTGGGTTCAGCACTGCCAGCTGTGCTAGGTGTGAAGAGACAGCTGACATGCAGATCAGTCCTTGCTGACACCATGATTGCCTAGTCTGTCTTAGGTTAGGTAGGAAGGTGCAGAGAGGTTAGATGGAAAAGAAGTGAGGTTTTGCTGAAGAGCATTGTGAATTTACTCTCCCTACAATGACATTTGTTCTTGGCCCCATACATTCCCTGTCACTGCACAAAATTTGCAAAACCTCCTTCACTGGGGTCATGGCTGGTTGCTGACAATGCCCAGGAACCTCAGGGTCTGTGCCAAGGGATTCAGTGACTCTACTCCTTTTTCATTCTGTTTCCATTTTCTGTGTGGCTGTTATTTTATATTTGAGTACTTAGGAATACTGCTTTTCCAATATTTTGGCATCGTTTATTTCGTTTGGTTCTGTATATTGGTATTTTTAAAATAAGTTTCTAGGACTGGCAAACTTTAAACTTTTTATTTAAGTATTAAATATGTCACATGTAAGCATTACATATAAAAAGTAAAAAAAAACTCAATTAAAACAACTCAGAAAGCTTGGCAATTATGGCTACATTTCCATTTATTAGCAGAGAATATCTTACTGCAATGAATTTACATACTTGATAGTAGAAAAAAAACTCACCACAATGTGCTGCTTTTACTGACCTGTTAGAACAGTATAATAAAATGGCATACAAGAGTCATCCAGTATGGCTAAAAAGCAGTCATAGGTAAAAATGCCAGCTTGTGTAAGAAATTTACTATTATGCAACATTACTTGCCAGAGTACAAGAACTTCAGGACATGAAAGTACGACAAAGTGGAACTATTTTCCTTTTCTGCCCTAGGTGCTTTGTGGTTTTGTTTCTTTTTAAACAGCAACTAGATAAATGCCACTGCAGATTATAGGATTTCTATAAGGTGGAAAAAGGGATGGTTTTATTTTCCAGGTTAAATGGATAGACTTTTTCATCCTACCAGGAAAAACAACCCTGCATTTTTTAAATGAACTTTGTTTATAGCTACACTGCTTGTGTGATTTTCATACAAGTTGAATTTTGTTGAACTTTTTTTTATAGTTTGAACTGTTTTAAGTTTCCTCTTGCAATATAAGTGGCTAGTCACAGAAAGTAGTATAAGGTCCTATTGATTTGGTTTATTTTAAATCAACCTAATAAGATGCAGCAATAAATTGATGAGATGTGTTATAAAATATACTGTACTGACTAGTATATGCAGGAAACTTGGAAATCTAAGGATTTGGGAATTTGAAACTTCATATTTGGCTTGGGTTTAGGGTTTGCTTCTGACTTTGAGAGTACATTCTGATGTGCAAGTCTGCATTTGTTTTGTGGTATTTGGAATACAAGCTCCAAAGAGCCTTCTGTGCAGAAAGTATTTAGAGCTTTGAGTAGCTCTTACAACATAAATACTTTTTACTGCTGCAGCCTTCGTTGTACTAAGTTAGAAAGTGTCCTAATAATTATGTAAATTTCAGTATTCAACAGTATTTCCTCAGGCTTATTGAAAGTCTTACTGAAAATTCTTTGATATTAACAAAATCCCCCTCTGGAAAGTCCTCTAAAGAAATGAAAATAAACTTGTTTCTAACATAGAGTTGCTTCAATGTTTCTCTGTTATGTTTAATCGAGGTGGATCCTTGTCCATAAGAATGTAATCAGACTTTATATTTAAACAAGTAATTGAAATGGGATGGGTATTCCAGGTGAATCTGAGATATAATTCTTTAAAAGGTTTCACAGGTATTGCAATGCAGGACATACATGCCACATCCATAAGGTATCTTTCCATCTGAGATAGTTTTAGTTTCTTTTGATCACATAGACAAAAAAACCCCCCAAACTTTAAGTAAGAAGCCTAATTTTTCTACTTTGGTTTATATTGGATACATGTTGAATATTCATTTACATTGATGAACAGATAGAAAAACTGAAAAAAATTATTTTCAGCTGGGAACATGTTTGTTTCATACGGTGAATTTCAGCATAGGTGCTATTATTATAAATAATAATTTTCCCTTTTCAAAACTGATAAAGCATGACAGTAAAAATGAATGCTGTTTGGCTGGAGCACTCAGTTGTGTTGCATTAGGGACAGGGGTACACTTAAGCCAGGCTTAGGACAGTGTCATTCCACATATGGTCCTGCCACTTGGTGTCATTTTGGTAGCAGGTCAGCATTCACCACTGTTTATTCTAGATTTACCTTTAAAGATATGTAGGATTCCACTGAGATACTAGTAGAGAGCTAATCTAAGGAGGCTAAACTGCTGTCCTTCTGACTAAGATCAGTTATCCCCTAAATTCCATTGGGAACCTTCACCAGAGCTCTGTTGTGTGGAGAAAGAGCTTACATGGTTAGCTCGTCTCCAGCATTGTCTCCTCGAGTCAGTGGGCTGAGTTCCACCCTTGCAGGCTCTACTTATGAGAGTATACATAGTACCTATTGATTTGCAGATTTGATACAGGCTACAATTAAATATCTGGGAGCTATGTGAAGAATGACCAAGATAGAAGTGTAATTGTCAAAGTCCAAGACTGCTGTATAACACCATTCTGAACTAAATATATAGGACATTGGAATATTACAGTGTATTTTTGAATAAAAAGTCAATGCAGAAATTTCTTTCTGATTTTGTCAAAGGATTGCTTGAGTCTAGTCCTTGAGCGAAGCCAAAAGTCTTAATGATGAAAGAGAGGTGAATGATAGAAATACATGCCAAAACCAAAATTATCATTCTGCTGTTGTTTCTTATGATCCACATCTAACCAACCAACCAACAATGATTCCATACAGAAAGCCCTGTAGAATACTTTTTACTGCAAGGGAAATTGTTCTGGAATAACTGAAGCTAAAGATTTATTATAGTCATTAGATTCCAGCTTTATTAGTCCCTAAAATGCCTCAGTTTTTATTGTCTGATTACTTCCCCAGATAAGTTGATTATAGTGGTTTTGCCTGTTCTACCAATACATTTTAGAAAGATCTTTTAATTATTATACTGCTCCTAGCTTTAAATTGTCTAGATGCAGTTTACTTTGGTTTATACCTTCTAAGTTATCATTTATAGAAGCCCATAAAACTAGTAGATAACTTACACTCTCTGTATCTCACCTAATGAGCTTCCCAAACAACAGGACAATGACAGGAGTTTTTCATCATCATCAAATTCTCATTCAAGTGTCCACTGAGAGGCAGCACAATTTCCAAAACTAATTTAGGTAATGATATGGGGCTAGTATCAGGAGGAAGGACAATTACTTGAGCAAATTTTGAATTCCAAGTAAAAGTCTACTAATATATGTGTATGTTTTTCAGAACATAATTGAAACTTAGAACTGGGAAGGTGTAGTATTGGTGGTGGATGATGAAGGGAATTAGTAAAACAAACAGTCATGAAATTAGAAAACAACTACAGACCGTGGTCATCTACTTGTCATTGTCCCACACTCAGAAGTTGCCATTTGCAAGTTGCCAAGAGCATTATTATTGAATTTGTGTTGCAGCAGGGATGGGAGGGTGTTTAGAAAACAGAACTTATGAATCCCCCTGGAAATTGGTTCCTTAGTTTTTCAAAGCTTAAGACAGAGAACTGACAGGAGGAGCCTTTGCTGCAAGTGACTTACAAGACTGCATCGCATTTGAAGGGGTTTTTATTTCAGATTAACTTTAGACATGGCATAACATAAGGAGACATAACTATATAGTTATAGCCTCTGCAATTAAATAATTATATCTTCTATTAAAACTTTATTTAAGACTCAAATAAAAAAATATAGAACAGTTTGGGTTGGAAAGGACCTTTAAAGACCATTTTGTCCAACCCCTGCATTGAGATCATTCAGTTTTCTGGCTAGTGGTAAGCAAAATATACAGTCAGTGGAGCAGGATTGTTCCAGTGTATTTTTCAAATCAGAAATTGGGGACCGTGTGTCCTCAAGGTGGCTGTAAAGATCAGCCTTTATCTTGAACCACTTGTAAAATAATTAAAACTGGAGTCCTAACTCCTCTGTTTTGCGTGTGAGAGATAGCAGATGTAAGATCATGGAAGCCTCCAGGAATGCTGCCTTAACATTATAATGACAATATGAATGAATCAATAAGCGAGTAAAAAAATCTAATTACAAGAACCAAACCACATTTATGAAGTGGTTTGTTAGGTAGGGAGTAGTGTCTTTCCATTCTCATGTTTTCTCCCCTAAGTCCACAGAGAGATTGTAATGTTATTGTCTTGCTGTTTCTGAGGAACTAGAAATCTCATTAAAGACATGTTTAACAAGAAATACTTATGCTAATATGTAATATGGACTCTCATAATCATAGACAGACCTCTGTCAATTGACTGTAAATCTTGCATCATTAGTTTCTGAAGACTGAAGCAGGACCATTTATCCTGTGAGGAAGGCAGCCTTCCCCCCAAAACTGCAAGTCAGACCAGCCAGGCTGACACTCATTGCTCTCACTGAACAGCCCAGGTTCAAAATGTCAGCAGTACTACTAATTATTACTAGTTAGTTACTAGTGACATTTCTATGAGTTTTTTCTCTATTCTTTTGGACTTAGGGTCATATGTAATCAAATTTTTGCCATGTACTGGTTATCTCTTTGTTTTCCTTGTTATCCATGTAAATTGCTTAACATAATTGTCTACTTGGTGTTTTATAAAGCTTTCCAACCTTGGGTTCTGCTCAGTTACACAGGAATTTACAGACATTTGATCATGTGGGGACATTTGTCTAGAAAGTCGAGAAAGTTTTAATTCCTTGATTATGGTATCTTCAGGCAGCTTCTCACATTACAAGTTACCAAGTATCAAGAAATATAATTCTGTGAATAAATCAACAGTTTGCAAAATTACTTTTCTGGTGCTGTTTGGATGGTTACTTAAAATGAAAAGATCTGCTTCAGATGAAGATTTAAAGAACTTGATTTTTTCAATGTTACTAGTGTTTTATTTATACAGAAAAAGCTAACAAGAGCAGTGGTAATGGAGATTGCTTTCTATCACAAGACTGTTTTTAATCACGTGGCATTTCTGAGATTATAGCACTGAAGTGAAATTTTGCATGGGGAAAGGTTTTGAAGCTTCAATATTCTGTTGCTGGGATTGGGCTAGGAGGAATCTCAGCTACTGTGATGACTGGCACAGTGAGCTTCTGTGGGGATTTCTTTGGTTGTCAAATGAGAGAGGGGAAGTTACCCGTGTCATTACAGTGTTGGCACTAAACACCTTGACATATAATAGCATATTACAGAAACTGTAGAACATTTGACTAAGTGGGACCCTAAAGCTTACTTTGTCTCTTTAGTTCATTGAGGGCCTTATCAGCTGTACGCATTGTTCTTGGCAGATGCTTACACATCCTGTTACTGCAAATTTTCAGTAATTAGAATTCCACAACTGCCCTCAGCAACCTGTTCTACTGTGCTTGCTTGGAGATAGTAGTTCCAGATGTTCAAGACAAATTTTCTGTTACAGTGATTTTAAGCCTTCTCTTCCTTATCCTATGATGATACAGAAAATAATGTATTCTTTTCATCTCTGTAGCTATGTTTTACAGAGTAGTGTGTATCTGTCTTCCCATGGCAAACTCTTCATTACTGCCTTTTTACCCTTTGTTCTTGCATATTGTTCCCCTCCCCACTCCAATTAAAGGCAAAATATTTTTAAACCAGTCTTAAAGAGTGATTCATTTATGTTCAATAATTTGGTTACTTGTACTTAATTTTGATGTGATTCCCTTGTGGTCTGAAGAGTATCTAGCAGTGTTTTCATTAGTAGTCAAAAAAAATTTCTCTGTCCCTTGCAGAAGTAAGGCTGTCACTGCTTTTGGTGATGACAAGGTGCTTTTCAACATAAAACCAAAATATGCCTGGTGTTCTAATTTTCATATGCCAAAGCAGTTACTTGGAATATTTCATCAAATTTCATTGGATGATATGACAGGCTATTAAGTTTACTGTACATTTAATGTAATACATTGTAATACATTGCTACTTCTATTTTTTTTTAATTCTGTGAGATATGAGATTGCTTGTCATCACTGGTAATTGCCTTGTGTCTCCAGCACAAGAACTAGCATAGAGTTTCTTCTAAGACTTCTTCCTAGCCTGCTGCTTTTTCAGTGGAAACTGTTTTCTCTAAGGAAGTCTTCAGGAATCTTATGACAGCAGTCCTAGATAGAATGCCTATTCTTGCATCCAAGGCTATTACTGAAAATCCTCAGTAGTATTCTTGAAAGTCCACAGTATGATATGTAAGAGGATTATTACCATTTTAATGTTCAACCTGATTTGGACTACAAACCAACCAAGCAGTTGTGTGATCATGCACGACTTCAGTGTCATGGTGAAATTTGTCATTGAAGAAAAATTACATATATTTTCCTCTGAAAATAGATAAGTTAACTTCTTTGTATCATTGAATTTAATATATTAGGTCGCATCTGCTAAAGGATTATTGCACTAGAAGGAGGCAATGGATAATTTATTAAAATACCCCTGCAGGGAGATAGCAGGCTATCTGGTTAATATAGAGGAATGCTTGATGGTTACACTGAAAGCTCCCTGGTGAATCCTTTAACATAGGAATAGAATGGGAGATGAAAATGATTGCTCCTTATATAATGTTTACTGTGTTATATTGGTGCCTAGCAGATGAATAATATTTATGTTAACAGCTCCTTTCCAGCTTTTTATATTGATCCCCTGCTGGTCTAGGGCTGATATATAATTGTACTGAAAATAGGAAAATACTTTTTTTTTGTAATGGAGAGTGGCAAATAGGTTCTTCCAACACATCACCCAAGCTGGACGTGAAAGGAAAGATATTGTATCTTTGTGCCACAGACTTGGAAGATTTTAATTTACTTTTTTTATTTACTTTTTTTCTGAGCTTAAATGAACTGCAGAGAGTATCCCACAGGCAATGGGAGCTTCTTGGGGACTGGGAAAGCTTCTTTCCTTTGCCTCAAAGGAACCTCACTGTTGCCATGCTTGCTGAGTTTGAGGACCAAATGACTATTTTCCATGAATGCTGAAAGCTAAAAAACTGACAAATAGCTGTCCTGTCTCACTGAAATACACTTCCTGTGTAGCTGGCCAACCTTAGATAAAGATTTTCATTCAGAATTAACATTTTTGTTGTAGTTTATGTTACTTATAGAGCAGAAACTAAACCAGGTGTTTGGTGGCAATACCCCATTGGAAGCTCCCCAGATACTGTACCCAGAGGAACTGACATGCCTCAGTTTTCTTGCTAACAACAAAGGACAGTTTCACATGGCAGCTGAGAGCAAAATGAACCCAAAAAGTTCTCAAGGTCGCTTGCTTTCATTGGTTACTTGAGTTGGTATTTCTGGGTTCTTCCACTTCTGCTGTTAAGCAAGCCAGGCCTTAGAAATAGCAATGGTTTCTTGTAAAACTGAGCTGGCATATTTTTAAAAAATAATAATAAAAAAACAAACACAAGACCCAACAAACCTTATGTGTTGTTCTTTTCAGGCCCAATGACATTATGTGAGAAACTTCTCACCATACCTGTCAGCCACTGTGGACTGAAGGTTTGGAGTGGAGGGATCCTCGCACTTGTAATAAGAGCTGTTTCTGTGAATTTTACTGGATTCAGGGGGTGTGAACACTTGGGACAGAGACAGTGCTGTGCTTCTTAAACATTATTATCATTAAATGCATGAAAAGGCAGTAAAGACATTGCTTTCCTATGAAATGGAGGATAGTAAATGAAGACAAAGACTAAGATCAGCGACAGATTGGAAAGCATTTCTCCTGCATCATCTATGGGCAATAAACAAAAGGCATTAAAAACATCTATATTATTAAGAAAAATGCTACTTTTGCTTGATTTCAAATCAGGTTGCAATAAAAAACTTGGAAGTATTTAGAAAAGCAAAACCAACGTATTAAACTATGCTGGTTTTGAGTTTATCCTGTAAAAGGAGTAAACTCCTAAATGTCAGACAAGTTTTGTTTTGGTTTTTTTTCTTCTTCGTGGTAGCTAATGTCATGAAAAGTTACAGTCCCTACTATTATAAGAGATTTATGTCAACAGAGATATAATAATACTAGTGCATTGCTGCTTTAGTACTTTTTGTTTATAAATTTTAATGCATTTTTTAATATTTAAAGTTTTATACAATCTTTGTGAATAAAAAAATGGAATTCAGTAGGATAGCTAAATTCTGTTCCCTTCCTGCTCCTGAAAAGCAATGGCATCTATTCAACTATGCATACCAGCACTGCAGAAAAGTTTAAAAAGGTAGTGTAAGTAAAACTCCACACAGAGCTGTCCGAGTTCAGCATTGAAAAGAACAGCAAAAGTCTTACACAGAAAGAAACAAAAGTAGTAAAGGTGGTTATTTTTCATTCTATACAGAAGAAGATCAGACTTATGACATCCTCTAATGATTGGATGGATTTAGTATTGGTTTAGCATTACCCAAGGCATTGGTCTTTCTCTGAAGCTTAACAAAGATGATGTGATTTCTCTGCCTAAAACTCTGTGTAGGATCAGAGT
This sequence comes from Acridotheres tristis, assembly GCA_037013685.1. Lineage (NCBI taxonomy): Eukaryota > Metazoa > Chordata > Aves > Passeriformes > Sturnidae > Acridotheres > Acridotheres tristis. The sequence goes on along the minus strand of CM072886.1, from coordinate 113,852,336 downwards.
CTCAGAGAGACAGTGTCATTTAATGAATCACAAGTACAGCTTCCAGTAGCATGAGGTGGCTCTTGTCATTCCTTATCAGTGCACTGAGGACTTGGGAAGCAGAATAAAATGTGGCTAGTTAGTAAACTTGTTATCCAAAATACTTGTTACAGCATTGCAGCAGATGATGTTAAACTGTAGGATGTTTGATTTAAACTTTACACATACCAGTTACAGTGTTCCCTATTTAAACTCCTACAAAACAAATAGTAATTTTACTTTTTCCATAGAGGGGGAAAAAGCAGCAATGCATGATTAAAGCAAAAAAAGATGTGCTATTAATTACAGATAAACATAACTTGTAGTTGTATCAGATAACATATATTTCCTCTACTTGTGTCAGAAAAAGTGGAATTTTTTTTTTCTGATGAAGTGCAAGTGCAGAGTTCTCAGTTGTAGCAAATGTAGAAGAAACCAGTTATCTGCGGTCATATCCTTTCAGTAGTGCACTTGCATTTTTTAACTGCTAGTATACTTAATGTAACCAGGTAGACATTGTTTAAGAGTAAACCACTATGAAGTAAATAGCTGTTTAAATCGACACCATTTACTTAAATTTGCTTCAAATGCAGTTTGCTTTACACAATTTATTTCAAGGCTGATTTGCCACATACTGCTGCCGCTCTACTGCTGTAGAAACTTGATCACTTAAAGGGGTCTTAACGCAACATTTCAATGTTGAATTTGTTTTCACCAGGTAGGTCAAGTACTTGACTTTTTAGGTCCCTCCTAACCTGAGAAACTATGATTTATATGAACTCATCTAATCACAGAATGGGTAAGGTTTGAAGAGACCACAGTGGATCATCTGGTCCAGCCTTCCTGCTCAAGCAGGGTCATCCTATGGCACATGGCATAGGATTGCATTCAGACAGTTCTTGAATATCTCCAGTGAGGGAGACTCTACAACATCTCTGGGCAATCTGTTCCAGTGCTTGGTGATCTGCACATTAAAGAAGCTCTTCCTCATGTTCAGGTGGAACTTCCCATGCATTAGTTTCTGCCTGTTTCCTCTTGTCCTATTGCTTGGCAGCACTGAGAAGAGCCTGGCTCCATCCCCTTGTCACCTACTCTTAAGATATTTATACACATTAATGAGGTCTCCTCTCAGTCATCACTTCTTGAGGCTGAACAGGCCGAGCTCCCTCAGCCTTTTCTCAAAAGAGAGATGCTCCAGTCGCTTAATCATCTTTATTGCATTCCACTGGACCCACTCCAGGAGTTCCATGTCTCTCTCTTGTCCTGAGGAGCCCAGAACTCCTCACAGCACTCCAGATGCAACCTCAGTAGTTGCTGAAGACAAAGCAGACATATATAGTCACAAATTTTGGAAATGACTAGTATGCCCTAATGATCGTGGAAAAATAACAGTTGCTTTTGCTCTTCCATGTCTATTGAACGACTTAAAAAAAATCCCTGACTGTAATGTGACAAAAAATGCTTTATTCTAAACTAAACTACCAAGTTACTCGATTTGAATGACTGAAGTTTGCTTTTTCATATAGGAGTTTGTGATTGTAATAAGTAAGAAGTCAGTTTCTTTTCAGTGTAATTTGAAACTGCCTTACTTGAAAATGATGCACTTTGCCAGCACAGTCCCTAGCTAAAATTTTCTCCAGACAATTGAAATGTGAAAGAAGTAATGAACTGTCTGTTTGCTAAATCTTCCAGCTAAAAAGAAGAAGAAGCCAAAGCTCTTAAACAAGTTTGATAAGACCATTAAAGCTGAACTAGATGCTGCAGAAAAACTACGTAAAAAAGTAAGTTTTAAATGTTTCACTCAGGACTGTAGGCAGTGGACAAAAAATGAGTAAATTAAAAACTTGGAAAAAGGGAGAATGAATTTTGGACTACTTTTTATGAAGTTAACTTTTTCAAATATTCAGTGTATATTTGTCCTTCAAGTTTAATTTCTGCTGTATAGTTTATCTTAAAGTTTTTTAAATTGTAAGTGTATGTCTGTTCATGTGTGTTTGCTCACTGTTAACCTTGAAGATATGTAGCTTAATCATTGAATTTCTGCTTAAATGGATCACATGGAACAGGGCTAGTTCTGTCCTGTCACTCTTGTACAGGTGATTCCTGAAGTCAAGTGCTACCAGAGAACTTTGTGTGTGTTAGCAGGGATCTCTCAGTAAGTGTTCTGATGTTCATGAGTGTTAGGTGCAGATCATTGAAGTAGCTGTTGTTTCTGTTGAGATTCTGTGTCCTGGGAGTGCCTCTGCTGCCCTAGAGCTGCTTAGAGGACAAAGCAGATGTTCCTGCTTCTCAGCAGGGGCAGAAAGACCTTAACATCAATCAGTCAAGTTGGGTAGTTCTGAATTTAATAACTTGACCATGGAAAACAAACAAAAAACCCCCAAGCTCTTCAGTTATCTCCCCTTATAGCTTCCAATTTTGTACTTTTATCTGAATATTTCAGTAAAGAATACTTTTGCAGATATGTCTGTTTTCCAGATGTGAGATTAAATAGTGAAGCAAGACTGTGGCTGTTAAAAATGAGGGATCTTAAGTCTTTTGAATGTAGTTCTTGTTAAAATTCTGATATGTGTCACAGATGGTCGTAGCACATAAACAACTGCAGGTCTTTGTTGTACCCTGGATTTTTCCCTCACAGTGTGTTGTTGTGGATGAGTCTACAGTATTTTCCTTAGAAAAACTGTAGTTATGATACTGTTCATCATGAGGGGTTTGCAGAGGGAAAATTTCCACCCATGTCTAGAATTTTCTTCCTACTCTCTATTATTTCTGATCTAGAATTTTTTATTAGCAGGAGGATCTTTACTTTTTTATACAGACAGGTTATTTTAATCTCAGCATTTTATCCAGTCAACAAAGTAAAGTATGAAAAACCAGGTTATTAATTTTAACCATGGAAAGTAGATTATATTGTTTCATAAATACTGACAATTAGTTTCTCGTATATAAAAAGGTAATCCAAACAAAAGTATGAGTGAAAGCTGTTGATTCAGTGTGCATTGTTTTATGTTTGTGCTTTAATTGTGAAACTAATGTATTATTAGGTCCTGCATCCTTCAGCATATTTATTAGAGGGAATTGCTGATAAATATCTCTGCTTTTCAGGGAAAAGTTGAAGAAGCTCTAAGGGCCTTTGAAGCATTAGTGAATCAATATCCACAAAGTCCTCGAGCAAGATATGGAAAAGCACAGGTACTTAGAAAAAAAAAAAATAGGTATTGAAAAAAGCTAAAATAAACATTTTGTTTTACCAATAGAGTTATAAACACCAGTTGGAATTAATTTATAAATTTATGGAGGTTTCCTAGGTAAAGAAAGAATCACGTGATATGTCATATTGCATCTCTTTCAGTCAACTGTCCTTCCCCAATTACTTTGGCAGATTTTGTGGAACTTCAGTAGGAAGTATTGTAAAAAACAAAAAAATAAGGTACATCCTGTAGATCTCAGGTGAATGGCATGAGATAAATACCAACTAATGGCCCAGTGCAGAAACAACAGGCAGAACCTACATACTATTTGCTGTAGCTGGTTAATCAACACATCTGTCAGCCTGGGATAAATGCTGGTTTTTTGCTCTAGTGGGAATAGAAAAGAGGATTTAGAGTTTTTAGAGAGAAAGAGTTAAAGCATAAAGAACACAAATTCTCAGGCAATGAGGCTTAATTAGCTTTACTTGTGAAGTGAATTATGTTTCGGGTGTTTCCCTTCAAAAAAAAAAAAAAACCAAACCAAAACCCAGAAGGCATTAGAAAATAATCTCTGCATTTATAATACTTTTAGGTTGTGTTGAGATGTCTCAAAAGGGAATAATCTTTGAATTTTCCTAAATAGTAGTATAATCCTGCTGCACTAGGAGTAATAGAAGACTCCTTGAACTCATATTAATCAGGATGAACAAAGTTAAGCCCTCACTGTAGGAAGGAAAGGTGCTTTTAGACAATTGATGAGGACCTTGGAGTCACAAGTTTCCAGTAGGTTAATAACAGTCATGCTAAAACCAAAGCTGTCATTATCCAAAAATCTATCACACAAGCACTAGATACACAGCAGACCAAATGTGCTCTCCGTGGTGATAGTCTGCCAAACTCTTTCCCTCTTTACAGTAGGAGACCACTTTGTTCATGCAAGTGATGAACTTATCTCTGTTAAGTTACACTTTTAGTATTTACCAGTTTTTAAAAATCTGCTCATTGCATCTAATAGAATATGCTTCCTGCCTCCTCAATGGCTTTAGGGAGAAGAGCCGATCACTGCAGCCAGTTGTGAAATTTATTCTCACTCTGAATTCCCATCTCAGTGACCCAACTTCATTTGTCCATTTACAGCAATTTGTAGTCAGCCACTACTACTTTAGTAATCCATGAAAGGTCAATACAGACCAAGATCTGAAGAAATAATTAGATGCATTTTCTGGGAGTGTGTAAAAACAATGATAAATTCATGTTCTGTAGCCTTTGAAGGTTCATACTAGTCATTTTACTGAACAGTTATATTAATATTACCAATGACAATTTTATTGAACCCAGTATGTATAACTTCAAGCTGTTTGAAGGAATAGGAGATGAATTATTAAGATTTGCATTGTAACACAGTATTATTTTTAAATGGGTATTCATACCAAAAAATTCATTTAAATTTGCTATTTCTTATCACTAACTAAAAGTAAAACTATAAAAAATAAGGCTAAAGGCCTTGAAGGTTAAAGAAGGTAAAAAATTCACCACAAAAGTGTACTTCTCCATTTGTTGAAGCATGAGCCAACATTACATGCTAATCTTGTAGATTCAATTCTTAATAAGACATGAAGATTGATTTTATTTTCCTAGATTTTTAAATGGCTCTAAAAGGCAACTGTTTTCCAAAAAAGTCTGCAAAATATTTCATTATTGGTGTGTTTTCCACAAATATGAGAATTTTTTATTTGATGTCTGAAATACACTTGAGCCAGATAAAATGATACTCTACAGAATTCATTAACATCTTTACAGTTGAAAAGAACAAGAGATAGGTTTTTAACCTCTTTATATGATTTATACTGGTGAAGTTATGCAGATTTTATGCTGACAATTTTTGCTTCTTTGTTACATATCTTTAATATTCTTTGCCCTGCAATTCCTTTGAAAATGGGAGAAATAAATTTCCCAGTGAATGTACATGAGAAAAAATAAGTTATTGCTTAAAACTGATTTCTGAGGTTGTCTCTGACAGCTGCTTGATGAACTGTTTGGCTGAGTAACCATATTTTGGCATTTCCAATACTAAGTTCGAAAGCAACTCAAGGAAAAAATTAAAGGACAGAAGTGCAAAAAGATTTCAGACACTTGCTATAACACACACAGATAACACAGATGAAGCAATTTTATTTAATGTGTGTATTTGATGCAACAATGAATGGAAATAGACCAACAAGAGCTTCTGCACCATCATGCTTGTGATACATCTGCTGTGGCTCTTGTCTCAAGAAAGAACATAAGCCAATAAATAGAGAAGTATTTGAGGAGAATGCATCTAACACCCGAAAATGTATGCATTTATATAGACAATTCAAAGTTAATCCTTTAAAAATTCTCCATTTGAGACATAGTCTTTTTCAGCTATGGAAGCAAAGTGTGAACACGATCTCACAGGTGAGATAGTCGCAGCTTCTGTTAGATTCATTGAAGCTGTAATTTTACTGTAGAAAGCTCATATATCCTTTGCTCTGCTTCTGGATTTGATGAACAAGTTTAAGTTTTGAAGGAGTTGTAGGGAGCATGTATACATTGATCCATTCTATCAATATATGCAAGGCAAAAGGCAATTCCTAACTCATTTTGCAAGAAAGAGTGTAAATAAACTTGTGAGAATAGATGAAAATGTTTGTTGGCGTGTTTTGATCTGTGTTTTGCTTCCAGAGTGAGGCTTAGTATACAAATAGTCCATAGGCAAAATTTTACATTTCTTCTGTGTTACTAAAGCAGATTGCTTCATCTGCTTTTGGAAGCAGAAACTATAAACTCTGCAAATATTAATTAAAAAATCTGTGTTAATGTATATTTTAGGTGCAAATTTTCTCGTACTTCTCATTTCAAACAGTTTGTAGGTAATGAGACTTAATGGTAATTTAGTGTGCTTTCCCATAAAGCACAACCCATAGTCTAACAATCTCATAGTTTGCCTGGTAAAAAAATAGTTGGTTTTAAGACTAACGGATTATTAGGTGTTCTAATAATGATTTTGTTATTCTTTCTAGTCTGAAGATGACTTAGCTGAGAAAATGAGAAGCAATGAGATGCTGCAACAAGCTATCAACACCTATGATGAGGTGGTTAGTCTGCCAAATGTCCCTTCAGACCTGATAAAACTGAGCTTGAAGCGAGAAGCTGACAGGCAGCAGTTCCTTGGTACGTTTTGAGGATGTCATAAAAATTACAAAAGTTGTCTGAGCAAGGATTTTGAGACATCACTAAGGATTTTAAAATGACAATTCCATTGAATTTTTGGTTGGACTTATCTTCCTAGTATCTTTAATGAAAACCATTTTTATGTTATTTAAATTTTTTCTAGGGAACCTAGTGTCTATTATTTAGGATAATAGTGCCTGTAGAAAGCTGCAGCAGATGTGATGAGAAGCTGTGATGATAGGTGGCCAAAAAATTTTATTGATAGACAAAGAAGAAACTTTTTCAGCTGAAGCTGAAGAAAATCAAGAGGAAATTATAAGCAGAGTAAACATACGCAGAATAAACTTTTAGTAAACATTGAGAAGGATGGAATTGTACACAGAAAGAACATCCCCAAGATTTAGGTTTAAATTCTAGTTTTAGATCTCAATACTGTGATGTATGAGAAGTGATGATTAGAATATGAGGCAAAATCAAGAGTTCTGTTCCCACAGGTTGGATTTTTAATATCAAGTTGTTTTGATCTTGCTTTTCCTTACCAAGACCTCATTTAGGAAGTCAAGGAACATGCTTCATTTTAAGCACATAAAGCATGATAAACTTCATAATGGAAGTAGAGCAGAACTATTACTTAACACTAGAAATTAATTTAATTTACATAACTAAGGTGAAGTTTATTATTATATGTTTACTTAGTTTTGTCCAGTGCTTTGCTATCTATGTATGATAGAGCAACCAAAGCTTAAATAATGTTACTTCTGCACCGTGAAGGGTTCTCCACAAGAGGCTGCCATAACACTGCGTGATTGCAGTGATTCCCTGAAATATTCCTGGTACAGCTACACCCACAGTGACAGCCAGGCAGCTGAATGTGCTCCTGCCTGCACAAGTTTTTCCCGGTTCTCCTTCCTGATTGTCAGTGGAAGTGGAGTGCTTGCCTCTGATTTGTGTTTCCTTGGATGTTGTGTAAATGTCTTGCTACTGTTTCTTATATCTGCACTGTAATTAAGTCTTGTTCGATCAAATCAGGTCGCATGAGGGGTTCCCTGGTTACTCTACAGAAATTAGTTCAGCTGTTTCCCAGTGAGACGTCATTCAAGAATGACCTTGGTGTTGGTTACCTCTTGATAGGAGATAACAGCAATGCTAAGAAAGTATATGAAGAGGTGAGTTTCCATTCTAGCCAAGGAAAATTATTGTTTACATTCCCGTATTCATTTCAAAGATTTATTGATTTAAACTTTCTTAGCTGTTAAATATGTCACATGAGATTTTGAACGGTTAATACAGATACAATTTTTTTTTCTAGTGCAGTTATCTTCTAATTTTAATTTATATTTTCTGATATTTTTCATACTAAGTTTGTCCTCATTGACAGGGGAATGCAGCTTATTTCCATATGCTTAATAATAATTTAACTCTTCTACCTTGTGGTGGTCAGGTTTGGAATATATTGACAGCACATCTAGATGTGTTGTATGTAATATGTAATGCATACTATAAATATATAAAAAAAATAATCGATCTTCAAGACAAGGCATAAGCCAGTTTCTCTACAGGAACAGCATTTCTAACCATGTGATCAAGTAGATCAGTACTCACAAAGCTATTTAACCTTAGGTTTTTAATCCTTTTATAAGCAGCTTAAAATCTGTTTTTCTTTCATGATGTTTATGGTGTGGACAATTCATTGGATTTATATTTCTGTCTTATAGCGTGGTTATCTGGCTGGGGAAACTTCGCTGCCAGGAAAGGCCACTCTGCTCCTGTGATCTAGAAACCCTGTTAACATCTGGAAGCCATCTGACAGATGTGGGGTCTGACATCATTGGTGGAGCACAAATTGTCACACCTGCCCAGGAATGGTCTTGTTGATGTTGGCACGCTTGTGGTGCTTCAGCAGGACAGGCTTGGTGGGGTGATTGTCTGGTTGTGGAGGCTAGAGAGGGATCAGCAGGATTAGTGCCACCTCCTGAGAATAAAGGCCTGATCTTCCATCCCCCACATCTGGGAGGCTGAAGAGCTTCTCATCTCTGATAGCTTCTCAAAGAGAAGGAGGATGTTCAGCCACATGGTTGAAAGAAGGAGCCAAACACTAGGAATACAATTTTTTTTTTTTTCGGACTTCTCTGGTAGTCTCAGATGTTGCCAGAATAATGTTTGCTTTGCTACTTTAGCTACTTTTTGGGTCCTTCCATAAAACATTTCTGTCTGATAACTTTTGGCTTGCTGTCAAAATTTCTCAGAGGATTGGAAATAATGGCTATTAAAGATAAAGATATTAAATAGATTGATATTTATTAAAGATACTAATGGCTATTAAGTTATTAAAGATTAGCGTTTATTAAACCAACCTGCTACTGCTAATTTGAGAAAACAAAAGCATACTCCTTTTGGCCAAGATTTTCCTGTGCAATTATTCAGTGTTTTATTGCAAACAACATAATTGTTAGAATTTCTCAATAATCACAGGGATTTTTTATACATGGAGAAAGGTTATCAGTTTGTTATATAATACTTTGATACTGAGTTTTATATACTTCAGAAGAAATATGTAGGGCTCTGATTAAGAACAGATATACAACTGGTGTCCTTTTAACATATTGTTTTCCATTCTTCTTTATCCAGTGTAAAACCCTGTTTTGCAGTTCACTAACACTGGAATAGAATAGAGACTAGTGATGTTCTGTCATTGTAAAAGGAGGACAAATAATTTTTTTTTTAAGACTTGGATTAATTTTTTCTTTAAATCATGGTGAGTTTGTCCATATTTTAGGTACTACTCAGGGTAAATTCCAACACAATAATGTAATTTTTTTGTTTTAATTCAGGATAAATTCACACTAAGGATTTCAAGAAAGAATACCCAAAGAAACAAGGAAAATCTCATGTATACCTGCTTTGGTTCTTGGTTCTACTGAAGGCTTCTTGCATGATTTTGGGCAGATTCCTTAGGGGATATATGGCCTGCTCTGGAGTGCTTTGCTCAGCTGTTGCAATGCATATTTAGAAAGTGCTTGAGCTCCTACCACAGGTGCTCAGGTTATCTGCATGGTAGAGAAAGGTGCAGACTGAGTAATGGTTCTGAGAGCCTCAAGGAGACATCTTGCTCTTCCCATGATTTTTGAAAAAACTGGGAAACTTCTGAAGTGTGACTAAGTCCTTCTCACTTGTGTAATCTTTTGATGCAAAAATGTTAAGAGAGCACAGAAAAGAGCATGAACTCAGTGCTCCAATATTTATGAATCTTGTGTTCTGTTTCCCACTGTAAGGATGGTCACGCATTTTATTCAGGTGTTCTTTAATGCAGAAAGCACAGCCATCTTAGAGTTCAATACACACCCTCAAGATAATATACCCCTTATTCAACATAAAATGTCAGCTTTTTCTTGATTTCCCTCTAGCCTTATTCACTGTTGTCTAAGTTCTTGTGTATGTGGTACTTGTTTCTGCTGCTCAGGAAAATTCCCAAGTAGTTAAACACTCTTCTCTGTGGAGGAACTTAAACTCCAAATTTCCCATTTCCTGGGAATCTGCTAGATTCATGGGGCAAATCTTTGCTTCCTGCTGTAACATTTCAATCTCAATGCAGTGTTACTGATCTGTATTAAGTATGCACTGAGCAGTGCCAGCAGATGAACACTTCTCAGGCACTGTTCCCTACATGGGATCACAGTAAATACCATTTCAGACCAGACTAACCTGAGCTGGCATCATCTCCAAAGAATTTAATAGAAGCCCAGGGAATCCTGGTGGATGAAAACTTTCTGCTTTTGCTTTACATTTAATAGCTGGTTTACTTATTTTCCAGTCAATTCTTATTTTTCTTTCCAAATTTGTTAGATATTAGCAGCTTATTTTAAAAGTCTTTAATATATAATTCTTCTTTTAGCTACAGAAGCAATGTGTCTAAACACTGAACTTCAGACTAAGAGAATTTTTGCTTCCAACTGTAGTGTGGTATAGTATAAATTGCCCAAAATACACTTTTCTAGTTTGTGTTGCCAGAATTTTTGCTGAACCACAGATGGAAAATCGCGTCCAGCTGGAGAGGATTTCAGTTTTGCCTCTAATATTAAATAATTTTCTTCTGAATATTGCACTTAGGGACATGGAAACATAATGTTAAGGGTAATCCTAGTAGAATTGAGAGATATGTGTATTTTCAAAGAAAGCATAACTTTAAAAGTAGTCCTGTAAAATTAGAACTATTTTTGGTTCAAACATCCACAGATTATAAAAAGATACAGTGAAAGAGAATATTTTAAGATTGGTTACTCAGCTAATAGCACTTTTTCTGCCTCCATGCTGAGGCATGTGTGCATGCAGCATTATAGAGAAATGCATAAGCCAGCTCTGATTGAGCTATCTCAGGTACCAAAACCAGAATATCCACATTAACACACTACTCTGCCCTGGCTAATTAGCCACTGATAGCCCCAGAGGTTAATTTCTATATTCATGATTAATATTTAATGGGCTTTGAGCAGTTTAGTAAAACTTATTTCTAAACATAATTAATATTGCATGCAGCAACAGCAACAGAGTAATACAATTTACATTAAATACTTCCAGTGTAATTTCTGCTGATTGTATCTCTTCTCTTCTCTTTAGGGGCTCTGAATGTAGATCATTCCTTAATGCAACTCGGCATAGTTTAAATGAACCGTAATACAGAAAATTCTATTCTGTCTTAATTAATCAGATAGCTTTATCCTATAGTTAAAGAAACTGTAACGAAATTATGTGGCTAATAAATATTTCTGTCAGTCATTTCATTTCACCCTGCAGGTACAGATTCTTGGATCAAAATAATTATACACCGAATGCTGTAGTCAAAATGCATAAGATGCAGAAGGTGGTGGTGTATTATACTAGGGATCAAGCTCATCCTTACTGTGGTACTTTTTCCTAATCATGTCTCGTACTATGGACTTCCAATAGATTCTCAAGTTGTTTGTTCCTTCATAGTAAATCTTTTCTGTGAAAAGTAAAGTGCTGCTTTTTTTAACTCATAACATTTTGTACCCTCATAGCTGTGATTTTTGATTTTGCTTGGCTGTAGTTGATGTGCGTAAGATTTGAGAAAAGGGAAAAATCGGTCCAGAAAACTTCTTATGATTTTGCTTGTAATTATTTTGATTGAAAAGTGATGTAAGACAGTGACTGGAAAAGGCAGAGGGAAATAACTATAATGTATGCAGCAGCTTTTTTATCCATAGCATAAGTTTAGTAGCTTCAAAAATGGATTTAGGCAAGAAAAATTGCTCATCTGTCTGTTGTTTTGTATTTAGCAGCTGTCTAGACATTCAGTGGATATTAGCCTCTGTAATTCCACTGCCTGCCAGGCTCCTGTGATGATCCTCACAGATTGAGGGTCTATCCTGATAAGACTGTCCACCCTTATTTTAAGGAGAGAAGAGGTGTAAAAACAGATTAACTTAACCATGTAATTGATACTGCATAAAGCTACAAATTATATTGAATATATACTTCATAGAAATGCAGAGCTGAAAAGTAGATCAAGACATTCTCTCTAATTTTTTTGCCCTTGGCTGAGGCAGACCAAATGCACTAAAGTTGTCTGACTTGTTGAGGCTGCATGTTTCAAAATTCAGGTTGGCAGCTTCACACCTCCTTCCCCTGAAACACCACCCCATACACTGATCCTTTCCTGCAGCTGTCCCTGTACTCACAAATCCTTCTCTTCCACAGTCCCCATGAAGTATCCATCTCTGGACAATTGCCCATGAGTTTCCCTTTTCTGGAAAATTAAGCCAGTTTGTAACTCAGATATGATCTGAATCTTGTTGAGGGCACAAAATCTTTTAGCTGAATTTGGCATGCTTGGTCTTGGTCAAAGACTGCAACACACTCTCTTCTATACAAGAATAATTTATCCATCACCTTCTAGTGCGAAAGCACATTGAGTCACTACTGCAGTAGACTTTTTATTACCTTCTTTCTCATGGCCAGAAAAGTGCACACTGTTCCAGAGAGTGCTTCAGTTCACCACTGTGCTGAGAGTGCCCTTGGTGTTCCAGGATTTGACATCCTCATCTCATGATGCTGGCATTACTTTGCAGCTTTTTCTCAATTGTAGTCATTATGCTTCAGTTATTTTCTCTTGCAAAAACTAGTTTGCCACCATTGGAAATCTATCCAATTTAAAACTATTTCAGGTATGTTTCTGTTGCAGATTTTTTTCAAGAGTATCTGCTTTCCTTCAGATTAGTCTAATCTGGAATAAATAACTTAAGTGATAATAGTGGGTTTAATTCTGTAATGTAGCATGCTATACCTCAAGAGGGAAGTGTAGAAAAGGACAGACAAGTGAAAAATAAAGCAATTTCTGTTGAAATAATTTTACTTCTGAGACTTCAAAGTTTGGCTTGTCTGGAGAAAGCACAAAAGTGGATGAGGAAAAGAAAGCACAGACAAGCCTGAGAATCAGTAATGGAAGAAAATACCATTGCATTAGTAAATAGTACTATATATACAGGTTTGTTAATTTGCATAGATTCATACAGGTGCATTTAATTCATTTTCTCTCAAACAGGTTCTAAGTCTGGCTCCAAATGATGGCTTTGCCAAAGTACATTATGGCTTCATCCTGAAGGCAGAAAACAAGATAGCAGAGAGCATACCTTATCTGCGGGTACGTTTTCACCCACAGTAAATGTTTTACCAGCAAAAAGTAGAATTGGAATGAATAAAATATGTCAGATTGGAAGTGCATTAATTACAAATCACTGCTTAAGCTATTTGTTGGAGTTATATTGGTGTATCACTGCTTATGATCTGGAAAAAACTTGTACATTGAAAATCGTCAATTCTTAAACATCAAGTACTTGTTTTATTAATGGTTAACCCGAAGCACAGAGGTATGAGCCTCAAATTTTTTTAAGGTTGGTAGTATGCTGCAAACCTAAGGTGCTTGAAAGATCCAGAGAAGACTTACATATACTTCTGAGTGTTTGGGAAGAAATACAAAAAAAAACCAACTCTGGTCTAGCTTTATAAAATGCTTCTGTATATGTTTACAGGGTCAGGGGCAAGTATCCATCTCTGAATATGCCTCTGTCTTGGAGGCACTGAGGGGAGAGACTGTGGGATTTGGAAAACTGGTAACATTTCATAATGACTTTCTGCTGACATATTGTATTCATTTATCTTAAATTCCAGGTTACCATGGTGGTTACATTTTGCACTAATTTCATAGCCTGTCTGTTGCATAGGATTGACATACTATTTACATTAATCAAATGAACTCTTTTAGAAATCCTATTGAAGTTTTCTTATACCTTTCATATTTATTTATTTATTTATTTTTAGGAAGGACTGGAGTCTGGTGACCCTGGCACAGATGATGGGCGTTTTTATTTTCATCTGGGTGATGCATTACAGAGAATGGGAGACAAAGAGGTACATGTTTAACATGCTCTTGCTTCAAAATCTAAATCTCTGAGTGGCTTCAGAATCCAGAAAAGCATTTAATGATGGGCTTCATGTTGAAAACAAGAGTACTCTAATTGCAACAACAATCCAGCATGCATGTGTAGAAGTCAAGATGATCAACAGCAAAAAATCTTTGTAGGCATTACAATACAATCTCTTAGCATCTCTTACTTTTGATTTAACTTAAAATGTTTAAGCTGGCATAGGGCAGCTTGAAACAAGGGACTAAAAATTTACAAGAATTTTAAATGTTTCTAAAATCTGTTTTCTGCTTATATCACTTACAACAGAGATTTTAATGAGAGTTAAAAGAGTCAACTACTTGTGTATTACTGTATAGAAGTACTTGTATGCCAGTGTTTTGTAAATCTTCCTTTCTTTCCAAGGAAAAAGCACCAATGAGTATGTGATAAAAGAGAATCATGAGAGGACTGAATGTGTGGGTTGAGTTATGAAATCTTTTCAATAACGAAACTAGCAAATCAATCAGGAAAACAGAAATTTGTACTATGTATCTGTTGAGTGGCCAACAAAAACAAACATATGACGCTGGAAGCCGTAAGAGTTTCTCTTTTGTATATTTGAAATCAAATTATACTGAAAGCAAAATTTAAATGTATGAATTACCATTATTGTCATGGTAGGAGAGCAAAGGACGTTTTTGAAGACTTTGATTAGTCATGAACTTTAATATGGGCATGAATTTAAAAACAACAGCAAAAAAAACCAAAACAACATTACAATTCCTTGGTGGGAAATATCAAAAGAATAGGCATTAAAAATCAGAGTAGAAATAGCCGTGAAAATCACAGCTTTTTAATTACTTACCTAGTAATGTGTACAATATTAATACCTAAAAATCTGTAAAAAGTGCTGAGCTCTTTAATGCTGTGGCCAAGTCTGTAGGTGGATCTCCAGTATATGAACTGTAGACAAGTGGGCTGAGATGAAGCCTCTGCATGTGATCTTTCTCAAGCCTAGTTCATCAGGTTAGGTTTTTTTAATAATTCATGGAACTATTATTACAATACTTTATACGTACAGTAGATCTAGAACAGTGAAATGTAATTCCTGAATTTTAAGTTAGATTGCCTTCCCTGCAATACTCTTCCAATGAGATTTTTTTAAATTGTTAATTTATAAGTGAGAATTAGTTTACCTCATTTTACTTAGAAACACATGGACACACAGACACACACACAGAGTCTGCTATCACACTCTATCTACCTCTGTCTCCTTCTCTCAAATCCCTTTACATTTCCATGGGACATTCTGGGTTGAGTTGCTGAGCCTAGAACATCCCATTGCTATGTTTGACTAAAGATACCACACAGATGTAATTAGTGTGTATCATCTTTAACCCCAGGATAATTATGTGTTTAGAGAGTTAATGGCCAAATCTGCTGTAGAAAAAGTTTAATTAATGATAAATGAACTTCTTGGGATAGTATCAGTGGAAAGTCCGTTGTTCAGCTAAATTTTTCTCACTGACCTTGCTAGACTTACTGAATTTCAAGATTTAATCAAGGAAACAGATCAATATTTAAGTGACATGTGAAATTGCTATCATTGAAAGTTTGTTGAAAGGAGATATTAATCTATTAGAGCTAAATTAGGAGTTATGAATGTGGCCTTGGGAAGTGTTAGGGAAACAGTATTGAGTATGCCCTTTCCAGCCATAATTTGATAAAATGCCATATTGGCTTAAGAAAAGAGAAATTAAAAGTGTGGAATTATATTACAGAACAAGTAACTTTTGACACAATGTATAAACTGAGTGCATCTCAAATAATTTCTGTCCTGGAAAAGAGCTACACTGTTGTAGCTGTCCGTGTTCTACTGCCAAGACCTTCATGGGGAAAGAAACGTTTCTCACTGAGTCTGGGAATGGAAAGGATGAGTGAGACAGCCTAACCCTATTCCATCCTGGTAAAGGCAACTTCCATAGCACAATTCTTCTAATAAATAAAGATTAAATGTGTTATACATCGTAATTATAGCTGATGTGTCTTAAAGAGCAGCAATATTCATACTCATCACTCAGGGGCTGAAACAAGTAATTCATTCCCTTTATCATTTGGGCTAACTCCAGACTTTGCAAATGAATGCAGGCAGTCAGCATGGACAATCCATTGATACCTCACTGGTGTTACAACTTTGGGGAACAAATGTTGTAAATTCCAGTTCAGACAGTTAACCAAGAAAACATCAAAATTTAAAGATTTTTTTTTTTTGACCCATGCACAATTTTACTGAGCTTCTCTAGGGAGAAAACGATGACAGTTTATATATGATCTTCTGTTACTCTGTTCATCCACATTACTTTTGTGTACTTAAATAAACACTGTAAGGCAACAATTGCATTGCAGACTTCCCTCCATACTTTGGGAGAGTTATCAAGATCAGAGTACCACATTTTTTAAAAAAACTTAAAGAAAATTTACAGACTCTCGTCAAGGACTCCGGCCAGTTTCTGTTCAACTCAAGGATTGCTATCTGCTTCAGTCCCTCTGCTCTGGAATTACTGTTCTCATATATCCCTATTTAACTGTCCTGTTTTTTGTAGTTTGTGTTGTTTTGGGGGGGTTGTTTGTTTATTTGATTTTATTAAATTGTGTTGTCTGAAATATTGCAGCTGTAGCAGCAATGCCGGGCAGGAAGGAGGCAGCTCTGTATGTGCATATTGCATATCTTCTCTGCATATGGTTTGTCACAGTACTACAAATGCTGGATCTTTTCTTCCCAAGCATCTCATTTTCTTTCTTTGCATTTTGCTGAGTAAAACAAGTTGTTTAAAGGGAGAGTAAAGGTCCAGTATTAACTTCAGTAGGTTCTGTCATGTGATCAATTTTGATGTGGCAAAAAATACTTGAAGAAACTCAAGTGCATTTAAGTATTAGATAATTAACACTTTAGATCTGCAAAGTCATCATTGTTTTCCTTATCACAGCATCTCCACTGGCAGCAGCAGACAGTCATCTTTAATTTGTAGGTAGAGGACTAAAACAGAGAAAATGAAATTGACCCAGATGAGAAACAATTGGATATTCCATGTCCAAGGACATGAATTACTGGCCCATATTTGATGTGAATGGTTGTGAGCAGATTATCTTGTTTTTATAATGTTGGACTGGACTCTCCTGGCCAACTGATCTATTTTGTTATTTGGGTTTTTTTGTTTATTTGTGGCTTTCTTTCCTTGAAGTATTCATTAGTACATTTTATTAAAAGAATAACCCCAACATCCAAAGAGAGAGTCTTCTACCTTGCCAGAAAGTGTTACTTTTTTCTGTAGGAGCTTGGCTAATGTGAATTTGCAATGTTTTAGGCATACAAGTGGTATGAACTTGGGTACCAAAGAGGTCACTTTGCATCAGTTTGGCAGCGCTCCCTCTACAATGTCAAGGGACTGAAAGCTCAGCCTTGGTGGACAGCAAGGGAAACTGGATATACAGAACTGGTGAAGGTAAGGCTACATGATACTTTTGTTTTTATTAAAATTATAGCTATAATTTCAGTCACTAAGCAGAGAAAATGCTAATCAATAAGGTCAGAACTACTGTCTGTGAATTCCAGATACCACTGTCAGACTGAGCACAAGACTTAAGTAAAATACTGTAAAATAAGCTTAGACTTTTTCAAATTTGAGAATGGGGACAGGATAGCTGAAATTATTAATAAATACAAAATTTGCATGCATGCATCTCAAGTGAAAAATGACATCACAATTTGGTAATGTCTGGAACACCCATTGTGAATTTTTAATTGGTCAGGAAAGGCTGTGCTTTTGAGCCCTGGTGTAATATTTAGTGACTTTGGAAGCTTTTAATTGCATGAGAGAAGCAAGTGTAGATTTCCAGTGATGGATTTAACAGAAGATAATAATGCAGAATTTAAATTCTTTTAAAGGTTTTTTATTTATTTAATGCAAGGCAAGTAGTGCCTTGTTGTTCATAACAATAGCTTTTCTTTCCAAAATTGTATTGTTTTTATTAATTTATTATAATTCTAATATAAATTCCTAGAAAATTTAAAAATTAGGAAGAGCATTTTTTCCTGTATGTTTCAGTCATTGGTATGTGGTTTAGAGAAACCATTATGGATAAATAATTTAAACCCCAAAAAGTATATTTGTAAGGAACAAATTTCTTCAGAGTGGTTATTTCTTTATACTTAGTTACATAGCATGTGTTAAAAAAACACTATGGAAGGGTGGTTATTTAAAAACAAAATTAGTTTAAAAAGGAAGATTGTTCTTTCTTATGGTTTTGATGGCAACAAAAATAAGGCTAGAAATTTAGATTAAAGTGTGATTCTCCAATGTAATCTCAGCCACACCAAAAAGCAGTGAGCTTTATGGAGTAACACATGAAATGTGCTCATATAGAACTAAATCTTAGGTGTGTGGCAATGGATGCTTCTTGCCATAAAAGATATGGAGAAACTGGGAACTTCTTCATATGTTTCTGTCAAACAAAAAGGAAATATATATATATGATTTGGTTGGTGTGTTAGAGCTACATGCAGTGTTGTTTTACAGTTCCTTAAGTGTAAACCTTTCAGATTCCTGTGTCACAGAAGATAATGATCCATTTACCCTTGGCATGAGTCAGCTTTGAAGGGTGAAAGAATTTAGCTGATGTTATCAAATGGCCAGAGCTTCACCTTGGAGGGGCTTTTTTCAGATGAATCAGGCCATATATGGAGGCCTTGGTTTGGATCAGCATCTTGAGTGGCTCCTAGAAGAGCTGCTCAGAAAACCAGCAAGGATAAAAATCACCCCTGACACCCACAGTACAATTGCCTCTCTGGAATTCAATAATATATTTTCATTCCAATCATTTGGTGGTATATATTTTAGCTGTTTTATTAGCAATATGCCAGTGAATCTAGATTAAATTGTGATTGTTAATTTACTTGCACAGGTATCATAATTTGGGAGTAATAAGATTTACATTCTTTAAGATAATTCTCACAGCTTAAAGTGTGAAGCCAAAATGTAGTTATATGCATCAGGACAAATATTTGTATTGTTGATTTTTTGTAACTCAAGAAAGTACTTGAAGTTTTGAAAGAAAGCAGGTTTGATTTTAATTACATACAGTGCTTCAAGCAAGATTAGAAGTAGTATTCTTCAGGAAGTAGCAAAAAAGTATTGATGACATTAGCTTTCTAATTTCTGCAGTACTCCAACTTTTGTACATGGTTTAGTTAAAAAAATTATTTCCCCTTCTCACAGAGCAAAAACCAATCAACAGTTATTTGCTACTACTTCACTTCATTACATGTTTGCCAATCACAGTGGTGGAATTCAATAGGGATGTATACACAGCACTGGAGGCCCTGACCCTCTATCTGAATTTCTCTGCTTATTACATGGGAATGAACTATTTTCAATAATTTGGTATCTTAATAATGCTAACTGAGCACTTATTTGGGGCTGGGGCAGTAGGGAAGCTGAACTCTCTTTGGTTCATTCCATTAACCAACAGAGCTGTGGTCAGTGGCATCTTATAGCACAGACCTGGCTTGATTTTCTTAAAAAGGGTCATCTAGTTTCTTGAGCCTAGAGATGGAGATGTGAAATTTTGATATTGTCTTGCCTTTTCCACAGAAAACCTAAAGATAAAATTGACTTTTTTCAGTATTTCCAGTTTAATAACTTCTTATGAGGGGCATTCAGCTTAACTAGCTGTAATCATACAGATGTAAGACATAGTGTCCATGCTAGTGGCATTGTTTGCAAGTGGAAAAAAAGGGGTATTTCCACAGGATGATTCATTTTTATGATGCTAAATAATTGTCTAAGCATGGCATGACTCCTTGTCTGGTGTTAACTGTCATACTGCTTTCCTTAAAAAAATGGGTCCTGATGCTTAACTTCCTGATGGGTAAGGGTCAAAAAAGACAACCTCATACTTTATCTGTTTTAATATTACCTACTTGCCTGGATGTCTTAAGGAAGAGGGTTTTGGGTTGGGCTTCTTTTTCCTGGGGGGAGGCAGGGAAGACTGATAATATCTCAGTAACACTTATCAGGACATGGTAGATCTTAATTGGTGGAACTGTGCTGAAGGGAAGTAGGTTTTTGAATCTTTCTGCAGCTCTCTGAGACTTAATATGTTCCCTTGGAAGAACAGGGAGAGGCACATGATTTCTTAGGGAGAAGAAAATATAAACATTTATATTGGAAGGGTTCGGTGAGTGATTTATGTAGAGATGTTCTGCTAATTTCCTGATTTACAGTATTTTAGGCCTTTGCATCTGGGAATTCAAGAAACTGTCTACTTCTTTTGATCTCAGCTGAAAGGAAATCTTACTTTTATCTTTGAAAACCTGTCCTTTTCCCTCAGGACAATTAGCTTTCCTCAGCCAGTCTTACGGAGCCATTGCATCTTTCTTCAGTACCTTCTGTAGAACCTCATTTATAGCATTATTCTATTCTGGTGCTCATTTAAAAAGTATTAAAGAGATACAATGGTGTTGAATCCTAGAGACTTTTCACTGGTCTGAAATTAATATGTAGGCAATGACTTAAGTAACTTTGTCCTTTCTGCATGTTATGTCCTTTGACTTTTGGAAAGGACCCAGATGATGCTTTGCCAGTAATTTACTACAGTGAATAGCTGATTGATTAAAGTAGATCTTGTATTGTTGCTTTTCTCTGATGCCTTAGATTTTATTAATTAAAGTTTCAAGTGCAGCAAGAAAAATGCAGAAACACAATGAAAGTATTGGCAACAGCACATATCTTTATAGTTTTCCTTAGGTTAACAGCTGGGCTTTGATGGTTTAGGTAATAATTGCTAAACATTTATAGTCAAGGGAGAAATCAAATTGAAATGTGTATTTAAAGTGTGGTTAGATGCTTTAAGGCAAGAATTGTGTTGAAAAGAGCAAAAATGATACATACAAGTGATGATGTTTAAGCTCTGTGAGTGATTGAACGGGTGCAAGGAATCTATTTTAAACAATTTAAAACACTGCCCCTTGCTTGGAGGTTATCAGCATTACTCAGTGGAGATGTGGTTCGTGAATGCTTTCCTATTCTGTTTCAATAACAACGTGTGAATGCTTTCCTATTCTGTTTCAATAACAAAGTGAAGTACATTAAACTCTTCACCACTATATTTTATTTTCTAGTTCAGTGGATTAGAATGGATGTGTGGTCAGTAGTTATGCCTCACATGAAGGGTAGCAGCCTCTTAATCTCTTCCTGTTTCATTTATAACCACGCATTGAAAGGGCTTGACAGCACAGAGTAAAGACACTTTCAATATAATAGTCTCACATAAAAACCTGCAATATTAAAAAATCCCTGTTTAAATAAAATCTACATTGTTGCCAGATGTACAGCAACTGTAAACTTCAGTTGTTATTAAGAACTGTATTTAAAAAGCCATATGGAGGTTTATGGGAATCAGCTGCTAGCAAGCAAATACATATGCTCCCAGTGCTGGTTGCCTCCTGATTTTTCACTTGTAATCAGGATACTGCATCAAATATAATATGAATGTTTTGTTCTAACCTGGAGCTTGAATCCTTATGTATGACAGAGCCATAAGTGTATTTAACCTTTTTCCTGTAGATACCAGCTCTTGGATCATGAGCTGTAAGTCCAAGTCCTGGACTTAATCATTTTGCTTTAATGTTTTTTTGTGTTCTTACTATTCAAAGTATCCCTGAGTGTCTGTAATATCAGGGAGACCAAGGCTGCATGGTGCTTGAACTCCCCATTTATTTCTCTCTAGGAGTTGTCTGTTGGTCATTATAAAGCACTGTCAGTATGTTTTACAGATAGGGGTCTATGTTTTCAGGACAGAAACCTTATTGATTTCTGAGCAATTTATGTCTAAAACCGTTGAGGATTTAGTTCAAAATTGATGAGATGTATTCAAATAAATTTCTATCTAACATGTTGGGGAGGAAGCCTTTAAACACAAGGATAAACACTCACATTTATAGGTTAACCCTCAACCTGTGGCACTTGAGAGCGAGTAGAGGTGACAGAGCAGCTGTTGCCCACGATGCCTTGGACCACCAGTGCTCTTCATGCATCATCTTGTCTGCATGGATGAATGTTCCCTCTTACTTTTTTCAGCTGAGGGAGTAGGAGGAGTTTGAGGAAGCACAGAAGAACTTGTATGTCTTTTAAAGTTTTCCAGTTTTGTAGCTCTATATCACTTTAAACTGAGGCTGGAGTGAGTGTAGGTCATTCTTTTCTTCCTCTTCTCCAGCCAGTGCAAAACCAGGTACTCAAGCTGGCATTTCTTTTTGTAGGTAGGGTGGTGCTGAATAAGTAGCAGTACTGTTCTCGTATACATTTTTGATTAGGTGGAAATTTTGATTCTTTTTTTTTGTACCCTACATTTTGGAAAAGTCAGTTTTCCAAAGATATTCTAAAAAAAACAAAAAAACCCAACCCCAGAACAACTCTCTGCATTTTTACTTAATGCCAACTATTAAATGAGTGTTATAGAAACCATTAATGAGGGAGAATAATATGAAGGCACTAGGAAAAATAAGTGTTCTTCCCCATTTTTTGATAAGTGAGAGAAAAAACCAATTTGTTATGATAGAGATTACTACAATAACAGAAATGAAAATCATATTTTCATACATTTTAGCCTAGCTAAAATTGTTCTAGTGGGAGAAAGTAGCTGTGTTATAGACAATATGTTCTAGCCAAAGTTTGTTTTGTTGAGCCTTTTATGATCTAGCAATATAAACCTATTTTGCCAGATCAACTTTTCCTTTACGTAACAAAAAACTCAAGTGGAAAATGCAACTGTTTAATTTACATGAGGATGGCTAATAAAAATTGGAAGTTTTAAGACTAAAAGGGGGCACTTTTATCACCTAGTCTGCTCTGTGTTATAGAGACTTTTGAGTTTTATTCATCATATAAGGACATAGTGTGGGAACATACCATAGCTTATTTCAGTGTGAAATGGATTGAAAATATCTTACAGAAATGCATTGTTCAAGAGCACAAAGGAAAAATGAAAACTATTCACCCAAAATAAGGTTTAGTGAGAAAAGTAAGCTGCTGGGAAATTGAAGTTACTTTTATCCAGATTCATTGTTATACTGTGGGTTTTCCATTTATATTGCTATAACATTAAAATGATTTATTATTGGTACAATAAAAGATTTCCTAAGCTATCTGATTTTTCCAAATGTAATGCCGTAAGGCGTCAGAGAACAGAAATTTTAATTCTGCTATTTTGTGGGTTTGTATGTACGAAGTGTAAGGCAGCTCACACATTCTTAATGGTTGTGCCCATAAATGATCACCTGGCATTTCAAACTGTATATGATTTTTGCAATAGCATCAACACATGCAAGTGAATCTCAAGCCTTTTTGAAGGTGTAAATCATAAATTTCAACTCAAGTGGTGTGTTCAAATTTGGCCTCTTTGGTCTGTAATTTTCTGCCCACACCTGGAGTTCTAGGTTATGTGAGTGGTTTTCCAGTTTCAGGTATGATTCCAGGTCACATGCATTTAGGAAGATCAATGTATTTAGCTTGCAATACAAAATGATCACTTAAAGAGCCCTTAGGCTCATCAAAAAGCAAGTCAAAGTGAGGCCTTATCTGCAAAGAGGCTGGCTATTGTTGAAATCTTACAATCCCAATGTAATCGAATCCGAACACTGGTGTGAAAGTTATTTTTCCTGCCTTAACATGTCAGAATGGAATTTAAAGCAACTTGATAATAACGACAAACACTTTCTTTTATTGCTTTTAAATAAAAAAAATAAAGTTAATAATGGCAGAAAAAATTAAAAATTGTTCTAAAGTCAAACACAGTAATTTCTCAATGCAGTAACATGGTTCTCACAACAGTCCTTAGAGAAAAACTGGAAGCTCATTCGGGATGAGGGTCTTGCTGTGATGGATAAAAAAAGAAGCCTCTTCCTGCCTGAAGATGAGAACCTACGGGAAAAAGGAGACTGGAGCCAGTTTACCTTATGGCAACAAGGTAAAACATTCTGTATTTCTTCTCTTACCTCAATTTCATGATCTCAGGTTAACATAATGTAATAAGGAGTAGCAACACAGCTTTTTTTAGAACTATTTTTATAGTCAGTATGTAGAGAGGAATGGAACTGATAAAACAATGTTCAGGACCCCTGTGACAATGAACAGGAGTCCTTTATTCTAAACCATGTTGTCCCCAAATATTTCCAAGTGTCCCTTGACTAGGGTAACTGTTCAATGGGTGTTCTCCTGTTCTGGCAAGGCTGCCAACTCTTTACCTGGTAATGCATAGTACAGATCAGCCTGAGGGAAGATGGGGATCTGGGAAAAGGCACATCCTCAGTTCTGTGTTGCCACCTAGGGGAGATCTGTCATTCAGATACAGTATGAGCAAAAGAATATAACTCTAATAAGCCTGCTACCCTGCCCCTGAGCTGTGCACTGGGAGGCCCTACTCTTGGAATGACCTTAAATTTTATAAAACTTAAAAAGATATGAAAGAATACTGTAAAATAAAATATTGAAAGCAATTTGTATCAAAATGTAATCTAGTGTTGAAATGTTGTGCTACTGGGGGCATTTTAAATCTTTTTTTCCCTATGCATCCACATTAGTGATTATGTTTAAAATAACACTTTTTAAATGGTAGAAAGCCTGGTGTTCACAAATAATGTAAAAATAAAATGTGTAGACTGCTATGATATTACAACATGTAATTACAACAGGTTGCACAGTCTGTAAAATGGGAATAGTAATATTTACCTGTCTCTCAGTGTCAGATCTTTGGCAGCTTTGTTGCATTTCTGCAAAGCAGAAAATTGGAAATGTTCATTCATTGCTCTTACCAATGCTCTATCCATTATTTTCACTAGGAAGAAAAAATGAGAATGCTTGTAAAAGTGTTCCGAAAACATGTGCTTTATTGGAAAGATTCCCAGAAGCTACTGGCTGCAGAAGAGGGCAGGTACCTGGCAAATTTCTTCGTTTTTGCAAATTCATAATTCAGAGAGCAGGTGATTTTGAGGAATAGAGGGACATGTATAGAGGAATGCATAATCTTGGTATATTTAATGATGCCTCAAGCACATGATAAACTTAGCAATTAAAATATGCCCTATTTTAGCTGTCAGCAAATACCAGGTGAAATATGTTAGCTGAAGCCTTTCTATGGACTCTTTAGTTGAGCCAGTTTCCCTTGTGTTTCCTGGGAGCCCATGGTAGGTAAGTTGCTGTTTGCCATGGGTCAACCAATACTTAATGCCTTACTAAACCTCAGCCTGAAGGGACCTGATCTGACTCACAGTCTAACTGTGCTTTGAGCAGGAGGTTGGATTAGGGCCTTTCTAACCTGAGCTTTTCTTTTTGTTCCAGTCTGAACCTAACTTTACATGGCTAATTTAGTGAGACAAATGAGAGAGATAAACTTCACCTGTCTACCCCAGCCTGGCTGCATTAGACAGAGGGAGAATCACCTTGTGGAAGGCAAATAGTGCTGCCACATAGTTCTTTCCTGAAGGTATAGGAAAGAAATTTTACATCCATAAGTGTGGGTACCAATAAAATTTGTTTCAAGTGCCTACAATGACTATTCAGCTATCAGTTAACATCGTTTAATCATGCAGTGATTATGTGGGTCAATACACATGCAGTGGTTCTGTAGGACATAAGTTTTCATTTTTTTCCAAGTTTTTCTATTTTGTCTATGACTACATGAGAATATCCTTCACATGCCAAAATTAAAGGTGCAGAAGTTGAAAAGCATAGTGGTAATGTAGCCCTAATTCAGACCGTTGAGTGTATGTGTTCATCTTTTTTACTAGTCCCTTGCTTTTGATGTGCAGAACTACACTGGGTGGCTACTGCTGTGGGAATGAACAAGGCTGTTGTTTCATTGATTGGTTGCAAAGGCTGGTTATAGTGAATATAACTGATGAGAAGTCATCACACTCAATGTGGCTACAAGAAAACTGCTCTCAGTTGCATCCAGTGCCAAAGTGGATCTGATCAGAGGGTCATTCAGAGCAGATTCTCTTGGAAAGCTACTGTTTTGTTCATAATTTCTTGGTGCCCTACATGTTATCACCACAATATGGTTTGCAGAAATGTTGAATACTTACAGCTGTAGCTATAGTCACATGTTTTGAACACATATATGTAAAATAATCTGAAAAGTCGTGCTCTAGAAGTCTAAAGTATTACATCGACTATTATGAGATGCCTAGGGCAATTTTAATTTTATGCTAGCCATGACTCAGATGTTACTGTGAAAATAAAATATCAGCTCATCCCTATTCACACATGGAAGCACTGGTAAGCAACGGGAACAAACACAATCAGAAAATAAGGAATTCTGTGGTGGATAGACTATTTGGATGCTTTGGTCACCTCATGTAGTGACAAAGATAAAAGAAATCCTTAGTGCTGCTGAGACACTGTATAGACAATAGGAAATGATCAATATTATAACATTCTTCTTAAAAATAGCAGTGAACTAAAAGTATCACAGCTAGTTTTAATTCTGGACCTTTCTTACATTGCAAACATAGTACAACTATGTTGTACTAGTTTAGAACAATTTCTCTATCACACTTGAGCACAGCATGCAGATATAATTCACAGGCATATCCAGGCTGATCTGCATGGGCAGATAATGTGCATGACAGCAATCAATCTTCAGTGCTGGCATGTTAGCATTACTGAAATGGTTTCTCTCAGATATTAGGAAGCGTGGCCAGTTGTTTGCATTGGTTAGGGCCTAACACATCACGGTGCAGCAGAGTTGGGTGGGAGGATCTGTGTTCACCACTTCTCACTGGAGCTCATCACTTGCTGTCCATGAGAAACTGCAAGAATGGCTGAGGCAAGATGCACACTCTGTCTTATGCTAGTTTTGTTAACATTTGGAGAGCATGCAACACCTTAATCTGTAAGATTTATCAAAACTACTCTGTCCCGGCCAAATGTGCAAATTTTTCAGTTGAAAAGGTGCTTCTCACCACTGTAATGCATTATTCACACTTCCTGTCCTCTGAGTTCTTGTAGAACGAATCAAAAAGGTTGAGGTGAGAAGGGACATCTGGAGATTACTTAGTCCAACCCCTTGCTCAAAATATGATAAATTAGAGAAGGTTGCTGTGTCCAGACAGGTTTTGAATACCTCTAAGAATAGGGACTCTACAGCCTCTCTGGGCAGCCTGTTCCTGTGTACAGTAAAACTAGTGTTTCCTTATGCTTAAATGGCATTTCCTGTGTTTCAATCTGTGTCCGTTGCTTCTTTGCCTCTCACTGGATTCCATTGAGAAGAGCCTGCCTCTGCCATCTTCATTCCTCTCACCAGGTATTTATATGCATTGATAAAATCCTTCCTTGAACCTTACGTTCTCCAGGCTGAGCAGTCCCAACTCCCTCAGCTTTTCCTTGTATGTTAGATTCTCCCATCCCTTAATCCCCTTTATACCCCTTCACCTGCTCTAGTGTGTCCATGTCTCTCTCACAGTAGGTAGCACAGAACTGGATCCAGCATTTAAGACGTCTCACCAGCTCTGAGGGGAAGGTTAACCTCCCTCAATGGGCTGCCAGAGCTCTCCATAATGCAGCCCTGGAAGCTGTTGGTGGCTTTGCTGTAATGCTGGTTCTTCTTTAATTTGGGCATTATGAGGACCCTTTGAGGGCTCCCTTGTGAGGAGTCTCTTTCTAGAAAGTTACTTTCCATACAGTTGTCCATCACGCTGTATTGGTGCATACCTCCCTAGTGCAGAATTTTATGCTCCTTTTTGTCAAATATTTTAAGATTTGTGTTTCCTCCTTTCTCCATCTTGCCAAGGTCTTTATGAAAGACAGAAAAAAAAAAAGAAAGTAGTGTATTGGCCATTCCTATTCAATTTTCTATCATCTGCAAACTTGCTGAGGGAGAGGCACTCTGTCCCATCTTTTGAGTCACTGTGAAGCTCTTAAACAGTGCTGGACCCAGTACAGAGCCCTTGGATACACCTCTGATGAGTGGTCAGCTGGACTCTGTCCTCTGATCATAACTTGCTGAGCCTGGCTTAAATGCCAGGTTTCAATCCTCTTCGCTGGAAACTTATCTAGATTCTATTTCCTCACTTTGTTGATTAGGATGTTTATGACAGACTGTTCAAAGACTTAACGTTGAGATAAATAATACCCACCGAGCTAGAAACCTTACCATAGAAAGCTGGTAAAGTACAGAATCTCCTTCATAAACCCATACTGACTACAACCAGGTACGTTCTTTTCCTTCATGTGTTTGAAAATTGTTTCCAGGATTACTTGCTCTATCACCTCTCTAAGGGTGGAGCTGAGGCTGGCTAGACAGTAATTCCTCAGACTATTCTACTTGCCCTTCTTGAAGAAAGGAGCAATGTTTCCTCTCTGCTAGCTCTCAGGGACCTCTGCTGGTAGCAGTGACCTTTAAAGATTGCATGGATTATGGATGGATTCATATCCTCCACTTCCCTCAAGCCTCATGGGTGAATCCCATCAGGACCTATGAACCAGGTTGTTTGTTAAATGTTCCCTTACCTGATCCTTCTCCACAGAAGATAAATCATCTGTGCTCCAGTCTATTTCGCTGGTCTCAGGTGCCTGAAAGTGAGTCAGACCACCAGTGAATATTGAGGCAAAGAAGATGTGTAGTATCTCAGCCATTTCCATGTCCTTTGTCATCAGATACTGTCACATTAAGGAGCTGGGTGTGTTTTCCCTAGACTTCCTTTTATTGCTGAGATATTTGTAGGAATCTGTCCTGTTACCCTTCAATTCTGTCTCCAGATTCAGCACCAGGAGAGCTTTGACTTTCCTAAGCTCATCCCTGCCCATGCAGAGAGTGTCTCTGCAGTCTTCCTGGGTGACCTGACCCTGCTTCCACTTCCTGTATGCTTCCTTTTTGTGTTTCATTTTTTTCTGGGTTGCTTTGCTTCCTGCACATAGGAATTATTGATTTTGGATAAGGTAAGCAACCAGCTGTCCTAGACCCCTCTTCTCTCATGGGATTTTTCCCAGCAGATCTCTGAGTAAGACCAGATCTGCTCTCCTGAAGCTGTGGGTGGTAATTCTGCTTTTTGTACTTTCTCCATCCTCTCATGATCTTGAACTCCACTTTCTCATGGTTGCTACAGCCAAGGCTGACAGTGACCTCCACAGATATGTCATCTGAGAGGGGCTGGCCAGTCTGATGAACACAAGTCTTGTGTCTCTTATTTTTCCATCCTTTTAAGTCTTTCTGTAGGAAATAATGTATTTTTTCTGACTGTAGGCAGAAGATAATTATTTTCAGCTTGAAATGTGAATACTGGTTATTTTAAGTAAAATTAAAACTATGTACTTTTACACACGCTTGTTGGTTTCACACAACACCACAAGACGTATGTTTTGTAGTATTAAATGCCTTTAGGATATGAGAGAGAATTGCTGCTGAAACTCAAACAAAAGATGGTATTACACTTTTCACCCATCACCAAGGACAAGACTAAATGAAGTCCTGAACTCCCAGCAGCATGGTTGTGAAATGGAGTGTGTTGAAAAATGTATCTTTCTCTTCTTGCAGATCAAATATTCTATCATGCACCCAGGGACTCATGTCTGGCCCCACACAGGGCCCACCAACTGTCGGCTGAGGATGCATTTGGGATTGGTAATCCCTAAGGAAGGCTGCAGAATACGCTGTGCCCAAGAGAACAGGTATGGTTGCAATACTGAGGGGTTTTTTGTTGTTTAGGTTAATGGGGGTTGCTTGGTTGGTTGGTTGATTTTTTGTTTTTTTGTCTCACTTTCCTCAAGAAGGGATAGGACTGCATGTAGTTAAAAAAAGAAAAAAAAGGGGGTGTTTTGGTGACCAGGATGTGTAATATATTTCATTAAACAGGCAGTTTTCACTCTGACTCATGGTACAATCTTATAAATATCAGTTCTGAAATAGTGCCAAGAGAAGCTTTTGAGACAAACCTGCTCTTTTCTGCTATGGCATGGAAATAACAGTGGGTTTGGTCAGTGGGGTCTCTGTTTACTTTTACAATGCCAGCCTAATATTGCTGTCAACAGAGTTCCTGTATTTATTTTGATTTTGGAGAGAGTTTGTTCCTTCTTTAGCAGAAGCTAAGACTAAGATATGCCTTATTTTCACTGCTGTGACAGAATACCATAGTACTTCTGGCAGAAGCCTCCCTTTCAGCTTGTATTATTTGTTGTAACTTGTTGTATCCCAGAAATCTGGAGTCTTTGAGCTTTCTGTGCTTCTAGGCACAGACTCTCTGGAAAACACTGTTCGGGACCTGAAACCTTGGAGAAGGCTTGTAAATATAAATAATGAGCTAGAAGTTACAAATGTGTACTGGGTTGGATGTGTGTATTTTCACTGGGTGATGCATTTTAAATTTTAAATTTTTATAGTATAGTGGTGGATATGGGACAAGATGGAGAATTTTAGGTGGTGTCTTTTTTTCTGTTAATTTTCTTCTTCTTCCATCTTTGCAGAACTTGGGTAGTAACCTTTGGTTGGTCAGTCAAATGTCACTCTAAGGGTCGTGGGAATCTATTATTGGGTCAAAAGGATAAATATTGTAGGTGTTAAACTTTTATTGGTTTGTTTAGCTTTAAAAGGCTTTGAAGCAAGCTCAGCTGTAGCCATTTTTCCTACTTCTAGCGAGGAGCTAGAGGTGCTGTCATACTTTTTGTAGTTTCTGATAAGATATAATAAACATCTAAGTCCAAACACGAGAATCGCCTCAATCGTGTTTCTATTAATCCTGGCTCTGAGGGAAAACAAATGAAACTAATAACAAACCACTAATAAGTGGTGCAAAGCCCAGCATACACCCCCACAGTAACTCAGTTAAAATATTCCAGTTGAAGTTGATATCATGATGAAGACATCTATGAAGTTTTAGGCCCAATGAATTACACAGGTGGCAATTTTTTTTTAAAAGTGTGCTTTAAATGAAATTTCTTGCCCATTAGGGAAAAATTGTAGTGAATTTCAAGTCAGTTTTATCTCTGCTCAGTCCAAAACAAAATTAAATGCAATAGCTTATACATTTACAAACAGGGCATATACTCCCCTTAGAAATACAGGAAAATGTGCTAAGTTTTTAGTGTTATATTATTAAACACAGAAAGAAAAATGTAGTGTTAACTATACTGCTTGTTGCTTACGGGCTTAATTTGCTGAGACTTAAGTGAAATTCTCATGATGCTTAATAGCTGTACATATATTTTGAAAGATTCTTGTATTGTCCGCAGCTTCTGAGGGCAACAAGTGTTAATTTTAAATTATTTTCAATGTAATAATGTAATTGATGGTAGAAATAGAATTGATTCGATATTGAGAAATGAAATACTACTTCTGTTTGCATGTCTGCAATAATAGCAAACGAGTTGGTTTTTTTTATAACACCTGAAAACAACCACAACTGGAAATCTTTGGAATTTTTGAGGATAGAAGTATCCAGCTCTTAATAACAAGTGTTGTTACTATACTCTCCTGCCAACATGTAGCTTATAGTCAGTGTTACAACCTACACTACCTTCATCTAGGAAGTGATGGACTTTTTTTTCCAGCATTCCAATCCAATACCCAAATCAAGTTGGGTGGAGGGAGAGGTAACTAATTGCCTTAGAGGACTGATATAGAGGCGTGGGGTCTTTTCACTTTAGGACATTAATGTGAGTTCAGATTGGTGGTGACTGCATGGTGTTACCATTAGGTGGCTGTTTAGTAGCTGGTGGTTTTGCTCTGCTGCCAAGAGAGCAGGTGTCCACAGCTCACCACCTGTCATAGGGCTGGCACCCTTCTTTGTCTTTACCTGAACAGAAGGGATAGTCCTGTGGAGAATTAACTTAACTACCCCCTTGGTAGCAGCACTCCCTCAAAATCAAGAGCAGAAAGATGCCTGTTGCTGCAGACAGAACATAGAGCGTGTCAGTGTCCAGGTTCCAGAACCTGGGTGAGTTTTAAACATCAGACATATTCATTTCACATGTAAAACACTCAAGACCTGACTACAACTTCTGCTGAAATGTGTAAAGATCAGTTGCTTACAGCAAGAGCTGTGCATTCAGAAACCACGGCGAGATTTTCCCTGGAAGCACTCGAAGTGTGTCTACTGCTGGCAGTGAAAGGGCTTTAGATATCCTTCTCCTGTGGCAGAGGAGGTGTGTGAACCACTGTCAAAGGGAATGGTGCCAGGAGGAAGACTTACCTCCAGCAATGTCTATTCCTTTCCTCCTGGTGGTTCAGAGCAGTGTGAACCGATGGTTCCCAATAGGAGAGCTGGCTGGAAGAGGGAGGAGCATCCTTACTCCTCACATCCTTACTCCTGTGCCACTGCTGTGTGCGTGAGAGAGCAAACAGAAACAATGAGAATTTCGTGCTTGGTTACCTCTGTGCCACCCAAGATGGTTACAATGCAACTCATCATTTGATGGACAGGCAAATCAGCACTGTCTAGTGCCGTGTTTTACTCCTTCACTTGCAGAAGAGTTTTTTGCAGCTCTTTGGAAATGGTATGCATTGCTATTGAGGGCCACAAAGATTATCAGAGGGCTGAAACACCTCTGCTATGAGGAAAGGCTGGGTAAGCTGGGGTTGTTTGGCTTTGAGAAGAAAAGGCTCCAGAGAAGATCTCGTGATGGCCTTTAAGTACTTGAAGGGAGCTTTAAGGAAAGATTGGGACAGTTTGTATCAGATAGGCTGCAGCAGAACAAGGGGTAATGCTTTTAAGCTAAAAGAGGGTCAGTTTAGGTTATACATAAGGAAGAACTGTTTTACACAGAGGGTGGTGAGACACTGGAACCAGTCACCCACAAGGATTATAGATGCTCCATCCCTGGAAACATTCAAGGTCAGGCTGGACAGGGCTTTGAGCAACCTGATTGAGTTGAAGATGTCCCTGCTTATTGCAGGTTTTGCGTTTAAAGGTTCTTTCAACCCAAACTATTATGATTCTATGTTTCTTGTTCTGTACAGCTTTGGTCATTTTAGGTCACTTGGCCATTTTGAAGTCCCAGCTCTGTAAAATTCAGGGTATAATGTGCAAAAGTGGTAGGTAAATTATATCCAGTTACCTTTCTTGACAGCAATGTTAGATTATGGTAACCTAATGTTGAAATGAAGGTGAAGGTACAGCCATTATGCAGAAGCAAGTCTGAGATCTCACCTTTAACAGGTCACACTAGAGCTGATATGGAAAATATCTGGAAACTACCCCAAAGTGGCTCAGCACCAGACCAGAACAATATGGTCCCTGTGTTACCACTGAGAAGTGTTTCTCACACCATCAGGCTTCTAGAAAATATTTATTTGCATGCTAATAGTGGGGTTTGTAGCCTTTTCAAAAGGGGCTAATAGTCCCCGTCAGCTTTATGACTTTTTCTTTGTTGTGCAAAACAGCCAATCCCATTATGATGCAAATGATGGACCCCGGGTTTTAACCTCTGAAGCTACTTCATCTGGGTGCCTGCGTTTTTATTGTCCTTAACTGAGTTACACTTTCAGGCTATTTAGAGCAGTTCTTTTCAGGCTTGATTTAATTTAAAAAAAAAAAATATTCAAGAAACAACAAAACAAAACCAGATACGAAAGAATTCAAAAACTCCCTAAACTAACCGAAAACCCAGCTACTTCCCCCAACATGAAAAACAACACTAGATCTCAATTGCTCCAGACAAAGCAAAACCAAATCCCCCAACCCTCCCCAAGCACCCCCACCAAACACCCCTGGCGCCACCTCCCAAAAACACCCTACCCAAACTCACCCAAAATCACTCCCCTTTCCAAAAAAACCTCCAAAAAACCCCCAGAAAAAATATCAAAATAATAAACCAAACCGAAATAACCAAACCAATTATACAACCCAAAGTGTGCTTAAATTTTCTTACCACTTCATAGCATTGCAAGTGGTTTACTCCCATGGACTTTAATAAAATCAGTGTAACTTTATTGCAGTACCAGTAACTCAGGATCTATGTGTCATACAACATTTTTGTTACCAGATAACTGATGTGGTAGCAAGAACCCGCACATGATCAAATCTGAAACCTGCAAAATGCTGTTTATCTGGGCCTTTAAGGCATGTGCAAGTCAGTGTGAATTTTTTTTTACTATGTTATGCTTTCTGATTTGTCTACTCTTCTTTAAATTATGTTTAGTTGATTACTTCAATTGATTGTATTTCAATTTCTCTTCAGAATATAACAGCACAACCCCATTAATTTTGGTGGTTAGTTTTTCCTTTTGTTGAATTAAAAAGACAGAGATGAATCGGAAGTATGAACCTAGTTTTCACCCTGTTTTTGAAAAAGGAAAATTGTTTTTTCTGTAAATGAATACAGCTGAATGAGCTTAAGCAATGTCTTTCCATCTTTGATGGCAAGGCTTTTGCTTCTTTACCACTGTTACTGTTCATAGTGTTTACTTTCGTCTGAGGGCATCCATCCTCTTGGATTTCTTCAGCTCCTGAGGGATCCTGTTTAAAAAAATTGAGTGTGTGTTCATGGTAGAGTGGCTTTAGGAAGGAATGTTTCTTTGACCATTGTTACCTTGACTGTTACTCATCCAGTCTCACCTGGAGACGTATAATCAGGTGTTAAACTTCTTTTCACAATTATGAATCCAGGCCTCAGCAGGCTGGAGAAGCTGCCAGCTGAAACTGTGATGAAGTTCAGCAAAGGCAAATGCAAAGCCAGCCCTGCAGCTGATAACAGATAAACACCTTGCAGCTGTAGTGTCTGGGTTAGAAAACAGCTTTGCAGAAAAGGGCTTAAGGACCCTAGGGGCCAAGTTGAACATGACTTATAATCTTCTTTTGTATTGATGTGTACTGAACTGTGTTAGTAAATTTGTAGGAAGCAGTTTGAGTAGTACAATTTTTTCTCTCTTCTGCATTCAAGACACTGCCTCTGTGTCAAGTTTGGGACACTAGTACAAAAAAAATCATTGATAAACTAAAGGGACTTGAGTGGAGTATGAATAAAATGATTAGGAGGAGAAATTCAGCAAACTGGTTTGGAGTCTGGAAACCAGAAGGCTAAAGAGTAGCCTTGTTACTGGTTTAGCTACTAATGGTGACTGTGAGGAAGAGAGAGCCAGACTCTTTTCAGACAGGTGCAGTTGCAGAATGAGAGATAAAAAACACAAGTGACAGTGAAGGAATTTTCATCTGGGTAAAAGGAGTTTTCACAGTAAGATGGTAGAGTGCCCATGGTTGTGGATATCTCATGTTCTTTACTAGTGGATTTTATTATTTCATCTGACCTCAGAATTGGATCTAACTTTGCAGTCAGTCCTTCTGTGAGCAGAGGCTTGGACCACATGACCTTCCAAAGGCATTGTTCTGGTTTTTAGAAAAAGCAAATGGATTTAAAGTCATTTCTTCTTGAACTGTATAACCATGTTACTAGTCATTCCCTCAGTTTCCATCACTTATGTACATCACTAATGTATCTGATAAGAAATGAAGAAAAGTAGATTATCAGACTAGTATTGTATCCACTCCCTGCTTAATGGACTCAAGTCATTAAAAGTATAATAAATAAAATATATTGTAAATGTCTGAATGTGTTTGTGAGCATAACTGAGAAGAATGAGGTGAAATCTTGACTATGCAATCTGTACTGTTTAAATCTTTCTCTTATGTCAAAGAGCATCTTCAGAGCTGATCTATAGCTTCACTTGCTCCATGGCACTTCAAATACAATGCTAAAGTATGTTCTTTTTTGTTTTACAGAGACTGGGAAGAAGGAAAAGTCCTTATTTTTGATGACTCTTTTGAACATGAAGTATGGCAGGATGCTGAAAGTTATCGCTTGATATTCATTGTGGATGTGTGGCACCCTGAGTTAACAGCTCAACAGAGACGTACCCTGCCTGCTATTTAGGGGGTTTCTTCTGATGTGTGGAGCAGAGGAGTATTAACTCCTTTGGAGTACGAAAATAGGGTTAATTTATCCAGCATACAAAGTACACAAGCATTTTAAGGGCAAGAAAAGGATGACATTCTACAATCTAAGTGGACTTGGTTTAAAAGAAAAAAGAAAAAAAGCCATGTTTTGTTTCATACTGATACAGCACTGATGTGTATTGTTTTTCTGGCTGCCAGTCTGAAAACACAATCCTTGTCAGCCAAAAAGCAATAGATCTGGATTTGCAAACTGAGGAATGTGCAGATGTTTTTGCCATGCCTCTATTTTCTTTACAAAACCAGTCGGTCAGTCACCTGCTTGACTATGTTCAGCCACAAGATTTATGATTTTACATCTAGGGAACACTTCCTGGCCTTCTGTCAGGCAACAACATGTAAGATATTTGCAAACATATGCACACAATCGACTTTGAAAATCAGTATGCAGGTGTAATATTAGCTGCTTTAGGCATTGAACATGTCCCTATGTTATCACTGTAGATAATGTGAATGGATTATGTGTGTTTTGTACTTTTTCTACCTGAGTAACTGTATTTTTCTAGCTTAATTATGAACAAATCTTCTTTAATTAACCACTATTTTTTAAGAAGGTGATATATATATACAAGTGCATCTCTAGCTATCAATAGAAGGAAAACACTGTATATGAACAAATTCCATTTTTGCCAAGTGTGGCCTTCTTTTGCCTTCCTGGAAATGTTAACAGAAACTTGCATAACTTGTTAACAGAAACTTTGCATAATAGCTGCCTTTTTGTTCTTCTAAAACAGAATAGTTCTCTTAGTAACAGGTGACCTTCAGTTTGATAATGTGATTTTGGAAAACATTGAGCAAATCTGACATTTTTAGGCTCAGCTCTTAAAGTACTTGACAGTTCTTAGGACTATATGATGAGCTGCTGTTTCTCCTATCATCCTTACAAAAGCTTATGGTGTGATACCCTTTTTCTACCCAGTGAGGGTCTGGGGCCCCTCCTTCCAAGGACTCCTCCTTGGCTGCCCTTGGGTGGTCATTCAACAGAAAAAAAAAACCAAAAAAAAAAATAACCCGAATAATTTCTTGTGCTTTGGGCAGAAGAACAAGGTCCAACTTGGCTTCCTGCCAGAATGCAGAGCAGACAAAGAACTTCAGGTTATTAAATCATGCTAACTTCTCCTGCCAACATCCTACAGAGTGCTAGAATGATCGTCTAATTGACCTAATGGTGTTTTCCTTATCTTGGAATGTGTGACATAATGCTGAAGTAGTCTGATCCCAGTACTGTTTACAGTACTCTGTATTTGCCATGCAGAATTTACTATATGGTAAAAAGGCCTATTCTCAAGAAAGAAAACTAGTTAGGTGTTTCAGCAGCTGGCAGATCTTTTGGGTCTGCACTGTTTCATGGGAGATGGAGTGTGCACGACCCTCCACTTTTAACTTCTAAGAACACTAACAGGAGAGAGAGCAGAGATTGCACTGCTGATGTTCATGGCTGGCTGTGATCTCCTCACCTGCAGCACCAGCTGAGTGTGGACAGTGTGCTGGGATGCTCTGGGCATCATTACTGAGAGTTGTGAGTGACAAACACTAAGCAAGGAGACACTGAGATTACTTAGCGTCTGCAACTCTGAATTTGTTGTCCAAAAGACACGGAACAGGTTTTATCTGTGTAGTACTCAGTGGTTTATTACTGCAGAGTCTACATCATGCCATTGGAGTATTGTGACCTGAATGTCACTTTTGCTGATGCAAAAAAACTGCAGATAAGAGCTTTGCATTCCCATAAACTGAATACTTTTCAGATTCTTGTATTTTACTAGGTAATTAAATCTTGTAATGCCATATAGCACATGGTGACTGCACCATAAATTAGTTTAACCAGTTTCTGGAAGTGTGCACTTTAATTTCCTTTTTTGAATATTAAACTGATAAACCCTCTCTTATCAAGAGTCACTTTTAGACAGCCAAGATAATTAGCTTCTTAACATGTTGTCCATATCAAAAATAATAATGAAACTATACACAATGTACAAGAAAGTAACAGTTCTCAATTAATAATAATGAAAAACTGTAAAGATTTATAGGTTTCACACTTCAGAAAATATAAAAAAATACTTTTGGAGATCATTTGGAGAATCATGCAAAACTGGAAATAAGGTACTTCTTATTGTGGGGAGTAAAAGAGTAAAAAATGTTTTTTAAATATTCTGTTAGGTGTCAAGTCAGAGCCTGTATTTTATATCTTTTTGAAGTGATCAAGCAGTACAAATTATAAGGTAATTCTCTAAAATAAAGACAGTGTGTGTAAAGAAAAAGGAAGAACTATTTTTAAAAAAAATTGATGATTTAGGTATATTTTTATTAATGTTGCATCTTAGTTTCTATAGATCAGAGTAAATGCTAAAGGAGTGGTAAAAGCTTTGGAGCTTTATTTGTGAAAATCCATGCCGTCCTTCAGACTATTTCATTGTTCCTTTGAAGGCTCATACTTTATCTTGTCCAATTGCAATTGGTGAATAGATAAAATTGGCAAATAGATAAAAGTAATCTCCCCGAGATGTGTGTGTGTGCCAGAGTAGCACTGTTTATTAGATTGTGTAGTGATACATTGGCCATTTGGAAATCTTAAGTGCCTCAAATAAGACAAGGTGTTTCTGCAACACTGAAGGGAATCTGTTCTGTGCCCACCTGTCAGGGAGCAGAGAGTGGATAATTTTGTTAGGTACAGTTACTGGATTAGCTCTATCCATGGGGAGGATACATAGAGCAGACTGCAGAAATTATGCAGTGAATTACTGGCATATTGTTTTAGGTGTTCCTGTTTGCCAAGTGGTATTCTGTCTTGAAAAAGCTTTTCAACATTGGAAATGCCAAGGGAAGAAGTGAATGGAAGTGTTTTTTCCAATGGAAATCCATTGCAATTTGCATTTTTTTTTGTTACATTTATTTGCAGAAGGAAATAGCAGACAAGGGCAGTATAGTTTGTAACACAGTATGTACTCATCACCATGTTAAGAGGTGGGTTCCACCCTGCCTGTTGCTACCTTGCTTGCACAGAATCTGTGTAAGAGCCTATGGTTAAATGCAGGCTTCATACAGTTGTATACAAGGCACCATTTATATTTATTCATATTACAGTTAAAGAAAGTAAATAATTTGTCCTTTGTGAGGTTTGATCCTCAAGGACTAGATTTCAGTGGTATTTGCACTTGTTGGGCAAGACAAGACCCGCTTTAATAAACAGTGATTGTAACAAATCATCATAAAGATTCAATGGCAGTGGGGCTAAGTTTATTAATAGGGAAAAATTACAAACCAAAGTATTTCTTCCTCAATGCTGCAGTATAATAGCAAGTGGCTTTTTGTCTCTTTGGATTTTTACTTTCTGCTTTAAGCACATTCTCTTTGACAAATCCAAATGCCTTTTAGTCTCTAAGAGCCCAGGGAAGAGAAAAGAGCTGCTACCAGGACTTGACATCCTTGTTTCCTGTAATAGGTGGGGATGACGTCAGGTGGGGGGGAATGGAAGAAACCCCAAAGATAAATGGGCTCAGTCATCTTATTTTTTTAATGTTCCTGCAAGCTTCTGCTTCTTTTTCTGACTCCTCTGTTGCCTTGCTGGGACCATCCACTGCCTTAAACACTGTCTCTCTATCATGGAGGCCAGGCTTTGTATCAATGACATGTTGCTGCAGTACGAGGTTAGTCTGAGTGAGGTTATTCTGTACAAAAACTAGAGGGTAAATCCCAGGTGTGTTGATAGGATCTGGCAGGATATCCTGTCTGCCTTGTGCAGGCATAAAATGTTGTTGTAGATAAAGGCAGTATTTTGTTAGTCCATCTGTTAGGGCTGGCCATGTCCACTTGAACTATGTCATCACTTCAGCCTAACACTTGAGAATTCAGTGGGTGTTCCAGTGCACATTAAAAACCCTTTTGCTCATTATCATCTCATTTTCTATGTATGGTTTACACTGCTACCTTTGATATATTGTTGCCAACTGCTTGTTCTAGTAAATTGTCAATGCATGGCAATTTAATTGAAGATGTAAAGTGTGTACAGTGATTGTAACCGTTTTAGGAAATAAAGTCACTGCACATGCAATTTGATAACGATTGTTCTTTTATTTCTTTAATTCAGTTTCCATTTCAATGAAGGGATGATACTCTCTTTGCAGCTAGAGCAAACAGAGATACAACAAACTGATCTTTGGCATTTCAGTTCTTCTGTTCTTCAGTATTTCCTTTTAGCAGAAACTTGTACTGAATAATTAATTCTAAGTTTTTCTTTTTCATTTTAACCATGGCCCACATCTGCAATCAGCATACCTTTCCGGCTACACTTTTCCCTGACTGCAAGAGAGAAGGGGATAAATGGCTCTGCAGAGCTTTCATTTGCTGTTGTAACCTAAATGAAACAATCTGAATTGAACCATTAATCACTCCCTGGAACCACCCCCTTCACATGTGCACACACATGAACACGCACATGTCTTATGGGCTCCTGAGTTGCCTGTGGAAATTTTAATCATTATTAATATCAAATAATTGCATTTTAAATTGTGTGTGTGTCTGCTGCTCACACAGCTCATTCTACTTAGCTGACATAGCTGACAGTTTTAGAAGGGCTTCAAAAGTTAAGAACAATTTTTGCTAGATAGTGAAATGTGACCCCCATATAAGCTGCATGGATGAGGCAATCACAAAGTGTCATGTTGAATGGCATTATGCTGGCACTGGTGTTCCTTTTTAAAGGCAAAATCTTTCTGTAAAACTCAAGTACTCTATAGATGCTGATGATTCTGCCCTCTAACCCAGATTACCCTTGCTGATTACAGCATAAATTTGAGATGCTTTTCTTTAAAACTCTTACAACCTTCACTTCTATAAAATGAATATCCCTGATGGAGTCTTCAGGAACACTATTAACACACCCTGGTTTCTTTAAACAGAGAATGCAGTTCCACCATTTCCAGTATTTTAATGTCACGAGTCAAACAGGAAAAAAAAAAAAAAAAGAAATCCAATTCTTTGTATATGGACAGACTGGTGTGTCAGTAGAAGTTTCTGAGTTCTTGTTGAGCGCTGGCAGCACAGACAGATGGCTGGTGACATTGTTGCTTGGTCAGGAAACACGAAGGACTTGTCATCAAGCGGAACACGTGTGTGTGTGTCTGTGTGTGTGTGTGTGTGTGTGTGGTGTGCTCTGAGGGGTCTGGTACGGTGGAAATCTCTTCGTGGATCTCTGCTGGGCACCTGAGAGCTCAGTCCAGAGCCAGCAGTGGCTGGGTGTTCTCACTTTCCCCCGGGTCTTCGTGTTTCAGCGTGCCAGCTTCCACCACAGACTGGGACCTGAATGCAGAAAAACACACATGCTACAGATGACTGCTGCAGGAGCACTCACCTCCCCGGGGTCCCCGTGCTTCCTTTTATGATCTTTGCTTTAGTCCATTCTCATCTTTATGGCTTTTTAATTCTTTTCTAAGGAAAGCATAAGGAGTTTGGGAAACACTCCTTTAAGTACAAGCAGGGAAAGGAGTTGCTGAAAATCTCAAATGCTTTCAAAATATTTAATGTTTACCTACTATCCCTAGTGCTGAAAATGCTCAGCAACTTGAAGACCTGGTCCCGGAATGCCACGAGGTCTGTTGATGCTCAAAGCTGCCCTAGGCAAAGCTACATGCTCACTGGAAAGCAAAGTCATTTGCACAGGTGCTTGCAGGAGTGAGTCACAGCTTGTGCTTGTTGCAAATCTTGAGAAATACGAGTAAATCACATTTTCCTGATGTAGAACTTTATAGGGCAGAGCTTCCATGAGGTACCCAAAATCAATAAAGAAGACAGAGTTAATATGACAATGAGGGAGCTTCTGATGTGCCCAGTCCTGCAGTTTATCTCCCTGTCTACAGCCTTGAAGGATAAGTTTATTCAGGGTTAGTCAATTTAAAATGCATTTCTGTCTTCAAGGTGGGAAGCATAGTTTATACTTTGTTATTAACGGACTAAAAAAATCCCAACACAGAAAAAATGAGTAAACACTAGAGAAAGAGGAGCATTGTGATTTCTTGCAGTAACAAAAGCTGAATGGGCTCAAAATTATGGGAAAATTCAAGACTATTTAATTTTCTCAGGTCTGTGTGCTGTAATGTTTGCTGCTGAGCTATGGAAGGAGGATCTGATGAATTTATTGTTACAGAGATTTGTTATGCTCCATTTTTTCTGGTTTGGGCTAAGAGTTGTCTCCCAATGTGGAGGAGACAACGAGCTTCAGAGCAAGATCACTGAGTGAATCTGGAACTTTTAGAAAGGGAATTTTTTCATAAGAAAGGATAGAGCCATCCAGATCAGGCATTCACACAGTGCATAGTATTGTTATAAAGAGACAGTTTCCTCATGGATAGCTTTTAGAATTAGGAGTAGCTCTCATTCCATATATGATGCATTTATAGTTCCCAATTGTTCATTTATGCTTTAGCTATTTTGTGAGATTAGATGTCACCTGTCTTTTGATAAGGATCCTTAATAAATTGCATCCTTTGGTACTGCAGGACTGAATACCGTGACTGTGAATAGCTTATATGATAATTATTCCTATTCTTATGCCTGGAGCTTTCATTAAAGCATAATAAAAAAATTTCATTTAAAAAAAGTCTCCAACGAAAGATAACAAAAACTGAATGCTCAGTGGGAAGACTTTATGCCATAATTTTCAAAGAAATTATGTTTGCCCAAATGTTTTCACTGCATATTTTTTACGGATATGTGACATGAATAATGATTTAT
The DNA here is from genome assembly GCA_037013685.1 of Acridotheres tristis. NCBI lineage: Eukaryota > Metazoa > Chordata > Aves > Passeriformes > Sturnidae > Acridotheres > Acridotheres tristis. The sequence continues at coordinate 113,809,788 of CM072886.1, read as the reverse complement.
GATTGCATTTTAATATAGAAAAGCAACTGATTTGGAAGATTATGCTAAATGGCAATTTACATATTTCTAGTATGAGGCAGCAAAAAATAATGTGGCTTTTGAACTGTTCTGGAGTGGACTGAAATTGCAACATCATCAGGTTTTTATTTTCTTTTTGACTGCCAGATTAAATAATTATTAAATAGTGCCTGATAAATACTTGTCACCAGTGTATTTTTTCTGCCTGACCCACTGCCCTTCAATGGATATAAGAAGTTGTGTATCCTTTGCAGCATTTCCTTGCAGCATTTCAAAACACAGCTGAAAGTTTCTGCTCTAAGTCAGCTGTGAAAAATCTGAAATTTTTTCCTTTTGTGATCACTGCTGCTCATCTCCACTCTCATCTCATTACACACTCAAAAATTCTTGCATTCTGTAACTGCAGGGCTCTCCACTATACCACCACTTGGATGCACACTACCTTGGGAGCAACATAATCCCAAATTCTGTGTGCAGGTCCTATGCTGTTCTTACACAGAAATGAAACATTCAGAGCATTGAGTAAATATGTTGTAACCCACCTGACCTCCAAATTCCAAAAGCCAAATTATTCAAATTCTATGCCCAGCCGTTATGAATGATGTGGAGAGGGATCCTACTGAGATTTTTGTATCTCCCAAGCTCTGCAGCAGCAATTTCTTTTCTGTTTCTGCTAAAAGCTGCTTAGATTACTATCCTAAAATAAACAATTCTAATCTCTATGTCATGGTTTGAACAGGGCATAGTAATGGTTTGAACAATCACTGCTATTTTCTAAGACACTAGCAAAAAATGATTTGTGTTTGGATTTCCATTTTCAAAATCCATCAGGGGTTTCTTTGCTGAAAAGTGTCTCCAGTTTTGTGTTTAGCTTACTTTTTATGTAGAAAATAAAAAAACCCAGTCAATTCTGAAAAGGTTCCAAAATCATTTTTTTCATATTTTTCATTTATAATAAATATTAAAAATGTGCATGCTCAGGGAAGGATTTTGACAACATGAATCAATGCAGCTCACAATCTAATGTAATAATTTAACATGATATATATATTTCACTGGCCTAAAACATCCCGAATGCTGTACTTGATTTAATGACAAAGAAAAGATGATATGCAGTAGGCCACTGTTGCAAAAAGCATTTTCAACTGACCAGTAACTGTAGAATCACAGAATTAGATGAATTGGGAGGGACCCATCAGGATCATCAAGTCCAGCTCCTGGCCCTGCACAGCAGCAGCCCCAAGAGTCACACCATGTGTCTGAAAGCATTGTCCAAATGCTTCTTGAACTCTGTCAGGCTGGGGCTGTGACCACTTCCCTGGGGAGCCTGTTCCAGTGCCCAACCACCCTCTGGATAAAGAACCTTTTCCTAATATCCAAAATTAACCTCCCCTGACTCAGCTTCATGCCATTTCCTCAGGTCATGTCACTGGTTAGGAGAGCAAAAATATCAGTACCTGCCCTCCCACTTCCCCTCATAAGGAGCTGGAGACCACAATGAGGTCTCTCCATCTCCTCCAGGCTGAAAAACCGAGTGACCTCAGCTGGTCCTCATGTGGCTTCCTCTCCTGTCCCTTCACCATCCTCATTCGTCCTTTGGACAATCATTAATATCTTAATAGCTTTATATTGTGGCACACAAAACTGCACATAGGACTCAAGGAGAGGCTGCCCCAGTGCAGAGCAGAGTGGAACAATCCTCTCCCTTGCCCAACTGGTGAAGCTGTGCCTGATGCCCCCAGGACAGGGTTGGCCCTCCTGGCTGCCAGGGCACTGCTGATGGATGCTCAGCTTTGCCATTGACCCGGACCCCAAGGTCCTTTCCACAGCACTTGTCTCCAAGCTCTTGTTCCCCACACTCTTCACATAACCAAGGTACATGCCAACTCCATGCCAGGTGCAGAATCTTTGTTCAACTCCAAATGGTTGGTGATTGCACATCTCTGTAACTTGTTGACTTCTCTCTGCAGGGCCACTCTGCCTTCCCGGAAGTCAACAGATCCTCTCATTTATTGTTGTAAGTATTCCTACAAGTCCTGCATCCACATCGTTAATTAAGCTGTTGAAGAGCCCAGGGCTGAAGATGGAGTCCTGCAGAATCCCACTAGTCACAGGCTGCCAGTCTGATGTCACTGTAACCCTTTGTGCCTGACCCATGAGCCAGCTGCTCACCCATCACATGGTGTGTTTATCTAGCTGAGTGTTGGATATTTTGTCAAGAAGGATATCAGTATCAAAAGCTTTGCTGAATTCCAAAAATATTTCCTTAACTGGCTTTCCTAGATCAGCTAGGTGGGTTACCCTGTGGTAGAAGGAAATCTGGTTTGACGAGCAAGCCTTTCTCCTCATCATCATGCTGAATGTGACCAGTGACTGCATTATCTCCCAGGTGGTTTCCAGAACCTCCCAGAATCACTTTTTCTGTGATTCTGCTGGGCACTGAAGGGAGACTAACAGGCCTGTAGTTTCCAGGGTGCTCCTTCTTGCCTTCCTTGAAAATTTGGACATTTACCAGCTTTTGATGAGCTGGGACTTCTCCAGAACACCAAGACCACTCAAAACTCATCTAGAGAGGCACTGCAGTGGCATCAGATAACTCTTTGAGTATTCTCACATGAATCCCATCAGGCCCCATAGATTAGCAGGGATCCAGCTGGAGCAGCAGATCCTGCACAAGCTCAGGGTCAGCTGGGAGTTGATCATTCTCACAGTCATGGTCCTTCAGCTCTGGGCACTGAGATCCCCTGTATTTTTTGGCTGTAGAAATTAATATAAGACAAATACTATTTGGAAGAAGCACCCTATCTGTTGGTTTCATATGGCTTTTGTGTATCTAGCACACATTTGGTTCAAGGAAAGCAATCACATTCTAGGTGTGTGCAAGTTTACACACTATTTAGGGGGGTTTGTATGCTGGCTCTAGTACTGAGCCTAGGACTAAGACTAGTTCTTATTTTAAAAGTACTGTTACCTGTTTTAGCTGCATTAGCATTTTATTCTGAGGACTTCACAACCACATTTCAAATTTTTAAGACAATCTGCTCATGGGTGTGTGTGCATCTAATTGCACTTAACTTCCTATTGAAAAATAAATTGCAGTAAGACACTGCAGTACCTTTGCCCTGACTAGTCTTTGTAAATTGCAACCATCTTTGCATTCAAAGCACCCTCTTGCACAACAATTTAAGCCATTTTGATTGAAAATGGTAAGTGAGCAGTACAAAACTTTCCTTGTTTGGCAAGCAGGGTTTTAGCTTTGGCCCTGTCAATGCAGTGGATACTGTTCTGGTAGTATCCTATGGCCAGCCGAAGTTACTCATTGCCAAAAATTGTACAAAAAATTGTACAAAAATTGTACAAAAGCACTTCTGTTTTGCTGTCATTCCATACCAATATGTTCAAATACCTGACGGGCTGGAATAGTAGAACACAAAAGAATCATTATAGTGATAGTGAGAGAAGAGGCAACTGCCATAGATGGAAATACAGGAACTTCCATTTCTTTACTGGTGAATGTTTACACTGAAACAAATTGCTCAGAAAGTTGAGTCTTTGTGCTTAGAGATATTCAAAATCCAGATGGACACAATCCTGCTCTAGCTGACCCTGCACTGAGCAGAGATTTGGGTTGAAGATCTCCAGAGGATTCTTCCTCATCCTTTTTGTGATTCTGTACCCACAGAAATACCAACTTTTCTGAACCATCCCAATTCATCTTTCTCTATTCTGACAGGGCAACTATTTTCTTTACAATTCAATTATACCTTTGGGGTGTCAGCCTTCACAAAGTGGATGACATTCAGCTGCTAAACATAGATATCTGCAGCCATTTAAGGCACCATGGGGTATCCGAAACAACCGATTAGATAAATGAAGGTTATGGCTCTTGGTTTTATAAAAGGCTTGTAGAGGACTCATGTCCTTCTGGAGTAACAGATGAAGGCCAAGTGGCCATCACAGTGCCTAAAACCATTTAATTATACTTTGCAGAATGAATGCAGCTACTTTGTAATGTTCAAGAAATGTCCAAGTCATTTTGACCTGAGCCAGATATGAACTAATAATCTAATCAGGAAACAGAAATTGCATTGGCCTTCTCCTGTCAATACATTTTAGTCACTTGTGTTTTGATTCATCTCATCATCAGACATCTACGGTCACTCTGTGCTATAAATGGCAGAGAAATAAATATTCTCGGGGTGCTAGTCATCAAACATATGGTATAAACATATGATTCATGGGTTACCTACATTCAAGTCCCTGCTCTGATGAGTTCTCATCTGTTAAAACCAAGGATAACAGATTTCATGACTTATGAGGCAATGTTTCCTAGACACCATAGCCACAATTGTCTCACACCTTCAATATTCACCTTCACTATATTACCTTCAGTACTCACCAGAAATATGACACTTGTCCTGTGTTTTGCACTTCTGGAATTATAAATTAGTCTATGTGAATTCAAAACCTTCTCGTTTCTTTTCTTTCTCAGCTAAAAATTCTCAGTAACCAGTCTGAAAGATACTTGGCTGTGGAGGATCTGGTTGATTTAAATTTTAACACAAGTAGAAAATTGTTTGTATCACACAGATAGGGTCGCTGCCCTCAGCTGGCAGACACTGTGCCTGTCTTTTTTAACATGATTGCAATGGGAGACTTGGCTCCTATAAGAGTACATCATCATAGAGGACTAGGAGCTAAATCTGAAGTAATTAAAAGACAAGTCAATGCTCATAGATTTTACTAATCTAGATTCCGAGGCTAGGTAACCTTGCTTAGGAGAGCAAAATGAAAATGGAAAGAGAAACGAATTCTCAGTCTCTGAGAACCCTAGGTACAATTTGAGTGTGGTCCATTTAAAGCGTCAATCAAACCCCCCATGGTTGTTTTACTGTTCAGCAAGAATATTTGGAAGCCTGGAAAATCAACAATACCCAGCTGTTTCTCCAGCAGGCTGGCCATATATTTCAAATGACAGCACTGCATAGGTATGTACATCAATGTCTAGGAGAACAGATGGCTTTATGTGTGTGGCCACTTTTATGCAACTCTCTCCAATTCAGTCAAAAACCACGTAAGGAGACTGGATCCTAGCTGTGCTGTTTTCAGGAGGCTCTTCTCAGAGTATAGCTGCAGACAATAAGCTTGCAGGAACTGGTGTTTGTTGGGTATCAATTTTTTTTCCCATAAAAAATACAGTACAAAATCCTGGGCTGAGTAAGTGCCAGTGTATCACAGTATGTTTGTCTTAAGAGTCATCTTCCAATTCTCTAATCCCTCATTCTATGCTCTTCTTCACAGGAATGCTGATGTGCTGCAGCCCACAGGAGTGAGGACATCTTAGTGCTGGGCTTCCTTTGAGGGGGTTTGTGAAGGAAAGAGGCTGGCATGTTTTCTTCACTAAATTCAGGAGGCTTCAAGCTCTCAGAGTGACATGCTGCAGATCACATTGAGTGACTCTGTGCCTCCCATCTGCTCATTTCCCTTAAATTTCATTCAGATTTCACCAGTACCTTAGGGCTGTTCATCTCCTAATTATTCATTCCCCTTACACAGCATTGTAAGTATTTTGTTTTAAATCACACTCATGAATGTCTGTGCTGACAAGGTCTGAGGGACATTTCTTTCTCTGCCTTTCTCACTCCATCAGACTGTAGAGGGGGGTGTAGCATCTCAGACATCACAACCTCACTAAAGTGTATGGCTTCACTGAGTGGGAAAAACAAGGCTTTCTCCTTGGTATCACAGAAACACTGAAGACGTACAGGTGTGAAGTAATTGTGGCAAAAAGTACCCTTTTGTTGTTGAAAGTGCTTGGAAAGGAAATGCTGCCCAGGAGATGTGGGCAGTGCACAGCCCCAGTGCAGCAGCCATGGCACGTGATTCTCTGCCCAGGCTCACAAGCCCTGCTCAAATCTCTTGCCAATGCAAGCAATTTACAGCTTCTACACTGCTGTTGGCTCACAGCTGTGCATTAAGACAGCAGAGTATTTGCCACAGAGTCCTGCCCAGAGGGGCATCTTTGGTACCCCAACCACAGCACTGCAAAGAGACGCAGCAGCACCAGTGTCCAGGGGCCCAGGTGAGCTGGGAATGATCCACTGGAATGATGAGTCAGGGGCAAGAGCAATATGGAAACACTAGAATAATCTTGCTGCCAAGGCTCAACCCTCAGAGCAGTGGTGCCAAGGTGCTGCACTTCCCAAGTGGAAGCTGACTTTGTGGCCACGGTGGCAGCAGTGACCACCTTTCTGCCTGGTGGTGAGCACACCCTAGTGAGAGGTCTCAGAGAAGTGGCTTCACTAAGGAGACAACTGCTGCAGAGTGAATCCCAGCACAAGACCCCTCATCCTCCCTGTGCCCACCAGTTCATGCCAGGCCCCTTTGTTCCTGAGAGCTGCTTCTCTCCACACAAACCCTGAGCACAGCTCGCTGCAGGGTGTGCACACAGAGGGATAGGGATGACACTGCAACACATTTGACTCTGACCAAATGGCCTGGCTGTCTGAGCACCCAGTCCTAACCCACCCCTTAGCCCACACTACTCTCCAAGGATGCAGTGCATATCCTTTGGCACTTATTGTAAAAACGGGTTTCTGATGGGCTATGCAAGTTCTCAGCTTATTGCAGATACCCTGAATTGGATAAACATAGAGAAATACTTAAGTTTGTGACACAAACATACAGTCTCATGCCTCCAAGCCACTGAGACCCAGATGGAACCAGAGCATATGCAGGGCAAATGCAGCCAGACTCCTCTGGCAGGGCCTATATCTCTGAGAAACATGGACAGAAGTTGGTCTTGTGCCATCAGCCTTGGAATTAGGGTGCACATCTGAGTCTTTTTTCATCAGTGTGGATTTGCCTGATATTTCCTGCTCCTGAGTGTTCTGAGATTCTGTGTCAGGATCTTGCCTCAGTCCAGGGCAGGGGAAAGGCATGGATGGGAGCTTTTCCTGTCCATTTCCTTTCTCTGTTATAGACTGAGTTTTCCATATGCTTTTTTTCTTGTAGAAGGAATAGGAGCGCCTGCTTCAGCTAGGAGCTCCTGGAAGACTCTTAGTCCTCTGGAATCCAGTATGTCACTTCTCACATGGTAAGCCTAGCCATAGGATCAAACAAAGACAACATTGCAGCAGCAAACACCAATTTACATCAGATTCAGCAGAGGTGTTAGGAAGTGTGCAGAATTTGATAGCTAAAAAAAGAACTTCAGTCCAGGTAATGAAAAAATTTCTTTTCATACTTTATGAATATTCACACATGAACACACATGCACTTGTCATGACCACTCATGCTTCTCCTGCTTATCCTCATTTCCTTGCCCACCAAGTTCTCTGTCTAGCCCAACAGCCTCCTTTTTTCAGGCAACCCAGTCCTTTACTCCTGCCTCATCTTTCAGTCTGCCTATTTTAGCTTTTCCGTTTTTTACCATTCCAGTGATTCCAGTTCTCAACATCTCAACCAGATCTGCCCTGAGTCATAGTCTCTTCACTGCTGTGTGGCAATAACAGGGAGGACAGAACATTAAGAGCAAAGGGATCAGTCTTGCTATTTCCCCATCATACATCAAAAGTTTCTTGTCCTTCAGAGGAACAGCACTACAGCATGAAAGCAACCCCGCAGATGTACAATTTACAGTGGAAAGTCAAGCACCACCACAGCAGGAAAAGCCAAAATGTAGGTTGTGGGAGCAGCAGTCACTTGGCCAGGTGTGTGTGGGTGTTGAGACCCCTGCATTGCACCCTGGCCCCAGGAGCACACTCTGGTCTTTCTCAGAGGGCTCTTTCCTCCCTCAGTGATCAGCATACACACTGCTGTGCTATTAAGTGGCTTTTTATTTTGCTTTCTTGTGGTAATTCAGCGTGTGGCTCTGTGACACATTTTCTGCATATTAGTCCAAGCCTGCTCTGAAGATAGCCTTTTTTAACTCCCTCCTGAGCTTTTCTGTGGAGTTTATCAATGTGGTACTTGTGTGCCTCCTAAATGCTCATTCCTTTACTGCCATAGCATGACTGTGAGAGTTGGTTTTCTTTTAATTTTCATTTTGCATGCGGAGAGCTGAAACTCAGTGAGATTAGGGTACAAGTATTACTCTGATAGGGCCCCCAGTGTTGAAGTATTTTGCAGAGCCCTCAGCCTTAAATGGCAGCTTGTGTGTTCAAAGCACATGCCCCATGGATTTCTTTTGCAGGCAAGTGCTGAGTATTTCTGGAAATTAGACTCCAAAGTCTATAGCTTGACAGGTTGAAAATAAGCAATGTGCAATCCCACTATCTGTGTGAAATTCATCTTAAGCTGCTTGCCAGGCTGACACGGGCTCAGGGAGAGAGGGAGAGCAGGATCTGCTTCTCAAGGGTTGCACCCAACAGACTGAACCTGGCCTCCATCAGCCATTTGCTTGCCCACCAAGTGTGTGTCCTAGCCCATCTGTTTCCAGTCCTTTGTGCCTGCTTCATCTTTCAGTCTGCCCTGTGGCTCCCATCCCAGTGACACAAGTCTCCAGAACCCCAGATGGGTTCACCACTAAATCCTCATCTCTCCAATTCTCCTGCCACCAGCAGGGAGGATGAAGCCCTGCGAGCATAAGGTGTCAGTCTTCAAAATCCTGGCTCCATGTCTTGCCATAGATTGGCCTAGTGCAGGGACAACAGTAATCACAAGTAAAAGTGGTAATTACAAAAGCCCTCTACACCCCATGGCCTGGGCAGGAGATGCACATTTTGAGCACTGAACCGTCAACCCAAGCTGAACAAGTTTATTTATGTTGGGAGGCCAAGCTAAAGCATGAGGCAATCTGTGGGGCCATTAAATGCTAAAATTAAATATGTTTCTACAGGGCATGTGTGAATTGCCCTTTCAAAGGCTTGTAACTCAGCCAGATGTAGGTGGATTTTTCACAGGACAGCAAAAGACATAAGCAGTGTAAAACCATTTGTTTTATTAAGTGTCATGTCTCTAATCTAAACTACTAAACTTTTGGCAAATTTATAGCCAGTTGAAGACATAATTTACAACACAATATTTTAGGCAACCTGAACAGCACTAGTTCTGCCTTTCCCACCTCTAGCCTGTGCTTGTGCAGCCATGCACTGGGAATTGAGTGCTGCAAACAGCTGAAATGAAACCCACACTGTCAATGACCCCAGAGAGCAACTGATTTCCTGCCTTGTCCCAGGGCACCCCCAGTACCAAGCTACCCATCCCTCCTGTCCTTGGTTCAGCTGTGGCTTTGCAACTCACTTGGCTTCTCCTGCTATTCCTGAGGATATTCTGCAACATCTCCCTTGCAGCCTCCCTAGGATTTGCTAATGTGCCAGATCCACCAGTTGCTTTCCATTTCTTTCTGATGTATTCACTGGATTCTGTTTAAAAGTTATAAAACTGTTCAATAGCTAACACTCTGTTTTACTAGATAGTGCTTACATTACATGATATGCATGCCCCTGGGGCACCAGCTTTACTACAAATATGTGTATCATTCATTATCTGGGTATGGGGGAAGCATTTCTGCAGAAGCATTCAGAAATTCTCCTTTATTTGAAATAATTCATAATAAAATAGGGAATGCAAGCCTTGCATTGTAGGTCTCATATATTATAGAGCTATTTTATCACAAGTTTTTCCCTTTTCCCCCAACACAAGGAGAAATGCACCCCAGCTACAAGCAGAGCAACCCAGGCGCCATCCATGGGCAGTGGGAAGTGTTCACACATTTTCATACTGATTTTTATTTGCTGGTATTTTACTACTTCTGCAGTAAATTGGTGCTGACTGTGAACGGGCATAAAACATGACCCATAAAAGCAGAAACATATGGTGAAGGAACATTAAGGTCATGCTAAGGATAACAACTAGAAAGGTCTGCCTTGCACAGCCCAGCTGGGCATATGGAGAAACAAGTCTGAATAAATAAAAACCTTACATAAGTCACCCCCATGAACGGCCCCTTTTGGTTCTAAAGCTGTTCCAGTCGGCATTAGTGTGGACCAGTTGTAATATCCTTCCTTCTGGAAGCAGGATCCCATTTCTGAGAAACAGCAATTAGTTTCAGCAGTGAATTCATTTGAATATCTGGGCTTTTGAAAATACACACATCAGGAGGCAATAATGGCTAAATCCTCATCTCTACTTTAAAATCCTTTCACTCTAATCTGGGACATAAAAATCCACACGCTTTAACTCAGCATCATGGGGCAATGGGGCAATGCATTCCAACAGGCTTTTTCCACTGCATTTTCAAAATTCATAATATGGGGGCTTTTGGTGAACCACTAGTCAGGCCATTGAGTCTTTAGGTGCTCAAATCCTTTAGGAAACAGCCTCAAGTTTTGCCAGGAGAGTTTTAAATTAGAAATTAGGATAAAATTTCTACACTGAAGGGATTGTAAACATTGGAACAGGCTTCCCAGGGAAGTGTTGGAGACACCATTCCCTGGAGGTATTTAAAACATGTGTAGATGTGTAGATGCTTAGGGACAAGGTTTAATGGTAGGCTTGGGCAAACACTGGACTTGATGATCTTAAAGTTCTTTTCCAACCTAAATTATTCTACAGTTCTGTGATTCTTTAAGTTTTTATTTTACAGCAGAAAAACTTAATGGTGTCTTAATGCACAGATTGTACATGTTCATAATTAGGGTGCTTGGCTCTAATTTAAAAGTTTTACCTTAACTCTGAATTTACAGAGTCTCTGATAAGCTGGACTCGGTGCAAATAATGCTCTTGTAACCTCGTTATACAAAGAATAATTTTTAACCTCAAATTTCAATAAAGTTATCATTAATTAAATTTTGATTAAATTAGTTTGATGAAACAACCCATGTTATTTAGGCAGAATATAGATATAGCTGTCAGGTAACATTTTCTTTCTCTGCAAGGCAATTTTAAATTGCAGTAAGTTTTCAAACCTGTTTGCACTGGCAGCAGGTTAAAAGCTAGTGCTCTTTTGATGCCTGGGAGGGCAGAGAAGGAACATTCAGCTCCCAGGCTGTGCTGGGTGCCTGTGCAGGGAACAAGCAAAGGCAGAGAACAGTCTTCATCACTTGGACTGAAGATCAAGTTCAGACATCAAGAAGTGACCCAGATGCAGCTGAGGAAGGGCAGTTCTTGTGAAGAAAAGTGAGTCACAGAGAGGGAACATGCTGCTGCAGCTTACTTGTTGCTGCTGGACCCGAGTGCAAGAGCAAGGGTGACTCTGGAGAATAAAGGAAACTTCAAAGAACACAGCTCTTTCACATCTTCCCCTGTCACTGGATCCATCCCATCTGGGGATGTTCACCCACTGTTTTCAGGTACCCAAATAGCTACAGACGTGGATCTCCTACTGTTGGGAAAATGGGGCTAAAAATTTGTGCCCTATTGGCACAGTGATATGCTGAGAGCAGTCTCTGACTCTTTAACTGCTAGGCTTAACCATCCACCATAACTATTCGTTAAACTGCACACCCAGATAAAGCCTCCAGCTGTTCCTAAAAACAACACCTCATCAACAAAAGCCAGCATGAATGCCTCAGGCAGATGCTTTTGTGTGAGCTCCTTGTTGACTAAAGGCCCCTTTCTGACCATCAGAGATCACAGAAAACTTGGCCACAGCTGAATGGGAGGTGATATTCTTCCCTATGCTCCAAAGTTTTGCACCATTTGCATTGCTCTGAAATCACAAAGCTCTTAAGTGCCAGGATCCCTGGATGGATGCAGACCCTTCAGAAGAGATGGCCCAAGATAGGGGAAGGGTCTGTGGCCACTGCTGCTCCCAGGACTGTCTAATGGATGCAGTCAGGCTCTCAGATTAAACTAAGTTTGCTATATTAATGCTGGTTTGCATGTTTACTACCTTGCCCATTTCAGACTTCACTGAGCTGAATCTTAATAAACATACATCCTGAATGGATTTTTATTATTGTTGCTTCCCCTTCCCCTCCCCCCAGTCATTAAGACTCGTTATGTGGAGTCATCAGCTGTTTTGCTTTGTTTCCCGTCTGCTCATACAGTACTTGGGATCCTAGATAATACTGTGCATGGGAGTGCCATTTCCACTCCTTTAGTTTTGCTCCTGTGGGACTTCATGCGGCCACTGGTGGAAAAATTGCAACGGTCTTGATTAAAGATTTTTCATATTATATATAGACACTTGTCAAATCTCAAAATTTTCAAGATCATGTCACGGACTAGAGTCAGTGTTAGTCCTTCTCTACAAGGATTTTCAATCCCTTCCCCATCTACAACACCTCCATTCTCTGAAGTCAACAAGGGCTCTTTCTCAAGAGCAAATCTTGTGCCAGGTCAAGTCACAGGGAAAACCACCCCTGCTTCTGACTGGGAAGAAAATAACATTCTAGTTCCATTGCTGTTAAATGGAGCAGAAATGGGAATCTAATGAGACTTTGCTATGCAAGTTTAATCTCCTGTAGCCCCTTTGCATTACCCTTTCACTCCTGTATCAGTTAGATTGTGGTACTGGCACGCTGTTTCTGGCCTCTGATGACTAGCAAACCAACTCTGATTTGCAGCCAAGGTATACCTTGATCAACTTACACCCATTTGATCTCATTTCTAATGCCTAAATTGTCCTCTCTCTCAAATACTTGTTCTCTCTCCCCAGATTTTATTCTCTTCAAAACCATTTCAACCTTCGCTCTCTGAAGCTAAACAAACCACTGTCTTCCATAGTTTCTTGCTGGAAAAATATTCACTCTGCTTTCCTCATCCTCCCCCCAGTTCTCAGGTGAACTTGTTTCAATTCACGTGCACCTGCAGTGGTGACAGGAGCCAAAGCACTGCTGTCAGCCCTAAAGCTGACCTGCAGGCAGGTACCTGCTCCAGCTTCAGCCCCTCTCACTGCTGCTTGGTGCCTCAATTTTTCCTGCTCTGCATTTGGAGATTTATTTTAGTTCTTAGTTTGGTCCCAGATATACCTTGAAAATTGCCTCCTTCTGCCCCTCTGCATTCATTTGCTAATATAGGTTATGTGGCTACAACAGTATATTGGTCAGTTATTCTCTGATTCCATTTCCTGCCACTTTTCTTCCAAATCTATAATTCATATCTTGATTTCTCAGCCTCTCCACTACTAAAATTGCCAGACACTATTTTTGGAGTAGGTGCCAAGGGTGAGCTTCTCTCCAGGCGCAGAGGATGGTGGCATTTCATTTCACAGGGACACTTCTCTGTGGTCACAGTGCACTCAGCTGTTATAGCAGCACTGAGCTCACAGAATCCAGATGTTTTCTCAAAGATTCCAGATGCTTTAACAATTTGCTAGTCCAGTGGCAGCTTTAGCAAGGATAGGCTCGCATGGCTTTACAGCAAATGGTCACAGAGCCAGGAGGGGCTGCAGCTCTGCACCTTGTCATGCAGCAGGACAGTGCCACAGCAGGGAACAACTTCCGTGATTTCAGCCTCCCAGGTAAATCCAAGTCTCATAAGCACTGTCCTCCCCCACAGCTGGTTACTGGGCAGGTAAACCTGCAGTGATATCTGGGAAGTCAGAGAGGAAAGGTCCCATAATTGCTTAGCCTTAATTGCAGAAACCCAAGAAGGTTCAGTCTTTGAATATTTGCCCCTTTCAGTGGAACATTGTTGTATTGCGTTATTTTATTGTTATTAGATGGTTTGTTCTATTGTTTGTAACCCCCCCCGTTATAATTCAGTTGCCCTAATTCCCGCCTTCCCTTGATCAATCAACCCAAGCCCCAACCCACCTTCCAGTACCTTCCCTGTCCCTCACTCTAGTCCCTGCCCCGAAGACTGTCAATCCCTCCTAGCCCCCCCATCCTTCTAGTATCTTCTGTATCAGTCATCCCCTTCTTAGCATATGATTTGATGTTACATGTATTTCCCCGCCTATGTTTCCCCCTATTCGTTGTATGTATAACCAGCCCTGCCTTACACCCCAAACTGTAGCCATTGGTGCTGTATTGTACCCTCCCTTGGGGGAGGGCCCCTATTTAAGTTGCTGTACACCTGTGTTCCCTGCCTTCTGCGGTTCCCTTCCCCCGATCCGGATTGTCCTCTCTCCCTCAATAAATCCCGCTTCCCCGGAACCTCAGAAGGACTCGGTCTCGATCCTTTGCTCCTCCCCGGACGCGTGTACGGCCGTGAGGGTTCAGAGCCCTACCCACATTCCGGGTTCCCCTGAATCCTGGAAGTGGGCCACTCTCGGCACTGGTCTCGCCTTCAGGAGCTAGCTGGGCGAGTCGGAGCGGGGTGGAGAAGGCGGGCCGTGTCAGAACATGACTGCTAAAGAAAAAGTCAGTGACCTTGACCTTTATTTTTTGTTAAACCAATCATTTCATCAGAGAAACACAAAATTAACATGCTACCTAAGAATGTATGCCATGAAAGGAGGATCATAGGAGAGAATTTCAATAAAACTAGAAATCGTTTTAATAAGGGAAAGAAATGATAGAACAATTGTGAAGGAATTATATTTAAGATGAAGAATTATGTTAGAAGATCACCTGTGCCTATTGCAAACTTCTCTGGAGTATCCAGGAATCTCAGTCATAGCCTGAGTTTCTCATTGTGTTAGAGATATATGAACCTAAAGAGGCAAGGAGGGATATAAAGACAGATAATGCTTTAGAAGTAGCATTATAAGTAGCAGGTAGAAGTTTGGAGACCTTTTAAGATGCCTTAGATATAAATCTGGTCCAAAAAAAATCTAATTAAGCACACAATCATGCTTTCTAAACATAGGCTTTTACCTGTGCTTGGCCCAAACCATAATTCCAGGAGAAGAATCAAAGCAAATACTCGTAGGAGAAAATCTGTTGAAGCTGTGAACTTTTCACCTTTAACAGCAAGTAACGACCACGGGGTGCAAGATCAGATGGTTGACTTAACCACCGAGTAACGAAATTAGGTTAAAAGTTAGATCTGGTCTGCCCAGAGGCAACATGACAAATTAGATTCATCCACTCCCTGTATTTGTATTAGTGCACTTTTTTATTAGTGAACAGATTATAAAAGAAGGCTTTGCCTCAAGGCAGGGTTTTCTGGCACTGAACTAATTTTCAAGCCGAGGTTTCCCCCCTGAGGGCACAATAAGACCCTTCCTTCTTTGCAGCCAAGGATCAGATCCTCAGCAAATATTTACCCGTGAACAGCTCTCAAAACCTGCAGATTTCTTTCTATAAAGCTACATAAATGAAGATATATTTTATTAATAATTAAATATTTAGTGTTTTTCTAAAATAATTCAGTGTGTTTCACTGACATATAAATATTTTTAATATTTAAAAAAAAAAAATTGGTTTAAACTCAACTCTCTGGAGCAGGCTTTGTAAACTCATGCTGGCTCCTGGCCTTGGCTGGTGGTCAGTAGTAAAAACTGCTGACAGTGCAGGTGGCCACCCTTCTTCTTGACAAGGCTGTGGCTCACAGCCCTGAAAGTCTTGTGGCCCTGTGAGCTCTTGGATGTGGTCATAAGTGTTAGTGTTTCCAGCACGAAGCCTCACTTTGCAGACACAGCTGCATGCCATCCCTCTGACCTGGAAGGGAGCCTTGAATCGAGAATGCATTTCCTTTTCCTCTGAAGATGAAAGACTTTCAAAATTAACTGCATGACATTATGGCTTGTCTGTGTTGTCAGCTTTGATTTTGCTGTGACAGAATGATGGTCGCTCCCTGTCACGGAGAGTGAGGCTGTGACTGTGAGCACTGCACTCATCAAGTGGCAGCAGCGAGGAAAGCACCACTGCAATCTGCATGGAAAGCAGTTTTGTGGAGCGGGATGCCCAGGGTGAGGCAAGTGCAGATGTTACACAGGGGAGCCTACATGGCCATGGCTCACTGCAGCTGCTGTTGGCTGAGCCGTACCAACCACAGCTCTGTGCCAGAAATCCCATTTCCTGACCCCATCCCTACAATCAGTTCAGACTACTGAGAGCAGCACTCCCCAGAGGTGTCCTTTTGAGCATTCAGAGCTGAATGTACAATCACTACAACAAAAATCAGAGCATTTAAAAGAGCAGCTCTGCAGCTGCCTTTGCAGGGCTCTGCAGAGCAAGTGGGAGCAGAAGCAGAGGGAGAAGGCCAACTCCTTTTCCCTTTAGAGGGCAGTGGTGTTCATCGTACAAAAGCTGCTTTTTCAAGGAGGTAAATCCCTCATCAATAACAGCCGGGTCAGCAGCAGCAGAGCAGAGGCGAGGAATCGGGATCAGCGCTGAAGTGATGCCGCTGGATGTGCTGCACCGTGCAGGACAGCATCTCACCCTGATGCACTTTCTGTAATGCTCTGTGCAGGGGCTCATTAATTTCCCCTCATTTTCATGCACAGTAATCAGACAAGTAATTACGGTTCCACCGAGAGGCTTCCTTTCTCCCACCACACCATGAGCACAGCCCAGAGTGAAGTGCTCCTTACCGTCAACGTTTGCCAAATTGCAGCATCTTATTATAAATACATATTATAATATTGGCTTTTCGCAAATATTAAAATAGATGCTATATGTATCATGTTAAAAATAAATTTGCTATAGTTTTTATTAGATATAGTGGTGAAACAGCTAATGTAGTTATGCTTGTAGTAATTGAACTACCTGCTTAGTTAGGATAACATCCAGTGAACGCCTAATAAAGACCCTACAACTTTCAGCACCTACCGTCTGGAAAAAGTATAAACCAAAGACCAAACCGGAAAAAATAATAAAAATGGACTAAAACCACAGCCAAAAAAATGCTCATGCTCTAAAAAGGCAGCTCCGAGGAGGAGCCATACTAAACAGTTCTTAGAACATGTAAACTAGTTTGGGAAAAAGTTTAAATATGCATAGTAGTTTATGAATGTGCAGTAGGGTAATGCAATAGAAAAGGTGTGTAAAGAGGGTGTCCCAGGCAGCAGGTGTGCTCTTGGCTGAATGCCAAGCATCCGCCGTAAACCCTTTACTTTATCATCTTTATCTCTCATTGTCCTTTATTAAACTTTCAAATTTTACCAGGAGAGTGAACCTCATTTTTCACAATCTCTTTGAGCCAGACGAGCCCTTCCTGTGAGATTTATACCGAACCTGTTCAGAGAGCCCAGTAAGAGCTGATTTGGGAGGCGGTACTCACCTCTTCATGGGTTTGGGCGAGGCCTCCCGCTCCAGATTGGAGGACGCGTGCTTGACGTGCATGGCGTTGTAGGAGGTGTGGGTGTACTCGTTCTCATCGCTGTAGTCGGGACCCAGCAGCGTTCGAGCCCACGTCCCCATGTCATAGGGAGGCAGGGTCCCCCCAAATTCAGAGGGCAGGCATTCAGGGTGTATTAGCTGGTGAAGGCTGTTCAGGTTGTTGCCATGAAGAAAGATCTTTAACAGACAAAAAAGAAAGTTCAAAGTCATCACCGACGCGTTATTTCATTAGGTACCATAAAAGCAGCGCTAATGAGGCTTGGAGTGTCATTATTTGACGCTGCAGTTTCAGGTGGGAATTTCAAAAGCTCTCAGGGCTGACTCAGTTGGCAGAAGAGAGGGGATTAACTTTGGGGTGGGCAGCTGAGGAATTAGGCCGGCACTACAAACACTTCTGAAAACTCCGATTTGCTTGCTTTTTGGCACATGACAATTTCCGTTTCTTAAGTACCAGATCAGGAGAAGAAGTCAGGAATTATGACTGATTATTGCTACTGTAAGAGGATAGAGGCTTACATGAAGAGCAGTGAGAAGAAAAGGGTGACAGTGGAGCTTAATGAAAGCACACATAAAAAGTAGGACTTCAGCATCTGAGAGGGTCACTAGCCCTGCACCCCAGGACAGATATTTCCAGGGGTGTATCAGGCTGTGTCACCACTCGGTGCTGCTTCAGCAGCACTTGTTTCTCTAATCTTTGCTTTCAGGTGGGTCCTACCCTTGTCCTGCCTAATCAGACCCAGCTCAGAGTGGGCTCTGAGGGATTATTCAGCTGTTGTTTGACAGACTGCAGAGAACAAATTGTTGGGATGACTGCAGAACCACCAATTCACTTGGGTTTCAGTGGAGGAGATCTGCCTCTTCTGCAGTGTGAGCAAGCAGCCTTCAGCATGTGTACTTTTTGTGGAAGCAAGTGAGTTACCATCATGTGAAAACAGTCACCCTGCTGAAGGAATAAAACAGGAATTTTTACTTCCACAAAAAGAGTTGAGCTGAAGTTTCCCTCACTTGCAAGTAACTTCAGCCAGGCCTGATAATCCCTCCACATTGCCAATTCTCTCTATCCCTGAGCGTGTCCCAGTAAAATGTATCCATGCTTTGTTAGTGATAACAGATTTCAGGTCTCTGGCTGAGTTATTCATTCAATCCAGACCATTCCAAACTCTAATTTTTAATAACAGCAGTGATTTTCTTATGCCATATGGAAAATGCAGAGAGAAAAACTAGAAAAGAAAACAGGCAGAACAGGCAGCTCCTTGGAAAATCCAGGTCTGTAGGTTTCTCCTCACCCCCACCCCCATCTAATTACCCTTTTCCTTGTCTTGTCTTTGAGGAACGGTTTGATTAGCGTGTACAGGGCATGGATGTACCAGGGCTGATTGACAAAATGGACTCCTCCAAAACGTGCAGGAAAGCTGTCCTATAGAAAGAAAGAAAGGAAGGCAGTTAAGAGATGCAGTGCTTTACTCCGGCAGTCAATAGGATGAAAGTCGGAGGAAAAATCTGTCTCTTTGCATCTGCAAACGAGCACTGGGCTTGCTGGGAAGGGGCAGGAGGGAAATGGAAAAACAAAAAAGATGCCTGTAAGCGTTTGTATCAGTTTCCTCTGTGTACAGAGGCAGTCTCTTCGCCCCTCCACACACTGACACATCAATTGCCGATGAGAGGCTGAAGATTTAAAGTCGGGTCTCCAGCCACTTCTCATGAACATTTTTAAACTCCGTCAGGGCATCTGACTGGGCCGGCCTGGGAAGTGAGAGGGGCTTGATGAGCACCGCTCCCTCGAGGGGAAGCTTTCTAATTTCTCATTGTGCAGCGCAAGGCAAACCCCCGGTTCCCACGCACATCGCTGCTCAGAGCTCACCTTTTCACCCCTCGGCCTCCCCGCCTCCCCCTGCTAAAATCATCATGACAATGGCTGACCTTTCGGGGTGAGCAAGCAGCGTGTTACAGGGAGGAGGATGGGTGGGAAACGCTGATGAGCGAAGGTGTGGGGAGAGCGCACCATGCCAGCGCCATGGAAACTGCCGGGGCCGCGCTCGCTGCCGCTGCCGGGCTCGGCACACGCACCCCGGGCATTGTTAACATGCAGGCAGCGTCCCGCCCTGCTCCGGCACGCCGAAGAGAGCAGGAGGTGCTGCCTGGCGTCTCTTTAAAGGTTACTGTGCATTATGAAGGGTATTTTGTATCTACGATCTTATCTAACAAACGTCAGTCAAGGAGGAGGCTAGGAATTTTTTTTTTTTTTTTGGCGTGGCATAAATAATGGGACGACCGCTGCTCCTGTGTGCAAATACGCTTCCGAGGAGAGGAGCCTGTCTCTCCGCTGTGAAGGGAGATTCTGATGAAGCCGTCCTCATCCTGTGTGTGCTTCCAACCCCTACAGCTCAGCGTGAAAAGCAGAATATAATCAGGTCTGTTCCTTCAGGGCTTTGGCTCTGGGACCCAGGCAGGTTCCTTCCCCCCACGATTAGCACGGGGTATCCTGGGGCTTTCTCTCCTTCCTCCCGAGCATCAGAGATTGAGCACAGCTGGTGCGAATACGGGGTGGATTTGTGAGATGATATGAAACAATCCTCTTATACACCTGCTCTGCAGAGCTCCTGTGCTGCTTCAAGGTCAATTTCCCCCCCAGATTTAGCGATATGTATGCATACACCACCTCCTGCCACCCAGCGCAGATCATCAGGACTCTCCATACTCTTTAGCCATGGATTGCCCTGGCAGTCATCTAAAACCATTCTAGGATAATGAGCCACAAGCTCATTGTGAGCAGCTTTCAAACAGCCACAAGCACTAAGTGATATCTTTTTCTTTTGCTATACAGTAGAATAAGCTGCTTTCACCTCAGACAGGTCAGTTGACCTGAAATCACTACAAATCTGCATATTGGATATACTGTGAAGGACTATTGGGTAATCAGGCCAGCACACAGGAGGACAAGCAGTGTAACATCACAGGTGATCCCATTATAAATTCCAGTAAATGATGAATTGAGCTTTTGAGACCCCACCTGGCCTGGGATTCTTAGCCCAAGGAAGATGTCAATCTGTTAGAGTGAGTCCAGAGGAAAGCCAAAAAGATGATCAGAGGAATAGAGCACCTTTCCTACAAAAACAGGCTGAGAGAGTTGGGGAAGGCTCCAGGGAGACCTCATTGCAGCCTTCCAGTACCTCAAGGAGGTTTATAAAAAAGAGGGAGAGGGACTTCTTATCTGGGCAGATAGTGACAGGACAAGGTTTTAAACTGAAAGAAGGGCGGTTTAGATGAGATGTTAGGAAGAAATTATTTCCTTAGAGGGTACTGAAATAGAAAAAAATGTGGATGCCCCAATTCCTGAAAGTGGTCAAGGCCAGGTTTAATGGGGTCCTGAACAACCTGATTTAGTGAATGGCATCCCTGCCCATGGCACAGGGATTTGAACTAGATGACTTTTAAGGTCCTTTCCAACCCTAACCATTCTATTATTCTGTTCAGTGATTCTATGATTCTATAATTCTCTTTGAGAATGGCATATGTTGTGTTGGGGTGTTCATTTTCAATAAAGAAGAGTGTATTTCCACTGCTTTTCATGAGAGTTTAGGATCTAGATGTGACTGAGATAAAGTACTGCAGTGCTGCACATTGCAGTGACTTCAACTGATTGATGAGAAATTGGTGCAGAGAGTCTGAGCCCAACTAGAAAAACACATGGACTGACAGAAGTGTGAAGCCCAAAGTGATTTTCTACCATGTGCTAACCTAAAATTGTGTTTTATAGCAGACTAGAGCCATAAAATGCCCATCTCATGTAAAATTCACAAATTCAGTTGCCTTTCTTATACATGGGAATGAAGATTTTAAGATTTGGAGCTTTTCACAGATTATTCTAAAAAAAAAAAAAACAACCTAAGACAAACTGGAATGTTCCATATTTGCCTTTATTTGTTTATTTATTTATTTATTTGTTTGTTTATTACTAATTCTATATTTGTCAAGCTGTCTGCCACTCCACAATCTGTATCTAGAAGGAAGAAGTTTCGGACATCTTTGCTCTTTGGGGATAAATTGCCACAGTTGTTCCCAGGCTGTACTGTAGCAGCTAATGTCAGTGTAGAAAATCCAATCTGAGTCTGAAGAACAGGAAAGTAAAGAAATGAAAGATTGGAAGCAGGGGAATAACTCTAAGATACAGAGATTTATATTGACCTGAAAAAGAAAAATTGTTTTGCCTTCTTGCTGGAATGCACAAATTATATTATTCATAATTTTTAGTAAGAAACATCAGCCAGCCTTCATTTTCAAGGGGGAACATGTATTTTCTAGAACACATTGACCAGCTTTAACAATACCCAGAAAGGCCCAAATACTGAGAATTATAGGAACCAACCAGAGGTTTAAGCTGGGAGCCTGCCTCTAGAATAAAAGGAGCAAGATGCACTTTCCTATATAGAAAATTAATTTTATGTCCACCCAACATAGATTGTTGAGTCTATAAATTAGATTCTATCTCACACATCTGTGTTATAGGAAATCCCTTAATATAACAATTTTATTTCAAGGCAATTGCTTTCTTTTAATTTTGAAGGGACACCCAAAAGTGCACAAAGACCCTTGAAAAGGAAAAAACAGTCAGAAAAAAAAACAACAACCAAAGAAAATTTTTTATGTGTGTAACTTTCTGCTAAATTTTGTTTCTTGCCCTATTAAGCACATTAAGTTCAATTTGACCTTCATCCCTCAGTCCACCTGCATTTGTAAGGCTGTCAATTAGAACAAGGACAAAGACTTTTTAAAAAAAACTCAAAGAAATTTGATATGGGAATCATCCAGACACTGTTTGGAACTGCAACATACTAATTTTGTGTAAGTCCCTAATTAGAGCAGAGCTGTCTTGGAAAGAAAAGCTCCTGTCTGGAGGTCTGCCTTGCGTAGTCCAGGAAGATGTATGAGACATTTCCCACACCCCACTTAAAGTCTCTGCTGCTTTCCCTGGGGCAAGGGGAAAGTAGCTGAAATTGATTTTCTGCTGAAGAGCTTATGCTTTTAGGAATTCTCTTTTGATTTCTCATGTCTTGTGGTTCCTTGGGAAGGTATATTTTATAATGAGGTACATTTTTTGGAGTCTACTGTGAAATGGACTCTGGGATCATGGAGCCTTTTCTTAACCTGATTCCTTGTCAAAAATACCCAATCCTGAGGATATACTTGGGGTTTATTCCAATGTCATGAAAGAAATATAGTACACATGAATTGGTCTAATTATTTTTGGGCACTACTGTCTTCTCCTCTGAAAACAAGGCTGGGCATATTAGCACGTTGCTCAGCAATGAAATTGCAGAGTAAATAAACACATCCAATCCTAATCAAGCTAACCTGCTCTCTGCTCAAGCAGGGTCAGCCCAGAGCACATGGCACAGGATTGTGTCCAGATGATTCTCGAGATCTTCAGTGAGGGAGACTCCACAATCTCTCTGGGCAATCTGTTCCAGCGCTCATACTGGAGCATAGTAAAGAAGTTCTTCCTCATGTTTAGGTGAAACTTCCCACGCATCAGTTTTTACCCATTCCCTCTTGCCCTATTGAACTTGCTGAGGAAGCATCTGCCCCTTCATTTGAGTCATTGATGAATAAGTCAAACTGAAAAACTGAACCTTGTGGGACACCACAAGTGACAGGACTCCAGCTTGACCCTGTGATACTAATTATGGCCCTCTTGGATCTGCCTTTGAGCCAGTTCTCAGTCCACCTCACTGTACACTCACTCAATCCACACTTGAATGAAAGAACTCCAGATATCTTCTTGGACGGCTAGCTCACCCCTCAGTCAGACCAGGTTGTCTTTACTGGGCATAAATTGATCTACAATAAGGAACGTATCTAACAATGCTGCAGTGGCACCTTCCCAGAGCAGTATGGGCAAACTGAGAGAGAGAAAATACATAGAGTTTGAGTTGATTTAATGAAACTAGGGTCATTTATGGGCCTATTCTTTTGCCTGATTCCTTTTTGTTTTGCTTTATATATTTGTTTTGCTTTATATATTTGTTTCTTTGCTGTTTTCAGTTATTCTCTTTATCATACCTAAAGAGAGAATAATGAACACAGTGGAGCTGCCACAGACCCCCCAGATCCATGCAGCCTTCAATGCATCTTTTGTTCCAGATAGAAGTGTCTCCAAGCTTGCAGGTCAGAGCAAAATGTTATGGGGATCATAATTTCTCATCTCTTCTCAGACCTCCTGAGAAGAAAAATTTTTGAACAGAGCCTGGAACTAAAAACCTTTGGTACATAATATTCCATTAAATAACTCAGGAGGGGTGCTTGAAAGCTATGAGGTTGATTAGAGACAATTGTTCTTTCTTTCTGCCTGTTCTTGCCATGCCAACATCTATTTCTTTTGGCATGGTTATGCATCAGAAACCTTTTACTATGGTGTTGTTTGGAGCTGCCTGAAAGCTAAAAATCAACATGATTTTCCAGCATCTCCTCACACCAAAGTGTGATAGGAACGCAAAGCCATCTTTGGAACATGAAAAATAGGAATGAATCCAACCTGATACTCAAGGTAATTCCATTCAAACTACATTAATTGTTATCATAGACCAAAGCCCTGAGCTCAAAATCCATATTACAGTGTATTTCTAGGTTACAGAACATCTGAATTTTGAGAAATAAGCATTTTTAAAATGCTTTCATACCCTTTACCCTTTCTAATCAGGAAACCAAGCACACATCCCAGTGAACTTCTATCTCAGCAATACTTGCCAGTTTACTATAAATCCAAAAGTAATTCCCCTTGAAAGAAAATAATTGCCCCCAGATTCGGGAAGATATCAGTCATAAACAAAACTGTTTAAAGTGACAGACAGGTCATGTAAACCGAGAATAAAACCAGCATCTTCATGCCTGTGCACTTACATAATCAGTCCCTGAGGTGGATTAAAGCTCCCAGAGATCGTATTAATAGTTCAGGAATATTTTATTAATAGTTCAGTGATAGTTTTTCCATGGAGAATTTCCACAAGTGTGTGATTTTAATGGATTGGCACAATAAGGGAAGGAGGATTTCTGCTCTTCAGCTCTTCAGCTTCAGATCCAAATTCAGCCTTTTAAAGAGTGTCAGTGCTTGAAAGTTGTTGAACCCTGATTTTGGGATCAACAACCAACATGGTGGATAGGCTCTGTCCATCAACAACCTGCTCCTGAGCATGTTTGAATGAATTCCATGTAATGCCCTAGGTATGGACAGTGGGCTGTTGAGTAGGGAATGCTAGGCAAGAAGGCAAAGTTTCCTCCCATTGGAACAGCTTCAGCTTCTAGTTTTAATGCAGCTCCTAAGGGGTGGATGTTTAGTTTGGCAGGAGGCAGTGGGAGGCAGGACCATGGCCATGAGGACACCTCTATAAGTGTTCCCTGGGGCTGCTCTTCCTCACCCTCTGCAGTGCCTGCACTGATCCCAGGCACGTTTCCAATCTCCACCCTGACAAGTTGCTTGTCCTTCCGTTATCTCTTTTTGCTCCCCTGTGTTTTTGAAGAGATGGGAATGCAAAATTAATGTTGCCAGTGGCAATAATTGCAAATCGTTTGCTTCTACCTTAGCATGCCCTCAGAGTACACAGGGCTTGAAAATAGCTGCAGAGTAGGGGAAATCCAGTAAAAAAAAGACATTAGTGCTAGCAGTGTGGCAATCCTGACCTGCTTGAATACCACTGTAAAAAGAATTCTTGCAATCGTGAAGAATTAATTGATTTTGGGTAAGCTGTGACTGTAACTGCGCACACCAAAATGCTCTCTTTTATTTGAAACACATAATAGCAAAGGATTGGAGCAAAATCACGTGAAATTGCGAGTTCTTGGTTTATTTTTACATCTCATGCCCACATATGTAGATGAGGATGCTCTGAAGTACTTCTGTCAGAAAAGCAGAACTGAAAAATGAACACTGGGATACATTCTCCTAAACATTTTTCATTATGTTTATCTCTCCTGCTACACTCAGTAACTTTTAAAATTCAGTCATTTGCAGTGGGTTTCTCCCAGTCAGTATTGCAC
Source organism: Acridotheres tristis (assembly GCA_037013685.1). Classification (NCBI taxonomy): domain Eukaryota; kingdom Metazoa; phylum Chordata; class Aves; order Passeriformes; family Sturnidae; genus Acridotheres; species Acridotheres tristis. The sequence continues at coordinate 113,784,622 of CM072886.1, read as the reverse complement.
ACTAGTGAGGTCCTACAGAGCATCTGTTCATGGGTGTTGGCAGATGGCACCAATAAATCAGGTTATAGAACACAGATTTGCTCAGTAAACTTTGATTTGTCCTGATAGAATCATGCTGTCATGTCATCTGGTCTAACAAAATAAGTTGTAACCTTCGGGCAAAAGGGGGATTTCTTCACTACTTTTTTGCAAGAAACCCTTTACTGAACCAGCTCAGAATAATTTAGGAACAGAAAATTTCCCAGAAGCAGTAACTCTGTTGGATTGACACCATGTCCTGGTGCTATTTTTTTCCTTCGCATGTACCCCTCTTTTACACACCAAAGGTAGAGAGTAAGGCTCCCTCCAGAAACAAAAAAACCCCAAAAAATAGATTAATAAATTATATTGATAGAGAAGCAGCAGATTCATTCAGGGGGTTGGTTGAGGAGGTTCACAGGGAAGAAAGGAATTCAAAATGTGATTAAAAAGTAAAACTGAGAGCACTGAAACACTAATTTGGAAGTAGCCCATGCATGTGTGCAGGTGGGATGCTGCAGTTTGTTCTAGATTAAGTCATTTTAGGTAAGGCCAGATCAGGATGCTTCTGGTGGAGCAAGAAGAGTGACAGTCTCTAAGCTAAGGAGGGGTGGTTTGGGTCACAGGCAGCGTAGGAAGGGACATGAATTAGCTGGCGGCTATTTTTCAGAGTCAGTTTAGGAACTTGGTGTGATCTTTGCAGGTCCAGAAAACCAGGCTACGTTGTCTCCAGTGTTCTGATTTTTGGTGTAAACTGTATCTCAGAAAACCTGTTTATACTCAGCTTTCCTAACGCAGGGTGACTGCAAGCTGAGCTGCTTCTATTCCTGTATCTCCCTGAATGTGAACGTCTGAAATTAGTTGTGGGGGAAGGAAAAAGCAGCAGGAAGATCATCAAAGCTGAAAGCAGTTTTGGGCTTAATTAGAAATGGCAAAACGTGCTGGGCACAGAGCAAGCCTGGCCCGGAGACCTGCTGGGTGAGCACAGGTGCTGCTGGCTGCAGCGTGTGAGACCACAGGTTGGCAGGGATGTGTCACATTCCCTGCCACACAAGTGTGACCCCTCAGTTTTGGCTGCCCATCAGGCATCATCACCACAATAAAGTCCCCGTGCAAGCTTTGCTGAGAGAAGTGACCTCCCTCCAGTCCTTTCCCCCTCACCCCGGGAGATAAAGTGGCGTGTTTTATCTCCACTTGAGCTGTTGGTGGGTGTCTGTGGGTCTGAGCTGCTCTCAGTTTTGGGGGTGTGTAGGTTTCTTTTGTAGACAGATTTTAATGCAGGGCATTCTGAAGTAAAATGCCCACCAGCGGAATGAGCATTTCCCTCAAAGAAAGTAACCGTGAGCATTAACACAGCTTTAACGAAGGAGTGTCCTAATTCCCTAGAACCTGGAAAAGAAACTATCCAGGAGCACTGGGGTTGAAAGTTTGGCATTGAAATCTCAACACAAAAAATGTTCTATTTTTAATATACAGTTTTTGAAAAAGAATAGAGTAGGGATCTTTTTTTAAGTCATTTTTTAGAGTTAAGCTTTAAACAAAATTAATTAGTAACATTAACCACTGTAGTAGAGAACAGCACTGTTTTCTTTAGCTGATCTTATTTCAAGCTCTCTCCTAGCTATTTTTATTTCCATAGACAGGCCTTGCACTGATCCTGAAGGGCAGTAGATCTGTGGGACACTGTGATTGAAAGCACAGGGAGTGAAGGAGTTAGGGCAAAGTAGATGGCACTGAGGTAAATCCAGTAACATTTAAAAGGCTGTTGAAATGAGTGAGTTGAGTGCATGCAAAGTCAGTCATGAAAAGCGTAACATACAGCACCTTATTTCTTGTCCAGTACTGAGATTTTAAGGAAAAATCTCTATACAGAGACTGTCTCTTTAGATGTGCATTGTTATGCTGAGATTCTCTACATTGTCTATGCAAAACATTTATTCTATACTTTTTTCATTGCATATGTGTATATAACCATATACATGTACACAGACACACACACACATATATGTATATACACTTGCTCTCTGCCCTATTTCTGCCCACAAAAATAGCTGTGTCTGAGCAAAGGACAATGAAGGCCAAACTGCCATGGTGAGGACAAATGCCCACAGCATTAGTTAAAGTCAGCCAAAGAAAAGCAATTAAAAAGGTCTTGTGGCACTCTCATTGCTTCTCAGGAGACCTATTGACTTTGCAGAGAAGCTTTTCATCTTTGCCCATGGAAGCACCAAGGTATTAAATAGAATTCCTAAAGTCTCATTACACTTGTGATTGAAAGCTGATGATGGAGAAAAGGAGATTTTGTTTTTTATAGTGCTAGGCAACCTATTTGGTGCTGAACAGAAGTCTCTTCTAGCCTGGCTTGAACAGTGCGTGGAATCATAAAAGCAGCATGGAAAGGAGATTATAAACGATCATTGTGATGAGATTATAACCTAGCATGGTCAGAAGGAAATTATCAAGCAATTTTTTTATTTGACTAACTAAAATATCATATTTAATGGAAAGTATTCCTTTTCCAGTAAATATCTTTGCATCTAGCAGTGAGTTAAACAATCCTTTGTGTTGACTGCTCTGTACAAGTCCTTGTACGTATCACAGGCTCTTAGCACTTATTTTCTCAGAGCTATCTGTTAAACAAGAGAAAGTTTCCTGTCTTATTACACTAAGAATTTTGTATTTTACTCTAATTTGTTTGAGATGGAAACCTCATTTTAAAATTGAAGGTTTCCCTTCACCTAGCACTTCCACAACCCCTCTTTAATACAATTTTTGTGGTCCCTGTCAGCTTTGACAAATGTCCCATTGGTGATAAATGGTGAAGATATTTTTTCAATTTTTTAGTCTCTTTCAACAGGAGTGTGTGAATATATGTGTGTGTGTGTGTGTATGGGCAAACCCCATGAGCTGCTTTGATGTAAAGGGAGTCAAAATGCTAAATGCCTGAGCAGTGGGGGAGACTCAGCTCTTGGTGGGTGTATTATGAGGCAACTCACACTGATAAACACCTGATAGCAGCAACACCTTTGCCTCATATACAGCCTCTTATTCTTCGGACCAATAGAAGCCCGAGGAAAAAACCCTCACCCTTTTACTTTTTGCATGATTCAGTCTCCGTCCTTGTTCCACTCTCTGAGTGAAATTACTTTGCTGTCTTATCCTTTCATGCTGAAGGGAAAATTGTTTTGTGTATTTGTATTTCACAAAGTCCCACATAGTCACCAGACTGATATAACAGGAGCAGACCAATGTGTCAGGTCTGCAATAAAATATAATCTCTTTGTGTCTGCCCTTTTGTGATCTCTTTCTCTCTGTACTTTTTTTTTTTTAATAACAGAGCAGTGCCTTGGTAATGAGAAACTTGACCATAATTTAATGCCCTTGAAATACGTTTTGATAATAAAAATACATGAGTGATGTTAAAAATACACGTGGAAAGATTTAAAGATACATTGTGGAAAATATACCTTTAGGAAAGCTATTTTTACAATATGAGACTGCAATTCAAGTTTCATGACATGCTCAACAACATGCATTTAAGAAATGAGTTATGATGACCATTTTCTTCATTTCATTTATTCCATTTATGAAGAGCCTTGTACTATGCACTACAAAGAACTGATGTTTTTCACTGATGTTTTTCCCCCATGGTTATAAAAGCAGGTATTGCTAATAGCACCACCAATAGTTAAGATTTTCAAACTTATTGCAACTTTGCTGTACTCACACATTTTGGGCCCAAAAATTTCAACAGGGAGCCAGACATATTTTTATGGGAACAATGTTGGAGGCTGGGGGTGGGGTGACAGTTTCTCCATGGGCTTGCAGAGAAAAATAATTTTTTCTGCACTTCAAAATATTTCTATGATTATTGGAGGGTGGAGATTTAAATCTCAGAGCTTTTGGAGCATGGACCCAACCTTTCACAAAAGGCTTTCCTGGCACCTATGGCTTTAATGACACAGGGAGGATTTGCAACTCTGCGTATGTGTATGTCCAAACTCACTCAAGGAATTGTGGAGGCTGTTTCATAAGCTGGCTAGTCACAGTGATCCCCTCTTGCCTTAAAAGCTGTGATCAGTCAAAATTCTTGGAGTACATTAGCAGTGTTCACCCAGCAGGGAGAGAGGCTGCAGCCCAACCCAGGGTGGGAGGTGGAGCTCTCTCTGCTGTGGTTTCTCCCAGAGATGTCATAAAGTACTGGTGTAGTCAGGGCCCCCTGAAGCTCTGCTTTGATACTCAGATTTTTCCTTTCCTGAGTGCGTGACTTTGCCATTTCAATGTTCTTTTTTGTGCTGTGTTCACCACCTAAAGCAATGCTAGGCAACAGTCAGTGTTGCTCATTGCATAATCACTCAGAATCAGGGCTTTTGTCAGCTTGGCAGCATTAAATGTCACATAAACTTTGTACTCTTTGCTACATGAAATACAAGCTTATACTCTCTGCAACAGCTCTCTCATTTCCACAACACATCCTCCATTCAGTTCACACTTTTTGTTCCTTACTACCTGGCTTTACTGCCACCTTAAATCTGACTACAAAACAGCTTTAAGAGATAGCAGTAGAAAAATGCTTTCTGATGTCTATGTAGGTGCAAGAAAAGCAGAGCATTAATGTATGCAGTTTCTCAGTCTTTCCAGTGTCATTAGCCAAGCATGGATATCAGACTGTGGACAAATTACCAGGTCACTGTTCAGCCTTTTGGCATCCTGCATATTATCTGCTCCCATTACAGACCCTAACAAGAGCAGTCTGAGGGTACCAGTGAATTTTATTGCCTGGGTAGTACTTGCACTGCGTTCTCCAAAAGGTTATTCTAAATTGTGTTTTCAGGCACCACAGCATCAGTCTGCAAGTTCATGATTGCTCACCCTCTGGTTCTACTCCTTAAAAATTTGCTCTGATCATTTTTTTCAGGGCTGAGAGCAGGGAAAAAAATTCTCTGAGTTTGCTAAAACTGCAGTTCACAGGAAGGTGTGACCCTGTTTCTCAGCCACCTCAGATTAAAAAACCATACAAATTTTCATTTTCTTCTTCCTTTTCACATTGGGTTAAAGTCACACATTAAGTACTGCTACATGAAGCCTTAAATGAATTAGGTTTTTTCCATCCAGATACTGGAGTATCCTTTGTTATATCTCTGGAGATCATTAAATTTGCTAGGTAGGTACAGGACAGTCTGTCTGTACCTTCTTCTTTGGAGCTTTCTATGGGAATAAAACAGAGAGTACAATGGAACTGATAAAGGGGCCTGATATCTTAGGCCTGATCAAGCAGAAATTGTGGGAGAGATAGACACAGATAAATGCTCCCTGAGCAAGAAATGATCAAGAAACACATTGTGAAACTTTGTGATAAGATATTGTTACCGGGTGGCATGATGTCATGAAGAATGTATAACCAATGGGGAATTGTTACCAAAAGTAGAACCTTGTATAAGTGCCATACAAGTAAAACCCTATATAAATGCCTTGTATACTCAATAAAATCCGCTTCTGATCCAAACTCAGATATCCTCATCTCTCAATCACTAATAGCTTCCCATCGAGAGCTCTTCCCACCTAATTGCAGGCAGCAGACTATCCTCCTTAGTAAACTCCCAGCACTGGGTACCTGTGGAAATTTGCAAATTACTTGGTGTCATTAACCTTGACTTTAGCATGACTTTAGGCACAGTGGCATGTATTGTCCCTCTAGCAAATTGGAGAGATTTTGTTTGGAGTTGTAGTGCTTAGCTCTAATTTCAAGCTTTGCCCTGCTTTAAGCTATGAATGGGATCTGATCTTCCAAACTTACTCCATGATTCTGTGGTGTTTCATATGTTAAGGTATATGTGCATGTCAAGTTGTCAGGCTGTTCCTGCCCTGTCATGTTCCACACTTACTGTTGACTGATCACTGGTTACTCAGGGCTTTGGGTTGCAGCTTCCATTTAAAGCAGAATTTTATCATCTTTATAATGTGCCTCAAAATCTATTCTAGAAATGGGCAGGAAGGTAAGGCTTATTTATTATCTGCTTTGCTACAAAACCCATATTATGAGCATAAATGACAGCAATAAACAAAAGAAAATCACCTGTTCAGACCAGAAGAAAATCTTTATCACTAACTCCCTGCATTGAACAGTTGTTCCAAGAATGAAGGATTTCCTTGTTATTAGGAATGTGCCAGGTGAAGAGAAGTTTCAGAAAAGCTGCATTCCCTATCAGCTGCTACAGAATGTTGCACTTGTGCAATGCATATTAATCCCACTTACGTCCATCAACTCAATTAAAATCTTTCTATTATTGAAATCTATAACTGGCACAGAAAGGTATCCCAGCTTAGTAAAGAGTGTTCGTTTATGCTGTTCACTGGACAGCTCTCCAGTAGTGCTAGTTGATTTCTGGAAGGAAGCAAAAAACTTTTGCAGAATATCCAGAAATCTAAAAAACATTTGGAGATTACAACCAAGGCCAATGTTTGTCTGTAAGAGTTACTGAGAAGCTAAGAGTATTACCGGATGTTTGCAGATGCATAATCTGTTTTGGGGTTTTTTTTGTATGTTTTTTTTGCAATGGCACACTTTTATTATATATATTGTAATGTGCATGTACAGTACATCTTTGCACAAAAATTGAAGATAAGGTCCACAGACAACACACTTACAATACAGAGGCTACATTAATATATTTCCCCCACTTGTCAGGATCTGTCTGGGAAAGTCGGTTCACCACTTACTGGTAATTGGTACCATCACATCAGCCTCAAAATATTAAGAATAAAAAAGTTAACAATTTTTTTTTTTTTTGTATTCCCAAATTGTCTCCTCTAGGTTCTATGTTGTTTCAATTTTTTAGTTGCATCTTAGGTGCACCGTGTTGTACAGCCTGGGACATCTCTTAAATAGGTTCTGCTGTTTGAACTGACTGAGTTGTGAAGGGGTTCAGACTATGAAAGTCTGCTCAGTGTGAAATCCAGCACTGCATACAGCAAATTCTTAACTCAAGGTGATTATTGAACAATTGATTTTCTCAATAATAAACAGCAGGAAAATATCCTAACAGAAAAAATAGAGAAGTTAAAAAACTTGTCAGCATCAAAACTCTTTCAGACCAGAGAAATAGTTGAAGTAGTTTATCCAGTACTTCAGTCTGTATCCATAAAACAGAAGTGCCACTGTTAGCTTGATTTCTGACAGAAAAGTTGTGAAGCACCTTGATGGTTGAAATTATTTTTGGGAAAAGAAGGTTTATTATGAAAAATTGTAACACCAATTTAAGCACTACAGTCAAGATAAAGGGAAACATCAAATGTTTGTTTTCAAACAAACAATATGAGTAAGATAGTAAAAATGAAATGATGGCTGTGATTTATGGAAAGGTAATAAAATTTTAAAATTCTTGGAATTCAGTTTGTGATAAAATCATGGATTCTGGGAAAAATTATTCAAGAAAGTGTGTACTGAAACACCCAGAATTTACTTAAAACAAAGAATTTGAGGGATCTACCTGAAATTTGCGAAGGTTAAATGCTGCTTTAATGTTGTGGACATGAAAATGCACCCAAAATTTTTCTTCAAATGAGACTGAGGCAGGAAAGCATAACACCAGCAGAGTGGGAATCCACAGAACCCACGATGGAGAAACCCAGGGTGGACAAACAACCCCTGCAAAATATCTGCTGTTTGTAAAAGGATCACAACACCACGCAGGCATTTAAAAGCATCAGCAGAGATCTGTAGAGGAAGGAACACCCTTCTTCATGGCAGCCAAGGAAAACAGCATAGCATCAGAGAGTCATGGAATATGCTGATTTGGACCCCCAAGGATTGTCAAAGTCCAACTCCTGGCCCTGCACAGCACCATCCCCAGGAGTCACAGCAGGGAGTGTGACTGAGAGCACTGTCCCAACACTCCTTGAACTCTGTCAGGCTGGGGCTGTGGCCACTTCCCTGGGGAGCCTGTTCCAGTGCCCAGCCGCCCTCTGGATAAAGAACCTTTTCCTCATATCCAGTCTTAACCTCCCCTGACTCAGCTTCAGGCCATTCCCTTGGATCCTGTCACTGGTTACCAAAGAAAAGAGATCAGTGCCTGCTCCTCCTCTTCCCTGTTCATCTGAAGGTTTTGGAACACAACTGCTATTCCATGATATTTAGGTGCACCAGGGATACTAGTATTAGCAAAGACAATTCACTTTTGGTAGCAGTGAAACTCTGGTCATATAGAGGTTAACTTTTATTATAAAACAAATTTGTACCAGTAAGTGTTTGGACAAGAAATAATATTAAAATTTATGGAAAATTTAAAATTTCTAATAGTACCAGAAATAAAAAGAAAAGCTTATTATTGAGCTAAAAAGATGTCATCTTCTGGAACTCAGAGACTGAATTCATGTAATGGACAGACAATTGTTGGCAGCAACTCAAAAGGAACCTTAAGATGCTTCTGGGAAATAAAGGAACTCTCAACAGAGTATGAAATAGAGATGAAAGGGTCAAGATTGTCCATAGCACATCTACCCAGGAAAGTTTCTCTTGTCATAATTTGGGCTACAATAAGAGAAGCCTATTGCTCTAGGGAGAAAAGTATAATGAAGAAAAACAAGTGAATGCATTGTGCTTACAGATCATGTAGAAAGCAAGCAAAACATTGAAATATTTCATTTGCATACAAATGACCTGCAAATGGCACCTATTGCAATGTCTCTAATGAGAAACTGAAAAGGCAGTAACACTCTGGGAGATGACCTTATGAAACTGAGGCATCCATATATGCATGATCATAATTTCTTCATGAAATTATTTCCTTGGAATGCCATTGAGTTGCACTTGGAGCCACAAGGCTTTTCTTGGATGTACAAAACATTTAACAGTGCAAATAGCACTAAGTTACACACAAATTATGTTAGATATGGGGGGAAAGTGTAAAAATATCCCATCTGGAAGCCTCAGATGGTAACTCAGAAATTCTGACATAAACTAAACAAATTAAGATGTAAAGACATATTCCAGTGGAACTCCCTGGGAGTGTTTCCTCCAGCAGACTCCTCACATGAGGGAGCCATAAGGAAATTTGCACCTATCAAGCTGCCTGCAGCAGTATCTTGAGAGGGCTAAGACACATACAGGAAGGGTAGATCACAACCCATTCTGAATTTAACATTTGAAATTACCATGGCACCAGTGATGCACTGGAGGTCACATGAACTCTGAAGATAAGATGCCTGTGCTTGTCAGGCAGCTGTCAGAGTCACTTTGGTTTCACAGGTGTCTTGAGACAGACAGAGCAAAGCAGCAAGTCCAGTATGGTTTGTGAGATGTGATAAAGGTGGGAAGCAGTCATGCCAATGTGCAGTGAACTCATCTCAGGTGCAAGTGACACTGCTGCACCAGATGGACACAGAGGTGGAATAGGTTTTCTCATCTGAGACAGCTGAGCTCAAGGACCTGAGACAGCAGGAACTGAAGGACCTGGTTGGGGCAGAAATGACAGCATGGATATTAAAACTGAGGTCCAAGGGTCTGTGTGATGTTACAGCACACCTCAGGAGTTAATTGAACCTTGATAGCCAATGGTCTTTGAGATTCTGAATTGCATTAGGAATTACTTATGGTGTGGCTAGAAAGGGGAATAGGGAGAAAATAGCAAACTTGCAAGAGGACCTTAAAAGAGACACTAGGCAATAAATGATTACTGGTTCCTTTCCTACGTCCATCAATCCAGCCACGATCAGTTTATAACCCCCTCTGTTGCTGTGCTCACAATTTGGAGTGGAAGTGTGAAACAGCACTTTCTTTGTATTTCCTTTAAAAGTGACAGGAACGGCCTCCTTTCCCCTGCAGGGAATAGGATAAGGTCTCCCACAACTGCTTACAGAAACCACATCAGTAGGAAGCAAAAATAAGGAAAAGAATATAAGCAGGAGGCAGTAAATGTGTTCTCCCCAATGGCATTTCCACAACAGGATAATTTCTCTGGCTTCAGATCCCCTGATCATAACAGCAAACCATCTGCTCATGGAAAGAGGATACTTCAAGAAAGGATATTCAGCTCAGTCATCCTGTCACATCACAGCTCTGCAGGATTTCTTTTATTCTAGTAAAGAGGTTTGAGTTTTTAATCCTGTTTCTGCACTTTTTAAAGAAACGTGTAGATGTTGTTTTTACAGCTTAATCTGACAATTCTAAAAAGCATCATAAAACAAATAATCGAGCATCCTACAGAAGTATAAAGCTAGTACTACCAGCAATTGCAGTAACAATAAAGCACAACTGCAGTTAAATTATGGAATCAGGTACCCCAAAAGACAGTTTAAAGCATGCATAGACTTTTTGCAATAGGCATATCAGCTGTATTTAACACCAGGGACAACCAAGGATATGCACAACACTGGTAATTACAGGCATGCAAGGACTCAGCTCTCTGAGGCAGATCCAGCCTCCTCTCCAAGAAGCAGTCCAAATTATGGCCCTGTGTGGTGGGCTAAGTTCATAGGGCCAGCTCCTCCGTGTGTGACTGGACCGGTCCCATGCTCATGAATGCATACATATGCATGTTACACAGCCCTTCATTTTCTCTCTGACCTTCCCTCTTGCCTCCTTTGGCCTCTTCTCTCTGAGCTGCCAGTGTAATGTGGACAAGTTGGAGGCAGAGGTGCAGTCTAGTGGGACAGTATTGTTTCATTTCTCTGCCTTCTTCTGCCTTTTCCTACTCCTCCAAGAAAATCCCTCTCTAGTAGATAAGGAGTATTTGTTTCTGTTATTCTCCAAAGCTTGTCCTAAGTTTCAGACTGCAAACAAGGACCTGATGCTAATGTTCATGTGCCTTTTTGGTGCCTTTCCCTCCCCCATCCCCCTCCCCTTGTTGTCATTCCTTCACACCTCCTATCATTCACAGTCCTCTTCTGGCTCAGCTAAGTTTCTTGAAACAAAATCCTTAACAATATATTTCAGTGTGCATTTTGTCTTTCATTTTGATTGACTTCACAAGTGTTTTTAGAGTTACAAGTCAAAAGCTTCATTGCCCCCGCTGGTTTATAAAGCATTCTTCTAAATAAATAGCACATACCACAGACATGCCTGATCATCCTAGCAAAATATGAAGCTCTCCACACCAGCTGGAAGCTGAAGAAAACAGCACCTGCCCGCACACAGCACTTCTGTGTAAATCTAGAGACAAAATGAAAAGTCTTGCCTCTGCTCAGACATGGGAAAATTTACTGTGAAGCGAAGCTCAACATGTAAAAATAAGCATTTCTGAAAAAGCAGGAGAGGTTACTGTCTCATCACTGCTCATAACCTCCTCGAAGCTGCTGGTTACTATCCCTTGTGAAACCCTCAGGTCTTCTGAGGGTCCCTATAACATAACATATTATCCTTTCACCTAAGGATGGCTTAGGTGAACCTGGTATTTCTGCCCTGAGACACTAAAGAGTATGATCCACAGCTGTGAAAAACTTCAAGATGAGGGGTGGATACTAATATGTGCTCATCTCTGGGACTCCTCCAAGTTTGTGTTGAGGTTTGAGTTCCTCAAACCAATTTCTGCAGAATTGTGCTGGGTTAATAACAGCTGCACTATCATTTTTCATCACTCCCACTTAAAACATGGTGACACCTAAATTCTTATAAATTTATATTTGTGCAATCATATGTTTGTTCTCTAAGTGTTTATATGAAAATATCTTCTCTTGTGCTTGAGTATTTTAGAAGCCAGGTAACTGAATAAAATGTTAACACCTAGCACTTGCTCATTTTATGCACAGAAGTGTGGACAGTGCTTTCTCTATTTAGAAGAGGACCTGAATATAACACTTGTCAGTGCATGAAGCAGTGAAATTTGCTGTCTTATTTTTTTCCCTGCCTGATGAGTGTCTTGGCTTTATGACAGATTTTAATGTCAGTAGAAACTGTATCTCCACATACAGTCTCAGCTCCAATGGCTTCAGGTTACAGATTTGTTTGTCAAAACAACAAAGATCTGAATGACTCTGGCCTCAAGGCTCTGACTCCAGTGAGAAGAATTAGGAACTTCTCAATCTAGTTCTACTTCCCATCTGATTTTCCATATTAAGCTTCAGCCTTGTGTTGGTTTTGCTTGTTTTGTAGTATATAATACAAGTCAAGTATGTTTTGGTGGAACTGGCAACAAAACAAGAAAGGAGATGAGCCCTAAGTTTTTGCTGTGTTGTTCAGCATCGTGTTGTGACTCCAGACATGCTGACAAACACAGCAAGCAAGTAGATGGGTTTCAGAGGTGAGCCAGGGGGCTGGGAGGTGGCAGATATGACTTTGCATTTTAAACATATTGCAGTGGCTGTGCCTGCAAAAGCTTCACATGCCCTCCCCTAAAGAATCTGATGTTTCTTTTCATACTTTGTGGTATCAGACTTTGAGGAAATGTCTGCAATATTAAGGCATTTTATTTTAAAAGCTGCCTTCACTTTCATGGGTTTGGAATGATAAAATAATCTGACATTTAAACAGAACTAGCACCAAATGCTGATCATGAGATATCTTGAAGGACTGTGTTTACTGGTAATGATGCCTGGAGAGGCTACCTGGAACAGAGGCTAGACAGTGTTAAAGGAATAAAGTAGGTATTTATTAAAAGGCCTTCAAAGGATACACCTTGGGCAGTACAAGAGCCTGGCCATGGCTACATCCAAGATGGACTCAAGATGGATGCAAGATGGATGCCCGATCACGAGTTTTCACATTTTTATAAGTTTTGGTCCATTTACATACGGGGGTTAATTGTCTAATTACAGCTCCAGATTATTAAATCCCATCCTCCCAGATTGCTCTCCTCAATCCCCTGTTGTTTACACTTACTGGGCCTGAAGCTGCAACCGTGTCCTTGGCTCTCAGGCTGGAAAAGGATTGTTTGGTCTAACTAAACTGTGAAGAGAACTTGCTAACACTTTATGTGAGGTTCAGTCACACACCAATGCAGTACAGAATCTGAAAAATATAAAAGCTAAAACTGAAGTCAACAGTAGGTGCCCACAAAGGAGAGCTGACAGTTCACTTTAAAGTGAGACTACCAGAGAGAATATTCATCAAGCCAGATGAAAGGGATCAAACATATCTGGCAGAAGAGTCCCATAATGGCTTGACACCTTGGACATTTGCATGAAATTCTGCTTACCTTCTGCTTTGCTTATACCTGGAAAACTCTGCCTTGCCATCTTTGCAACCCCTCTCCATTGACTCAGTGGTCTCCTGTGAGGCCATGTTCTGGGAATCTGCTCAGGCTCCTTCCCTCTCTAAGATTACCTCCTAACTTCTTCCATCGTGCTCCCTCCTTTGCTCTTCAAAGGACATATGGCTCTGGCAGCATTTAAAGGTGGGCCTGCACAGGTGATCAGTGACCCAGGTGCCCTTGGGTTTGGTACATGAAAGTTATCTGGTCTCTTTGTTGTCAGGGAAAGCAGGAAATACAAGAGCAGGAAATTTCCCAAGTCACACAACTAGATGGGAACATTGCTTCCTTCTCTTCCATTCTTTGACCTTACTTGCTTGTGTTAATGACTGCTGACACCAGTGTGATCTCTGATTGCCTTTTATTTGCCTCTGAGTAATTAACAGCAGGACAAATACTCAGGAGCTCAACACTACCTTGCTCAAATTCAGTTTCTGAAAAGGACTTTCATAACGGAATAGGAAGGTCCTTTCTGAGCCAAATTCAGCAAATCTAACACCCTATCTCTAGCAGTGGCTAAAGAAGTAGTACAAAGCCAGGATAAAATTTATATTTTATATATTCACAGAGTATTCTCAGTGTTCAGCTAAGGGCTTCCTGTGTTTGCTTTTTTCCTGAAAGATCTTTTTCTGTCTCAAATGACATCTCTAATAACAATTAGGTCATAACTCTCTATCTATGGATGAAAAAAAAAAAGGAATTAACTAAAGTGATGGAAATTTTGAAGAAGTTTTGTACCCTAGGAGTCCAGAGAGCCTGCCTGGGAATAAATTGCAAGGTTTAGCTTTCTCTATCAAAACATTTCTTACTAAAATAGAAGGGACCCAGTCATCTGCAATGCTGTCCTGGGTTTGTTATGAAACAGGGAAGGGGACACCGTCATGATTTCATTTTCTTTGGTTTTGTCTTTTCAGCATATTTTAGTATTGCCACAATCAATGGCTAATCACTTATTTCTCTGAAATACTCCTTTGGGACTCTTTGGACCTTGTAAGAGAATTTTACACTGGAAAAAAATAACAAAAAGCATTTCTGTGGGAGTGGTCAAGCCTTTTATTATCCCGAGAACATGGATCAGAATCGCAAATTTTGTAATACAACTTCTTTCAGTTCCTCCTCCTTCATGTCTCAAGTTAGGTACCGTCCTATGAGTTACACCATGTGTGCTCCAGGAGTATTTCAATTCTAGCTAGATATATTTTACTTTACTCCTCAGACACTAGTGAATCCCTGCAAGAGCTCTGCACTCCCATGCAGTGCTTAAACAACCAGGTATAAAAACTTCTTTTAAAAAATCAGGATCTTTATGATCACTTTGGTTATGTTGCATTCATAGTAGAAAATTTTGCGTGTCATCCTTGGAGCTGAGAGCTGCTCAGCAGATTTCGCAATGTGACAATGACCTCAGGACCCAACAGTAGCAGATCTCCTTGGACCACCTGAGAACCTGACCTGGCTCAGCACTCTGGTGTTGAACATTCACAAGTACAAACTGTGACTTTTCAAAACACTTGTTTGTTTTTCATTAGGTTGACATTTCCTTTTTAGATTCACTACCAAGCCTGAGGCATGTGGGCTTTCTAAGGTGAAAAAGGGCTGAATAAAAGCTGGTGATTGATTGTAAGAAAACAATTTGCAAGGAAAGGGAAAACAACAGTATGTCACTTCACCTAGAAGGCTTGCCACTTGAAAGCTCAGCACCTGCCATTCTGTGACATTCTGCAGCAGTACTTCTGAACCTCCTATATTGGCAAGTGTCTGGTGAAACTCAGTGTAAAGTAAAAGGGTTGAACAAGGTATTAAAGCTATCTCAGTTTACCAAAATGCAACATATTTAAGAATTCCTTACAGTTTGTAATACTTATATGTCTAGAGTGCTAGAGGGAAATGCTGACTGAAGAGATCATGAGGTAACTTCTAGGAGGTAGAATACATCCTTTATTCCTTATTTTGCAGCTGTCTTTAGTCCTGGGAACTCAATAAAGTGTATTTTCTAAAAATTCCACTAAAACCACTGGTGCATTTACATCTACTCAACACACTTTCTGTACAGTAACAAAACAGGCAAAGATAGAAAAAAGCAGTCATTAAAAACAATCTCTTCTTGTAAAAAAAATGCCTCATCCATAAAACCTTTTGGGTTTAGGAAAAAATCAACAACCCACAATACCCATAAAGCTTAATTCAGTCTCTAAGTGGAAGCAATTCACTGAAGCCTTCCAGAATGCTGGAGGGTTGTAGTGCTTGGTTGAGAGAAGCAACATGGTACGGTCTCCCCTGCTTACATAGGGCATATGTACAACCTTCCCTCAGAATCCAGACATGAATATCCTCACCATAGGTGAACCCTCTGCCTCAGGATTTCTCTCTGTTTCCTGATCCACTGGGAGCACTTAAATACTGCTCTCCCTTGGCCCTGGCAATACCATTTATTCAGGAAAGTAAACAATCTCCAGACAGGGAGAAACCACAGGAAGCTCTTTATAACACTTAAGTGTTCTTACATGACCATTTAACCTTTTAGATAGTCAAACAAGAAATTATTTTTTCTGACAACGTGACCAAATTGAAACTCTGCATCCCTCAGTGAAGGACATCTACTCTTCCACCCAGTGCTATCTAATTTTTAACATTGCAAGGTGATGCAATTTGGTACCAATTTCTTTCAGGTAGTAACAGCTGGACAACAAAAAAGCTTTTTTTTTGAGGATAATTTCTAGCAGCATCAACCATTTGCTGTCTGAGTCAAAAGTTATTCAGGCAAGTTACACAGCTACATGGCCATGATAACATGTTTAAAATAATGTTTATACACACAGCTCAAGGGGGCTTTCTTAGCTCAGGTGGTTGTCACCAGAGAAATTCCGCAATTTTCAGACTGGCACTATGGAGTGGGGTGATAGAGCATCTGTCTGCTTCAACTTTTGACCATGTGGTCAAAATTTGTTAAGAAGGTGATTTATTCACTGAAGAAACAAAAGATTAACTGAAATTACTTATATTTATCTGCAGAAGCATCTTGCCAAAAAAAGGATGAGGAAAAAATCAAGCAAATGCACGATCTGAATTATTTCCAAGTTTTGTTTTGATATGTAGCTTCAGTGCAGTAAGAAAAGGGAGAAAGAAACATTCAGAAATGGCATGAAGCTTTTTGCCAGTCTAGGAATGAACTGGATGTTTTCTGTTTTGTTTTGACCCACAACAATTGCTTTTCCAACTGTAATACTGGGACAACGACTTAGAAAATCAATTTGTTCATCTCTAGTCATTAAGTGTGTAATGAAGCATTCAGTGTGGTTTGTGGCCACAATGAATAAACAACTTATTCAATGTCATTAACATTTTTGGCCTGTGAACTCATGAGCACTCAGTAATACTCCTGTGCAGCTCATGTGAGCTGTCTTCAGTATGATCACTGTCAAAATTCGGTATAATATTTCACTTTTATTGAGCATTTTAAGTACTTTTTTATGGCCGAATCTGAACAAAACAGTTTGGGCAAGGTGGTCTAATGATATACATATATTTTTGGCCAGTAGAATGTTTGTTGGATTGTGCTGAACTGTCCATTAAACTAACGAGAAAAAAACAGGTATAACCAGGTGTAGCAGGAAAAAAATGTCTGCCTTATCCTGCCAGCCATGTGGTTTTGCTGCATTGTGTAGATGTCTCCCATATTAAGTTGTTGGAGGCATCCTATTGTCTCCCTGAGAATGAATTTTAATTAGGCACAGTATAGAATAGTTTAATTATTAAACTTATGACACATATTTTACATGGAAAAGGTGATATGTACAGCATAAAATTATAATTTGATTTCCAGATCCTCTTCTCCATAATAGCACAGAGAGACTTAAATTGGACCTACCATCCATCTAGTCTGATATTCTGTGATAAGCTCGCTCAGTTACTGATTTTAGTAATGATACTGAAAATACAACTATTATTCACAACTCTATGGTTGATATACATTCAAAATCTGTCCAGAAACCAGAAACCCTCAGCACAACTCAGGCATATGACTTGAATACATGTTAGAGGGTAAGTGCTGTTCCTGCTGTTTAACACAGAGGAGCTGCAGGCTGTGAAGTTCTAGTGCTAAGCAGACATGCCTAACTGAAAACCTTAGAAACTGGGAAGCAATTCTATTCCTCCTTTTGTTTTCAGTGTCATAAACTAAAGCATTAAACAAGACTTGGCTCATACAAAGTGAGCATGAATAGAAATTGGACAGAAAATACTTGTCATAAACCAATCTGGAAATAGATAAAAATGCAGCCTGGGTACAAGTGAGGAGGCAGAACAAGGGTCAGGTGTTACTGGCCAAATTTTTGGCTAAACGTCAAAATAAATATTCCTTTCAAGTTATTTCCTACCCTCTCTCATGACAAAGATAAAGTCCTTCATGCCTATTAGCAAATATTTACTGGAAACTGGTTTTGTCTGGCTGGGAAGTGGAGGCAGATCATCCTATCTAAATAAAAATCCTGCAAAAAGCTGTATGTCATATATCCAGGCAGAAAGAGACCACAATGAAATTTGGGAAGACTGTAGGTCTGAGGAGGATGAAACCCTGGAAGGCTGAGTTTATTTCAAGACATTAGCTCCTACTGGAGAATCCATTCTCATGTGTATTCTAAATTATTGGAAGAAAAATGTATATTGTGTGTCATGTAGCATCTATAGAGATCCCAGAAGACTACAAGACCCATCCTTGTATTTGTTCTATGGCAGAAAGCATGGACTTCATGTGACCAAATTGCACACATGCTTCTCAGAAATGTAAAAAAGGCAACTTCATTTTGCTCATGTGACAGGGACATATTGAGTCACACAAGGAGAGAGGGAGATACCAGGATCCAGGGAATTGGAACACTGGTGGAAAAATTGTCAGAATATTTTTATTCCTGTTTCCCTCATTTGTCTCAGAGCACTATAGCATGGGTTGATCTAAAGTTGGAGCTGTTCCTGATTGGAGCTTTTGTTTTATTATCCAGTAGTCCTAACACAGCTTTACTTGTTACCTGGAACTAACTTTGAAATGTACTGATATTCTTAAATTGATCTAAATTTTTAAATGTTTAAAGTTGCTTGGTTGGACTGACCTGAGCAATCTCATAATCCCATTGGCAAAAAACTTGATTGGAAATAAATTCAAATCTACTCTTAAAATTCCATCATTCTCTGTTGATACCAGAAATTACCTGCCCAGACATGAACAGATAAGGGATAAAGTTTTGCTTTAATAACAATATTAACTCATGATTTTGAATTAATCAGCCTGGTTATTATCACTTGCAAATTGTATCAACCCCTGTTGAGTTCAATTTCTGATATAATGAATACATATCTAAGCATCTTAATTTTCTTTCTTGTCACGGCTGTTTTGCTTGAAATTATTTTACCTGGGACATTTAATACATTCAAAATAATTTTACAGTCTCTATTTCATTTAAGACACAAAGATCTAAAAATCCTGAGGAAAAATACATCAAAGGTACTACCTAAGTACATTATTTGAAGATATGTAGTTTATAAATCAGCATTCTCAAGGACAACTCAATGACAAAGATTTTCTTCAAACCTCACTGGGAAAGGGATGACACATGCCCAGGACATGTAATATATACTTGATATTCAAAAAATAGTTTGACTTGTAAAAGGGAAGGAAATGAGTCAACGAGTCTAAGAGTACCAGAGTCATCCCTACGCCTCATCACAGAGTGCATCCCTCGACTATGCATGGCCTAATTTAGTAATTCCACTTGATGCTGTGTGGATGCACCACACCACACCTGAAGCAGCACTGCTTCCTTCACATCAGTCTCATTTAGCTCACAACTAGGTCTTAAGTTGATTATCTCAGACATCTTTTGCCCCTTCTCTTGCAGTATAGATAAGCTGTACTGTGTATCTCTCCTGACTCAGTCTCCAGTTTTAAATGACATGTTTGTCTCTCCCAGCATCTGAAGTTCCTTAGGCTGTGTCCTGCACAGGCATAGGAAGACCTCCTGATGGGAGAAGTGCTGAGTGCTTTCACTCTGCCTCATTATTTTCTGAATTAGTAGGCATAGTTTGCTCTGTGTCAGTTCAGTCACCTTCATGCTAGAATAATGGGGATTTTAATTACATGATGTTAAACCTCTCTCTCTGATGTAGCCATGTATTGGAAGGCTCATCATCAATTCAGCAGTCGATTGAGGAAACCTTGGATAATGAGAGTTTATTAACCCAGGTTAATGAGCCTCAAGCAAAAATGAGGGATTTTGCCCAGCTGAAGAGGAGCACTGAGCACAAACAAGGCTCCATGAGCAGAACTCATCCCTCTTGAGATCTGCCCAGGAAATGACAGAGCATTTGTAGAAATACCAGCGACTGGCTACTGAAAGCAGAACATCTGTGTTCTCGAGAGCTACATTTTTTAATCATGTCCTCCAGACCTCTGAGGAGAGACAGTTATCCCAGCAAGTGCCCTGGCAAACTGGGAGGAGAATGGCTCAGAGGAGCTGCAAGCAGGATGAGTGTCTCTCAAGGAGTCCCTTAGACTCTTCCCTCAGGATCTCCCTGAGGGGGTTCCTTTTCTTGTCCACCCGGGAACTCATAGCATCATGCTCCCAGGGATACTCTCTTAGTCCTTGGATCTCATATCCTGTCCTAGGTGCAGAGAGGTGCTAAAAATTTGTGGTACTAAACATAAGCAACAAGCTCCCTTCCTTCCCTAGGAGACAGTCTTCTGATAAAACAATGTCCCCCTCACATAAATTCACACAGGTACAAGTTCCTGTGGAATGACTTACCAGGGATAGGGAAAGGGAGAAATCCCATGATATCTGGAACAACAATCACTGTACAACTTTAGCCTCTCATGCACATCTCCTGTTGTGCTCTTCTACCCTGCCCAGATATCAGCATGTAAGGAGGTGAGAAACAAAGCATCACTGCAGCAGAAAGAGCATTTATTTAATTATGGCTACCCACTCTTAGTTCATAAAAAATGTGGATTTGTTAAATTTGTAAAATTTGTTTGCACTTTTCTGAATAGTTGTATATGCAGCTGAAATAACAATAATATTATTTCAGAAGTTGTTTACTTATTTGCAAGTTGTAGTAAATGTCAATCACAGCTAGAAAAAAGACAGACATTATCCAACAGAGGAAAAATGCATGAACTGCAGTGATGTGGAATACTACTCTCTCCTGTAATAAATGCATTACCCATTGAAATTATAAATTAACATCTGCTGTTCAAAGAGATGGTAGCAATAGCTTCCCGGATTCACATTTTTGTGTCCAGTCCCTTTACTATAAAGTCTGAGAAGGGCAAATAGTTCAAAATTACTTACTAGGCTGAAATCTTTGGTTGTGAAGTCAGCAAAAGATTTGCCCTTGTTGTCAGTTCTGGGAATTCGAGTACACTAGCTACATTTACTTGTCAGCTCTTGCTGTTGGCAAAATTCAAATGGATACAAACTCTTTAAGCTAGTGGATGGAAGACAAAATGGCCCCAGAGAAAATGACTCTTGGTTTTATGAACTTAAGAAAAAGGAATTTTCTATTTCATATTTTTGCATCTATTGCAAAATATAACTCATGAATCAAAGTATCTTACCACCTTCCCTGTAGGATATCTTAACAATATTCAAAGAAGGAAAAAAGGACTGCCTAAAATATCAAATGCTATGAAGTATCTGCAACTTTGGAAATTAAAACAGCTGATAAATGGCTGAATGAATCGTATATGGCCTAAAGAAAATTAGATGCATGTTATTCTTATTATTCTTAGTCTCAATATATGTAAAATTGTAAAACTGATTCAATGAAAATAATGGCAGCTATGCCAAAAAATGCATCTGAGACTTATTTGAATAAGCTTATTGTAAAGTCAGCTGTTAAACTTCCACTGTGCTGCTTCTTTAGAAGGCAAAATCTTGCAGTTCTTATTAAAGTCCTCTACTAAACAAAGCACACGCATATACATACATAGAAATGGTCCACAGGTGTTTTCCAAAATTAGAAACTTATTCATCAGGGAAAAAACCAGTTATACAGTTTGTCATACAATAGACGACAAACAGAAGCTCTGCATAGCCATGGGTAAAACCTTGCTTGCACAGGAAAGTTGTCTTTGTGCAATTTCCCCATAACATTTATGCAAATATTACTATGACAGCCATGCACCAGGGTATTCGTGAGGATGTGCCACTTTGAGATGACAGCAGATCCCACAGGGCCTTTGGGCTCTTGGAGAGCATCAGCTGAGGTGGCTGGTCCATGTTCCTGATAGTCCTGCAGCAATTCCAGTAACACAGAGAGGCCTGCAAGGAGCTCATTGGAGCTGCAGCAGAACATTAGCACTGGAAGAGACCTCCATCGAGCCACCATCACCTTATGTATGTGCAAATGTATGGATATATGTTTGTATTTATAAAAATATCTGAACAGATTGGTGTTTGTACCTCAGTTATTGCTGTCAGGATGGTGGCTACTGCTGAACAGTGCCATTTCATGAGTTGTGTAGGAGTGTTTAGAAATGCACAGGGGGTTAATATTAGATTTAAAGTGAAGAGCTCCTGCAGCCAAGACCATGACTGCAAAATGGGTCTTCCTTTCCACCCCTCACATTCTTAATCCAAAAGGTAGAAAATGTAATTGCTTTCCTATGCTGTAAGGCATGCCAAAAGCTTTATACAGGCCCATGTGGCAATCATCTTTTCTAACTCTATGGCAAGCAACTTTTCTAAGTTTCTACGGTACGTGTGCATGTTGTAAAATAATTTTCTAGCTCTCTGTGAAAGACCCCAAAGTACTGTTGGGAGGAAGGCAGGGAGGGGGACTTTAGAGGTTTGAATTGGAGGATATAAGGAGCAAAATAGAGTAACACAAAGAGTATTTTCTAAGTCTTGATTAAAATATCCACACATCTTCAAATCTTTTGATGAACTTTAGAAGTGTACCTGCACCATCGTATTGACAATGCAATTCATAAAATCCAAAGGTGGATAAAGAGCTAAGGATATTGATTAAACTATGAACCAGCATACCATTCCTATTTTTATGGCTGTAGCTACAATAAACATATGATAGGTTAAAGTTTTAACCTGTTTGTTACCACCACATGTAGAAGGCTCCAGGTCAAGAGGTGAGAAAAATGAATAATTTAGGAATACAGAAGCATATGCAGCCAATCACTAGGGGTTTTGAGATTTCAAAGCAGAAATCCTTCCAATCTCAGTAAACAAAAGAGAAAATACAAAGAAATATCATTTCCTTAGTGTCTACATTATGTTAAGAGGCTTATGAATTCGTGGGCTTTTTAACTAGGAGGCTGACTGCTGGAGAGCAGGGTACTGCAGCAGAGAGGCACGCACGCAGCTGTCCTCAGAACTTGTTCTGGAGCTGACACTGCTTTCAACTCCAATTAGCTTACTCAAAATCAGAAGCCTAACCTTTTTTCAAGGAACTGTTATGTATGAATACACACAAACTGTACTAGAAAAATGATGATTCAGTGAAATACGGTCCTGTGAGCTTTTGGTACTAGAAAGACACTCCTAGAAGTGATGGAGGCCAGCTGGTGCTGAGCACTGTTGCCAGAAGAAGATCTAGGGAGTGAGAAAACCCCCCCATGACTGTTCATAAGGATGCTAGCTTCTTAAAATACTGGTGGTATTTTCCTTTGGATGTAGTGTTAAGATCCTTCTGCCTTCACATGCTAATTGAGAGAGTGATAAAGGGAGGGTAACCTCCACACCCCCACTCCTGTTTTAAACAACCCTCTTTTCCATATTTAGGGCTATCAGTGAGGTCTAGATATAGAATTTGTGCAGTATCATGAAATATTAGAGCTGATTAAATGCTTAATTGCTTTTGCAGGCTTCTTGTAGACCATCTGACAGGCCCTAGTGGATCTGGTGGTATGGAAAAAGGAAGGTTCCTTTGCCAAAGGATGTATTGTGTGTTCCCAATTTCAAACCAGGATCAATCACTGCAAGAACACCTGGGTCATGATAGATATCCCCACACAACCTCTTAAGCTTTGTCTACCCCTTTTGGCCTAACAACCTTTGAGACCCCTTACCCATTCCACTGAATCACAGCCCACAGCTCTTATCACTCCAAAGACCCAGCTCCTGTTTTTTATTAATTCCACATATCCATCTTGGATCAGAGTTTCACAAAACTTCTTGGTGCATACCAGACCACCCATCCTCTTTGACCCGAAAAACTATTTAAAGCACCACCTAACTCTGAGTCTTCTCAGGTCTTCCAACCTTTTGCTCCAAACCTTCTTCTGAGCAAACCCCCCACCTTCCCTGCTCTTCCATCTCAGGCTCTCCACTCCATGGTCAGGAACCCCAAATGCTGATCTCCTGGCAATGATGGCTGCTCAGCTCTCCATCTTTGGACCCCTCACCTGTGCTTGAACCATCTGCCAACATCTGCACCCACTGCAATGAGCTTCCATGGGACCCTGAGCCCACCTTCCTACACTACAGCACCTCTTCCCTTACCTCTCCCCCAGATGGAATGACCCAGATCCTGCTTCTCACAGGGATTTCTAAAACCTAAATACAGTTGCAGTTCCCAGAAATGTATTTTTAAAGGATCCAAAGAACAAAAAGTAAGATCTATTTTAGGAAAACCAGATGCATTTAGACCCTGTATGTCCTTACTTTTACTCTGCAGTTAGATCTGGAACTTCCTTTTTTATAGGATTTGGAAAATAAAACTGGAGAAAATGGGCATGTAATTTTTCCTTCCCCCACCCCTTGCCTCTAAGAACAAAGAGAGCATTTTTAGGTTTATTTTCCTCTCTTTAGTCCTGTATTTGTGAAGAAGGTGGGGGAGGTGAAAGGCAACTAAGACCCAAAGAATTAGAGGTTACTTGTTCTTCTTTGTAAATAATTGCCATGCCATTGACTGAGTGCCCTGAAGCCCAGCTGCCTGCTGACAGACTGCTGCGTCAGCAAAAATCTCTCTTGTTTTGCAGGAGGCTTTAAAGTCATCATGGGTGGAATACAAGGCAGAGTACAAAAACTCACTACCAGTTCTTGATAAACATGGTTGCTTTTCAAATTAAAACGTTTTTTTTTTCCTTTCCACATATACCAGGGGTGCTACCTCAGTGATGCTTGCTGATCCATTCTTCCTTTCTCATGGAGGATGAAGAGTTTCTCACTGAACCATTTTTTTCTCCCACTGAGATTAACCATTGCAATCAAAATGCACGGTATTTGATTAACCACTTTATTAAACCTGTTTTCACCTTTGAAAAAGACATTTTGTTCTCCTCCATTTATAGCACACTAAGACACTGTGCAGATACAGTTATGGATCAGCACCTTATTAATCCATTTTTTGTGATAAAATAGCTGTGTGAGAAGGTGCAAGGACCTCACAGATAACAAAACCCTGCTAGGTGCCTATTTAGACCTTTTCCTACTCAAAACCTCCTTGTTCTGGTACAGGAACACCTGTGTTCCTTGTAAGTCGTACATGTTAATTTTCCTCCTAGCATCACATTGCTGCCAGTGTTAAAGACTTGAACAAAAAACAACAGAGCTTACAGCAGTAGAAGTACATTCTGTGTTTGAAAAGCTACAGAGTGGAGCTGAACAAGTAGATCTTGTTTTCCAGCCATGCAGATCTTTAAATGCTAAAATAAAGCACGACAGAAACCTGGTCTGGACTATTATTCAGCAAAGGTCACTGAATTTTCAGCAAGTGGTGGCTGCAAACTTCCCAGTGAATCCAGCTAGGGATAGCTCATGACCTCAAGTAAGCCTGAAAGCCTTCACTAGCACAGCTCAGGTGGTGGAGGATCTACTGCACTCCTACACAAGGTCCTGTAGTGGCTGATAGCACACATCACTCTTTTCTGGTCAGAACTGATCTTTCAATAGGAAGAGTAAGAACTCTAATATCACTAGAATAATTTTCTGAATTTATGGTCTCCAAATAAACTGTGTCCATTTTTTAATGGAGAAGATGAGCTGTTTTCCCAGCTAAATCAGCAATAATGTGAGGCTCTTCCCTGTTCAATTATCCCCATTTCATGGGAGTTCAGAAGGTGTGCAAGTGGCAGTAAAATCAAGCTTGCTACTCTGGCCTGATTCTTCAGTGCTTGTGTGAACAAATGGCAACATAGCACTTCATGCTCAAGGTAATATAATGTAATGCTCCTCTAATGTGAAGAGGGATAAAATGATTTCTTAAATATTAACCTGTTGTCCTGGTGTTTCAGCCTTCTGATGTTGACAGATTCTTTTGCACTCTTTTTTATAAATAATGATTGTTTGCATTCCTTTTAGGAGGAAGAGAGCATTGATGGACTGGTGATGGTGCCAATGGAGTCAAGAGGTCTCACCTTTACTGTCTAATTCATGGTTGTTGTTGGAATTCTATAAATAGAGATGTAATGTAAATAAAGTCCTCCTTTTGCTGCATGAATCATCGGAGTTAAGGTGTGAGTCTCTCTCTGTGTAATTCTGTGACATTAACCTTTCACTCTGAGAGGAAAAAACACCCCTCATTGTCACTGCAAAAGTAATTATTGGGAGTCTCTACATCTTGTACACCAAAGAGAGTCCTTTTGACTACATCCAGTCAAAGACTATGTCTTTTGTAATTAGCTACTTTAGCTGAAAATGAACAGCATTTCAAACTAGAAAAGACACTGATTTGAATTTGGTGATGAGAGAAGTGATGGAGCTGATCACAAAACCTTGCTTAGGGCAATGGATATCTTGTGTCATTTGGCTGAGAGAGGTCGTGCCTCTCCATCCATCTCTCCTCCTCCTCCATCCAACCTAACACCACCCCACTGCCACCACAGCCATACCCAACACAGCTGTCTCTTCTGTGAGGCCAGCAGCAGCAGCCAGCTCAAAAGTGAGCCTTGCAAGGGAGGGAGGATGTATGCAAAACATATGCTGTGGAGACACAGAATCAGCACTGGCAATGAACTTTGTGATTTTCAAACATTCTCTTAAAGACTGAGCATTATGTTCCTGTGATATTGCATGAAAGCTTGGCTTTTATTCAAATGGGGAGAAAATGTTTCCAGCATTCATGGCAGTCCAACCAATCTTGAAGACATTAACTGCAAGCACCTCAAAGACTCAAAACCTAGACTGCAAATGCAAAGTAAGGGTTTAAAATTTTTTGTTTGCACTTCCATATCTGTTAAAGAAACCTCCCATGGGCCTAAGGAGATAAAAGAGGAGGAGTGTGGGGTTTTTGGAAGTTTCCAGAGAGAGACAGTAAGTGTATTATGAAGCAGCTGCCTTGACTGACAGTCTGTTGCCCACCTGGTGGAGAGGACCTGCTGTGAGCTTTCCATGCACTCCTCAAAGAAAGTCAGGTAGAATGCAGCAGCAGCAGGAGGGGTCTGGATGAAACTCTCTCCCCTTTGATTCCTGTGGTTTGTGCAGAACTCCTGCAAAGCTGAAAAGCACTGGGGAAGACTGTGTGGTTTTCTGCCAGAACATAGCTGGGGAATTCAGGGGTCTTTTGCTGTTGCTGGATTTTGGTCACAGGAGTGATTGTGCTGCAGTCCACCTTTCATCTCATGGTCACAGTCACTGGTTTCCCCGACACCAGGACGTGGTGTGTGTGAAAGGTTGCTCGAGAGAATGGAGCAAAAGGCTCTGTGGTTCTCCCCTCCCTGCCCTTCCCATCAGCAGTGCTCACCCCAGCATTACGAGAGGAAAAATAGACCTTCAGCTCAGCACCTCCTTCCCCCACCCACCAAACCTTCACTCTGTCCTCTGCAAAAGAGTCAACAGTGCCTCTCAGGAGCAGGTGATAGGTCAGTGGGGATGACTGAATGCTTTTGATCCACCAGCTCTGCTATGGTCATGCTTAGATGAGCACAGGGAGAAACACTGAATTTCAGCATTTACTACATTTTTACTAGCATCTTGTTTGCTAGAATATGTTTATTTTTATCCCTCAGGCAAATATTTCTGCCTCCTGTGAACCTTTTATGTAAATCAACAGAGGCATTTGGCAAGCTATATCAAAACTGCAGCTTTACATATCACTGAAGCGGAAAATAAATGGAAATAATTACTGATGCCTCCAAGTAGAGATTTGTTTCAAAATGAAACGTGTAGCTTAGAGAGGGTGGGCAGTATATATCTAATGATTTTCCCGTTAGCTTATATAGCATTGGTTCGGACATTTTTATTTCATTCCAGGATATGTTTTCTCCCTCTTTTGGGGGAGATCAGGGAGAGATAGTGGCTGTTTGTTTGCTCATTTTAACCATATTGAACAGAATTAGATCTTCAGTTATTTAATAAACTACTTCCCAACAGTAAGCTTATATTTGATGTGTTGTTGTGGCACTCGTTTGCATCATTCTGACACTGAACAAAAGAACCGCTCAACTAACCAACCAAAAAAAACCCCAAAACTCAACCAAAAAAAAAAAGAGAGATGGCATTAAGTGCTCTGCTTCACAAAACCTCCCATCATGGCAGCGTAACAGCATCCAGCTTGTGAAGTTCTGCTGTGTTTTAATGATTGGAGAAATGCAGGGGAAAAATCGGAAAGTACAAAAAAGTAGATAAAAAGAAAAAGACAATTTTCAGGTTTGCTGCATTTAGCACGTTCAAACAGCATTTTGAATTTTTAAAAAGATGCAAGGTCTGCTTCACATGCAACAACAGCTGAATGGCAAAGAAATCAAGAGGGTTGAAAGTCTTCACCTATGTCTCACATCTTCCAAATCTGTCCCTACTGAGGTGACAGGTTTCTCAAAAGGATGTAATCTACACAGGAATCAACAGATGTTTCATCGTTAGGGAAATGTTCCTGCCAAGAGTTATTTCACATCTTCTTTTTGTGTGCCAGCCGGCCCAGATCAAAGAGGCCTGCCTTGGAAACACAGCCTCCAGGGTCTGGGGAGAGGTGGCATGGAGCTGCTCTCTGGGCTTGGACACCACTTCCCAAATACACAAAACAAAGGAGACAATGATTTTTGCCTGTGGTTACCACAATCAGGTTTGCTATGCTGGTGACATAATTGAGCATCCACTGCACTGAAATCCTTGATTGCTTGCCCCTGTTTATGCCAGAGGCACGGATATTTACTGACCAGTCCAGGGCAATTTGAGTAGACCCAGATCTGAGATAGTGCTCTGAGGGGAAACTGCAGCCTGGCAAGTAACTGCTCGGAAATGCCTTTAATTCATGTATTTATTTTCAACGATGTACGTGTCCAATGAAACACTCTGCTGTTAAAAACTAATTTCTGAAAATCATGTTCTGATGTTATTACAGAATTTGAACTAAGTAAAATTTCCAATTAAAAAAGAAATCATCAAAGTTACTAATTTGCAAAATCTCCTACAAGCATGCCAGCTTATTTCCTGACTCTTTCTTTCTTTCTTTCTTTCTTTCTTTCTTTCTTTCTTTCTTTCTTTCTTTCTTTCTTTCTTTCTTTCTTTCTTTCTTTCTTTCTTTCTTTCTTTCTTTCTTTCTTTCTTTCTTTCTTTCTTTCTTTCTTTCTTTCTTTCTTTCTTTCTTTCTTTCTTTCTTTCTTTCTTTCTTTCTTTCTTTCTTTCTTTCTTTCTTTCTTTCTTTCTTTCTTTCTTTCTTTCTTTCTTTCTTTCTTTCTTTCTCTTTCCTTTCTGTCTAAACCTGGCATCTTACAGATGTTCTTTCTGCATAGGCTTCAAAAGAAAGGAATGCACTACTACAAAGGGTTGTTTTTTTCTTTTCTTTTTTCTGTATTCACACACAAAGCTGGGCAATCCTTAGAAATGGATACCAAATAAATTTACTCAAGCTAATAACAACATTCACTTATTTTGTTAGTTTAACAAACATTCTTGAACTAATTTGCCTAGAGTATCTTTGCAAAATAAACAAGCTCAAAGTAGTGCAAGCAGTCAAAGTAAAATACTTCAAACATTTGAATTAATTTTATCACAGACAGCAGGAATTTACTGGTAAGGTTATTTATACGTTCTCAGGCAATACTGTTCAGGCATAGCATCTTTGGAACAGAGTCAAATCTATGCTATTTTCATTGTCTTTTAAGATAGTTCAAATGGAATTTGTCTTTCTCACTCAGCAAACTGGGTAAGAGTTCTAGTTTTTTAAATGCTGTTATTCCAGCTTCAGAGTAGAGAGGCTATAAAACAGGGGTGCTTCATTAAAATACCATAGCTGGCACCTCTCAGAGGCACAGGAAAGGAATATTCACTGAGTAAGTAACACATTATAAATTATAATTGAGATTCAATTCTCCCAGGGAGAAGAGAAGGTAACTTGTCATTTGAAGTGTTGTGAGTTTCTGAGAGTGGACCAGGAGTTTAGAGGGTATAATGATATCATTAAGAAATGCCCTTGCAAAGCAAGCAAAATTATACTGTGCTGTTTCTTGAAAACCACAGGAACTCTTTATTGTTCTGTCAGCAGCAGTTCAAAGAGCTCTGTGACCCCATTAACATTCATTCAGGCATGTATAACAAATTGGAGGGGGGAAATTTCTTGAATAGTTAATTATATTTTGTGTGTTTGAATACCTAACACTGTTAGCTATTAGAGCTCAACACCACAGAATACACACCTTGCACACCTGGTTTACCTCACAGTTTTATTTATCTTCTAATACTTAGAGGAGAAAGCAGTATCAAATGTAGAGAGATAGTTGGAAGGTTGGAAACTGGAAAAAGTAGATAGTGGCAAGCTGCTTTGATGGCTGTGGTTGAACTGCTCTAGTATTCACTGTCCTTCCTCCATGAGCAACAACTTCCATTAGATGATGAGAAAACTCTTTGAACCCACATATCCATTTCAGATAGGAGTATGTGGGGTGATACACTATAAACATAAGCTAGAATCTTGCAGGGAAACTGAGTTAATCTAATTTTCAATAAGATACAGCTCTTTTGGCCAAACTATTTATTTGTGTGTGTGTGTGTGTGTGTGAGAAAAGTTGTCCCAGAAACTCTTTCACACACATTGGCAAATGACTACAGTCCCCATGCTGTGGTAATCATTGACTCAGCTTAAGCAAAGACAGTGGCCAGCAATAGAACTGAAGTTTGCCAGGTTGGTTTGGAATGCAAATATTTATATTTTTTTTAGAGAAAATGATTGGTAGATATTGTCTTCAGTGTTAGCAGAAAGCTCACTCACATTGATTAATTAAGTCAGAAGCTTTATCTGTACCAATTAATTAATTTCAGTGACACTATGGATTCAGGAATCCTTATCTCTTTAGGACTGTCTCCTTGCAGCTTTCCTCACACTTAGCAATGAGATTGATAAATTATATGATAAAGGCAAGGACCATCACAAGGAGTTTAATGTTGTCTGTGCTATATCGAGATGTTGTGTCTTCAGAATTCAATTCAGGTTCTCTGTATTTCTAAGTGATGTCAAACAAAGTTAGGATTGTTAGTGGGACTTTTCAGGAAACTTCACACAGAAGTTGGACTAGGACCCTTTGTAGCTACTGAAGGTGTCCATTTACACAAATATTCCCACCAAGCCACAGGAAATCATTTCTTCCAGACACTGGGCACATATGCTGCTGAGCACACTTACTAATTCAAAGCTGCTTCTAAATTCTCTTGGAAAATAGAAGAATAAGGTTTATCTTACCTTATAAACCTAGGCAAGCTTGCATTCTATTTTCAGTTCTTTGAAATTTCTACTATTTTCCCCTGTAATTCTTACACAGTGATCAAGTACATTGCTCACCACATATATATTCATACTTCTACCTTTCTTCTGAAAAACTGTCAATCTAATGACCTTTTAAATGTATCTGCTATTTGAAGAATATTTGCATTGTAATTGTACTTGTGTTAGCTATGTTTTTTCTTAGCTGTATTTTTATTGCATGTAGATTGGAGTTGGTCAGAAAGCCTCCTCTGAAATGGAAATTATTTTTATTACCTTTTGGCCTTGCTTTAAACTGATTCCACTGTAAACATTTTGTAACAGTTTGTGGGAGTGTGCTCAGAGTGAAAATCAGAATGTACATTTGAATGGTCTAATCTGTGGCTACCAGAAAGGGATGAAAAACATATCCTGAACTAATAATAAGAAGTTTGAATTACAGAGAAGTAGAGCTACTGGATGAATTTCAACTGAAATGCTTTTTTTCCTCAGAAAATTCCCATTTGCTGAAACCAAAGCTTAGTGGGGCAAAGGATAGAGATGAGGGGAGAAGGAAGCAGGATGAATATTTCTCTTGAGGTTTTCAACGTTCCTTGGAAGACTGTGGTGTTTGAGGTTGACATTTTTGCATCAAGAAAGCCCTGCTATTCAGGAATGTTTGTTTAATTGTAAGGTTCCACACGGTTAAGGAGAGACATAAAAATATTTGAGAACAAAACAGAGTTCTTCAAGATCACTTGGCAAATGTTCTCATTGATGTACAAAATCCCCAAAAAATGCTCAGACATTGAGGGACATTTTCTGCAAGCCTAGAAAACTCTCTTGAAGTGGAAAATCACTTTCTGCCATGGTTTAATCGGGGTGGAATGACATCAGGACAATGGCAAAAATTCCATTTGCATCAGCTGGGACTTAAACTTGCTGAAAACATTGTAGTCTCTTTTGACCATGTTGATCATACACACATTTGTCATATAAATATGTACAATCATAACATGGTTTGAGGAATTTATAAGTTCCTCTTTTAAAGGATGAGGCTTTAAAGAAAATTAGTGTGCAGAAAAGTCCTAGTTTTGTGCACATAATCAAGTCAAACAAC
Source organism: Acridotheres tristis (assembly GCA_037013685.1). NCBI lineage: Eukaryota > Metazoa > Chordata > Aves > Passeriformes > Sturnidae > Acridotheres > Acridotheres tristis. The sequence goes on along the minus strand of CM072886.1, from coordinate 113,752,678 downwards.
AAGTAGGCAAATGTTTCTAAAAATCATTGCCTTTCTGCAGAATTTAAAATGTTTCTGGCAGCAGCTTTTTGTTAAAAACTTTCACCAGAAATTACCTTGCTTAGAGGAGCAGAATGAACACAGAGTCCTGCCAAGAGCCCTCTCCTGTGTGAGCTGAGCTGCTGGGTGTTCCACAGCAGCAGCCAGGGACCCACAGCCAGTTCCACTGCTGCAGCACGTCCTTGAAGGCATGTGCTACAGACAGGGCTGTGGGCCAGAGGTGTAAAGAACAGCTGGGCTTCTACTGCCACAGCTGTCTGCCCAGGAGACATGAATTTCAGATGTGCAGTTGTTAGTGAAGGCTCCAGCATGAGTCTTCTCCTAGAGAGAGCCAAGTCCTTGTGTCCCTGTGCTCAGGGGATAATCTCTGCCACTGTGTGCAGTCACATCAGTGATGACTCCTCCTGCTCTGACTCCCTCCACCTCCCTATCCACACGTACCTCCATTGCCACCCCACATCTCAAACAAAACAAAATAGCACCCCTTCCAACTCTGCTGTCACACGGCTCTCACTGAACTGTCACTATTCCAGTCTCTTTCTGATCTAGTCTTGTACATGCAATCCCTTCTATATTTTTGCATAATCACTGTGTATATTTGCAACAGCAAGAAATTACCTGTAGTAAACACTCTCTTCAGGAGGCATTCACTCATTTCCCATGCTAAAAAGGAGAAAGCCTTTGGAGTTTTAAAATAAGTTAAATATATTACAGATGCATCTTTCATGAAATTTTATGAAATTATGAAGGCTAGGTCTAATGTATATTAATGCAAGTACATTAGACCAGGTTCACATTTCAGTAGAGGAATAAACATTCAACACATAATATGATCTATTTATGCATATGTTGGTGGGAAGGTTTGAGCATGACTGGTGTTAGCTCTAGGCTACTTTTTTAGTCCCTACCACTAAGAAACAGCTACTTTCTGTTAAATGCAGACTTACTGCAATAAACTTTCACATTTCCTTGCTGGGACTGAAAGAGCATTTTCTTTCTTCCTAATTCTTACCAGCAACTTGGTGCGATCTTTATTAAAATGTGATAACTGGCATTAAAAAAACCTTTCCATTTAACATATTCAGCTTGTACTCTACTTACAGCCAAAAGCCCAAAAGCATCCAACTGGTAAACATGGCAGGGCTGATCAATTCTACTAAGCAGCTAATTCCAGTTTTCAAGTGAAAAATGTTAGTCTACAGCCTGCTATCCTTTGCTTTTTCCTTGTTCCAGTCAACTCCCTGGAGATGATTAGACACACAATGAACATAGGCCTTCTCTTGCAGAGAGCAAAGTCTGTTTATCTACCTTTTTTTTTTAATATAAAATGAGCCAATCCCTCTTCTCTTCTCATCTTTAATTTCAAAGGCTCCCTCATTGGCAGCTCAGAGAGTACTCACTCTACATATCACAACAGCTGCTGGAGAGAGATAGCATGAGCATTCCTGGAATGATTCAAACTGACCTTCTTTCAATGGATGCTAAATGCTCATCATTAGCTGTGGCTTCATGTTTCAATACAAAAAGAGAAGCACATTCTAATACTGAGAGAAAAGGTAGCAAGGTAAACAGTTTTGGGAACTTTTGAGGCTGCCTTCAATAATAAAAAGAAATTGGTATGCTTTTTATGTGTACATATTGCAAATTATTTCACGCAAATACTTGTGTAAATATGTGGTCTGATGTCTCATATGAGTAGTAGACTTGAAACCGAAAAAGTTATTTTGCTACATATATTTTAGGAAACAGAATATCCAATTGCATCTTACAGCAGCTGATAAATTCTGATCTTTAAGCACTTTCCAGTTGCTGAAGATCATTAGAACTTGAAGCTGTCTAATTTTAGGAAGAGTTCAATCATTCTTACTGGGAGGAGGTCTCTATTTCCTTCACAGACCAGATTTGTAGGTCCCCTTCTGTAGGTTAACTCATGCTCATATTGCCTCTATGAACATAAGCTTGAGATCTTCTAGATTTACTGACAGGGACTCTTCTTTGGGAAGCTGCCACGTGCCTTTTGGACACATGAACACACTGTGATGACAACACAAGAACATCCTGCTTTTATATTCTGAGGAAATCATTTGCCCTCTGGTAGTACACTACTAAAGGCACAGTTACTCATCTCCAAGGACCCAGCCTAGAATATCCATCCTCTTTTCTTCAACTTCCCTATCCTGGGAAAGATAATGACAAGGCTTTTGCAAAAATCCAAAATCTAAGTATTTCCCTAATTTTTTAGAAGTCCTTAAATTCTGGACATAAATAGGCAAAGAAATGTTTGCCTTCAGGTAGGTTTCTTTCTAACAGGGCAAGGGAAAGAGGGACAGATTCTCAGCTGCCACAGACCATCATTTCTCTGCAGATGTGCACAGAACCACAGCCAGTTACACTGTCCCACCTACTGGCCTCAAATCTGCTCACTTTTATCAACATGAAAAACTGAGGAGAAGCCAAACAATGGAATGAGCAACTTTTGAATTTGAAGTCAATCTCCCAGAGATAAACCATAAAATCTAAAGTACTTAGGGCTTTTTACATGACGTGCTAAGGTTTTTTGGCTTGTCCTTGTGCAAGCCAGTGGATACATGAGCCTATATATGGTTTTCCTTGCCTAGCTTCTGTCACTGAGTATTTTATCTGCTCTGACTTCAGCAGGCAATGACAGAGAGCTTTGTCTTTCTAATAATATGATCTGTTATAAATACCAGCAGACACATAATAGCATAATAAGATATTTATAGCACAGGCAGACTTAACCTTACACTACAGATTTCTGCAGAAAGGCTGAGTGTTGTCCAGCTTGTTACAATGAAAATTCTCTCTCAGTCTAAATTTTCAAGTAGCAGCAATGTTATGTTCAAAAACTCTGTGGAAAAAAGAGTTTTATCTTATAGTCTCTATGCCAGGCATCTTATACCCTATACCCTTCACATGACTCATAAAGAGTTCCACTGGAAGTACTTATTCAGACAGAGAGATCACATTTACCTCAGGTTTCAGAGTACAAATGTGTTTAAGCAAGGAAAGAAGAGTCAGTTCCCTGTGCTAGTGTCTGGGCTGGTGAAGAATACATCAAGTTTTCAGGGCAGAGGGCTTGATGAAGTCTCCAAATACTCAAGGACTGCCTGGATTCTGTTCAGATGCTCAGTTTGACAATAACAAATATTAAATTAAGCCCATTAACTCAGGTCATGCTGACCTGAAATACTGTTCCATTACCTCCTCTTGATTTCGAATTTCAAAAAGCAAAAAATACTTCTTACCACTCATAATGAATTAGATGATTAAGTATTTTGATTCCCAGATTAAAATTATTGAAACAAACATACTTCCAGATAATTTTGAAAATCTATTCCATTGTAATAACACTATTCTGAAAACACAGCATAGTTCTAGAAAATTTTTTTTTTTTACTTGAAAAGTTTTATCAGCTCTAAAGGCTCATATTTTTCAGTAAGATTTGGAAAAACAAACATACAAAAATACTACACCTTGGGAATAATATTGAACTGCATCTTTTTTTCCTTCAAGGTCTACATTCTTCTTCACTTTTGAGCATTTTTAATGTTATAGCTCTTCCTTCGGAAGCACAACATGAAAAAAATTTGATTGTATAAGATAGCGTCAAGAGACAAGTAATTTGCTGCTATAATTTAACTGACATTAAGTTTCTTGATCCGAAAAATCCTGTAGGAGGAAATTTTAAAAAAAGATTTTTAAATCTATTGCTCATGTTAAAGATCAAAAAGCTTCATATAATTATAAACAGGCTGAGTTTTTCATCATCTGGGATCTCATTCTACATTTTAAAGTGGGATAATCTCCAATAATATCTAAACAAACCTATTAGCTTGATTTTCTGATTTCATCTAACCATTAATGCTATTCTGTAGCATTAGCAAATGTACCTTTGACAATTTTTCTACGATAATCTTATACAGTTTTCCCTTATTTGAAGATTTTTTCAAAGATTTTTATCTGTACCAGTATCTGATCAAAGAGTTCTTAAGTCAAGCATCATTGATTTCCTTTCATTTTCCTCTCCTCACAGAAATACCAGCTTCAAATTTTTTCTGGATTATGATAAACTGAAGATAACTTAAAAGAACGAAAGAAATTTAATGTATCTCCTAATGTCCTTTGTTGGTCAAATCTTCTGTCAAGTTATTGCCAGTGAAAATCTGGAGACAAATTCCTGTTTGCAGATCTCGGTTGTTCCCTCTTGTTACTGCTGTTTGATGCAATGGTCGTGAAATTTGAATCAAAGCCCTATTGAACCTAAAGATCACTCCTGCAGTGATTCATCGTTGTCACAAGCAGAAATATGATTTATTTCTTAAGAGTCACTGTAATCACATTTGTGTATACCTGGGTGTGACACAACTATCAAAGAAAGAAAGAATATAGCTGGGAAATAACCATTCACCCTATTTCTTGTTTCAGTACATTGAGACACCCCTGGGGCAAGTTACCTGCTACGTGAGGCAGTACAAGGTACTCTAGAGTCCAAACCTGATCTTCTGGCCCATTTTGAAGTTTGGTGATTTGTGTCATAAGCCACTTAGCTGGGTCCTGGTAGACCACGGCCTTCTGTCTTGGCTTTCACCAAAGAAATGGAAGGCAAAGTCAAACCTTCTGCTGTTTTGAAGGCTTTGGAAGATTTCTGGATGCTGTTGGGAAGTTATTGCATTTCAATTCAGAGTACTAGCTGGGGGAATTTCTAAATTGCTACGTGCATGCACATACAAAAAGTGCAGGACATAGCTCTGGTGTTGGATAAGGCAGGAACAAAGAGTGAGTGTTTCTTTATACTCATTGGCATACCATAAAATCAAAAGCCCAGTCTGGAGGCCAACCAAGTACATCCTCAGAGCAGAAACCAACTTGCCTTAAATAAAAAAAAATTTGTCTGGGCTTCACATGGACATGAAGGCTGTGTTCACTGCAACACTTCAGCCCTGGTTTCCAGGATTATTAGAGGTCTTTGAATGCAGTAGTCAGTAGCAAACATCCTGAGTACTGAGAAATGACCATTTCTTACATGCTTCACCTGCATCACTATTGTAGCACGGGTTTCTGACCTTTGCTATTGGACTCTGACACTTCTACTCTCTTATTCAAAGTGCCAAAAGATCAGTCTCTTAACTTAAGCCACAATTAAATTTTGTCTAACATTATAATTATAAACTCAGCATGGCACAGGAAAAACTATAACTTCACAGATAAAGAAAACAGAGGAAAAAACATGCTGTGAAGGGGAAAAGCTGTTCACATTAAAAGAATGAAGATTAGAAGTGAAAACTCAGAAAGTTATTGGCAAAACAGATTTATTTTAGACACATCTCTTTCCCCACCTTTCCATCCACGTGAAAATCTTGTGTTTAATATGTTAAAATTCAAGAGATCTGTAAGGTCCAGGAAGGAGTACAGCATGAGCTCAAAGCACACAGTGACAATTGTCTTGTGCTAAAACAGCAGAGCTTGTTAATCAGAGATGGCTTAGGCACTACAAAAACATTTGTCCCCACACTGCTGTGACTTGATGACAATTGCCATACTGTACAAATAATTATTTAGCATCTGAACTACTGTTGTTTGAAGTGGAGGCATAAGGCTATTTTTAGGTCATTAAATAATGTAACTGAGACACAATGAACTGTCTTATGTGACCCAATATAGAGAAATCCATACAGAATAAGGAGAATTGAGCAAAATGTGCATTCAGCAATGTGGTGATGTAACTCCTACTCTAAGTATTTACAGATTTTACAGTGTTTGGAACTGAGTAGCGTATATAATAGCATTATATTAATTTCTGCACTCAAGTCCACTAGATTTGACTAGTGTTTGTATTACTATTCAAGATGAATTAATATATTCACCCGTGTAATGCTTGTTGTCTGCACAAGTAAAAATTATTTATGTAAAAATTATTAAATACAATTTCTTGTTTTTTAAAAGTAATTCTATATGTCAGAATATTATGGTCTGAGACACTGAATGAGAGTTTAAAAAAACTACAGGAAAATTGTTCCACTATAGTATTAAAATTGCCATTAGGTAAGGAGAAGCTAAAAGTTCCTGGCACAAATAGCAACACATGGGTTCTGCTCCAGGAGAAATTGTAAGAGAGAATAATTTTCCTTCCATGCACTTAATTAGACTTACACAGGACTTAATATAACCCAAAATCTCTTCATAGCAAGGAGGACTGAGATAGCCATGTAATCTGCCTGTCTGAGGATTTGTACTTGCACATTGCCTTAGCTATGAGAAAAAACAAGGAACTGAAACAATCTGCTTTTTTTCCCCCCGGACATCATAATGTCATGGCAGCACGATCTGACACTTTTATTTTCAGTGACCTCCAATGCAGTGACTCTTTTTCTAAATTATGTAGGTCTCGTCTGCATTTCAACTACATTTCACATAAATTTTACATTAGGATGGCACTAGTTCTTTTAAAATAATAATAGAACAAAATCTCAATGAAGGTACTTCAATAGTAATGATGAGAGCCAAAAAGCCCCCCAATCTAAAAAGCCCCCACCGTCATTGTATGCTAAATATGTGCTTTATAAGCATGAATGACTTTCTTCTAAAACTAGTAAAAAGGGATGTAGCATTCACAACTCCTACCACTCCTACTACTCACAAAGCCAGTGGTTAGCTAAGTTTAGGACATGTTATCCCAATTTGTATTTTCAGAGAGTCATGTATTTACTGATCCTGAGAAGACAACAATAACTTGACTTGAAATAAGAAACGAAATGCACATGCATACTCAAGAAAGGCAGTCTCCTTAAATTGCACAACACAGGATGTCAGACTAATGACAGAATTATAAGATCAATTTTGGTATTCCCAGGCTTCAGTGCTTCCAGTACTGTTGCCAACAAATAAACTGGAGGCACGCGACCTGTCAGTGCCATGGCCAGAAATCAGATGGGATGAAGGCTGGACTGGCATCTTACTGAATAAATGGAAAAGCAAAATTTGGACAGGCACAAGGACGCTTTGCTGGAATTTGATTTACTTATGCATGTCACTCGGCTTTATCTTCCTTCTGACTAGAAGGTTTTTTAAATCATAGAATGTTATTCTGTATGAAGTGATAGTATCTGCAGGAGAAGATAAGGTACTGTACTAAGAACTAATTGCACAGCTTGACTTTCTAATTTGTTAGAATAGATGAAAATTCCTCACAAAGGGGAACACAGGCTTAAAATTGCAGGCAGATTTTTCTACCTCATTTTTGAATAACAAAACAAAGCAGACACTATCATGATCTACTTGTAGATAATTTGCTAGTCAAAAAATTAGTTGAACAAATTGTTCCTTCTGGTATGTAAGTTAAAATAAAAATGCACACACCAGAGAGAATTTTTTCTTGAGGTGTTTAAGACAACAGGATATCTGGTAAGTACTAGGCAAGAACAAAATAATTACTTATCTCTCCTAAATATGAAGCTGCATGAAAATATGTGGTCCTTAAGCAAGCTGGTATAAGATTGAAGTAATCCCTGTTTTGAGCAGAGAGACAAAGTGATCTCCAGCACTCCTTCCAGCCTAAATAGTCCTTGGATTCTATCAAATGCCCTCAAATAGGAAGATTATGTAAAACTACCTCTGACTTAAAAATCCATCTCAGGTCTAGCACCAGATGTGGGCTTGGACTTTAGTGGAAGGGGCTGCAGTCCTCTCTGAGCACCACAGTTTATCCTCATCCTCAGGCTGGCCCATCATTCCCAGCTGCCTTGTCCTCACTTTCTACCTAACCCTGTAACAGCAAGTGGTTTTAGCATGCTCCTAATTTTGGCAAGCACCAAGTGGATGTGCAGCCCCTAAACAGTCTGAACCATAAAGTAACAGGATCCTGTGTGACAAATGAAGGCAGTCACAATGAGGGCACAACAGGGAGCCTGTCCTCCCTCTTCCTCATTTCCATCCAGCTCAAATGCATCCCTGTGAACACAACAGCACACTTCCATCTGCTGAGGGAACTGCTCCCATCTCCTGTTACCCTCCCTCTGCATACACATGTGCTTGCATGTGGACTGCACACTCCAGAAGGCAGACACTGCTGGATTCTAATCCCCCCAAATTCTCTGATGGATTAAACCTTAAATCTCTAACCCTCCTTCTTAATGCTGTGGTAAGTAATGCACGTACTGGCTACATTGATTTACAGCTGAAATAAAAGTGAAAGACAAAACGAGATGTCTGAAAATTGATCTATGCTGCAAGTGGATGGAACATTAAAGCATTCTGGATTATTTTCTTCTCCTTTCACTTTGCCCAGTGCCTGATGAAGCAAAAATCACTGTCTGCAGCAATAAAAGTTGCATGTAAATGTGTTACCCTCCACCTACCTGTAACCCTTCAATGGCCAGTTTGAGGATAGATGGTGTAAGCTTGGAGGCTTGCTTGAAAGAAAAGTTGCTCCAGTCTATAATTAGAATGAAGCCATTTATCTGAAGCTCCTGATCTTCAATGAGCACTTCCAAGGAAAGTAGAATAGCCCGAAGGATATCTATGAAGGAGTTCCTAAGGCAAAAGCAGAAAAAAAATCAATGGTTGCAGTTATCTTCGAACCTCAAGATACTCAGTTTTACTGTTGGTGGGGCATGAGTGAGGGACAAAGATTTATTCTGGTAGAATTATCCTGGAAAAGAGTTGTTCCAAAGGTGTCTTTAAAGAGCTCCTGCTCGAAAACTGCTTGGTATGATAAATCCTGTTCAGTGATGGATAAAATAAACACTTAATAGATCTCCTGAACTTTGCCAGCAGTCCTTACAATAGATTTTAGCTAAGCTACATTGGGAAACTATTTGTCTGTGATGAAATGAAACAAATTCAAGCTGTCAATTTAAATCCTTGCTCGTTTGGATATACTTTACCAGTTTGTTTCCCTTCTTCTTCCTAGTTTTTTGTTTCCCTTATTTTCAGAAAAGGAAATAAAACAGTACAATATTAATATAAAATATATTATTGCAACTAGGTTCTGTGGTTCCTGCTTGAGTGTAGGGAATGACCCAAGGTTTTAGACAATAAAGTTAGGCAGTTGCCTTATTTTTGCAAACCAAATGCAACATGAAAAATAGCTACATCCACTCAAAATGAGAACTCTTTATTAATTATCGGCTACAATAGGCTGGCCACAAGGCTTCTCTCAGTTTTGGGAGAATAATTAAAAACCTTGGAGGGCCTGAAGCATATGACAAGTAAAAAAGAAAATGCTGAAATGCTTCCTTTAATGTGGAAGTCTGCGCTGGGAAGGCTGGCCCACTCACTGCTTCCATTTTCTCATTATTTACATTTCACAAAAGCGAGACACTTTATTGACTAGTCCATACTTATACCCAAGTAAGCTGAATTAGGTGCTCTCCTTATCTGTCCTTCTCATTAAGTTGATTTACAATGCATCCTATTAGTGAGCAACAAGCAAGGAAAGCTTCACAAAGTGCAGCTTAACCTTGTGTAAAATGAAATTGTATTATATTGCTAGTGCAATCTGCTTTACCTCAGCATAATTATAAAGTTTTCATGAGGCCTGAGGTCCTTTAAGGGAAGGTTCATACCATGTTCTCCCATGGAGATTTTAATTTAGTTATTTTCTGCTATTTACATTAATTTAAAACAAATCCTCCTAAGCCTTCAAAGAGTATTGTTTCAAATTCTGCCTGAGAGAAAAAACGTATGTGCAGTCAAAACAAATTTCTCTACCATTGAGCTCTACCCCTGAATGGCATAGAGACATGGTCAATTTCTATTGAAAGTAAATGGTGATTCTTTCTCTTTTCTCTCAGCAGGTTTTGAATAGAAATGTACGTTCCTTCTCTAAAGACCTAATCTCTTGATAAAGCTGCTTTGGCACTCTGTCTTTCTGCAAAAATTAGAAACTTCTCTGAAGTGCAATTGCTGGGGCAATAAATTGAGCCTAAAGATAACTAATATTGTTCTTGCTGCATACCAACTCACCTCTCCCTCATTTACAGTTACAGGACAACCTGGACCTTTTCAAATCCTAGGGGAAGCTCTGCTAAATAGCTAAAATGAAGGAATATTTCCTTAGCAACTTCAGGTGAAGGCATAGTGATTGGATTGGCAGATGGCACGTATGACTTTAGCCTAAATTTATTTTGAAAAACTGTGAATATACTACCTATTGCTTAGCTGAAATGAGTGATGACTTTCAAGCAGCAGCAGCATCAGATGGCCACACTTTCAATGGTGAAAAAACCCCAAATATACCCCTAGACCATATCTAGTTAATATATCCTACACTACCTGGCATCCTCCTTCAGGGTGATCAGCCTTCCACAAGAACCGCCCCATGGAAGCTCCCAGACGTGCAGGGGTTCCAAAAGTGTCCTCACATACATGCCAGCCTTCTTTTCACTCTTGTTTGCATCAATTCAAAATTTTGACTGACTTCACTGGGGAAGATGGAATAATCATGACCTCAATCCCTCAGCTGCAAAACTTAGAATGAACTGAATGGCTTTTATTAACGAGGTTGTGAAAACATGGCCGCATTGTGACAAAAAAAGGTTTCATCCTTCATTTGTGGGAAGAGTTTTCCTTAAGAGTACATTCAAACTTATATTCATGATCCTGCTAGCACTGATGATTTTAAAGTCTGTGTAATGATTCCAGTGAGGTTGTCTGGAAATGGTGGATACAAGACATCTGTAATCCACTCAAACTCTAAAGGGCAATGGAAATATTTCAGTGCAAAATCTTCCCCTCTGTCTCTGTGCTAAGGAATTCCACTCTTAGTTTGAATGTTCACATAGATTGCCAATTTATCAAGCAATTACTCACCTGTACTTCCCTGTACTTTCAGTAGAAATTATTTACCTGGGAGATATGGCACTCAATTTTCTTAGTTTGCAACTGATCTGGCTGTCCCCGCCTACATCCCTCCCCTCTCTATGTATTTGCAATTTGAAGACATGGTGTAGGAAATAACTCAGAGTGAACACAAAGACGTTTTCCTGATGAGTACAGGGAGACATGAAAGCAGCACACGAGTCCTCCAGGTGGGTTGTTTGCAGACACACTGTTCCATGAATGCAGAGAAATCAGACAGAGTGCCACTTGAGGCTGAAGCCCTCTGCTCTGCAGTCTTGGGGCTTTGAGACAAATCATTCAGCTATGTGACTGATTTGCATCCAAATAATTTTCTATGCATGAACACAGAACCACTTTTTATTAGTCCATCTCTTTTGTTCCTTTGCTGAATGTTTCCTTCCCCTCTCCCAAGTTTAACCCTCTCACACAGAAAAAAAAGTGAAATAAATTACAGTTACACAAAGGGAAATGTGTAACGTCCTGCAAGCATTCAGCATGGAGACTACTGAAGAGAGTCACTAATGAGTTACAAAAGATTTGCACAAGCCCCAGACAGAGAAAAAGGAGGAGGGAGAGAGTGTACTTATCTGCCTTGGTACCACAAAAGAAAATGGAAAGGTACCACAAAAGAGGCTCTGCAAAAACCCTTTGAAAAATGGCAAGTTAGCCCAACGTAAGCCAGTGGTAAGGAACAATGATGTAACACAAAAAATGAAAATAGTTTAGCTGAGGGATTTGGTGGGGAGATTAGCCAAAGGCATAACATGAAATAAATAAGAAGAAATTACTTAATTATAAGAGGTGTAAGCAGACTGTGAGAGAACCAGAAGGCTCAGTGGAGTACCAGGGTGCAATGGGAACAATTAAAGGGGATAAATTGCAAGGAAATTAAATGATCTATTTGCATGTATCTGCCACCAGTCAATTTGAAGAGATCCGTGGATAACAAAGCTGAGGGACTGTTGGAAAGTAAGGGGTCAACTAAGACATACTGAAAGAAAGTGATACATTTTGGAGACGACAGCATCAATAAAGGCTTTTGACATTACTCTTTCTGAATAGCTAAGCACAGGCTCTGTTTTAGGCATGCTAGTGAAATTAATTGGATTATTCAGATAGTTAAAAGTACGAATGTACAGAAGTACTGGCAGCTGAAGCCATTAAGATTGTCTGGTAGTAAGCAAAAACAAACTGTCACTACAAATCCTGACTGTCCCACAAGACAGCAGACTAAAAAACTTTGGACCAGTGCCGCTATTTTGGCAGCTGCAGATAATTCAGCTTAACATCCCTAAGTTAATATGCAGTAAGAGCCTCTCTCCTCTAATACTAAAAAAGGTGGCCAAAGCTCTACAATATTAGGCAAGTTGCAAACATGGCATAGATACAAATCAAGTAAGATATCACATCTTGCTTTGCTCCCGCCATACACAAAAAATCATCAGGAGAGCAAAAATGCATATTTAGCTTCTAAGGGGGGAGAGCTGATACTGGCCTGCAAGGAGGATTCCCAGGGGACTAAAACACAGAAGAGGAAGCAGAAAGAAGGACCAGAAACACATCTTCAGGGTGCCCCAAAATATTTAAGCTAATCCAAGTTCAAGAAGCTGGTTGCATCTCAAACCCTGTGTTTAGTTTTGGGCCCCTCAGTACAAGGACACTGAGGTGTTGAGCAGGTCTATAGAAGGGTAATGGCACTGGCAAAGTGTCTGGACCACAAGTCTTGTGAGGAGTGGCTGAGGGAGCTGAAGGTGTTTAGCCTGGAGAAAAGAAGGATGATGTGAGATCCTACCACTCTCTCCAACTACCTGAAAAAAGGTGTCAAGGCAAGGGTCAGTCTCCTCTCTCGGGTAACAAGTGACAGGACAAGAGGAAAAGGCCTTAATTTGTTCCAGGAGAGGTTTAGATTGGATATTAGGAAAAGCTTTTTCACTGAAAGGGTTGCCCTGGAAACATATGAAGATGTGTAGATGTGGTACTAAGGGGCATGGTTTAGTGGTGGACTTAGCAGAGCTGGGTTAACAGTTGGACTCAATGATCTTAAAGGACTTTTCCAGCTTAAATGAATCCATGATTCTATGAAAAGCTTAGAAAGAGAGAGATGAGCAACACAGCAGATCCATGCAGGAAGGGGCATTTTCAGTTATTCCCAAGCACAGCCGAAATATGTTATTAAAAAAACATGAATAAAACAAAGCCCCTGGAATCCAGTCAACCGTGGGCTTTGAAAAGGTGTTCATGAATCATACAAAGTCATTTATTTCATCAGATTAAATTCTCCTTTCTGCTCATGAAGTATTGATAAGAAATCCTCCAACTTCCATTATTGTATTCTTGGAAAACATCTATGTTTTTTTAGTGCATATTGTGGTGGTTTCTATTTTGGAAAATTAAACCTCACCCCTACTGAAATCAGTACCAGAAATTATTAACACACAATCCTTGAGGATTAATGTCTAGATTCAAACTCATGATCCTGAGTACCTACCCTGCCTCTCTGGCATCAGAGGGAAATGACAATCACTCTAGCTGCTGCAAGACCTGATCACAGCTTATCACTTTGGGTGAGGAAAGTCCTCTCATATGAGCCTTGCACAATGTGGGGCAGCCCTTGACTAAAGAATAATCAGGAAGAATAAGTTCAACATGAAGAATCACAAATGGACATGGTGACTCACTTGACTAATCCTGCACTAGAGAAGATGAACAGTCAGAGGAGCTCACAGCTGAGTCATGCAATGAAAAGGGCTTGTGTCCTCTGTCTGGGGTCTGAATGGCACATATATGTGCAGAAATTACCAAGGCTTGCCTGCAATTCACAGAGGAAATGGGTTACATTAGCAGAAAATGCTTGCAAAGAATATTTTGGCCTGCTGTAGGAAACTTTCTTCATAGAACAATTCAAAGCCATATAAACTTGTTAGCTGCAAGAAGTATGAATAATTCACTGACATGCAAACTGGTAAAATTATTACTCAACAATATAAGGGTATTTTTCTTATTTTGTAGGGTACCAAACCCTTCTTTGTCATGCCCAAGCTAAATTATATCTTTTTTTTCTTTCTCTGTCAAAACAGAATACATGCACAGGAAACACCTACTGAGTAAAACACGGGTTGCATGAAGTTAATGTCAGAGTTCCAAATTAATTCTTCTGTCGCATCCAGTGTAGCTATCTTTGGCTGTTCCAGTATGTCAGCCTCAAACAAGCATCTCTCCCGTTTCGTAAAGAAAAGATAGCAAGCTTTTCCCCATAGCATCTGTGTCGTTCTATAAATAAAATTCACAAGTAACTTTACATCCAGGACAACAGACTGGATAGATAGGGGTACTGTTTTTTTCTTCACAAGTGCTTAGCAATTTGTTGGATACAAAGAATAACATAGACTAAGCTGAGATTTGAAGCCTGTATTTCACATTTCTAATGTTAGAAATGCATGGCTTAGTTTATAATTGAATGAAGGCCATTCACACACAGATATCTGGCTGGCTTTGAATTCCTGCTTAGAATGAGCTGGAAACCTCTGCCACAGCCAGTGAAGAGGAAATGTACAAGCCTGAGGAAAAAAATTGCATCAATTTTTTTATCATGCTAAAATTGCCTCTCAGTGACTTCCCTGAAGAAATAAAAATTTTCCCTTGTTATGTTTCTGCTAGAGGTTCTTCTACATAAAAGTATTATGAGGTTTTTTTGCTGTCACTTTCCACTTCAGTTGGACTCCATAGCAACCAATAGCCCACGAATTACACACTCTGCATTCAAGTCTGTGCTACGAACCTCCTCCTACACGCACTCATTCATACTGCAGGCACCCTCACCAAATGAATACTTTGTCCCTGATGTTTAATGTGACTGAGCAAGGACCCTTTCTTACATGTAATTTGGCTGATAAATAGGGACCTTCCCTGACCCTGGGTTTTGGGAGAGACACTTCTGGTGGTGGGGCTCTTCAGACACATGATGGAACCAGCTTCCACCAGAGGGAAGCTGGCATCTGTTCCCTTTGCCTCAGCCCACAGATCCCCATTTAGCAGAGGATCAGTCCAAGAGAACCCACAGAATTGTTACACTCCCAAGAGTTCAAAAAAATCCCTCCCTGAGCTCTCCAGAAACCTGATCCCAAACAGAGCAGGCAGCCGATTACAACCCATGACAGCACAAGCTCTCTGGCTGCTCCTAAGCAGTTCTTGTGGATGCAGCAGGGCTTGGCTGGCCTCCCATGAGCAGTGTACAACTCTGCTCAGCAGCCTGCTGCTGACTGAAAAGGCCAGAATGCAATCTCAGGTGCAACAGGACTGTTCCTCTGGCTGTGGGTTTGGTTTATTCCTTTAGGAATTAAGTATTTCTGAGATACACATTGGTGATTTTCTCTTTTTAGTACCCAGGGCCATGTCATGCTTGCACAGTGTGTAAATTTCTCTGTTGAGAAGGAATAAGTGACAATCACAGGCAGTGTTATGATATTGTGGAAATTATTAAATGCCCTATACTACAACCTCTAAGTGCAATCAATAAATCAGTTTGACAGAGCCACTGCTGTGACTTGCCTGGCTATTCCCAAAGGCAGTGTCCCCTTGTAGGAGCATGGGGAGGACAGGCAAAGAGCTCATTCCAGCATGAGCAGAGCCAGGGAGTCTGCTGTAGTTTCAGGTTAGTGGCCTCCCCTGTTAGGAATTTCGGAGATGACATGTGGTAACACACAGAGCAGGATCCCGTTTAGGAGGTAGTTTTTAATCTCCTATGGTGATCTCACCAATGCTGGGATGGTTTCCTCAAAGCACAGCTGTAGCAATAATGAACAAAATGAATAGCTGGTACATGAATGAGTATGGCTAGAAGCATTAGGATTGATGACCTCTGTTGTTTATTTTACTCTGTGTGATTGCATAGCCTTTTCTTATTCCCTCTTGGCACTGGAATCCACCCTTGCATCACACTAAGCTATTTGCTCAATTTCTTGCACCATTGCATTTCACAAGTTAATTTTTCATTACAGAAAGGGAAGGGATTTTTTTGTACATTATGCAGCTACTGTTTAATGTCTGAAAGCAATTATACAGCTCCTTTGCTTTGTTATTGGAAGGTACAAATACTGATTCCGTTTCCCTGGTATCATGTTTCCTGTGTGATTCTACTATGTCTCCTCCAGCTATATCTATTCTGCATCTTCATCATCTTCCCATCTGAAATAGCCCTAAACTTTTTGTTTTCTCCTGATGCAATCACCTCACTTGTTCATAACACTAACGAATTCCTTTCATTGCTTTTTCTTTTTCTTTGGTCAGATAGTTATAATTTTTTTACATTCCCTTCTTTTTGAAATAATATAGTGTAAAGTGAATTTCATATTCAAGGTGAGTTGGGAATATCAGCATGCATAAAAGAATTCACTATCTTTTCCTATTTGTTCTCCATCTCATTCTTAATGCAGCCTAACACTTAATTAACTTTTCTGACCACCACTGCACAACAAGTACACTTCTTAATTATGCTATCCATAACAACACAATGTTTTACTTAAAAGGTTAAAAATAATTGAAAATCCAGATGAAAGTGCACAGAGGTAAGGGTGAAGGGTCTCCATATCAGATGTGGCCACATATTAAAATCCGACATTTTCTTGGACTTCATTGCAGAATAATGCTGCTTTTCTAGGTCATTCTAGAGTTTTCCACAATGTTCGCTAATCCTGCTAATCCTAACCTACATGACTTTTCATTTATTTTTTGTCACACCATCGTCTACCTCATCTGTCTGCCTACTACTACATAATACTAAATATTATGATAACATAATTTTGCCACTTGCAAATCCTATTCTCTGTCTAAAGTATCAGGGTCCCTTTTATTTCCAAAATGAAAATTCAGCTGTATTTTTTTAAATTAATACATTGTTCACAGGAAGATCTTTTATTAGCTAAACAAACAGTATATTTACATATTTTATGTCAAAAAATTCCAATAAAATTATCTAATTGTCCTTTTGCTTGCAAACAGTCACTCTTACAGCATTCTTCAATGACGACTGGATCAAATAGTGAAGTTAAAATCAAATAACTGCTCACCAATGCACATATTTTGCGAGTGCTGTGTTCAGAATGGCAAAAGTCATATTATCGTTTGTGAACATTCAAACAACACCTGGTAACTCAGTCCAGAAAGCCTCTAAAAATGTATCTCTTGAGAGATATTGGGTAAGAAGTGACCAACACAGGAGAAGTGGCAGAAAGTAGAAATGCAAGTACATATTAGTAAACATTTAAACTGGCTGCTAAATCAGGCAAAGAGCATATTCTTGGCTTATGACTGTACTTAAATCTGGGCAGTGAAAGTAGCAGATATTAGAAATATGTAAAAAAACTCATGTCAATCATAATAAGGTTTATCATTTGTTTTAGTTGGAGCCCTTCAGGGCACATAAAAGACAGACATGAAAATATTCTAATTATTACTTATAAATAAATGAAAAACTGTGTCAAGTATTTATATATCATAGAGGTTTCCCACTAGAACAATAAGCAACTTTGATATAGCTGACAAGATGGAGGAACTTGATATTATTGATGTAGAAATAATCACTGGGGAACTCAAAACAGATACAATAAAGATTTATAAGACAGCAACCTAGAAAAAATTAACTGCATGTCTTTGCAGAAACAATGTTGAAAACTTGTTATAATGATTTGAGTGAACAGCAGAGAAGGACCAGGAAAAAAAATGAAACTGTGTAGATTTATGTAATAAAGACTGATAAAAGTATATAGAATCATGGTGCTGCCAGCCACAAAGAAACCACTTTGCACAGTTATGCTGAAAAGGATATACAGTGCCATGAAGCTCAAGAAAAATGAGCATATTCACTCTAGCTACTTTTGAGTGGATCATATTTCATGCAACTTCATTGAAGAAAGTGAAGGAATGAATAGCAAAAAAACATTCTCCCTTAAAAAGCAGATTTTTTTTTTTTCCACAGAAAGTAAGCCAGTTCTGTAGAAGACTGCAGACTTTACAGAAACTTTAGGAGTATAAAAATAGGTTGTGATCCAACCAGCAGTGAAGAGTCTGGTGACACGTCACCAGTGAAATTTTAAGAAAGATGTCTTTTTATTCACATTCTCCACCTTTGCCCCAGAGTTCATTGGGTAGCCAACTTCCTGTGTGGACAAGTGACAGAAGTTGCTCTGGGAGGTCTGGATTCCATGGACTCGTGACTCCCCACTATGTCAATCAATAAAATATGATAACTGAACGTATTTTATAAGTAGCTGGTAGAAAACGAAAATTATGAAATGACACCATCAGTCTCAACCACACAACGTTGCAGTAGAAACCTTAGGAATGTAATTTTGTAGGCAGCATAAATGACCACCACTGTAACATCTCCTGCAATCGCTCGTTTTGAAGGGGAACTACTGAACACAGAAACCAAATATCATCAGTGCTGTTCTATGTGGTGTCACAAGCCTTTCACTAGGGGTATTTTTGTGTGGATGGCAGTAGTGGAACAAACCTAAAGTCTAATGAAAGCTAAAAATCTTTTTCTGTGGCTTTTCTTACCACTTAGGCGGAATTGGTTGTGTTGGAGGAAATAAAAAATGTTGAGATCCTGAGATGGTTACAAGCACCCGATGCTGTGAAAGTGAGGATGTGAGTATTCCTAGGATGTGCAAGGTTCCTTTGAAAAAAGTGATCCTTTGGAATGGGTTGGGGTTTGGGGGGTGTTTGCTTGGCCTTCAAGTTGCAAATTTCCTGAGGCAACTGAAGGACAGAGGGAAAAGACATAAGCCTAGCATGACTCCCCTGAAAGTTTTCCAAAGCAGCAACCTGAACAAATTAATGTTACTGGCCCAGCTCATTTAGAAATGCAACAGTGCTGAGACTGGCCTTCTCAAAGTAGATGAAACAATTATGGAACAAAAATCTTAAAGTTCAGGCTGCATATTGAAAAGTAGAAACTGACAGAATTGCAGTTGTTTTCAAAATGCCTTTTGTGCAGGATCAGTGGACAAAATAAGCTAGAATAAATTTGCAAAGTATGATTTTATATAACCACAAAAGGGAAAATTAAACTTATTTTAAAACTTTAGAATCAGTATTCATAATTTTTGAGTACTTTAATTTATGTGAATGTAGAGGCTTAGTACATTATTTCTCCATTATTAAAAATAAAATTCAAAAATTAAGAAAAGGAAAAAGAAAAAAATTTGTCAATCTACCTGAAACAATTAATCATTGCTTCACTTATAGTTCATTATCTGGATTTGAAACTTTAAATTTATGAAATAAATTCTGCTTTTTAACTAAGATTTCTAATTTTATGATCTAGCAGCATGAAGGATTCTTCTTGAATGGGATGGGGTAGACCTTGGTGTAACATGCCAACAGCAATAGTGGGTAGTAACTGTTTAAGTTGAGATCCCAAAGGCAGCAGAAATATAATTGTGGAGCTTTGTATTGGATGTATGGTAATGGAGAAAAGAAGCCCAGCCTGATATCCTTATTCCCATAATGCCAGTACAGTTTTATGGTACATGCCAGCAATTCCCAGTAGGGTACAGATCAGTGTTGCAGGTGCAGTGCAGTCCTTGCCTTGGAATATATTGTTATATAATTATTTTGGGGAGACCATCAAATTTTCTTAGGAATTTCCAGTGGAAAATAATCTAAGTGGTTCATAAAGTATTAAAGCGAGTTGAGCTGAAAAGAGAATTTCATATGAATTACAATATTAGGGATTCTGAAAGAAAAGTTTCAATAATTTCTTATTAAAGAAGTTCTCAGCAACCTCCTAAATTACTCTGACCTCTAAACAATAGATTATATTTATATGTGTGGAGATTTAGTCTCTTCTTTCTGGCAACTGCTGCTTCTGGTTTGCTCTTTCTGGGGAAAAATTTCTAACCAACTGGAAACTGTAAAATGACAATGTGATTTATACTCTTCTATTTCTGTTTGTATTTCTTTTTATTATGAAGCTACAATAATTAATTCAAAATAATTATTTCACACCTCTAATAAGAATTTTCACATAGCCAATACAGAGAATTACTGAAGAAATGTAATTAATTGAAGTAATTACTCTGAACTACTAATTCAATTCTAAATAATTGTTAATGAAGCAACATATGTATGAATTGAGTTCAGGACATAATAGGAAAAAAATCAATGCTTTTGAGCTCAATGCACAGTGATGTCCTGCCAGACCCTCTGTTGGTATTTGAAGGAAGCAGCTCTGGAATCAGATATCTGGAGCAACCAGGACTACAAGCACTGAAATAAAGATACAAGACAGCAGGGAAGCCCTGTTTTGTCAAAAGGCAACCAAAAAGAGGCAGAAGAAGGATCAGCAGACATTGCCACAGCAAATATAGTTACATGGCCTTGAGAAAAATTCCTGAAGAAAAACTTGATATTAGACGCAAATGTATAAATCTTGAACAGATAAATTACTCCTTCTTTTTACTTCCTCTTGTGTGCGGAAAGCATTTACATACAGTCATTTGTACTAACTTTTCTTGCAAAGAAACACCTTATTTTTTCATCTTTTCCTTTCCGTAAAAGAAGAAAAAGAAACAAACAAAAATACAGAAACTCTTTGATTCTTTTTTTAACCTTTTAACTTTTTTTAAAGTTGCAAAGCCTGCTTTTCAGGAGATGTCATCAGAGATTTTTCATGATATCACAGAATGATTTGTTAAAATTGCCAGGTTTCTTACACTGGTTGTCCTTTTTTTTTGTATGTTATTGTCTCACAGTTTAGACTCTATCGAAAGGGGAAAATTAGGTAGGGACACTCCATTTTATAGATCTCTGCACAGACCTAGGACACATTCTTTATAACAGCAGAATTAATTTTCATAAAAGTAAGTGTAACATATACACTTCTCTTTATTCTAGACAATATTTTGACTTCACCAAAAGATTCCTAAGAAGGCCTTATGAAATATCAAAGAATAACCTCGAGCAATCAGGTCTTTGCAAACTGATTCTGTGTTGTAGTTAGTTTCACTCCACAACAACACATTTCAGGCTCTCTGTGATATTTCACCTTGATCTGGCAGAGTTCTTGACCAGTCCATTCCCTTGCATTAGGCTGACTTAGCTTTGGTTAATACTTTGCAACAGCATTTAATGGCCAAGTAAATGCACTGCTTTAACTTTTGCATGAGAAGTACATTAAGTCACAAGGTATTTAAGCAAATGTCTGAAGCAAAGTGTATCAGTAGTGTCATTGCTGATGAGGGCCCACAGAATACCACAGTTACCTGAATCTTAGTCACTGCAAAATGTTTTCTAATATTTTAAAATCTAATTCTGTTTAAGATTTGGGATAATTTTGCTTTTATTCTATATATCCACTGTTTACTACCACATTTTGTTAAGGTAAATGATTATATATAGGAATAATTGAATCCCACCTCTTATTATCTTCAACCTGTACGACATTGTCATATTTTCCAGACTTCTTTTGCTATTCTTTTGTTGACTTAGTTCAGACTTGTCTCTTGTGCTAGTGCTTAGGTTGCAGGACAGTTGAGGTGGGTAAAGGTGAGTAACTACTGCTGTACTGCTGACAACATTCCTGTAATGCAGCCCAGACTCTTTGCTTCCCCAATGGTATCACTTTATATAATTTCATTTGTAGTCCATTATAAACCCTCAAATCCTTTTGTGCCCAGTCAGTATTAGTTACCCATGAACACCTGATTTAAGAAATCAAGAGGTGAGAAAATCCCAGTGGACAGAAACCTGTTAGCCAGGACGAAACCAGTAATGGCAGGTGTGTCTGGTGGCTCACAAGTCTCCTTGGCTTTTAACAGGGAGCCTGTATCTGCTAAGCTTCTTTCTGAAGTAAATCCCAAAATGATCCTGAATTACTTTTAAATGATTCATATAAAATATTCTCTGAAAGAAAGTGAATGTGCATATAGGTTTTAGCAGAGAATAACACTAAGATGCTGGAAAAAGAAAAGGCACTCATTGGCAGCACGGCATACACAAATTGCCATTTTCCCCAGACTTGCAAAACTCTTTTATTCAAACAGAATTGAAGGCTTTATCAGAATAAAAGCGAATTTAAATTGCAGGAGCCAGCTAGAAGTGGTTTACATGTAAATGAGAACCTAAAAAATGCAAAGATTTCCCACCATCTCTCCCTAGGTCGGAGTTTATTCCTCCTCCTTTTTTACTCAGTTTTCAAATTAATATTGCAGTACATTTGGAAGAAGGACTTTTTCATCAGTCTTTTTCTCTTTCAATATAAATCACATCTTCTTTTATACCTCTGCAACAGACAGGTAGGAATAACCCTGGGAAAGCAAGGCAATGCACACTTATGGAGAAACCTTGCAAAGTGGGAGCAGCTTAGAGGATCACAGCTCCAAGATAACAGGAGAGGATGAAGACGACTTAGATAGGGTTATCACACTCAGGTGTAGATTCTCCTGGTTAGAAATACCTGTACAAAAGCAATCCTGTGTGCTAACACATAGCCTAGCACTCTGAGGCAGTGTAGGCAGCACACATACTCTGCAGATTGATCTGTGCATATCTAAAATACGTGACTGGCATCTCTTGGATTTGCTGTGAAAGGCAGCCAGGAGGAAGGAAACAGTGAAATATTTAGCTCTGGCAAGGGGAATAAATGTTTCTGATCACACCATAGCAGTGGCCTTGTGTTGTTACTCCTTTTTTTCGCCTATATTACTTCATTCATAGCTGAATTTATGGAATTCAGTTCCTCTACTGACATGTTATAGAACCAGAAGAGCTGAGATTGCAACTCTGTGGACAGGAGCACAGAGGAAGATGTGGGGATAGCTTGTAGCTGCAACACAATGAAGAAAAGCATATTGGTTTAAAAAGGTTAAAAAAGTCTTCTTGCTTCATTAATTCAGACCATCAGGTCTTGGTACAGTATGTGAGGATATGTGTGTTTTAAAGTACATATGAGAGTAGTTCTGTGGGTTCAGACCAAAAGTTCTCCTGCCAAGAACAGGTCCCTAATAAGAAGTTTGATACACAGCAGGTTGTCAAGGTCAAAATAGAGACCATACTAATTTGACACTGAAAATCAAGTATTTTTTCTTATGTATGTTGATACAGCAGTCATTAGCTTACACTTTCAATCAAATCCTCAGTTTTGATCCCTAAAGATGCATTACAGGATATTACATAAATACTCCATATAGCCTTTTCAAATAGGTTGTTATTGAACCTCCAGCATCATAACTTTACATGGTTCTGTGATTTATATTGCATATGTGAAAGAAAACTGGCACCACATGTGTTAATGCATGCACAGAACGTGCCATCCACTGCTCCTCTGCAATGGAAAGGTGGAAGAGAGATACCATCTCTCTATAAAGAAAAAGATATTTGCATATTACCTTTCTCCTTAAAATGAATCTTTACTAGCTTGAGTTTGCTCAGCATGGAGAGTTTTCATAAGCAGTTACATAGGAAATAGTGTCAGCAGGAGGCTAACTGGCTTGCTTTGCCCTCTGTCCCTGCAACAAATGGCCCCTCCAGGAAGTTTCCAGAGCTGAGATTATCATGGTCTGTGAACAAGGGATAGTTGCTTTTTGGTGCCTCTGTGGTTGCTGCACTTATTAGAAAGAAAAACTGTGACAGTGCAATTAGAATTTAAGACCAAAATTTCCTCTTTCTTAAGAAATTATTCCATTTTCTCATTTTTAGGAATCAAATCTCCAGTCATGACATGTTAATTATGATGCTCCAACTCTTTTATTGTTTTAACCATGACAAAGGAGACGAAATACAGAAGATCTTTAACAATTCAATTTTTTATCTGATTTATTGGAATGACTTTATTTCTCCATCCTTTCCCCTGTCCTCCTATTCTATCTGCTTGGTTAAACTTCTAGGTGTGCATGGCAGCTGGGTGCTTGTGCCACTTAATTTCCCACATCATTGAGAGCTTCCCATGGTCATGGCACTCTCACAACACAGGACCAACCGTGCCTCCCTCATCCTCCACCTTCACCGTGGCAAAGAAATACCCTGAAGCTGGGTGGCTGTGGTGGCAGGGTAGCATTTACCCCAGGGTGCTGTTCAGCTATTTCATGGAATTGAGCAGCCACGCACAACATTCATATCCTGACCAAATTCATGCTGTCTGCTGTAACTCCTGTGGGATCTCCTAGTCTGCTAACAGCACCAGTTCCTAAGCATCCCTTGTGCTGTTGTGAGAGTGCTGGAATTGGAAGATCTCAGCACTTGCCAGAGTGAAAAAGCAGATATTTCAATGTAAAATGCAATTGATACAGGGCTCAGAGTTCAGAGGAAAGAGTCTAAAATAAATCATGGCCTGGGGAAATAATATATCAAGGAAGTATTAAAATTTAAAAATTTCAAATGTATTTAAGGATCCCAGGTCAGTATTTTCATTCATTTCTGATGCTTCTACTGCATGTAGTTTATTAAATAGCTGGCCAGAGAATTAACTTTTTTCCTTCTCTGACTCTTTTCAGTCTGTTCCTCCTGCAATGCTGGGATTTGCCTTGGCTGCTTTTAGTTAGGTTGGCAAATTAGGAACTGATTAGAATATTAGATATTTAGATAACATGATTGGAGGAATTCTGTGAATAAGTGTTCTGGTCTCTTCCTACAAAGCCTCACCTCAAAAAGCTGCTATTTTTATAAGAGTACTCATTCATGGTTTCCAGCGGTTTCCAAAGTTCAAAAGGGCAAAGAGCCATGTGGGATGTCACATTGCTTGGCTTCCTACTGTTGTGTGGACGTAGCTCTGTTATGGTGCTCTTTTGCAGATCCCATCTGTGAGGATGACATATACAGCCCGTGTAGGACTAGGGGTCGTTCTTTTAGGGACAAGTGCTATCACAACTGTACGCAGTTTCTCTTTTCTGACACCCAGACACAAACCCTCATGAAAAATCGAATCTTTTGAGAGTCTGGGAAGAAAAGCAGGGGATGTGTATGTGTGACTGTGTGTTTGCTGCGTATATTGTATATGCGTGTATATTTATCAGCTGTCCTTCTTTCCACTTTACAAAGCACGGGAATTGGATTTGGTTTCTTTTCACCTCAGGAGGAAGGTGGCATAGAGCCACTTTCTAGTCTGCCCTACATTTTCCTGTGTTGCCCTTCAGGCCAGCTCCTGCAACTGTGTTTCTCACCCCCAGGCACTGTCCTTCACAGCTCTTCAGCCCTCAGCCAAATACCATCCAGTCACCTCTTCCCTCTCAAAATGTGTTTGATTGCCAATCCCTCTCCATGGATTTTTTTTTCCTTTTCAATCAGGCTTCTCTCATTCTTCAACATATGCTCATAACTTTCCCAGCTGTTGTTTTTCTTTCTCTTTTTCAGACATTTTCTCTGTCTTCTTGTATTCCCTGCACAGCCCAACACAGGATTCTCATTTGTGTATGTCATCCTGCTGTCATTCATATGGGCTACAATTGCCTTCACAAATATGGCTTCTGTAATAAATGGCACTAACTGAATTAAGTTGCCGCCTGCAAGCAAATTAAAACATTTCAAGACAGAGTTTCTTTCTGTCTTCTTTGTCCAATATTTAACTTGCACATCTGTTACTCTTCAAAATGAGTATTCTGCTTATGCTATGCTGCCTTCCCCTACTATCCTGAATTCTGCTACCATTTCAGACCAGCTCAGTAATGTAATATGAATTTTTTTTTTATGCAGAGTGCTTCTAAGCTATTTATTGGTCATTGCAATGCTTGAACCACGATGTCAATCTGCATTACTCTAAGCATCTCCCAACAGAGAATCACTAGCTCCTAACCAAACCCAAAGACTTGATGTGTAAAAATCATTATGGTGTTAGGGCTGGCTGCACTTCAGCTGTAATCTCTCATGATGAACAGACATGAGGTTGAATTATTGCCACAGTTCGCCTGTGACTATAAATCAGTCTCAACAGATGTTTATTCCCTCATTTTCTATTAAGTACCTGAGACCATGCTTGAAATATATTAGAACAACCGGGAGTTGATATGTATGCTTTTACATGAACAGAATCTGATGATGATAATATGCTTGTAATTACACCACTTTGAGCAGTCTCAGGAAGGACATACTTGAGTTTTATCATGATCCTTTAAAATATTTATAGCTGTTGGTTTACCTCTATGACAGAATATTTCCTTTCCCTTTAGCCCCAGCACGCTATCCTACAGAATGGTAAGTATCTGGCATTTGAGATTCCCTGGGTAATAAAAGATGGTTTATGGCTAGCAGTAGACTTGGGATTCTATGTTGTAAACAAAGCAGCAGGTTTTCTCCATCTGACTCACAGAACTTTTGGAGCTATGTGACAGCTTCTAAGGCACAGACACGAAGATAGAAATTAATTACCATCTTACTGAAAAAAACTATGAAAAACATTCTGCCCCCTATCCCAAGCCCTATTTGCAGAGGACTGTGATTGGAGTCCTTCTTCTGGCTCTCTATACAAAAATAAATTTTACTCTGGCTGAAGAACCTTGAAAGAAACACTTTTGCTTGGAAGATTAATGAACACCTTCTGCTGAATTACTTGCTCACCCAAAGCTCCATCTCCTTGGCGTATAAGCAGCATGTATTAGAAGACAGTAGCAGACGTAGGAACAGCTGTGGAACCTACTGAAGGCTTTCCTCAATCCAGCAGCTGACAAGACCCTCTTACCAAACTCTTTTAAAAGCTTCAGTTTCACTACAGGTGGATCAGAAGAGCAAGGGCTTAGATTTGGTGAGCATGATGAAATGAAAAAGTGTGAGAAAGAGTATTTATATTCCAGCACATGAAACGTGGTTTTTTACCTGAAATCCTAGTTCATCAAAACTGTGTGTATGAATTTGTTTGTTTTACAAACTGGAATTTTTTATAATGCAAATTATTTATTTTTTAAAAAAATCATTACATTATCTGTTTGACACTTTTATCTGTCTTTATTGCTGCCCAAATTTGCTTTCAAAATTAGGTGCTCTGTAAGCAGTGCTATAAGTAGTCTTTGTGGGTTTCAGGTTCACACCTTGAGTTCTGATCAAAGTGAAAAATGTCCCTCCCCTGTACTAGTATACAGTAATATAGCTCAACAGCTTTTTTCTCCCTCACTATGGAATTTATCTGATCTCTTTTCTATTCATCTACTCATTTTCATTTATTCAATATTGAATAAGTGAAAATGAAGCCACTGAATATGTGATTAACTTTAACTAACAGATCCAAAATATACTATGCAGGACCTAGAGAGAAAGTGATGACGTGATCTCTAGGAAATCTGCCTGAACAATGGAGAGAAATCAAACCTATTACGCTAAATAAGCGTAACTCTGGAACCATGATAGATCTCAGTTAGTGATTTGGCAATAATAATTATCATCCTCTGTGTTTTTTTCCCCGTCATCAAAAAGGTTTTGGTCAAAATAACCATCATTATATTTTTAACTATGTGGAAACAAAAATAAAATTCTTGTCAGTGAACTTTGCAGATGTCACAAACCCCCTGAAATGATAACTGGGGAGCAGGACATGTTTAGCTCTGCACAAGAGCATGAATCACATGCTAGACTGTGCCCACATGATGGATGAGACTGTATGACACATTTACCAGTGGCATTTGTATTTTAGGAAACTGACTTGAAAGCAAATTTGAGCTGAACATGAGTTCAAAATGGGATAGAGTAGTTAAGAACAGAGTGACAACCTTGTATCTAAAGGAGGAAACTACTGAACACATGAGATAGGGTTATCACTTGATCACTTATTAGTAAAAATTTTTATTCAGTTCATCCACTTGCACCTTAGCAACAACACTAAAATGATAGGTACAGTCCAGAAAAGAATGATGAAGACTATTTTAAACATGGAAAATCTTCCCAATTCTGAGAGTAAAGAAGTTAAAGCTGTTTAAGCTTTGGCATCTTGAGTGCATTGCAATACACTAAGCTATTGGATTGCTTTGCAGAACATTATCTTTGCTGTGCTGGCTGCTCACAGGTGTGTTCCTTACCTTATGGACAACACTAAGTTGTTTTTTTCCTTGAGGAAAAGGGTGTTAGGTGTTTTACTTTCCCATGGTTAAAGGTGAACACAAGAGCCTCTGCTGCAGTCACTAAGGCACTCTTGTTTGCTGGCTGTGACTTACCCTACAGTGCCGCCTCCCCAGCGAACTCAAAAATAGGTTAAATGTGACATGGTCAGGACACAGAAGTGCAAACATGGGAAGATGTCATATTTTTGTGGTACATTTAAACTAACACGATCTAGCAGCTGGAAGCTGAAGCTGGAAACATTGAGACTGGAAATTAAAACCTGGTTTGCGAGAGATGTCAGGTCTATCAGTTACATTCTGATGGCTGAAATTACAAATGTTTCTAGATGCTTATATGGAAATTCTATCTCTGATACAGGGAATACCTTAGAAACATCTCGGTTCTGATTTGTCCAAGCAGTCATATTACACAAATAATGACATTTCCTCTTAAAAATCAATATATTTATAAGCACAGAAACTTTCAAGCTTTCTTCTGCCTCTTTGACATGTGACACCAACAGCATCCATACTCCCAGGTGCATAACTGGTAAGAATGTCTGGACTGAAAATCAATTTATGGACTATAGCTATTCTGATTTTAACAGACTCTTCAAAATTATTATTTCTTTATAAAGAACGCCCCATAAATTAGAATTTGATCACAAAGAAAGAGAAGGCACATCCAGTGGCAAATGAGATTAAAGTTAGGAAGGGCAGGCTGAAGGGTGAGCTCTTACTCCTGCAAGTCAACATCACAGCTGATTCCATTAGCATTCAGCTGAAATGTGCACTTGTGAACATCTTTCCCTCACCAAAGACACATCTGCAGAAAGGTTGCCCAAGATACATTTATGTAAGATGTGCACAATGCCTGTTTGAACTTTTTTGGAAAATATGTTTCTTCTGGTCAATAACCTGCTCTCATGCTTAATAGGACATTGCACTCACCATTTCTTTCTCCTTAACAGCTTTTCCTCTGGTTGATGCCTTTAGACAGTAAAAAAGGAGGAGGGCATCCATTTACTTACAGCCCAAATCCTGTCCCAAATCCCTGTTGCACCTGGAGTGCCTCAAAAGCCCACAGAAAAAAACACTTTTTGTCATCTGAATCCACAGAAGAGATGAGGTTCAGTGGCTGAACTGAGGTAAAATTTGCACAGGATTTTTAATGTCACTGATGAGTCTTAGGAAAGTACATCCTATGCTATTTGCCTCACCTTTTCTTCTTTGAAGGTTAAAATTATATTTTCAGAAATATGCAGGATTGCTTTGGTTTTTCCACAAACAGATATACAAGTACACATACACATTCACATGGATGCATATTAAAGGTCTTGCAGAATATATGAGCCAAAATCTGACAGGAATCATTATTCTGTGAAAATTTCATTGCAGGAGCCTTAGACACCAGCACTCTCAGCTTTCCAAGAGCAGGACCTGATGTACAAGGTTAATCACAAAGATTCATTTTGTTGAGGGATCAGAAACCCAAAGCTGGCTCTATGTAATACCTAAATCCCTTAATGCAACCAGCAGAGCCACAGTGCTTCTGTCCTCTAAAGCTGATGCTTTCTATTAATTCCAGATACCTGTTCATTCATCTTTCTTTTCAGGCCAGTTGCTAACAGAAGAGTTTTGTGGTTGAAAGAAACTTGCAGTTCAGAAAGACAGGAGATAAACTGCTGGCCTCTTTGTAGTTAATAGGGCTTTTATTACTGCCCTCAGTTCACGACTTCACCAAACATGTTTGATTATGCGAAGCTACTTCTGTATCATTTTCTGTACATTTATTCACATGCAAATGAAAATCAGAAACACTTCTGAATTCTGCTTTTCATATGGCAGTAAAAGGTTTTCCCAGAAAATAAATAACATGAAAAATTGCAGGCATATGTGTTCTCTAATAATTTCTGTGATGTATATTCAAAGCTCCAATCTACTGACTCCTAAGGCTAAAACTTTTTCATCAAAAACTTTAGACCATGGCAAGACAAAATCCTACCTGGGAATCATCAGAACTGATGGTACTTAAAACCTGAATCTGAATTTTTTTCTTTCATATGATTTTTATCAAGGTTCAACAGAACACGTGGCAACCCATAGCTGATTACACTTCTCCATCTCACCATGGAGGCAGGGAAAATGGAATGGAATAACTTATAAAGACAAGGACAATGTGGACATGATATTCCTGGACTAGCCCCTTTTCTCTGTACCACTTCAAATAGGTAGTGAAAGCTGACTAATCACATTAACATTTAAGGACATTATTTTATAATAATGGCTGGGAGATATCTTTGTTCATACCACTCTGTAAAGAAATGGCCTGAACATAAAATATGCTTTGTGTGACTCTCCCATTTACTGGACTAAAAACACAGAGCAACCAGAGTGTGTAGAAATCACAATGAAGTTTGTGGAAATAGAGCAGAGGCTGCAATTCCCAAAATGGTTCAAACAAACAAACAAGCAATCTGTTAGAAAGTCTGAAGATAGAATAAATATCGTCAGTTTCTTCTGCACTAGGAGAGCTACAAGAATCTCCATATGTTTTGAGATGCTTTCTGTCAACCTGTTTGGCTGGTCCATGATACAGCTGAAGTAATTGCATGATAGACATGAATGTATGTATAGCAAAAAGACATTATCTGGCTAAAATTTGGAAATATTTCTTTAAAAACTAAGACATGAGCTACTGATATGACACACTGATAGAGCTTTATCTCTCATTTGTCCTATGTCCTAAGAATGAGGACTGACAGGTTATCAGGTGAGATGGAAGTTAGAATGTAATGAAGATACGGTTACAAAACCTTTTGCTGAAAATGCTCCTGCTGCTTCAAAGATGGCCACAAATATTCCATTACGAGTTGAGTATGAGTGTGTGTAAAAAGATAAGGACACTATCTACATTTACCTACTCTGATCCCAGTTGGCTGCAAAAAGCAGAAGAATCTTCCTGCCACAGTGGTCACGATTTTCCAGTACTCCTGGAAACCCATCTGTGAGAGCTCGTTTGATTCCTGGATCATCAGCCTTGAAGTTTTTGAACATATCCAGATTTAATTGGCGGTATTGGAAGTACTGAGCCAGCAGTCTGAAGGCCTCAGTTTGGTGAAACTTTCTGGCTCGGAGAAATCTCAAGATGAAGGCATCATCTGTACGTAAAAACCCAATGTCAGGCCTCGTGATGATCATGTCCCTGACTTGCTGGATGTCCTGGTGCAAAATGTCTGGGTTTTCATTCAGTTCCAGGCGGGCTTTCTCTATAGTCTCTGGACTGAGCCCAGCTTGTAAATGGGTCATCTCTGCAAAAACCTCTTTTCCAGATCCTTAACTTCGTATATTTTAGTAGAAGTACTGATCCCATTCAACTGATGGTCTGCTGTGAGCGTGAGCCATTCAGATGCTTTTTGCTATCAAGCTGGTATTTAACAAGTAAAAGCAAAGGGCTTTTCTTATTGTCGCAGAGTAACAGGCAGTTCACATGCACTATAATCCATCCAAAGGAAAGTGTTGTTTATTCCACCACTTACTAAAAGAAAAAGAAAATATATAAAAGAAAGATTAAATGTGTATATAAAGCTTGCAGGAATGCATTTCTGAATTTATTTAGCCATAAAATTTCTTTGTGTAGGAGGACACCAGTCACATAATTTCAGAAGGAGTGCATTTAAGATAAGGCAGTCACTAACATCCTGAATGTATGTTTTCAGGCTTTCAGAAAAGCAATCTGAGTTATTGACAATTAATATTAAGCTGTATCAACCTGCTATTAGAATATACTTATCAAAAGTTGTCTTACAGAAGTGTAGGAGTTGCAGCATCCCTAACTTCAAAATAATAGTAATTTTTTTCCACCATTTACGGGAGCACATTTCAGCTTCAGAAGTAGACAGATTTACCCTCATCATACTAGGCAGAACAACTGTTTGATTTTGTTTTATGACCTGTACTTTCAGCTTCTAGCTGTCCTTGAAAAAGCTCCTGAATGACTGTAAAACTGATTTTTTTTAAAAAACCAAAACTCCACCAATACCAGGGATAATTTCTACATTTTAGAAACTCTCTGGAAATATTTCTCCCATTGAGTCTCTCATTGAGACTCAATACGTCTTCATGGGAAACTGCCCACAAATAAGGATTTTGATGTATCCAATCTGGCAGGGTTGGTGGCTTAGTTGAAAAGAAATTTATCAAAATTCCTTTTTTCAGTATATTTCAGCTTTCCTGAATACCTCGTTCTGAATTTCATTTTGATTTTCATACTTTACCTAGAATTTGTTTTTACAAGTGTTAGAAGAAAATCTGCTTAAGCTGTTATGTATGAGCAAAATGGTACAGTGAATCCCTTACATTTCAGTGACATAATTAGCAAGAAGCTGTCATCGAAGTCTGTGTAGCTACACTTGTGTGAAATAAGATCAAGGTCTGTTCCAATGTGATATGCGTGTGGGGAAAGATCAAGATTCATACAATTTTTCAGCCATCACAGAAACAGACAAGCAAACACCCCCTCCTCCCCAACTGCTTAACTGATCTCTTTCTAATTTCTGAAAAAGAAAAATTGGTTTTAAAAATTTAAAGGGAATCCCTCAGTGAAAGACATACTTTTTGTATTTGAAGAAAGCTGTTTGGAAAGTTATGAATTATTAATAGCAAAACAACCATTTCATTCAGCTACTCCCCTGGGTTCAGCATTCTCAGATCAAACAAAGAGGAGAGCAGCAGCCAAAGCATTTCTTGGTCCCGGATTTGCTCAAAGTTATGTTGCAGGACCTGGAAGTCAATGAGCTCAAAGGATGCCTCAGTTCCCTGCTTTGTGACCTTGCATGTTATTGATAAAAACTACATTTTAGATGCCACAGCTGCAGCCCCAGGATGAAATCCCAAAATTTAAATACAGAGTGTTTCTGCATATTTGCTTAAAGGACATTTGTGGTGGGAGATAAGCTTTTCATTTAACAGCAATATGAATTGGACTTTTCTATGGATGACACAAAAGAGAGTTTATTAAGCATCCTCTTTCTGTATTCACTGTGGAGCTGGAGTTGAAAAGAGCTACCTGCAGAGCAGAGTATCTGATGATTGATCAGCCTGGGAAAACTCAAGGAAAGGCAGAGTTGGGAGAAAAGAGGGCTTTGAAAAGGCACTATTGAGAGCAAATTATTCCAGAAAACAAGTTCCCAGGTTTTGAGGGGTAGTCCATGAGTGCAGGCTATTCAATTCTTAAAGAAATTAGAGCTGTAATAAAGATGGATTCCTTATATAAAAATAAAGTAATGGTTATTTTCTTTACTCTTGCTTTTATTAGACCAAATTAAAATAACTCAAATGTTATCAACTGAATTCCACTGATGTAAAATTACAGTAGC
Source organism: Acridotheres tristis (assembly GCA_037013685.1). Taxonomy (NCBI): domain Eukaryota; kingdom Metazoa; phylum Chordata; class Aves; order Passeriformes; family Sturnidae; genus Acridotheres; species Acridotheres tristis. The sequence continues at coordinate 113,719,383 of CM072886.1, read as the reverse complement.
CCATAGAGAAATCAGACATATTTTGTGACTGAGATTCTCAAGTTAATGGTGACATCAGCATTTTCTTGCATAAATCAAGGATTTAGTTCAAATTGCCTCCATGAGCTAGTTAGGAGAGCTAGGAGTATTTAAGGGTGATACTTGTCATTAGGGGACTGTGGTGCCGGGATTGGACCCTCTCTAGTTTTAACAGCAAACGTAGAGTATGGACACTCTTTGTTCCTAAGGGTTTTAAGCAGAGATCTGGAAGCAGGAAGCTTATCTGTGGCCTTCATTAGCTCTGGCTTAGGACCTAGTGAATGAATTACAACACCTTTAATGTTGCTGTAGCTTAGTCTCTTAGGGTGACTACATGATGCCTGTATCCCCAATTGTCTGCTCCGTTTATGCTGGATATTGAGTTCTGCACCTTTGAGACTGGTTCTGAGAGCGACGAGGGGGAACAAGAAGCATGCAGTTTGTTTTCAGAGACTGCACTCACTCCTGAGCTTTCCTGATCCTGGACTGTGCTTTGGCAGCATGGACAGACATTGGGAGAGAACTCTCCATTGTTTTTTGTTAGTTTTTAGCTAGCTGAGGCAGACAAGTTCCCCAGACTGTAGGTTGGTTTTTTTTTTTCTATTTCTTGGAATTGTTCAAACCTGCTCTGGACTGGAAACCCAGAAGAACACTGGGAGCTCACACCTGGGCCTGGGACATGGTGTTTTCCAGCAAAGGAGGGACTGAGAGAGACTGAGTGAGCCAATCTACACCCCACAACAAGGACTTTCTGAATTTGCCATCTCTTCAGAACAGCAAGAGGCTTCATTGCTAAATATTATTCATTTTTTATGCTTGTGAATACTTTGCTTGTTAAATAAACAGTTTTCTTCTACTTTTCTCCAAGGAAATCTTTTCCTGAACGAGTTAGAGGGAGAGGCCACTTGAGTCTGCTTTCTAGAGGGACTCCTTTGGAGGTTTCCTTCCCAGTTTGCCCTAAACTGGGACACTTAGAAACACAAAATTGTGGAATCACAGAATGTTTTTTAGTTTGGAGGGGATCTTTGAAGGTCATCTGGTCCAACCTCCCTGTCATCAGCAGGGACATCTTTCACTGGATCAAGTTTTTCAAAGCACCATTCCACCTGGCCTTGAACATTTCCAGTGTTTGAGCATTCACATCTTCTGTGGGAGACTCGTTTCAGAGCTTCAGCACCCTCATTATAAAAACATTTCACCTTTATATCCAATCTGAACCTGTCCTCTTTCGGTTTAAAAATGTTAGCCCTTGCCTTATTATCAAAGATCCTGGTAAAAAGTCTGTGACCATCTTTCTTGCAAGCCCCCTTTAGGTACTGGACAGCTGCTGTAAGGTCTCCCTGGAGCCTTCTCCAGGCTGAACCACCCAACTCCCTCAGCCTGTCTTCTTAGGAGAGGTGCTCCAGCTCTCTGATCATTTTTGTGGCCCTTCTCTGGATCTGTTCTAAAGCATCCAAGGATTAGCAGCAGATAACAGTGGCACATACACACACACACACACACATACACACATACACAATTCCCAGTGGTTCATCCATTTTCTAGGAGTTTATGGGAGTAAAACTGTCCTTTCCTCCTTTTCTGTCCCCCACCTCCACCAAGATGCTTCTTTGGCAGTAAGGCAAATTCTTGAAAGGTCAAATGCAGTCTGCTCCAGAAAAAAATGAGATTTGACCAAGGAAATAAAGTATTTTTATTGGTTCCCCAACTATTTAATGTCAAAAAATTATTCTACTTATTTTTATTAAAGTTTCCTACTCTTTTTAAACTAATTTAAATGCTCAGGATTATCCCAAGGTGACGGACATACAGTCCTTTCTTGTCAGATGTTTTTAAATGCATTTCAGAGATTTCTGATAGAGAACTGAGCTATAGCCATGGATTACAGTTATCTATAGATTATCCCGATTATTGCCTGGAACAGACTGCACTAAAATACTTTATTGGTGTGAAGTTATATACTGCAAAAGAATCTAAAACATGTATGGACAATTTTGTCACTCTGAGAATCATAGGGCAAATCATGAGGTTAGGAATCTGCACTAGCACCATTGCCTTCAAGGAGCCTGATATACATCAGTGAATGACTTGGTTCTCCCACTGCTAACCTTGACAACAAATTTAGTGCTCCACAGCTACCCAGTTTAACTGTCACTGCACTTTCTCAAATGGTTCTGATTTATTCTGATTCCCAAGATATAACAGAAGCTTCATCTCCATTTTCACCTCCTCCCACACATGGCAATTTCTCCTTCTCTTCCGGTGTTGTGTACAGCTCAGATCCATCTGCCAATTTTTTAGATGTTTACATCTTTGTTCAGTTTGGTGCAGAGTGTTTTTTCTTGCAAATGAAGATATTTGCCTTCTTTTCCTATTTTGAATATTATTGCTGTGTTTTGGCACACTAGAGTGTATTATAGTCTCAACAGCTGTTTTTCTATCTTGTGACTCTTTGTTCCCAAGGGACTGTTTGCTCTTCTAATGTCTTTTCACAGCCACTTACAATAAATCATCCCTCCAAAGGAAAAAATTCAGCCTTAAATGAAAAAAAAAAAAAAGAATTACAGAGATTTGAAACACAACATACTAAAACAAAAGCAAGGAGGGAAATTATCACCAAAATTGTGGTGTTACATACAATTTTGGCTAATTAATTTTCAGTCCCAGCAAGGGACAGTGAGTGTTCAGCATGGGTAACATACTGAAAGTGGGATACAATTTTCAGACAAGAAGCTTATATTTTTGCATGACCCTCAGAAAAAAAGTTAATTATAAAAAATATAGTAATATTTACTACAGAAATTAAAATCAGAATAACATTCTTCCAAAATATACAAAGCACTTTTCATTCAAAAATTTTAGTATGCCTTACTGCTCTTTCTTTAGTGGCAGCTTCTGGGTCAGCATTCAATCCCTATTTTCACTGCATGCCCTGGAAAATTGGCCAAAACCTGCCTTCAGTGATGATGGCAATTGTCTGGATCATTTTGCTCCTGCCCATCTTATCAATCCCTGCAACACTACTTGATTCTTTAAGCACCTCATGTCCATTTGGCTCTTCCCCATCCAATTAATTTCCAGAAAGATTTTAGCTGGCTCTTAATCTACCAAGTGTTTTCCATTGAGTCCAAAGCTATCTGCCATGTGAAATTTCATTACCACAATTTTCAAACTGAGAAGGCACTAACATTTCATCCTCACCTGGTACTAAGAGGCATCACTGCTAAGGTTTGGCTCATTATATAATTCCTAACTTCTAGCATTTATACAGATATTAGCTGCTGAAATCATGTCAGAGAGGAAGAGAGTAGGCAGGGAGGGAGGGAAAATGGTAATATAGAATGATTTTATCTCAGAGTGTGGGTGTCATCTCATTAAATTTCTTTTTGAAAAATATTTTGATGTTAATTCTGGAAAATCTCTTAGGGCTATGCTCTGCTTAGCAGGGGTTGCTCCATAAGGACTGGAGAGGATGAATCCATACCTGTACCTATAGGAATGGTTCCTATGTCCCTTTGTGGCCTTGTGGTACCTTAGCAGAAATCTTCAATGGAAGTGGAGTAGTCAGACCTAGAACGGAACCTACCCCAGCTCCATGAACCAATTTCAAAGGAGCAATGAGCAAAACTGACTCTCTTTTGTCCTTGGCTGCAAGAGCCTGGCATCTTCCACAGATTGTAGGGAGGAGCACAGCCCTGAGTGATTTGTCTGAGATCCCAGAGGACACATTTCACATAGCTGGGAACAGATCATATCTCTCCTGAGCCATAAGCCTACATGTTAACACCCAGGGAATCTTTCCTCATCATCCCCTTGATCCTTTGTCAGACTTTCTCTCATATGTTCATGTCTCCCTTGTACTGAGGAGCCCAGAAGAGGACACAATGCTCCCACCATGGCCTCATCACTACTTCTCTGTAGTAAGGAACTACTCTGTATTTTTTCCTAAGGGACTAGATTCTCCCAGTGAATATAAATTAGTTAAATATTGCAAGTCTTTCTGCTCCAAGTACTAGTGCTCCTGTAAACCTTCACTAGGGATTTGTTACTTCTTGTCATTATGAATATACTGAATGCTTGTGACTGTAACAGCTGTGTGGAGAATTTGATGGTTTCTCTCTTTTTCCCAGGGTAGAATCTCTCAGCTCAGGTACAAAAACTAACATTTCCTTCAGTTCAGTAAAATCAACACATGAATTTCTACTCATTCTACAATCTTCTTGTTAGTTTTAGTTACAGATTGCCCTCAGGCTACATCTATATGTCAAGTGGTGGTAATTTAGCCATGGCACAGCACAAAACACGGCAGAAACCCAACTGATCTTCACTGATCTCTGCACAGTATGCAGGGCAGGTGTGCCTGCAGCACTGACCTGAAGTTGCTCTGCTATTCCTACAAGCTGCCAGGCAGGAGGAGAGAGACAGACAAGGTTGTTCAGCAAACATAAAATTAAAAACTTCCCCATTATCTTTTGATCTAAAATGTGCAAAACTTATTAACTACCTGAATATGCCAAGGTGGGGAACTTACACAACGCAGAAATTAGAAAGTTAAACAAAACAGCATTACCCTCAAGAGTTTGGTTAAATTTTTCTTCAAATCATCGTTTTTAAATTGTAAGTATTCAGCAATCACATAATCTGCAAACTCATATGGGAATGTGTGGCCTGATCTGTGGCATGCCAAAGAAGCAGCAGTTTACGAGGAACTTCCATGTCAGTCACAGTGCAACCATCACCCTGGCTGCAGGGACAGGGGTCGGTTCCTCCAGTAATAGAGAAACACCTTGCAGCAGAAATTAACAGCATGAAAAACAGGGAAGGGAAGGGAAGGGAAGGGAAGGGAAGGGAAGGGAAGGGAAGGGAAGGGAAGGGAAGGGAAGGGAAGGGAAGGGAAGGGAAGGGAAGGGAAGGGAAGGGAAGGGAAGGGAAGGGAAGGGAAGGGAAGGGAAGGGAAGGGAAGGGAAGGGAAGGGAGGGAAGGGAAGGGAAGGGAAGGGAAGGGAAGGGAAGGGAAGGGAAGGGAAGGGAAGGGAAGGGAAGGGAAGGGAAGGGAAGGGAAGGGAAGGGAAGGGAAGGGAAGGGAAGGGAAGGGAAGGGAAGGGAAGGGAAGGGGATTTCTGCACCAAGGAATTCATGCAATCCTCCTGAGTTTTTTTCTCTCATTCCTACTGAAGTCTGAGCACAAACATAAAGCACATAGAAATTTCTACCAAACTTGTAGAAATAAAGCTTAATATAACTTTATAATACTGTGTGGGTTTGTTTTCTCAGTGGAGAAATATCAGACTTAAGGAGTTTATTTCTATAAATACTACTGAAGGAAAAAAAACTAATTAGGCAAACCAAAATCCCACTAAAGTGTTTGGAAATCCTCAAATTAAATCAACGGAACAGCATTAGATCAAGAGGGAAAGGAATTACAACTCATCTGACAAAAACCATGTGAACTTGTGTTCAGTTTTTCCACTCCATAAGAGACTAATGTTGCTTCCTTTTTTTTTCTTGTTTTATTTTGTTTAACTAGTAGTACCCAGTTGTCACATCTTGTTTGTGTCTATGCCAGAGAGACACTACAGTATGAGGCTGTGAGAGAAAATAAAACTCACTTGCCAAGCAATAGCACAATTGCTTCAATAATTGCATGCTTAAGTTAACAACTGCATGAGTTTGCAGTCTTTTTGAAGGAAATATTCTCCATCCTTTTATGAGGCTGATTATTACTATTTCAACCAACACTGTTCTTTTTTTGGAAGGTGAGGAGGCTGCTGTTACATATTTCAGTGAAATGACATCGGTGTTCAAGGCATGTAGAGTTTAAGGAATTATGACCCAGTGCTATGGCATGGATTCTGCAGTTCCTCCACTGCTGAACTTAGTTGTACTGCTTACACTACTACTCAGTAGCACTCAGTGCTACTCAGAGTATCCTGTCTCTGCAACAGATTTTAGATTATAAATTATGATATAATAAATTAAGAAGGTTTTTTTGAATGGTTGTAGTATCTTTCATTGCTTTGAGTTTGCTTCTAATTTTTAGAAAATACTCAATTGTTTTCAGAAGTAGATGAGTCAACAGAATTATTAAAATAATCATCAGCATTTTATGACAGATACATGACAGCAGAAGCTGCCCCTATAAACTTCAAAGCTGGGATACAGACTGCAAATGAGGAAAAGCTCTACAAGGTTATCTGACTTATCATTATAGGAAAAACTCAACCAGTACCTTTGCTATGCAGTGCATGGCATAATACTGTTACATAATATCTCATGTAGATGTTGGCATTGTATTAACTTTTAGTACTGGAGATAATCCATGTTATCATCTGATTACTCAGAAAGCACATGAAAGCAGACTTTCTGTAATTTAATTTTTTCTTCCAAATATGATCCTGTCACTATTTAGTGATGGACAAGGAGTAGCCATCTGCTCCTTAACTTAATTAATTCACAGAGCTTGTTAAAATTGAAGAATCAGCATTTTGAAAAGGGGACACTCCCTTTCTCCTATGACCTTCCTCACCCTCTCAGGATTAAACCATTGCAAACAGAATTAAAGTCAGGCCAGTAGCACGCATGGGGTTTCTCCAGCTGTTATATGCTTTGCATTTATTTTCTGTATGAACACCCTCACTTCTCACAGAGACCAAAACTTAATTATTGACTAACTGCAGCAAAGGACCCCCACACTAGCATGATTCACCCCACTTCTTCCCTGCACCCATCACTGTTTACCACTAAGAAAGCAGCACAAGTGACTGACCTGGCACATTCCCCCCTCCCTTTAATTGTTCATCCCTCTTTGGAATGAGTACAGCTAGTCAAAACAGGCGTCAATTTGCTGAGGAGCAATCTGCTGCTGTTTGATAAGGTCCTGTATGTCAACTCTTGGCTGTAGCCCTTACTTCATTAACTTAACTCCCAGTTTTAGCTTTTTGCTCTACACGCCTCTCATCTCTCCCCAGTCTCAAATTGGATCTTGACTTTCCCCTCCAACTTGTGCTTTTTTCCTTCCTTGCCCATCTCCTGGGCTGCCAAGCTGATTTTTACAGTCCCATGCCGCCTTTCAGGAAGGACTGAGGGTGGTGATGGAGAAAGAAGACAGGAGAGGAAGAAAGGGCAGGGAATTCAGGAATATGGGGAAACAGGGGCAGGGAGGAAAGGAGGCAAGGGAGCAGGGCAGGGAGGAGAGCAGACAGGGAAGGCAGAATGCAGAAAGGCAGAGAAAAGAGAAGCAGAGAAGCAGGGCAAGGACAACTGGAGGAAGAAGAGGCAGGATATATAAGAGGCAGGATGCAGTAAGCAGGGCAAGGAGAGGCAAGGGAGACAGGTGAAGCAGAGAAGAGAGGGGAGGTAAGGGAAGTAGAGACTGCAGGGCAAAGAGAGGCAGGGAGCAGAATAAGGAGATGGAGGGAGCAGGCCAAGCAGGCCAAGAAGGCAGAGAGAAGGGAGTTGGGGCAAGCATGAGGCAAGCAGTGGAGGCAGGGAACATAAACGTAGAGACAGGGAATGCAGTGATCAGGGGAAAGAGGCAGTCAGGGCAAAGGGCAGACAGACAGCAGGGAAGCAGATGCAGGAGAGGTAGGTTGTCAGACAGGAGAGTTATGTTGGGAGGCAGGAGGTAGGGCAGGCAGGGAGCTGGGCAGGCAGGAGTCAGCAGCCAGAGCTGGCAGGAGGCAGGGAACAGGAGGAGCAGGACAGGCAGCAGGCTGGACAGGCAAGGAGTAAGGCAGGCAGAGAGCTTGGCTGGAAGGAGGAAGGGGACGGGAGGGAATAAGGCTGGCAGGAGACAGGGAGCAGGACAGGAAGGGAGCAGGGCAGGCAGAAGGGAGAAGGCAGGGAGCAGGAAGGGGGAGCACGGCGAGCAGGAAGGGGGAGCAAGCAGGGAGCAGGGCAGGCAGGAAGGAGAGCAGGGCAGGAAGGAAAGGGAGCAGGCAGGGAGCAGGGCGGGAAGGGAAGGGAGCAGGCAGGGAGCAGGGCAGGCAGGGAAAGGAGCAGGAAGGGAAGGGAAGGGAGCAGGCAGTGAAGGAAAGAGAGCAGGCAGGGAAGGGAAGGGAGCAGGCAGGGAGCAGGCAGGGAGCAGGCAGGGAAGGGAAGGGAGCAGGCAGGGAGCAGGCAGGGAAGGGAAGGGAGCAGGCAGGGAGCAGCCAGGGAAAGGAAGGGAGCAGGCAGGGAAGGGAAGGGAGCAGGCAGGGAGCAGGCAGGGAAGGGAAGGGAGCAGGCAGGGAGCAGGCAGGGAAGGGAAGGGAGCAGGCAGGGAGCAGGCAGGGAAGGGAAGGGAGCAGGCAGGGAAGGGAAGGGAGCAGGCAGGGAGCAGGCAGGGAAGGGAAGGGAGCAGGCAGGGAAGGGAAGGGAGCAGGCAGGGAGCAGGCAGGGAAGGAAAGGGAGCAGGCAGGGAGCAGGCAGGGAAGGAAAGGGAGCAGGCAGGGAAGGAAAGGGAGCAGGCAGGGAAGGAAAGGGAGCAGGCAGGGAGCAGGGCCCGGCGAGCAGCGGCCGAGGCCGGAGCTGTCCGCCCGGCGGTGCTGAAACGCCGCATCCCGGGCCCGGCGGGGCGGGGGGAGCGCCGAGAGCCGCCCTGCGCAACCCGAGAGAAGGCAAATCCAAATACCTGCACAGCGCCGGCAGCTGCCGTGGGGCGGCGGGGGGCTGCGTGGGGTAGGTTTTTTCCCCCTGTAGATGTCCTTGATGCTGAGCTGTGTGGGCGAGAAAGATCTCCCGGCTCCCGGGTTCCGGCTCAGATCTCTCTAGAAAACTGAATGAGCGAGCGCCAGCTCCACGGGGCTGTGATTTTTTTTTTTTTTTTTTTTTTTTTTTTTTTTTTGGTAGGAGGCGTGTGCGCCAAAGCCTGGGTCCTTCCACTGCCGTCCCCCTGGGTCCTAAGCCCTCCTGCCGCCCGGCTGCCTCCCGGCGGTCCCGGCACACCGGGATGCGGGCTGGGAGCTCCGCGCCGCCGCGGGAGGGGTGGGAAGGGGATGCTGGCGGCCGGGAGGGCTTAGCTCGGCGGGCTTCCACCCAGAGGCATTGACTTCACCGCCTATTTTCTAGCGTCGCCTCTTTCCCAGCGAAAGCCGGGCAGAGCACAGCCTCCTGCCGCAGTTACAGCAGCCGTGGAAAGGGTGATCTTAATGGGCCGTGTATTGTCGAAGAACGTGCCTTAATGAACATGGCAGCCTGGGTTTAGAAGAGAAGTTTGTCTGGGTCAGACTGCAGGGACTGCCATCAACGGAACCCACAGCAAACGTTTAGTGAAGAATGTAAGAAACAGGACAAGATCACCCCTGCACTCTCTCAGCCCCTCTTCCAAGTACTTCAGGTTCAGGAATTTCCCCAGCAATGTAGTGCCTGTGTTTTCAGGATGAATTTGTCCTTCTTGAATTCTCACAGTGTCTCCTAGAACAATTATACATTTCTATAATGTCATTCCATAATGTCCTTTGATTAGATCATCTACCTACTTCACAAACTATGTTTTGTTAGAGGGATGTGTAACTTTAGCTGGTGGTGTGGAAAGAACAGGAGAACGGAACTTCTGTCATTAAATTAGGTCCTGAAAACTGCTTTCTGTACAAGCTTCATAAGACCTATGCTAAACTGTACTTGGAAGACTTTGGCTGATGTAATGACCAAATTCACACCCAGCTGCTCCTATCAACACAGTAAACCAAATTAGAAGTACCAGCAAACTGCATTTCTTCTTTTGTTATCCCTGTACATTGTGGAGCACAAATCCTGGGAATTGGTGGATTAAAGTCAGCTGATTTTCTTGGTCTCTTTGCTTTGGACATGTTTCCCTAGTCAGTCACTGAAGGATCTTGTATAGTGAAGAACTAGGTGGTAAATGATAAAGATAAGGAACAAATTCTGCATAGGAAATGGCTAAATAGAGTAGGAGTCTTCAGCATGGAAAAAAAGGAGAGAGGAGTAAGTGTAGATAAAATAGCAGTGTGGGGTTTTTCCATCATTCATAGTTCCATATTTCATAATAAAGAGTAGCATGAGGAAGATAAACCTGAACAATTTCTCAGCATTATTTCCTCTTTTAGGAGTAGGAGAAATGAAACTCACTAGGATCTACCTTTGATTCAAACAAAAGGACATACTTCTTCACAAAATATTTAGTGCATCTGTGGAACTCATTTCCACAGGAATTCACACTTCAGAAAATTGTAGGACATATCTGTGGAAGAAAAATCCATTAAGGCCCTTTAAACATGGAGTCATAACCTCTGCCTCAAGAAGAACCTGTTTCACAAATTGCTGAAGTAGTATTTGGGAAAGGATGGTTATATCTATGCCCTATTCTTATTCTTTACCTTAGCCATCCAGTGCTGATCACTGCTGGAGATAGACACTGGGCTAATGGACCTTTGATCTGACCCAGTACTGGCTTCTCTTATATTCTTAAATACAAAGTAGTCTTTGAGAATGTGAACACAATTAGATTCCTTTCAGCTTTGTTTTCCCTTAAAAGGGGAAGATCCAGTGGTTTTGCTCTTTTCAAAGGGTCTACATCCAGAGTCACTTGCTTTTTAGAGGAAACACCCCAATATTGATGAGCAAAGGCAAAAGGAATCTGTGGGGGAAGATGACTTGTGCTTTTAGAATCATTTCCATGCAGAACCATTAATTTAGCCCACAGCATGTGTAAAACTGGAATATGAGGTTTTGCATCCTGTGACCCAACCACATTGACTGGAAGAAAAGGAGCAGAAGCTCAAAGGCCAAGAGCTCAAAACTCTCACAAGAACATTTGTCCCAGCACTTGATGGAAAAGCATTTCTAGCCCCAGGGAAGTTAATACTCAGTAAGTAGTCTCATTAGATCATTATTTTCTTCATAGAGATCCATTTGGAGATAAAAGAATAAGCACTCTGTTTTCATAATCCTGTTCCAAGCTACTCTTGCACATATGATAAAGATTAATGTACTAGCTACTGTAACTATGCAGTATTTCCCTGGGAATTGTTAATAATATTAAGTGGAATGAACATGACTCTATAAACCAACTGCCTTAGGCAGTCAAATGAGTTGCCAAATTGGATGTATGCTTAATATTTGGGGATTTAATTTTTTTATTCAGTTTAATTGATCTGGTTTTTTTCATTCTTTACTGTGCTGTTAAGTGACCAGTGCCTGCTGAGCCCCTGGATGATTGACATGTACCACAATACTATGATAGAAGCAGATCTCTAAACATATTACAGCAGGGCCTTATATTGATCCCAGTGCAAATATTCTTAGGTTTCTTTCTCATTGCCACTTTATCACTTCTTCATCACTTTGTACAAAATCTACTCTGTACTCTGAGACCATGCTCCAGGTCCTATCATTCTTTGCATTATCCCAGTCATTACACTTCATCTGATGTTACAATATCAGAAAAAAACAGTGTTGAAGGTAAAAACCTTCAAGTTTCATGCAGGTGTGTCTGGGACATTAGGAGCTCCCTTGCACAGACTGGAGCTGCAGCCCTTTCTCATTTACAGTATTGAATAGACACAGCTAAGGGGAGAAAAATATGCTGGTAATCACAGTTTGTCACTGAAGGCATCAGAACTGACTGCATATATGAAGGGAATAGATCCGTTTTGAAGGGGAGTGTTTTGATATTTTATGCAGCCTTTTCTGAAAGTAAAACAGAAATTTGATATTAAATTTATTCTAAACTTACCTTCCCTGCTGCCACACATATTGATGCTCTGTTTAAAAAAAAAAGAAAAACAAACAGGGAGATAACAAACTTGAAAAGAAAATGTATATTTTCACCACCAGTTGAAAGGATCCAAATACCTTAACTATCAAGGAAGCCATGGAAGGTCAGAGTAGCTGATTTTCCATAGTCTAAACATGATAAATAGTTTCTACTCTTTGCAGCAAAATATTTTGTCTTCACTCAGTTGGACTAGAGATATATTATCTTGCAGTATTTTTGACTTCCAAGATGTGCCATGAAACTAGGGGCTAGCCTGAACATTTCTGCATCTCTGATATTACTGATATTACTCTCTCATTCATACAAAGCTCAAAATCATTGAAATATTTTAATTAATCACTGTAAAGAATAAGTTTTTAACCCTAAAAAAATTCCAAATAAATGGAAATCTGGTCTCATTTTGACTTAAGATTGAAACAGAGATACATATATTTGTAGCACAGACACATATTGATCTTCAGCATTTTATAGGGTTACTGTATGTGCATGAATATTCCTTGAGCAGGGATGTTGGACCAATTAATCCCACTGCTCGTCTCTTCTAACCTTACTCATTCTGTAATTTTCTGAAGAGGAATAGATCCTTGATGCAATTCAATATATACCTGGTGCAATTTATTTTCTCTATGTGATTTCTCCAATATTTAAAATGTTTTTTTCCTCCTGTGAACAGAGAATTTGAGAAATAATATAGTATTAGATGTTCTTATAGCTTTAAATTTTCTTTTGCAAACGATTTGCTGCAAGTTTCTAAAATTAACAGTCAATTTTATTAATTAATTGGAAGTTCATTCTTTTTCTCTAATCTACAATTACCATCTGGTTTTATTTCCTTTGAAAGAAATCGCATTGAAAGCCCCAGTAGGTTAAAAAATAATAATGCTAAGACTGCTTAGACCCAGTAAATCATTATTCTTAAGGGACAAATAACTCTTATATCACAGTTCAGAGGGATTCATGTTTTAAATCCTCTCAGGTTTCCTAAACCTTTAAAATATTTAAAAATTTATACCCAAGAATGCAAAACATATGCAAATTGATTGTTCATATGATTTATTTAATGAGAAGGGTCCTATTTTGCCATTTTTAGTCTTGATGTAGAAAATTCATTCTTTTGCTGAGTTCACATGCAATCACCATTTCTGCCACTCTCAGAATAGCATGTAAGTGGGACATGAGCAAAGCTTTGGCCTCGAGCATGTATAGGGGTGAAGCTGAAATGTTCACAGCTCCATGGGAATTGCAGGAGCTAGTGATGAGATCCAACACAGAGCTGGAGGCCAGCAGCAGAGTTCAGGTAAAGTCTAGCTCTCAGAACTGCGATCCCGAATTTTCCCCCTCAATTCTTGCCTATCTCTGAACCAGTCTAAACACCACAGATGGCTTATTTTGGGATTGTGAGGTTCATGGTGTAGACCTAGGCTGAGTAGCTTGGTTCTAAAGATCAATCAGCATTCGAAAAACTATAGATATCTCACTGACATTTGGGTGTTGGAAACGTTGACTTTAGGCCCAGATGTGCTGTTAAAGTAAGGCACAGATTTGGCCTCATGTCTTTAGTCATTTTAACTTGGCAGCGCTGAGTGTGCTGGCTTTAGTGAGATAACTGCGATTTAAATCACCTGGGGACCTGCTTCTATTGAGTTCAGTTACTTACAAAGTCAGTGCTACTCTGTCTAAACAATAAGGCAGTGTCTTGCTAAACAACTAAGTGTCCTTTTGCAGAGAGAAATAAATTGTGAGATGACAGGTTTTACATAGCTGCTACCTAAATGATATGACCTTTAAAGAATAGCACAGCAAAACTTTGCCATACTGCCTAAGAAGATGAATATCAGAAATAATGTTCTTCCTGATGCAGGAGTAAGGCAACCTAAGGTAGGCTGGTAGGGAAAAAAAAAGCATACAAGGAGGTAAGTAGTCCGAAAAGTAGATTAATTTCTCGAGATTTAGGATGACTGTTAAAGAATTGATTCAGAAAAATCCTCTTGGGAAAAATCTGGCCGATAACTGCATCCTTGCTGTGTTAGGATCAGTTTGCACATAAGCAACACTTCAGTCTGATTTGTAGCATACTGATCTCAGATATGATTTGTTAAAAGCTTGAAATATGTAAGCTGTTTAATGTCAATTCTCCATTGTGTTAACTTCAGGGTTCCTTAGCTTCCCAAAGTCTGTTGTATGTTTCCCTTTCTGTATAATAATTGCAACTTGCTCCTATGCATTTGCCCAAAGTAGCTTTAACAGGTGATCTCCAAGTGTGAGAATGGAACATGTGAAGTGATAAAAGATGATTTGAAGGTCGGTAGTTGGATTGGAATAGTTAGAGATGAGGCAAATAATAGGATACTCATCTGATTGCTTAGTTTGTTATGTGATGATTTATTTCTGAAATAGTTTTAAATGAATGGTGTACATAAATGCACGCAGCTTTGGATGGCAGTAACATAAATCAACAATAGTAATAATGACTGTGAGTCCTTGCATGTGTAAACAAGCATATGTGCAATATAAATTCTATTATCTCAATGTCACTGAGGATATAGAATAATTTCACATTTGTGACTGAGTAACAGCATAAATTTTTGTTGGCGGTATAAACAGATGGAGGACACAATGCTGCACTGGATAGCTAAAGTCTGTTGAAAACTGAAGCATGTGAGTGTATTTGCATGTACAAAAATAGAGACGAAAATTATGGCTGCAATCCTCAACAGATATAAATCAACATTATTTCACTGACTGTGGTGGGTGTGTGCAAACTGGCCAGCACAGGGGTAAATCTCTGTATATGAAGCAACTGTTACACCCATCAGCAGTCTGATGTTTTACATTACTACTTCGTCCAGGAGCGTAAAGAATGTATCAATTTGCTGAAGCCACTCCACGGAACTGTTTTATTCTTCCTGAGATTCAGCACTGGAATAAGGGTGTAAACAGCACCAGTATAATCTTGCAAACACTGGGTATGCTTTAATGTCATCGTGAAGCCCTGGCACAATCCATCTAGAATATATATCCAACAGTGGGGTGTACAGCAATCATGTACTTTTTAGCAGGAGGAAGGGTTTTTGCTTGTCATAGCTGGTGAGCCTCCAGGGAGGTGAGGCTCCTGCCATTCTGATTCCCAATATATGCTGATTCAGTCATTAAAATGTGCATTCATCATCCTTTTCCCAAGACCTAGCTGTGCACAGCAGGTTTAACTAAATTGCCAATAAGAAAGCTTCTTAAATCATCCGCAGTCCTGACTGGCAGCCTCACAAGCAGATGCAGCAACTGATCCTGAGGCAAACTGGAGTCTGTTCAGCAGCAGCACTGCACTTCTGTGTGTACCAGCTAGGGTGTTTTTTTAAATCATTAATGGGCAAGTACATTGTAGACAGAGGGAGAAGGGACACAAGAATGAGAAAAGCAGTTGGGAAGGGAAAGATGAGACTATTGGGAAATTCTTATTTCCTTTTACGCTATGGTACCCTTTCTACAGCTGTAGGACAAGGAAAACAACCCCTTCTCTTAAGTGCTCCTAGCTTCAGGGTATGGAGAACTATTAATCAGCTTGTTCTTATGCAGCAAGGACCTGCAGGAGGGCTGGCTGGAGAAGTGCCAAGGACTGTCACTTCACACATCCTGAGAAATCTTCTCCCTTCAGCAGAGATTTTAATGGCTGTGGAACATGCCTGTCTGTGTATGTGCATGTATGCATGTAGAAGAGAGAGAAAATGTATTCTCTTGCCACTCTTCCATCTCTTACCTACACTGCTGCAAATACCTATTTTTCCCCATATGTACATATGAAAAGTGGTTTCAGTAACTGTTTGCAAAAGTGCTGGGAAGACCTGGTTCTGGCAGGAAGCCCTTACTCTCAAGCTTGTTAGAGTCCATTGCGGCTGCCAGATCATCTCTGAAGAGGTATAAAATCTTATAACATCTTGGAGAGTTAGAAACTCTTTAATCAGGTGTTCAAGCTCAGTTACTATCTAACTAGTTGGGCACAGTTAACCTTGCTTCTACTTTAGTAAGATTTAACTATGGGCTGTGATTTTCCAGAGGGGACTGTGTCTGGCCCTCCTTGATACAGGGCTTTCAATCAATCCCATGACAGCATGCAGCAGTTTGCTCCACACTAATGCTAAGGTTAAATTATTGGTGTGTCACTCGTCCTAGGATGTGGTGTCTGCACTGGACAAAAGCCGAGAGACCATCATTAAACTGAATTGGCTCTCTCCATGTACTGGACATCTCATTGCAGAACAGAGGCTGCCCAAGTCCTGATGTTGAATGTTAAGTGCCACATACCTGCAGCACCCTTCAGGAGGTGTCAGATACCCTGCAAGGCTGATTAACCAGGTGGTGGGTGAATAACCATATGATGGAGTGGCACAACACGGGTATTTGTGTGCGACGGTTGCAGTCTCTCTCCTTTCACATGTTTTTTCCTGTGGAACTGCAGTAAAATGTGCAGAGGTGGCAAGTATCTACTTGTCTCAGATTTTGCTAAAACCCATGTGCTTTTCAGCACCTCTGAAAAGCTATAGACAAGTGTAAAACCTGAGGAAAAAATGGCAAGGCATGTAGTACTCAAAATATATTTTAAAAAAAATCCCTCATTGAATTCCAAACTAATCCCCTTAATCACAAAAGCTTATGAGATCTGGAAAACATGAAAAGGAAAAAAATAATTAAATGTCTTCCAAAAGGGTACTCAAGATGGAAGGATTTTGCTAGCAGATTTATACATTGCCAGACAGTATCTTGTCTCTAGAGAGATCAGAAGGAAGACAGGTACTTTAGATCTCCAAAGAAATCACTCCACTCTAAGCCACTGAGAGGTAGGCATCTAGTAAAAAACATAAGCCTAAAGGAGACCTCATGAAGAGCATTTGTCAGTATAATTGGTGTCCTAGTGATGAAAGCATCAATAGCTGTTGGTAGTTAGTGGAAAATTTATTTTGTCTCTTTTGCACCATCTTTAGTGTGGAAAGACTCTCTGTTTGCAGACAAAAGATTTCCATGTACTGGGTATTAGCACCATGTGTCTGATTTCCCAGTTCAGTTTGCTGACTTTTCTTCCTATAGGCAAATGTTCATGCCGTAAAATGGCAGATCAGAGATTCACAGAATCAATCAGGTTGGAAAAGACTTTTGAGATCATCAAGTCCAACCTGTGACCGAACACCACCACATCAACTAGACCATGGCACAGAGTGACACATCCAGTCTTTTCTTAAACACCTCCGGGCATGGTGACTCTACCACTGCCATGGCCAGCCCATTCCAATGTCTAATCACCCTTTCTGTGAAGAAATTCTTCCTTGTCCAACATGAACAAGTTCTTCCTGATGTCCAGTGTGAACCTTCCTGCTTGAGACTATGTCCTATCATCTTGTCACTAGATCCTTGGGAGAAAAGGCTGAACCCCTCCTGGCTACAACCTCCTTTCAGGGAGTTGTAGAGAGTGATGAGGTCTCCCCTGAGCCTCCTTTTGTCCAGGGTAAACAATCCCAGCTCCCTCAGTTGCTCCTCATCAGACTTGTAGACTTGTGCTCCAGACCCTTCATCAGCTCTGTTGCCCTTCTCTGGACCTGCTCCTGTGCCTCAATGTCTTTCTTGTAGTGAAGAGCCCAGAACTGGACATAGTACCTGACCTGTGGCCTCACCAGTGATGAGCACAGAGGGAGAATCTTTTACAGATCACTGTAAAGGGTGTAGAAACAACAAGACAGCTATGGTAATTTCAGTTTGTTTTCTCTGACAGAAGTTCTGTGACAAGTTTTCTTTAAGAAAATCAGTTACACAAAGCTTGAATTAAATATATTATTTTTTCCCATAAAGTAGTGATAACTTTTTGAAAATTAGCACATTCCCTAACAAGCAGTAGATTTAAACCAGTAAATTGGTGATTTGATGTTACAGAATAAATCAGAGACTAAAGGCTTTTTCTGGGACCATTTTGGAAAAGAATATGGATGGAGGCTGCTAAGGAATTTCAGCTCAATTTTAAAGCAAATTTGTTTTCCTCCTTAAGTTCACAGCTAAATCTGTCTTTTCTATTGGTTACAAATATCTCTTTCATTTCAACCTATATTTATTTGATTTTGTCACTGTTTTGGGTTTTTTTTTTTCCCTTAGCATTGCTTTTCTATGGGACAGGACAGCTACAAACACCAGTGTTTCTTTATAGAGAACAATGCAGTTTCTGGCTAATTTTACTTTTTTAGGCCAAGAAAACAATCTCAGGGAGGTCCCATCTCTGTTGCCATGGACTTGGACTCTCTGGGGCCTACAAATCCACCAAGCAGGGCACAGCACTGTGCAGGGAACCGGTCCAGACCCGTGGGCATGATAGGGACATTTATGTAGCTACATTCTCTTTGCACTTTCAGAGAAAAAAACCCCTGTCTCCAGCTCTAAGAAAATCCCAATAGCTGATTTGACATCCATTCCCCATTTGAAACTTTTCAAATAAAGAAAATAAGTTATTTTTCACAACGTTTTTGATTAATGTCTCGCACATTATGCATCCCTGGCTATACCAGGAAATTTTCCAGCTGTTGTACTTGCTTTTTTCATGACCACACTATACTGGTGGCTCATAATCCTCCTGTAATCAACAAGTGCCCCAGGGTCTCCCTCCTTCTCTGTCATTTTCCTATGAAACTCCCAATTTGCAGAAGTTCGTGTTATAAGCTCGTTAAGTGTATGACTTTGCACATTATGCAATTAAATTTCATCCCCTTTCTAATACTCTACTCTCAAGGTCATTTAGTTTTTCCTGTACAATATTACATTCTCCCTCTCTGTTGAGCTTTGTGTCATCACCAAACTTCATTAGTACATGCCAACTTCTTATCAGGGTCATTAATAAAGATGTTAAAAAATCAATCCCAAATGTTTAAGGATTTCCACTAGTGGCAGTTCTTGCCAGACTAATTATTGCTTCTTTTCTTTTGCTGATTCTGAACTCATATTTCTCATATTATTTCTCATATAGCTAGCTACAATGCAGGTAGATGAGATTTAGTTTTGAATTTAGTGGTTTTTTTCATGTATTTTTTGTCCTGTATTTTACACAGATTTTGTCATCTTTGGTATCAAAAGGTAAAATAATCATCTAATCAATCCACCTATCACTACTAAATCCATATCATATTTTGTCCTGGTTTCTACTTAATTTCATGGTTTCAAATATTCACCACTTCAATATTTACATCTAATTCAGACTAAATTCTTGATTCTGGATTATTTACCTCTCCCTATTTTATATATGGGTAGTGTGTTTGCTGTTTTCTAGTCAGTTGATGTTCCTCTATACTCCATTAAAAATTCACTTTTTTTCACATTTCAGTGTGTAAATCACCTTGTTTCTCAAAGCAGCATATTAAGCCTTCTTGTAGCCAGATGTGGTTATCTCTGTGCTTTCATGTTCATTAGCCATTTGTCCTCTGCATTCATCCCATCAGTGTTGTATTTCTTACTGAAAATGAGACAAAGTATTAGTTTGGAGTCCTATCATAATTATATTTCATATTTAGCCTGTACTCATTACAGAGAGGACTCACTTCATTATTTATTTGCATGATGCGATTTTCACTACTTATTTTCATATATTTTGCAAAATCTAACCTTGTTTTTCTTATCCCCTTGTACTCCTAGTGCTTTATGGTCCAGAATAAGCATGGATTACAGTCCTTAGCCAACTCCAAATAATATGCAGTTATTCTCTCCACTGTTACTACTAGTGCACTTTCTCCATCACCTTTTATTAATAATCCTCAGTGAGACCACTGGTTTGTGGCACCTGGGTACTGCAACTGGAACTATGAAGGTGTGTGAACCCCTGCCAGGTCTCAGAAACTGCTGGGGCTGTCCTCAGTTCCCTCTGGATCCATCAACCTGTGGCTTCCAGAGGGGGCAGAGCGAGCAATAATTTCTGGGAAAACGTGGGATGGTGTGAAGTGGGGGCTCATTAAAATCAGTCAAAACCTCTTCAAATGTACACTGGCATGTCTGACGTTTGTGAAGTCTACCCCAGAACCAACATTTTCTCTTTGCTGCTCTTGGTATTAAGATATTTAACACAGGCACATCACCACAGGGCATGAGAACATGTTATGCACAAAGGCTACTACGCAAGCCTTTGGAAAATGGTGGGAGAAGCCATTGGTGTGACACATTTCAAGGAACAAAATTAAACCACTGGTTTATATTCAAGGCACTAGGGGGTGGCTGAACATATGCCATGAACATATAAAGTTTGCCACATCTCAGCAGAGAAACCCTAACCTATAGGATATGAATATACTCACCAATTTAGCTTGTTTCCGTTGACTTTAAAGCTCAATGGAAGAGCAACACTTCACAGATGAAGTGCTCTGAGAACCCACAAATAACTGGTTATTCTAAATTCCTGCTAACTTGTCATAGTCTGATGGAAGGCATGAGTCCTCAGTGTAGTTTCTGATAATTCAGTGCCAGTTGTTACTGCTTACAACAGTAAAAGGAGAATCCTTAAGTACTGACACTCCGGTTCTGGGATTCAGAAGGTCTGTATCTTATTCCTGTCTGCCTCACATATCTGCTAAATGACAGTGAACAAAATTGTTACTCTGATTTCTTTACATTTCCTTCTCTATAGACTGAGAATAGCAATGCTAGCCTAGAGCAGGAAGATTATATAGGTCTTAATTCTTTAACAGGGTAAAGTGATTTCTGAATCATTAAAAAAAGTGTAAGGAAAGATCCATACATTATAATGGTAAATAAGTTACACATTTTGAGGATTCAATATGTAACTTTTTTTTTTGAAAGCCAATGTTTCAATTCTTAAATAACAGTTTATCTTAAGCAAATGCTTCAGTGTCTTATAGTAGTTAGAAGTGACACTACAAAACAACGGTTTGAGACAGAGCCAAGATAATTTCTACTCCTTTAAAATGGAACGAGAATTTCTCAGCCTTGAAGCATGACAGCTATTCAGGAGTCGGTTTTTCTGGCTTTGAAATCTGAGTTGTACTTAGCTATGGGATTTGACAAGTTTCTGCTGCCTTATATCATCCCTGCTCACCTGACAGCACAGAAGAAGGTGTCTCACACTAATCTTGCCAAGCTGAAGCTCCACTGAGAGGACAGTGATGAATGTCAGCTTGAGTCTATTGAGCTTGTGGTGGGTGGGCAATGGATAAAGGTTGGATAAATAAAACAGCAAGTATTATAAGAGGAAATATAGTCTACTCATTCTAGTGTATTGCATATGGTCTGATTCTTTGTGTAGTCAAAATGAGGTTTTCTTGACCAAACAGTGATCTCTCCTAAATCAGCTGTCCCTACAAGCCTATGTCCCAATGAGGTTTTTGTCTACTTGAATTACTGGCCCTGGCAGAGAGTTCCATACCTCTGCTAGGAGGAATATGGTTTGGGGAAAGTAATAACCACTCTGCAAAAAAACAATCATCCTTTGACTTATGTATCTCTGCACCCTGCTGACTGTTCTAGTGAATAATCTCCAGCTATGCACGAAGGTGCAGTGTATCATTCCTTAGGTGAACAAATTTCAACAAAAAGATGAGCACAGTGAGTGATTTTAAAACACTTCTAATGCTGCCAAACCAAATAAAAATTCCTTCAGAACAAGGCTGCTCATTGATGCCCCTTAAAAAGGTATTTTCATAATGTCTACAATTAGGCTGTGGATCAATACAGTTTTACTCTGTGGGAATATTTTAGTTCATCATATGGTGCAATTATCCATGACCACAGACACAAAACCAGCAATCACTGGCCAACTGAACATGTGTTAATTGGAAGCGTGAATGCTTTAAAACAACCAACAGCACCAGTTCCTTACACAATCACTTCTTGTTGTGGATACCTCTTTGTTGTGGATGCAGCTAGGGTGAGGGTTTCATTCTCTACTTCCAGTTTCGAGGCACTGCTCAATGCCACAAGACATAGCCTTTCCTCTAGATCTCATCACTGTCTTTCAGTAAAGGGCAGTGCCACAGCTACCACTAAGTTTCAACTCCCTCTTCTTGTCTGTACTCACTCTTCCTGGAGACCCACAGAACTGCACCCCGTGAATGCCAGCTGCTGGATATTGTGACAGGGTACCCTGAAAAGAAAAGAAAATTAAAAACAAAAGAGGGAGGAGGCTGCTTCATTAAAGCAGCCTATTAAAGCAGCCTGATAAAATTTTTCACTGTGTTATTTTTGTTAAGCATGTATAGAAATTCAAGTCTGCATTAAATAATAATATATCTTTGAAAAAATAAACCCTGGTGTGTTTCAAAGCAAGGAGAAAGGCTTGCCATCTGCACAAAAGAAATTAAGTTAGACACAATCCCAAAAAATCTGCTTGACATTGAAAATGAGAGGAAAAGTAAGTTCAGAAAACTCTTTCAATATCAGAGATAACTGCTTTTTACTGTTACGTTTATCGTAAAAAGAGGAGTAGTCAAGCCAGATGATCTGTCAGAAAGATGAAACAGTCACAGATGACAGAATCTGGCTAGATAGGGTGGATCTGCCACTTTTCTACTGTGGAATGTGTCTGAGGGATTTTAGGCATTAAATTTGCTAAAACACTCACTGAAAGGCATACCCTGTTAACCTGAACAGTTCTTACCATGTAACCAAGATGTGGTTAGGGAACTATAGGCCAGAGATGCTCTCCTCTCCAGTTTTTGGCTCTGGATTGCTGATCTCTGGGCAGCATCTCCCCTGGAGTCAGAGTTCTGAGTCTCTTCCCCTCTCCCTGCAGGAGCCAATCTGACTAAGGTAAGGAGTCTAATTGACTGACTCCAAAGTCAACTCCCTCACAAATAATAACAACCATGAAGAAAACTAGAAGAAATATTCTGTCCACCAAGCTTTCCCTTGAGAGCTGGGTCTCTTCAGTTTGGCCACGTCTCTTCTTCATTACAGCTCTGCGAGTCCAGCCCAAATACATCCTTGGTCCTGACTCCAGCCCTGATCCTGGCAGACCAACTTGACTTCCTATCTGGATCCTGGACAGCCTAGCTATAATGGGTTAGCAGGGCTGTCACTGGACTAATGCTGACCCTCAACAATGTCCCTGGACCTGATGCTGACCCTGCCTGGCTAAACTTCCTGACTTCTTGTTGGGGAGGTCACAGACCCTGCCTGCCTTGTTGCCATCCTCTGCTCCTGCCCTTGCAGAGCAGCCTGTCCTTGCTGCTCCCTGACATCTGGAAAGCATAAACCAACATTCCTTTTTGCAGAAAATAGATGTCTAAATGACATTTTGTGGCTCTAAGTATATACCAAAGCATCCCAGAGGTCCCAGTCTAAAGCTCTGTGGTTGAATCATGAGAATACCAATGCAGCAGAATATCACAGACTCATAAAAGCATTGTCTGGGAAGGACTTATGGAGAAGTCTAGTCCAGTCTCTTGTTGAAAGTGCTAAAATCATGTCAAATCAGCTGTAGCTTTGTCTATCTGAGTTTTTGAAACATCCAAGAATGAAGAGTCTCTTTATAACCTGTTTCAGTAGGTTCTCTTAAACTGTTCCAGTAGTGCTCTTTCTTCTCTTAAACTTCACTTCTCAAAGTTCAATTTGTGGTCATTTATGGTTGCAATTGGCACAATACTTCAATTTCTCAAGTTCCCCTGAAATCCTTCAAGTCTCTTATTTATGGAATCACTAGAGCCATTCTGGTACAAAAGTCTGAGTTATCCTCTGAGCCATGTCAACGCTCTGTTTTGTCTTGGACATTTCCTGCTTTTTTGATTTTTTTAATTGATTTTTTTTTTAAAGATTCAAAGGTTCATAATTTCTTTTAAAATATACATGGAAAATTAGTTTCATGCAGTACTTTTATACCTTTCTAGCAGACTGCTGAGAGGGTGGACTGCATATAGCAGGCTATGGCATTACAGTGTGTGAAAAGGTCCATCATACTGGGTACCTGTTGGAGTCCTGGGCTGGTGAGAGAGACAGGCATAACCCTGGCCAGAACACCTGGTGGAACTGCCTTTGATTGATCAACCCACTCATGGGTTAAGAGATACTGAGTTGTTCCTGTCCAGAGCAGATTCCAGGATAAATCTAGTCTGCATGCTGTGCTCCTGGTCAGGGAAGTGGGACCCCGGAGTGAAACAATGAGTAATCCAAGCTGACGGGCTAGTGACCTGCTGACCCTCAGATAAAGAGCTCATTATTGATGCTGTTAACACAGGGAAAAGAGTGATCCAAATCTCCTTAAGTATTTCCACTAGATGGACAGTTTGTCAGGGACTAAGACATCTTGATTGACATCTCTTGGTGAGTGAAAAGGCTGCATTGGCCAAGTGTCACTTTTATTTCTGTCATGTGACACTTAAGGCATACTTTAACAATTTGACATTGCTGTATTTTGCTCAAATGCTCCAGTATTTATTAAAAGTAATATCATAATTCTGCTTATTCTTCTAGAGTTAAATGGAATCAGAGAACTGCAGAGTTTACTTTTGATGAGGGCTTACTACAGCCTGATAAGGCTGTTTTGGAGCATGGGAAAAATAATGACAGGGAAAAACAGTGGAAGTGTTCCTTTTCAGTATTTCTCATGTAAGAATTCTGAGTAGAGCCCTCCATACCACTTTGTTTCTGAAAACTTAGTGACAGATTTTGGTAATGCAGAGAGGGCTTTTGTTGATGTTGTAGGACCTCATCAACATACCTGAAGAATGTGGTGAAGGACTCTCCAGTCAGTTATCAAGCTTACAGCTATTCTTTCTGGAGGAGACTCCATTGTTTTGGAGACTTCCAGGCAAATTGCTCTGGGTTTGCTAGTGGCAATTCTTCTCAAACTCTAAGTTGTGGCAACACTGAATAGCAAACCAACATTGAACACCAAACAGCAAGTGATGCAGCTGAGGAAAAGGGAAAAGAAAAAAGCACAGAAACAGTGTTGGGTGCTTCAGACTATGACAGTCAGACTGTTGCCAAGAGTGAATAAATGTTAAAAAGCTTATATAATAGACATTTACAACTAATATTATCACTGGATTTCCCAAATGTAGGCTGTGTTCCTTTCAGGCAAGCACATTCAGTTTCTACCTTATTTTTGCCCTCAATGAATCATAAATACTGACTCAGAGAGACAGGAAGTGCTTGATAGCTATTTCTCTTCTGCATTTGGAATAAAGCAGGCACATGTTTCTGTCCCTTAGGATATGCTGGGTAAAGCACATGTCTGTGACAAAGAAGGATAAGAAATAGAAATCTGCTAAAGAAGCCCAGATAATACAAATTAAAGAAGAAGTTGGTGAGGATCTTCCTGAGCTCACAAATGGTTAAGCAACTTGAAGAACGTAGCGTTACAAAAGATGGAAGGATTATTGGTCAAATCCTCATATGTGAAAGGGTTTTGAAGACTTCAGCATCTATAACCTGGTTAGTCTAACATTACCAGCATGGAAAACCAGGGATTTCATCTGAAGCAATTCACAGCAGAATTTAATTTAAAAACCCCCAAACAACTCCTTCCACCCAAAACCCCACAACCCTAAACCTTTGAAAAGACCACAGCATAAAAATTTTGAAGTTTTCTTTTTTTTTTTTTTCTCAAAACAAAATAAAGTAATACAAAAAAGAAGTTCATTGGTTGATAAAGACTCTGTATTGACTATCTCAAGGCATGGACTCAATGCCATATTACATTTTGACTAAAACTTTACACCCTGAGCATGAGGTGATCTCTTATGATGTGATGCATTGCTACTCTCCACATCTCTAGGAGAAATCTCTTTGAATGGATCTACTCTTCCTGTCTGACCTTGAGGAAAGTATAGTGATGAATAAAAACACCTTTAACAATTACAAATGCCTTTCTATTCTATCCAGGAAAGGAGATTAAAAACTAAGGTACAGCTATGCAGGTTATTGCAAAAGGCTGCTGATCAGCTCAACTCAGTTCAGCTCAGCTCAGCTCAGCTCAGCTCAGCTCAAGTGTCTCTACACTGAGACACAACATTTGGCTTGCACTTATGTGTATTTGAATCTCTTACCTGTATTTATCTAACAAGCCTTTTGTTCATGTGTCTATAGAGCTAGAATCTTGCCTCAGGATTATCTTACTCTATTGCTGTTGTGCCTGGTACAGCAGAAAAAGCTTCTTATAAATTATAAATTCACATAAGTGAAGCAGCTTATTCAGGTCTCCAAAATAGAGACCAGAAGTCAGCTGTAGATTTTATGGACCCTTAAGAAGCAGTGATGGTTTTGAAAGTTGAGTGGTCACTCTGCAGGCACTATCTTATTTTGGAGGAAAGTCTGAATGGAGGAAATGTGAAATTTCAAATGGGGACTGCTCAGCAATGTGCCCTCACAACTCACATTAAAAACAGTGGCTGAATTTTGCATTTCTCAATCATCTGGGGAATCATTTAACACATACCCTTTAAAGCCTCTTAAAATCCGATGTAATGAGGGACAAGCAGGGATGGGCTGATACAACCTCTAGATGTATTCCTGGAAGAACATGCCTCCATATAAAAAATATGAGGGAGATTTGACAGTGTATTCACAAAGGGAACAGCAGGTTCTGAAATTAAACAAGGCAATAAACTTTCAGCTCAGAAGTCTCCTGTGAGGTACTGTAAAAACAGCTACAGCACTAGGTAGTGCGATGTCCTCTGATCAAATGAACTGTAGGACATGAACACAGAAAAAAACGGGATCAGATAAGCAGCCTGCTCCAGGCTGCTTCCCTCTGTTACAAAAATATGTGCTTCATCCCATGACTTTCTTGGCATTGTCTGCCACAAAAGGCTTTTTTCTGTTAAGGACAGAAAACACCACATGATGATGTGCCACTCCCCACCTGTCCAACCTCCTTATCCACAGCAGCCAAAGAGCAGCTGCACCTGCCTGTGTCTGTATCATTGCTGAAAGGATTTCAGGTGGCTGTGTTGGCAAGGGCTGGGCTGCCTAAACCTGGCTGTAGGCAGGAGGTAATTCTTGATGTGAATTCAGAATATTCAAACAAATACACCTTAGCATGTGTGAAACCATGATGGAAAGGTGTGCACATTAGCTACAAAAATACACACAATGATTAGATGAAACCACTCGACCTCTGTCTTAAATACAGGAAAATCAAACCTAAGGAGTTCTAACTGATTCCACAAGTTAAGTCTCAGGAAGCAGACTAGAAATTTCTATTTATATTAAATATATAAACGTTAGAACCCTACTAACTGCTCTAGGCCTTTTCTTTCAATTTTCTTCCATGTTAAGTGTCATCAGTAAATTCCAGCATGAGCAGCTTGCTACCACATTGACTAATACCAAACTGACTATAATGGTCACAACTACATCTTCACACAGTTATAGCCATTTCAAAGTAGTCAAATAACCAGCCAGTATGGCATGTTAAATGCTGCTAGTTCAATGTGGCATAAACTTGCACAGCCCCCAGCAGAGCACTGATCACGGTTGTGTATCACAGTACACACAGAGCCAGGCATCAGCTGAGACATTAAAAGCAGTGGACCCATTTAAGCTGAGATAAAGTGCAACCCTTAGAATGCTGCTTGTCACTCCTCAATCACTGTAAATGTAACCAAACAGAAAATACTATCAGTCTTTCAACTCCTACAATAAGGAACGTGCTGGCATGTTGTGCTAAAATATCCTTGTGCTGGACTGTTTTCAACACAATGTGTTATTACTGGTAGCCTTACAGTCAGGGACAGGTGGGAAAAAAAATATTTGCCACAGGCTGCTCCAAAGAACTGCCAAATTGCTTTTAATAGCAGTAAATACCCTGTTCCCTAGTTTTCAGAGTGGCTGTTATGGACAGAGTTTTACAGGAGAATGCACAAACCCTTAGGTGACAGTACCTTGTACCAAAGATACAAAAACAACTAGGTATAGAAAATGGGGCTTTAAAAACAACTTCTCTTTTCATTCTTTAATCTGCTTATGTTGAGAGACATCCGTTTTCCTCTTATCTAAAAGAGTTCTTTACTAGAACTTGATTTCTTGCAAGCATTAATCCAAATTGATTTCATTATGGGAGCTCTTTGGGATAATGGAAATAATTTCAAAACAAAATAGATGCAAGGAAATGAGAAAAGAGGAACCTGAATACTTCAAGTCTATTCTTTTCTGTATTGTTCCAGTTTTACGCTAGACCACAAATCTGTGATGAATAGCAACTGAAAGGTGAGAATGTCTGTTTCATTTTCTCATATTGGTTATTTGCAGAATCTTTATGTTAAAAGGGAAAGAGAGGCATATTACTTTATGTTACCACACCAAAATTTATCTTTCATTATAGAAATTATTCTCTCATTAATTATTAGGGAAATATCACTTTTATGGTGAGGTTATTAGAAACAGTAATTGGAGTATGCTTCATGTCATAAATTTATTACATTGTAAATGAGCAGTCATCTATATTAACATTTAAAAGAATCATTCCTACTTAGTAATAACACAAGAGGTGCAGGACAGGTTCAGTGAATTGATGGAGAAGTGAGAAGAATTGATACTTGAAGCAAAGGCCACTTATCCCACTCAGCCAATAATCCCCAGGAAGAACACTGTGCCAAGATTTGAAAAGATATAAAAAGGGTTTCTCTTTGGGGTGAGTGAATCTTGCATCTTGAACACATTGAAGAACAGATGCATGCTGTCACATAAAGATGTTGTCAATTTTTCATGTTTTTACATTTGTGTGCTATTGGACAGAGCTGGCTGAATACTAGCTGATGTTTAAGGCACCTACATTCTAAGTTCAAAGATTACCACCATTTTAAAAAGCAGAATATATGTTTGCTTGTAGCTTACAAAGCACCAGAATAAGAATCAATAAATAATGAGTTTTGATCTACAGTTCATTTGTGACACCCTGTAAATCAGTTCTGTGAGTTCATTTTTTTAGACATTGCTCTGTTGCTTCCTAAGAAACATTTGTTTTGACTGGACTCCTTTGACCAAAGCATCCATTTACATTGTAAACAAGCACCTTTGAAGCAGATATTTAGAAGCAGATATTGATATTTATTTATAAGAATTGTTTCTAAAAGGCAGTTGATCTCAATCTAGAAGTTCATCTAGCGCAGGTCAGGTGAGTGAAAGTGCCTGCCACTTTCCTGAGCATGAATGCAGGTCATCTTCCTTCCCAGAACCTTTCACATATGTGGCCTTGGAGTTCTCTCTTCAGCCTGGACCCAAAACCATCCAGTGGGTTTCTTAGTAGGAAGAAAGCAAGTGGAGACTGCATTGCAGGGAAGCAAGGATCCTTAGTGAGATGAAATAAGGCAGAATAAGAGAGAACCTAATAGAGGTCTTTAAAGTCATGAGTGGCAGAGGAGGTGCTCACTGACTTAGAAAAGAGCTATTTCACTCAGAGAAATAGCTACTGGCAGGTTTCATAGCAAACCAAAGGTATTTCTTCATGGAGCACCTAGATGAGCTGTGGGGCTGCTTGCCGGGGAAATTGTGGTGCTAGATATCAGCATGGGTTGAAATACAGGCTAGAAAAATCAATGAAAGAAAAATTCCTTTAATGACCAGTAGCCCAGCAAGTCCTTGACAATCAAATTTCTGACAGATTAGAGAATATTCTGGGCAAGTTGTTACTATATATGTTTGCCCTGCTCTTTCTAAATTTCTTCCATTGTTCTGTCTTGCACTTCTATTTCTTTATCATCCACCACTTATTATTGTGATCTCGATGGACCTTTTAACTTATCCAGGAGAGCTGTTTCTACATGCAAGTGCTTAACTGCAGCATTATGAAAGCTAATCTCTACTTCTGTCTCCAGCGCTTGCCTTGTATGCAACATCTGACTTCATCTCACCACAGAATTATTATTATTATTCCTCTTTCTTCACTACTGGAAAAAATCTCCCTCTTCTCCTGAAAGCTGTCAGCCTTTTCATACAGTCAGTGTAAAATGTGAATTTGTGTTAAGGGATTAAATAGAAAACTGAACTCTCAGTGCATTTAGTTTTAATTCTTCCTGTTTCTCCCACTGGTGAGTGCTGTATGCAGTTTTGGGAACAACAATATAAGATATAAAGCTATTAGAGAGTGTCCAAAGGAGGGCCATGAGGAAGGTGAGGGGTTTGGAGGGGAAGCTGTATGAGGACACAGCTGTGTGAAACATTTGGTCTGTTCAGCCTGGAGGAGAGAAGACTGAATGGACACCTCATAGTGGTCTACAGCTTGCTCACAAGGGGAGGTGTGGTGACAGACATTGATCTCTTTGGTGACCAGTGGAATGGCCTGAAGTTGTATCAGGCGGAGTTTAGATTGGGTATTAGGAAAAGGTTATTTATCCAGAGGGTGGTTGGGCTCTGGAACAGGCTCCCCAGGGAAGTGGTCACAGCATCAAGCCTAGGAGAGTTCAAGAAGCATTTGGACAATACCCTAAAGCACATGGTGTGACTCTTGGGGATGGTCCTGTGCAGGGCAAGGAGCTGGGCTTCAATGATCCTTGTGGGTCCCTTCCAACTCAGGATATTCTATGATTCTGTGAACTCCATTATTCATTGCTAAACATCTGCAGGATGGGGATCTGCAGAAAGAGAAATTAAGCAAATGTTGGTCATTATGTTAATTAGCAAAGACAGTTACAAAGGATTTTGCAATCTGTAGAAAATTAAATTTAGAGTAAATAACCAGATAGGATGAAAACAGAGAAATTCAGTTTCAATTAATACAGTTAGTTCAACTAATACAGTTATGTCAAAGCTCTGTGGAAATCAGAGGTAGTTTTTAGAACAGTATCAAATTAATACAGATTTATAGCGAATATCATAATCCCCTGATGATTTTTGTCTCAAAAAGATCCTAGCAAATGCAGAAAAGGTCTGTGGTAGGTTAATGTGAAGGTTAAAGCTATGAGGAAGACTAGGCACAAATTAAAAGGGCAAGGTACAATCGAGAGAGGCAATGTCCTGAGTGTATGAAACAACAAAACATGAAAACCAGGCAGTTGGACATGGTTTGGCCTATAGGTTATGACAAGGAAAAGAAATATCCATAGTGAAATGCAACAGACATAAAATAGTACAAGTACTGCATTTTCTACCATTTACAATCAACCCGTGTGGATTGTTGTCACAGGACTCCACTGAAGGAAAGTAGTGTAGTAAATTCCTGAAAAGAGGAGCATCTGCAGCTCAGCCTGAGATGATGATAGAATAAGAACTATGAATCCTCATGTGTTGCAGTATCAAGCTAGGGCCAGCTGGGTCTCAGAGAAAAGTTCTTCTTTTGTGGCCCAATAGAGAAGGGAGCAGAAGTGCTATGATGGAAGGCAGATGTTACAACAGAAGAACTGCTGCTTTGTAAAGGCATCACAGCTTTTGTCACTGGTTTGATACATCTGGAGGATAGGATTTGGTGGTTACTGAGAAATGTAGTATTAAAATGCCAGCATGCATGTTACATCTTTTTAGTGCAAATGATTCATATTCCTCTAAATCCCTAAAATGATGAGAATATATTCAGCTTTTTATTGATCACAGGATGTAAAACAACTGAAGGCACTGAGGATTTTGCATTGAAATCAAGTTAGCTATGTATCGTAAATTGCATTGAGTTTTTGTCTTTTATTCCAAAAAGCAAAAACTATTTTAAAACAGATTGTTGGTTATCAGTTAAAACCAAGATGAGCTCTTGGTTATTCTAAATTATATTCTCAGCTCTGAGTCAGAACTCTTGTGTGAATTCAGACAAGTTATTTAACTTCTATGCATTTAAACTTCCTCATACCTGAAAAATAGATCTGCCAAATGAAGATGCTGCTGAATCATTAAGGGCATTCTGTGTTCCAGACATGAAAACTTTATGGAAATGCAAAGTGTTATTACTGAGTTTTGTTTTGAAGCTGACAGATGAGTCAGATTCCTCTAGCTGTCACCCCACATAAAGTAAATGTAATTACATAGTAACATCATAGCTAGGGACATTTATCTGAGTGAAATTCTAGAGTTGCCATCCGGTATCCCAGATACAGCTTGGCATACTTATCCAGGTGTATAGTGGGAATTATGGTAGACTGTTCCCTTAAGATCTATGCTTTTTGGAGGTTTATTCTGCCTGTCTCTTTCTTAATCTCTCTCTCAGGTCATCACCAAACAGTTCTCAGGTCACTAGGTTAGTCACAATTTTCACATTGAAAAAGCACCAAAACAAGATATTTCTCCTGCATTGCATGAAGCAGTGCCATGGATCCCAGGTGAACTCAGGCCAGGAGTGCATTCCTGTGCTACCTTCCCCTTCCTATCAATAGCCAATGCAGTTCCTTAATAGTGAGGGATATTATGTGAGTGCTGCTGATTTTACTAGTGTACATCACAGAAAGGTGTCCTGCAACTTGTCTGCTCCCAATTACAAAAAATGGAATTGAAATAATAATCCTCTTGGATTTGGCAGATTTGATTATGCCTTGCTGCCATGCCTTTTGGATCCATGCTGGCTCTTTTTCTCCTTTTAGAGAAATCTTTGCTTGCATCCTCACAGGTGCTGGATGATGCTGGAGGGCGCATTTGGGCAACCAGGAGGAGACACACAAGGCTTGGTATTACAGCTGGGAGCCAATTTACTTCTATCTGCCCAAGCTTGCTGCAGGCAAAAGGATGGGATGAAGGTTGTATGCAAGAGAGAATCAGAATAATTGCTCCCAGCAATAGCACCATGAAGAACAGACTGCGTAGAAAGTACAAAAACAGGGACAATTTAGGCAATGTTCATGGTGACTAGATGCCTGCAAGTGAAATCACTGTGCTGTTCTCTATGAGCAATGCCACCTCCTGGTGTCCTGGATCAGGCCTAAGAGAAAGATCTTTCCTACAATGGATGAAAAAAATAATAAAAATGCACTGAAACCCACACAGATACAGGAAGTGCTTCCTGTTTGTGTGAATGTTTGATCCAAGGAGAACTGTTTCATTACTGCTATGCACTTCTTTTCATGTCTGCAAAGATAAACCAATTGCCCCTCTTGAGCATCAGTGAAATTACTGGGAATTGCTCTACTTCAATTTGTGAAAGAAATATCAAATGTAAGCACTAATTCTATAGTTTTGGTTATGGTATCTTGTGCAAGATCCAGGGCTGAAGACCATGGAATTGCATCAACCAAAAGAGTTCTATAACACAGGAACAAATCACAACATCCTTGTTCTACGTGGTTCAACCTCAGCCTGAACAGTGCTGCCACTGGGGGGAAATAGCTTAGATTCTCATTAAACATTTGCTCAAATGCTGAGACAACTGGAAATGTTGTTGGTGATATGAAGAGCAGAATAGATTCCCTCATCTATTTCCCACAGCTGATAAACAGTAATGCCCTTCAGTCTCTCCCCAGCTGGCCCAGCTTCAGATGAGTAGCACAGTAATGAAAGCTTCCATATCCTATTAGCAGCTCTCGGGCCAGCCATGGTTCATTGGAGAAATGCCTGCTCCAAGCTGAGATGGATGGCTTCCTCCCTAATGAAAACAGAGTGAGGAGCAGGACTGCATGAGGAAGACCTGCTTCCATCTCATCCCTATGCAGGAGGAGCAGTACTTGCAGGGGGGAGTTTTGGTAAGTATCTGGTACCTTTGTTTCAGGTAACAAAGAAAAGACAAATGGTAACACATTCATAATTCTAACACCAGTTTTGACATAATAGGACAAAATGGTGCCTGAGGATTCCTGTGTATCAAGCAGATGGGCCATCCATTATTTTCCCTCAGGTCAGGGGTCATCCTAAAATGAGAGTCAGCAATCATTTTGCAGGGTGTAACAAAACCATTTTTTTGCCTGCTTCTTAATCCCAGAAAGCACTACTGTCCTCTACTTTTGTCCACATACATTATCATTTTTGTCTATTATCTGCATCCCCAGAGACCTAATAGTCTTTTCTTCAGTGCAGCTTGATCTGGAGCAGCTGTAAGCTTTGCTGCAGGCAGTGTCTGACAACTGCTTGCCTCTTGGTCAGTGTCAGTTCCCTGGGGGAGGGCAGGCATTCACTTCATTATTAAAGCATGGAAAAAAATCCTATATTCATTTAGATCCAGAATGAATACGTAATATTTGGAACAAAGGGCCCATGTTCCAGTCCAGCTGGCAGTGCTTTTACCATTGCCATTCTTCAAGGCTAGCTCCTGCTTAAAGCATGCATTAAGGTCATTTATTTAAAAATAATGGAATGTGCTGCAAAAACCCCTTTTTTTCCCTGTCAGTCCAAATTTCACCTTCCAACATCTCTCATTGATCCTCAAGCACTAAGACCTTGTGTGGAACAGCACTTCTGTGAAAATAAAGATTGTTCAATTACAGTACTAGGGAAAAGAAAGCAATAACCAAGAGCAAGCCCGATGGTGTTTTGTTGTGGGTTGTTTTGGTTTTTTTTTTAAACCAGGTCTGAGTCTTATTTTGTCATGTCTTCTCATTCAGGTGTTAGGTGAGTGCAAATTTTGTCTATAAACAACCTCCTTCATTACTAGGGTAAAAATGGATGTTGATAAAAGGCTTTGTTGTTAGCTTACTACAGGACACCCTAGTGCTTCACATGAATAGCCAAGGTAAGATAGTGAAGGTGAGCTTCAAAACTGCTCATGTGCTTTTGCTGCAGTTGTCCAGTACATCTGTTTATGTTCCCTTTGATTTGAGACATGGAAGAAATGGGCTCTGAACCAGCTAACTCCTTCTGATTTCAAGAAGGCAACGTTGAAAATTTGCAGCATTCTAGAGGATTAGGATGAAATCTTGACCCTGTTGATATGAATGGACACAATAATTTACATCAACAGGACAAGAAGAATCTCCATGGTAAAATGCAACTAGCATTTCAGCCAGACTGCCTTCTTAGGGGCCTCCAAGGTGAGTGAGCAGATGGAGGCTCCACCCTCCAAAGACTATGCAGAAAGGTAACCAAAATTGAAGAGAAAGGCACTTCAAAGGTAAAATCAAACATCTGTGCATCATTTGATACCAACTTTCAAAAATTTAGGCTGAGATTTTTATGAAGAAATGGTAGCAACAGTAGCAACTAAAAGGTAAGCATGAATTCTGAATTACCATCCACTCATCTTTAGATGGTGGGATTATCCTTCTTATAATTTATGTTGAAATTAAACCATACCTGACACTTTTTTTTTTTAATTGGTTAATGTTAGACTGACTTTTGAACTCAGTTTCTTCAGCTTTTTACAGATTTTCACCCCTTGTGAAATAAGCTAATCCTGTTACAGGAAGGTAGGAAGTATTTTTTTTGTTCTGCTATTTTTTATATAATCTTTTTGGCAACAGAAGCAGGGAAAAATCCAATGAAAATATTTACTGATATCTTCCTTAAAATTTGTATTTGTGCAGGTATTGTATACATTTTGTGTAACAAATCATTTTCCTCCACTTTTAGACAGGTAAGACAACATTGTCAAAAATAGAACCAATAGAACCAACTTTTACCTCACAAAGGCAATTTCCAAACCCTTCTGAAGACATTTTGCAGACAGACATTTCAAGCTGTAAGGTGGTGATAACTTTTTGGAGGGATTGAGACCAGGCTTGCCATCTCTTCATCATTTACATCTGTTTTCCCTCAATGCACATACTTCATTCTAATTACTGTTAATAGGAACTGGTTGTTCAGTCTGAGGAAATCTGAATTAGCTGCCGTTCATTCAGCAGAGATGAAGATGTTTGTGACTAAATAAAACCCTGCCATTCTGCATGCCTAGCACACAGCATTAATTGGGCCACCACCGTGACAATATTGAAAGGGCACAGAGCAGGGGGAGCAATTTTGTCTTTCTTTTGTTCAGTCCACATGAAGGTCAAGAAGACTTGCAGCTGCTTTTCTCTGGGAAACATAAGAGTGGCTTCCTCTTGCTTCTGTCTTTCCCTTCCCTTTCATCTCCTACTTTCAAGAGCAAAACATGGAAAACATACCCAAACCGAACAAACCAGGAAAGGAAAGTTGAAAAGAAATCTTTCAATGGCCTTAGATTCTATGCATTATGATGCCCTAAGGAAATGAAGCTCATCCCAAAGAATGCCAGCCCTGAAGACAGGTGGTGTTATGCATGGGTTCTTGTTTCTGCCAGCTCAGAGTTCAGACACACACAGAGCTCAGTTACAGTGAGAGTGTGTATTGGCAGAGCTGCAGTGGCTGTTGGGGTGGGCTGCTGAAGCAATAGGCTGTAAACTGGTATCCCATTTTAAGTCCATCATGTGCCTATGTCCTAATTTAAAATTATACAAACCTCATTTGGATATTGTTTTAATCTCACCCTAGCTTATTTTATTTTATTTTTCATTTTATCCTGAACATCTCCTCTATCAGCCTTGGGTTTGTTCACCTGCTCCATGCAAAATGTCCTGAAGACCATATGTCTCACTGCCAGCTCTGAGGACTGTCCTGAAGGCTACATCTCACTCCAAACCCCTTAACAAGGTACAATGCCATGGCAGAGATGACTGCTGCACACTTTCCTTGATCCTGACTGGAAGCACCAACTTAAATTGGCCAGAGACATATAGGTTTGTGTATACCAGGAAATAAAAAGAGTCAGGGCACAGGCTCAAGCTGTTTCCATGACAGCTTGTACTGTTTAATTGCATTTTCCCTGCCACATGTGGCTTTGGCCCATGAGAGATGTGATCTCCATACAATGCTGAAATGCTTCACAAGGTGACACACCATGGGATACTCCACCCTTACATACAGATAAAGATTCCATGCAGTTTTCCTGTTTTACTTTTGGGATGGAAGAAGCCACATAATTATGACCTGTGCGCTTACTTTCAGGGTCAGAAGAAGTCTCTTGGAACTGTTCAGCTTAATATGGACCTCGTCTGAGGAAGGGAATGGGAAATCCAGTGAACAAAGAATCATAGGATGATTTGGGTTGGAAGGGACTTCAGAGATCATCTACTTCCAACCCCGCTGCAAAAAGCAGGGATGACACCCACTAGACCAGGTTGCTTAAAGCCTCATCCCACCTGGCCAAGCTACTACTCTATAGTCAACTATATATTTCACAAGGGGTGTGAAGAGATAATATCCTGATTCTGGCCAAGACAGGGTTAATTTTTGCAGTAGTTAGGAGGGAGCATGGTTGGATTCTGGAGGTTGTTCTATACCACCTCATATCATTTTCCAGGGGCAGGGCAAGGACTCTCCTCTGGGTCAGAGTAGGGCAGTGGAGGAAGTGGTTTGGGTATTGTTGGGGTGGGAACTCACATGCAGAACTTTCATTTCTTGTACCCTCTGTCATTCTTGCTATTACTGTTCTTTTTCTTATCTCATTGCTGTTTCCAGTAAATTGTTCTTCTCTTAACCAAAGATCTTTACCTTTTGTGCCTCCATTTCTCCTCTCCATCCTGCTACAGGTGGAGGGGATTGGGAAGGAAGGAAGGAGTGAGTGAGTGGCACATGGTTAGTCTTAGTGGGAGACATTAAACTGGGGAGTACCATTCCTTAACTACTGCAATTATTTAGCCTTTCTTCTTTCTATCTGCCTTCTACCAGCCCAAAGTCACCTGCAGTTTACTCATATCCAGCAATCTTTCCACCATCTGCACTTCTCTGCTGGCTCAAAGAGCTCAGTAGGACCCAGGCTCTGGCGAGCTCTAGGCTGTCTTTATTTGTTTCTGGAAGATTTAAAACATGGTATTTTGCTTGGGGCAACATTAGCAAAGGGATTTGTTTTAATATTTTATCTGAAATAAAACAAACCAAAGCATCACTTTGAAATGTAGAATTTATCACAAGAAAGTCTAAATCAGCTGCTGGGTTTATTAGAGATCCCTTTTTATTAGAAGGTGGTTGTTTTTTTTCAAACACCATAATATTGGATTTTTCAGCTGCATACATACAGGCACACAAATGTTCAAACAAAAGTATTTCTTGCAAAATGAAAATATGGATCTCTGAGGTCCACGAGAGCTCTGAATAGATACAAGAATATAATGTGGTATGATCACATTTATTCTAATGATGCACAGGCACAATATGTGCTTTACTATAATCAGGTAACTGGATCTTCTTACCTCAGTTTGGCTGGAAACTTATTGTTCTTATTTTGTTTCCCTTCAGAGTGATTAAACTGTATGATTTAGGCTATGGCACCTGGAAAAGAAGCAAATACACAGTGTGCCTCCAATTCAAATTTTGACATCCATGTATACTCCCTGGAGCTGGCATCTGCTACAAGAAACACTGTGGAGAAAAGGGCAAAAGTACGTGTTGAAATGTCATTATTCTGCAACCATTTTTGTAGTACCTGACCAGATTCTTCAAGTAGAGGAGACCTTATGGAAAAATACTCTAATTCAGAGAAGGCACTACATGCTATGTTTGGTCAACACTGCTTACCTTTAGTGAAACAAAACTCTTCCAAGGCCCAGGTGGCTGTGGACATCAGGGAGCCAGCCCTACCTCTCAATCAAAACAAAGTGCATAGTAGATTCTTACCCTCTCCTCTGCCCTGGTTTTCATGTAAATAAGTGTCCAGCAAAATGATCTGGAAGGAATTGGAGGTACAAACTCTACCCAGGACTGTGGTCAGTTTGAAAAGGCCAGAATGAGCGTGCAGTCCCAGCACTTCAAATAGATGCGAACTTTCAGTTCATCTAGAAAGTCAGGATCCCTGTTTCTGCATGAGTTTAGTTTTTTGTTTGTTTTTTTTTTCCCGTTCTAGCACATTTTAAAGTAGAAATAGTCAGATATATGGTTAATACCTATGGTGACATATTATTTAAGATCATATATATTAGACAGGACCTGCAATTACTGAGTAGCACTTGAAAGAAGTAGGATCTAAAGACAAGCCAAAGAGAGATCCAATCAGCACATAGGGCTTACCTGTTTTCTGAGTTTATGCTCTGCCTTTTGTCACAAGGATGAGAAATTTCTGCTTCTTCTACTGCCACCAGATGCCAATCCCCTGAGCTGCTAAAGGCCAACCCACCTGCTCCATGTTCCTTCTCACCAGCTAGCAGCATAAAACACCACTAGGAAAATGATGTTTTCATGCTACAGAAACCAGCAAACCAGAAGTAAAGCAAGGCACAGCTGCTGCCTTGAGAAGCTTCAGCCTGAGCTCCAGGCTGAGCACTCATCCTAGCCACAGGCTGCAGAGCAAAGCAGGAGCAACAAAAATGAATTGCTCAAGGGAGTGCAAAAGTTTGAACATGAGGCAAATGAAGCATGAAAAACGAAGCAGTGAACCAAACAATTATTCACCACTACAAGAAAATCCATTAAAGAAAAACAAAGCCATCTACAATAGCGCAGCTGAGGGAGGTAGAGATGAAAGCACAGAAAGCAATTCCCCCTGAAAAGCTATCTTGAAATTCTTGGAGTAAGGAAGAAAAGTAGGAGAAGAGCAGAGAGGGGAAAAGGAATGGGGGAAGGTAAAATATCAAAATGCAAATTAGTAGGCTTCATCAGAGAACTCATTCCAGGACATGCACAGAAAAGACTAAACAAGAGCTACTGCCTCTCTGGGCATGGTGCCACCTCATCCCATGCAAGGAGAGAATCTCAGATAACTGAGGTAGAATAACAAATGATCAGGGAATTGGTAAGGTGAATGGTGAGAAAAGGGGGTTTTCCCCTATAATCATATTCAAGATATTGTACATTCATCACCACTGCATAGTTCTGTGATAGTTTCATTAGCAATAAATGTAATTGAGGTCAATTTACTGTGCCTCTCTGTTACTAAGTAAAATTTTGAACATACTAATTTTGTCAAGTGCCTTTTTCTTCAAAGAAGCTGCTGCTTAGTGCATGGCAGCAGCAGCACCAAAGATAGTTAGGGGCACATGTCCTTTTTCACAACTGTCTCCTGTTGAGCCACACTGACAGATAAAGTCTTACAGATTATTTTCCCCCCATAATACTCACATCTGAAAAGATGCTTGGGGCAATCCATTCACAATTTCATGTACCATCAATGAGGGTATAAAACTCAGGGAAGTGTACATTGTGACACCAAAAACATGTATGCAACACATTCTGCAGTGTCACATGGTTCAGAACAAAAAGGCAAAGGAAGAAAACTGTCTATAATCCTTGGATATATATAGTACCAGTCTAGAACACAAAAATATCATTGAACATTTATTATGCATAAGCAAGAGCTTACTTCAAATGCCAAGAGGTCTACACTGTCTGCCTATTATATTTATTGAATCCTTTTGATTTCCAAACACATTAATCATAATTTGAAACTTTGCTGTCTGACTAGGAGAAAGAGAATATTTTCCAAGTCCTAAATGGCAGCTAAAGCACAATGAGATGGATCCAGGAGCTGAGGCTTTTTCTGTAACTCCAAATAGCATTGAGTTACCCCACTTGCATAAAATGGCAAGACTAAACAGCGTATAAACTACTGTATTGGAACCTGGATGTTTCTCCCTAATGAAGAACAGTGCTGGAAGGGTGGCAGCAGAGTTTCCCTCTGCATGCAGTATGCTATATCTAAAAAGTGAAAGGGCTGGCTTTTAGTATAAAATAGGAGATTTAGAGGTGAAAACTATGATTTGGATTCATTTTCCTGAAGAAAAAATCCAGGCTGGGCTTTTGCAAGGGTTAAATACTATTAGTTGCTATGAATATTAGCCTAAGATTAACACACACATGAGGGCATAATCTATATTTGGAGTC
The DNA here is from genome assembly GCA_037013685.1 of Acridotheres tristis. Taxonomy (NCBI): domain Eukaryota; kingdom Metazoa; phylum Chordata; class Aves; order Passeriformes; family Sturnidae; genus Acridotheres; species Acridotheres tristis. Next base: position 113,679,018 of record CM072886.1, on the reverse strand, counting down.
AGCTACCAGTTAAAAAACAATTTAAAATTTGATTTGAACATAAAACTTCACCACCTCCCTACAAACAGAGGCAGCATAACTTTTCTAAAACATTAAAATCCAGCTAAGGAAACAGATTAGAGAGATCTGAAATGCATGAAGCACTCAGACATCTTAACATCTTTTTAAGAATAGAGATTTTAACTTTTGCCATTATTAATTCAATTCTACTCAGACTCATTCTCCTTTTTTTAAAAATCTCTTTAGATGTCACTCATTCTGCTTCTATTCAGGATGCTTCTTCTGCAAGCCCTATCAGACTCTTTTCCTGACACACTGCCAGTCCTCATTTTTCTCATGTTAGGAAACATGGTCAGTGTTCCTGGCCACAGGCAAATTCTGTAACTTATCTATGCAGAACACTTTTTTTAGGATTCATTGTCATATTTGGCTCCAGATTCCTAACATAGTTACTGAAGCATCCCCAGAGCAGAAAAGAGCACAAAAACTGCCATGGTGGATGAGGCACATGGTCCATCTAGCACAGCATCCTGTTTAAAACAGAGAAAAGCCTGTCTGCTTCCAAGGAAGTGTCTGTGTGGACTATGTCTTCAGAAGAGCCTTCAGAGGAGCCTTTGACTAACTGAATACATCCTCATTCAAGCATGTCTTACTTAACCTGGATGCAAGAGACTTCACTGCCTCATTCTTTTTGTGATGTTAATGCAAGTATTTCTTAGAATCATAATGCTATGAAAAAACTGGGGGGGGGCGGTGAAAAATCTAAGCCGGTTCTGGATGCTATGAGCAAGTGTTATTTGGCAGCATACCCTGCAGGTGACTCCACTGGGCTCTGATCATTCAGTAGTCCTGTGAAGAATGAGCCTGCTTTGTCTTCTCACTAATTACATTAGAAGTAGGAAAAAAAAACCAGACTACCTAAGTTAGGAACAAAGAGGCTTAGAGCTGCTACTGATGAAACAATTTTTCTCCTGGGCTGCAGAAATTGGACAAACTTCATCAAGGTTGAAAATAGCCAGTGATATCAGACAGCTTTCAGCCTCTTCAGCCCAAATTGAGCAGAGCTGCTGTGTTCAACTTGCTGCTGGTGCTTTCCTAACAGGGATGTTCCATGCAATTAAGTCAGATTCTGCTTTAAAACCCAGACTGTTAATGAACATATATCCTGCTTTTTCTTTGCTAATTCTTTTCAATATTGTTTATTTTATAAGAGAAAAAGAGTATAAACTACTTGAGGATATAGGTCATGAAGAACAATGGAAAACTGCTTTACAATGCATGTTCTTCCTTATTCTCTGTACTAGAAAGATGGTGTAGACAGTCTGAAAATTATATCTGGCTATGAAGATTTTGCTATGTCCTACAGCTAGTAGCAACTTTTAGGATTTAACTCACTGAGGAAACATGAATAGTTACATATAGTCAAGGTTTAAATTACTCTTATGTTTTCATACAGGTCTGCTCTCTTTATTATCTCTGTAGATGCTCTTTCCTGATGACACTTCCTATCACCTTCAACAAAGGTAGATATTTGCAGTGCATACAATTCTTTCTCAACACATTTAGGTTCTAAAATTAATGAATGTGTTTGATATTGATAATGGACTATTGTTTAGTTTTCCCACTGTTTCAAGAAGACAAGTCAAACTACTTGCTATTTTTAAGTCAAAAATCAATTCACTTGACTAAAGTCCAGCATATCTGCATTATTATTGATTTCTTTCAAGACACTGCCCCACGGACTATTTAAGAACAAGGTTCAATATTTATTTCAATAGTATTTCATTGGTTGATTTTTACTGAACTCTTTGAATAAATTCTCTCGTATGTTCTAAGACACAGCATATTAAGAATACAGTGTATTAAGAATATCAGCTTAACCTGTAAATGTGAAAGGAGTTCAACATTATGTATCACAAAAAAAGGAGCCCATGAGATGAGTCATTGGTATAAAGCCCTTTGAAACATTTATTGTTTGGAATACAGCAGTGGCCTTTGTTTTTAGAAATTATAATGTAAGAAAACCCACTGCATATTAGTGAATTGCAAGATTGTACTGAATTCCCTGAGCTGAATGTCTGGGCCCATAAAAACAACATCTGCTAGAAGAGGAAATCCAAAACCTGTAGCAGAAGGAACCCTGATCATGAACAGCTCAAGGTTAATCCAACCGAGCTTGCTCTGCCCTTCTCTGGCAAGGCCAGGTGAGAGGCATTTTGATTGGGAAACCAAGTAGCCAGCTCAGCATGCTGCTACCTGCACTTGGCTGCACAGGTGTGTCCTCATGTGTGACTAGAGAGCACCAAGATTTGCTTGGCTTTTGGCTAAATATTTGCTTGATTAAAGATGCAAGGGACCTGTATATCCTTATTACCATCTCCTAAATCCTGGACTGGGCACAGAAATGCCCATGCTGATGCCTGCTGTGTTGCATCAGCATTTACAGCAAATGAAGCATGAAAGGAGAAGATTGTGGAAAGTACACAGAGGTATTTTGTGGACCAGCAAAACACAAGTGTCACTAGCTGGAACAGGTTTCAGACCTGTGCTAGGGATCAAAGATGGATGAGCATAGGGTGCTTGGTTCTTTCCCATATAATATTGCTCTATTTTCTGCTGTTTCTTGTAAAGAAATTATTCCCTTAGATTCAAGACCCTCATATTCAGGCCAGTACAGGCACAGAGAAGTCCAGAAAGGAAAAACAGGCAGTTCTCCCCTATACCACTCATATAATCTTGGCAGTGTAACTTCCAAGTCATCCTTTTCTTATTGAAAAAGGAGATTCGAGATAGATCCCCATGGATTGCTATGTCTGAAGAAGGAAATTGCCTCTTTGTCTCCTCCTCCCAAGACAGGCACCTCTTTCATTTCAGTTCAGCAGGTGATGCTTGCAGAGCTCTCCCTTGGAGTATTGCTACAGCAGAGCAAAGCTTTATCCCTTCACACAGCTCCTGCCTTACCCTGTTCTGTCAGAGGGCCACAAAGATAAGGGAAAGAACATCCCTAGTGGCATTCAGAACCTGTTAGTCTGTACTTAAGGGTCACTATATTTTCTTAAATTGACTAAAAACTTTTAAATGCTGTGAAAGGGATTTCCCTTTCCTTTTCTTTCCCTCTCTTTTTTGGATAAGCACTCTCTATCTTTCCAGGGGTCTGGAAGAAAGATCCCTTTTAGTGTTCACAACAAGAATTTTCATATGACTTCCTTATCAGTACACTAAAAGTACAAAATCTCAACACATAAAGCCCAGTCCTGTTACCAAATGCATTAGTTCACATATTCAAAAGAGTTGAAAGAGACTTGGGTTTTTCTTTAGAGTTGAGAGAAAACTGATTATGTAAAAGTTAACTAAGTTGTAAATTTAAAAAAAAAGGAACTAACTAAGCAGGTTTGAAGAACAATTCATAGAATCATTTAGGTTGGAAAAGACTTCTAAGGTCATAAAGTTCAACTGTTAACAGTTAGCACATCTCTAAAAATGCTTCCTTCTTGATGAGATTCTAAGTAACCCTCAGAAACTTCATTCAAGATAAGTTGTCACTGGAGGGCAAATTGGAAGTATTAAAGTCAGGAGCTAAAAGTGTCCAGGTAATTCCTTAACAGAATAGAAAATCAACAGCTTAACTTATAAAAAAAGGAAAAAGATGAGGTCATGGCACTAGCTATATCGTGAAAATGGATTTAAAAGTCCTAACATTTGGGAATACCAGTGAAAGCATACAAACACAGCTCCCTCCAAACCTTCTGAATCTATGGAAGATGATAGAAACATTCGGTCTGATGTCTGACTTCCTGGAGCCATAGGCGAGTCTGTAAAGACAAACTTCCTTCTGTCATCTCCGTGAGAAAAGTGATGAGTGTGAGGCAGTGTAGGTGGGACAGAGAACATGAACTGTTCTCTGTTCTCTTTTCAGTGAATTAAGCATGTTCAGGTTTAGTTGTTTTCAGGTTTTCTGAAGCTGATGGTATTTATTGTGCCTGAAGAGGTATTTAACATTTTATAAACAACAGTCTGAGTGAAAAACCTGAGTTCATTGCCATATTGGGGACTGATGGATGGCAAGGACTACCTGTTAGCTATGGTCAGAGGCAAACAGGCCAGGCCATCCCTTCTGCAGCAGGTCCTATGGCCTGTCACCATGAGTCTGACCTCACACTTGTCTTTCTTAGAGGAACACAGAGCTGAAAGTTATCTCCATCTGGCTTTGTCATTTGAAGCACAGCCAAAACTGAGGCAGCAGAATCTAATCTTTCAAACGTGACCTTATTCCACTCCTGTAGTTCAAAGGGTTTAAAATTAAAGCTCCCCATTTAGATCACCTTTACTCTAAAGTAATTTTCATTCTTCTCTGGAGTTCAATGCCCTTAATAATTCACTCTAGCTAGCCACTCCACAAAAAAACACAGTTATATATTTAATCCCTTTTACTGCCTTTCTTAGCAAAAGCCTGCTACTAAAAAATTCCAATAGGTTCTCAACCCTGGATTTTCAGAGATATTTCAATATCTAGCTAGCCAGCATTTCAGTGCCATTCTGGTACTTTAACAATTTCTTGAAGTCTCTAATATTGCTTCAGTTGGGCCTTGTCTTGTTTCCTATATGGGTATGTTGATATGCAAAAAATGAAAATATTACCTGTAACACCTCTAGATCCATAGATCCTGTAGCCTGTAAATCTCTCGACCAATAGATCCATGAATCTAATCTAAATAGTTTTCTAATTTTTATCCTAAATATCCTGAAAGCTAATTTTTCTAATTTTTTCCCTTGAATGTACCTATCCTGAATAAAATCTAAAAATGTTAAACAATCCATTAGTCTTTGTTGCTTGCTAACTCCTGAGAGCTATCAGAGCACAACACACCTAGGGTCTTTACACTGAGTGGCAAAGCAAAGATGGCAAACACAATTCTCAATCCTGCTAGTCACTGGAATTAGTTAGCTCACCAAAATCAACCTGCATTGTTTTAACCAACCTCGAACAGAATTTGAAGGGCAGGCTGGACAGAGAGAGGGCATTTACCAGTTTTTTTCCCAGATGTCCAGCCACTCACAACAGCCCGAGCTCAGTGCCTAAATCCTGTGATGTAACATCTCGATGCCTTCACCAAGTATGCCATCATGCCTGGGCTCTGCATTCACAGCCATTCCCTATCCTCATCCTTGAGGACCTGAGGGGCTGGAAGCATGGCAGCTCCGTATTGAACCCCTCGTGTCTTCTGCTGTGTTGACAGGAGAAGGGTGGGGTGAGTGAGGCTGGTTTTTGTCTACCATGGCTCTGCTGGTGGGACACTGCAGTGGCTGGCTGGCACTTTACATCAGGAGCTTCTGGGGTGTCTGCATCTATTTCAATCATACAGGTGAAGTGGTTGAGACCCCAGGGAACACGTTTTAAATTTGAAACCACAGGTTCCTGTCTTTCCAGAAAGGAAATATCTTGGCAGTTCTAGTCTGAGAACAGTTTTCAATGTTCTGGTATTATCCTACTTCCATGTGATAAAACTGCCTCCCAGTCACCTTCACTTGAGCCTTTTTCAAAATTCACCTTTCAGCCCTGCTTGATATCATAATACCATTAGTGCTAATGAGCTCTCCAGCAAACACTGCATTGTTGCTCCCTTACCTACTTACTTTGGAAAGAATAAAGGACAAAGATGCTATGGCTATTAACTCAGAGCCTGCATTCACATTTTTACTTTAACTATCTATTCACTGTAAATTCCTTTCACACTCTGTGGTGTCAAGAACACATTATCAGCTTTTCACTGATCTCGGTTTCTCAGGTGCCTATCACTGCATGTGTTGTAAAATCAGCATCTGTGTATGCATGTGGCCAGGCTTAGCAGATGCTTTTACAGGGTAAGATGTGATATATATTCTGTATGCGAAATCAGATTAAACCCCAAATCCATCAAACATTTTATTTTAAAGAAAGGAAATGATGGCATTTGATGCAAACATATTTCTTTATTAACAGTTTCACAGCATGCTCCTCGGCTCCAAATTCTCTGGATGTGGGATTGCAATTCATTCTTTGACTCTATGAGAAACATTCATTTTGTATTATGCCTGCTATATATACTACTATGCTACTACTCAAAACTGCTACTTGCCTGCAGCTCTCCAGCTGTCAGGGAAGAAAAGCCATCCTGGCAGGGCAGTCAGTCCTGGACTGGCCACCAAGGGGTCTTGCATTAGTGTCAGACTTTGCAGAGGACACTTCCTAACTTTCTGATCTCTGGTCAGATCTGAAGAAGAACAGTCAAAGAGTCAAATATTCACCCTCTGGCAAAGATCCCAGATAGAAAAGATAGAAAAAAGGGAAGTGCCCCTCTACAAAAGCACTATCAATATTCATTGTCTCCACCGATGTTAGAAAGAATGGCTCCAAAGAAGAATTAGGGCCCCCAAAACTCCTAACCTGAGTGGAAAGCAAAGACAATTTCTCTATAAAACCAGCAGATGCTAAAGAGAGGTAATAATGAGCAGTGATCCCCCAAAAGGGGCCCTCAGCTCCCTGCAGGTCAGACTCTCTGCCTCTTGAAACTCAGCCCCAACTACACCCCCCACAAGATAGGACTTGCAATATTTTCCTCCCTTGTCCTTGTCCTCCCTGGCTACTTAGAGATCAGTTATTGCAGGGTTTCTGTAACCTCTGGCAGGATTCAAGTGTGGGGCTGTAATCCCTAACCTGGCAAGTGAGGAAGACAAAGGAGCTGGGATTTGGGGATAAGAGTGCACTGGTAATTTCAAGAACATGAAAAAGCAGTGTAGAAAATCAATACATCTAAATGGGGAAAGGAAAACTTGAAGATAGAGGAATAATTCCCCAGCCTCTGTGCAGATATGACTAACACTGGAGAGCAAGACTGAAGTAAAAAGCCTAAAAGAATTACTAGTTGGAGCTCTGTCAAGATTGTCCCCTTAGGCTTTTCCTGGGTCTTTTTCTCTGTATCTCATAGAAAGTCATCAACAAAGGAAAGGACAAAACACTTCAAGACATATTTTGCTATCTACAGCCTTCCTTTCTTATCTTCTCAAGCTACAGAGGAAAAGTGAACTGTTATATCTTAATAGGATTTAGGCTATAAGATTTCAAGTCATCTATTCCTTCTCTAATTCATACTGAACGGCCAGTTCCTGACAATGCTGTAGGTAAGACTTTCACAAATCCTTAGCACTGGCCTGACTCCTCTCTTGTTCAATTCATTGGAAAGATCAGTGCTAAGAAAAAGGAGTTATGCAAACTGCTTGTCTCAGGGACCAATACAAACTCTGGTATGAAGGGTAGGTCACCCTGTCTCTGCTTCAGTCACTTTCTCTCTCAAACAGGTCAGACACATACACCAACACAGCGTGCAGAGCTGCATCTGACCCTTCAGGGTATAGTTAAACACATAACTGACACAGCTGTTCTGGCATAGGTAGCTCCACTGTATTTTCTATACATGTTTACAGCAAGATATTTCAGAAAAATCTGGGAAGTTGATCTGGGTGCTTCAGGAGACGATAAGAACACTGGGGACCAATTGGATGCAATCCAATTTGCCACAGGTAGCAGGACTTCTAACAGAGGTGTGATTGCTGCTGTCAGGCTAAACTCCAGATCCATCAGTGGGTGAGCTCACCAGTGTTCACTACTGCCATAGCTGACAACCATTATTCTGCAGCTGAAATAACTTCTTGGTCTCTGGGAACCAGTGAGATCAGTCAGAAGTCTTCACAGACTCTGTTGGGCTTATTCAGCCCATTTTCCTCCCTTGGGAAGCAAAAGAAACACGCAAAAGATTTTTAATGTGTTTTCCTTCTATTGTCCAGGTTCTATCCTGAACAGGAGCTTGGAAGCTCTTAAGTCGCCTCTGGCTTAGAAACAATTTCATAGGCAAACCCTGCCAGCCCCAGGAGCTGCCCTGCCTACGAATGCTATCAGAGTGTGACTACAGCACCAAGTCATTCACAAAACAGCATTGCTTCAGAGGCAGAGGAAGTGAAAGATGCAGTCCTAGGGCCACTGAAAGGGGTTTAAAACCTCAAAAGAGAAAGCTGAGGATAGGTCAAATTGAATTACTATAGCTGAACATTGAATTTTTATTCATAGGTATTTTCCTCTCTTGTAGTTATAGTTGTTCAGTTTTCCTGAGCATTTTTTGTTTGCATGAGAGCTTAGAGTAGAGCCAGAATTTGACAGTGTATTCTGACTATACTGATCTGCCCAGGGGCCTGAATACACACGTGCATTGGCGAGCAAAAATCCCTCACTTCTGCACTCAGACACCAAGCTATATATGAAAACCTGCTGGTTTCGAGATTGAATTTCCTGCTCAACCAAAAGGAATGCCAGGGCTGGTCTGTTTGCAGAGCTCCAGATCAGAGGCACTAACACTGTTAAGCTTGTGGTGGGATGTGAATATATCCTTTAGTGCAAGGCCCTGCAGCCAGACCTCTACCAGGAGGAAATGAACCCAAAGCATCCAGCTGTTCACTTCACAACTGGAGAGAAACATGCAGCGTGCAATAAAATTATCTGGAAATGGAACATTTTGTCAATGGAACCAATTTTATATTTTTGGTGTTCATGTTACTCTCAGTCATGGGTGAATACTCTAAATGTAAGGCTTGGGGTCCATTAACACAGGCTCTGGTCCATCCCTTCTTTGAGAAATTCCCTAGGAGATCCAAGATCTTCTGTTTATGGTATGCAGAGAGTTAAAAATCTATCATAAAAGAGAAGAAGCCATTTATAAAAATAGCTCATATGTGAGCCATTATGACCTTTTTCAGAGACCTATTTCCCTGCATAAATATGACACATCACCAATCAGATGGAAGCAAATTAGATGAGGGAATTCTCTCAGCTTGTGTTTTCTAAAAAATGCCATTGCTTTTTTTGACAGTTTCCTTATTATTTAGCTTTCCAGGCATGTTCTTTCATCATGAAATCCCTTAAGGACTGCTAGGAAAAAGAAATAGTTCTTTTAGCCTATCTCCAAGGGCAGTGAAACTTAAGAGGTCCCGTTATCTGTCTGTCCTTTGCCCTTCTAAAGACTGTGGAAACTGTTGACTTAGTTTCAGACCAGTTTAAAAAAAAGGGGGCAGAAATCTCAAATATATTTTTATTTCCACAAACCTTGTGAAAGTCAGCAGCTGAGAAAAGGCAAGACAAACAAATTAGTCCATTCATTTCAGTGAAGGCAAAGTTATAAATTGTATCACTAACTACAAAGGGCAGATTCAAAACAGAGCCATATGTATGGGGAAAGCTTCATTAAGAGCTTACACTGTCTCTCAGAGGATAATTTAATTGTAGGAGCCCCTTGTTTACACAAGCTTAGTTTAATAGCAACTAAAATAACTTGAAGGTAATTGTGACAATTATTCTGGCTGTCCATGATGGGTCCTGGTGCAAGGCTCTACACTGATATTTTATGAGAGGAAATTGAGTAACTTGGGAAACATAACTGACCTGAAGTGGAAAGGAATTTTTCGGATTCTGCATTCAATCAGGAGTTGAGCAGGAAAGGACAGAGGAAAACGGTTTCTCACTACTGCAGTGGTGTTTCCTAAGTTCACCTCACCCTACAGCCCCTCTGGACTGTATGGCACCTATAAAGCTCCCCATCACATCCAAGAGGCACCATGAAGGCTGAACTCATTCCAGCATACTGGACAGCCCCTGCAGTCAGCAGATCTGTGCATGCACAATGCTGCAGTCCTAATGATAAACCCACCCCACAAAGTTTGGCCCCAGCAGAAAGCAATAGCCACAAAGGTTGTCCATTGTGGCTCTAGCCATTGTCCTGCTGCAGTGGCACAGGAGGATCGTGCATATCCACCCACTTCTGCCCTGGGTGGCCATCTGCTTTGAGTGACTGAAGAATTCCACTGGGGAATCTTGCAAAGCTCTAGGCAGTGACATGAGAAGCCACTGGCCATTCACTGAAGAGCCTTGTAACTGCTATAATGACTTCACCTGCCCCTAATATCCACACACACGCCCTCCTGCAGTCTTTTCTTGAAGCATTATGAGTCAGCAATGCCTTCCTGACCCAGCTGAGATGAAGCAGAGCAAGAGACCTTGGATATGCTGATAGCAGCAGGAACAAAAATCATCCACGTCATAGCTCAAGGGCATCCAGATCCTGTGTGTGACTCAACGCAGAAATCAGACAGACTTAAAATGATATCTTTCTAAAAGTGTATTTGGGAACTTTGTCCCCTTCTTGAACCTTTTGACTGCTTTTTGTACTTTCTTTTAAGGGTTGGTTCTTCCTACGCCTACTGAATCATCCTTATATTTTCACACTGAGTGATTCTGATATAGTTGTATTCTACACTGCTCGTGCTCCAGCTTCACTTTTCTCCACCTAGCAAAAGATGCTGTGATTTTATTCACACTTTCTGACCTTGGGTATATTCATCAGACAACTGTTCAAAAACATTTTGCAAGAACCTAAAGCATGACACTTTTCTTGTACTGAGCAGTCCTTGGTGGTGTTTGAAGAGCAGCATCTCCAATGCCACTAAAGGACAGGCATCTAGCTTCCTTTTTCAGATCTGAAGTCTGAAAAATTCCTCTCAGTTGCCTAGCACCTTCCTGCCAAAGATATTTACTGCTGCTAGACAAAGAGAACTACCTAATTTAGAAGGTGACAAACAGATCCAACAAGAGGCCTGAATGCTGTGGTGAGTAGAACTGCTGTGCCAAATGCTTAGGTGATCATCTCAGGTGCAGAATGTACACAGCTGAGTTAATTACATACCCAGAAATATTGGAAAATGAGTGTGGGAGGATTCAGTGCTAAATCATCTAACTTATACCCAAGCCAGAGCATTTACAAGGTAATTGTAATGCTTGCAGACAGAAGCTAATAGGAATTCTCAGATCTGCTCCTACAGATGACAAAGGAAGTGCCAGAGCTCATGAAAGCTCTTTTGCCCAAGTAGTTTAGAGGATAATGGGCTAGCCAGATACTGGGATATCATGGGTCAAAGGACGTTTATTTTTAACTCCCTCTTTTACCTCAAGATATCTGATACCTCTTTTCTTCTAAGCAGAAGGTCTCATCACCAGACTATATAAAACATTTGTGAATGTGTCTGTCTTTCTGTTGAAGTACTATACATAAAGTACAGCATAAATAAATAGCCTTTGTGCTGGAACTGGATCCAGCGGAAATATTCCAAAGTGTAGAGGTTAGGGCACTCAGCTGGGAAGGAGAAGTTCTAGATGTGCAGCCCTGCTCCAGTGAATATTAACACATTGTATACAAATATATACACCACTGTTGCCAAGAAGAAAGGAGAAAGAGTCACTTTCTGGGCAGACTACACCCTGCCAATTTGACTAAGCACCTATGGGAATTGGGGAGGGAGTGATTGGACATGATCAAGTTCAAGTCTCCTCAGATGTAGGTAGGATTTAGGCACTCTAACCTTTTCACACTAAGTAACAAAAACCTTACCAACTGCTGAGAGAGATGGATTTTTCTGCTCTTATGCATTGTTTACTTACTTTGTAACTCAGGTCAGTCACTGTGCCAAAAGCTTCCTGTGCTTTTTCCAGAGTTCAGCGTTGTGCAGAAACATTTTCCCCTTAGATTCTGTCATACTCCAGTACTGAGGAAACTAATCAGTCCCCAGAATGCTTTCTGTGGTACATAAACTATTGTATATTGCCAACCAGTGGTTCATTAGCACTTGTAAAAACAACATTAATAACAAAAATGTTATTAAAAATAATAGCAATTTAACATAGTCCATTCAAATTTTCATCCAGAGAAATGAGTCACATAATCCAAAACAAATCTTTACTAGCGGACATGGTGAATTTCAGAGAGATTTGTAAATAAGCATACCAAAAATAATTCATTGTGACTCATTAGCAATCACACGGAAATTTCAGGAATTTCTACTCATGACATACAAAACAACCAGTGGATGTAAACCAGCAGAATGAGTGCAGACCTCTAACCAGATTAAAGTGATTAAAAACAGGAAAAGGAAGAATTTGCAATGACACCTTGCACACTGGGCAAGGTGTTCCCTTGGTAAAATCATTATTGTTCTTAAAATGTGCATCCTCTTCTTTCTGGGATTGCTGTAGCAAACAAGGTAGCAAGATCACCCTTGTTCTTCCTGGGAAAAGCCAAGGGGAAAAGGCCATGTGTGTATTGAACTGAAGGCAATAAAGGAGCTGTGAGTGAAGGTAGCTTTTTTAAGTGCTCTTTTTGGGCAGATGTAACCCTGTCTGGGGAAAACTTTGTGTATGAGTGGAAGTAAGAGGCTGAAAGAGCAGTCGTCCTCTTCCTGGGAATATGTCCAGGGCAAATATTATCATTTCAGTTAAAGCAAAAACAGCACCTGCCGTAGCAGAATAAAACATTAATGTTTCCATTGTATAACTGCTGTTTGACAGATCACATTCTAATATGTCCTGACTGAGTCTGTCCAGGCAGCAGCTCAGCTGCATATGCCAGGGCAGCAAAGCTGAAGGAGACAGGAGATTTATCAGCTTAGCTATATCTGGAGTTGTTGGAAGTCATTAGTCATCTCCACAGGATAAGAGCAAAACTGAGATCCTGCACCTAGCACATCAGTGGAATGAGACAGCAAATCCTCTCTGACTCCACAAGGGCAGTTTATAGGGGTTTTCCTTGTCAAACAGAACTGACCACCACATCAGAGACGGAGTCTCATGACTGAGAATAGTTATTCAGCAAGAAGAAAGCCTGGTTTCCTACTGCACTTATTGAAATACAGGTGATATAGTCACACGAGGGATGCATTCCTAACACCCAGAGAGCTGACATCATGGGGGTGATGCTTTCAAAACACATTTTTTCATAGCAGTGTTTGGAAGCAAAAACATGGTGAAAAAACACATCCAGTAATGACAAGATGATCCCCTACAGAAGCCCTATAACCCTTCTTGAGGAATTAGAGAAGGGCATCTGAGGGAAAATCCCTGAGTCTTCTCAATACACTAGATACAAAAGCATAAAGCACACAGGAGAACAAAAAATGGGCGTACATTGGTGGTCAGCCAGTGCAGGGGACTCAGTGTTTGTGAATACAAAAGAGCTACTCATGTACCATGAAGTGACTTACACTTTCCCATGTTTTCTACCTATGATGAACACCCATCTCCTGGAGTTAGCCCTAGTTTCTGAAGATATGGGAAGCTGTACAGTTGCATAATCTTGTTCCAATACATTTGGCCTTAATTCCCGTTAACTTCAGGGCAAACAGCAATACAAAAATTCCAGATTTGAAAAGTGTAGCACAAGATGAGTAAAGAGTATCTGTAACATTTTATAAACTCAAGGATTAAGACACCAGATTGGAAGGCCTCTTTCCTACCAACCCTTGTAATTCACAAGAATTTTTCCACACATACCTGGATACTGCAGTTTCCCTTTTTTGATCTTTTGTAGTAAGAATTTGTACACACTAAGAGTTTGTGCCTTTAAAGACCAAGGCTTGCTGCGGTAACTATGTGCAACAGCTATATTTTCAGAGGGACATATCCTGGACTAGGACTGGGACAGATGTCCCTTCACTACTTCCATTTAAGAAGCTGTCTATTTGATAAATCAGTTTTCCTGAATGCTGAACATGGCCTGTTACATGAATCTTTAGACATACTGGGGTTTTTCCTCTTTTAATTGTCATATGCTGCCATATTTGCTGGTAATGTTTCAATGCCTTTTTTGTCTCATATTGAATAACCTAGAGTTATCTCCTGCTTGCCATTTCTTCCTCCTTGGATTTTGTGATTTTGAAAGCAGTATTTCAAAAACTGTTCAGGATACAAAAATAATTTTAGCAATTGCTTTTCTCCTTTTTCTGCTACAATGGAGGATGCTCATTCTTTTTTTTAAATGACATCAGAAGCCTAGTCTTGCTTTGTCTCAAATATGGTCTCTGGACATATACTGAGCCCTGATAACAAGGCATGGTCCTGGATGACTTGTGTATCTGAAGAGTTTGCTGATTTGGAGGTTGCTGTTATTTTTCTTACTGTCTTTCTTCACGGGTGGCAAGCCTTGCATCTCATCTTGCTAGGGCCCACAGAGTTGGCTGCTGGTGCTGTTCTCCTCATGGACTGTCAGCCAGGGGACAGCTTGATAACTACCTTGTGTTTCAGCCTCATGGAGAGCTCAGACTCTCGGGGACAAGAGGTTAATTGGAACAGATGTTATTTCAGAAATTGCATGATGCGCAGAAATCACATCTTTTCCTCCTTAAGCCTTTTCAGTGGTTTTGGACTGCATGATCTCTCTTGTTTCTCTCACACTGAGCTGCTTTTCATCTTTTGAATCACCCCAAACAATGGCAATCTTTACAAATACAACAAGACCTCCTCTTTATATCAGGCATTCTTCCCTCCAGGGATGCAAGCAATCTAAGCTGAAGCAAGACGTAATTAAGGCCATTTTTAAAAGCTGTGTGTTTCCCCTTTTATAGCTATAGCAAAGGTTGTGTCTAATTTATACTTTGGTGGTGTGTTTGTGCTCTCTGCTGGTTTTGACCTCTTCCTTTGAAATATGCTTGTGTAGTTTCAAAGAGGTTTCAGATTTACTTTAAGTTTCCCCAAAAGGACTGATGTAAAAAGTTTTTGACTTTAGACTATTCTGCTTCTCTCAGAGTAGGAAACAAATAGAGACTTCCTCATATCTTTGAATATTTGCTCTTTGCTGATTTGAAAGAATGCAGCAGAAACACCTCTGAGATTACATGCACAATTATGTCCCAGTACTACTTCTGTTAGTGGGAATGAGAAAAAAAATGTTAAGGGATTCCCCTCCTCCCAGTGAATCAGGTCCCTGAGCTCATTATTATGAACAGCAGATAGAGAGGTAAGAGATGGAAACTAAATCTGAAATCATAAACTCATTAACAGACGTGTATGGCCATCTCCCACATGGCCATGAATGTGGGCCATCAGGTATTTCTGAATAACTGTTGAGGTCTGAAGTGTGCCACAGGGAAAACAAACATTTCTTCACTGAATAATCCTTCTCAGCAGCTTCATGGTAAGGCTGAAGTTATGCAAAGTAGTAGGTGTAAGCAAAGCAATAGAGCTGAGGAATATCAGTGGCCTGTCCCTTGTAGGAAAAGGCTCAGCTCTTGGCCAAACCATCCATTACTGGCAGTAAAGTGCAGAGCATGATTTGTGTGAGCTCTTCTTTGCCTGTGGGCATTAACTGATCTTTGGGTTTAAATGCTGCTGGGAAGTCAAGCCAAGGTACAACCTGGATAAAACCATAAGAACTTCCTCTGTTGTTTGTCACAAAATTTTAACCAATATGGGAATGTACCTTGTCATCACACCTCTTTCAGCTGTTCCACAGGTGCCTGTATCACATCGTGGCTTTTCTCCTGGCAGCTGCACAAGTTAGTGGGAGATCTTCTTGACCCTCTGATAGGGATGGGGTGGGGGTAATCTGTAAATGTTTAAGATAAGTCACATCTCATTGGGACAGAGATAGCAAGTGGCAGGTTTTAGTACTATTGCCTTAATACAAACCCTGAATTACTCAGCTGATTGCAGTAAGAATAGGAACTAGAACTTCTCAAAGTCCCTTCATCTTGTGATCTGACCTTCATACTTTCTTGGAAACCTGCTGGACTTGGGCAATTCCTCAGTTTTCTTGGAAACCTTGAGACTTTTTCCAAGGATCATTTGCAGTCATCATTCGAGTAAGTTTCCAGTCATATGCCTAGAAATAGAATCTAGACCTTAATAATAATGTGTCCTTCAATAAAAATGCTCACACACTGAAATGGAAGAAAATGGTACACAATACTTTGCTACTAATAACAGTGGGTAGATGGTTTCTCTTAGGGTTATTCCTAACCTGTGAGACAATGCTATTGATAAGTGACCTACACGTCCTCCCAAGAGTAGAGTGAGACAAATATCATCATTATGATAGGATAGTTTCCATTACACTTTATAATTCTGAGTTTCAGAAAGACTAACTGAGATCTACCAGCAGGCAGCACTGAGGTGAGAAAGAGCTTAAGCCTCTTCTGATAATATAAACCCAACCAAAAGCCATGAAGTAGGATTATCAAAAAAGAATTTAATCTCATACTGTCACATATTGTCTCTCTCTTTCTTGACACTGGTCTCAGTTAGCAGTGAAAGTGATTTTCCTTTTAGTTTTGATGTTCTAAGAAAATTTATGATAGCAATCCTAAATTCCCCTAGTAGGGCTCATTCATAGATTCTTAATAATGTGCAGCATTCCTTATTTCTGCTCAACAAGGTGAAGTAATCTGTGGTGGCAAGACAGAAAAGGAAAAGAAAAAGAAAAATATACTTGTGGAAAAATCCTCAAATATGGAAGGATGTGCCCAAGCACACATATCTTCAATATATATATATATTTATTATATAGGCAAGACATCAAAAACCAGCCTGATATAAAATCCAACAGTGAAAGGCAGATACATTCTTGTCAAAACTAGCAATGTCCAAGTTCTGCTGTTATGTTGCCAATAAAAAAAAATCAGCTTATAATTGGCAAGGTCAGTGATATTTTTGGATATATAGGGGAAAGGAAAGAAAGAAGTTATTTGTCACATATTCTTGTCCACATTCATTGGAAATCTCTTGGAAAATAAGTAAGTTATAAACACTATCAAGACATCTGATGCAGCACTGAGCCTGAGAGCTGTTTCTGAAAGTAGTTTGCTGTGCTGCAGGCATCAATACAACAATATTATGGCTTTAACTTCTTCGAAAGTTTTATTGTGTAAAATGTCAGATGAGGAAGAAACTTCCTGTAGTTATTTAAAGGGAGAGCCCAGAGGGATTTTGAATGCAGTCAAATAGATTAAATGTACTACAAAATTTTGGAGTTAAAAGCAACCGTGTCATTAACGATATATTTCAGGATTGCTTTTTACAGATGTGGTCAACACTCACAGTAACAATGTTTTTAAACACTCTGCTTCTGCTTGAGAGTTGGATTTGTGGGTATGATAACACTGCAAAATCATTGCATTAGTGGACAGAAAGAAAAGCCACTTCCATGGCGGGCAGATGCTGAAGCACTTGTGCTGACAAGTGTTCTTGCAAGTGACCACTCTTGGTGTGTCTTCATAAGCCTCATGCCACTGGAGATTGGTACTGTGCACAGCCCAGGACTTGACTGACACAAGAACTTGGTGGACTCCAGAGAATGATGGCTAAGTGCAATGGAAGGTTAAAGCACTTGAAGAGTTAATGTTGCACACTGCCTAAAAGGGACTACTGGTGGTCACTGTGGATGGGTTGGGCTCAACAGCCAAACTTCACTATGGGCATGGAAAGATTGTTATGCCAGACCTTGTGCCCCTTGAAACTTTCTGTGGATTAAGAAATTCTGAAAGGAAGCAGGCTCAAAAATGACTGGAAAACCCACAGTATTGTAATTTCACAGCTGAGCACAGCACAGTAACACTGATGCCTCCTGCTCATAGAATACCTGTCAGGTTAGCTGCAAAGATCTGGTTGTTCATGTGAAGTCTGGAAGATATGTCAGGAAATAATTCTAGTTCACATGGTGCAACAATGAAAAGAAAACTTTACATACAGAAAACAGTACTTTCAGAATATCTCACAACCAGAAACGGCATTTGAAATCACTTTTGAAAGCTCTTGCTATATATCGTGAGGAAGATTCACAACTGAAACAACATCTCATGTATCGTGGGGGACAGAGAAGGAAAGGTGGATATCGAGTATGTACATGAATCATAATGAGCACACTGAGTGCACGGGATGAATTAAAATTTGCTGACCATTTTAGAGTTTCAAAAGTTTTTGAGACGTTTAATATGGCTGCAGAAAATAATAATGCAAAAAAATTTGAATTTTTGAAGATTATGTGATTATGCTCCTGTAGGCGATGAGTTGTTGCTGTTGTTGTCGTTGTTATTGATTATTGGTTATCATATTTATGTTCAATTTTTAATTTTTTTAAATATTCCAGTTACTACAAAGAAAGCCTTGGTGAGCTCTGGGAAACTGTCTTTCTCAAAGAAACAAAAATATAGCAGTGTCCTTATTCCACAAACCAGAGCTTAGGACTTCATTCACCTGCACCATCAGCCTACCCTGTAGAATGCCATGTGGTCATAAGGGCTTTCTAAAGAGATAAACCAATGGGAAGGAAGGAAGGAAGGAAGGAAGGAAGGAAGGAAGGAAGGAAGGAAGGAAGGAAGGAAGGAAGGAAGGAAGGAAGGAAAGGAAGGAAGGAAGGAAGGAAGGAAGGAAGGAAGGAAGGAAGGAAGGAAGGAAGGAAGGAAGGAAGGAAGGAAGGAAGGAAGGAAGGAAGGAAGGAAGGAAGGAAGGAAGGAAGGAAGGAAGGAAGGAAGGAAGGAAGGAAGGAAGGAAGGAAGGAAGGAAGGAAGGAAGGAAGGAAGGAAGGAAGGACTGAAAAAACCTGGAAAAACTGGCAGCAAGACTTCATCCTGTGCCCTATCTCCATGGCAAGATTGCATAGTAGAATTGGAAAATTCCATCATCAGCTACTTCTGGCAGAGATAACCAAGAATGTGTAACAGCTGTTTAGATTGAGAGATTTGTAACTAAACGATTATATGCTTTTTATTCATATGCTATTCCAACTAAAGATTTGAAATATTAATATTTCTCCCAGTCCAAGTTGCGCACTGCCAGGCTGTGTTCTCATGATGCTAAGTGATGTGAAAGATTTACCTTTCCTCAATATTAAAAAAATCATGAGGTAGCATTTCTTTAGTGTAATGTGTGCTGGCATCTCTCTGTGCTAATATGATTTATTATACCCACTCTGCATTTTGCAGAATGATACATGTGGGCAAGTATCTTTAATGAAAAGTGATGCCTGGAAAAACGTTTCCCCAGAATAAAGAGCTTGAAAAGCAACTGCTGATGTGGAGACATTTACAGTGATGCATGTGTTCCTCCAACACCCAGCGAAGCATGGAGTTACATTTTCCTGATGTAAATTGAACTAAGATTTAGTGTTTTTCAAAGATTCAGTGATATTTTATAACCATTTCTTACATATGGAATGAGAAACCTGAAGACAGAGTTCCTGGTTATCAGACCATCAATGATGCATCCATTTGTTTATACATGTTTAGGCGAGAGAGATCGAAGAGCATTGTCATCACACAAGATATTTGGGAATGCCAAGTTTTATTGCTGGTTCCTGCAATACCTTGCTGAAAGGCTTTGAAAAGGCACTTTTTGTTCCTCAGTACATGAGAGCAGTTTTCTGTACAGGAGTGGGAGATACTAATTTTTTTCTTTTTTTAATATTTTAAATTTTTAAAAAGAATGCAATCTACCTAATTTGTACTGAACTTCAGTGCAAAATTACCATCTGATGGAGGGATTGGACTCTTGAGAATCCATCCCAATCCTGCACTTCATCTGCAGAACTCATGGTCCCAGCCCACCCATGTCTTACTGCTGAATTTCCCAATAATATATGAAACCAGCTTCCTTTAGTGTAAAGTGAAATATACCCTGGTATTTGCCTGTGTAAACCACAGCTGAAACAAATGTCTGCTTTGCATTCAGATTGTCAGGGTGTAAGAGGTGAACAGTGAACCCCATAGACTGACAGACCCCAACTACAGCTATTAAGCCAAGTGGTGAAATTCATGCATAAAAACTCCTGCAGACCCATAAGAAGTTTGTCCCTTTTTAGAGAAACATATATTTTGACTATATGCTGATTTTCTCTTCCAAGTGTAGGAAATTCCTTTACTGAAGTCTCTTTTGTTCAATGCAGTATATGTGCTCAATAAACATGCATTTAAGTAAATAAAATGAAGGATGAGAGAAAAATACTTTTTTTACCCCAGTACAATATTCCTTCCATTTACAATATATTTCCCCATCTGATTTTGTCCAGGACCATGATGATCTACCTAACAGCATTCATTTCAGCTCTGAAGCCCTATTGCTGACACAATCAAGGTCTTCCACAGTTTTGAACATAAGCTTCTATATGCTCTTGCTTTTCTCTAAAATGGATTAAGTTGAATTTCTTCAACATAAAATTTAAGCCCGAAAATCTTTTATTTTTACTGAAATTATGTGATGAAACTAAGACCAAACTCCCTGAATTGACAACATTTTATTAAGCAATGCTTACAATTTAATAAGATATAATTGTCTTGAACCTCATGCACATTTTTACCTTAAAAATACTTCCAAGACTATCTGACACCCAATTACAGTAATCTGTAATCTGTAATTTACTGGTTTGAAGGAACAGTCTTATGCTTTATTTTCAAAGATCGTACTGATAATCCTCCTACAATGCAAAAACCAAACATTAGGTAAGAAAAAGTCTGGTTCTTTTTCCTCTACAAACATAAACATGGGACAAAATTTCTTTGCTGAATTTAAGTAACAGATTTTATTTTCTTTCTCTAGAAAGGTTCCCAACCTCAATAACATTTATCACTCTATCATTGTACTCAACATATGGAGAAAACATTAGGGTTATTTAGAACAGAATGTATGTTTCGTGCTTGTGCAAGGTTGTTACAGCAGCTTTTTTTTTCTATGTAGGGCTATCAGCTGCACATTCCATTGCATTTACTTTACAGTACCATAAACTAGATTTCCCTTTCCTCTGGTGTTTTCCTGGTTTCCAATCAGAATTCCCACACTAAAGGTAATGTACCAGGTTTATCCTGATCATTAAGTGAATATATAGAGGGTGATTTCTGCTGTAGGGGGACTTTATTCATCTTATGGGAAAGGTAATGCATATAATATTAATATATGAATGCAATGCAGTATCTAAAGATATATACCCCCAGGAGGCAATTTATCTGAAGGGCTGTTTTTCTGGTGTTCATTCATTTGTGTGAAGATGGTATTCCCAGACTGAAAATGAAGCAAATGAAGGGACTTCCCTGGTGCAAAGTGATGGATGATGATTTTGTTGCTACTGTCAAGAGATGCATTAGACTAGGTTTCTCATTCTGAAAATGCTAGATGAAAAGGGATTAATTTCATGACCATTTGGGAGACTGAATTTCCATTCTTAATTATAAAATAATGCCCTATTATCATTTTCTCTGAGGTACCTGGATGATTGAAGCTGAGTTACTTGACTCAGGGACACAAAGAAATTCCAGAAGGCCCAAAAGTAAAACTTGAGGCACATAATTTACATAGCAGCATGTACCGTACTATGAAAATCCAAGCTCCTTTCACAACAGGAACCCAAGGAGACTGTCTTTCTGGCCCTCACCCTCCCTGCCTGTTCTGGTAAGAATGGATTTTTGAAAAAAAAGCTGCATGTTGGGAATTTAAAAGTGAGTGCCATGATCCAAAAATATAATTCACATTAGAAACTATGGAATAAAATTTTCTTGATGTTTGACCCTGTATTTTTCCAAGACTGACACATGTTTTAGTATGAATACTTTTACATACAGCATCACTATTTTTTTTCTACCCAAGACAACCACTTTGTTTTGTTAATCTGTTAACCTTTTGTTCAGAAAAGAGCAGGCTGAACTTCTCTGAAATCAGAAAAGGTATCAGTGGTGGGATTTATTCACCAATTACAGTATCACTTTAGAGACACTAAAGACCTATGGTCTCCATTTGCAGCCCTAGCAGGTTACAGATCAATGAGTCCAATGCCCTCCCAGCCAGGACTGTGAAGATTTAAAATTACATGAGAACACCCATCTGAACACAACTGAGTCTGGCTCTCACAGAGATGGGTTTGAGCCAGGGGGTGTGTTTAAGGGGAGAAAGTTCAGCTTTTTGGCATTGTCATTTCATGTCACTGCATTGGCATCATCAAAAGCACACTCAGCCTGTGTGACATTCCCTGGTGAGAAACGCTGGTGAGAGCTAAGGCTGTGCCTCATAAATATGTCCTGACTGACAGCTATTTTGTGGTTTTGAGGTCTGAGGGTTTTTTGTTGGCATTAGTTTGTGTAACAAGAGTGCCTGAGTGGTAAGTGACAGTTGTGTTGATTTTAGCAGGAGTAAATGATAATGACTTATCATACTGAGTTTCTGTCTAGTGCAATATGATGTGATGCAAGGATTACCCAATATAAATGGATGCTCAGTTCTGAATTTTCATGAAACAAATGGATTTGGCTACACTTCCCTGAGAGCCAGTGATGGATGAGGTCAGGTTTCACTAATGTTCCCTGATGCATGGTGCTACATTTCTTTAATATAAACTAATCCATGTCAAGAAGTATCCTTGACTCTATTTGATATATGAGATTGGGTTTTTCCTTTTGGACATAATGGGAATACACAGACACCTTTTTTAGTTGTGTAGTCACAAGTGATGCTTGTTTCTCTGTGCTCAGAGCTACTCATTCTTATGCCTTTCTGTGTGTTAAGGAGTTGCAAGGGTCTTGTATTGCAATAAACCCCAGCTACATAACATTAATAGTTATCAGAAAAATATGAGGTTGCCCCACCATTTATATCAGTAATAGCAGTTCACAGGCAACATTTTCTGTCAAATATGCCAGTCCCATGCAGGCTTAAAAAAATAGAGGGCAAAATTATTTTATTAAACATTTTGCTGCACATTAGTTGTTTTTTTGGATATCCAATAATGTCATACTTCTTCTTAGGGTAGGAGAGAGAGCTACCATTACATAACAGCTCTTCTCTTTAGCCCTTGATCTTATTCATCATCTCTGTCATTCGGGAAGTTTTACATTATTAAACAAACACTTATTCTGTTTATGTCACAGGGAAAAATCACTGCACATCACTGATTTCAGACAAAAAGAAAGCTAATGGTGATGAGCTTTTTCCTGTCTCAAACTTAAATGATTTCTTCAAAACAGTTATCTTTGTTCAACTCCTATCAGGAAATTGAGGCCTTAAACATCAATTGCCATTAGAAAAATCCAGCTCCATGTGTTTATTTTCACACAGAAGGACAAGTGATGCATTTTACACACACAAGGACATTGTAACTCACTTTAAGCTGTTGTGACCTCTACTCTGTGGATCTTGCCTTGAATAATGGAATTTTTGTTGGAAAACTGAAGCAGAATGGTAAATGTTCAGTAGTCCCAAACCACTTCTGTGCCTGGGTAATACCCAGGATCTTACTGTTGTTAGACTTTATTATGGATTTAGCCTACAGTAAAAGCTTTGGATAAATTTTTGTGGTTACAACTCCACCTCTGATGGTCTGTCCCAGCCCTCTGATTATGTAGCTGTGGAAGTCCTGCTCCCACAGGATTTCCACTCAAACTTCTCCATGGATGTTGAGGACAGATTTTATAAGTATCTTTATGTTTCTGCTCCTAGATATTTTTCCACTGGGTGTTTTAGGTTAACCAACATTTACAACAATAGCAGATAGTCTTCCATTTCATATTAGTCCAAATAAATACTCTGAGTTTAAATATGGTGCACAAAGTGGCACCCTATATCCTTTTTGCGGCTATCTCAACCTTATAAGAAATTATACCTCTACAGATGCTGGCAAATTCTGTTCCCTGGGGACTCAAGTGAGGAAGATGCCCATAGTGTGCAATACAATGGATACCAGAATTATCTAAGGTTGTGCCATATAAGCACAAGTTCTGGAACAGCAAGAATTTAGTCATGTAGATATACCATGCCTAAATACTACAGCTATGGGCTGGTTAATATCAAATGAGGTGGAAAACACAGTTAAAATAGCTCTACTGCTTCCAGACCCGTGTCAGTACCTCTTTACAGTGCTGCATCATGCCATGCTGGTTTGGCAGCAGGTACAAAGCTGCCCCAGGTGCCTTTGCACAGAATTAATGCTGGATATATTTCTCTTTCCTGTCTACATGAGATGCTTGTGATGATACTAATCACTGTAAAGCTACTCAGCTCTATAGTTATGTCTACTGGGATGAAATACAATTTCACTTGGATGTTCTTACCAGCTCTTCAGAAAACCCCAGCCTCATACACTGTGTCTCATACTTTATTTTGGAGAAACATAAATCTAAGTTTCCATTGTAGTGCAAATATTGGATATTGGAGAAATCCAGCCTCTTTGGATCTGGAAAAGAATACACATCATTTTAAGCAAAGCACTCAATCAGTTGCAGTTCTTTTCAGCCAGGAGATCACTGGCATGATATTACTGACACTACTTAAAGCTTTGCATCGCTATGGTTATTAATTATTTCATAACCCAATAACCACAAATTCACATAACTCTGCTACAACTGAAGTTCTCTTACAAGCACTGCTCTACTTCAGAATGATGTGAAGCAAGTTCTGTCTATGTTTCTACATCTGACCTCCCTTTATAATAGGGCATTTTGGCATTTGCCATCATTTGGTCTGGAAGGAACTCAAGTTCCAACATTATTCTCCAGAGAGACAGGTGTGATGTATCACCTTACATTAAGGAAATCCAGTTTCATGCACTAGCTTTGAATCAAGTAATCCAGATATAAAATGATTCATGAAACTGAGCTTTCCTGGAAGAAACAGCTCCGTGAAGGAGGGTTTTACTGATTAAATCTGATGAATGATGCTCTGGCTCTTATATCTACAATGTTCTGTGAGAACTAGTGCTGTGAAAGAAAAAGGTGGAGCAGGATGAGTGTCTTAACAGAGTGACAAATGAGATTTCTTCCATTTTATATGAATTGTAGAGGAAATTTTATTGCTGTGAAAGAATTCAGGTCAAAGTTTTTTCTCATCTAAAGTGCTATGTCAAGCTTGAATTTGGAAAGCGCATACGAGGTCAGAATAAAGAAAACATCAGTATTTGCTGCTGTTTTGTCCCAGAACGAAGGATGGATTGTGCCATTCGCACATTTGGCAAGAAATATCTTCAATTCTTAGCGGGAAGGGCCGCGCCGCCGGCCCTGCAGCATTCTGGCAGCAGCAGCATCCAGGCAGCAGCAGCATCCCGGCAGCAGCAGCATCCCGGCAGCAGCAGCATCCCGGCAGCATCCTGGCGGCTGCTGCTCCATTCTCCCGGCTGTGCTGACCTCTGCTGGTCCTTTTTCCGAGGAGCGACGTTTCTCATTCCCTCTCATTTTCAAAAAGCCTCTCGCATTACATTAACGCAGCGCTGTTTTTCTTTCACGGATTCGTCCAGGTTTTTCTAAAACGTTTGTTCCACCATGCGAAGAAGTGATGAACTCATTTTCTGTTGATGGGGTCCTCTGAGGTGCAGAAGCACCGCCTCAAGTTCAGCTCTTCTCCATCGCTCTGCTCCTCAGTCGTGGACCAGAAGCAAAGTTCCTGCTCTCCTTTTCCCAAAAAGCCATCATCCCACGTGCTCTGTGACACGTCCAGTCAGAGAAACAGGGCTTGAGCTCTGTTGTGAGCCAGGCCGTCCCTTCTAACACTCACTTCCATTCCTATTCAAAGTACACTAACTTACCCTTATTTTTAATTTTGAGAGCTATGCTTGCTGTATTAACGATCTGGTCATCTGTGTCAACTGCTGTGTTATCACATCCTCTAGACTTTTCCGGTTATTCCAGTATAACAATATAACTTTTGACAAGGGCATGTAACGATAGGACAAGGGGGAATGAATGGATTTAAACTGGAAGGTGGTTTAGATTGAGTCTTAGGAAGAAATTCTTAGCTTGGAGGGTGGTGAGATATTGGAACGGGTTGCACAGAGAAGCTGTGGCTGCCCCATCTCTGCAAGTGTTCAAGGCCAGGCTGGATGGTGCTTTGAGCAACTCGGTCTAGGGAAAGGGGTCTCTGCACATGTCAGGGGTTTTGGAACTAGTTAACCTTTAAGGTCCCTTCCAACCCAAACCATTCAATGGTTCTATGAAAGCCCTTCCTATTCTTAATAGAGCAGCTTTATTCAATTGACTGGGCTTAATGTTTAAACTGGCCTTTCCATTCATGCAATAGTTCAGATGCTCAAATGCTCAAGATTTATTCCAGGCTAGTGGTTCTTCTTCGGCAAAATAAGACAAAACTCTGTGTAGATACATTCAGAATACCAGGCATTTTCCATGTTCCATCCTCAGTATGATTCATGTAATTTTTTTTCTCCAAATACATAAAGAACTGCCTTTCAATATCTGAAAAACAAC
The DNA here is from genome assembly GCA_037013685.1 of Acridotheres tristis. Classification (NCBI taxonomy): domain Eukaryota; kingdom Metazoa; phylum Chordata; class Aves; order Passeriformes; family Sturnidae; genus Acridotheres; species Acridotheres tristis. Next base: position 113,652,951 of record CM072886.1, on the reverse strand, counting down.
TCCTGATGTTTCACTGTGAATTCTGGATGTGTAAGATTCGGGTGAAGCCTGATCAAGGACTGCAGATTAAACCCCAGAATTTCTACACCTGTACTTGAACCCAGTTCTGAGTGTGTGTTTTCTCAGGTCTCTCTTCTGAGTAAGGCACCTTGACTATTTCAGGAGGTATGACTCTGTACTTTGCACACAGATTCTGTAGGTGCCTCCTGTGAAGCCAAACTCAATTCCTTCCTTGGCTTGGGAAAGTGAAATCCTCATCTCCCTTCAGCATTCAGTGAGGAGCTGGATGCCAGATCTCTGCACCTTTGCTGCTATGGTTGTCCAGAGGTGCAAGAAGAATTGAGGATTCATGCAAAAAAAAAAAAAAATAAAAAAAAGAAAGAGTCTCTTCTAATCTAGTGGTTACCCATTAGACAATGCTTACTTTTTTAAAAATTAATTTAGTGCTTCAGGATTTGACCTCCAATTAACATGATTGTACTTTGATGTTGCCTTTGAGTGTTCTGTTTTATTTTTGGATATTCTCTTTGGATATTCTCCTTTCTTCACAAGGAAACACGGATCATTATTAGCTTTCTCAAAAAAAACCCCAAAATACCGTAATTTTTTTCATTTTGGTCACTAATGATAACATAAAATTAGAATTGCAGTCCAAACACTAATAATGGTCATAGAGCATTTGTATAATGATCTGTTCCCAACTTATAACCTTGTTTGTCTTTTGACTGTAAAATTGCTCTTTCATTTCAGTTTATCAGAAAGAATGATCTTTCTCCCCTTCCCTTGGTTTAAGTGGCCATCCCTTCACCCATTTGTCACCTGAGTAAGGAGAAGGCTGAATTAATTAATCAAAGGCTTGCAGAGCAATACTGAGCAAGGAAATGGTTGGTTAAACCTTGCTTTCAACATCGAATTGAGCCTTAGAAATTCCAAAATAGGGGTTATCTTTTTTACAAAAACAACCTTGAGACTGAAAAACAATTTTTTCTTTCAATTGTCTTCTGGCATCTCCTTTAATCTGGACCAAACTGAAGAGCTGCAATAAAAGCCATGTCTGCAACCTCACTTTTGGGGCTTGCCTGTTTAAACATGCTAAAACATAGGCTTCTGCTTTGTATTTGCAATTTAATGGAAGGGTAAGTTTAGGGCAATAAAGAAGAAAACTTCTGAAGTGTTAATTAATGGCTGTGTAAATAACATGTCCTTGTCACAGCTGTGTCCTAATGCTTCATTATAATGGTTTAGTGTGTAGAGTAGCAGGGTCCAAAACTGGAAGATGGTAGCAGGCCAGCTCCTTACTAGATTTCCATTTGGAGACTTTACTAGATCTTGAGAAATTTTAACTGCAGAGAGTAATTTAAAGTAATGAGGATATTGCTGTCAGAGACTGCTGGATAACTAAGGACAATATTGACACCTGGGAGAATGAGGAAGAGAAATGCGATGAATCCTCCTTGAGCCTAGGGTTAGAGTAGTGAAGTTTCAAGCAAGAGATAAGATGGGAAGCTTCTTCAAAAAATGGGACACAACTTTGATGCCTACGCTCAACTCAATGCTTGAGGACTAGAAACAAATACAAAATAAGACCAGAAAACAATTGAGAAAAATACTTTGAGCAGTTCTTCTCCAGAAGGGCGTCCAAATGGATAATCCTCAATGCCTTCCAAAAGTTTAATTGGACTTAAAAATCTCCTATATTATGCACTTGATCTCAAGGGTTTACGTTTAAAATGAAAACATTTTCTATTTTTTTTTATAGTCTGAATGCAGGAAATTACTTCAGCTCATGCTGAAATGCAAAGTTATGCTATTAAAAGTTCATGCATCTGTTCTTCTACTAAAAAAAATAATTTTGTCTACTCAATTTAATGGTATCTGATTTCAATTTTCTTTGGTATAGTCATCAGGAGCTAAATACTCTGTGTACATGAATGTATTGACCCTAATCACAGAGGAATGTGATTAGAGACTGATAGAAATACCTCACTCTAAAGCTGAGTGTAAATATTATTTCTGCATTTTTGGATGGGTCAAGCTTATATTTAGCCAGTAATGTTCATCAACAATTCATGATACACAGTAAAAGCAAGAATGATCTTTACGCTCATTTGCTTTTTGAAATTAAAGAGGAAATTATTTTTCATGGCTCAGTAAAGGTAGTAATAATTACTGACAGGTTTATAACAATTCACAGAAAAGGTGTTTGCTGGTGGTTGATTTTCAAATGCAGAACCACAACCAAATGAAATAAAATTAATTTGGAAAGCATCTTGAGGAGTGGCTACCTACTGTTCTGCCTCAAGACCAGAACAAGCACTTGGCCATTTCTGACAGATGTCCATCTTATTTGTTTGTATAAGACTTTCAGTGATGCATACTCCACAACCAGGAAACCTATTCTTGGGCTTCAGCCAAATAAGAATTTCCCTGAAATCTAACCTGAAGCTTCTTTACTCTATTAAGACACTCTACTTCTCCCTAACCTTCCTTTGAGATGAAGAACAGATTTTTCTTTTCTTTCTTGCACAAATTTCTCATATTTTCAAAACTGCTATAATGTCTTGTCTTTTTCTTTCCCACTTCTCATCACCTTCTCTTCTTTAGGTTATCATTTTCACCTTGTCACCTTGTCTTCCATGTCTCACAGACATCAGACCACTTTGTCACTCTTCTCTAAGATTTCTCCTTTTAGCCCAGATCTCCTTTGGAACAGGATACTTGAATCTGGACACAGAGCTCCAGCTGAGGTCTTAGTACAAATAAAAATCATAGGTCCTAGATCCAGCAGATTTATCTCTAGTTTTCCATGTGTACTTGTCTTTTCTGGGATAACACACCAATGTTGAATCACAGTCATCTCACAAACCTCCAGCACTTTTCTGGAGAAGTGATTCTTAACCAAGCAAGGTTAAGGTACCTAATCTTGGTCTATACACGTCTTTTAAATTACTTCAGTCTAAATGCAGTATTTTACTCTTCTTTTTTCTATTGCTCTTATTGACCTTATCTCAGTCTACAACCTCTCCATGAGTGGAAGAGGAGGGGCAGGCACTGATCTCGTCTCTGTGGTGCAGAGTGACAGGATGCAAGGGAATGGCCTGAAGTTCTGTCAGGGGAGGTTTAGGTTGGGTATTAGAAAAAGGTTCTTCAACCATAGGGTGGCTGGGCACTGGAACAGGCTCCCCAGGTACATCACTGGCCTGTCAGAGCTCGAGAAGCATTTGGACAATGCTTTCAGGCAGATGGTGTGACTCTTGGGGATGGTGCTCTGCAGGGCCAGAAGCTGGACTCAATGGTCCTTGTGGTCCCTTCCAACTCAGCTAATTCTGTGATTCCATTTTCACATCTTTTTTTCCAAACTTACGTTTTCCAGTCATTTTCTTTCTTCCCTAAGTGCTTCTCATCATAATATTATCTGAAAGCTTAAAAAATATTACATTATTCCTTATGGATCACTCAACCTGTTAAGGAAAACATTGAATAATACCAAACCCTTGCAGAATTAAACTCTATATACCCCTGTATTTTGCCAGGGAATTGCTCATTAAACGAACTAAATTGTAAATACCGTGATTTCTGGGCAATGCTGTATCTGTTTTATATGACTTACATGTAATTTTTGTTTTCTTAAAATGATATGAGAATCAATGTCAAAAACTCTGCTAAAATCGTATATGACTGTTCTCACTCATTTATAAGGTCTGTTGTCCTACAGCAAAGCAAACGAGATGGGTTTGATATGGTAACCTAATGACTAATGTGGGTTATTGTGGACTGTTCATTTTTTTTTTTTATGTTCCAAGCATTAATAATAATAATCCTCTTTGTTCCAGTAAGAAAGTCAACCTAAGGTGAATGTATACCTTCTCATTTTTTAAAGCTGTGTGTTCTGGTGCTACAGCATCACAGCTGCATCTTCACAAACCCTCAAGGAGCTGTAGCTGAAATGTCCCAACTGTGAGTGGGTTCTGCAGATACTGCAGTACACAGCCCACAGACCTCTGGTTTGAAAACACCCAGCTCTCTACCCTGAGCAGCTCTCTAGTGCTGCTCAGTCATCTGTGTACAGCAACAGGGCAGAAATTATGTGTTGTGTATTTTCAAAATTCCATCGTATGATCTCAGTCATATAAAAGTCTCATGTATTACCTGTAACGTTGCAGATTCTCTTCCATCTGAAAAAACAATGAAAGATTCATCACATCAGGATGATCAGACCCATCAACACATGGAATTCTTGTAAGGATGATGCTGTCTAACACCTGCTTGTGGCACACCTTTCACCTGGAGCAGAGCACTGCAGGGGAGCTGCCAGCCAAGGTCTCTTAGCTCTGTGTGGAGCTGGTTTGCACCTACAGGACACAGCAGCTGGTGGGGGACACACTGTGCTTCCTCCTGGTCCCACTCTGAGCAGAAGCTGAGGAGAAATGAGGGATTCAGCCACCTATGTACCCTCTGCACCAGCACTGGTGTGGGCTCCTCTTGGTGGGGTCACAGCTCCTGCCAGGAACCTGCTCCAGTGTGAGCTTCCCACAGGGCCTCCCACAGCCTCCTTCAAGCACATCCACCCACTCTGCCATGGGGTCCTACACCAGCTGCAGGCAGAAATCTGCTCCACCCTGGACCATGGGCTGCAGGGGCACATCCTGCCTCACTATGGTCTTCACCATGGACTTCAGGGGAACATCTGCTCCAGTGCTTGGAGCACCTCCTCTTCCTCCTCCTCCACTGACCCTGGGGGTCTGCAGAGCTGTTTGACATTTTCTCACTCTTCTCTCTGGCTGCTGATGCACACTAATGTTTTTTCCCACCATTCTTAAATTCATTTTCCCAGAGACCCTGCCACCATTGCTTATGGGCTTGACCTAGACCAGTGATGTGTCCATCTTGGATCCAGCTGGCATTAGGTCTGCCAGACATGAGAGAAGCCTCCAGAAGCTTCTCATGGTAGCCACCCCTGAAATGCCTCTCCTTTCCCCCAGCCTTGCCAAGCAAACCTAATACAAATGAAAGGGTTATAGCACATTTCCACGTTTCTGTTATTGACTGTGTGTGCTAGGTGAAGATTTCCCAAATGCTGTCCTTAAGGACAATGGAGACATGGGCTATACTTTGCAAGTCTGAATGCTGTATGGAAATATATGCCTTTATCAGTATGTCAATATTTTTGACAGTTTGATCATTAGAACTGGAGAAATCTGATCATGTATGCATTAATGCTTATGACCAAAAGTTTTAATTGTAACACAAGTTTCAAGGAAGAATTACCAAATTTTTTGGTTATAAATTTATTTCTTCTCTAAAAAAATCAGACTGTTGAGATATGTTAGTGTTACAGTCTTTGTCTAGAAATCAAAATTATTCATGTTTGACTAAACTTTAAATGCTAAGGTCTGAATATAGGTTTCCCACTCCCTTTGAGACTATATTGCCCTTAATAACTTTAAGAATTTAGACCTCAGCCTTTATCTGAGACAGTACAAGGAAATAGTATTAAAGTCCATGAATAATTTGGGATACACTGAAATTAATAACAAAAGCTTTTGTTGAGGGCAGAGCTGTAATTAGTGCCTAATAGTAAAACTAAAACAATATGAGAGAAGGGACAGATCATGGGTTTCATTTATCTGTGTGATGTTTTAATGATATCATGGCATTATATTCAGCAGAGCTGGGATCTGACACTGAATGATAACACTGGTCACTTGGGTTACAGTAAGCCAACAGGAAGAAGTCATCCCATTATGAAGCAGTGCTTACTACTTCCAGTCTCTTTTTCATATCACCTAAAATCTGATCTTCCTTTCAAGCTTTCAATGGTTTATGTCTAGAAGCAATCATAAAGCAAACCTGAAAATAAAATTAAAAAAAATATTAAAAGAAAATTTTAAAAAGGCTTTACAATTTCAGCCAAGCAGGTTAAATGTTTTTGAGGGTGGAGGGAGAAATATTAAAAGCTGGTGGAATAGTTGCTGCCATACATGCAACTTCAGACCACAGGCAGAGACCAGGTTTTGGAGTGGCCCTGCCTCACTGCTGGCTGCTCAGAGTCAGTTCAAAGTGCTAAGCTATTTATTTAGGTTCTTCCCATATGCTGGGGAGACACACAGGAATGTCCAGCAGCCCGTTCCTTTGAGTGCCCAGCTGCCACCTCAACCAGGAGCTCAGGTGGCAGGTATGAAATCCCACCCCCTCCATATCCCCTAGACTGTGGTTTCTTAGCTGCTGCACCCCAGGGTGAATGAGGAGCAAAGCTGGCTCAGCCCCCAGCCTTGTCCCTGCAGGTTCCAGCTGGGGCTGACCCCAGAGAATGGAGAACTTTCTCAGGAGGGGCTAGTAAACAAACCAGGACCCATCTCCCTCCCACAAGGGCCATGGAGCCCAGCACAAACCAGTGCCCCTCCTTCCCCACACCACATGGGGGGAGATGGTGAGTTAATAAAAAACAGACCATTTGGCTCAGTGGTAATATCAGTTTTTTGCAAAGCAGTTGGCAGTGCTGCAAGACGCCAAAGACTTTGTCACTGAACTCTGCATACTTGAGAGGTGGATTCATTCCTGCCCCCTGGGAATCTTAAGGAAGGTGACCTTAAATGCCTTAAATACCGGCTCAGCTCAGGCACCATCTGGAAACAATGAGCTGGTAGAAACCAGGGTGCTGATGCACCGAATTAACACAGGTCCCAGGTGCTGACATGTTACTTCCTGCTCTCCCCTAGCCTTGCTGTGTCCCACACATGGATTTCATGGATTTGGGCAGCGGGGACACTGCAGTCTCGGGGGCTAAGAGCTGCTGTGCTGGCATGTTCAATGCAGCTGGGGCTGGGCGACAAGTGGTCAAGATTGTGAAAGGATGTTGTTTTCCTTTTCTGCTATAAATCAATAAATTTCTCCAGCATTTTTTAATTCGTAGGTCTTTTTCAGCATATCTCTTACTCTCATCAGTTTTCTTAACTTTGCTTTCCTTAGACTACGTTTTCTTTTTAGTTGCCCTTTTGTTTCATTCAAATGTAAGATTTTTTTCATTATTTTTGCTTTCCATTTGTTTATTTTATTCCATTTCATCTTTTCCCTATCTTTTCTCTGGTTTCATCTTAGTTTTCCCCTCCTCCTTTCCATCACCATATTTACATTTCTCTTTCAAGGCCCACTTTCTATAGCCCTCTTCACATAATCCCTGGATACACACTCCAACCCCCATATCAATCCTTTCTCTTTCTCTACTTATAACCTTTTGTCCTTTTACTGTTTTTTTCGCTTCCAATGCACATTTTCTCTCCCTTCTCATATCCAGATGTTTTTCCCTCTCTATCTCCAGCTGTGCGAATAAATGACTTTTTTGTCTGTTTCAAGGAAGTTAGGTCAATCCTGAATAAAAGTACTCATATTTTCAGGAAGCCAAAACAATTCAAATTATCATTTTAGGTGAGTGTTTCAAAAAGAAGAAACTGAAAAATTGTTAAGTTTAAACTTTGAGAAATTTATAGTAAATCATAGTTGAAGTAAATTTGCAAATGTTGGAGTGACTGAAGAAAAAGCAAAAGCATTCAGGCTTCGATGGTGGAGGCAGGTGGAGGAGGGGAGGTGAGGGCAGGGCAAGTAATTTGCCATTTCCTTTTTGAAAGGAATAAAGGAAAGATTTCTACCCAAAATAACTCAGGTAGCTCTCTCGACACCTTCAAAGGGTTTTTGTTTTGATCAAAACAAATGTTTTGGTAGCCAAACAAATTCTTCTGATAAAATTATCATGCCCCTAATTTCCATTTCTTTCTGTACCACTGTCCAGACTGGCTAAGTGCAAATAGCAGGGAGGCACAGTGCACTTTTTAGCTGATATTTGGATGTTACTTAAAAGAAAAAGAATTGATCTATTCCCAAGCAGGGAGCATCAGCTGTACTTTCGTGTTTCCCAGTCCTTACTTTTCTGGGACAGCAATTAAAATAGATCCCAGGTGGCTTAAAAATCTTGAATCACATCAAAAGCACAGAAGCTTCTGATTATTGACAACACTTTCTTAAAAGGGGGGGCAAATATATTTCTTGTCGATGTTCTGCCCTTCAGTAGACAGCATTAGTCTCAGATGAAGGCTGCAAAGTGAAAAACAGCAGCTGAGGACAGCCAGGCTCTGCCCCGAGACATGCAATATGATTTCTAGTAATTTGGATCAGAGGCACATCTGGGTACCTGGGAGAAGAATCCGGCCCAGACACGGCCCTGAATGCCATGTGTTTTCTGTCCATTGTGCCTAGATCACAATCAGCAAAAAGATTTTGTGGGAGAGGAGGGAAAGAAGAGGAAACTGCCAATGAGAGGATATTCTTCACTCATAAATCCCAATGCATTGAAACACAGATTAGACCCCTGCTTTCTTTTTAACCATCCCCTGCCTAGAGTCACTCAATCCTGAAATTTGCTGAACTGTTCAGCTCATGTCTGCCCTGAAGTAATGAATTGGCAGCCCTATTTCTAACGGTGATTAATGAAGCTTTTCAGAGGCAACCCATTATTTGATCCGAAGTTAAAACAGTGGTTCATCATTAATCACTACACGACATAGGCTTACAGATTCATAATTCTCAGCAAGCCCATTTCATTAAGGGTTCCTCTCTTTCTTTTGTTAACCCAGGACTCCCCTGTCTCCCCACCCATCATGGATGCCTTCCTGGCACTCCACTTCCAGATTTGTTTGAAGAAAAATTCACATGCTCTCAGGAATATTTCTGCAGTCTCTGCAGCCTCTCAAAACTACAACATTTTTCTTTAGATTTTAAAAATTCCTTTTCCCAAAGAAAAATGCATCCGATTATCAAATATGAGCCAACATTGGCACCCAGTGGCTGAACAGATTAATCACAGATATATATTCCCTTGAGCCCTCCTTTTCCATTCTTCAAAGACAGGTTTTCCCCTGGGATGCATGTGGTACTCTTATGCAGCCTTCCAGCTCCAGGCCATCTAGGCAGGGCAGTGGACTGGTTATGCTAAGTGAGGAAAATGCAGGTTGTGGCTGGTTCTCCCCAGGGCCCATCAAAGTCACTCTGCAGAAGCCACAAGGTGGGACCAGCATCATCAAAGTGCCTGGGGCAAGGAGCCCTTTACTGACTCCCAGGAGGTTACAGCACCCACACAATGTCATTTGTCACCCAGCAAATGTCTTGGCTCTGCTCCTGTAAGCATCACCTATTGGAGAAGGGCTGAAGCTGTCTGATAGCCCTGCTGCCCCACAGAGCCTCAAGATACCCATAATCATAAAAGTGGGCAAAGTCCTAGTGAACCTTTTATTTCTAAACTATTTTCCTGAACTTGACAATGACCTGCCCTGGGGAAACGCGGTGGATTTACCTTGGCTGGATGCCAGGTACTCACATGCCATTCTTATCACCCTCCTTCTCTGGGGAGGGCAGGCTGGGTCAAAAATAAGACAGAGAAAAACACTTGGGTCAAGATAAAGACAGTTTAATAAAGCAAAAGCAAAGGCTATGCACAGAAACAAAAGATTTATTCTCTACTTCCTACCAGCAGGTGATGCCCAGACAGTTCTCAGGAAGCAGGACTTCCAGTTACTCTGGAAGACAAATGCCTTCTACATGTCTTGAAATTCTGTGGTCAGGGACCAGGTATTTTCTGCTTCCTGCCTGAATTCTCTCGCTCCTTCCTCTAACTTCTTTCTTGAAGGATCACCTTCTTGATCAAACTTTTCCTCTTCTTCCTCCTCCCTTACTAACAGATGATATAGACCTGTTGTTTTCCTTATCCACTGTTTCTTTTTTACTGTTGGAGCAATGACTGTTGTGCTTGTCTCAACCAGAGTCCTCTGAGAGTACTGAACAGAGGTTCAGTAGGCACAGGCCAAGCACCAGTACACTGATGGAAACTGATTTACACCAGGGTAGGCAAAGCACTCTTCTGTCAGGTGGCATGCCAGTTCATCAGAGTTACTTTAATGTTTGGGTTTCAAGTCCCAGGCTGTGGGACACGACAACCATACTAGGAGCCTGCCCAAATCCTTTCACTCACCCTGACACTCAGGAATCTCTTTAGTCCAGACACATTTCAGTCCCTCCTGACATGAAAGTTGTCTTCTCTGACACCAGGATGACACCAAATTCCACAGACTACACACTATTCCACAGGGTTAATTGCCAGTATTAAAGAGCTAACAAGGGTGAACAAGAACCTCAGGAACCTCGTAATAAAACCATGTATGTCAGTCTCAGGTAGGAGGAGGGAGATGTATTCCCTCACCATCTCCACAAGATAGCTCCCCCAGCACAGCAAGGCCATCAATGCCACAGCAAAGCACAGAGCTGTTGCTTGTACCAACGTGTTCCCAAGCTCAGCAAAATAGAGATAAGCAGTGCAGCCAACAAACTCCACGGCCTGTGCAGGTGTTTTACACTTCACAACTACTACAGCTGTAGCACACTTAATAAAAAACTGCCACTGTCTCGTGTCTCACATTGAGCACCAAAAAGGACTATGATGGTTTGGCCTTGGCTGGATGCCAGGTGCTCACCAAGCTGCTCTACCACTCTCTCTTCAGGAGCACAGGGGAGGGGAGAAAATAAGATGAAAACAAAACCCTTGTGGGTCAAGATAAAAGCAGTTTAATAAAAGCAAAAACAAATGTTGTGTGTGGAAACAAAGGAAAACAAAAGGCTTATTCTCTAGTGCCCATCAGCAGATGATGTCCAGCTACTTCCTGGGAAGCAGGACTTCAGTACACAGAGTGTTTGCTCCACAAGACAAACATTGCAGTAGCAAATACCCTCCCCTCCTCCATCCTCTTAGATTTTGGAATGGAATTAGCTTATGGTATGAATATCCCTTGGGTCAGTTTGGGTCAGCTGTCCTGGCTGTGTCCCATCCCAAGATCTTGCCCTTCCCCAGCCTACTGGTGAGAGTGGAGCCTTGAAGAGACAGCCTTGGTGCTCTGTGAGTGCTGCTCAGCAGTAGCCAAAACACTGGTGTGTTGCCAGCACCTTCCTAGCTCCCAGTGCAAAGCACAGCTCTGTGAGAGCTGCTGGGGGAAATACCAACTTCTGCTCAGCCACACCCCACACAGAGAGGAAACGACACAAAACCTGGATGGTGACTGGCATGTAAAGGGGCCATCCTAAGCCACTGCTGTTGCAGGTAGTGCCATGGAAGCACTGATTCTGTCTTATGGACCTTCACTGGCAGTACTTTGTCACAACCCCCAGAGCACACCAGGAGTACCTGATCCTTGGCCCTAGCCACGCTGCAAGTGCAGAAACATCAGCAATGAGGGATCCAGTACTTTAAAAATCAGGAGGTGAAGAGCAGAAAGGAAATTTCCAATAACTTTGCAAAAGCGTTTATCTCTGAAAAAGCTGAAACATTTAATTAACAAACAGAAAACTAGTTCACTGAATTAATGTAAAAATGTTAAGGCGTTATATTAAAATGCTTTAATATTTACAGGATATAGAGGTGATAATCAAAATTTTAATAGAATAATACTGTAAGGTAATTTATGCATAACATGAAATTAATATATATAAATTTCACATAAATCCTTTTTCTGTCTTTTGGAAATAGACAACTTTGCTTCCTTGGCTCCATGGGAAGAACAGCTGTGAAATATTCCTTTAGTCCTTTTAGCCAGAACCAACTTCTTCAGTCATTGAATTGAAAATGTTTCATCAGCTTTAATCATAACGCCTCTAATCAGATGTAAAAATTAAGGCACAGAGGAGTAAACAGCTTTTTGTTCAAGTCTACACAGAAATCTGTTTGAAGTATCATCAACTGCTTTCCCTACAGGACACTGTTCCTTCCAGCACTTATTATGACCGTGTCCATACAACTGTAGTGTTAATTAATGAGAAGTTATATTCAGGTTTTAAAACAGTGTTTTACAGTTTAAAAGTAATCTTTAAAACCCTAGCCCATCTGAGAATCCCTCTTTTCATTCCCACCCTCTTACATTTATCTCCAACCCATTAAGCAATACTACAGATGGAAGAGAGCAAGATGCCAGCACCTTCCACTGCAAATACAGATATTGCATGGGATTGAAAACCCCATCTGAGCACAGATGTCCTTTGGCTTACAGAATTGAACACACCTGGACATCAAAAGGAAAAAATGTATTTAATTGAAAAGATCCTAAGGTAGTATTAAAAATACCAAAAACACAGATACATCTTTCTAAAGAACTTACCACAGAAAAAATTAAATTAAGAAAAGTCACATTAATTTTCCTTTCAGTCTGAGAAACTTGCTTCCCAGCAAGCACTTTCTGACTGCAACCAAGGCTGTAACCTATAATGTAGAGCAGCACAGGCATGAAAGATATGTTCTAAACCTGCTCCGTGGTCACACTGAGTAGGGATGCTGTGATCATAATCAGTTTTTAAAAGAAAATAACTCACATAAGATAAAACAATATCCATTCTGCCTGCCAGTGACCTCGCAGCTTTCCTGGAGAGCTTTCCTGGAGCTGTGAACTGGTAAGGATTTGACTCCAGAGAACAGTGGCCCAGTGTCCCAGCAGAGCAGAAGTGCTCTCACGGGTGAGCTCTGAGCTGCAGATCGGGGCTGGCCCTGCAGGAATCCCAGGAATGTGCTGGTTATGACTGCTCAGTGGGGTGCTGCTGTCTGTGCATGACCTCCTGTCTCTCTGAGACATCATTCCTCCCAAGACAGCCATGTGTGATGCCAAGCACTTGGGTGCAACCCAAGTGGAACTCAGACATCAGGTAAAGGGCTGCAGGCACAGCTTAGGCAGGAGGCACTGTGTGTATGTCTGTCTATGGGCACGCACTTAAGGAAACATTGCTGCTCTGCAAAAGTGCCCCCAACACCAGAACTTTGCCTTTGAAACGCCAGAAAGGCTTCTATGAACACAGGCTCCCCTCACCTCAGCCCACCCCTGCACAGGCTGCTTTTTTAGTGTGCAGCTACACATCCCTCCACATCCCTCCAGCCTTCACTGGCCTTGGAGAGCCCCACCTTACTGGCAGTCAAGGTGTTAATGTGATATTGGCAGCCACTCCCGGGGAAATTGGACAGCATTCGAAACCACGGAAAGTTCCCAAACTCACCCTTTTTTTTTATTACTCGTGATTTGGTACAGAGCCTGCTCAGCCCTGTTGGCTGACGTGTTAGCCACACCTCAAGGACACAGCTCTGTGGCTCAGCATTGCCTGTATGTGTCTGAAAGAGGTTCTTTCCTTTATGCTCCACAAGCTTACAGAAGGCAGGGGGAAGATTCCCTTCCCCTCCCCCACCCCATCCCTTTATTTTCACAGGCTTTGCTCATAAACGGATTGGGAATACTCGGTGGGAATATATTCTCTGTAAATAGTTTCTTCTGCCTGTCTCTTCTGTGCAGACAGGAATGAAGCCAGAACGAAGCTTGTTCAAAAGAAGCTTGTCTCTTTAGTACTAGGAGTTAGGATATTCGGCTGGGCTGAGCAGATCTCAGTGCTGTCCCCTTGGCATTCATGCAATCTACATTAGATAATGAAGTAAAATCAGACATGATCTGAAGACCACCTACTAGGCTGCCACCCACCCTCCTCCTGCATCCATTACTGATGTATTGGCCTGAGCTTTCTCCTGGTTTCCAGCTGGCCCAGCCCCGCAGGCCCTGGCAGCAGGAGTGGGATACAGCCCTGTGCTGCAGCACAGGTGGGGTTCTGCTCCCCAGCCAGCCTTCCCGGCCACCTCCCGTGGCACAAAACCTGGCTGCACCTAATCTGTGGCCCTGCTACAAGACTCCATAGACACACAATGATGCCTTGAGTTTTAAGTTTTTCTGTTCTGCTTAGGTGTGCTTTTCTGTTGTGCTTGAGCAGTGAAGAGAAAACAGTTCTAGTCCAGCTAAGGACTCAAGGACAATTTCTTCAAACTTCAGACCTTAAGCATAAACAATGTGAAAAACGGAGGGCAGGCACACAAGCGAGCAAGGTGGATGAAACTTCACGATTTGTGACTATTAATTGGACAATTGACTCCTGCATGAAAATGGACTGAAACCTATAAAGGTGTGAGATCTCTTGACCAAGGCCTCTTTTGCTTCCATCTTGAAGCCACCCAGGCAGGGGCCACGACTTTGGCACTGGCATTGCCAGGGAAGCCTTTGAAGGCTTCTCAATAAATATCCATTTATTCCCCTTAGCTCCGTGTAGCCTCTGTTCCAGCTCCTCTAGGCATCAGAGTTGGGACAACTTGAGACGTTACCCCGTGCCCACTGCCAGGTGTGCGACCATGGTGTCACTGGTGCTGCAGCAGAGTACATGATGCTGATGGACTCGTCCTGCCTTGCCACGGCCACAGCCTTTCGAAGGCATCGGGGAGGAGGCAGGCTTCGAAGAGCAGATTAAGGCTCTTTGTTTTAACCAGCTCTGACAGAGAGCCAGTGGAAAGGAGCAGCTGTCCCGGTTTTCCTTGCAGGTTTCTTTCCTTTAGGTGGCGGTATGTGTTTGCACTCCCCGCAGCACCGCCTGCGCTCCCAGCCCTGCGCCCAGCATCCTCACCCGGCGCTCAACCAGCGCTGGGTTAATTTTCCAGAAAATCCTGCACAAGCAATTAAAATGTTAATGTTGTGAGGGAAATGCCTCTGTTGAAGTAAACTCATTCGAGAGTCGGTTGTGCTCGGTGGAAGGGGAACAGTCTATTGATTTTGAACAAGGTCATATCTCATCAGACTTGCCACCTGGATTATTTTTGTTTGCGCTGATCAGCTACCAAGTCCTTGATTTCCCAGCGAGTTTGAAATCACCTTAATGAAGCAGAAATTTAAGGGGGGGTATGGTTTCCCTCCCAAGACTTTTCTTTATTACAGAAATGTGCTCCCTCACCTGTTTATCTCTGACCACCTGCTCACCTCTGTGTTTGTTAACCTTATTTCACTAAGGCAGCAATAACTGATGCAAAAATCTGAGTCCTGGCAGCTGCCAAATGAATTCACACCTTACACTGGGATTTGTGCTGCAGCCAGCCAGCAGTACCTTCCCCTCAGTAGGATGAAAATGCCTCAAAGTGGTATTATCTTAGAAACCTACAAATTCAGCAGCAACATTCATGTGGGTGTAGGGTAGTTCTGCAGTGTACTGTATTTGTAGTAGAAAGGACTATAATAGAAGGAAAGCTGTCCACTTTTTTTACAGCAGTTCCTGCTGATGGAGGCTGCATGTGAATAACCCCATTAAGACAAAGTATGCTCTGTGAGAGCATGCTGGTATTTCATTATGAGCAAGAGACACCTGGGACAGGAAGCAGAAGCACCTAAAGTCTCATTTCATTTGCAGATTCCTTATGGTCTCTGCCCAGAGATTGTAGTCTTTCCTCCCCAAGCCAAAGGTCTTACAATGCTCTCTTTTCATGAATGTGGTCACACTGGAAAAGGTGGATGTGCTTTTTCATCATACCTAAAATAAGTTATGCTATTTCTAGTGATATGGGCTATGACTCTCTAACCCAAATGCTAGGGTATTTGCATGCTTAATTCACAAGTCTAATTGCTGTAATTGCACATGCTCATTAGGCAATTTTGTGTGCAAATGCTGAGTTAGGCACATAACTAGGCATAGTCTTTGCAGTGTGATTTGGTTCAACACTCGTGGAAAATTTGTGAACAAATTAGACATGCAATTGAATGCACATTTTCTACACTAAGAAGTTGGGCAGGGCCTGGCACCAGGCAGACTGCAGTCTAAATGAATGAGCAGAAAGTATTACCCTTGTGAATCCTGGTGTAAGACTGAGCCCTTCATCCAGAGAAAAAATCAGACCTGAGCTTTCCTTCACATTTTCCAAAGATCCACACCCTCCTTTCAGGCTGAGCTGGAATACTGGGAAACAAAACAAATTTAACATTCATCTAAGAAAACAAAACAAAACAAAATAACACCACAAACCCACCAACAACAATTGTGAAGCTCCAATTTTATGATGTGATTGCTGAGGACGGATAGATACAGAGCCTCCCTGTCAGAAAGGAGACAAAGCCAGCCTGTCTCTTCCTATATTCCCATAGAAGACACAACAGTGAGTAACCCAAGTAGCTCAGTGTTAGCAATAAAAGATACTAGCACAGCTTTAAACCGGCACAGCTGATTTGAGTTAGAGCCCGCCTGTGCAAGCATGACTATAAGAAAGCCCAACTTTCATGGTCTAATGTTTGTAATTTCTCTCTCTTACTAAAGATATATGTTCTTTTGAGAAAAACTACAGAGGGAAATCCCCCAAAAGTAAGAATTCAAGGCACTGAAAGATTGAGTTATGGTTTGTTTAATCCTTCGATTTTATCCTTCCCAAGCCAGTCTGCAAACTCTCTTGCTCTGAATTTATGACAAGCAGGACTAAAGGGACTGTCTATAGATTAACATTGACATTTCCTTTGTGCATTAATCCTTTGAATCTCATTTACCATACATTTCTGCTGAATGACATAAAAATGATCATTTTTTTATTACTGAGTAGATTATGATGAGGGGCATTTTCACCACCATTCAGGAAAATATCGAACAGGAGTCAGAGCTGTCATTTTACCTTTGCCTATAGGGTGGCAATGTGGCTTCCCTGTGAGGGACTGCTTTCTGGAGGACAGCAGAGTGCAGCTCCATTCTGCATATTCCCATGAGCCAAAAGCACAGGATGCCACAAGATCAGGGATGCTACAGGGGCTGTAACACTACTTAGCAGTGAGTCCTTCAAAGAGACGGAGACACTCAAAGCTGGGACATCCTCAGCTTTGCCAGGGCTGTACAGAGGCAGTCCTCCCTTCCCAGGACAGAGGCTGCAGCTCCATCATCTAACATGGCTCCTTGCCCAAAGCTTTTTGATAGAATGTATACTTGCTGGCTGTAGGTACCATAGCACTTATCCATCCACCCTGAGGCTTCCCTGCCACCAAGAGCATAGCCTGACACGTGCTGTTTCAGAGGAAAGAAAAGTTATGATGGTCCTGTTTCCTGTAAACTGCAGATCTGCAATAAATTTCCTGGGCTGCAAAAGTGTGAAGAACCTGAAGGTGACATGTATTAGAATACATACATCATGGATACAGATAAAGAATCATAGAATCATAGCATGGTTTTGTTGGAAGATCATCTAGGTCTAAACTCCCTGCTATGGGCAGGGACATGTTCCACTATTCCTGGTTGCTCAAAACCCCATCCAGCATGGCCTTCAACACTTCCAGGATGAGGCATCCACAGCTTCTCTGGGAAAACTGTTCAATGCCTCACCCCTATAACAGTAAATAATTTCTTCATTATATCCAACCTAAACCTACCCTCTTTCATTTTAAAGCCATTGTCCCTTTTTCTATCACTTACAAAAGGTCCTTCTCCAGCTCTCTTGTAGCCCCTTTAGGTACTAGAAGATGCTACAAGGTCTCCCTGGAGCCTTCTCTTCTCCAGGCTGAACAACCCCACCTCTCAGCCTGTCTTCATATGAGCGGTGCTCCAGACCTCTGATCTTCTTCTTTGCCCTCCTCTTGACTTGCTCCAGAAAGGTTCATGTCCTTAGAGTCTTAAGTTGGGGACCCCAGAGCTGAATTTCAGGTGATGTCTCATGAGAGCAGACTGGAAAGGCAGAATCACCTCCCTCGACCTGCACATTTCTTTGATGCAGCCCAGGATATGGTTGACTTTGTGGGATATAGGTAGATATACATATAGATATATAGATATATAAGTAGACCAGCTTAAAGAGTTCAGCCCCCAACACTCCTGTCATCCCCACCTCTTGTTCTTATCCACAAGAAAGGATGTTTTGAACCCATAAAATTTCAGAGAAGAGGTATACCGTCATGGATAAGCTATGGTATAGAGCTGGAAACTAAAGCAGAAAGACTGGGGGATGCAGGGCTTCTGAAATTCTCTTTGTCACCAAAATTACAGCCTCATGAAACGAGAGGAGAGAGGAGAGGAGAGGAGAGGAGAGGAGAGGAGAGGAGAGGAGAGGAGAGGAGAGGAGAGGAGAGGAGAGGAGAGGAGAGGAGAGGAGAGGAGAGGAGAGGAGAGGAGAGGAGAGGAGAGGAGAGGAGAGGAGAGGAGAGGAGAGGAGAGGAGAGGAGAGGACCGCAGTTACCACATGAACAAACACAATGGAGCTCTATTCACCCAGAGCCAAGCAGACCCTTTTGGTGCTGTCCTTGAACATTTTGTCCTGCAGCATCTTTAAATGCACACAGTTACTGACTGGGAACCTCCTTGTGTTCAAAGTTTTAAAGGTAGCATGGAAAAATACATACAAAAATCTTGTAACTGGCTGGGAGAGGTCAGGGGGGAGGAGGGAGAGAAGGAAAGAAGGGTGACGAAAGGGTGAAAATGCATTAATATAATATTGCATGTGCCTATGATGCCAGCAAATATTGACAATAGGCTTCCATGGTTTATAAATATAAAATTAAACAAAATTAAACAATTAAAAAAACAAACAAACAAACAAACACCACAGAACATATAGAAGTTGCTATTGTACAGTAAATTAATGTGAAGAGGAGAAAAAAACACCCAAATGAAAATTCAGGGGCTAAATACCCCATCCTGCTTTATAGCATTATACAGCTAAGTCAGCCTAGGAAATATTCCTTAGGCTATAAAATTACACAAAGGACTAGAGTGTCCCATTTTTCTTTTTAATTTAAAGAAAATAGCCAGAGTCATTGAAGAGAGGGAATTGACCTCTTTGGGTCTCTCACTTCTCAGAGACGTTTCTGGTCAATCAAGCCCGTACATCATTCCTGGAAGAATGACCACAGCCTCCACACTTCTGGCCTCTACCCTGGAAGCCATTGCTTATATTTCCATTATCCCACTGTATGTTAGACCTGTACACAGCCTTCCTCAATGGTGAAAGGTCAGAAGTTTCCAAAACTTAGATATTGACATATAATCTTCAATAAGTTAGACACAGAAATTTCAAAATCCATGTTTCTGAGTGATGGGACATGTCATCCCCCCTTTATGCTTCTTTTCAAGGGGTTACAGGCAGTTTGGACTGTGCAGCTTTACAATCCATGCATTTTTAAAGCAATTAAAATAATATAGAGTTGATCTTATTATTTTTTTAAGCACCACAGCTTGCAGGAGTGCTGAGTGTGAATGGCTCCTTCCCACATAACACAGCAAGCAATACCCTCCTGGGGTGGGGACCACAGCCACTGAGCATCCCTGCTTGGAAGGCATGCCCCACTTTTCTGACTGGGAATGGGAAGAGACAATGGGTTCCTGCTAGGGAGCAAGGAAACGCTGCAGAGCCAAAAGCCCAAGCTGCTCACAGATGTGACTATGCCCAAGATGATCAGGGAGGCATTTCCTAGTGCTGGCTGTGCCTCAGGTTATAAATCATTTCCATTTTCCTTTGCTAAGGGATTTTTTTTTATTATTTTTTTTTCCTTTCTCGTGGGGAAGATAAGCTCCCCTGCGAGGGTGGCACAGCTCAATAAGAAAAAAGCCTCCCTCCAAATCCTCCGGGATGCTGGATGTGCTAAAGGGCTGCACTTAGCCTCAGCTCTCAGAGCAAAGAGGGTGCTTCAGAGCCAAGGCTGTGCCTAGCTGGGGGGGAGGCAATTATCCACCAGGAAATACGATGGAGGAGACACCACACACACAGCACTGAGCGACAATGCTGGCCTGATCTCCAGAAGTGTGGAGCACTTGTGAGGAGAGAACACCTCCGGCACTCTGCGCCAGCAGTTAAGAGCATCTGGCACTTTAGGAGAGTTGCTAAGCATCCCCAGAATCTGTGGGGGGGGGGTTTACCTGTGGTCGAAGCCTCGGTTACCCTGAGATCCCTTTACACCTAATTAAGATAAATCACAGAGAAATATACAAAGATGCATAATTTACCCTCTCTTCGACTGATTTAAGTGTATCCCCGCAGGGAACTACACCCATTTAACTAAAATCAAGTTAGAAATCAATTTAGTTACATTAGTGCATTTTCGGTATGGAATAGCCCTTAATTTGAATGGGAATAAAGACCCACTATGGGCCGATTGATTCTGTTAGGTGAAGGAAAAGCTTTTATACTCAATATAGCTACAAACGAAATCTGTTTCAGAATGCTACAGGATATTGTATATAGGAAACATAAGGATCTGTGAGTATAGGCTTGGCTTTTTTCGCACAGCTCTGAACATTCTCATTTCTCCTGTGATTTCAGGCATTCCCACACAGAGTTATCCCAGAAAACCCTGAAAAAGGAGGCAGTTTACCTTCCAAGAACCACGGGGGCTTACTTTCAGTGGCAGAATGTGTGAGGGATCAGAAAGGTCTTTCCAATTTAATGTGTGAGCTCAGGAGACACGGGAGAAAGGAAAAGCCTGCCCTCCAGGAGCATTCAGGGGGAAAATGACGCACACTGGCAGGGAAAGGAGTCAGGATAAGAAATCCCATCTCAGCTTGCTGTGTGCAGGGACAAGGACTGAGCACAGCATTACAGGTTGGAGAGAGGGAACAGATCTGCTTGCATCCAGCAGGACCTGGCAGGGAGCGGGTGTCATGCGTGCAACAGCTTGAGCAGCACACATCCCCAGAAGGAGGGTTGAAATGTCCCTTCAGCTGGCTCACTTTCCTCCAAGGCACAGAGGAAGTTGATGGGAGCACTGGGGGAGCCTGAGAACACCAAATGGTCCTGAGGGCCTGTTTGCAGCCACCTCTGGCTAACACAATTTCGGCTGTTTCTGCTATCTGAAGCAGACCCCACAGCAGTTGCTTCCCATGGGATTCCCATTTGACCCCATTGCCTTCCCACATCTCTGGGTGTGAGGGAGAGATCAGGCAAAGGAGAGGGAATAATAATCAGGGGTTTCCAGCAACAGTGGTCTGCTCATCTCATCTGCTTAATTTTCACAACTGTAATTCCTTAGACCTCTGAAGATAGCTTGCTAACCTTGCCCCTACTATCCAGCTCTTGACCTTCAAAAACAGTCCTGGGAACAATGTTATCAGAGACATGTGAAGTAAGACTCTAGGTGGCACTTCAGGCTGCATAACTGTGACCTTGTCTATCAAGACATGTAGCATTTAAATAAGTTTAATCAGGTAATCCTTAGGCAACCAGTGTGATCAGAAGTGTGTTAGCACTGTGTCGTCCCTGCAGTAATTTCCAGTATACATTTCCAGTGTACCCAGAACTATAGCTCAGTTCCACCTCACTGGAAGAAATCAAGAGAAATCTCAGTCAGGAAAACCAAACTACCCACTGGAATAAATCAGATGCAGCCCCATTGAGCTCTTGCAAGACCAAAAGTTTGTCAGCTATGCAGGAGCAAGAAACCTAAATATATCTGTATGCCTCAAAAACTAGAGATGAATGCTATGGTAAAACCACAGGCAATTCAGCAAAACACTGCACCACTCCAATACCTGCTGACAAGGTACACAGGCTGTATTTTTTATTTCTGTTCAAATTGCTTTGTCTATTTTCTGCCCATTTCATCAGAACAGAGCTGGCAATATTTACTTTTCTCCTCTCTTTAAGCCCCAATGACTTGTCAGTGGGTGCCTTGGACATGTGCTTACTTGACAATTTACTAAGAATGAAGGAATAGAGCAGCAGTGAAGCATGCTCCAGCACGTTTTTTGGAATTGGGGCCCAAATGCCAATGCATTTCTCAGTGGACATCTGAAGGTGCTTTCCACACCACAATTATCTAATGGCAAAGCTGCCAAAGAAGGATTCTGCCTTTTCTCACCCACAGCTATTTGTTACTCTCCCTCCTCCTTCCCATTTATCACTCCTAAGTGTGCTGATACCCTTTAAACTAAATCAGTGAAATAGCTGGTATTAGCAAAACCAGAAAAACCCTTCTGGTCTGTTTTAGATGACACCAGAAATAGCTGCCTTAATGTAACTGTGACAGGGGACAGGAAAATGCAGTAGGGAAAGGAGCAGAGAGGAAATGCATTGGGAAGGACAAGGACCTCTTCTAACCGTTTTCTTCCTACAGAAGCACTAATGATGATTAGCAGCCAGCTCTCTATACTAACTGGACAAAAAAAAATTGTCTGCTCCTTCCTAGCTTCTCTTCACTGGATCTGTGTTAGACTAACTCACAATTCAGCATCATGAAATCCCACAGAATGTCTGGAAAAGGCACAGAAAAGAAAAGGCATGGCGCCTTTTGTCTGCTGCAGCACATCTCCAAGCCCAATGCAGCACAGCCTTTGCCTTACCACCCTTCCCATGCCTCATGCAAGACCCCCAGGAGTGTTCATGTACCTGGGAGAGGAAAGACTTGTCCTTTTGCCTCCAGGCTTCACTAGCAAGCAGCAAAGCTAGGGCAGCTGTGCCAGGAGGATTAAAACACCTTCTCCCATTGGGCCAATCTTTCCCCATCGGCTGCTGAACAGGCAGCGGGCAGTTGGCAGCTGCAGAGAAAAGCAAAAACAATAAGAAGCAGAATCCCAGCCAACTTGCTGAGGATTTGTAAAATGAGAGTCAAGTTTTGCCAAACTTCTTTTCTTTCACAGTGAAACTAGTGGACCTAATTCAGAGTGGTTCCCACAACAAGCTTTCCTCTATTCTGTCCCAGGGAGAAGGAGCATAACCTATCAAAGCTGACACCTCCATGCACAGGTTAGATATTCCCATACACAGAGGTATGAATATACAGAGTAGAGGTAGAACAAAAGCAATGTTGTATTCATTTTTTATCAAGTTCTCTCTATCTCCATCTGAGTCAAGCTTGCCATAGCTGCAGAAGCATTGAATAGTCATGGTATTGGGCAAAATGAGTTCACCATTCAGGAGAGGGAACATCAATAAGTCCTGCCCTCCCCACCTTGGCCTCTCTGTTTCAACAGCACCAGAACATTTCATCATTATTTTATTGCTCATTACCCTCAGTTTATTGCTGTCACAGTCTAACCACAGTTTACTCCTAAGGATATAATGAAGGCCTACTTCAGCCTTTGAGCAAAGCTATGGGCAAACTCCATGGCAGTCCCAACAGGCATTTTGGTCTCTAATTCCAGTGAGGGTCAAGAATGCTGATATTAAGTAACACTGATGCATGCTCTTGTGGTCCTACAGATTGTGTGCACTTTCTCACAGTGAAGTCCCAGCACTCTGGGGTCCCTTGGCCAGGTTTCTTCCAGACAGCAGGAGCCCGAGGGGATGCAATGTCACTGGTGTCAGGACAACCATCATTGATTGATACCAGCTGAAGGATGGAGGAAAACAGGTTCACAGGACGGGCTCCAAGGTCACCCCTGGCATCCTGACTACCTTGTCAAGGCCACCAAGGGAGGACCAGAGCAATGCCCTGTTGGTGAGACAGCCTGGCACTGCACAGTGTGCCCAACACCAAGAGCAGGGAGATGGCATTCTAGGGAAGAGAGCAGAAACACAGACTAAATGGTGCAGGTACGAGATAGAACTTGTAGGACTGGATCCTGCTTCACAGTGCTGGGCTGGTGCAATACCCTGCTCCTACCTTTGGTATCTACAGAACAGCTCTTCCTTTAAATCTCTTATTGCTATTTTCTTTTTGAGCCTGAGTGAGAAACTCAAACTACAGTTTTTATGCTTGTTTTTTATATAAATGGAAGACGTAACCTAAAAAAATTGGGGGATTTTGTCCTCTGGGCCAGCTCTGGACAGTCATGTCATAATGAGGAGCACCATGAATGTCAGTTTGCCTTAGAAGACACTCATCAGGGATTTAGGTTCACCATCCACAAACAGTATTATCTCCAGTGCCATAATCAGCCTGAAGAAGGAATGGATTCCTAGGACCTTTGGCATTTCGAGTGAAGTAAAGTTACACAATTAAACTCCAGTTAGGAAATATCCATAACTTACCAACAGGGGAGAGCAGTTAAGAGCATTACCAGCTGTCAGCACCTGGGAAACTAAATTAAATGGCCAGAGCACTGAGATATGAAAACTGAAGGAAAAATCACATGTGCCTACTTTCTTTACGGCTGCAATGTCATAGGTCATATGTTGTGCTAACCTGTAAGAAATAATAGGAACTTGGAGATAAAATATAGCTCCAAATGTGAACTGGGGCATGCCATAGAAGAAGTTAAGCAAGGACAAACAGATTACTAGTATTCTGAAGTATAAAATCACTGTCCCAGAGACTGCTCTCTCTACCCTTAGCAGTTTCATAAACCAAACCAGCTGTTGCAAATAACACTGTTAGATTTTTAAAGACATCAATTTCCTCGGCTATAACTAGAAATACTATTTCTATTAAACTAAAACTACTCTCCCATGGGGTTTTAAAAAAAATTGAATTAGCAACATATGCAATGACAGCCTTCCTGGGATGTGTTATGCCTATACAGAGATTCTTGAAGAATTTGCTATCACTCTTATAAATTTATCATTCCCTTCCTGAATTTAAAATTATGAAGAAGCAACAACTAAAGTAATTTGGGTGGTTTCATGTGTGAGGAACTGTGGTCCCACACATAGGAAAGGAGATCTCTTAACCCAGGCTTGTGAAATGGGGATAAGCAGTAGCAACAGGGACTGATTCAACCTGTATTGGTGGAGAAAGAGGATGAAAGCATTGAAACATCTACTGAGAGACTGAGGAGCCATAACCACCTCCCACCCTTCCATCAATGGAGCTGCTTGTGTTCCCCAGCAGCAGCAGATATGGGGCACCAACTGTCACATGTATAGAGGGGTTGTATCATCACTGTGTGGTATCAACAGCCTGATTTGGAGGGTTCATGCAGGACAGAGGCTTGGTATCAAGAGGGACTGGAAAGAGTGCAGGAGCAGGTTTGGGGAAGGACAGTGATAGCAGGGAAGAGGCTAGTGAGAGCTGGAGTCAAGCCTAGTGTGGTGTGAATTACGTGCCTGGCTAGAAGCAGGAAATGTTCACACTTCTCAGAAAGATTTACAAGCACTGCTAATGAAGTAGCAACCCCCAAAATACTTTTGATCCTATTAATTTTTCAAAGGCATCCATCTGAACAGCAGTTCCTGTCTCAGGGTGCTCCTGTGGAGCAATGGGCAGAGCATGCCTATGGCCTGAGAGAGGCACAGTGATGCTCTCAGCCAGCACTTGCCAGCTGCAAGTACCAGCCTGTCTAATGAGGCCCTCCATCACTCCCTTCCCTGCTGGCTGCACACTGTGGGTGGCACTGGCACAGATGCCTTCACCAAAATGCTTGCTTCATATCAGGGAGGTGCACCCATTTGTAACTCCACTCCCCTGGCTCTGCAGGTGCCTCTGGCCACAAGCCATGTTGAGCGGGAGGAAATGACAGTGGTTGTGATGGAGTCTTCAAGGGAATGCTGACTCACCCCATCCAGAGGTTACAAGAAACACCCAGAAGCCTGTCTCAATGTTTTGCTGCAGATAGGAAAATGTAGGTGACAGACGCAATAGCTCCTCAGCCTGCCATGGCTTTGAAAAGCCATGGCCTCACACAACGTTGCTAAAACAAATACAGAAATTAAAAACCTCTGCACAACGAGTCTGGTTCTGCAAACAGACAAATGGGTGGCAGAGTGGTGGCAATGACAAGCATTGCCTGCTAATCCATTTTCCCCAAGCTACATAATGGTCACATCTATAAAGTAGTAGAGGAAAGGGAGGGAAGCACAGGAAATCCACTACTGCCATAAAGGGAAGGAAAGAGAACAGGAGCCTGGACCCAAATCTGGGTCCTCCTGGATTCCTGACCTCCTGCCAGGGTAAGATATTAGAAACAAATACCGGGGTGGAGCAGCGGTGACTGCATCAGTGACTCATTCCCTTGGGAAAAGCAGAGCCACCCAGACAACTGGCACAGCATCTCACTGCGTGCGTGGCCTCAGAGAGCTCGGCCATCATGTAAGCAGCTGGCACACTTCCTGTGATAAACAAAAAATGCAGATAATTTAGCCTGGCTACCTGAGTGTTATCCTGATTATTGTCTCATAGAAATGGAAACAGAGTTGTCCTGATGAGACTTTTGATCCAAAAAAAGCATTTAGTATTATGTGGTATATCCAGGAAATGGAAGTCCAGATGAAAAAAGATTAGTAACTGCTCTTTGAGTTGTTAAAAATCACAGCTGACCTTATTATTCGGTGTTCAAGCAGGAGAGAGAACTCTGAGACAGGACAACATTCAGGCTTTCTCCCTCCTCTGCCTATCCTGCTGCTGCCCATACACGATTCTGGTCATGTGCTGCGTTCTCACAGTTCCCACACAATCCCAGCCTTGTGCTCCCAACTCGGGGACGAGGAAGCTGTTTATCACACAGCATTCCGTTTGTCACATTCAGTTCAGACCACGATAATACTCAGTTGCAAGTAGCATATTTTACATCGGCAAATGTTGCAGCAGTTCTTCTCCAGATGGGAAAATGAAGTCTTAGAGGGGTAAAAAGACTTTCCTTTGGCCCCCTAGTAAGTCACTGATCTCTCAAGTTCAAATGCAAAATTAAACATCATTCCCTAGGCTTGCTTTTAGATTTAGCTTGCCAAGATATTCCTCTGAAGTCCATACATGAGAATGGTGCCTAACACCTGCACCTAGAAATATATTTTTCATGCTGGGAGAAGGCAAGGTGAGAGGGGGACTTATGCCTTGGTACTGCAGTTGATCATTCAAGAACCTGTATGCTTTCAGCATTTGTCTAATTGGATTTCAGCAGAATGTACATAGAACTGAATCCAGTCTGTCTATTTGTAAAACTTGACAAACTTTTGGCATCAGCAATAAAGAAGCCCATACACCACCCAAACTGGGAATTTTGAGGCCTGATCAGTGTAGTTTGCCTTCCTGTGCCTCACATATCTCAAGGAAAAGGTTTTGCCTGTGTAACTGCATCTCTGAACACCAGTGAGGAAGGTCTTCGTTGTGGTAGGCTATATCCTTCCTGCATATCTTTCTCCTCCAATCCTTTAATCCAGTACTGCTAGCCATAGGCAATGCCATAGACATGCATCTTGACATTGAGTGTTAAGGGACTGATACTTGAGACAGAGTTCCTTCAGAGTTCAAGGCTGGCTTGCTGTGTGTTTTGTTTGCTCCTTGAACCTTCTTAAAGCCACAGCTGGGAATTTTAATAGCTTTCCCAGCTGTCTGTCCCTGATTGGGAAGACCCAATGTGACTGAAGGCCTGGTATGTGCTTCACTCCTAGGTAAAATAAAAACACCTTCCTGAAAGTAGACGTCCATTATGAATTTGAAACTACACAGCTGCCAAGATGAGCTACTGTTTAATTTTGGTGGCACCCAGTAGTTCAGTGTGTCCTTCATCTGCCCCATACCAAAATGGGTCAATTAAAGAGGGTTGCTGATGAAAAACCCTCCCGATTTTGCTCCAGTCTCATGGGAATGCAGCCCATTCTCACCATCCATAGCATTGCTTCCTATTTCCCCAAGCCCCACAAGTGCTCATGAGTCTTGACTGGCAAGTTTAGCCAGTGCTTCACAACTCCTGCTTTTGTACTGAATGTTGACATGCTCTAAGTGTCCAGGGTCTGATGCTACAGTCTGCTGCAATATTACTATTACTGTGGATTGGACAATTATTAGCATTTTACTAAGACTTCATTTTCTTGGTTCATCATAGCAAACAAACGAGAGTGTGATCTATGGCAGTTTCCATTTCAGTGTCTCTGCAGCTCTACCGCAGAATGCCATCATCCACACCTCTGATCCCTGAGAGTCCTGTTAGCGCATCTTGTTGGCAGCAGAAGCATTCTTCCACTGCAGGTTTGATCCAAAACAGCATATTCCACCATCTGCAGCTACCTGCTGGTGTCCAAGACGTAGTGAGGTGGTTGCTTTCTTTATCCAATAGCATTCGCCAATATTTATCCCTGGCACCAGGCGCTGAGGATATTTTTGCTTCTGCCAGGGAGGGTTAACGTGTCTTTCCTTACAGGCACTTGGTAATGAGCAGTTTGTTGTTCTCAGAAGAGGTTGCCAGGCTTAGGCAAACACAGGATTTGCCCGTGTAGAGGGTGGCCCCCAGGTCGGTACCTGCAGGGGGGTGTGGTACCTGCAGGGGGGTGTGGCACCTGCAACACTGACACTGCCTCTCTCCATGCAGTGTAGTGGCTGCTGCTCCCCCTTCACCCTTAGTGCAGTGGTTACACGGGTGCCATCCTGGCCAAATCACTGTCTCTGTTTCAAGGTGAAATATGTCTGGAAAACATCCCAATCCTTTGAAAATATCTCGATAACCTTTCAGTAGTCCAGTCCCTGCTCTGACTCTTCACGGGCCAGCTTTTCTCCTTTGCCTATGTGGACACAGACTATATCACCTCAACTCATATTCAGGTTATTTGTTGTTAATAATTTTTTCTATCTATTATCTTACTCTGTTATCTATTTGTTTTCTTGCACAATTTTTTCCTTCCTTCCACCTCCAAAACACAAGCTGAAGTACTTCATCTATGCTATGGCTGTGAATTGGTGTGCACTTGCCTTCTTTATAGTCACATGTCTCCCAACACCAGGATGAGCTATTCAAGCACCCTCACATCAGCTACTGTTTCTTTCAAGCATGCCACTAATTCCTTTTTTTTTAATAAATGATCTCTTGACAAAAGAATCCACCAGCTTCTTTGGGGGCAGTATTCTGATCTATGTATGACCTAAATTCAGTTACGCTCTTTGAGGAGATTCTTTAATTTTATTTTATTTACCAAAGAGAAAAGGTTTCAAGCTGTTGTGATTTCTTCTAGATCTTATATGAGTCCTACTGGTGTGCATGAAAGCCACTGCAGTATGTAGTATTCCATAACTGGTACTAGAGCAGTTGTTAATGGTTTTGTTTCTCTCCCTTTTAATCTCATTTTCCCACAGTCCAGAAAGAATCTAGTTGATAAATTTGTTCCTTTTCATACCTCTCCTCTCAAGCATTGGAATCTTGGATATTGTTCTTGGTCTTTTTTCCTCATTCCTATCTATTTTCCTTGTAAGCATGATCACAGCCTTCATTTCTGACTACCAGGATAGAGGAATAAGATCACCTCTGAAACCATGCTCTCCATGAAAAGGAGATGAAAAGGCCTAACAAGCAAAAATGACCTGGAAAAAAGAAAATGGAAGAGCCATGGACTGCCGCCAGCAGCTCTGCTGAGGACCCAGCCTGCTTGCCAGCAACTGAAAAGCTGCTCACCACTGTAGGTGACTAAACCTAGGGCACACTTTCAATGTCTGCCAAAATCAACAGTGGGCCAGAAGATGGCACGTAGTGATTGCTGGACCTGTCTTCCAGTTCAGATGACTGGCCAGTTCCCAATCCTGTGCCTCAGTTTCCTGTTTCTGGAATGGGTAGAGCTGCTAAAATTTTGTTACAAAAAACAAAACACCTTTTATGTATGCCAGGAAATTAACAAACATGGCAACAGGAAGGGATCAATAAAACAGATTGTAATGATGAAAGAACTAAACTAAATGTCTCTTCCTTCAAATGCCTCATGCACAGCCAAGGCTGAAGGCTGGCAGAAATCAATGAAAAAATTCCCTTCCCATAAAAAGTACAAAGTATTCAAATTATTTGCATTTTATCAGTAAGTGCAAATAAACGATAGAGAAACAGGTCCAGTTTCTGGGCTGTAACCCTTGCCTCCTGCCTTTCCCTACAGGAAAATGTAAAGCTTTTCTACGG
The DNA here is from genome assembly GCA_037013685.1 of Acridotheres tristis. NCBI lineage: Eukaryota > Metazoa > Chordata > Aves > Passeriformes > Sturnidae > Acridotheres > Acridotheres tristis. Next base: position 113,623,380 of record CM072886.1, on the reverse strand, counting down.
GAATAGTTTAAGGGGATGACACTGAACCCATGAGCCTGGCCTCCTGGACTCCTTATTGGGAATGGGCAACTGCCTCCCCTTCCTTGCCAGTCACCATGTCCTTTATTGGACCTAGTCTCAAGTACATGCAGATCCCTATTTATCAAGTTACTTCCCAGCTGTGTCTAAGCATACTTTGACAAATTAATGAACAGGACATTAAAAACTGTAACTATATAGAAAGGAACATAATCCAAAATATTTTTAGCAGTCTCAACAGATTGTACTGTGTAACATGGACTTCTGGCTCTACACAGAGATATTTTCCTCCAGCTGTTTAAAAACTAACCTTGTTTACTGTATTCAAAATTGTTCCTTTCACCCCCGTGCCTGCACACGAGGAGCAGCAGGACCACAGAGCACCCTGCTGCATTCATAGATCACACAATACCACATCTGACCTTGACCTTAGCACACTCACCACCAGATGTGGCACCAAATGTGGTTGTACTGGCTTCACACCACATAGGTATGGATCCAAGATCTGGCCAGATCCAGGAAGAACAGACCATGGATCAAAACCTTTTTCCAAGGTACTGGCACCAGAAAGAAAGAGCACCTGGACCCTGAAGAATAGGTAAGATGTAAGACAAGAATGCTAAAGAGATTTCAGTAACAGTTCCCTAGATATTTCTATGTGCTGTTTTATAAATTAATTATAAATTAAGACTTTTAACGAGCACCAAATCAAAAAAGGTACCTCAGGCAGATGAGCCAATGAATAGGCAAAGGGTAGTAAGAAGAATGAGTATTTTATCTTCCAGAGAGGAGATTCTTCTTTTGACCACCGAACAAGATCAAACTGGTTTAATCACAGAATATAAACTCTAAGCTAAAAAGCAGATCTAGTGTGCCTAGAAAGAGGACAATCATTTAAGTACATCCAGTTACTGTGTTCGTAATAAAGTAGCTTTATTTAAGATGATAAAAGACAGGCAATGCCCCAAGGCATGTTTCCTCTGAAACTCAATCCATGCTCATGTTCAAACTTACAGGTGCAATAATCCCCTTGCTTCTATGTAGTGAATGAATTTTGGACAACAATTAGCCCTCAAAGGCTCACTGCTATTGCATTTTCTTGCCATTTTGAAACATTCAGTATTGGGATTACTTTCTTTATATTAAGTCTATATGACTTCTTTAATTCACTAGGTGTTTTGCTTCAGCTGTTGTATTCACTTACCAACTTTTTCAGTAAATTCTTTGAAAATCAGTTCCTTACAGTACTTTGGATTGGTTTTCTGGAAGTGGTAGATCCCAGTTTATGTTAGGGGTCAGCAGAGACAAGCAGAGCTTCTTCCAGAAAAATTAATTTGCACTATTTTGTGTGCAGGACAGAGCAGAAGAAGAGTAAAAATGAAGTGCAGGCACTCATGATGACATACACGGGAATACCTATTATAATATTTCTTCTTATTAATACTTCAAAAACTAAAATCTTCTTGATATATTCCTTCCCTCCCACTCTCAGGAACATTATTGTCACAGATACTTTCTTTAGAAAGTTTATATTTGACTCCACATTTCCAGAACAAAGCTTTTGGCCTCAGCTGTCCAGGCATCTGCACATGTGCATTAGTCACAAGAAACTCTGGATTATGCACATATAGAAAGCTATTTTTAGCTATTTGTTTATGCCACTTTTTTCAAGTTGGTAGAAACTATTTCTTCCCAAAGAAAGAAATGCTACTGATGGACATTCTACCTCCATCTTCTTATGAGAGTAGTGTCTATGCTTCCTCAAACACGTAGCTTTTACATATCTGAGGCTGGCTTACTAGAAAAGATCAGGTACTCTCATTCAGTGGTGCAGAATACACTTAAAGAAAACATACTTATAGAAAGAGAGCAAATAATGTGTTTCTATCATTGTCGTTTGGGAAAATTTTTGCCTTTACCTCTTGTCCAGTTTTGGATTTAGTTTCTAATCCCCTTAACAGGCTTTCCCAAATCCTGAGCAGTTTAAACTATTACTTAATATGTTCTTTGCTAGAAGGATTTACTGCCTGTGTCTATGTACATTATAATATGTATGCACATACACATAACATTATTATTCCCTTAGTGGCAATTAAGCAGCATAATCCACCTCAAAGATATTTACAACAATTTAAACTACCCTGAATCAAGGAGTTTAGAGGATTAGAGATGAGATTTAAGCAGTTACTGAGAGTATAAATTTTACTATTTCTGTGCACTGTAGCACTGCTTGACTTTAGGACCAGAGAACAGGGGGTTTGAAAGTGATTGAAGCATAGAAGGAAATTAATCAAAAGCCCAGAATAGTTTGTTTGTTGAGAACTTTTATGTTTAGAGGAGGGTAGACAGCTGGCTCCTTGAGCAAGTTTGTTCTACTTCCTTGGAATCTCCTTTCATTGGTAATTTGAGGGCAGTCAGTAAGGGTGTGTGTACTCCCACACCATCTCCAGCACCCTGCACATCTGTGTTGTGAGCAGGCACAGTGGGTCTGGCTTAAACTGAAAGCTCTGGTATCTTCAGTAACATATGGCATGCTCTGAGATAGAGGGCACAAGCTAGCACTGAATATTCAAGCTACACTGGATTTATCAAAGGAAGAAAGTACCCAAACATAAAAATTTGTCTACGCTGAAGAAGGATTGAACTCATACAGATTGAATAGCCCTGCTGTTTGATTTTTCCAGTGTCTGTGTGGTGAATCAGCACACCAGGATTGTTTATGGGCCCACCCTGACCTGTATGTATATCAACACATTTATGCTTTTCATTCTCAGACTCCTCAGCTGAAATAGTGTTTGGCCGAAAGTGTTTGAAGAAAAGCTTACCCAATGTATTTATCTCTTGCACAATCTGTGGGGCCAGTTCCTCCAGTCTACCTTGACAATGGAATAAGAGTAAACTCTCTGAAGCTGCCCCTCTTCTGTATGCAACACCCGGGATATTGTCTATTTTCCCTCTCTCTCTGCCAGTGAGAAGATACCACTAAAAAGTGACAAATGGGGAAAAATTATTGTTGCCACCTGGTGAACTAAATATATATCCCACATAATTTCCCAGTAAATTCCTTGCATTACTCTCAGAGGGCTTATTTTTCCCCCAAATTTATTTTTTCATGAGTAGTATCTCATACACAAAAATGCATCAAACCTTCCTGTCACACCCCAGGCGTCAGCTCCTATTATCCACTCCAGAGGAGAGCAGGAAATGGAGTTCTCTGAGGGCGTGGACTTTCCAAGCTGCCAATCTCCCAGTTGTGACTTTGCCCAGCAGCCCAAGGGCAGCCTTGCCAGCAGTCCATGGAGTGGACATCAAAAGATGTGGTCCTGCTTCCTTCCCCACACAAACTTGGGAGCAGCAAAAGCCTACCCTCTGCACAGTCAATTTTCCATTGCTAATGAGAGCATGCAGCACCTTCTTTCTGCATGGACGTTTCCTTCCCTTTATGAGAAGCGTCTTCTAACACATCTGTGTGTGCTGCTTACTAGAAAGGAGGGAGGGATAGGAAAATGCATGTGGAAGACATGAGGATGGAGAGGCCGAGTGCAAGGAAGTGCTGTATCATGGGTGTCATGTCATGTGTTTATATCAGCTTCACTTTCTGGACATCCACACCTGGTCATGGATGACACAAGCTCCCTGTGGTCTTCAAAATGGCAACAGGAAATTCTCATTATACCTCCTCCTTGTGACTATGGCTACTTCACTTAAGAAAGAGAATCATTAAGGGGAACGATCTATTTGGAAAGCTTGTAGAAGTTCTAACTGTGTTTGTGGTGGTTTTCCTCTTAAAAAATACAAATTATTTCAAATGACCTTTAAGTGCCTGCAGTAGTACCATGAGACAGTGAAATTCCCCATTCACAAACCAGAAGGAGAAACAATCTTTTGGATGTGGCAGTGGATTTCATGCCTGAAGTGCTCAGAAGTTTATTGCATTTACCGGGGAGTGGGGACGGAAATTACAAAAATTATGATAAATAGCTTGCCATAGCCCATCTAGAAATTTCACCTGCTGACATGGTTTAGTGGGCAGACACTAATACCACCCTCGGGAGGAAGAAGGAAACCAGCTCTGGGACAGGAAGGGGTTAGGCAAGATTTAAGTGAGTGTACAGGAAGCAATAAAGGTTGTGGAGATTTAGCTGGGTTCTGGTGAGTGTTTGATTGAATCCTTGGTTAGGGAACAAACTTGACAACATTCTCTGTTTTTGCTGTAGGAACAAATGTTCACTTGTCTAAATCCTGCCCTCAGCGCTGATATATATCAGCCTTCAATTTACTCTCACTTCCATTCGAATCACAGTATGAATCAAGCACATTGCCCCTGCTACTATGCAGATGGTGTGCCGAAAAGACTACACAGTTTGTTTTAAGGATTTTTAATTTCTTTTTTTTTTTTTAATTTTAATTAGGCCTGATTTGTTCTTTCATTTCCTGCCTAGGGTGAATTTAACACAGGTGGTGTCTTCCAGGGAAGAGCAGGGGATTTGGGTGAAACCTCAAAGCTGCCTGAACACGCCGTGCTTTTGGCTGCCAAGCTGAGCCCATGTTTTACAAGCCCAAGTTTGGCAGACAGCGATGCCAACGGGACCAGCCCAGGGAAGGGCTCTGGGAGCTCAGCCCCGGCCACCAGCAGGGGAGCCTGGCCAGCCGTGTCTCAGCAGCCCGAGCCAGCGTCAGGTGCCACAGTAGATCAGATCAGAGGTCCAGCTCGCCTGAAATCCTGCCTCTTCTGCTCGCCAGGAACACATGCAGAAGAACCCCCCCTGCAAAGGACAAATGCCCATCCAGAAACGTGTTCAGCAGTCCAGTTTCACTGTAAGAGGGAAGTACCTACTGTCACAAGCCCTGAAGCAGAGATCTGAGTTATTAAAATAATATTACATTAAATTATGAGTTCACAGATTAACTTTTACCCTGGATAGTTTAACTGCAGATGTAGGCAGTATTGATTGCAATGTCCAACATTTGTTAATCCTGCTGAGCTTTTTACCTCAGTATTTTCTCAAGGCCATGGCAGAGACACTGTCTTAAAAGAGCATTTGCTGGTTTAGATTTAAATCTGTTGCTTTTATTTCTGAATCTCTCTAGGATATTTATTACAAAGGAGGGTACAGAGGAGTGACCACCTGACCCCTTGGTACCATCTGTTATTTTATATACTGCAGTGACATCTCTTCCTTGCCACCTTCCACTACTCAGTCGCCCACATCTTCATCTCAAAGTGTTTCCATACCTCTTCATCACAGGTTTTGTTACTCTTCTCTGGACGTAAAAATATGTCAGCCATATAATCTTTTATGAGGTGAAGCTACCCCTACCTAAAAACAGCATTCTAGCTGAGGACATGCCATTGATCTTTCCATAAAAAGGCATTGTAATTCTCACAGCACTATCCTTTATGCTTCCTTTAATAGGAGGATAACCTGATTCTGGGAACCTATTCCCAGGTAGCATCTAGCTGGAAAGAGGTTCAGGTTCTCTGAGTTTTGACCAGAACTTTTTATGATGTGGCAGAGCCCAAAGCTACATCTGTCAGCAAGGTCACCTTTGCCATGCACGCGTGTAAGGCTCTGTCTCCACTCTGCTCCATGTGAATTTTGGTTGCCAGGCATGGCCTTTGTTTGCCTGCCCAAAACAGAGTGCTGAGGACCATTGTTGGCTGGGCATTGTCCCCTGTGCTGTGGAGGTGGTTGCAGTGCAGGGACAAGCAATAGAGCAGTTCCAGGGGGCCCGGGGCAAAGGTGGAGGTCACAACCTCTGGTGTATCATTAGGCAATTAGCAGGGGCCCTCTCTAACCTCTCAAAACACAAGGCCCTGGGCAAACTGTCCTCCCCTAGCCAGCCACGGCTGACCCTCTCTATCCATAGCCACGCTGGGAGTGTTCTGACACCCTGAGATATTCTTCTGTTCTGCATATCAACAACACTATTATATGCTTTTCTATCTGCATCTTGCAAAGTTGCCAGATTTTGAGGCACTGGAAGACGACCTTATTCAAAGAATTTCATAGAACTGGCACTCTCAGAGCTGCCATAGAAACAGGCTGAGTATTTATAGGTTTTGTCCAAGGTGCTGTCCCATCTCAGGATCCTGCTGTCTGTATCTAAAATGAAATGTTTTTGCCCAAAGGGGCTTAGAAAACAGTGGCCAAAACCATGTGTGAAATGAGAAGATACAGAAGGGAAAGATTTAAGGATTTAGACATAATTGAGCCTAGCCAACTCAGCTAAGCAGACCTCATTGAGGTAATTCCTGACTCCCTTGAAAATCTACCCAGATTTGGTCATAAAAAACCAGGCAAATCTCAAATGCCTTTTTTTAATTTTAATTCTCTTTACATTTGCAACCTCAGTCCAAGAAGTTATGTGCCCAGGCACAGCTAGTATGTTTCTGACTGTACATTCAAAGGCTAGATGGTCTGAATATGCCATTTCTGAGACAGTGGGACTTCTTCTAGTGTACTTGACACCAATGTCCTTTGCAAGAGACAGTGAAAACAAAGGGAGGATAAAAGGAAGGAAGGAAGGAAGGAAGGAAGGAAGGAAGGAAGGAAGGAAGGAAGGAAGGAAGGAAGGAAGGAAGGAAGGAAGGAAGGAAGGAAGGAAGGAAGGAAGGAAGGAAGGAAGGAAGGAAGGAAGGAAGGAAGGAAGGAAGGAAGGAAGGAAGGAAGGAAGGAAGGAAGGAAGGAAGGAAGGAAGGAAGGAAGGAAGGAAGGAAGGAAGGAAGGAAGGAAGGAAGGAAGGAAGGAAGGAAGGAAGGAAGGAAGGAAGGAAGGAAGGAAGGAAGGAGTCAATCTGACAGAAGAAGAGAAATCAGAACACCAGATGTATGCTTTATGTATAGCATTTTATTAGATTACCCTGTAAGCAATGGTGCAATTTTGTGTATGGCAGTACAGGCCCTTGCCTCTCAAGGCTATGGCAAGAGAGAGAAAAGATGGTCTTGTTGTTAAGGTAGTGACACAGAATTCAGGAGATCTGGCTCCCATTCCTGGCTCTGACACAAACCTTGTGTAAATCACTTAATCTCTCTGTGCCTCTGTTTCCCATCTGTGAAACAGAGATAACACATCCTTTTTCTCACCCCAGTCTGTCTTGTCTATTTAGATTATCTGCTTTTCTGGGCAGGGAAAGCTTCTTACTGCATGGGCTTGGGTTTTCAGTTTGTTTGTCCTCAGTGCTTTTTGCTGGCTCTTTTAAGACCAGAGGGAACCAAAGTGATCATCTGGTCACAACTCCTTATACAAGACAAGTCCTGGGAGCTCCCAGAATTAATATCTACTTAGGAGCTGAGATTGACAAATGAACAGACTTCAGAGGAAATATAAATGTATGTATATGTCTGTGTAATGTAAAAAAAAGAAAAAAATCCCAAAATCCAATATAGTCTTTTATAAACAACTATCAGGAAGCTTAACTGATAAAAACTGGTGCTTTCTTACTTGCTTAGTTTTGCCTAGACTCTTTTCCCACCACTAGAATGATGCTTTCACCAGTGGCTGTGCTGAACTCAAGAGCTCTCTCTAGTCAGTATGTACTTATGGTGGGACTTATTCTCCCTAACTTTTTCTATGCCTGTAACCCAACCTCTCTGTCTCAGTGGTGGAAGAACCTGAATGCAGGAAATCATGCCAAAGATCTTGGATAGCTCTCTTGAAATAGGGTAAAATGGCCTCTGAAGGGGTCTGTATTGTTTTTCTTGTGCATGGACCTTGGATAAAGTTATTATCCCTATTGGCACCCTTAGGATAATTCTGGAGCAGTTACAGGATGTTCCCCACTCTTCTTGACATAGCATTTCTTTGCAGAATTTATACTTGAGATTCATTGCACTTCATGATGAGAGCACAGTTGTGATTGCAACTCGACTTGAGCTGTGATTGTTGCTCCTGTTAACGTGTATTCAACCCCTCCTTTCTCCATCATCACTATACGCCAATAATTGGTGACATCCAGTGAGATAAGTAGATTCGAAAGATTTTCAAGAGAGAAAAGAATTCTCTTTTGAATTTTTCTAACCTGGACATGCTCTAACCACTGAGTAATTGAATTAATGACCTTTTCCTGTGGTCATATGTTAAAGAAAGGCTGCATCTGCTTTTGCATTTTGTGCACAGACTAATCCTTGAAGTGTGCCATAAGCACACTCCTTGGATGAAGCTCTGCACAGGAAACAGATAGACAAATGTATAGTTATGACATTGGTACTGAACCGCTCAACCTTGTCAGGATTGAGGTGTCTTCTGGGAGTGCACAAAAGCAGAACCTCAGTTGCCTTGGAAACTTCTCCAGCTGAAAACCAAGGAGATTAAGGCAGTTCTGGGCAGCCACTGAGCTGAGCTTTCAGGACTGCCATTTTAGATTCAGATGCCTAAACTCCTCCTAACTTCTCTCTTAAACCACAATTTTCAGAGAAAGCCTCTATTTGAATAATCAAAATGTCAAGCCACACAAACACATTACAGAAGACTAAATATCTTTCACATCAAAACTGTGAATTAAATCACCCCGTTTGAAATCTGATTTTAAATGGTATCAAGATAGTTTGACAAGAACCATCCTGATTGTCTTTAATTATATCACCTTTTTTTAAATTCCTTATTACTCAAGGTCCCTATCAGCCATTCCATTATTTTGCCTGGGATCGAAGGTAAGCTGACAGGCCTATAATTACTCGGGTCACTGCATTTACCTTTTTTAAATATTGGTACAACGTTGGCTTTCTTGTAGTCCTCTGGAACATCCCCAATGCTCCATGGCTTGTTAAAAATCAAAATTAATGGTCTGTAGTGCTCCTAGACTATCGATCTTACAATCTTGGATGTAAATTATCCAGACCTACTAATTTTAATGTATCTAACTTTAATATCTGCTGTTTAACACATTCCCTTAGTTACTGCTAGAATGAAAAGCATTTCATCATCATTCTGTCCTGAATCATCTGGCTTTTCCCCAAATACTGAACAGAAGTATTGATTGACCACCTCTGTCCTTTCTGCATTATTACCGAGAATTCTACCAGCTAATAAATTATTAATATCATATCTAGGACATTTTATACCTGAAATCCTGTAAAATTTCCTTTTGTTCTGTTTAAGCATTTCTACTTGCCTTGGTTTTTTCCCTACTAAATTTTCTGGTGCTTGGTATACACTGCCTTTCTCATTTTCCTGTTTACACATTTACTCCGCTGGTTTAGGGACTCATAGCAGTCCTTTGTTTTATGAAACTGACCCTTTGGAAGGCAACATGGATGTGTTTGTGTCCATTAAATGAAAGGAGGATAAAGGACCTGTCTTTGCCTTTCTTCATCTAAACCCTTTTGAAACTTGGCCTCAGACACAAGTCTATTGTATCCAATTCTGCATTTCCTTGCATTCTTGGAATGAGCCATCATTTTGTTAAGTAAATGAATTAGTATTTAGCCTGTGATCCAAAAATTCAGCTGATTAATGCTGTTGAAGAATTTTCTGAAATTACAGGAAGAAATGAAGTGAAAGTGGGCTCTTCCTAAAACTTCAAGCACGTACTGCTGGAACATTTAGTAATGTTTTGGAACCAACAGCAGCAGGTCCTCTTTCTGTTTCCACTGAGGAGGGTCATACTCCCCTCTTGCAAAATCTCAGGATTCTTCTTCTAAGTGAGCAGAGGCCCTCAAACAACTTCCTACTATGCAGGGCATGAGGAGCAGCTTTGATCTTATGCAATAATGAGCAGCAATGCTTACATAGACATGCCTTATTTTTTAAGCACATCACAGGAAAATAAGATAGATTTTTTCCTCAATCCATGAGCATTACAATTAGTTGTGAGTTAGGAGAAGAAGGGAATTTTCTAGCGGGAAAAATGTGTTGGACTTTGGGTAGATCCCTTAATGTCCTTACTATGTAAGTACTTCATTAATCTTTACCTACAGCATATATGGACCAGACAATACACTGGAACCAAACTCTGTTGCTCCTTTCAAGTCACCATCCACATCACTGAGATGCATCACTAAATATTTTCATTAAATAAGACTGATTTTTTGGATGATCAACTCCCTGAGGGACTGGGATTGCCCTATACTTCCATGGAAAGAAGTCAGCACTTGGTCCCACAAGTACCTGCAGTAATGACAAAGGGAATAATTTCTTTCTCAGCATTAAAGCTACAAAAGCTGAGGTGCAATGTATGAGACTACATCCTGCTAGCAAGAGGAGTGAGAACTGAAGTGACAAGGTTCCAACAACGGCAAAAAGGATGCAAAAGTGAAAAAGAAATAGCACTAATTCAGAGAAGTTCAGAGTAATAGAGAAAGCTCCACTCTTGGCCTATCCAGATGCATGAAGAAGTCTGGGAATTTCCACAGTGTGACTGATTTCACCACACTGCAAAAGCAAGCAAGCTTACTGTGGAGATGAAAATGGCTGTTGTGTAAGTAGCTGCAACTAATAAATTCAAAGCAAAAATTACATAATTAATTTGTAATTAAATAAAATATCAAAACTAATTTACACTTCTAAAGTAGCATTAGGAACCATAACTAAGCTGCAGAAGCTCTTTGGAGGTTCACAACTGTACAAATGAAACCTCAATCCCACTGAACTTAAAGGGAGTGCTCATTTATTAACTTATACAAAGAGCAAAACCAACTTCTGCTGACAATACTTTGTTGTTTAAAATGACAAATACATGGAAGGAAGAGCAAGTCTGATGTTCCAGGGAGGCGTTAGGGCATGCCCACTTGTTTCAAGATGCAAAGCTGGGGCTTTATCAGAAAACTCTTCAAGGCAGACATATTTCTTATTTAACCACTTTAAAAGATGTCAGCATGTTGAAGTTGCAGTAATTTCTGAAAAACGAATGAAGAATTTGTTAAAGCACGAATTAAGCAAATAAAAACTAGGAATAACAGCATCCTAATGGGTAGGAAACCTGGTTTATAGGCAAGTGCTGGAAAGAAAAGATTGGTAGCTTGCCTAATTTTAGAGCTGAGGGGCCTGCAGATGCTGACAGTTTTGTACATCTGCTTTGCTTGTCTTCTGACGGACAGGAATCAGCTCCAGTCCAGGAGCTCTATAGGCACAAGTCCAAGGTAATAATTTCAAAGTGGCACAGCTGTGGTTCTTGATCAGTTCAAGTGTGTTTTGCACTCATGATCAGCAACAAGACCCTGCAGCCAAGGGGACTTCCGAGTAATCTGAGTTCCCAGCTGTGGCAATAAGCAGATCATCAAAGGCTGATAAAGTCAATATTGCTTAGTTGCCTTGGGAACCAGAAAAATGCCCAGACCTGTTCTCTTTGGTAACAGAGGAGGATGATAAGTCATTGTTTCTCCCCTCCTGTGAAGCGTTCCCAGAGCTCCTGCTCCATGAGCTATGTGGAATGTGCCTTGCAGGTTTTGGAGAGATGAGCATTTCAGTGCATGGCTTGTGCAATCAGGACTTTGGTTACAGCCTGCAATAAGCATGCTAAGAAAAGGGATAGAGTTGTTTGGGTTTGGCACCACAAGAACACAGCTGCTTCAGTGCTGGCCCACATGTGGCTCCCTTGGTGTGTGGGTGAAGATGGGGTAGGATTGCCTGCACCCATCAGGGTAGATGAAGCTGAGTGACTCAAAAGCAGATTTTCGATTAGAGCCCCCTACATCTGACTCACAGGAGTATCCTTTAACCACCAGCTACTTCTAAGAAAATGTGCCTGAATAAAATACTCAAACTGTATTCTTAGAATGGAGGGGGGAAGAAAAAAAAAGCAGAAGAATCTATTTTAAGAGAAACCTCAGTGCTCACCTGAAGGACCCTACCAAAATTCAAAAAAACCCCAGGTTTAAAAAGCCCTAATCCAGTTTGACCAGCAGCATCTGAATAAAGGCAGACCAATAATTTCTTCTCCAGGTCCAAATAAGACTTGCCTAAGTTCACTGTCTTGCATTTATTTCTCATTCATCTGAAAACTACTTCTACTAAACTACCCAGATCAGAAAAACACTACACATGCATAGAAAGAAAGAGTCCAAAAATTCAGACCTACAGCTGTTGTAACTGCTTAAACATTTCAAAAATGTTTATAAATGCATGCCAAACTGGAATTAGTTCTCTCATAATATTATGATTAATATAGTAAAGAACTCCAGTTTCAAAAATAATTGTGTAGCATCACTCATAAAGGAATATTATGCAAAGAATATTTGCCCTAATGTTTTGGTCCAAAGATTTCAGTAATGACAGTAGAAATCCAAACATTGACATTAGTCTAATTTCTCTGATGTTATCTAACTGAGGGATACCATAACATTCCTGTCACAAATCATCACCAAGACAGTTCAGAAATTACAGTACTGTGGCTAGCTCTTTCCCTTTTTACATTAAATTCTTCACAGACTTGGTGTAAGATGTGTAAAACAAGAAGTAATTCTTTTAAATTTCTATTGACACCTGAAATAAGAACATCTTAGTAAGACTTCCAGCAATACCTTAACATATGCCATTAAAAAGAAAGGGAAAAATAACCCTAAATTAAGTGGAAAGCAAAGGGATGACAAGCAGAATACATACCTCAGGACATCAGAAACCCAAGAATTTGCTGCCCACTGTTGAAAAGGCAATCTCCAGCTCACAGAAAACTACCATAGATATGCTCTGCAGGATGACATTTCTGGCATTTAAGGAAACATCTTCCAAATATGAAGCAGCAGGTGACAGAAAGTACAGATTATTTGAGCCTTCATCTGAAAATCAACAAAATGTAGACCCAAAAGATTGGTTGAATTTCTAAATATTTTCTAATCCCACTAATTCCTCAGCAGTCTCAAAGGCAAAAGAGCACCAACACTCAAGCTGAACAAGAATGATCTAAGTGATATTCAACAGAGATTCAGCATACTCTCTCCTTGAATTTGATTTATGGCTGGTCATCTTTGCTTTAATGTCCTAGAAGTCTCTCCTACATAATATATGTTATCAAGATTGAGTAAATTACAAAAGAAGCATCATGCATAATTCTAATTCTCTTCTCACAACAGGATGTTTATTTCCTGTTTCAAGATAACAAAAAGGATTTCCAGTTATCATATTACAGCAATTTACAAAAAATGCCTGTAGGCAGGAAGTTCATGAAGAGTGAAACTGGCTCATAACTAGGTTAGCACATGTGAATGGACTCTGAAATGTAAATTTATCTTGTAAAAAAAAAAAAGGAAAGAAAAAAAAAGAAAGGAACATTAGCAGATACACACAGGTATTAAATGAACCAAAGGTCACAGTGGCAAGATTACTGCCTAGAACAAGAGATCCCTGGTTGGGGACAGAACATCCAGGCACCCATTGTGAAACTAATTACAATAAAGCTAAGCCAATCTTTTAAATAAATAACTCTTTGTGTCCTAAGGAATAAAAGAGAAAAGACCTCATCTTTCAGGCTGTGACTTTTCATCAGCCCCTTTGGGCAGAAATGGATCCTCACTCTGACCTCCTGCAGATGCCCATGCATGTGCCTGAGGCTGTCTGAGAACAGGGTTTGGCCTCTGGTGGACTTCAAGCAAAGTTATGTGCATGCAGAGAAAATTCAGACTTTCAGAGAGGCTGGAAACTTACAGAAAACATAAGCCCCAGGGAAAATGGAGTGGTCTGAAAACATTGCATACACTCTTCAGAAGATGCAAACTGAAGACTTGTTCTTTGAAGATGAGATGGCATCCAGGGAAATGTCCTGGAGCTTAAATAGCCTGTTCCCTTTGGAAGGTTTAGTGTGGAGGGGTGCTGGGTGCTCGAAGCATGCCATGCCAGCTCTATACTTGGCAATGACCCCAAATAGAGGAATAATAATCCTAAACTCCTTTAGTGTGTGGAAAGCCAGAGCCAGCATCACCTTCTTTGTTGTCTCTTTCCTTCCCAGCTCCATCCCAGCACGTCTCTAGAAGGTAGGTGTGGGCCCTGCTGAAAGACATTTTCTAGGGCTGTTGCAGCACCACACAGGGTGTCCCTCTGGACTTCTGTGATGTGTGTGGGTGGTGTAAGCAGCCACCTGCAGTCCAGCCCCTCTCTTACTAGGTTCTGTCCTGGACAAAGCAGGACTCCCTCACTGATGGCACAGAAAATTATCATCAGGAAATGAAATTCCTCAAGCTTCAAGTGCATGTGCAAAAGAATCATTAATCAGCTGTGTGAAGGAAGGATGGATGCTCTGGTCCACTGTAGGCATATATGTAATTTAAAGGTGCAGTGCAACATCACAGATACCATTAATCAGAAGAGCAGCCATTCTCTGAACTTTGAGCTCCTATTTCTTTTAACTTTATGAAACTCACTTGGCATGTGGCTTACAGATCAGGGTACTTGCCATTCTGATGATTACACCAGGCTGCCAACATTTCCACAGAGTTCTCCTGGAACACATCCCTGGGAAACTACAGGGGAGTGTTTAGCAGGTATGAACAAAGCTTCAAAGATAATTCACTAGAACCAGGGAGGCATCCATCTTTCAATAGGATGAAATTAAATATAGAGCAAATGTCACTAAAACAATCTCATCCTTTTCAGAAGTTGATCCTCAGCTGTTATCAACTGAGAGAATTGCACCATTTTGCAAAGAGCAACCTCAGACCCAGCTGGGTATCTGACTAAAGATTGCAACATATTAAGTACAAGTCAGAGAATTGGAAATAAATTCCTCTCACTGAAAGTGGTGTAAACCTGGAGTAACACCACTGATGCCAGCTGGGTAACACATATTGCCACCACTGTGCTTTAAAGAACTTGGTATTTGATCTCATTCTTTTTCATGAATTCACCTTAGAAGCCCATCAGGCATAGTCAGTTCTTCTGTCTTTGCTATGCTGCTACTGCTGTAATTAATCTTTTTCCAACCACCCTATTGGCAATTTCCCTAATGCACACATCCTCCCTCTCCCTCCCTCCCTCTCCATCTCTTTCTCCTCCAATTCCTCTCTGCTGTACACTTCCTCCCTCACCAACCTTTTGGGAACATATCTTCTTTTCTCTTAGCCTGTGAGCCAGATTGTCTTTAAACTCTTCTTATCAAGGTGCAGAAGTCTTTTACTCAGATATATCTGTGCCCTGAATATGGGCTTGGTTATTGAAATGGTGATATAAATTAAACCTTCCCATTAACATTAGTACTAATATAGCTGCTTGGCAGTGTATGTGTAAGGAAAATCTTGTTAATACACTTTAAGTTCTGACCAGAGGACTACACGTTATTATTTTAAATCATCTCTGAGGGTTTTTCCTATCTAAAAAACTTAAAGAAAGTACTTTTGAGTCACATGAATCATTTGACATTACAAATAATTTCCTGGTGTATTTTTAACTACCAAATTGAAGCTTATTTCAAAGCAAAATATTTTCAAGCAAATAAAATCGAGATGGGATTTTTCTAAAAAATTTGAGATGAAAAAATAATTTTCTAAAAAATACTGAGATGAAAATTCTGACCAGTAAAACAAAATCAGCATCTGAAAATATAATTTAGTTAACCCAAACAGGGAGATTCATTTGGAAACACATCTTTCAAATATTCTGATGGGGGGGAAAACAGTCCTTTAATTCTGGTTTGCTTTTTTCATGTGCTGTAGGCAAAGAATGGACTGGGGGCTTTTGCCTGGGCTGGTGGGTCAGTGAACTCCTGTGAGGGAAGTGAGGGTGGCCAGGCAACACCTGCTCACCAGTGCCCTGTGCTCTCACATGTGCTGGAGTCTGGGGGACTTGCCTGCCACTTGTCCTTGCCCATTGGACCTTTGGTTTCTATTAACAGTTGCCCTCCCTATATTTCAATGGCAGGGATGTCTGTGTTTGTACAACCCACCCAGTTTCACAATCTACTGATTATGTGATTCTTCAAAATAAAAAGGCAGGAAATTTAAATGAAAACTTTTAATAAATTCTCATAATAATAATTGTGTACAGACAGATTGATATGTATACTACAGCACTTTCCCAAATTGCTTTTTTCCCTTACCAAGCAACCACTTGCTGCCTCTGTGATGACAGGTGAACTCTCTAATTGCCTCTAGCAGGCCTGTGAGCCGTCTAAATCCTCCTCTTCCTGAAGGAAGGCTCCCCATCCCTTTGTGGTCCATGTGTCATGCTGTGCACTGCACACCCTAACAGTACAAATAACATTAGAGACACTGGGTGGTGGAAGTGTACGGGCAGCACATCTCACCCACACAGTTGCACACCCATGGACACTGAGGTGACTGCAACAATTTTTTCCCAGGTGTTTTTTCATCCAGGTCCATCTTTAGAAGCCAACACAAAATGTGGTCACTGGTCACTTGAACAGCAGGAAAGCAGACATTCCATTGCTATTTGTGTTACTATGGGATAATACGGATCCTCATGACCAAAAAGGTTAACTCCAGAAGATTTTACACCCTGCTTTCTGTAACAGGCACGTCCCACATAGATGGTGGTGGTTGTCCAAAGACTGGATATTAGCCAAGTAGTATTTTCTTAGATTTCAGTTCTCACTCACAGATGCAGACAATGAACATATTCCTGCCACTGGTGTTCCCAGCACAATTTTTATTTCTTCAGTGGTAGGCATGATTTTGGTGGGAAAAGCAGCAATAATAGACTTGAGCTCTTCTATTACCCCACCACTGACATCTGGTTTGACAATGACAGTCCAAACAGAAACGGATTTGGAATAGTGTGGCATGCATTGCAAACGATGATGGAAATTTACCTCAGGACTTCCTGAGGATGTCAGGTCTGAACTGTCCTAGCACTGAACTCTTTGCACAGTTTCTTGCAGCTCCTGGCCCTCCTAGATCCATAGGCCAGGCTTTTTTGAGATATTTTGTCCTTGTGCTTCTGTTCTGCTGTCAGTGACTGGTGCATAAGGACTCCGAAACCCTCGTGGCTGCAGTTAGATGTCCCTGAGTGGTCTGTATGGTCCCCTCACCTGTGTGTGAGATCACCCTCTGAGCATCACCAGGAAGTCCTATACCTTGTCCCATACCATCTTCCCATTCCCAGCCTCACACCACCTTTGGTCTCCCTATTCCATAATCTTTGGGTCTGTTGAAGGCAGTGATGATGGGATAAGGTTTTCTTCCTGTAGGGTCAGCCCTGCCAGCATTTGCTCAGCAGTTCCATGCAGAGGAACAGGCAGTCACCATTAGAGCCACAGTATGAAAATGTTCAAAGGTCTGTTTCAGCCTTCCAGAAGTCAAAGTACTGTGACAGTACAGCCATCACTAAATGGGTATAACTCGAAAGAAGTATAGCAGAGAGGGCACATGCAAACAAGCTTGACTGTCCAGACCCAGGTAAACCCTGTGGTAAAGGGCCAGTGATGCTTTTCCTGCCTTCTATTTGCCTCTTCCCTGCTTTCCAAGTTTTGCTCATTTACCAACTGTGCACCTCTCCTTAAATTAATTTTTGCCCAGTGTTGACTTGTTACACGAATGGATTTTTTTCTGAGCCTGTTAGGGAGATACAGAGACTGCCTTCATTCAGATTGTTCAACAATCTTGCCCATAACCTATTCCTAACAGGTGCTCAACACATCCCAACAGGATACATTTATCCTGAAGCTTCCTTACTGCTTTAAACAAAACCTCATATTCCCTGTGCCTTCCCTTTCTCCTTCCTTTGATCCATCCTTTTTTAAGCTTTGTTTGTGCTATTAATAAGCGAGAGTTCAGCGCTGTCAGCACATTCAACACAGCAGAGAACAAAGGGCAGAAAACAGCCCCACCCAAAATGAGTTTACAGCCTAATGAAGGCAAACAAAACCCTCCACTTGGCTGGCTGCACAGGCTGGCAGGCTGAATGGGAACTCCCGGGCTGGGATGGGGCGGGGGGGAGGAGGGGGATGTCCTTCAAAAACCACATTTTTAAGTGGACATGAGCCTGCTTATTCACAAAATAAAAGAGTTTAAGGGGAAAGTTCCTGAAAGTGAAAATGAAAGCCTGATGAAGCAATTTTTGGGCAAAGGGACACCAGACAGATGGAGATAGGGGGATTGGTGGGTGCAGAATGTAAGTGAGGAGAGATATGCAGCCTAAATAACTAATCAGTAAGAGGGCAAAAGCACCCAGACACCCTGCGAAGACACACTCATAAAGAACCAGGGACAGATGGAGCCAGAGCTGTGCAGAGCCTTTGAAGGAGCAGATAAGCTGGTTGAATTTAATGGGGGAATGTGAGAGGTTGTAACTGAAGAGCTGAGGACATAGAGGATCATTAAGAATCTGCAAGGAGCATTGAGCTCTGCATGAGGAGCTTGGAAAATCTCCTGTATTTGAAGGTTTTAAGGACAAGTTAGATAAACATCTGTTGGGAATGCTGTAGATGTGGCTGATCCTGCCCTGGAGCAAGTGATGGGTCAGATGACCTTTTGAGCTCCCTTCCCTTTTCTATGTGGGTGTGGTAGGCCAGGAAGATAATTTGCCAGATGGTAAATACATTTTTGCCCAGATTGCAGCTGAATAAGGAGTACTGATTTGAGGGACGAGGGGGTCCCGGGCTGTACCACTGCACAAAGTCATCACATGAAAGCTGGAAAGGAGGAGAAAGAATTAGGTTACTGCACAGTCTTTTCTGCTGAGCGTCAGCCAAGTGTATCGATGGGAGGGAATGAAAGAAAGGAGGAGATGAAAAATGGGTCAAAGATTGCGAGTGTAAATTCAGTTGTGTTGGAGATGATGAAATTGTTCCTATGAAAACTATTGTATCGTTGAATGCCACTGTGTATTCACTCACAAGGCCATAAGTATGTCTTTCCCAGACTATAATAGAGATCCTCATGTCTCTACTCTAAACAGACAATGCCAAGGGGGTCAGCAGAAGCAAGGAGAAGCACTCTGCTCCAGCTAGTCTGCAGGTGAAGTAGTAAGGAAAGAAGAGTCAGCTGCAAAACAAAGGAATTGGGTATTAGAACGAACACACACACACACACACACGCACACACGAGACACTGAGATGGCAGTAAGGCAGGATTTAAAGTAGGAAACGAAAATATATACTTTTGTCATAGCCAGACCCTCTTAATTGGCCAGACCAACTGTACAAAAGTGAGCTGAATGAAACTTTTGGTTTAAACAACAATTTAGTGTTGCAGAGAAAATATTTTCTACATTCTTTAATGGCTCTGAAAGGACCTCAAAGACTGCATCCAGAAAGAAGTGGGAATCGAGGTAGTGGAAAGGCATGGAGGCACTGTGGTTTTACTTTCTTAACCTTACCTAGATTCCCACGCTTCTTGTGTTATTTAGAAAAGATGAGTCCGATTTTAGACTCTCTAGCAACCTCTATGTGTGTGTGCATACTCAGAAAAATTTTTACATTGTGTCCTTCAAGAAACAAAATGTAAGCCAGGTGAAAACTGGTATTCCTCTAGTGGGTTACATGGAGACATAACAACTACTGAGAGCTGGGCAGAGAAAGTACCAGAGCTAGACTATTAGACTGAGGATTCCCTCCTGGTGTCAGGCATGAGGTTTGCTTCTGAAATGCAGGGTAAATGCTCAAAGCCAGGAGCAGGTTTTAGCCAGGGTTTAGTTCCAGTAAGATAAGGCCTTAGGGTCTCCAGAGTCTGGGCACTATCAAAACCATCCGGTGAGAGTCCTGTTATGTCACTATTGTAACTCATACTGGTAATGGAGAAGGAAAGGAAATAAAAGAAAGAATTAGAATACAGTTGATATAAAGCTGAGTTTGAGTTAATGAGTAGATCATAGCAATGTCAGAGAAATGGAAGAAGACTAGAAACAGAATGGGCAGGCAGTGGGTCAAGAACGAGGAGATGGCCATGAGAGCTATTAGCAAGGACAGAGGAATGGGTTGCCAAGGGATTACCAGGCAGTGGAAAAAAGGACAGGCTGCAGACAGAGAGAAAATAACAAAGCATCACTGAACAATTAGACATAAATGAAAGACTGAGAAGGAGGGAAGAACAGTCAAAGATATCTGAGGTGAAAATAATCAATGAGAAATTGATTATTTGAATTATCATTGGTGACTTGGTAGTCACAGACTGGGGAAGATGAAAATAGCTAGAAGCCATGGCAGCAGCCAGAAAAGGTCAAATTGACCTTGACCAACACCTTGATAGTTGATGAAGGTGCTTCATTTCAGCCCCATAGCAGAGTAATGGGTGGAAGGTTCAAAGGAAGTCGAGTCACAAGGTTCGAAGTCAAAGGTAGATAGAAGTTGTTGAGGAAGTAAAAGTCTAGATTAGATTTTAAAAGAAGAGATGAGAGGTGGGTCAGATGACAGAGAGAAAAGAATTTAAATGTTGGGAAATTAAACTGTCTGTGACCTGGAAGATAGGGATGAACTCAACACTTTCAGGTCTTTGTTCATGGTTATGTATGCTATCAATTAGCATTTCTAAAACTGAAAACAACTTCACTCAGAAGTAGTGGCAACATTTAGAGGCTGCTGAACTAATGACAAGAGAACTCTATGCTATCAAGAGAACTCATAGCTATTGCTGAAAAGAAACCAGCTAGTCACCAGCCAGACCTCTGCTGCTAGAGAACAAGTACCATTTAGGTGCCCAGCTTCCACATCCTATCTGCATGGCTTCAATAAAGTGTCCAAAGTCCAGCCAGAGTGGCTTCAAAACAGCATCAAAATTATGTCTCTTCTTCTCTGTCTGTATATTTTATTAGAGAGGAAGCAAGGACCACAGCTTTCTGACAGTGACTCACCACCCGTACCTGGATGTTATTTCAGCTCGTTTTTCTGCCTCCATTTTGCCCAGCAGTAGGTATAATACAGTGCTAATCTCACTGAAAACCAGTAGGAATTCTCATCCAGAGCTAAAAATCACAGACCTCACTTTTCCATGCAGCAGAAATAAATCTGCTATCTTCGGTGTGTGAGTGTGTGTATATGTGTATATATCTATAGATATATATGCATGAATCATAAGTGATCTATCATCATTAATTCATTAGATATTCATTGTAATTACCCTGCTTGTGATGAATTAATTTGTCATTAATTTAGATGTCACAAGTACAGTACTTTTTCAAGGATTGCCATATGATTCAACCTTAATTAATCTACCTCTAAAGCAAAATGCTAACAATCAATTCACATTACTGGGATGCTTAGGCTGCCAGCAGGAGCATGTTTATTATGATTATTATTATTTATGGACAGAAGGAAGAAGACATTACAATATTTGCAATCATCTATATGTTCCATACAGTAGGATATTTTAGTCCCAACATAGCTATATATCTGGCCTTCCTTAACCAATTTGTCTAATCGATTTGTGAATGTCCTTATCTTTAAAGATGTCACCTTGTATTTACAATCATTGGCAGGTCATTATCCATAAAGATACCTCAACCAATTTTTTTCTTCAGCAATGAATCCTATTACTTAGCCACTGTACACCATAATCTCTTTTCACTCTCTTATGGTCCTTTTTGGGGATGGAAGAATTTATAAGGATGTATCAAAGGTTTAAAAACAATCCATAAGATATTTGTATTCCAGAATGGGTTTTATGTAAATAATGAAGTGACACTCAATTTAGAGAAGACTTTATTACTAAAGAAGGAAATCTTATTTCAATCACATCTTGATTCAGTTGAACTCCAGTTCAGTTTTCTTAGTGCTTTAGTAAGAACACCAAGTGCAAACATTTATTACAGTAAGATATACAGAAACATCAAATAAGAACAAGCGATATTTCTGTTTAAATGCATCTCATCCTTCACCATAAGAAAGCACAAAAGCTATCAAACTGGAAGCACTTTTAGAAAAGGTAAGAACTATGAACTCTATTTAAATTAAATGTAAATAACTAAAACCAAAGTAAAGCTGCAATATATAAAAAATGTACTGCAGGAAACAATGAGATATGGAATTTCTGCTTTGTATAGACTTCCATATTATTCTTGCAATGATTTTGGATACATCATTATTCCTTGTAGCCCTCTTGGTTCTTCAATTTCCAAATCCTGGGAACAGTATACTTATGCCTGCTGAGTTCTTTTTTTCCTAAGTTTTGTTTCCATTTTCCTCTGATGCAATGTTGCATTTTGTGTAAAGGCAGTGAATAGCTTATTGTAAAATAGAGGATTAATATTAATGCACATTCGTAACAGCTTTTATCAGGAATACAGTGTGAGCCTCCTTGAAAGATTTTTTTGTCCTTTTCTTGGGGTATGACAGTATGATGTATATGATCTATCATGCTCATTTCCTTCACGCATTCTTAGCCCTACTGGAGCAGCTTCAGAGTGATGGTAATCTTATGAAAACTCAAAATGATTTGTTTATTACTGAAGGTTTATTTAAGGCTGTCACCATGACCTATATCCATTAGTAACCTCAAGAATTCTTAAAGGGACACTGGTCCCATTACCTGCTATTTTCAGCTGCACTCCATGATAGCAGAAAGCGAAGGCTGTTGCTTCTAAGAGCTTTTGATAAATTATATTGCTATCCTTCCCTCCCCATCAACCTTCTATGTTCTATAGATGTCTTGCCTGGAAAAATGTTTAATCCCTCCCATATCACTCAAGCAGCACATATGGGGGCATTGAAAGAAGGGAAATGAGGTAGCAACATCCATGTATTCCAGTGTATTGGCTTTCAGCAATTTGACTCCACAGGTGAATTGTTTTGAATAAAAAAGAGCAGGAGCCCAGATTCACTCAGAGGACACAATGACCTAGCTCAGCACCTAGGTCCACTACCTACATGGCCTTCCCATTTACAAGTTTACACTCCAGCTCTGTTACAGATGAGCCACCTAAGGCATCCCCTTTCTTCCAAGAGAGCTGTGCAGCCACCAGAAAAGCCCCTGTCCCGCCTCCCTAAGTTGGTCTGCCAGGCCCAGAGTATGGTCACAAGAGGGCTTTGTGCAGCAAAGGTGGAATAGAAAATGGAAGAGTTCCTTACCATCTCTAGGCTTCACATTTAGTACCTTAATTGTCATACAGAAAAGTATAAATATTTTGTCAGATTGTTTTGAAAATTACATCCCACTTACCCATATGAAGCCCTAAGTTATGATCCCTCAGCACTGCAGTCAGTCCTGTCAAAGACATTATACTTTGCATTTCACTTACATTCAGATGGGAGCCAGGGCTACATCATGACTAGCTGCTACATGATCCTTCTGGCACACCTTTAGGCTGAACGACTCTTCCAGTTCATGACATCTGAGGTGCAAGTGAGGCAACAGCTTCAGATTTTGGCAGAAAAGGGCAGGCACTAACCCTGGAGAGGACTGCAGCCATGAGTTACAGGTAGTGAGGAGTGGTCACTCCCTACGTGAGATTAGTCAGGAATATTTAGGATCTTCACTAAGGATGGTCATGGATGGGGCTATCTTATAACATACCACAGCTATATTATATGTAACTGTATTACCACAAAGTGATGTGGCTGACACCTGCCCTGTGCTGAGTATTTACGCTATTCTGGGAGTAATAGACTTAGATTCAGGCTCTCTTCAGCCTAAGAGGCATTAAACCCGTGTCCCAAGTAAAAACCCTGTCCACCAGACTGTGACAAGATGGTCTATCCCAAGCCTGCAGCATAGGAAGAGCAGGGTTTTCTCCTAGCATTCAGACTCAGTGTTATGGAATTCCAGAAACCCCAGGTATATATACACAGGATCAGAGGATGACTCAGTAAGGGATCTCAGGAAATCTCTCACCTCAGCTATGAGATCAGAATAGGTTGACAATGGCCTTGTCCATTCTAGTTTTGACAGCCTCCAAAGATGGAGATTACAGCCTCTGAGTGACCACTGCTTGACTCTCATCATGGGGGAAAAGGTTTTTCTTATACCCATCTGACACTCCTTTACATCACCTCTTGACCTCGGGACATGTACCTCTGTAGAGAGCCTGGATTTGTCTCCTCAATAATATCCTCTCAGTTACTGGCAGGCTTCTAGGAAAGACAGAGTTTTCCTCCTTATGTCCTGACTCAGTCTACAGCAGTCAGGGTCCTCTGAAATAACCATAGATACTTCAGTCTGTGTCATTAGGTAGAGGCTCCAGACCTGAACCACCTTAGTGTGCACAATGATCCAACTTTGAAAGAAAGAACAGAAAACTGGAAAGTGCTGTCATACCAGGTATGCCATGGTGTGGTCTTTATTATGCCCTTCTAATCCTTAGTCCTCACAAAAGTGATGAGAACTTTCTTGCCATGCCCCTGTGGAAGGAAATTATGTAAAAGATGGGCACCAGCAAAGTCATAGTCACAGTCTTTGGCACACCTAGCTTTTCATGATTCTCCATAAATGACTCCTAAGTGGAGATCCATCTACCCTAATGACAGAAGGGTGGTATCTACACAGAACAAACACTTCTGAGCACATGGGGAAGTCAGAAAACTTCCAGGTTAAGATTAGGCAAAATCTACTGGCATTTTCCACAGATTCATGCCTACAGCTTCCTCTTCAGCATGCTGTTTTCTGTATTTCCTATTCTCAGCCATCTAATTCTTCTGCACTAGATAAGCAAGTCTGTCATCTCACCTGGGCTATGATTTCCCCAAGATGATAGGACATAAAAGAGCAAAGGTTTACTGTATGAGTTCACCTTGAGAATTCAAGTTCAAAATTACAGGGTTTACCTCCATAGTCCAGACTATCTCAATTAACACATATGCTTTTCCTGCCTGGCTAAATCAACTTATTCCCTCAGAGATCTCATCTCTTGTCTTTTCTATCTGAAGTCTCCCAGTTTATTTTACTTTATCCACAGACCTGGCTACATTGAGCTCTGCATAAATCTGCTGAGGAATTAAAGAAATGCTATTAAGCTATATTTAATACTCTAGCATGGGAGAAAACAAAATCCTTCTTCTCTTGTCTTCTTTCCTGTAGAGGGAGAGAAAAATCTGCTGCCCTCTTGGAATCTGACTTCATACAATGCAGCTCTTTACATTTGAGTCCTTGTATAAGAGTTGAGATCACAGGCTTGAATCATCCCTTAGCTTGGTTTGTGAACTTGGATGTCTCATACAAGACAGGTATGAACAGGCTGTTACACAAAGTTAATCTCCAGAGTCAAGAGGCTGGATCATTTGAAGTCTGAAGGCATTAAAGCTGTGCATCAGGAAAGTACACACAATGTAACTCTTTACAGTGGTAGTGCGGGGTTACAGCTGGACTTCATAATCTTAAAGGTGTCTTCCAACCTTGATTCTGTGATTGTGTGAATGTCATCCATGCATCCAGTTCAAAACATGGCTCTGCATCCAAGTGGCAGAGCTCATCTGGCCAAAGCATGCCCTAGGAAGATACGCATATCCTAGAATATACTTTAGCTGATCAGCTTGTGAAAAAATACAGACCCAGTAACTGGAAGGATCAAGCTGCCTGACTCTCATTTCCCTAAGAGTTAGGAATGCCCACAACATGACTTAAGGCCCAAGCTCCAAAGTACCTTTGGGCACGGGAGTCCCTGTATACAAGTGGTCAGCAAAGTAAAACACATAGATTTAGGACTGTGGCAACACTCTGTAGCCATGCAGAACTATATCATGTCTGCAGCAGCTGGGCCAAAGAATTTAATACACAATTACAAGCTTTATCCAGACCTTTACAAATATTTTCTGTTAGTCTATAAAATGGAGTTGCTCGCAAAATTCAAGGTGATAATTACAACAAAATCTTTTAGAGAACACTTTTATGTAAGAAAGAAAAAAAGAAGTCTTTTTGTGTTAAGATATAACTTAACACACGCTTATGTAACAAGTTTGCTCATAAGGTACGTTGATAGAACATACAATTAAAACTAGTCCCTACAAATGTTTAAATGTGACAATAATATCAATAAATAATGAGAAGACTTACTTTCAAATAAATTACTATTTTAGTCATAGTAAATTCAGGACCCAAGGGTACAAAGACAAAAATAAGGACTCCTCTATGCTGTGTCTTCAAAATCTCCATTCTTTCTGATTATAAGGGTAGGATAGTCCATATGGTGAGAAATGATTTTTAAAATTTGCAGATTTCACCCTTCAACTGTTGGGAAACCTGTTTTCTTTAGCAGCAAGGCAAATTGAGGCATCATTTGAAACTCTTACTGGGTAAGGAAACTTAGACTCACTTTTAGTGATAAGAAAGCAGCCCTTCTTTGGGACACTACAATTCCAATCACAGCAAATGGCCCGCAAGGACCATCTGTTGCTCTGTTGAAATGCCTGAATAAGAGGGTGAAAGAAGAGGAGATAGCTGATAAATTAGACCTCTCCTGAAATGTCTATGTGCATAAATGTTACATCTAAAATAGCTTCATGCTGTCAAAGGAGGATAAGCAACTCTTCTGGTGTGGCTTGGCGAAGCATGGGTGGAAACTTCTAATGGAGTGCTGTGTTTCAAAGAAAATTTAACGTCCAGACAGGTTGTTAGGAATGCTACAGAGAGCTGTGGGCCTTTGGACTACCTTTCTGTAAGCTGCGACTTAGCTCGGCTGCAAATAAATTTGCTTGCGTAGATGAAGAAATCACAGTGTGAAATCGTATGCCTGGTGCTGTGCAGGAGGTCAGAGCAGATGAACACAACAGCCCTTCTGGCCTAACAATCTATGGAGTCTACCAAATCTTGCAGGAGGTAGTCTCTATGCAGACAAGAAACGTAAAAAATCGCCTACATAGTTACAGCAACAATATATGAAAAATGGGGAATCTAAAGCAGTGTGAATTAGTCAGAGGTCATTTTTTATTTACGGAACCTTTTATATATGTGTAGGTTGCAGAGGTAAATTAAACTGATCCTTATATTCAATCACCTACCAGCTTTGTCCCAACTATAGAGATTATTTCATTTAATTCCTGTATATTTATATATTTTGGGACAAAACTCAAAATAAACAGCAGCGTTGGTGGGTACTATCACAGAAAGGCCTTTCCAAACCACCAGCATCTGCCTCTAAACATTGAGTGGCTAGCTCACAACTGAAATGCACACAAGAAAGATTGGCACCTGCTAATGAAAGTATTGCTTCCCAGCTATGTTGAGTAAACATCAGTTTGATTAATTCATTTTGGGTTTAATAAAGAGGAGTGGGTTAGGGTTAGGAGAAGCACCGCAGAAGTGGCTGGATCCCCGTCAGGTGCAGGGGATATGAATATACATATACATATATATAAGTGTGTGTGTGTTAGGAGTCTCTGGTGCATGTTTTTGTCTGCCGTGTGCTCCCCGGCAGGAGGGACGCGGCTCCCCGGTGCCGGTGGCAGCGGGTGGC
Organism: Acridotheres tristis; assembly: GCA_037013685.1. Taxonomy (NCBI): domain Eukaryota; kingdom Metazoa; phylum Chordata; class Aves; order Passeriformes; family Sturnidae; genus Acridotheres; species Acridotheres tristis. The sequence goes on along the minus strand of CM072886.1, from coordinate 113,596,162 downwards.
CCGGAGCCGGGCCGGGTCCAGGTCGGTTCCGCCGCGCTGTGCCCGAGCCCCAGCCCCGCTGCTCCGGGCAGAGAGCGGGGCGGCAGCCGGCAGATGGAGCGCAAGGCCAGAAACCGGGATGGGGAACGCGCTGGGGGGAAGCGGGGAGCTGCAAAACTGCCCGGCCCTTTGATTCATAAAATACATAAATCCTCCGGGATGAATAATAACAGGAAAAAGCAGTGCCTGTCCGCTTCCCACGAGGCGAAAATACTCAGAGGTCCCGGCACACGCACGGTGACTGCCTGTCCTTAGCCTGGAATTCGTGTTTGGACGGCAGCTCCGCAGGGTGAGTGTCGAGATTCGCGCACCTTCTCCGTGTTCCTGTTTCACTCGCCTTCGTGGAAAAGTGTGTTCCCATCACCACCCTGCAAATTAACAGCGCAAAATGCCCTGAGTCCTGCTTGGTGCTGTAAGACCTACCGTGCACTGTCAATGTAGCAGTTTATAAAGTCCGCAAAGCAGAACAGTTCCGGTTTTTAAAAGAGCATTAAAAAAATTTTCAAATAAAAGAAGAAAAAAGGGGGAAAAAAAGGCATTTTCAGGGGCCCTTTAAAAAAAAAATAAAGTTTTTTGACAAATGGCCCACGGGCAGAGATAAAGCCCTGAATTTCAAGGTCCTATAACTCTCACAGAAGCTTCATCATCATTGTCACAGCTGACGTACAACATTGATTTTTGTGTTATTATCCAGACCAGCCAGGACATAATGTGTGAACATCTACCACCTATTTTTCCACTGGCTTTTATTTCTAATGTGCCCCAGACTCTGAGCAAATGTGAATCCGAGCCCCTTAGTTCAGTCAAATTTATTGTCCTTAAGGGAGGGGGACCGAAATCACAATTGTAAGTGCTCCCTCCACTCACACACGCATGCACGCACACACACACTAGATGTGCTGTCTGTGCACCACTCCCCTATTGTTTTCACTGTAACTGATTTTGGCACCAGCTCTTTAGCACTTTGGAAGGGCCTTCATTAGCACTGGGACACTGTCCAAAAGGAATCCAGAAAAATCAACACATGGCTGCTCTTGTTCTCATGATAAATGACAGCTTTGGCTGAAAAACAACAACAGTAAGGAAGCAAAACAAAACCCAAAAAGCAACAAGGGTAGCCATAATGTGAATAGGAGAAGTCAGACATGACTAACTCAGCCTGGATGAGGGAACGGGCTTGGCTAGGAGGGGGCAGGGGAATTCCTCCCTTGGTACTGTATTAAAAAAGTGGTTTGGTCTTTACGCTGACATGGGGGGTTGGTTCTCGGAGAGGAGCGGAAAAACACTGCCAGACCAGACCACACCACTCCAATGACGTGAGTAAAGGGCACCGGCACAGTGTGCTATGGAAAATAAAATGTCTGTCATCCTCATGAGGAGGAAGAGGGACCCATGTCCCTTGTGTAAAGCAGAGCTTACAAATGCAGAGAATGTATTAGGCTGCCATATTAACCCATTTATTCCCCAATGGCTGTGTTTACACTCAAATCCTGAAGTGCTTACTCAGGCAAAACTCCCAGTTGACCTAGTCCTGAAGGCTTTAATCAGGAAGTATGCCCAATGACTTCAATGGGAGCTTTGTCTCAATAACTATTCAGGATATGGCCCATAGGGATCTTGAAACTAGAACTAATTGAATTTTTTGCACAACATGCCTTTTCACTTGAAAAGAACCCTTTTTATCCAAAACCAATTCTTCACTAAATGCATCAGCCATTTTCCTTTATTATTGGAAATTTTCTATCACATTTTACCAAAATGCTCTCAAACTTCTTACTTTGTACAGTTAAAAAAAAAGAAAAATTGAAAAGCTGGGGAAAAAACAAATCCTTGTGGGCATCTTTACTTTTTAGCCAAGAAAAAAAAATCAAATAGCTTTGAAACAATGTTGGTGAAAACTGTGGAAAACACCTAGAAAATGTCACAAAAAAATGTAACATCCTTTTTTTAAAGCAAGGCAGATTGGCTTACTAAATTTATTTTGTTGCTATTGTTAAAAATTCATTCCTTGTGTTTTGATTTCTTACACTAAGAACTACAATACACTACCAGTGAATACACAAGTCTGCATATGTAGTTATCTTAAATCACCACAGACAATTTTTAAACTCATTTTGTAGCCTTTAAAAATGAAACAAATGTCAGCCCTGACCTGTGAAGTCTTCCATACACTTAAGCATAGGAGCTGTGGGGAGTCCTTCAAGTTGTACAAAATTCAACAAATATTTTAGAACATTCGGAACAGAAGACAGATGTGGAAAGAAGCACTATAAAGAAAAATTTGAGGCAAAATTCACAAATCTGTGAAAAGATGTATAAACCCACCCTAACTGTGACAAAATTCTTGCAGACTGCCTAAACAGTAGGGTTTGTGCCTTTATTTTAAAGTCTGAGAATAGTCTGCTTTTCCAAAAATGTATTTCAGGGTCTGGAGTCCAATCCAAGAAAGTTTTAAAACACATTTTGATCTTACCTTTTCAAAGAGAACATCTATTTAATTTCATGGGGAAAAGAAACAAAAGAACAATTTTAAAATCTGCTGTATATAAACCAAAGGAACATTTTCCAAAAATCCTCCTTGAGCTCTGCACACCACATATCTCATCCCAACTTGGCACATATCAGGTGGCTGGTCAACAGTGACCCGTGGGAATACACACAAGACCCTCACACATCAGCTGCATTACAACTTGTTCATTACCACGCACAGCATCCCACATTGATCATGAATATATATCATTAGGAAACAGGCTGTACACTGATGAGAAGGAGTTTGGAAATCGTCCTGCTTGAAATTCACATGAGAAGTACATTTCCGATAGATGCTTAGGCTGTTGACTTAATATGGTTAAAAGCTAAGCAAGTATTATATTGGAACTTGCACCTGGATCTCTATCCATTCAAAAATCTTTAGAGACAAGTCCTATTAACTGGTTTTTATTTTGCTACAAAGCGAAAGGCTTGATGAGATTTGCTGAAAGATCCCCTCTGGTCTCTGAATTTAAATCAAGATTGGGTCAGGCATCTGTTCTGAAACAACATGAAACAGCACACCTCAGTGTTTTCAGATGAGCTTCGTGTAAAGTTAGATCTTTGCAGAGCTACAATTCAAACAAAAATTCAGGGACACTAGCAGACTCAAGTTTATACCTTCCCATATCTCCCTTGTGCAGCTAAATCACTGGGAACTGTCAGTTGAGTGACTTCTAAATTCCCCTTCACACCCACCCAATTAAACTTTTATCATATGGGTTGATCCCGTGATATAAAACACAAGTGTGTCTTAATGCAATTTGAAGTCGCAGGCAGTCTTCTGGGAGAAGGGCAGATGCCTGATGTACCTTAAGCTGATGTATTGGATGCTGTTTTTTCCTGCTTTATGCCATTAGTACACTTGTTCACCATCTCCCCTACCACATTGCCATCAGGGAGATCTAAGCTTGGCAGCAGGCTGGGATCCCTGCCTCTAAGCTGAAAGAGGTTGAGCTATTTGCAGAAATAATGCTTTCCAGACGTACTAAACAGCACTCATCTTTCCAGATGGAGGGGCATTAGTGTTGCTTCCAGCCATCTCTTCACCTTCTGGTGTACTTGCCACTCCTCCTGCATGCACCACGAGCCTTATGCTTCAAATACCTCTCCTGCATGCTGAGAAACTCTGTGAGCTGCCTGCACCTTGCAGCCCTTGGAGCCAGCTGGAGGAGGCATATAGCCCATCCCATTTTAGCATGGGACTCCTGTCAGATGGGAAATGGGACAGGAGGGAAATGGGGGGCTCTGGAAGGAGCCAGAAGTTCAAGGGCCCTTTTTTTTTTCTCCTGTGATCTGTATTCCTGCTTAAAGAGTTTTAAAAGGAGAGGATTTGGCAGGTAGACGATCTGCTGAAGAGAAGCGTTGATAGCAGCCAAGCTAAAGGGGGGGAGAGAGAGGAGAGAAAGTCAGCGATGAAGAGGTAACAGCCCCACTGCTAAACTAAAGCTTTTAATGGTCCCACAAGACCTGCAGACTGTCTGGTCCAACGACTAACGGCTAAGAGCCAAGCCTTGAACATGCAGATCTTGGATCTGTGGCACACCAGGCTACATCAACCCTGACGAGGTCATCTGGATCACATGAATGCTTCAAGTCAAACAGCTGAAAAAAAAATTATTTTTTCTTTCCTTTTTTTTCCTTTTTTTGTTCTTCATGTGAATCCCCAGTGGAAGAAATCCACCGAACAAGCATGTTGATTTTGGCAAAGGCACACACAGTCACTCTGTTCTAAAGATGAGCTGACACGTGCAGATTCACAGATTAGCCATTTCTAAAGGTTAATTAAATATTGCCATTGTTTTCCAAGCTATTAATGTATGTTATTCTATTTTTCTCTGTTAAAGAACATCTGGGTTTTGGAGTTAAAAAATATGCAACCCTTCGTCCCCCTTCAAAAAAGGTCTTAAAAAACACACACAGAGTGTCTCCTTTAAAAATATGGCATGACCGTCTTCAGAGTCACATTACAAAGTTGAGAAAAAAAATCTTTGAAAAAATATTAGGAAAAATGTTCTTCCATAGATCAAAACATTTGATGTGCATTCTCGTCTGCCGAGCGTGTCTCAGAACCAGCTCACACAGTAAATGAGCTGTAGAAGAGGCTCCTGGTATTAGTCAGCCCTTCATTATTTGCTGAAGTTACTCAAAGTGATTATATTCAGAAATGTTCCTGCTCCATCCTTTGGTGCCAGGATGTATGACAGCCCATTTTGTTTACAGTGCTGGCACTGCTGGGTAAATTAAGTGGATCTGCACAGCTTTCCTTATCCATATCCTGGGTCCCTCCTCAGTAGTTTGGACTCAGTTTGTGAACAGACTTGAGGTAAAAGAAAGAATGAGTAGGATTAAGAGAATGGAGGTATACAAACAGTGATTTGGTAGAGTTTTCTTGGCAGGAATGTACATGACTACAAAAGACTCAAGTCAGTCCTACCCTAGTGATCAAGCCTGGCAGCAGAAGCAAAGGAAAGCTAAGCTTTGCTTGCAGCTTTACTCTGCTGTTCCTGTGATACCTGAGAAAAACCAGCTTCTTTCCTTTCCTTAAAACTGCTTCATTACTTCTCCATGCCTCCAAATCTCCAAACTGCTAGGCAGTCTGAAAAAACAACATGAAAACATTTGCCTCCTCTTTGCACAGATAATAGTAACAGCTTAAGATGCACATAAAAAGGGAATTAATCCAGTACCGTCTGTGCCTCCATGTCAAGCAGTGACAGTCACATGCAGGTAATTCACAGTTGTGTCAGAAAGTTCAAGCTATTAATGCAAAAAAGTGCTTGAAAATTCTTAGTTGTAAGAAACACAGAAACATACAATATTGTTCTAAGAATGAGAATGTGATTTTTCATATTCTGTGGCTATTTCTCATCAATCAGGCTTTGAGCATCAACTTATGCTATTTGTACCAATCAAAGTCCCTTGCAAATCCTAAAGAGATTAACCCTCCCTATTCCTGATTCCGGCCCAAACTTTGTTCAGGTCCCAGTCACCACCTAGGCTATAGTCTTGCCAGCTTATGAATAAACTAAACCTGCTGATGATACAAGTCAAAGACCAGTGATGGTCTAGCTCACATTCTTCTGCACGGCCTTATCATCTTTGTAGCCATGCTGTAGTAGTACCTGATCCTTTTTTCACCCCATTTCTAGGATGTCAAACTGTGGTGGATAACTTCCTCTATTTACCTGGCCACACTAGCAAGAGATGAAGGGAATTTTACACTGTCTTCTGCATCCCTCTATAAGGCATCAAGGGCCACAAAAGCAAGGGCATAGAACTCATGATGGGAGGTAAGCCTGGCTTGGAGCAAGACTAACCAGCATTCGCTCTGTGCCTGCCATACCCTGTGCTGCCATGGACTCAGCTACCTGTACTCTACACCACCACATGCAGTTGGTTTCCCTACTGCCCAGTGCTATTACATTCCGGCTGGGATCAGAACAGTCAGATGAAATGAGATAACTCTGTTATTTATTTCTGTTATGTTCTTCTTGGAAGGATTGACAATTCCTTCTAACAAGCATTTCACTAGTTGACAAAGTTATCCATATTGCAGTGCCTCTTCTGACCTGCAAGTTAGCAAACAATAAATCTTAATTTCACTTAAATGCTAGAAATTTGCAATGAATGGGGCCATATTAGTCAGTTGTGAATTGGTTCTGACTCCTGCCTCTGCTTTGGCTGGAGATGCAGCTGCAGAATACATAAATTAGTTTTTTATTTGTTTGTGCCAGTACAATCAGTTGTAGTTGTTTCTTAAGAGCATTAGTGGGCTTACTGGCATTCATCCTATTAGCATCTCTGATGCAGGTGCCATCTGGAAAGTTTTATTTTAAAAGACTTTTAGTATTGTACTTAGGTTAATAAGAAAGCATTATTTTTAAATATCGTGGCAGTTTTCCGGAGTGCAGCTCAGTCTCATGACATCTGCTCAGTGGATACTTGTTACCTTTGGGTTTATTGAAAGAAACCCTCTGAATAACCTTTTTGTTAGCAATCTGCTTTATAGGCCCCTGCAATGGAATAGTGCTGGAGTGCAAATGGAGTTGCTAGCAGAGGGGATTTTCTATGCTGCAACAAGCTCTTTGGTATTCCAGCACTTATGTATCATAACATTCAATAAAATCACAGACCTCCTCCCCACTTCCCTCTTTGAGAGATTCTGCCATCTTTATTCAAAAGCTGGAGCTCAGTTGACAGCCCAGCCCAGCGGATGCCATGCGGATCCCCCTCTGGAAATGGGGGAAGATTTCACCACAGTGGCACAGGCAAATCTATCACGTACAGTTTTAAACACGGCAATGAGGCCAATCTGAAGTGTCTGCTCCTACTCTTTGGGAGCATTGACAAATTACACCAAATGAGCAATGGCTCATTTGCAATAAATGAAAATAATCACCCACTCCATTTCCAAATTTCACCCATACCAGTATTTAGCCTTCAATGGGAAAATGATTCAATGGAAATCCTGATGGTGAACAAAAGGGTTTCATTTATACTGAGCAAAGTGGGTACCACTGCCAGAAAAAAACCTCACACCCTTCATGAAATTCACCTTTTTTAGTAGCTGACAAAGTATGGCTGACAACCCAAACTAGCTATTCAGCAACACCCATTGATGAAACCAGAGCAGAAACTTTTTTTTTACAAAAGCATCAGCTGAAGCTTGGGCTCCTGTTTGGAGACATCATTCTCAGTATATGAAGCCAAATTTTGCAGAGTAAAGAACAAGAAAGTGGCAGCCATAAACTAAAGTGAAGGAATTGAAATTGTTTTTTCCAATGAAACAGTGGTGTAAGAACTAAGTGTCACTCTTCAGAGTGACTTAATCAGAGCCAAAACTTCTGACTGGGTTGATTCTGGTGTAGCTCCACAAAAATCAAAGCAGCAAAAATGCAGAGGCTGAGCTGATTCACAATCTTTAAGTGTTTTTTACAACTCAGTGCAATTTCTATTCTGGCATAAGGCCTGAATCTTTTTAAATATGGTTGAGTAAAAATTAAAGAAATAATATTCTCAGAAGCTTTTTCAGGTCTTCTGTAAGCACTAGGAAAATGTAGTCATTCTAACTTAATGAAATGGAAACTCTAGATTTGTGAGTGTTCCTAGCATACAGACCAGAAATCAGACACAACCTTAGGAGGCTCCTAAAGGTGCACCATCTATACTAAAATATCAAATACTACAGGAGTCGCCAAAATTTTGGACAGAGCACCAAAATAACCAGGTTCTGCTTCAGCTTCAGTCAAGGAATGTCATAAAAAACTGTGTTGGGGAGTGGCAGTGGATTTAAGTTCATTTCTAAAGAAGGCAAAGTTGAGTTAATCTTGGAAGAAAGAATGTCACCAGTCACCAGTGTGATGCTGTCATTCTTTTATAAAATTTTTCTCCGGGTGTCATACCTGAATTTATGAATAGTTTACAAGATAAAAGTTTTTGGACAAAGTCTAGAAGAAAGAGTTGAGACCAGTTTTGTGGTTTAGAGGATAGCTGCTAAAAATATGGATTTCAAAGTGAGGTAGCAAACAAGTGATATAAGAAATATTCCAGGAGATATTTTAGAAGTCTTGGGAACATTAGTTCTGGATGCAAAGCCAAAATGCTGTCTCTAGCCAGTGGGCAAGAGCACTCAGAAAAGACCAAGAATAATGAAAAAAGCAGATGGAATATGCAAATCAGTTCAAACCAAGATGAACATTTTAAATAGAGATCATTTTAAATAGAGAGAAATGCCTTTGGTAGCAAGGTCATATCAGTCAATTTTGTACTGCCTAGTAAGGAAAACTTTCTCCATTTGGACAAATATATTTCCTCCCATCTTTTTCCACATTGTGTCAGGATCCCTACAGATGTAGAGATCTGTGTCTCCAAGTGCTACTCAGCCAAGCAACAGCAGTGTCGTCAGGTGCAGTGACTCAAGGTCTGTGCAGAGTATCTGGCTGCAGGGCTGGGAGATCAGGTCCAGGCAGTCCAGGAGCTGGATCAGAGGCTGATGACCATCTGTACTAAGTCTGTCAGCCAAAACTGTCTTGGCCAGTACAGAGCTGGAGAATGATCATGTCTTTGTCTCTTTTTGATCTTTCAGATTACCCTGAGGTACCAGAGGAGCTACTGGAAAGGCACAATACAGGGCTCAGAAGGAGAAAAACAATCCGATAAAAATCCTGGACCTGAGCCTCCTTGGAGCAGAAGATCTTATTCTTGGAAGCAAGCAAATCTGTTCTGGAGTCCTCCCACTGTTGCTTCTGTTGCCTTCACTATTGCCTGACTGGTGACATTCTTTCTTCCCACTGTTGACTCAAGTTGCTTACTACTTATGGATTGTCTCTTCAGGAGGATTCTGCATTTTTTTTCAGGCTCTTGAAGATGAGGGACCATTTGGATTCTCCCAGTAGATGTCATCCATGTCTGATTGTGAAGTCTTCACAGATATGGTCTCTCATAATATAAATCAGTCACGACTCTGTGAAGTGTTATCCTGCTGAGTTTGAGATCAGAATGCTCTCAGGCCATTTCTCTATCTCCCACCTCCAGGAAATTTGTATCTAATTTCATAACATAGTTCCTGGGCCAAAGTTCTCTGACTACAAAGGTCGTAAAAAAATTAGTGGCAAAATGTTAGTGATGCAGCTGTGATTAAAGTCCTTATCAAGGAAAAGCTTTCCCATGTACTTTTATGTTCAAGCCACCAAACCAGTTCTGCAACAACATGTGGCACCGAGAGTTTCCTGTCTATCAGATGTCTTATCTGAGAAAAGACTGACTTGACTCAGAGCTAATGAGGCTGCAGACTAAGTCCATAAGGCAAATTCACATATATTAGGCTGGCATGAGATCTAATAATAGGGTGTTGGAATAATTTTGATACCCACAGGAATAGAAGCACTTGTAATAAAGGAAATCTGCCAACAAGGAACTAAGATTTTACTGATCTGGAGTTAGTCATTAGCCCCATAGGCTGAGAAAGAATTAGCAACAGCTAATAAGATGCAGAGAGATGTGCCTATTTATGTGATCTGAATGCCACGCATTCTTAGATGGATACTCGCCACTGCTGGGAATTTTATAAAGATATTTTTGTTTATGAGGGGGAAAAACAGCAGGGGTTTTTGCATACAGTTGTTTGACTTGCCTCCAATCTACGCTGCTCTTCCCTTTTTTCTTGTCTCTCAGTCAAGAATTGACAAATCTGGCACCCGGTACAAACAGCAGATGGGACAGTCTCCAGTTTTTGTTTCAATGCCACCAATAGTCATCAAAGGTGAGGAAACTAAGCAAGAGCCACAAACATCTACCCTTTCTTTATTCCTTACTAACTACACAGAGACACACACAGCCCAGGGCTGCTGCTGTTTTGCAAAATCCACATTTGAGTACAGACACAGTGAGTGAGATCCACTCTTCTACAGACCTGAAAAGCAGCAGCATGCATACAGCTGCTCCTCAGGCTTCCTGGGGGAGGAGAGGTGAGAGGAGAGGTGAGAGGGACAAGTTCTGACCTGCTCCAGGAACAGGGGCTGGATGCAGTTCAGAGGGACACTGACAAGGCAAGGTGGAAAGAGGGAAGGAACAAATGGATGCATTTCCAAATGCAGAGCAGCTTCTGCCAAAAGCAAATCCATTAGCAAGATCCTTTGAAGAAAATACGTAGGTAGGAACCATTAACCACTCCTGTGAGATAAAGAATTGGCATTGAATATTTACTCTACATAAAAATGTGCTCCTATATCCCTGACATGGTAAAGCAAACCTAGGACTCCAGCTCACTTATTATCCCCCAGTGTTATTCCCTCTTTTCTTATGCTCACCCAGCAGTGGGGAAAAAAAAAAAAAGAAAAAAGAAAAACCAACCCAAACCACTCTATTAATGGGAAACATCTTTACTCCAGTGGAATCAAGAGATGTGCATTGTTCCTGAACTTATCTCCGAGGGATTGAAGAATGTAGGTAATTTCCAGCTGTCCAACATCCATCTAAGTTTCTTTCAGTCTGGGTGTCACAGTGGTGACACCACTCTGATCTTTACCCTGGCACCACTTCTGAGCAGTTCTCTGTGTATTAACAGTAGTTTCTGATACAGGAGCAAATACTAATGATCTCACCTAGAGTATGCCAGTACCACCTAACTCTACCAGAAATATATCCATAGTTACAGGCTCTGACTGCAGATCCCAGCAATCCTTCTGAGTGATTTTGAGTGCCATCCTGAGTTCCCACCGTATCTTCAGACTACAAGTCTGTAGGCACATGTCTGGGCATGGCTGGAGCATGTCCTCCAAAGGATGCTGGGATTCAAATATCAGGTAGGCACTCAGACTGTCCACAAGATGGCTATGAAGAGAGTAGGTGGATAGGGTGCAGCATGGGCCATATTTATGGAACCACATATATCTATTTTTTACAGTCCTAAGTCCAAAGGAAGACCCATCAGCGTTCATCTCAAAGTGTTTAGTTAGCACTGAGTCTCAGTTTAGTTTAGCTCTTCATCTGCAAATCTGCACACCACATAAAACACCTTTTTTCCTTTGCAGCCTTTTTCCCCTAGGCTGACCTCAAGATGTGTAGATAGGGGAAACGGTGGCAGAGGAACAACGCTGCGCTTATCCGCTTCCTGCTGCTGACAGGCCTGCACGGGTTTACCTAAGGCTTGACCCCTATCTCTCCCGCACAGCTGCCCCAGCAGATGCTGTGCCCATCGTGGAGATGTGCTACTCATCAAGATAAAAGGAATAAGAATCTATCTCAAAGCACTTAGGTATGATTAAATAAAGGAGGCCATTTCCTGTGCTGCTAATCTGGTGCCTTTCAAAATCACTAACTTCACTTTTTTTTTAAAGTTACCATCTTTTAATTCTCCTGGGTCTCCTCTATAGTTCTCCTCCTCCTTCCTGGGAAGGGGTGATCCACTTCATGATACGAGAGTGGCTCACAGGGCTGATTAAACTGAACTCTGTGCAACACAAACAGCAATTTTTCATGTACAAAATGAAAGAATTGTACTGCTCTCTCTTTTGAGTTTCGCCTGGGTCAGGATACCCAATTAACCTGCAGGCTCTTGTAGTGGCAGCTACCTGCTCTTCACTTTGAAATCAAGTCACTCTCCTGTTTTGGGAGCTCTGCTGCTCTGGAAGTCTTCCTGTCCTTTAATATGACAGAACAAAGCTGAAGTATCTACTGTGAAAAAGTGAAAAAAACAGACTCATTCAATATGGCCTCTTACTTTTTGTTTGAGTATTGCAGTCTAAAGTTCAATAACATCTTAACTGTTTGGCCACTAAGAGACAAAGTATTTTAGGACTCTAATATCTGATGAGTATGTACAAAGTCAAGTAAACCTCTAGGTTGTATCTTCCCACAAACAAGAAATCTCCATACATGTCTAGGGGGTTTTTCTGTGTGTGTCATTCACAGAAACTCAATCAGATTACAGACCTTGCTGGGCTTTTTTCATCAAATACCAGATGCTACATACAATTTCCCATGGAAAGCTCTAATGTTTCGTAATCCTTTTTTCTTTTTTAATAAAACACCTCAGAATTTGCATATTTATCAACATGCGAGTATGCGAGAGTGAAGCAGTGATTGTGACTAAGCTGACTGTCATCTGCAATAGCCATACCAAATGTGAGGAAGGACTGCATAGGCAGTGAAGCCCAATCTGTTCTAGGCATAATACAACCCCAAAGTTACAACCACGGGGCTTGACACTTGAAGTGCAACAGATGTCTGATTGCAGTGAAGGCATCCCTTGCCTTTGCTTTGGAGTGCTGATCTGTGCATGTGTCTGCTGAGCAAAGACATAGGCAAAAAAAGGGTTGACTGTATCTGACAAAGTGTCAGATGCAGGGAGCATGTGCTGCATAGAGCACAGTCCATATCTCCATCTCAACCTAGATGGGAATGTGACTGCCATAATTGTTCTGAGCTCATCTTTTCTGTGCCCTATTTAGGGTCACCATTAGTATATGGGTAGTTAAAATCTACAGAAACCATATGCAACTGATATTTCTCTGCTGCAAAGTTTAGCACAGAACAAAGTTATTTACACACTGAGCCTGACTTTCCCTTATTTTATGCCATGAACGGCCTTCTACATTTGTGCAAAAGAGTGATAAACTACCACCAAGTCAACATGGTAATAAAAGGTGTAAGTAAATGGAGACTGAGATTGCTGGCTCACAGGGATCTATGTCTTTCAACATGATTTTCTTCTCTATAAATACAGACTTTTAGCCAGAGCTAATTAATGATTTGAAGCTGGAAATTTGGGAAACAAAGGAACAGCTCAACCAGTGTTCTTTTCTCTTCCTCAGTCAGACTCTACTCAGTGTGATTTCAAAATACATTCAGTGCTTTGGACTGGACATTTTTGCCCCAATTTTTAAATTTGCACAGATTGTAAGGCTATGCTATATCTTGAAATGCACTTTTATGTGTGAGAATGTCCTGCACTGGCTTCATGGAGGCTGATTGCTAAATCTCCCAGGAACCTTAGCTTTTCTGCAGCCCAGAGCTTCTCATCATTAGAATTCCCCAGGTTTCCACCTCCTTCCTCGACAGCCATCTGTCCTGCCCACACTCCAGCTGCAGTCAGACATCCCTCACCACTTACACCTGATCTTTTGACTCTACGCACCTGAAACAATTCTCTTTCAATCTATCAAGCAATATACATTTCGACAATCAGGGAAGCTCTTCCAAAAGCTATGAACAAATTGCCCAGTTTAAAATCAGCACTCCCTTCCCATGATATTCCAGGTAGTGTTAAAACAGAGGGGGAGATTTATTTGAGGAAAAAATTCCAGTGCATTTCAATTCCACAGTGCATCCTGATGGAATAGTGTTTGTAAAAGTTTATACTTCTCTGACAGTTGTTCTTTTGATGCTTGATGCTTGCAGTTGCGATATTCTCATGGAATCATAGAATAATTGAGGTTGGAAAAGAATTTCAAGATCATAAATTCTAACCTTGGTCCGAACAGCACCACATCAACTAAACTAAAGCACTGAGTGCCATGTCCAGTCATTTCTTGAACACTTCCAGGGATTCCAGAACTTCCCTGGGAAGTTTGTTCCAACAACTTAACCACTGTTTTGGTGGGCAAAGTTATTAGCAGATCAGAGTTTAACATGAAAAGGAAGGTGGTATGTACACAGAAGGGAATTGCAGAAAGGGAGGCCAGCATGAGGAGCGTTCATGTGGAGTGTTACAGATTGTATAGTGGTGGGATGTGGAAGAAGAAGCTGGTATGCTTTGAGCATACCTTATCTCAAAGCCTAAAGACCTTATAACATGTCTTTTTCCCACCCCCGCCCTGTTTCCACCTTTATTTTCCATATTAAAATGCATGCTAGATTATTTTCAGTATTTTGCCCACAAAACATTTGAGGAAAAAACCCACCAAACCTCTTTTTTTTTATGCAATCCTCTTTAAACCCCTTCAAACAGCAGTCTCTGGTTAGTTTATAGCTCAGTTAGGCTAGAACTAACTGTTCTATATCAACAAGAAATCTGTTACAGGACAGATGCCAGCATGATTACAAGAGATGAGTAAATCTCAAAAGGCCTAAGATCTGGTTGGGTTTCCATGAAGCCAAACCTCTGGGGATCATCTCTTCCTGTTGGAGAATCTGGTTTTGGAAACAACAAGAACAGGGAGTATTGTTTTTAATGCTATTTTCTGCTGCTGGTTTTAGGCCAAATTTGAGAGTGCAGAGGTGTTCAATTACTTTAATGAACAAATAAAGCAGTTTTTCAGCCTGGAGATAGATTTGCTTGTGGTTTGTTTTCCATACTCAATTTTAATTTTATCATTGAATAAGGTGGCCTACCTCTACGAGTCTGTTGCATCATAGACATATCAGAGCATGCCAAATTGAGAAAATCTGACTGCTTATATTAGTTTGGTCACTGCCCCAGCAGCCACAGAATCACACTTTCTATGAATAATTTTTTTTTTGCTCTCTCTTAATATTTTTTTGCTTTTTTCACTAAAGGGCAGTGTCTGTTCTTAATTCCTGTTAAACTGCCATCAACTTCCACGGAGCAATTCCAGATTTACATTGGTTGTCATTGTATTGTTACAGCACCAAGTTCTTAGCAATAACTTAATATTAGTTTTGCTGATGTTACTCCTCATTTTTTTCCAGTCAAGTAAAATAAATCATAAAGGAGATTTCTTTACTGGTCAGCCTGGAGAGCCTGCATCTGCCTCTCAGATCTTTCCTCTCTCCACCTTTCTTGTGCCCAGTCTTCCCTCATCAGTCCCTCTCACACACATTGTTATGTAGTAACGGGGTCAGTAGGAAACATAGAGTTCAGCACTATAGAAGTGGAAACAGAAAGCAGCCATGGGCAATTAACCAGGGCTGTGACTGCTTATGTTTGGTTCCTGCTTCCATTTCTGTTTCCATGGAAATGGACATCAGATCATTGGAAATAAAGTAAATTTTCTACTTCTCCTCACCTTCATATCAGCTGAGCTACACAATCCAAATAATTCTAAACTTATCTAATTAAATGTGAATTTAGAATTTTTTTAATTTCATTGAAATAAAGTGACAAAAGCAGCATTGTTTTTGAAATACTCAATGCTGTTGGCTGTCCTTTGGGAAAGGAGTAGGTAAGTTTGCCCACCCCTTTTTGCTTTGTAAGGTATGGAAACATACAAGCATCCATCTTGCCCCTTGCTCTGTGCTCCTGCCTGCCCATTAATATTGTTGTGCTGAACAGTACTCATCACTTGCCCATTAGGGGTCATTTAAGCATAAATGACCCCCCTTACAGAGACTGTGTGGGTTAAAGACCTCTTCTTTGTCTGGCTGCTAAAGCTTTGAGGTTCATTTGTATTGCAGAGCAGCTGCATAAAAAAGGTTCAAGCCCACCTTTAAAGGTCATATGGTCTCAGAGGAGGAGCTTTGACCTAGAAGGGTTTCCCAGGTGAAAAGCTTGGGGTTTGGGAACAAAGAAAAAACGTGAGTTTTAAGCTTTCCAATTCCTGTGAATGACTCAGAAAGATAAGACCTGTGTCTTTTGTAAATAAACATACTGGAGACTGAGTGCTTCATTTCTCCTCTAGAGGTGAAGATAATCTGCAAATTTGCCACACCTGTAAAGGAATAACAATAATTTTCAGTTTGGCTTCTGACAGGACAGATCACACAAAATCTCAAGTGCCTGCTTCAGCAGAAATGTCCCATGTCACAAGTCCATATTCTTCCAGAAGTATCAATTGCTTTTCCTGGTCAGACAATGAAGGCATACTTGTACCTTCATACTTTTCATACTTCATACATGCTTCATACTTTTTTTCTCTAAGAAGCTCTCTAATTCTTTTAAACCCAATGAACTAATGAAAACTTCCTGACACAAGAGCACAAAATAACAACTCTCCTTGAATTGGCATCACACTTTGCAATTTGCAGTGATTGAAAGTATAAATATCATTACTGTATTAATGCGAACTCAATGCCAATAAATGAGGTGCATTTTATGGCAGGAAGAGGGGAAAGCTGGCTTTCCCAGCATCTACCAAAGTGTTAATTTCTGAAGTCCAGTAACAAGAACAGTAAGAAAACAAGCAATCAAAGTGGATCTATATAGGATGGTAGATTTAAACTGTTTAATTACTGTAGCTGTAGCTGGTTATTGCTAATGCATGGATCACAAAAGCGTCACTCCTGCAGAAATCAGTCATGCGAGGGAGATCAGGAATTACAGATACTTCACCAATGTGAGGGATTTGGTCTGGTCCTTTAAAGTGATTTCCTCCAGTGACAAAAGCCTCATGCCTGATACAAATGCAGAATATGTGGCAAATTTACTTTAAAGGAAAGCAGCCTATAACCTAATCATAGTCAGTCCTAAAATATATTTTTTAAATGGCTCTTATCAAACTGTTCAGTCATGTAGATTTTTTTAAATTTAAATCCACTGGCAGATGGATAAAGTATAGAAGCAGCTTTATAGAAGCAGTATAGATGCTAGCATGTCTTAGGGAAGTGAAGAAAGCCAGATAAAGGGTACCTAAATGTGGTCAAGGGTATAAGGTTCGATTTTTCCTCTCTAACCAGAAGGCAAGCTTCAAACTCTTTTTCTGCTATAATCCCAATCATTATGGTTGCCATCATGAACATGAACACAATCTCCTAGACTGAGCTATCTGTATGAGTTTCTTGCCCCCAAAGGCATTGCACATCCATTTAAAACATAAAACAAACACACAGGCCATTAAAACTGGTATGATCACCCACAAAACAACATGGATTGGGATCTAACTTCACACCACTAGACTCACTCATAAAGCACTGGAAAATTAGAGCATTAAAGAATGTACGGAGAAGCCTATTAAGTATTACTTTGGTTTTAACAGAAAGGCAGGGAGCAAGGTGCAAAATATTTAAGGGGCAGATTAAAAGAAAATAATAGCTAGAATTGTGGGTTGCAGTCTAGTTTACAGGATTTCACTGACAGGACTTCCTATGAGTGATGTAATACATGCTGATGAATAAATAGGTACAGGCCATATTTATTCAACAACTCTCATAAAGTTATGCAAGACAAATCACATTTTTCAGACAAAACTGCATCTATACTTTAGCTTTTTCTTCAATAGTTTAAAGAAATGATAATACCATCAATCGCTGTTGCGATCAAGCCCCTAGTTTTAGATTTTTTCTAATTGTCATTTTGTAGATTAGATCCCCTGAGACCCTTCTGCTATTGGTATTGTTCATATCTTAGGAGACTTTTTCTCAAGTAATAAGAAAGATTTAAAGTAGATGTCTCTTAAAGGATAATAAATACCTGGAGAAGAATGAGGAAATACATTAAATCTGAATCACTGTTGTGTCACACCAATTTTCTCCTTTTGCTCCCGAGATTCCACTGAAATCAATGAAGTTACAGTTACTTAAAGCTGTAGGACTACATGAGTGAATCAGGTACATCACACTGCAATAAATGACTAGAACTTGCTGGCAGACTTGCTTGGAATCAAATATGTCCCCTTAAATTTCACTCTATTTTCACAATCTTGTAGAAGCAAAGCAAAACAAGAAGTTCACTGTGCAGTCAAAACAAAATCTTTTTTCTCTGGTCTAAGTATTTAGCCAATACAGTATCACAGAAACATTGATTTCTGTTCCCAGCCTAAGAATCCTCCTGATAGTTTCATACAGAACCAAAGACCCAGCACAATCTCTTCTTTTATGGCTAAGAAAATGCTAAGAGAATCGTTATCCCTGGGAAAGATTTCTCTGATGGACGAGGAAGGACTGTTCATTAGTGTCATGAATGATGCTGCCTCTTTTTTATGCAACTTGCATTCACTGATGCTGGCACTGTCAGAGCCTCCAACTGTGTGCACAATTCAGTTCATCGAACAAGGCAGCATCCTTTCCAGATACACTCAACGTGCGGTATTATGGTTGGGAAATTCATTCCACAGAGGAGAAACATGAATTATTTCAATTCTTAGGGGGGGAAAAAAAGAAAGAAAAAAAAAAGGCACAGCCTGTGCCTTCTTTTTCCATGCTATTAGAGAGATTATCAGGAAAAAATAAACACAGCAGTTGCTCAAGGTCCCACACAAACAAAAACAAGGACTGCAGGCCACTCCATACACAGTGCTGAGCCAATGCTCTTGTTTATTTCTAAGATGTAAAATAACACATTTTTAATTATTATTTTGTAATAATTATTCTGAGCTGGCAGAGCAATTTTGCAAAATTTTGAGCATGAAAATCAGCCCCAAATGTTTTAAGTATGCTCTGTTTTCAGCTCCTCCAGTTCAGCCATTTCCTTTTGGTGTATTTAGTGTGGCAGTGACACGTCAATTTGTCTGCAGGGAATGGCTGCCTATCATTGATGCTGAACGTAGGTAGAGGCCAGTCCCACGCTCCTGAGTCACCTGCAGAGCTCAAGGTGCATGAACAAATTACATCTGGTTCCTAAGCATCAAGGACCAGATCCAAAAATCGGAGCTACAACACGAGTCTCTGTATGTGCCTTGGTGGCTGCCATACGAGAGAGCCTGGAGCTGACGGCAGGGAAGCAGATACATCTACTCTGAGAAGCAGAGAGCCCTGCAGAGATAATAGCTCACATCCCAGAAGCTGGGTAGGTGCTTTACATCAGTAATGCTGACACAGGGCAAAAAGCCCAGTTTTCTCCTTAGGGATGAGACAGTACCCTCCTAGCATGGTGCCTGGTTCCCATTTGGCCACGAATCTGCTGTTCAGGACAGGCAGGGCTTGGGGGCAGGCTGGTTTCTGTGCCCTCTTCACCTTCACCTCCTTCAGAAGACAGGGAAAATGTGCAGTTGGGGCATAGAATTTTTGAGATAGCAGCATTTGGCCCTGATTCACAGAGCTCCATGCCTTCACTTTAAAAGTGTTGGACTGAACAAGGAGCCATCATAGCTTAACTCCAGGAAAACGCAGAGGATGTGGGATACGAGTACAGCTGAAGTCCCTCTCCTCTCCAGAGCTTAGTTATTTTATTCCATGTATTTTCTCATTTTGGATGCCCCTTTCAGAAAAATGTCTCCTTACTGCAGAACTGAGCAGTGCCATAGAGGGTGTTCAGAAAAAAAACCATGTCACTGAAATCCTCCATTCTTTTGCAACAATTGAATAGTCCCACCCAATAGTCCCAAATGCTTTGTCCTCTCTTCTGCCCGATGAGATTTGCTTCTCTGTATGCAGAACTCTCAGTCCCTCTGTTGGTAAGGCATTCAAGGTAGAAAAACCATCCTTATCTCCTTTACAAAGCATTCATGCTTCATAGGAAATATATACATGTATCTTTATTTGTTAGCTAAAGTAGACAAAATATGAGAAGAAAGAAAAAACCTTTGGCCTAATGGCCAAAGAAGGATCAGATTTGGCATAGCACAGCAGGCAGATACGAAGTGTCCTTGCGAGACTGAACTCTGCAACAAGATAAGTGGATGAACACACTGTTCATCATTTCCAATCCAACTTAAATGTCAGATAAGTACCTGCACAGCCTGGTCAAGGCAGAAGCACTGGTCAGGCATGCTCCAAAACGGCATTAGATGCCTTAGGAACTCTAATGGCAAGTCTGAAGGACTTGCATGGTCTAAGTACCTCTAAGGCCATAGATCTGAATATGACATCAGGATCTGAACATGACTTTCAGGGAGCTGAACACTCCGGTCCCTAATTTCGTTCCAGGTAGTTTAATCATGTCTAATTTTCCTCCTTTGTCTGGCACAAGATGATGCTGCACCTGGGATGCAATTTATAGGGAGGCACATTCCCCAGCCTTTTCTCACAGGGAGTGAAAAGAGGAGGAATCTCTCATAAATCACTTGAGAACCACCTGATAAGGATTTCTTTGGGTCCTTTGAGACAGCTTTAAAAAACAAACAAACAAACAATCCAATGAAAATGTATGGGACCAATAGAGTAGACTGGAATGTGGAGCATTAATTTTTCCATTATCAGCCATCAAGTTATAGGGAAGGAAGGGAATAAATTATATGCCTGAAACACTGGTATGGTAACTTTTCCAAGCTAGATAAAAATTCAATTATTTATTACTTCAGGAAATACTCTAACATCAAGCAGTGACCCCTGGCTGGTGTCAATGCTTCCCCAAAAGGATTGCCATTCAGAAGGCTTTATGATTACCACATAAAGTTTAATCAGTGCATTAAAAATAAATTAAAGATTTGCTAATTGTAATGTAATTAGCTTAATATAATTACATTGCTCAGTGACTGAGAATTTTATTGTTATTGTGAGATCTTTTCTCATCTGGGGGGCCTGAAGTTAAGTGGCACGGTATTGACAACCGTTTCTTCCCTTAATATTCAGTTTCAGGAATGGGCTGAATTTTTTACCTGAATCTTGCAATTTATCACAATCAGTATCATCACAAATTACAGAAAGCATCCAGTTACATGATAACTTCTAAATGAAGTGTCTGTAACCAGGGCAGTAGCAGCCTCGGCTGTTAATTTGTCATATTTCATAGCCAGCCTGACACCCTGTCCAATTTGCTTGTAAGCTTTATCACAAAGACAGCTATGAGAGCTGCCTCTGACTCTGAGCAGGATCGGGGAGATGGACAGAAATTCAGCAGCAGCAGCAGCAGCAGCTTTGCTCTTCAGGTTCCCTGTTTTTGCATACAATCCAGATGCAAAATAAACACCGCCGTGTCCTGATGATGTTGGTTTTCTCTATTAAAATATCGCCCTTCTTTTCTCTGCTCCTCCTTTCCTCATTAAGACAACCAAATTTTTTCTTTAATACTCCTTGGTGACCATAATTTGATGCTTACCATAATTTATTAGGAGTTAGAGGAGTTATAAGAAATAAGAGGGATAACAGCACTCAGGGATCATCATTACCTATCTTAAGCAGGCTCTCAATTCCAATCTAAAGCATGTCCTCCTCTCAAAATGACCTGCAAGTTTTTCCTTTTGGGCAGAACTTGTGCAGCACTGTAAAAATGGCCATGAATATCCCTTCAGGATATTGGTCTCTCTTCTCTGTTATCTTCCAGATGCTCTGAGGCCCTCAATCAATTTGCATTGATTAAGCAACATCATTCAATACGTATTATCAATCTGATCTGAAGGGAATTGTGTAAAGAGCAGATCTGACGTGCCAAACACAACACAAGATGCTACGAAACACAAAAATGGTTTCTAATAGACCAACAGGTGTTAAAAGATGCCTGGACTTACAAATTGCAAGAAATCACATTTTCATTTGTCTAACACTTTAAAGTCAGGTTGGCCAACTTGGAGTGCAGAGCAAATGCTAGCTTGGATGGATTTTGTTGATAGTATTGGATCCAGGAATAATTTTTAAGATCCTGGTCTGAGTGCCTGCAACACCAACCACTTCATACAGCATCAGGGTACAACCAATACCAGCCTGCCATCCTTGAGTTTTTCTGCATAAGGAAAAATAAACTGCTCCTTGATGCAGGAGATATTATTCTCCCTTCTACACTTGCTCCATTGGGTGAGCCCCAATACCTGCCCTTCTCATCCTGTTGCTGGCTGCCCAGCTGTGCTATTGGGCTGTGGACTCCACCAGAAAATCTAGCAGACAGGCTCTGCAGAGCTCACCTCTCCCTCCTTTAGGTGGTTTTGCATATCTGTCCCTTATTACACCAGCAACCAAGAGAGAATGAGTAGGAAATTAGCAGAGAGCATTCCAGTCTTTACAGCTGAGCCTCCAGAGGGGCTATAAAACCTCTCATGCTCTCCAGGAGTCAAGGATAAACAGAGAGCTTGTGGTGCCTGCAGTTAAAAGGAGGAATTTGAGAATGGGGACTGCCCAAGGACACAGAGGCTAAAAGGAGGCAGAATAACAATAGGACAGAGAAGAATCAAATAAAGTAGGAATCAGTCAAGAAAAGCCACAACTGTAGAAATGGCAGAAAGATAAAAATTTAGAGAAATTTTCAAGTTTGAAGGAGCTTATTTGAATCAAGTGACCATATGTCAGCCTCCTGAGGTTTTGCCTTTCATGTTGAACTGCAAGCCCACTGATTCTGTAGGATGCAGTCTTCAGCACACGGCTACCACTGTGAGTGAGTCATTTGGTACAGTTCCTGTGGCAAGAATCCCAAATGTGTCAGGCCTGGACTAAAAAGCAAGATGGAGAATGAATACACCTGAAGGCACATTTGGCACTTTAATTCTGAGCAGATATCACTTCTAATTATAGCCAGCCTTATGCCAGCTTACTACCGTTCAAGCGCTTGTGGGTTCGCACATCGAGTGCCAGATTTAATCCATTCAAGGTAAAGCACAAGAGAACCAATTGCATTTTGCATACCTTCTACCTGAATGATTTGCTTTGTTGTTCCCAGTTTGCAGTTTGACTCGAAGATTTGCACCCCTCTGGTTAGTTCTGGTTAGCTTCTCTGCAGCCACAGGGGCATATTTTTCAGCTGAATGAAGCCCAGCTGGCAGGCTCAATTTGCCCCACCAATGAGTCATATCTTTCTCTAATTTCACCTGCATGAGAGAATTGCAGCTTCCTCTCCTAATTCCTGGAGTTCAAAATTTTTCGTACAAAAAGAAGGTTCAAGCCTACCCCAGCACATGGATTCGTAACCCTGCTTGCCTGGAGGACAGCGGCAAAGCTGAAGAGACACCCACTAGAGAATGTTACTTAAATAGTAAGTAAGTTTAGTTAGGGGAAGCCTTTCCCAGTCTGATCCTGTATCAGACTTTGATATTATATGGTGCCTAGTGCTTCACCAAGACCAATGCTCAGCACCCCACAAGGACATGTTGTTTTCCAGCATGATTTAGGGCTTGGAGCAGAGGGAAGGTTTAATACAATCATGCATCAGTTTCCTTTCCAAACAGCACTGTGAAACACAAAACAGAAGGAGGATTGCCTCTTCACCCCATAAATCCACTTAAGCTTGGATTATGAGGCATATTCACCCAATTTTTGCTAGGAGCTTAAGGCAGCACCATGCTTCTCTTGCTCTGAGGGATGATGGGAAGCTGGGGCAGGATTCAGGAAGCTCCAAACTTCCAGAAGTGTAATGGCCACATCCTTCAATGTGCGGGGCTCAAACAGCATAAGTGTGAGACCAGTCACACTCTAGGTCTATGTATGGAAATGGTTGAAGTGCACAAAGAGCAGGGAGAAGGGTTTGCTTTAATAACTAGTAGCTTTCAGAGCATGTGTTTTTTAGCAGTTCTGCCACATTGAGTTGACAAAGAAATAAAAGGGAACACTTCCCCACACACAAATCTATATTGATCCAAATATGGATCTTGTTTCAGTTTAGAGAACAACTAGCACTGATGCTGTCAAACAGACCCATCTGGAATTATTTCAGAAGCTCCGTTTTCCACCCTTATTCACAGAGAGAAATGGTGAAAAGAGAGAAAAGAAAGAAAAGAGAAGGTGAGAAAATAGAAAGAGGGAAATAAAAAGAAAAGGAAAAGGGAAAGGGAAATAAAAGGAAAAAGAAATAAAGCATGGCCAGTGGCAGGCTGTGTGAAACCTCTGCACACATCACCTGCTCCGAGCACTGTCCTTCCCTTACTCATCCCTAATGAGCCAGTTCAGTTGTGCAAGGTAGTTCCTAATTACCTCCCTCCCGATTTCTCTCTTTCCCCCCTGAGAATGGCCTTTCCAAGAACTTACTTCACATGCACACACCTGGTACTGTGAGATAGGGAGCCTCACCATGGATACCAGCCCCCCATTCCCAGCCCGACCCACACTCCTGGGATTCGAGCAACTATCTCCAGGATGCTGTAAACTCCAGATGTGCCTTACCTACTGCCTGGAGACACTGCGTGCAAACGCTGCTCACAACTATTATTCTGCACTCACAGAGACACACACACACAAGAACTGGCTATGCAGATCAAGCTTTGAGAAATGAAATAAAGCAAAATGGTAATCTTAATCTTCCCTTTAATATCCTACCCTGCGCCAGATAAGAGCAGCTGTGCTCACACAATGTGTCCAACTGGACATGATAAATAGCCTGGGAAAAAAGAAAAATACACACAGACACACAAATATATATGTGCATACACACATGCTCCGAGGAATTTAAAATATGTTTGTTCACAGAAATGGTGGCCTCCAGCTCACAGCTTCCTCGATCAAGAAAAGGATTTATTAGAAATGAAAATGGCCTGCCAGGGTTGGAATCATACACAAAATCCTAGAGTAAATATCTGCATGTGTAGCCTGAAGGGTTAACCTTGCCAATGCACAAATACTGACTGGCTCTCCTCCTGTTACAGTGTAAATGCTGATTGCAAGGAAGAGATCATTCTAGGTCAGTATGTCCTTTACATTGTGAATAGCCTGACAGGGACCAATAAACTCCTCCGTCTATGGTGCCAATAATTTATTATATATTCCTGGGCATCACATGCAATTTTTTATTTATACATATATATAATAGGTTGGTTTGATTTTAAAGAGGTGAAGCAGGACAATCTGGGTCAAGAAACGTGCTTAAACCAGAGGATGCCAAAGGATCCACTGTCCTGGCCTTAACCTATGGTGCAGAATAACATCCTGGCTGCTGCTCCCTGCATTGCTACCAGGACTTTACACAGCAACTGGGCATCGCCAAGAGTAGACTGCGGGTCAGCACAGCTGACTTCTTACAGGGATCCAAAGGGTGCATGAATTCTTCATGAATTGACATGATTGTAAAACGAACAGATTTCAAGTTTCTTTCCCGAGCAGTCACGGCTCTGCAGCCTGCTGCCGAGGGAGCCATGCCCCAGAGCAGCCTGCCTCACTCCTGCCTCCACCGCGCAGCATTTCACACCGATGAGGTAATTCCACTGCAGATGAGGTAACCCTGCGAGTTGCCCACCAGCTAGAAGAGGTTACCATATGATTCCTCATGTAAACACGCAGCGCGGTCCCCCCGGACGAGAGCTGACAGCTGCGCTCCGCCGATGCCGAGCTGGTGGCCAGCAGCGGCCCCGGGGAGCCCGCGGCCTGCGGGGCCTTGGCGCCTCAGCGCCACACACCCGGCACAGACACCGGGCAGCGCTCGGCTTCTCGCCAGTCCCACACGGGAGCCTGCTCCTCCGGCACTCCTGCAGCCACCTTCGCCATTCAGCTGGCTCTTCGTCTTCCCACCCCGGGGTTTCTAAACGCATGTGCCTCCTCACGCCCTGGTGAGGCGGTGCATCTCTTCGGAACCGCTTCCTCCTGCGGCCGCAGGCGTTAGACCTGGAGGAAATCCCTCCTTCCCTTGCACAGGAGGTGCTGGGGAGAGCAGGGGTGAGAGTGCTGCAGGGCAGCGGCCTGGGGAGCTGCCCGGGCAATCCCCAGTGGTTTGGTGTGCAAGTGTTGCCATTCTGTGTGAGTGCACTTTGCACAGGTGCTGTTCCTAGAAAGTCCCCTAATTTGCAAGCAGCACGAAAAATTACTTTTGTGGTTAGGCAGTGTCGATGGCTGCAACCCTCTTCCACCTACAAGTGTTGATGTCAGGATCTGCAGGCCTCTGCTCACCCTGCCAGCAAAAAGCTAAAGCCAAAGCCCCCAAACCCAACACCTTGTCTTCAGAGTCTGGAATCACTGTCATTTACAGTCCTTTATTATCCAAGGAGCCCTACTAGCTCTTCTGTGCTAGGTATTCCCAGTGTTGATTCATACCTGGGTGCTGAGCAAAGCAGACTCACATGATAAATGCGTGAGGAGGAGGAGAAACTCACAAAGAAAAGATAGCAGAACACAGGTTTTTCAACTCCCTAAGCTCAGAGGTCATCTGCACCCTGCTCAGTGCCAGGAGTTCTCAAAGCCTCCTTGTGACTGACAGGGCAGCTAGGATCAAATCATACCACAGCTCCCAGTAACTACCTGTGTCTCCGTGGACTCTACTTAAACACAAAAATTGTGTTTCAGAAGTTTATTTTAACAAACATCCTCTCAGCAGTGGCAGTCACTGATCTGGAAATCTGTTCTGGGCAGACCTCAACCCAAACTGCATGTGACAAGTGACCCAGAAGGACCCTGAGGACTAACATGCCATTAGATGCAGGAAAACAGCTAGGATGAACATCTCCTGTTCCATTCCCAGGTTTTAAACCTCAGGTCCCCTGGTCTGTCCAGTCTGGGGGAGGTCTAACCAAGCACTCCTGGTAAGTAAAGCATGCTTGCACCAGGCACCCAAAGGAAGCTGTTTCCCTCCTCCCTGGGGATGTGAGGATCAAGGAGCTCCTGGCAAGAAGGAAAGGCTTTCCACCACCCTCTGGTGAGTTTATTTTGCCAAAAATGGAACTACTATGTGCAAGCCCTGGAGGAAGTCATGTCTCTCTTTCCCCCACCTCCCAGAGCAGCTGCTTACAAAAGGAGCAGGTCAAAACAAATTACTGTTATAACTGGGGTATATGAAGGGACACAAATCCATTACTGCTGGAGCTGAGCTCACCTAACTTTGCAATGGCTGAGGTCAGGAATCTTCCCTCTACTCTGAGCTCACAAGATGCCGGAGGGATAGACAGATCTCCTGAAGTCCACCCAAAAGGGATTCAAAAAAGCCAGGGGAGAAGTGGGACCATATCATATTCCCATCCCTCCCAGCCTGGAGAGTCAGCATGCTCTGCACCAGCAAACCTGCATCACAGCCCCAAGGAACAGTGCAGTGGGACATGTGTTGGACACCATAGCTAGATTTTTAAAAGATGTGGCTAACTTTATAAGCTGTAGCAGTTGCTGTCATGCATAATGAGATACAGTTAATAATTTCTTTGCTTCATGCTGTAGCTGGATCATCTGCTACAGATGATTTTCTCCTTTTGTAGGGAAAAGCAAGTGCATCAGGTTTTACATGTCCCTCTCTCAGACTGGGTGCTGGTCCCTGTTCAGTGAGCACCAAGCCTGGCAGTCACAACTTCCCTCTGCTTCAAAGGTGCCCGTGAACAGCAGATGGCAGGGGCCTAGGGCATGCCTGCCATGACAGATCCCAGCCCCTTGTCTGCATGCCACCCACACCTTTCAGATGTGCACTGGTTTAAAAGGCAACACATGGCCACATCAAGGTAGTCTGAGTGGCTTGAGTTCTCCCAGACCAGTGTGTGAGCACCTCAGGTAGGATTCACTTCTCTGACTCCTGCTTGCAGTGTAATGTTATTATCCAAGCTTGTCATTCTCCCTCATAGTTTAGGAGACAAGCAGGCATCCTGTGGGCACAGCCATCTCAGAAATGGTTACAGCCTAGGATGAATTACCTTCAAAGGTGCCATAAAGGGTCTCTAAGGTCCTTGGACCCATCCCCAGAAGAAGCCATGTATTTGGTCAGACCAGATCCACCCTTTGAACCTGCTCGGCAGCTAGGCTGGCACCGCAGCACTGCCCATGTGGAACAGGTCCTCAGCCCCAGGGCACAGACCCTAAACCTTTGCTGCCCTGCCTCAGGATGCAGCTTCCTCTCTGAAGGCCTTAATACAGGTGCTGTAAGGCAGGCAGGGCATTAATTATGGCAGAAACTGATGGAGAACCAGCAGGAAAAGAGTTAAGAGAGCCAGGGCTTGTTGTTATCCAGGAACCCAGGCTAACTCACCTCCCAGGATAACCATCAGCCAGACCTTTCTCAAGCCTTTTTTGGCAGGCTTCGTTGTCAGAAAACCACCTGTTACTTGGGAGAGATTCAAATGCATAATGAATTAAAAAAGCATATTGTGTGTTACTATCTAGCCCCCAGACAGATGTGTTATTTAAGTGTGGGTATGATCTGTGCTGTTAATTTTAAACAACATATGATCAAAGATCATGTCTGGCTTTGTGCTTTGCTTCCTTTCAGGTTCTGGCTTGTGTGTCCATGCCAGACAGTTGTGGTTTCTGTCATATGGCAGGAAAAGCTTATTTTACATGCTGCCTAAATTTATATTTTATTGCACATTAAAGGAGCCCATCGGAATTAAGTTATCACATTGTTTATAATGGTAAGTGAATCGTGGCTGTGGAAAAGAGAGTACCACACAAAGGGATTTTTTAGAAACACCTACTCCCTACACTCAGGACTTTCAGCCATTTTAAAGACAGCATCAGAGTGCAGAGCAAGATGGAAATATATAAACCACATCACCACTCCTATGGGAAGGCTGGAAACTGTTGGAAATGGCAGCACTGCCAACCAATCAGTCCAGAAGCACCAGTCAGGCCCTTGGCAGACAGAGAGACATGCTTAACAGATCATGAGATTTTTAAAAAAAATAATAGTGTAGAGGTTCTTTTATTTGCTTCTCAGCCTGAGCCTTCAGGCTTTGCTGCCCGGCTAGAATAGCTTGACGTCTGCCCAGGACGAGTAGCTAAGTAAATAAACTGGCCAAAATAAGGAAGAGCAGCCCTGTGTGATTGCTCAGCTCCACCTCAGAGGCAATGCATGCTTGAAGATGTCAGGTAAAGCAACAGGAGCTCTGGCACACTCAGAGTGATAGAGGGGTGCATTTCTTGGTGGATGCTTTCCAAAAACCCACACAATTTAGGGCAGATGTAAAGCACAGCAAAAAACCTCATTCTTGCTGATCAGGAATCACTGTGCAGGATAGGGGTTTCATCACCAGCATTTGAGGATACAGAGATAATATCAGTTGAGACTTTCTGGGTAAATATATGAAGCGAGATTCATCATAAGAGAACTGAAAGTGAGAGTACTGGTTTAACATCAGTAAATAGGGAGCCAGACCCAGCCCTCATCTGCACCGAGGTAAATGCAACGCTGCTGCCATGGCAAGCACAGGGGCAGTGAACAGCTGCTGCCAGTTGCCCACCTCAGAAATGTGTTGGGGTTCCAGCTCTCCTTTCACTAACAGAAGGCAAGCAAAGCTTCTGCCAGGCTGCAGACAGCTGCCAGGCTTTGACCACCCTGCTGGGGAGGCAATAATCCTCTGACACACAAGTTACTCAGGTTCATTACAGAAATCAGTCATCTCTTCTGCCCAGGTGTGCTGGGAGTGCTGTTCTGACTAAAGGCTAGGGACATTCTGCCCCTGCTCTACCTGGGCCAGGGATTTTGGCCCAGATTTCCTTCCCAGCCTTTTCATGCTAAGAAACTGTTCTTTCTTTGTTGCAGGGTTTCAGCTCTGCCCACTTCAGGTGCAGAGGAGGCCTCACGGTCCCCCAACACCAATGTGCTCCCAATCCTACATAGATGCATGAATAGGACTAGCCACTGGCTGCCATTATCCCTGTGAGAGGCAGGCCAGCCCTCAATCTCAGCTGTCACAGAAATAAATAAAGCAAAAAGACATGAACTCTTCCCTTCCAAGGCTGTATTAAGAGTGGCTCCAGCCAGCCAGCCAACCTGTCTTCAGCTGCAGTGATACTGCTCTCCAGCCACTTGGAAGAGATACCACTCATCCTCCCTGCTGGGGAAAAAACATTGCCCTAAAACCTCTCCATGGAGGAGACCCAGAGAGGAACTATCTGTGACAGATCTGTAAAAGCTGCCTCCACCCCTGGGAACCAGGCTGAAATGCTGTGCAAAGGCACAGAGGTTAGCCGTGAGCATGGGTTAAAGGGATTGCATCGTGCTGCTTTAACATATAATAATCCTGCTCTGGGGCTGCTACTATTTGAAGACCTGAAAACACCCTCATTCACACACACAGTACTGAACAGGAGAGTATAAGGGGTAAGAAGGGATTGTTTGAGAGATGATACCAGAGCTGAGAAGAGGATTTTAAAGAGCACAAACTCATTTCATATGGCTGAGTGCTGGCGACACTAGGAGAAATTCAATGGATTATGTTGCACCAGAGGTCAGAATATAATTGTCCCTTCTGGCCTTTAAAACCTGTGAATGTATAGGAGAACCTTGAAATGACCAGATTCCTTAGGAATTAGATTCCTAGGGTTTATTTATTTATTTTCTTACCAGCTGCCAAACACAGCATGCTCCTAGACAAATAAGAAGGTGGCAGCTATGGGGTGAGTGTATCAGTAGTGCTAATCTCTTGTGGGGCTTCCTGGAAGAATATCTATCTGCCTCAGAGGAGACAAGGTTAAGGGATGTAAGACAGTTTCATCTTAAAATACTAAGAACCACATTGCTATTTCAGAAGACACTAGTTGTTAGAGAGAACTAAACAACTTGGAGCACAAGTATTCTCCTAGATTTATTTTTTAAAACAGGGCTTTCCCAGCCGCCATATTAAATAGTTCTCTGTTGTCCTTGCAAAGGGCCAAAGAGCTAAAGATAGCTCCACTAATTGCTGCATCCCTTTTCCCCTTAGCTCTAGAGAATTCCCAACTTCTACATTATTACTTCATTTTAATTGTGCAAGAAGCTTTCCACAGAATTAATTAGAATACAATAATACTAATACAAAAATAAACAGTCATTAGTATCTAGGTAGCACCATTTTTAGAGCAGGTACTTTGTGAAAGACTATTAGCCAACACTCTGTCTGCACACGCTCATGCTGGGCAGCCTCATTCTGCAAACCAGGGACACACCCTGCGACCTGCACTCATGCCAAGGAGCCTTACCAGGAAAGCATGTTGCCATCTCCTGAGACATGCACTAAAGAAAGGACAGAAAAGTTAAGTAAATGGGGGCTGTTCCATCTCTGAAACAGGAAGAGAAAGCCAAGAAAGTTTAAGGTGACTTACAGCCACTGTTGCCTTCTCCACAACCCTGGAGGTACAGGACCCAATCCACTCTATGACTGATATCCATATGGGGAAGCAAAGGCTGACCCTCTGATACTATGCAAAGACATTCAGCAGACCAATTTGCCACTGTCATTCATTTGCACCTTTCAACTTAATGATACCTTAGAGGGAAGAAAAATTCAAATAAAAAATTGAAGCTATTAATATATCTTTGAAAATGGTAACGGAACAAGATTAAGACCAATAGGAGGCCACTAATCTTGGCATATTTCTGATTTTGTACCCTTTAAATCACTGTAATACCTTGTTCAAATTCCAACATAAATAGGATTTTTCTATGAGAGTGTTAGTTCTCCTGCTGCATCAAAAGCCATATTATATTTTACAAGTCCTAGAGCTGAGAATCCTCACTCCCAAAATAGACCTCCTCACCCTGATGATATTAACACAGCTGACAAAATAACATTACATTGAAAAATACATCTGTGGAAAGTGAAATAGAAAAGCAGAAGAACTTTTCTCCTACCCCTTTTGGAAGGGTTCAAGGGGCTTGCAAGTTAAGTAAAATGCATTTTACAACTTTCTAGCAGAGATACTGTATATTGTAAGGTAACTATGTCCTCTTCCTTCTGCTATTTCTGCCTTCCTAGTGACTACCGACAGGCAGACTCACATACACAAAATAAGCATCAGTCAAGAACAGGCAGCAGGAGGGAACTGCTCCCAACCACCTAAATGCATCTTTCAATTTCTCTTCTCCCTGCCCTCCATGATATCTGTCTGCCTGTTTCTGTGGAATGCCTGTTTCCCTGGAGGGGAGGAGGGGTCCCAAACAAACCCTGAAGCAATCCCAAATTTCCTTGGTAGGAAAAAAAAAATCTATTCACTGGAGATCAAACCTTCAGTGAATCATTTTCCACTGCTCTGACATGTCAAATACTCCAGTGATTCACCAGTCATGGAGCTCTGATTCACCTGCAATAAACAGGGCTGATTGCTTCCCAGAAGCACTGGAGTTTGCATCATTCTCCAAAGGCTCCACTTCCTCCATACAGCTTCTCACCTCCCTGCCACACACTAAAGCAGCAGCCAGGGCAGTGACAAGGAGCAAGAAGTCCAGACTACTGGTTTTAGATCAAGGGGCCAAAAGGGAAGGTAGTCTTGGAACAGCACGAGAAGTTAGGAGGGCCCATGGATCATCCCTGTTGAAGCATGAAAATGGGAAAGACAGAAAAGAAGGGACAGGAGAAGTTTGGTATTTATTTGTGGCTCTCATTTTATCCCCCTGCCAGCACAGGACACAGTTTCTCCAAGAGGGAGCATCAGAAATAGAACTGACATTACATCTAATGAGCTTTTTGGTGGCATATTCATTAAGCTTGTAGGAAGGGTATAGAAATGCAGGAAGCTAAGTCTTGGAAAGGCTCCAATTGGACCCCTTTGACTCATTAAAGGAGGGAGTAAAATGAAGCATGCCCCAGGGCAATCGTAAAAGAATAAGCAGGAAAGCAGGAAAGGGTCAATTCATTAAGGACTGTGGGACCAGCGGTCCCTGGCTGGGCAGTGTGGGGATAGGGCCACAGGATGGCTGGGGCATGATGGAGCCCAGCACCGGAGATGTCTACTCGGCCTTGGCATGCTGGAGGAGCCACTGGTGCTTTGTTGTGGTTGACTCCCAAAAGGCAGCAGTGCAAGGATCTCAGAAAGCCCTTGCTCCCCACGATTGCCATGAGTTCCCCATCCACCACCACCACCAACAGCTTTCCTGCTTCCATCTCTGCCTTGGACTGGCCTTCCTGCCTGCCAAAGGGAGGGGGAAGGGGGGAAAAGTCACGCAGACCCTCCCGAGCCTTGCAGGGGCAGGGGGAGGGAGGAGGAGGCAAACTCAATTGAGCAGCTTTGCAGGGGGCCCCAGATTTTCTCAAACCAGTCACGCCAGCTGCAGCCCAGCCATGATGAGAAAGGAGAGGAGACAGTGCGGCAACGGCTCCTACGACCCCGAGGGAGGAGGAGGAGGAGGCGGCCCAGGCTGCTAAACTGACACCAGGCAAAAGTTGGCCACGTTTTCCCCTAGCCACGGAGGAATAGCGCAGGCAACTCAGATGTGACCGTGCTACAGGAGCCAGGAGAAAATAAAAACAAGTGACAGCTGACTCTTGAGGACTTTTGTAGGGGGGTGAAGGGGGGAGAGAGGGCGAGGAGGGAGGGAGAGACCTACAAATACTGGGGGAAGGGCAGAGCACAGCCCAGGAGCCTTCTGCAGCAGCAGATGGAGAGGGAAGCTACCGCTGATTCCTGCAGAGTCAGGGAAGGAGAGAGACAGCATTGCACCGAGGTGATCACATGAATAGAGAATGAAGGCGCAGAACAAAGAAGGGGTTTTGGGGAGAGGGAGCGGGAATTCTTCACGGGACCCCTAGCGCTGGGGCATCCCATTGCGGTACCCTGGGGTGCTGCGGTGGGGGCAAACCTGCAGGGGAGCTTGGGCACAGCCAGCTGAGGCTGCTGGAGGACAGTCAGTGCGAGCGGAGGAGCGATAGAGGACACGTTTGTGCAGTTACTGCGGGGTGAAGCTCACTAATACCGGACAGAAGAGCTAATTCCTCAGATCAGGGTGCAAACACGGTGGAAAGTCTAAATTCCCTTGCTCTGGGCTCCTCTAACCTGCTGCAGGATGAAGCCGCGGAGGCTGTGAATAAGTGCTGCCTATCTTTCTGCTGGTCCTGAGGGCCCCGATGCGCTGGTGATGATTGTTATGACAGTCATTCTCGATGTGATTGGCACCTCCTGGTTAGATCAAGGTCACTGTTAGAACACATCTTTTCATTAAAATGGCCGAGAGCCTGTCAATGACCACAGGCCATGGCTAATTAAGGGAGGACCCAAAGCCCCCACAGGAGTCAGTAATCAGGGCTGATGCTGAGCCATCCACCCTAAGGGAGCCGGCAGAGCGATCCTGCCCCCAGCGCCCTTGCGTGCAGGAAGGACATGCCCACCCCCAGCATGCCGGGCCACCCACCATCCTCACTGCTGCCACACCAGAGCAACAGCATCACCTCCTGTCACACAGCTCACAGGAGCACCCTGGGCACCTGCAGATGCCCCTTGTGTCGAGCTAGCTTATGGATTCTTGAAAGAGGAAGGATGGATCACAACAGACTCCTTATAGTGCAATCAGGTGCACATTTGAGAGACAAAGACCCATAAGCAAGCTTTAGATTTAAAGAAAAACCTTTTACAGAAACGTCTAATTATGACCACAGTATAGTAATAACTAATTCCTGGGACAGTATGAGGTTGTCTCTGTGCTGACCTTAGCAAACATGACAAGGTCTTCTTCTTAGGAAAGGACATGATGGGACTGGGTTCACACTTCTAAGGTAGAATTTCAGCTCAAACTCCAACACAGGTGGGATGCAATACACTGACCAAGAATTTTTTGGTTTCAAACACTATGGTGAAACCATACACTGCCAGAGATTCTACACATATTTTGGATAGTACATCCCCACGGTCTTAGTTTGGCTAAACAGCTTATAAAAAAAAGTCAGTTTCTTCTCCAATTAAAAAAAAATATATATATATATTTCTTGAAAATTGAGGGAAACTGTTTTATTCCAAAAGCTTCTGTGTCTCTCAGTTCTGTGTCACAGCACTTCCATCCAGATTCTTTCCTAGAGCTCTCTTATTTATTTCCCACCACTGAACGACAGTGGAAGAGTTCCTCATCATGGAAAAATGGGCCTCTGGGCTGCCTCCAGACTGCCACGAATATCATCTATTTACTTTTGCTATCAAGACAAGCCATACTGCCTTGTGTTCTCTTGCTGCCAAATTCCTCCCAGTTCAACACCATTTGTACCTTACAGACAGGTTGTGCTAATCTCAAGAGAGCTATGTGAGCCTCCTGCAATGCAGTTCCACACAAGTTTTTTTGCTGATGAGCTTTCCCCTATTTTGGCAAAATATTTCCACCTTGTGTCCAGCTCAGAATGAAAAGACATTTTGGACAGCTATGCCTTCCTTGTTTTGTGTCTGTGGAGGCCCTGCCCAACTTCTATCTAGAGATGAAAGAGAACCAGTTGCTGGAATTTGGCAACAAATAGGTTATAGAATAGGACAAGGGGGAATGGCTTTAAAGTGACAGAGGGCAAGTTTAGATTAGATATTGGGGAAAAAAATCTTCACTGTACGGGTGGTGAAACACTGGACCACGGTGTCCAGAGAAGTTGTGGATGCCCCATCCCTGGAAGTGTTCAAGGCCAGGTTGGATGGGGCCTTGAGAAACCTGGCTTAGTGGAAGGCTCTTGTCAGGGGCATTCAAACTAGGCAATCTTTAAAGTCCCTTCCAACCCAAACCATTCTATGATTCTATATGAAGCCTATCTTATGTGATTCTATGGCATCACACCTTTCTGGCCAACTGAATATGGGAAAGAAGTTTGACTTCCTAAACACCGTCTGATATACCTTCAACATGTTCCTGGTAGAGAAGGAGAGGAAAGCTCAACCTCCTCTCCCTGCCCCCAGTAAAATGCTTTTTTAGTTCAGTTTCTCCCAGTTACTGTGGTTTACAATTTACATATTAGACCCTACACCTGAAGATAATTTTGTAGAATATCCAGTCCAATTGGGGCCCGGCCTTGTTGCTTGGCACAAGGTTAATAATGACAATACTGATGTTTAATTTTGACTGTGATTGTGGGTGAATGGCAAAAGACACAGTAGGGACTTACTCCCTTGCTCAGGAAATGTGCTTTCCAATGCAACTTTTTAATGTTTTAAAGAATATTTTTTAATTGCTTTGAAAAGAAGGTAAGACGTAATTCAGTCATGTGTAACTCACTCTGATCTGTAACAGCCTAATCCAGGCCAGGACTTCAAGAAACCCATTACAGTGACACTAGGCACCTACTGTGAGAGTCAGTCTGGGAGCTAGACAGCTAGGAAAAACTACAGCTTTGGTCTGTGTCCAGCAGCCTAAATAAAAAGTTTCCTTTCCATGCTTTGCATTCATCACAAAAGAGCACCAGCTATCTCTTTTATACAATAAATATGCACTGCCACAGAAACATATCACATTGAAGTCACACTGGTAAAAGCTCAAGCACAGGATGTTAAAAATGAGGTATTGTAATTATGTTATCTTAGATGAATTTCTCCTTTTTAATGACATGTGGTATTCATGCAGAAATGTCAATCCCAAGTATATAGAGTGTTGCTTTCTCCTCTCCCTCGTAAAGCATCATAGAGTTGGCTTTGGAAAAATACCGTTGGCTTTAGAAAAAAATTATTTTGGTATAAATGTGTATGTTCATGTATATAAGTGTGTATATAGAATTGTGATTGTTTATTTACTTTTCATTGTCCATTTGCACTTTGATTATGCTTTATGTTCTTTTCATAAAGGTATAGATGCTAAAACTGAGAGTTTTCTGTTAATAACGAGACTCCAGAGGCTTGGGCTTCAGTAAAGTATCAAATGTTATGAGTTTATGATGAGGTACAAGACTGGCCAACATTAGTAACATTTTACAAGATAAATGATGTATACTAAGCCAGCAAAGAAAGAAATACCTTGAAAACACAACTTACCTGAAAAACCTCTGTGTTACCATTACTAGGAATTGAACAGCTGCACCTTCTGACTTCAGTATTAACAGTGTTTTTCTAATAGATTGCTATGCACTCAATCTTTGTGATGCTGTTTAAAAAAGAGAGAAAAAGAGAAAATTGAGCACTGAAGTTCAGCAGTCTCAGAGGGGAATACAGTGGGGAGTAGCAAATTTTGAGCAATGCTAATTCCCATGCTGCTAATTGGACAGAGGCCATTTCCTGCATGCTAAAGTCAAACAGGACAGGAGCATATGGGCTTTCAGAGAGAGTTGGGTCTTTGCAATGGAAAAAGAAAAACACATGCTAAAAAACCACCCTAGAAGCCCCACTGAATATTGGTGATTGCAGAGAAATTACAGACAAATTACAAACTTAAAAGCTATCTGCACAGATGCTGCTCCTATTGCTTCTGGGAGAACCATGCCTTTGAAAAGATGGTACTTGTTCCTTGGGGATATGCCATTTTCAGTGCCCAGTATTCTCCCTTGGCCCTACTGTTAAAGGGAATAGGGTTTGATTTGTTTTCTTTATTAATTTTTAATTATTTTTCACTTTATCTGCATTTCTTATAGGTTTCAATGGCAAGATGAGATCCTCATTGGTAAGCTTTCCTGAGAGAAGTCAGTGCAGTTCTCACAGGCTGGAGGGTTGCAAGCTCCATAATGCTGCAGAGGGGACAGACCTGCCCTACAAGGCTGAAAGTCTTAGGACTCCACATCAGTCAACCACAGTCTTTTATTCAGCTGTGTCATATGTAGTCAAATAAAACATTTGTCATCAGTGGAAATCATATCAGGATAAGTATCAAATATTACCTGCTCTTCTTTAAACATGTTAAATCCAAGCACAAAAGCCTTGGAAAGTTACTTTAGGACAGGCATAAGAAGGTAACACTTCAGGGATGTGACAGAGCTGGGATCCTTGGGGTGAGAGGCATGCTCTAGGAGGAGATGCTGACTGGCTCATTTCCCTGTATCTTCCTGCAAAGAAACTGGTGTAGAGCAGGATCAAAAACAGGGCACTAACAGAGCATCATTCTGATCCATTGTGGCAAGGGTGGTGATGGTCCAAAAGAGTTGATTTTCTTCTATTAGCTGCTAATCAAGGATGCCTCTTTTACTTCGTTTGACAGTTTATTCTGCCTTCAGCAGTCTCTCCTACACAACACCCTGCCAAAAACAGATGCACAGAAGGTGCTGTGCAGGCACTGCATGGAGCATGGAAAATTTCAGCTGCCAGAGTGGGTGGTTTAAAAAGTCAACGGCCACGGAACAGAGGGACACAATGGCTCTCATGATGAAGCCAGTCACAACGGGCAGCACAAGCAGCTGCATCCCTGCTAGAGGAGTGAACCTGCATCTCCATCCAGCTTCAGCCTGCAGCCGCAGCTGCCGGCTGACCGCCTGGTTTAGCTGCTGCTGGGACTCCCTCAGTGGCTGTCACACCTGCTCTGCCCTCCCTTGGAAAGCTGCCAGAGGAGAGAGCAGACAAAGGACGAGCAGCACAGCTGGAGCTGCTGGAAGCTGCACGCTACCCGGCTTGGTTTAGCGCTCGCCCAACACCCCTCTTCCGTAGGAAGCCTCTTTCCTGCCGCTGAGTTCGGCTCTTCAAGCTCCCTTGTGCTTATCCCTTGCCGTCGTTTTTAAGGCATTACTGCAGAATTCCTTTGTGTTTTTCAGTATTATTATCGCTGTTTCTCACTGGTTTAGCTGCTGCAGACGATACATCTTCATTACTGGCTGTGCCCACAAAGCCCATTTAGGTGGCCTGCCTTGGTGCCCGCACTTGTTCCAATGGCCCAGGACAGCAGGGCCCTGCTGGAGCACATGGGCACCAGAGCAGCAGAGAAGGGGTTAATAAAGGATTTAATACCAAGAGGCCACTCAGCAAAGCCCAAGTTAGGGCCAGCTGCACCCCTCCCCCCAGCCTCCATCCTGCTGCAGGAGCCCTGGCAGGGATGCAGCACTCAAGTGCTTCTTTCCCCACTTCCCTCCTGCCCCACTTGTGTGATGTAAAGCAATCCTTTTGTTTCCTCTTTAAGACATTAGCCTCAGGGGCCATTACAGGGGGAAAAAAAGGTAGCTGGGGCTCTTTTATCTGAAGGAATCCATTAGGAGCGGGGGTCTTTTCCTTCGTGCATGCCCAGGGAGCAGCTCCTGCCTTTGCACTGCTCCAGGGACATCTCCTTGCTCCATGGTCACCTCCTCCCTGCCCCATGGCCATCTCCTCCCTGCTCCAGGGACATCACATCACTGCTCCAAGGACGTCTCCTCACTGCACCATAGCCTCCTCCTTGCAGCTCATGGCCAGCTCCTTATCCCAATCCAAAAATGGGTCAAACAGTGTCACTATGCAGAAAGCATGAGTCTGCTGTTCAGAGCCCCCTAAACTGAAAGGAGAAGGAGGACGTGTTTTTAAATACATCCCAGTCTAACAGATTGGTTTTCCCTTTGCTGACATTTTAGGTGACTAAGGTGTATTTAGTGCTCTGGCAGGTCTTTGTGGCTATAGAAAGCAGAAACTCATTCTTGCTCTGTTTATTCTTGCATCGAAAGCAGCAGGCCCTGTGCATTTGCAAGATTCCAGAACCTGAGGCTTTAAATAAAACCCTTGATATTATGATACTCTTAATAAACTTGAAACCACCGAAATAATAATAAAGAAATGAAAAAAAAAGAAAGGGGGAAAACTAATTGGCGGTGGCGGGGGGAGGGGTTCTTTTTGAACATACACTTTGCACTTCCCCAAATCAGGAAACACAGAACAAATATTTGTGCTGTACAGTGCATGCCACTGGGACCCACAAGGACCTACCTTAGGCTAATATAAATTGCCTTAGTTCCAGGAAGGCATTAGCAACAGATAGGAGCCTGCTCCAACCTCACAGGAGACTGAGCAGCCGTGGTCAGCACAGAGCCAAACCAAGCCCGCCAGCCCAAGTGGGTGTATTTACCCAGGCTTGGTGTTAACTGCTAACACCATTATGTGGCTTTACCGCAGATAGGAGCTGGCTTGCATGGCAGTGATTCAGAAGACAAGCAGGGCGAGGACACCAAAATAATCCTAGCTAAATACAGTGTTCAGCACAAAAGATGCAGATTAGGGTAGAAAAGGTGCCAGCATGCCTTGCTCCTGTTTAAGTTGGGAGATACTGGATGCATTTGAAAACCCTTACTCAGCCTGTATCCATGCAAGGGGAAGCACCTCTGGAAGACTTTTCCATAGGCACAGTCATGATGGGCACCACCAAATAGTTAAAAATAGAGGGAATAAATGAGAGCAGCTGCCAGGCCCATGGTGGGAGCATGTGTGTGAACAGAAATACATGTGAGCCCTCAGCCAGAGCTGGTGTGAGCAGGAGCATTACCATGTCTCCTTTCAAAGTCATCGAGGAGAGAAATGCCAGTGGGCTGACTGGCAGATCACCTCCCTGGGCCCTGCCCTCTCCTGACTTATGGTGGCTTTAGGAGGAAGGGAGGAAGGGAGGAAGGGAGGAAGGAAGGAAGGAAGGAAGGAAGGAAGGAAGGAAGGAAGGAAGGAAGGAAGGAAGGAAGGAAGGAAGGAAGGAAGGAAGGAAGGAAGGAAGGAAGGAAGGAAGGGAGGGAGGGAGGGAGGGAGGAAGGAGGGAAGGAGGGAAGGAAGGAAGGAAGGAAGGAAGGAAGGAAGGAAGGAAGGAAGGAAGGAAGGAAGGAAGGAAGGAAGGAAGGAAGGAAGGAAGGAAGGAAGGAAGGAAGGAAGGAAGGAAGGAAGGAAGGAAGGAAGGAAGGAAGGAAGGAAGGAAGGAAGGAAGGAAGGAAGGAAGGAAGGAAGGAAGGAAGGAAGGAAGGAAGGAAGGAAGGAAGGAAGGAAGGAAGGAAGGAAGGAAGGAAGGAAGGAAGGAAGGAAGGAAGGAAGGAAGGAAGGAAGGAAGGAAGGAAGGAAGGAAGGAAGGAAGGAAGGAAGGAAGGAAGGAAGGAAGGAAGGAAGGAAGGAAGGAAGGAAGGAAGGAAGGAAGGAAGGAAGGAAGGAAGGAAGGAAGGAAGGAAGGAAATACAGGCTTTTCTCTCCAATTTGAAAATGTGGGGTCGTGGGGAAAGCCATGGGGGGATTCATACTTTGCTCTTCAAAAATCAATGGTTTTATATGCCTAGAACACACATGCTCAGGCTCCAAAATATTTCAAGTTTACCCAACAGGCCCAGAGAATAAAAAATAAATGTAGGTGGACTCCTGCCAGGGAGCACACATGGGAAGGCCAGTGTCTCTGCTGTGGCCCATTCTGACAGGTCTCCCTCTGCTGTCTCATAAACGTCCTCCCCACTCGCCATATGTCACACACACCCTCCCTGGACTCACCAAGACAATTATGCTGGGCCTCAGCACAGCCAGGGGACAACATCACTTTCCCGTTAGTTCAGCGCTGTTGTTGGTGGCTGGGGAGATGAGTGAACTCCAGCTAGTTCTGTCACAGCCAGCAGAGAGTGGGAACAGGGTTGAGTCAAGGTAAGACAAGCAGAAACACAAAGGTAGCAGGAACAGCATTGGTGTGAAAAATATTTAAACATGGATGATATTGTAGAAGTGACTTCCTTTGCTATGATGATCCTACTTCAGCACAGGCTAGTGCTAAAAAAACAAGTGAAGATATGTGTTGTCTACTGGTACAACAGCACACGAGCACTGACCTAAGCAGCCCCTCTGGTAGGGCTCAGGCACCAGGATTCACAGCTCAGGTCTGGTTTCTCACTGTGCAAACTCATCAGCAAAGTGTCTACACCAATCTAAGCAAATTTACACAGGGATAGAGTCCTACAGCAGATATATATTTTGTATTAGGGTTTTGTGCTGAGGAACAAGATGCAGGAAGGGGGAGGCAGGTGCCTCACACACCCCATCTGCAGGGACAGCATGGTGGGAAGCAGGCACCAGCAAGCATGCAGGCTGCAGGACAGACCCTGAGCATGTCCAGTGATGTCTGCAAAGATGTGTTAAAAGCAGCCTGATTTCCAAGCATGGGCATACCCCTGCAGATTTACTTCAAGGAAGGAAAGTGAGTGAGCCCATAGCTGCCCATTAACATGGCATCCTGGCTGCACACCTCTCGGGGCTGTGCTGCCAGCCCCTGAGGCTTCAGGATGCCATGGCTGGGCATGACTCCACCACTGCCATGAGGTGGGTGTCTGCTGGCATGGCAGAAACTCACTGATCAGCCATGGAGCTACATCTGGTGCTGGAGGGAGCGTCGGTGTCTTGCTCATCCTAGGCTGATGTTTCCAGCAGGGCTGGTGAGCAAACAGAGGTTTATTGCCTCCAGTCAGGGAGGATGGCTGCTCAGGCCTGCCCAGCATTGTGCTCAGCCATGTAGGTATTCACTCCTTGAGCCACACAAGTCAGGCTGATAAGAGCCA
Source organism: Acridotheres tristis (assembly GCA_037013685.1). NCBI lineage: Eukaryota > Metazoa > Chordata > Aves > Passeriformes > Sturnidae > Acridotheres > Acridotheres tristis. The sequence continues at coordinate 113,554,475 of CM072886.1, read as the reverse complement.
GGGAGAACTGCAAAGGATTTTGAAGAGAGTTAATACAAATAAAACAGGTTATCTTTAGAATTGTAAACAAGGCTTGTCTTTCTCCACCTGGAGAGTTACTGCTGACACCGAGAAACTGTCCTAACAAAGAGCTCCCATAAGACAGTGGAGGCATGTGATGGAAACCCCACCATTTGAGATGTGATTGACTGGGCAAAACATTGAAAATATGACGGCTCCAAAGCTGCCAGAAAAATACATCAGAGCTGATCTCATCTATGACAAGTGTATTATGTACTTATGGATGGATCTATACAATACCCCACATCTGACCCGAGGTCACAGGCATAAAACAGTGGGAGTCACTATAAACACACTTATTTGGGAAATTCTTCTCTTCCTTCCATTCATTAAAGAATACTATTTTGTTTCTCTTTCCACTACTTTACTCACAAAGAATTTGAACCTCAGCAGATTGGGGTTTGCAGAACTTTGTGGGGTTTGGAAAAGACTTTAAAATTCAAGCCACTTACTGGAGGAATCTGCTCTGCCAAGACGTGGAGAAAATGTACTCCTTATCCTTGGGAATCGCTTCTATATCTCATTGGTGTGCAAACAATAAACAACACTAAGGGTGATGTTTCTGACAGTCTTTGCAGCCTCATGAACAGGATTTATGCCTAGTTCCTGTTACACATTGCTGTCACAGTCCTGTTGCTTCATGTGCAATTATACTCGATCTTGGGAAGATGCACCTGGCATTTTTGCCAGACAGTGCTCTGTGCAGAGGCCATATGAAGACGATGCTGTGTAAAGGGATTGCGAACTTTTTTCATCTGTTCCCTGCCCCAGTTACAAGCATTTCCTGGGTCAGAGGTCAGATATACTAGGAAAAAGGGCTCAGGCAGTGTAGTTAGCCTAGCTGGTGGGCTGGCACACCTTGGCAAATAGAAAATAACTAATATGCAGAATTTGTTTAACCCAGCTTGTTTGGGTGTCACTCTGGAGTCTGACCTTGGGTGCTCCCAACCCTCATGATGAGATCATCATGCCTTTTCTGCAGTGGTGCCCTCAGGTGCCAGTGCCCAGGGCTGAGGTGGCCTGCGAGAGGCAGGTGGGCTTTCCTCAGCCCTTCCTCGGCCACTTCATCCTTGCACTCACACAGGCAGGAAGGTTGTTGCCAGTCCTGTCTCCAGGCACTGCAGTAGCTGGGGCTGGGCTGCCTTGACCTAGACTTTGTGTCATTCATTTCTCCTCCACTGGGAAATGGCTCTCTGAGGCCTTCGACATCTGCTGCGGCTTGCCCAGGCTGCAATGCTGATTATTGGAGCTGGCATGGGTTCAGGAAGGGGCTACAATATTTTATTGTGCCAGTGCTGGTTTTCTGAAAGCTACCCCAGAGGCTAGGAGGATGGGTGAATAGGGAAGAGGACATGGCTCTCCATATCTCTATAGCATATGGGGGGAGGCTCCCATTCCCAAGGATATTGCAGCAGAAGCACAAGTCTCCAATGGGAGGGGCATTTTCCTTGCACTTGGCAAGTGGCTGTGTGAGGGGAACACATCACTATGAAAGGGGGATAGGATGTTTTCCTTGGCTTGGCTGAGGAGGGCTGGAGGCAGGATTGGGAAGAAATCCTTCTGACAGGCAGAAAAGTAGGCAAGGGAGGGAGATAGGAAAACCAGGAAAGTTCAAACAGGAAGGCAACATCAACAGGCAAGCAGCATAACCGAGGTCACCTGTTGGAAAAGCTCCAGGAAAGTTCCCACTTATTCAGGGTGTCAAGAATGTGTTGAGTCAAAGTCTGTTAGGAAATGAATCTGGTAGGCTGAGTGGGAGGTGCCTGCCTCCGTCTTACCCTCAAAAATACTTTGGATAGTGTCTCACAGCTACTGCCCTGAAAAGCCAAGAAACCCATCGCAAATTGCTGTATGATCCCCAGGACAGCAGTGCCCTCAGCCAGGAGTGATTTGTCAGCAGGCAGACAGGGAACAGTGGCAACAGGAGCCACGGACTCCTCCCTAATTCAAGGGAGAAAAGCAGCTGCATCCATGAGATGGAGGAGGAGGGCTGGGGCTCTAACAGCTCACCCATGAACACCACTGCAAACATCACACCAGAGGATCAATGTCTCCATTAGATGGTTTTCCAAGGCTTTACAGCTCAGCTAGAAAGCTGTGTGCTGGGACAAAAGTTGGCAGCATGGGAACAAAGTTGTGGCATCATTTTTCCTCTGCACATTTCCCTCAGCCATTTCTCACCCTGCATCCTGTTCAAGAACTGAGCTAGAGTTATTACATTTGAGCACTGCATGACCAAAAAACCTACATGTGTGCAAGAAGCCGAGAAGGATCCAGTGCAGGATCGGCATTACCGAGCCTCTGGGCTCTCTTGTGCCCCTCTCTTTTGCCTCTGGGATTTCTCTGTGCAAAAAGAGGACAATGAATAACAGTGACTGATGGCGGTAGCAGCATGCCCAGTGCAGAGAGCTCTGTGGAGGATGCCAGTGGGATCTGCAGGCAGGGTGGTGGCTTGGGGTGCCCAGGTGGTGCCCAGCCCCACACTCTGTGGGCAGGCACTACCACCTCCCACTACAGAAGCAAATTAATGCCTCCCCTCCCTCCCTCCCTGCTTCCCACCCGCTCCTCGCACCACCTCAGTGGCCACCGGGGAGGAGCCCGAGGGGCGCCCTGTGGCACAGGGACACAGGTGCTTGTCACCTGCTCCCAGCGCCAGCTGGGGTAGAGGAGGATGGGGCCAGCAGCCTGGTCTTCCTCATCCCTTTTCCTGCCTGACTGGGGGAGGGTCTGCACCCTGCAAGAGGGGAAGTCGGTTTCTAAAAACCACAGCCATTGGCAAGGTATATCGGGTGGAGTATTTGAGATTGCTTGGAATCGTTTCTGAAAATATGAAAGAAGGGAAGGAAGCAGACCTGCAGTGTTCCAGGTGGGAAGCAACGGGATAGCAGCCCCAGGGTCAGCAAACTGCACCGGCAGGAGATGGACCAACCTGCAAAGGCCACATGGCGACATCACCACAGCGGTTTGCACCCTCTGACATCCCCTGGGCTGCAGGGACCCCAGAGCTGTGTCACTTCATCAGTGCCTCGGCACAGGGGCAAGCAGGGCTTCCTTTCCATGTAATCCATGGTGGGCTTGGAAACCAACACCTCGCTGGCACCTCCCCCGGCCTCCTGCTTCTCCCTGTCCAACTTCAGCTCCTTTCCCTTGAAATCGAGTTAGGGGAGGCCTGGGCTTTTCCTTTTGCACAGATGAGGAGGGGGGTGCTGCGGGGGAGGGGCTGCTATAATTGGATCACTCACTGTGTGACTAATCACAGCGCTGGTAACCACAGTGACTGTGGTTTTAACCTTACTTGGTCATTCCCAAGCCACCGGATGACCCAGCCATCTGCAGCGGGGATGGCAGGCGGCCGTGGCACACACTCCACACCCCCTCACTGCACCCCACACCCCCTCACTGCACCCCACACACCCTCACTGCACCCCCCATACCCTCACTGCACCCCACACCCCCTCACTGCACCCCACACCCCCTCACTGCACCCCACACACCCTCACTGCACCCCCCATACCCTCACTGCACTCCACACCCCCTCACTGCACCCCACACACCCTCACTGCACCCCACACACCCTCACTGCACCCCACACCCCCCCACTGCACCCCCCATACCCTCACTGCACCCCACACCTCCTCACTGCACCCCACACCCCCTCACTGCACCCCCCATACCCTCACTGCACCCCACACCTCCTCACTGCACCCCACACCCCCTCACTGCACCCCCCATACCCTCACTGCACTCCACACCTCCTCACTGCACCCCACACCTCCTCACTGCACCCCACACACCCTCACTGCACTCCACACCCCCTCACTGCACCCCACACCCTCACTGCACCCCGCACCCCCTCACTGCACCCCACACACCCTCACTGCACTCCACACCCCCTCACTGCACCCCACACCCTCACTGCACCCCGCACCCCCTCACTGCACCCCACACCCTCACTGCACCCCATACCTCCTCACTGCACCCCACACCTTCACTGCTCCCCACACCCCCTCACTGCACCCCACACCCTCACTGCACCCCACATCCCCCCACTGCACCCCACACCCCCTCACTGCACCCCCTATACCCTCACTGCTCCCCACACCCCCTCACTGCACCCCACACCCCCTCACTGCACCCCCTATACCCTCACTGCACCCCACACCCCCTCACTGCACCCCACACCCCCTCACTGCACCCCACACCCCCTCACTGCACCCCACACCCCCTCACTGCACCCCACACACCCTCACTGCACCCCACACCCCCTCACTGCACCCCACACCTCCTCACTGCACCTCACACCTCCTCACTGCACCCCGCACCCCCTCACTGCACCCCCTATACCCTCACTGCTCCCCACACCTCCTCACTGCACCTCACACCCCCCCACTGCACCCCACACCCCCTCACTGCACCCCACACACCCTCACTGCACCCCACACCCCCTCACTGCACCCCACACACCCTCACTGCCAGCCCGTGCGTGGGTGAGGCGGGGGCAGTGGGACACCAGCACTAGTCCTTTCGCCATCTCTGTGCTGGTGGCCTTCTAGACAGGTGTGGGTAGGTTGGCAGTGTGGCCACAAGAGCAGACAAGACCAGGTGGGGATGGGCTTCATTCAAAAAATCCAGTTCCAGATATGAAATTGGGGTGTTCCCCAGAGGAAGGGCTCAGGCTTGGCCCAGGGATAAACCCATAGCTCTGCACCTCTGTGTCTGGATGTGACTGGTGACATCCGTGCTTGCTGCAGAGGTGGCATCTGACTGCCCTCAACTTGCCCTGGTGCATCTATTTCTGGCAAGAGAGAAACGGCTAGATTATGGATGGTAGATCAGATTAAGTTTTGATTCTTATTTATTTGAGTAAGAACAATCCTTAAAAGCCATTATTAACCTCTTTACCTTTAATTACCCAGCCAATTGCTGGGCATCCTGGCAGTCCTGCTTTTACCAGGCGACCTGGTGAACCTGAATACGGATAGGGACAGCGCTGCGTGGGCTGCCACTGTTTGTTGGGAAGCAGAGCTACATGGAGGTGTGTCAGGGCACTCACCTTTCTCTGTAACAAATACAGGGCAGCAAGGTGAGGCCAGGGCACTCCCACCTGCCCCAAGCAAACACAGACACATGGGAGAGCCAGGCGGCTGCTGCCACCGTTGCTCCTTTTGAGCCCCGTGTTCAGTTTCTCCAAAGGAGGACGGAAGGAAGCAACAAATGGGAAGGAAACGGGCCTGCTTGTGAAATCCAAAACCGGATCGGTAAGAAAAACATCATAAATTATGGATCCCCTGGAGCCGCCGGCAGCCTGTCACTGTGCATGATCTGTCTCCATTGTACTTTTCAGTGTGGGTGAAACTGTTGTAAACTAACACAGGGCGAGCTTTTTCTGCCAAGGATCGCTGCCCGCTGCTGGAAGAGCCCTCTGCCTTCCAGCACAAACAGGCCATTGCAAACCAAATGTTTCGTGTAACCGATAGCAGCCCCAGCGGATAGGCAAGCCCTTGAAGAGGGTGAAGGGGAATGAGGCTTTCAGCTGATCCTGCTCACTGGAGCTTAGCACCGGTGGTCACGCCAGCTGCAAGGACGGGGACGAGCAGCCTGGGCCAGCACAAGGCTGCCCATTGTTCCCCAATACGCTGCTGGAAAAGACAACCGGATTAGGGGAGACGAGCGGCAGTGCTGCAGTGCAGGACACCCGTGCTGGGGAGCCAAGGGGCTGAGTCGCGACCCTCAGCGCCGGCTCCCAGGGGCGGTGTGGGGGGCACATGGGGAGCATCCAGTGTATGGTCCTCTCAGAGCAGCGGGGGTTATGGCTTGTGGGGAGGGGATTTTCAGCCCCCCAGCTGCACCAGCCTGGCTCGGATACCAGATGCAAGCGGGCAGGGGGAGGAGGGGAACGGGAGCAGAGAACGAACTCAAGGTCAAATAGCGAGGGGAGGGGAAGGAAAAGGAGGTGGCGGGGAGGGGAGGAAGGGTGTCCCCCACGCGGGTGGAGAATCGCTGTTTATCCACCCCCTTCCCCCCTTTCCACACGCCAACCACAGAGGCAGCCTCTCATCAGGATATTTATGAACACACGCACAAATGGGAGGCTGAGGAGAGGCAGAAAAAAAAAAAAAAAAAACAACAAACCACCACCAGCCACCCAGCCCTATTTTGTTCATTCTCTTTCTTCAAAGAGCAGATGTGCTGTGGCCTGCAAACCGAGAAGGACACTCCCTTGCTGTTAGCTAATTTAGGCTGACATGTTAGGGTTTTGTGGTTCAAAACACGAAGTTTAGTTATCAGCCACTAACATTAACTAACATCTCTCACACAACCGCCCGCACTGGGCTCGAGCGTCCTTATACCTAACGGGGAGGGAAAAAAAAGATTTTTTTTTTTATTTCCCTTTGCATAAGACAGTGCTGCAGTACTGCCAGCATGTCCCTGGCCACAGGAGCTGATCCAGCAGCCTGCTCACATGGAAGCCCAAAGAGAGGCAGTGGCAAGGAAAAGGCTGTCACATCGCCCTGGTGCTCGCCAAATGCATGGCGCCCCCATGGATTCAAATAAATAAGTCTTTCTAGCAGGTTTATATAATTGTAAGGGGTCTTGTCTCTCCTTTTAAGCCACTTTCCTGTTTATTTTCTCCATTTCTGGCCATGGTTCAGCAGCTCATCAGAAGGTGGGCTAGTCCCTCATTGAAGATTCAAATGCACTTCTCTGCCAAATTGACCTGCTGTTATCCCCCCTTTCAGCTACTGTAACCAACACCGCACAAACAATGAATTATGAGATTAGAGTTAGAGAAAAATGGCCTCGTTCTGCAGATGTTGTGTCTGGAACCGGCTGCTGCGGACTCGTGTTTGTTATGTCATCTTCCTCACTTCCCTCCCCTCCTCCTCCTCCTCACAGTCCCATTTCACCTGGTGCATGCCAGGGACCCTGTTATGCAAAGGGTTAATTAGCATCTTCCAACTCTGATACACCCCCAAAAAAAAGAAGGAAAAAGAGGGGAAATGAGTGAGAGAAGAAAACCTCATCGATAAGAGAATAGCCGTTGTACAGACAGACAAGCAAATAAATTATCTGGAATTTAAAAAGCCATAGCAGAATTATTTTAAGGGATATTGGAGTTTCACGTGGGATCTGCACTGGCAGGGACAGCACAATGCAGGGAGGATGGAGAGGGCACACAAGGCTCCTTTGTTGTGTGGGTGTGTTTTGGGAGAGGCAGGGGGTGTATGTGTGCATGTGTATGTGTGTGACAGTGCACATGTGTGTTTACGGATGTCACATGTGTGTGTGTGGGTGTCACATGTGTGTGTGGGGGTGTCACACACGTGCTGGAGCTGGCACGCTGCCGTCGGGGGCTCCATCACCCAGTACGTGTGAACTGGAAGCCCCACACCACTGCAGCATTGTAATACAGCCCTGCAGTGTCCAAAGAATATTTGCTACCTGAGGAGCTTCAGGCTGCTCTGGTTGGTTTTCTGTTTTTTGGTTTTTTTCCACAGTGGATCCAAATTTTCAGCTTAAAAAGTGGTGCTTTTAAATGACACTTGGGCACAAGAAAATATAACAAAATAAAACAAACACCTTAAACTCCCAATGCTGCTGAGAGATTTTCTGTTGACTACAGCTGGGAAAGGAATTTGTCCAGGAAGCCAGTGACTGGTGTGGATTGAGCCTGGCAGATACACTTCATCATTCTTCTTTTTTCCTACTATGCAAGGACTACACAGCTCAATAATTATATCTTATGTGCAATTTTTAATGCATATTAGGGAGTGATGAATGGAAATAAAAGCTTCCTGCATGCTAAAGGACCAAAGATATGCTCTTCATTAGTGGTGGGACAGCTTTGTTTCAAAGTCAGTTGGAGTTATTTGCCAATTTCATCATATTTTGGGGCATAGCTTTGACAAATAAAACAAAAATTCACCAGCATTTAATTTTTTCAAATGAAAGCATCTACGATTTTCAAAATGAAAAAAACCTCAATTCTGTGTTTTAAAATTATGTTTCACTTTGGAAATTTTTTATGTTTAAGGACTTTACAAGGCAAAACAAAATTATCTTCTTTGGAGTAAAATTAATCTTTACTTATTTCCTGTATTGCTGAGCCTTTTTTTTTTCCAGTTCAATGAAACCTTTGCTGTTGTTGTTGATGTTGTTGTTGTTGTTGTTGTTGTTAAATTTATGTAAGACAGAGCAATGGGTTCCTCAGCCCACCTGGCTCCCTCCCCCAAAGGAGAATGAGGTGGCAATGCAGGGGAAGGTAATTGTCCACATGGTGACAATAATTCTGAGTTCATCAGGATGCAGCCAGGCATCCCTGTGAAATCCCAGGTCAGGCACCATGGATGTGGGATGAGTGCAGTGCTGGCCAGGAGAGAGAGGAAGGCCACCAAACTTCTCCCTCCTCCACTGCTCACTACCCAGCCCAGGTGTCCCAGCCTGCTGAACAGCCCCTCTGCCTCTCCAGAAAGAGCCTGGAGGTCATGTTGCACCAGGAAGCTGGGAGTTTCTGCACTGAAGAGCAGATGGCTCCTTGCCCCAAAGCAGGGCAGTCCCGTGTCCTCCAGAAAAGACACAAGTGTCTCTCAGAATTGCCTCGGGTTGCATCCATCCTTCCGCTGCCCCCCACGGACACCCTCTGTGCCATGCTGTGGTGCTGCTGTGTGCCTTTTTAGTAACTGGGACTGCCGTGACACTCCAGAGGATGAGAAAGCACAAGACAGGGACAGGGAAGCGGCTGTGAGAAGAAGCCCCATGGAGATGCTGCATCTGCTCCATCTCTTTCTTTTCTGCTGGTATTTTAATCTCTCAGCTAAAACGAGCAGCAAGTTGCAGGATTTGGCTTGATCTTTTGTGTTTTCTGTAGATTTCTCAGCCTATCATCATATCCTGTTCTGCTCCAGGCAATGTGTACTTCTGGGTTATTTTGACACCAGGCTACACAGGCTGGAGCTATAGGTAGCCTCCAGTACATTAAAAATAGGTAGTGTTCCTTGAGGAGAAACACACTTTTCTGAGAAGCTGCAGTCCTGTTTGGCAGCAGGTTCAAGACTCTCTTCTCCCTGTGTCTCTGATCTCAACTTCTCAACAGCATCAGTTCCCTTTCCACCCAATGCTTTTGCCCATTGTTTTTATTTCCATTTTTTTAAGGCAAACTCATATTGACGTTCTCATCCCAGTTATGTGCTGGTAAGACAGGTTATAAGCATCAGCCTCCCTATTAGCAAATTCAACTAATAATATGACAAAGCAACATTTGATAAACACCAGTTATTAAGACCCAACAGTGACAGAAAAGGACATTAGTTTCCAGCAGCCTGAGGTCCTTATCCCCTCTTTAGTTCCTTTGTCTGTATTCACAGCAAGTGTTTTCTCCTGTGCCATTGAGAGGTTTTGTATCCTCCAGTTCATTTGCCCTGGACATTTCAGTAAAGCTTAAGCTTGTGTATTTCAGTGGAGTTTGAAATGATGCTCAGAGGCAGCCCAGGAGAAAAAGATGGGGAGAAAAAAATTAGAAAGGTGCTCAGGGGCTGAATATGCTCACAGTTGTATGGTAGCTACTCCCCAGCCCATTAATCTGGTATTGCCATGTCTATACAGAAAGAATTACTTCAGTTTTCTTGGAATTTGGGTTGTTCTGCAGGGGTTTATGAGGTTGTGCTATGGCTGAACAAAATCTATTTGGTTTCATTTGGAATACTCAGGTCAAATGGCTGCATTTGGTTAAAGCCTTATATAAGGATTTCTGGTTGCATTCCTGCTTTTTTTTCCCTCCCCCACCCCTTCAAACAGCAAGTTGCTCATGAGGAAAGCTCAAGCAAGAAAACCTAGAATTAATTTGAGAAAGTTACAGGGAACGATAAAAAGGTCTAGTAATGGAAATTGCATTAACTTGAGTGCTCAAATCCACTATTAATCGCAATCCCCATGCTAAGAAGCCACCATTTGGTGCTACGATGCTCTCAGCAATACCCACTGACAGGTCAGAGGGGTCACTCCCAGCAAGGGGACCCTTGTGGTCACAAGTGTTTTGGCTGGGTGGTGCCAGGATTGCCGTGCCATCACCTTGACTCCCCCTGCTTTGTGCAGTAGCCGTTTTCCTCCATTCAGGTAATATGTGAACATTCGGGCACCTGGCAGCATCCATTGCTTGTTTTCAATCTATTTTTTTTTTAATCTGCATTTGAGTTATAGCTTTAACCTTTGCAGCAGCATCTTTTTTAACCCTTTTCAGAATCACCCCATGGCTCATGCATGGCATCTCTGCTATTTGGTATTCTGTCTTTTTGTTGCTACCCATATGCATTTTAATCTCTCACTGCTCATATTGTCCTTATATAGATGCCATACCAAACTCCTCCCCATCAACTACAGCAGTGAACACCTGTTCTCACATCATTAACTTTATGTGCTTAAATTCTTCAAGAATATCACTCCTGTCCTGTAGCACTGCTGTGTGTTGAACTCTGATGGATAATCTGCAAAATCTGCAAAACAGCTTCAAGGATGTAATACAAATGATTCTCCACCCGGATTCACTTGCTGGCTCCCAAACATCCCATTTTAATTTGTAATATATATGCTTGTCTGTTTGGGAATAAGTTTATTAAGCATCTGAGGTAAAAAAAAAATTAAAAATAAAAATCCCAGTTTATCCATCCATTATTCTTTCAGCTCAACTGGTGGTAAATCAACAGCCTTAATAAAGTGTTGAATTTTCCAAGTAAACAAAAACTTCTTCAGGACTCCTGGAGGACAGCACAGAGTCTTTCTAAATCTCCATACAGCCAGCATTAACTTCATCACCCTCAAGGCTCCCGATTTTTTTTTTTTTTTTTTTACTTAGGTGGCAGTTTGCACAGGAACACCTTGATGTGCATCCTGGTGCTCGCTGTCGCTCATCTGACATATCTGCTTCCTGTCAGCAGCAGTATCACAGATCCTGGGGCCATCCCCCTCCTCTTTCCTGAGCCTTCCCCAGGAGGTGCTGAGTGGGTTCTCTCCACGTGACGGGAGCAGCTGCACTCCTGCTCAGCCCCCCCTCGCTCCCCCTGTGTTGCAGCTGCAGCCCATCCTGCCTACAAAGGACGAGGAGCTAACTTTTTGTGGCATATGCTGTTACAGTCGGCTTTGCTGCATCTTTTGTCTGGATTTGTTGAAAATAGCTGAAGCCCCTTTGCTTTCTCAGCAATCACTGAGCCTGAGTGTTCAGCCAGCACACGCATTAGTATTTTGTCTTTGTAAGCACTCGTGGCTGCTGCGAATGTGGCCAGGAGTTGTTAGATCTGGGATATCCTGGCACCCTCTTCCCATCTCTCACATAACAAACTGGTGCTTCCTACTCAGAGAACTGACCTCAGCCAGCACCTGCTTGACTGTCAGGCCATCCCATCCCATCCCATCCCAGCCCATCCCATCCCCAGGGGCTTGCCCCTTCACCTTTGCTGTGCTGGGGTCTCTGTTCAGCCCTCCAGAACTACGTGATGATTAGTGACCTGAGACCCTTCCCTTCCCAGCGTCTCCCTGAGCTTTGCCTTTGCAGTGTTGCAAAGACTTCAAGGTTAGCAAGAGCAAACCTTTTTCCTCTCCTGTCTGCAATGCTCCCCGAAAGGTTTAGGAATAATTTGGGAAGAAAATCTTGCTCAAGAATTTTTTAGGAATGACAGATATGCCTTCTTCACAGCCTGATGTGCAGGGAGGTTTGCCCATGATGTCAAGATCACCTTTACAAAGAGGGGTGGTGCTGGCAGCCCTCTGGCATGTTCAAAAACGTGTGTACCTCCCAGGGTTTTAGGAATGTGAGTGTCATGACACTCACCAGGAGCCCTGAAAGCAGCACCACCACCTGGGTTGTGCACACCGGGGTTTTTGGAAAGCTTCCACAGCCACAGAACTCACTGTCACTTCTGGTAAGAGCATCCACGAATGTGATCCCAAATTCTCTATCCTTTCAAGTATTTTTTAGAGTACATAGAAAAATATTGTCCTTTTCCAAACTTCCACAGTATTCCAAAATGCAACTCTTGCTTTTCTCAGATCTGTCTTTAAAGCCAGAGGGGGTGGGAAGGCTTCCTTACACCCACAGACAAATGTGGCTCATGCGTAGGAAAAGAGAGACTTTACAAAATAACACCAAAACACCTCATGTGGTGTTGTCACATATGAGAATACAAACACAGCTTTGGTGCAAAACTGTTTTATGCCAGGGAGTCTGGAAGTAGCTGGTGTAGATAAATGAGTTTCAGAGGCGGTTAAGTATGTGCATATTAGGTGAGAAGTCTTACGCTCAGGAGAGCCTTACGGTGCTGCCTTACACACGTTAGCAGCTGCAAAAGTCACGAATGTGCATTTAAAAACCGGAATTGGAGGAAAAGATGGGGTTTTTTTCTTCAGCATGCACGGAGAAAATGAAACATTTTTCACGCAAACTTTTCATGATGCCTCGTTTATTCTGCATACTCTGTGCATAATACCAGTCTTATTAACCTCTGCCTCCTGCACTCACCCATCAAGTACAATAAAATGGCTCCTCTGATGTCCTTGGTCTGCAGGGAGTTTCCAGAAATGGCATCTGTGCTGACATTGAAATAATCTGCAGTCTGAGGCAAGTATGCAAGTTATTGACGAGGCTGCCTGGCAGTGGCGGTCAGCTCTGTGAACTGCTCTGTTCTTGTTTACTTAAAATCCTTTTCCTTCCTCTCTTTATTTAAGAACACAGTATGGCATGCCACAATGCTATCTCACAGCAGTCCCACACACAGAAGGGCTGGCCAGGGACCGTGGCCTGATATTCACAGTGTCACAGAGGATTCATTGCTCTCTGCTCCTCCAGCAGAAGCTGTGGGCTTTCACTGCCTCTGAAAATCCGGTTTCTGCTCTTGGTCTCCTGGCATCAGTCCCACAGCAGGGTCACAGTGAGAGCAGATTATACCCACCACATGACAGGAGTCAATTCCTACTGACTCCAGGTAGCCGGCGCTGCCACCGTTTCAATCAGTGCGCTGGTAATTAAAAATTGGTCAAGATCCAGCCACTTCCACCTGATACATTGGGCAAAAGCGTCTGGATGAGATGGACGAAGGGGTCCTGAGGCACAGATGGCTTTTCACAGGTCCCGCACAGCCGCCACAGGGAGCTGGAGCCCTGTGGAGGCTGTGCACAGCTCAGCCTGTCTCTTCCAGCAGCCTGCAGGGCAGGAATGAACCCAAAAAAATGCGCACTGGGGACCGCGCCACAGTGGGACACAGCATGGACTGGAGCAGAGCAGGACACAAGCAGGCACATAGGCAGCAGCAAAAAGTCACGGGGTTGAATCTTCAGTTGATACAGAGCACAGCAAGTACAGCTCTATCTCATAGAAACTCCCTGCACTTTTCAGTACAACAATAAACATTTATTTATATAGAGACATCAGCATGAGACTTTTCTCTGATAGCACTTGTAATCTGCTATGGCTGAGAAATACAAAACATGAAGTTAAAGCCCTGGAAACATCATTAGCAAGCCATAGTATCTGGCCTCTCAGCACAGCCCTGACTGCTCCTCATTTATCCCTTACAGAAGGAGGTACAAAACCAGAACAGGGAGCCACTGTTGCCCAGACTCTGTACAGCCACTTCCAGCCTGTCAAAAACCACAGCTCAGTCACAGCATATTGAGATAAACCTGGCGCTCCAGCTTTGAGCCTTTGATCTTCAGCTGGTTTGCAAAGAGAGGAAGAAGAAAAAGGTTAATCACAAACAGCTGATGGAGAAGTTGCTGGTCAGATAGAAAAATGGCAGATTCCTCTGTAACCACGCACCTCCCAGAACAGGAGCTTTCACCAGAAAGCAGTTGCCTCCCCATTGCAGGAAATGGCTGCATGACAGGGATTTCCAGAGAGAAGAACAGATTAAACTAGTTTTCCATTTAACTTGAGCATTTGCTCATTAGGGATACCAAGGATATTCCTTGATGGCGCCCACAGCTCTAGTGAGTGTTTATAACATGTGCTGTGTGATTTTTCCAGCTAGCTGCGATTTCAGTTTCTACCCTGAGGGTACACCTAGAGAAGTTAAAGGGATGCTGAAGGGTCTCTAAGTACTGAATGTCTGTGTGTTTTCCCTGGATCTCATCCCTTTTTTGCATGGGCTCATACACCTCTGGGTAGATGCAGCAGCCTGGCCCTCACTGCTCCTTCCATTTGCTCTTGGCTCAACCAGCTTGGCCAAGCCTGTGCTGGGTGGCATGCCAGTGCTGTCTTCTTCACCACGAAACCTTTCACCAATGCCTGTGCCAGGGCCTCTTCTCCGTTATATCCTTTTGGGGAAATGGTGACAATTGGAGCTTTGTGGCCTTACAAGAAAAGTGAGGGTCACCCTTGTTCCCAGCTGCCAGCATTGGCTGGTCCACTGCCCCATAGGACCTTGGGCTGGCTGCACAGGACACTCACCAAGGAGGTTCTGGTACCACTGCCTCATTTCTCACCAGGCCGCTCAGTCAGTACTGGAGGCTGTCATGGAGGAGAGGGGGCAAAGCTGTCTCTGCTCACTCCGGTGCTCACTAAAAATTCTGAGAATGGTGAGGAGAAAACCTGGACTTTGCACCAGGCTCAGGCCTTTCCCTGTTCCATCAGTTTGCCGCTGAGATAGGCAGCACTGGGTGAAACAAAGAAGGAGCAAGAGCAGCTGCGGGAAGATTTCCAGAGAATAAATATTTCTATTATTTCCCAGCCTGACTGGAAGCATTCATGGGCTGTGAGGAGATGGTTACTCCCTCCACTGCCTCACTTATCTCAGCTGCTCTAGGTGGTGGTTGCAGCAAATGGCACGCTTGTGAGATAACAGCGTCTTTAAAGGGCTGTTGCCTCGCAGGGAAAGGGAGATGCTGACTCAGCTGCTGGGAAAATCAGGCACAACATGGAAAAGGCACAAAAGTTTGTTCACAGCCTAAAGAGGAGAAAATAAGGGAGAGATTCTGAGAATAGGAAGACGCTGAATTCAGGGTGCATCCGCTGGCGAGGGGAGGGAGGAGGCCGGGCCAGCCAACAATGGAGCAAAACAAAACAACACAAAGGCAGGAAATGCAGAAGTTCAGGTTCACACCAAAGTTCAGGTTCACACAGTGTAGCTGGGGCAGCTTCCCCATGCACGGCACAAGTGCAGCACCTCCTGTGGCCACTGCACCCCACAACACGGCTGTGCCCACCTGGGGTTTTGGGGGATCTGTCCCCACACAGTTTGGCGGTGTTGTTTTGGTTTTCATTTTAAGTAAGTATGAAACACCTAGTAAGAGGGCTGTGGAACTAAGCTGGTGCTGTGAATGCCACAGCATACAGAGTACCTACACAAATATGATTTTAGAGTGCACTGGAGAAGCAGAGTATTTTATTCAAAGACAAAAATTATTAAAATGTCAAAACAGTGGATGTCCCCTGTGACTTCTGCTTTCTGCAGATTTGTTAACTCACTAGACAAGTTTTGCAGTCCAACTATTTTAGCTTTGATGAAATAACCAGACTAGTGTAAAAGGTGAAACCTATGGTGTTGTGCATATTCGATGCTCATATTTCTATAAGCATTTGGGGAGGTAACATTAAGTACCAAAGCAGGGGCATATCAGCAGTTAATTTTCACTCACTACTAATTGTGTGGGGGGGTTTGCTATCATGTTCATAGTAAATAATATTTACGGAGATCTCTTAACCAGAGAGTCTTCACAGTTTTATTTCCATTGCAGAAAGGAGCATCTCTGGATGCTGAGCAAGACAGCAGAGAAATGGCTGCAGGCATAAGAGACAAAACCACATGAAGCTCGATTTGGTTATCTACTTGGTGTAGACAGAATCAAAGATAAAATGGTTGATGTAGACTTTCAAACTGAACTCATCTGTGTGGCTGGGGGCTGAGCTTCCAACAACTGCCCTTAGCCCTTCAACACAGTGACAGTGGTTCCCAGGGCCATGCTCTGTTAAACCTCTCCAGTCAGCAGAGGAAAGGACACTGCATGCCCTCAGCCCACCAGGAACCACGCTTGCAGAGTGGCATCACCCTTGCTGCCAGCGAGGTGGGTTACAGCTCCCAGAGACTGAGCAGGGAAGGGCTGGTTTCCATCCCGGGGCTTCTCTCTGTCCTTTTGGAGATGCTGTTGCCAGTTTTTGGGGCCGCACGCAGCTCACAGCTGAGCCCCCCCGCCCGGCTTTGCTGCTGCCAGAGCAGCTGAGCTCATTAGCATGTAAAGGAAACGAAACTGCAGCTCTGCTTTGGGTGCAAACCAGGGGACCACAGAGCCACACAGGAGACACAGATCCCTGTGCATCTCAGACCCCCGTAGAGAAGTGTAACCATTCCTGATGGGGCGGCACCATTTGCCAAAGACACCCTGGCAAGAGAGAGATGCTTTGCTCCCATTTGGTGTCCACACTGCCACTGGAAGAGGGAGGGGACAGCCTTGTGGAGGAGACCCTCTCACTGGGGCCAGGCAGCCAAAGTCGCCTGGGCAGCCAGGGGTCTTATCCACTGTCTGTAAATCCCCACACAAATTTATGGCACTATATAAAAGTTTGAAAAGAAGGAAGAGGCTTCTGTTCTGTAAGGAAAGGAAGTGGTGGGGAAAGGAGTAGAGACAGGCTTAATTTGTGCAGTAGCCTGGAAAGAGTCCATAGGGAGTTTAAAAAGCAATTGTATTTTGGATCCTGAAATTAAGCAGCAAGCCGCTCGCTGTTTGGCTGAGGGTGAAGTGGTCAAATGTCATGACATGTGAGGGAAAACAGCAGCTTTCCATCCCCTGTGGGAGTGCTGGAGCAAGGGGTTTGGATGGGGAGGGAGGGTTTCCACACCAGAGGAACAGAAAAAAAAACAAAAAAACCCCAAAACCAAAAAAATAAAGCCCAAACCCAACAACAACAAAAAAAGAAGACAGGAAAGCATGGACGGAAATTTCAGCAGAAGGCCAAAGCCTGCCACAGCAGCAACACTCACAGAGGCTGTAGTGTGGCTGGAGAAAGGAAGAGGATGCATGGGGCATAAGGGGAAGGGTGAGGGGGAAGGAGGGCTAGGGATTATAAACCACTGTCTGCTTAATTTCATTTCCCAGGAAAATAAAAAAACTATTTGTAGGCAGACAGATGAGAACAAGATGAGATTCAGCCAAGACGGGTTTGTTAAGAACATACTGCATCAAATCAAATTAATTTCCTTGTGTGGTAAAGTAATAGGCTTTGTGGATATACTTGAGGTTAGCAAGGCTTTTGACAGAGTCTTCCAAACATCCTCCTAAGCAAATTGGAGAAGCACGCTCTAACTCGAACTCCTGCAACATGACGGAAAATCAAATTGGAAACTGTATGAAAGGATTTAGTTCATAGTTGAAAGCAGATTCTTCGAGGTCTCTCCCAGGACCTGGTACAAACAGCATTCAGCAAGGAACAGAGATCACACCTTCATGGAGATGCTTAAAATATTTTGAACAGCAATGTTCATGTTTGAAAAAGGTTTTCATTCAAAATAATGCAGTGGAGAGGCGTCCATGCAATCTGGTGAGAAGCAGAATAAAACTGGAATCAGGCAGAAATAAGATAGACATGGAGGAGTGACCAGCCAGGGGACCACTGAGAGAACATTCTGGGAAACAGGATCACAAGCTGAACACAAAATTACAGGACATCATGGCAGAAGAGGAGAGCTGGTTAACAGAAGGTGTGAATGGGAAGAGCTGAAGCCCCAGATGAAGCAACCTGGCTACATGAACTGTCCTAGCCCAATGGCAGGACATGCCTTAAGATTGACTAAGGGAGCAGTCTGGAAGGGACAACCTGTAGAGAGATACTGGGCCAACCATAGATCATTCTGAAGACAAAAGCCTGAGGGGAAACACAGCTGATTTCCAGATAGAAAATCCTGTTGCCAAGGAAAAGGGATTGTTTGGTTCTCTGTGTTCACAGAGAACAGGAGCAACACAAATAGCTAAAACTACAGCAAGGAGAGTAAGGTAAAATGCAAGGGAAGCAGAGCATGGTTTGTGGGATCTGTCTCTCAAGGTCTTTAAGAACAGGCTAAGTGAATATGAACAGAAGAGTGTGAAGGGTGGTTGGCCCTCTTTTAGGACATTGGGTTGGTTAAACCTCCAAAGGCCCCTGCCAGGCTGATGAGAGGCTAATACACTTTGACATAGTAGTGAAACAAAATGGTTGAGCACAAGCCCTTCAATCATAACTCCTGGTATGAAATCCAATAGCTTAATAGGACAGTTTAGGTTATTTAGTTTAGGACCTGGATGCTGTAAGACCAGAATCCACAGTCAGGATTAGTTTTACTACTATCTTCAATATGGCCAGATTTTCACCCTGGGATTCCAGCTCCCTCCACCATCTCCTGCAACTCTCAATAAAATGTTTATATCACCCATTTTTATAGGCTTTTTCTCTACTTCCTGGTCAGCTGCTCTGTGAAATGTCTAAGAGAGACTGGCCTTCTAAAATCATACACAAACACACAAGGGCTCAAACAGCTTTTCCTGTACCATAGGCACCACTGCCTACACCCAGGTCAACACATCCTATTATGTTCGTGTTTTGCTTTGCTGACATTTATGAATGCCACTGCTTAGTTAAAGAAAATTTTATTCGGCTAAGAAAGCATGATATGGTGATGTTCATTACTGATATAACTTCTCCTTTCATTCATCATAGCCATAATTAATTTTCCAGTGTGGATATAGGCTGAGATTTAAAGCCATCCTTGTGAAATGAATTAGCCCCTTTTCTCATCTTATTTGGAGTTCTCTATTGTGAATATACTCCAAGTGTAATAGAGAGGCAATTTATGAGAATGAAATCTCATCTGTGTCCTATTCCTTGCCCTCTCTCTGGTGATTTTATTATGCTGGGGTGCCTCTTGCCATTTGTTTAGAGGCTGGGCTGCATTTGTTATAATAAGTTCAACAGGTTGTTTAGCATACATTAATGCACAGCAGGGAGCAGAGACAGACCTTGCATGTCTGACATCAAACAGTCAAAGCATGCACTTGGGGTCTGTGGGTGAGGGGTGCTGCTGCATGTAACATTCAGCACCAAGGAAATCCCTAGTGAAGGCCCACAGTGGTCCAAGAGTCAAATCCCACTACGTGACAGATCAGTCCTGGAGGAGGAGGTGGACACAGCAACCTGCGGGCATGAAACTTGTCCTGACCCTGGCACCAGCACACTTCCTATCGTGCCCAGTCGGGTGCGTTAACACAGCTGAAAATGCAAAGTTGGGATGAATCAACTGTTTTCATCCTAAGATGAGTCTGCTATTAGTGCATCTGCTAAGAATTAAAGGTATCTCTCTGAAATGAATTAGCCCCATTCCTCATTTTATTTGGAGTTCCCTGTTGTGATATAATCACAGTAGTATGTGGAGAAAGCTGCCAACTTCCCAGAGATGAGCATTCAGCTTCAAGGGAGCTCAGGAAAGCTGAAGAGAAGCAGCAAAGGTTTTTGCAAAGCAGTGCACTGCAGTGACAATTCTCCGAGGCCCTGCTCAGGGCCTCTGGTGTTTGCCAGCAGCTTCTACTCCCCTTGTGTCAGAAGGTTCCAGTTCCCTTGGTAAAGCAAGGAGTAACCATTCAGCAACTTTAAAAAGACCCATGGCATCAAATGGTGACTTCAAGCCTTTAAACAACAAAAACCATCTTGCATAGAAGAGCAGATCCTGGCAATCACAGTTGCAAGGGTCCTCTTGCAAGAGGACATGTGGATATAGTTGGATCCAGGGAGGAAACAACCATGGTCACCTGCAGTGCCTCTGCCAGTGGCTGGAGCTGCTGCACAGGGTAATGTTTTGTGACTACCATGCTGAATTGAAAATAAAAATTAGCCTTGATAACTTTTCACGTTTTTTACGTTTGGAAAGTGGCTGCATTTGATTTTCCAGAAAACTGGTATATAGCTAATTAAAACTGCACATATCATTTTAACATCATATCCTCACTACTGAACTTCTAACCTGACATAAATACATTGCATACTATAACCTGTTTCTCCTGATTATTAACCTTGAACATGGCAACCTATAAATCATCAGTGAAACAGCTGGTGCTCAGCATTGCCCCAAAGGTGTACGATTACGATCATTTTATATATATCTTGCTATGCAGACATGAAAAATTCATTGAAGAGCTTGGTATTGTAAGACTTATTGTAATGAATTTTCTTTAAAACATAGATCATACTTAAAATAGGTGTCTGCTCATTATAATGTAGCCATTTATATCTTCTTGAATTACTTGTGTGGATCTTGGCTGATTCTAAAATTTAAATGTAATTCCTAAACAAATTCAGAGTGGTCAGTTTGCCAGTACTTCAGGATGACATTTTCATTTTTAGTTTTATGCCTTTGTTTCTGTGAGGGTAAAGACTCGTACCTGCAAAAATATTGAGAGAACTACAGATTTTTTTTCCCTGCAATACTTGGTATTACATCCATCACTACTGGGATTTCAGTAGCTGCTGTTGGCATTTTAGGCGTGGGGATTGGTAGGGGTAGATTCACCTGAGGTTTGGTGCTAGCAAGCACATGAATTGTACAATTGCAAGTCAGTAATAGAACCAAAGGGAATAAACATAACATAAAACAGAATATAAACCCAGAATCTGAAAATAAACTTTTGAAAGTCGTGACATCTGATGGCCAGGACCTCAAGGAACATGGGTAAGTAGTCCAGAGGTAGCAGGTCATCTGGTGACATTTTGGTTTTCAGGATGACATCCTCACCTTTTCCATCCTCCCAAGAGCCACATGCATAAACACAGCCTGTGTCAGCTAAAAATGTGCTCAGTGATTTAAAGCTACCCAGCACCCATCTAGTGAGCACTGCAGCCTGTGCCACGTGTTCCCATCCTACACACATTTTACAGAGAGGCTCTGTTTGTGTCTAAACTTGAGTGCTTGTTGGCAGGTGACAGGAATCATAAGAGAGGCCCTGCATTTTGCTACCAATTTATACCATCAATTTATCAGCTTGCAGATGAAACCATTCTTTTCCACGAGGTCATGAGAGGATTTTGTCACCTCTGGCTCCCCTCTCTCCTGCAGCTGCTTTGCCAGAAACCCTGCCTAGGATGGGATAGTGTGTGAGTCACTTTGTGCCAGCCCTTCCCATGCATTTTGCCCAAGATAATAGTGTCAGTGAGGGAGGATCTCCCCACCCTTGCTGTAGCCTCCATTAACCAAGTTCACCAGTACCTGCAGAGCTCCACCAAGGACTCCTGTACAACATCAGCCATAGAACCCTTCAGTTTTCACCTTGCACCCCAGGGGCACCACTGCTGCCTTGAACCTGGCAAAGAAACCACAGTATTCCCACAGAAATCTCTACATTCCTCCCTGAACTCTTGGTTCTGATTTTGCCTGTGACAATTTTTGTTTGCTACAAGAAGCAGGCACAAAGACATTTGCGTGCAACCTTATTGCACATTGGTCATCAAAGAGATCTGTGCAGATTTAATTTGCTTTTGCCTGCTCACACGACATATTCTCCCTTACCTCTCAGAAGGAGTGAAGACAAGCATAAAAACCAGCTCCACAACTGCTTGCAGATTATTTCTGTAGTGCAAACAGTAAAGGCTCAGCAAGAAAACCTGATACCACTGCACGCAAACATTGCTTGGGTCACCAGAGGCATGAGGCCTAAGAAGAGATCTAAAAAGCCACCTCTCCATGAGGAATAAGCAAAGCACATGGCAGAGAAGCATAATTTGTTCCAATTTAGTTAAGATTCTCTTGGCAGGTGAACTCGCAATTGCTTTAGGAAGACTTCATTAAATGGCATGCAAGGAAGCCCACTCATCCTTTAACTTGTAAACAACAAAATCCACTGATAGAAACAGTTTTGTAAGTCCCACGGAAATCCAGGTTAAAAGCAGCCACCTTGGTTGTAGTGAAATGCTGCACACATTGGAGAGCTGTTACTGCGTGGCATGATCCCTGCTAGCCATCAGCAGCCGAGAAGCCAATCCAAAATCATTAGAGGCTGTTACATAGAAAGGGTGCCAAGAAGAGCTGACAAACATGAGGTATTTAGCAGCACGTACTGAAAACAGGCTGAAAGATATTTTTGAGCTTACCTCTCATGGTTTCTAGAAAATTGCTGTTTTCCTTTGGATTAAATGTAAGTATACACTAGGCAAGAAATTATGGCAGTTCTTCACATGGCAAGGGAAACTAATAAGGCAGTGAAAAGCTTGTTCAATTCAAACACTGAGTTTTAAAGCCAGCAGATACCTTTTTCATTTCCTAAATGCTCCTTTTCAGTGCAGTTGTATAGAGCCAATGACAGGTGCTCCTTGGTAGAAACTGGTACTGGGAAAGCTAGACTTTAGGCATTTTTAAAACTACCAATTCCTGCTAGAAGACCAGTGGATACTGGAAACATCATCTAACCACTTCTTGTTATCTGATAGAAAGTGGACAAGGATGGAAAATCCAGGACTATTATCTTCTCTCTGCCTGTCCCTGATGTATCCACAAGCTCCCTTACTGAGGTAGCTGTAAGCAAAGCCAAGGAAGCACTAAGGGAAGTCATTTCAGCACACCTGCATGACCAGGGAGAAAGAGAAGCTGTTAGCTCAGAACATACTAAAGCTTTAGCAATCTACCATCTTCATGTCAGATCTAACCCACCAGCAGAGCAGTGTGTGCAGCAGAAGCCTTTGAGAACATGAAGCTGTAATGATGCAAATCTTGCATCTTAAATCCAGTGCCCAAACTTGAGACTTCGCTAACTGTATTAGTCAGATGAAGTGGCTGCACCCTCATATCCAGGGATGACCAAAGGAATATTAAAGAAACATGAACTACCACCATCCTGAAGAAGTCAGTGTACTGATTTATGTTCCCATTTCTGTGATGTACTATGCAGTCAGAACAAAAAGCAGCCCCAAGGTCAAGTGGTAGCAAATTGTGCAGCGAAAGCAATAGCCATGGCCCTGCCTTGACAGTAGGAATTCAATGGGACAGTGAGAAGTGAGACCCACAGCCTGGCATGCAGTTTTCCATGGAAGTGGGAGACAGAGGAGAGAAGGTGGCAGATTTGGTACCTCACAGCAGGGTAGCAGGTTTGCCATCGTACAGTGGCAGTCATTGATTGAGGGGGGCCGTACTACGACAGCCCAAGACATAATGAAGATTGTCATGTTCAAGGATGAGCTGGAGTTCTACCCAGGCAGTCCTAATCAGGGTGGTTTGAGTGCTGCATGATTGTTGCTAACATTAGCCTCACAACATCTCTGTGAAGAAGGCAAGTGTCATTCTCCATTCGGAAGATTGGAAACCGCAATTAAAGCAACCGCCTCAGGGAAGCAGACAGAATTAGAAATTGAATCTGGAGTCCTGGTCTGCTGATTCGCCCACGGGTTCACCTTTCAAACTTGGGAGAGGACAAGGTAAAACAGTCACAGGGCACCTTTTACCTGCAGCCTGAGAGATGCTCCCTCAGACTCCAGCGATAGCTCCAGCCTAATCAAACAGGCACAAAAGAGCAAACGCTGCTTGCAAAACAAAGCGCATTCCCCACTGGTCACTAGAGTGCTACAAGCTGGAATCAATGCGATGATTGTGACAGCTGAGAACAAATTCAGCTATGTTTGACAACTTCCAGAAAATATTGGCAGAGGACAGGGAGTCTGCACTGCCCAGCAGCACCTTTGTGAATTGATTAGCCATATAGCAGATGGCAAGCCTGCTGCAGACTGAGACAGCAGAAGATGGCCAGTCTGGTTGAGAAGAACTTGAAGACGACTGGGAAGAAAAAGCATGTCCTTACAGTGACAGCCCAAAATGATATTTCAGAAATGTCACACGCATGGCAGATGAGGAACAGGACTGATTTTTAACATTTTCTTCAGCTATTTATTACCAGCACCTGTCTGGCTCATAAAGCAAAATTATATAGCTTAGTTTAAACCCTTCACTTTCACCTCTTTCCTTCAAAAAAATCCTTAACGTAAAAAATATTTTTTTTTTCTTTTAAAATATTGTAGAATCAACTGATATGTTTGAAAGAATTTCTACACTTTCTCTGAAAGCAGGCATGCCTTGAAAGTTTAATTTTAGGAAAATATATTCTGGACAAAGAGCAAGGACTTTGATCTCCTCCTCCTGCCACATATTTTTGGGAGGGGTTTGGCACATGTTTGGGGAAAATTCATATTTTTTAATGGTTTTAGGAAATGCCTTAGGCTATTCAGAGTCTGCACAGCTGCTCATCAGTAGCCAGCCATGGCTGAAAGAGCAGAAACTATGGTTCAGAAAAATATGCCATCTTTGTCTGGTGCAGAACAATGCTGCTGCAGTGAAATACAATGGCTGTCTCTTATTTTCTACTAGCCCTTAGAAGGGGGGGGGGGTTTAAAAAAGACAAGAAAAAAAAAGGGAAGGATCACGGAGTTTCCTTGCAGGGCCTCTGAGCAGAGGGAGGGAACATCAGCTCTGCACTCACAGATATGCAAATCCTTCCCCAGGCCCAACAATAGAAGAAACCCTGTGGGAGGAGGAGACCGATGGCACTGCTGCTCCCAACTCTTTTGCCTGCAAAGCCCACAGGTTCCCTGCACTTCCCGAGAACTGGAAGGCTGATGCATCATCTAAGCAGAGGAAAGCTGCAAAAGCTGTGGTATCAGAGTTGACAGATCTTTGCCCATGGAGCCGTGCACCATCACTGGGCATTTTAAGGCTTATAGTTTGCCTGCCATTCAGTTCATGGGTGCAACAGCCCAGAAGATTGATGAATCTGTGGTCAATGTCTCCATATTGTCCTTTAGGTTAATAAGGACCACGTATAAAAAGCTGGAACTAAAAGAAAAGACTTTCTGTGGCGAGACCCCTGTTAACAGCATTTACATCAACATACTCCAAGTAAACTTTCTAAATGGAGAGATTGGGGTTTGTTTCTAATGTAACTACAATTACCAGGATTTAATGAAGTCTCTAGCTTCCAGCTATCACTACTATCTAAATTTCTTCAGCAAAGACTGAGGGAGGACAAGTAACAGATTGGAAACTACCTGCACTAAGCTACTGAAACAGAAATAGCTCAAATGATTACGTTTTGGTGGTTTTACCAGTGCTGACAGCAATCTAGAGGAGCTGGAGGAACAAAAACATCCAGTGACATGCATTTATCCCCTTCTAGGAAATACGTATTTTGCATTCACTCTGCATTCCACGGGAGGTTTTCATAAGTCCCATCAAAGTTTGATCACAGTAACTGTCAATCCCATAATTGAATTTCCTTCACATGTTCTCCTCAGAACAGCTGACTCAAGCTAGTGAACAGACTAGACACCTAAAACAATCACCTGTCTATGTAAGAAGCTGTCTCCAGGTCTCTCTCCAAGGCATCACTTGAAGCCAGAGGGATACAACAGGTTATTTGCACAGCACAGAAGCAAAAGCTGCAGCCACCACTCTTTCCCACTGAGGAGTCAGACACATTCATGGGCTGGCACCTTTCAGGTGCCCAGAAAACAGTGTGGACACAGTGGGTCTGAGAGCCCTCACACATCCTGACACTTTCCCGACTCCAGCCCTGAGGCTGAGGATTCAGAGATACCTGAAACGCGTGGTGCAGAAGCAACAGAAGTCTTAAATGTCCCAAGCAGTTTTGTTTACAAAAGTCAGTGGGAAGCTTAATACTAAAAATACAATTGAATGTCCCTCCCTCCCCTCAACATTAAGCCCTTCTGAAATGAGGAAGTGCTCAGTGGCAAAGGTCCTCAATAGAAGTGTGCAATTCCAAAAAGCAATACATGTTGATATTTGACATAAATACAAAACAAGAGACTGAAGCTGACTGAAAAAACCCTGGGACTAGTTTAGGAATTTGTCCATTATTTCATCAGCAACAGTTTTCAAGACTCACACTTGAACTGGTTCGTTCTCCTTTATAGTCCCCTTATTAAAAACGGTGTCTGTAGTAGCCTGAGCAGATTTGTTGTTGTTCGGTTCTTTCCTTTGGCAGGATTGCACACCACGCACACAGAACAGGCTGTGTTAGCATGCAGACCACTGCTGTACTTTGACACAGGTACTTTCTTTTTGAAAGCAACACAGAAAGTAATTTATATTCCTTGATAACTCCATTAACATTTCCACGGGCATTAGGAGGTCCAGCAAAAAATGCTTGGTGGCAAACAGAAGGCTCCTCATCACAAGAGACAGAAAGGGTGCTCCAAATGTGAATCAAGTGCAGAATAGTTTCTGATCTATGCATCTTACTCACGTAAGCTTTTATTCATTTAGACACACTTTTAAAACTCCGTAAGAATCTTTGCAATAATTAACATGTAAAAACTCTGTCAAATCAAAGAAAAACCTTCATATTTTCATGTAATACAGTTCTCGGACATTAGATGGCAATCCCCCCACTTCATTTTTCATACCAGGGGCCCATATCCCTTCCAAAAATCAAATATCACCTCCTTTCCAACAGGTGAGGGGTCTGTTTGGCTTCTAGGAAGGAAGGCTGTTTGGAAAGCACAGAGCACGAAGGCTCTCCCATTCCCATAGCATTTGTTCTGTTGCAACAGTTCTCCAGTTTTTTGTTTTGTTTTGTTTTCCTGAGTAGGAAAGGCAGATGAGTAATGCCATCATGGATGATGCTTGTACTAGGGGTAATATTCACTCATTTGTCACTTGGACACCCTACATCACGAGTTGGATGTTTCCATGTCAAAAACCTATAGGCAAAAATAGAAGTTATCAGAACTTCCCCATTTTGACAGAGGAGAAAGGGACTAACTATGGCATTTAACGATATAATTTCTAGTCTTGCCAATTAAAAAGGCTTCTCCCAAGGGATATCATTAGTCTGTGTTAATCTTTCCTGAAAATTATAAAATCGAACTGAAAAAACCCCACCTATTTGGTACCATGTGTGGAATACACACAATGGGAAGCACCTACAAACTATTACAGTAGGAATTTTATGGTAGAAAAAAAAAAGACAAGGCATTTAATAACAACTTAAAAAAAACAGCTCAAATGAATTTAACAGAGTATGCAACACACCTGCCCAGGTTAATGTGCCTTCGCTCTCAGCCTCTCACTTTTTACCGTGGTGTACATGTGATGTTTTAGAAAGAGGTAGGAATAAAACACCTCATCAACCATTCAGTGATGTCTATGTGGGGGGAATCCTTCCTGACCTTCATTAACTCCCTGTGATCTATTTAAGTGGCAGTACAAGACATCCTGACATCTATTCATTTCAACAGTTTGTGCCTGTGATTCATTCACACAAAAATCACTTCCTAAGCCTTCATTTCTCATCTACTTTCATAGTTCATGAAATATTCTTTTCAAGCCAAGTTCACCCTTTTTCATATATGCCCCTCGGGACCAAATTTCGGCCTTGCAATACTTGCCCGTTTGAGCTCTTGTGCAAATTCACAGTGTACATGAGAGTGAGGTTTGCAGCTCTCCAGCAATCCAAAAGCACAGATAATATTAGTCCTAAAGACAGGGGTCCACCCACAGCTGGCTACTGAAATAGCTAATTTTTCATGTACTCCACTGAAAAGCTAACCTTTTATCCTCACTCTGGAGCTCGTTGTGTATGTGTGTGTCAAGGTGACAACACCGTGAAAACAGAAGTTCTCAAATGGTACATTATCTCCAATATCAAAAGGTCACAAAAGGGTACAAATCGGTAGCTCTCCAGAAGAGACACTGGTTTTTATAAAAAGTGGGTCAGTTTTAGTTTCATGTGGGTTGTTTGACACAGTGGTTTCTGGCATCACAAGCTCTGGTCTACAGGATACCACAGAGCCTTTGTATCCCTTGCTGTCACTACAGCATTGTGTTTTTCTACCCATTAACCAAGGATAAATGACCTAGATATTGTGCCTATTAAAGCCTCATTTTTCTTTTGCCCTTTTGTTCTTTAGTGTACCACATTATCACATGCTGAACACATTTAAAGTATTCTCAGTCTCTCATGCCCCTTTGAAGGAGTAAAGTAGGGATTTTAGCGTGCATTTCTGTAGAGTTACTTAGAGTGGAAAATATGAAGGCAATTCAAGGTTTCTCTTCCTGCCTAGTCCCCTGAAGACGATCAGTTCAGCATTTACAGCCACTAATCTATAAAGAATATAGCAGGAAAATGCTATAAAAAAGCCACAAATACAAATACAGAAAGTGAACATCAGTTTTGATGTCCCTAAACACTACATTCTATAATTACATCTCTGCATATCATGGGTCACTTTTATTAAAAGCATCATTACTACAGTTGGCAGCAATTTACATCTTATCTTACATGATAGCAGTTTCCAAAGAAAAAAAAATAAAAAGACATCACAACAAAGAAAAACAATACATTTACAAAGTCATGTCTGTAAACTTCAAGGCTAGTTTAGAGTTGAGGTAATGCTGTTTAGCTTTGTGGCTAAAGTAACAAAGTCCTTTAATTTAAAAAAGGTACCTGATTTTTTTCTTTTTGTTTATACCAGTGCATTACAAGATCACGAGACGATTAAACTGTAGCTTTATCCTGTAAGAACCTTCTCCGTGGGTTAATTTCCAAAAGGTACTCTTCACATTCAACAGCTGCCTTATTATTGCTGTGTCTCAAGACAGAGACATTCACACTATCATGAAGATTGTCAGAGAGAGAGTGTGTGTGTGGGTGTGTGCGCGCATGTGAGCGGGTGAACTCCCATACAGTCAAAATGAAGCGCGAGTACGATATGTATGGTAAATTTCATCTTGACCTTCACAGCAAAAAAAAAAGAAAAAAAAAGAAAAAAAAAAGAAAAAAATTAAATATATAACTTCATCCTTCCTTTAAGCAGCACTTCCTTCTATTAGTGCCACTTGATTACAAATTGCTGCTTAATTCATAATACCAATGGTACCAAAAGAAAAAAAAAGCAGAGCATTATGTCAATTTCCTTAAAAAGACATGATCACCTCTCAAATTTCATCTCTCCTAGGGATAATAAATAATGCACTGCACAATACTTAATGACCAAGATACCTTTTGACACATCTGTATAACATGACTTGAACTTTTTTTTTGCTACACTATGTTACAGAACAGCTTATAAAAACTAAGTATGGACATTAACTGTGAGTGTAAACAGTAGGACTACCACTTGTCAAAAGTTTAAAACACTTTAACTGTAACTGGTACTGGTTATTCATCGTTTTCATTGTTTTCTATTTCTTCCCCCCCATCAAGTGAGTCTAATTCTTCACCCTGTGCTATTTCATCTTCTAAAATGGAGGAATCTGCAGTTTTATCAAGGCTCTCCTCTGCATCACTGCCTTCGAGATTTTCTTCATCTTTAAAGGCAGCTCCTTCAGTTTTGTCAGTAGCCTTCTCTTCATTGGAGCCCACTGCATTCTGAAGTCCTGCTAGTGCTGGGAAACCGGGCAGAGTCAATCCTCCCAGTCCTGGAGGTAGAAACATAGATGGATAGAAGAGGCCAGGAGCCATGGTAGACAGCAGGAAAGGATTGAAGGCCAGAGGGTTTGTGGGCAATCCAGTGTTGGTGGTGGTGGTAGTGGTGGCAGTGGCGGTAGTCGCCGCAGTAGCAGCACTGACAGATCCATTCGCAGAGTCAGTAGCAGAAACAGTGTCTGTGCTTTTCTCAGAGTCTTTGTTCTCCTCTTCATTCTCATTTTTCTTCTCTTCACCTTTTGAAGCGCCATCCTCAGTCTCTCCCTGACCGGAAGCAGTAGTGGCATTTCCAGTAGTAGCCGTTATCGGGTTATTCAACAATCCGCTTAGTCCAAACATATTGGGCAGTCCTGCCATCCCTGGCAACATCAGAGGCAACATGGCAGCCGGATTTTTAGCATCCCCCCCAGCAGCAGCAGCTGTTGCTAGCCCCGGTGGAAAGCCCATGAGGCCTGCGAGCTGGAGAGACTGCAGGTTCTGTAGGTTCTGGAGGCTTGTGAGGTCCATTCCAGCAAACAGACTGTTCATTAGTAGTGGGTTGATTCCCGAAGTTGATGCTACAGCAGCAGCTGCTGCAGCTGCTTTGGCAATTTCACTTTTTGGCCTTCTTCCTCTTCTGCTTGCTCCTTCCTCCCTCACAACAGGTCCAGTGAGAAGACGGTCAAACATGGACTCTGGAACAAAACCCTAAAATGGGAAAGTGAAAAAACAAGCTTGATCCTCAATTGGCTCTTTTAGCTTTCAGCAGTTAACGGATGACGATAGAAGAAACAGAAGGGATTTCAGCATACTCCAAAAGTGGTTTGTTTTTTTCACCCTGGCAAATGGTGACTAGCTTAGTACTATAGTGAATGGCAGTAGAACAAGTAAAGAAAGCTGAAGAAATCGAGATCACAGGTTTTTTTATATTTAAACACAACAGTAAAATAATATATGCTGAAAACTCTGTAACTTCATTTAAAAACCCCACCCTGATATGCTGCAGTTACAAGTTTATATCTTCATAATTTGTACTGAATTTCAGAATAGTAATATTCTATTAAATTGAGTACTTGCAAAATCTTACCCTTTATTTTCAAACAAGTGTTGTAAAATAAAAGGCAGAAAATCTATTCCTTTGATGCTGCCTGCTACTGAGACAAGTGTGTGTATTTCTTATGAATATGATAAATATTTTCTTTCTAGTTCTTAATGTACAAATACCTGTGTTTTTTAAGGATTGTTACTTATAAGAAAAAATAATGCAAAACAAATGCTGAAGGCTGCCTTAACTGTAGCTGTTTTTTCGAGTGTATTTCAATCCCATTCTGCAGCAGCCTTCTATCACCACTCCCAACTGAGCTGGGTAACTCCTACACAGACACCACAATTTTCTCAAAACCAGCTATGAGATAAAGACTTAATAATCAATTTACACAGCCTTCAACTTTTCTGTACTATAACCTACAGTGATGCACTGAAAGAGAGTTTCACTTACAGACTGTTTAACAATGTCAGTCCAATCTGGAGCAACAGCAAACTCAGGATTTTCTTCCAGCCATCTTGGCAAGTCCTTCATTGGAGGGGCCATAGCTCCACCCATCTAATGCAAAAGACAAAGTTATGACTTGAAAAAAAACCCAACAACAAAACCATTAAATAACTAGTTACATGGACATCTTCTATCTGCACGCTTTCATCTCTGAAGGACAGCAGCAAAGACTTTCAGTTTACTGTGACAAACTACACAGAAACCAGCTAGCGATACCTCGATAGAAAAAACGATGCTTTAAAAAAAGCCAGTAAAGTGCTGCAGCTTAGGCAGGTCTGGTAATAAATTTTGTATCTAATGACACAATGTGCTATATAGGTTCAAAAAGTGAGAGTTATTCACTTAGGTGATTAATATGATGTATCAGAAGAGCAAAGAAGAAATTAAAGGAACCAGGTGGCACAATCCAGTAAGAAAAACTGCTGGTGCCAAAATCTTAAACTTTTAAAGAGAAAGCTTGGAGTAGAAAACCTGCTTTCCACATGCAAAGACATTATTAAAGACCTCGACTGCAGTAACTTAATTTTTACCTTCTTTCCATTTCGTTTATTTACAACAGGTACCCTTTCTTCTCCTGTCAAGGTGTTTATATCCAGTTTATTAGGGTTTCGACATCTGTGTCGTTTTTGTTTCGGCTTCTGAAATGGGGAAAACAGCACATCTGCACTCTTCTGAAAAGAAGAGAAATTTATTTCTTTTTAGCTTTTCATTTCTTGACAAAAATCACCAATCACGGTACCCCTCCTCACAACAATTTTAATAAGGGATCCATTACTTTACTCTAAGATTACATGAGAATAATTTTTTTTTTTTGTATCAGATGAAGAAATTCTGCAGAACTTGACAAACATGGTTCTAACATGCTATAATATACAAATACGAAGAAAGGAAAAGCAAATCAAGCACCTCAATGTCACTCGGGTATGGATAAAACAGGAGTGGTGAATAAAGAGAAAACTTGTGTTGAAAAGCTACAAAATCAAATTACTATGCCCAGTGTGAAGAAATTCAGCCTGACATGCGTAAAACTAGCTTTTGTATTAATCCAATAGAACAAAGCTTTTAGAATCACATACTTACTGGTACATAACTTGGCATATCTACAGTGTAAGTAGGATGCAACTTAAGCCATTCAACTAGATCCTTGTTTTTCGGGGCATCCTCTCCCACCAGCCTGGTCCCATCCTCTAGATTGATTACAGGGATGCG
This sequence comes from Acridotheres tristis, assembly GCA_037013685.1. Classification (NCBI taxonomy): domain Eukaryota; kingdom Metazoa; phylum Chordata; class Aves; order Passeriformes; family Sturnidae; genus Acridotheres; species Acridotheres tristis. Next base: position 113,522,251 of record CM072886.1, on the reverse strand, counting down.
AGTGTCTGGGTCTAATTGACCAGGAGATGGAATGTTCCTTGCTGGTAGGGCTTCCATATCTTCTTCAAAAGCTTTGGTCACTTCAGCATCCTCCTGAAAATATTCACATCTGTATTAGTCTTCCTTTCTCAGGAACAGCTAGAGAAATAATCTCAGGGACTGACTAAGGTGAAATGTTCAAGATTTTGCATACACAAGAGTTAATGGGGTCTAAATACCCATATTGCATAAAATAGTAGCATTGCATCAAGGAATTTCATAAATTTTACATCCTTGAACAACAAAGAACATCGTACTAAAGGCAAAGCAGTTTTTTTTGCATTTCCAGCAAATGTCCTCCAAGATTCTTCAAGACCCTCCCTTTACAACACATCAAGAAAGACACATTTAAGCCTTAAAATATATATTGTTAGAAGTATATTTTGAAAAAAAAAAAAAAAAAAGGTGAGTAATTTTGAAAGTACAAGCTACCTAAAACAGCTATGATTTGCTAGAGTTAAATCTTGATGTGCACATTTTGTTTGGTTCAAAAAGAATTAACAGCTCTAAACAAAGAAAAATCTGTTTGGACAAAAACCGTATGTTTCTGTTAGGGAGAGTATAAGACCTAAAACACATTCAGGAAGTACCACAGAGAGAAGAACAAAAATGAGACAAAAGGAAAAAGGTAGCACTCTTACTACAGTCAACGATGTCCGTTTGTTGCTCATAAATAACAGATCAAGCCCTTCTACATTTTTCCTCCTTCCTCTCCTCCTCTTCATGGGTGGTTCTCCATCTATTAAAGAGCCATTTAGTAGATGCCTTGTGGGTGTGCGTGAAAGACCTGCTTGCAGCAGCTCCATTTGAGTTTTAAAGGCATCAGACACGGGTGTGGAGACATTAGGCAAGATAAACTTTGAAGTAACAGATGAAAAATTTGAGGTAGAACTTGTTGCCTCTCGTGAGGCCTTTGATAAATCTACAACCTTTTCTTGTCCATTTTCTGAGACCACCTGAGACTCACGTAACTGGGCAACCATTTCCATAAGATTTCTCCTCTTGGCAGCTCTCTCAGCCTCAATTTCAATCTTTCTTCGTCTCCTCCTCCTCTGACGTGGAACTGATAAATTGAGTGCATCTTCCTAATAAAAAAATGAGCATTTCCAAACATTAGTAAAGCTCTGTTTGCTACACTGAGTTCAAAATAAAACTCCAAACATATAACTCCGAAAACAAAGCCTTCATTCTATTCAAAGAAACACTTTTATGTTTTTCCTATTTTATTCATGCTGGTTTATTTTCTATTATGCAAGAGAAGCTCATGCAAGATAAAATGTTTTATGTAAAAAAGAGAATGCTGCAGCCTTGCCTTTGATAACTGAGGAGAAGCAGTGAGATCTTCACTGCCACTGACGCTGGCTTGACCAACCATGGAGAGCTCTGCAAAGCTCCTTTTCTGTAGAGGGCTGTCCACAGCTGTTGGAGTGTACCCAGGTATGAGCCCCTGGAAATCAAACATCTGGCGCCTATTTACTGGCCACTTCCCTTTCAGCACTGCTTCACAGATGTTGTCTAATCGGTTGATCATTACTCGGTCCTGCATAAAGGAAAAGTATGTAATGAACCTTCAGTGTAAACATCACCTTTTAAACTCAAATGAGTCTTATGACACAGTCCAGCTTCCAGAGTGTAAGGAAGACATTCAGAAACAACTATTCTTGCATGTTAGGGATAAACTGATTACCTTGCAAGAAGCCAACACAATTTTGTAGAATAAAACTTTAATAGGATTTTAAAGCTGCATTTATATTGTGAGGGGAAGGAGAAAAGACAGACCAATTCTGTAATTCTGTAATTCTGTATGACAATGGACTAATTGAAAAATTTAATAGAAACTCACTGTTGCTTTACAAAACTTCAGTAGTTAGCAACATCAACAGTTAGGAAGGGAAAATAAACACATCTGCAATCAGTATCTTAATGCTGTAGTTCTCAAGATCCAAGAGGCTGGATCTGCAATTCTGTCCTAGGAAGTGGATCCTCATTAGCGTCACTATTAATAAAGTTCAACATTATGAAACGGGCACCAACCTAGGGACATCTAATGAATGTCAATTTTCATTCCACGCCCATTATCACTTCAAATTTCACTGAAGCGTGTACACTAAAAATCTCTAATTATGTTTATTAGTCTACTTATGCTGAACCTATACAGATCAAGGATTTTCTGTTCTACTTTCACACTATGACTGGAATAAGATTTTTGCCCATGTTTCCAAATATACTTGCTGAAGACAGAGAAGAGGAGCATTATTTGATTTTTTTCCATTTCACTATTCAAGCACATTCTACGCTAACCTGTCTGGAGTAGTAGAAACTTTGAAACTCTATGAAATACTGCTGGTTAGGGAATATGAGCATCAGTAAACTTCCTGAACAGCAAAACAGTGCAAAAGCCACTAGCAAATCTCAGCAGCTGCAACAGACTGATTGCTTTCCCCAGAAATAAGCCTATTAAGAGCAAGGTTCTCTTGCCCTGCTACCCCCTTCCCCCTCCCTGCCCCAACCAGATGGCTCTGTTATGGTGATTAGTAAGCTTAAGACTATTACTACTTTATTTTTCTCTCTCCCCTTACTGCAAAGGAGAGTACTAAATTAAGTATGGATTTATTACAAGGTTACAGCTTTGTATTTTTAAAAACATTTTATATTAGGTAATTTTCTGCATTGTTATCAAAATAAGACACAGCTTTATTCTATCTAAAACTGCTGCTTATGTTTGCAGGATACCTTAATACAATTACATCTGTCAACATTACATAATGGCTTAGATCATGTAGGTCACCAAAACTCTTCCCTACAATCTCCTCACCCCAAAATAAAAAGGTGATCTTTTAAAGTCTCTGTTCTCAATTCTGCAGATTGCTCTGCAGGAAAAATGCCTAATTCAAAACTGTACAGTGCTGCAAGAGGTGGGACTCTGCTGACAAAAAGTTACAGACCCTATGAAGAATTGACGTCTGTCAGCAGTCCATTATTTTACAAAATGACACTGTTTTACAAAAAATAGCAATTTGTTTCATTTCTTATGCTAGTTCCTACGAGCTTGAAGAAAAAAGTACCATTCCACAAATCATTCACAGAAAAAGGTCTCTTGCCCGCCAGAAGTGCAGTATCACACAAAGCTCACTGTTACTTTGCAAGCACGTTTCCCATATTTTATTTAAATTAAAAGAGACACATATCTTTCTACCCCTAACGAACCTTGGGCCAGAATGAGAAGGCAAATGTTCTCTCATGAAGCAGCTGAACCACAGAGGGATCCCCGTCTTCCATGTAGAATCCATCGCGTGTTTCATCCCTTGCGGTACTCATGGAGGCATTGCTTTCTTCATCAAAATTCTTACCCTGAGAAACTGCTCCTGCTGAATAACAATCATGACCAGGCATTAACATCCAGTATCCACCCAGCTAGATAGGCAAAGGCAACCAGGCTTGACACAACATTTCTAACTCGGGCTTTTGTTCAGTAATTACTACAGCAGAGCCCCAGCCTTCCACATTTGGCACGGAGACCATGCTTATTGGCTCAGTGAGCAAGCCTGGACATCATCCTTGTGGGGGAATACCCTGTTGATGCTGGATGGCTCTTATGAAAGCTTATTTAGCCACCTGATACGTAAAGGGCAGAGGAACTGCTACATGTAGCCCATCCCATACTCCATAATGTCACCCTGTGTGCCACTTACCAGCTGGCACAAACTACAACAGCTGTGGGGCTTGTGTTAAGCATACAGAACTGATCTGACCAATGTATTACCTTCAGGTTGGGAGGATTCTTCTGATTTATCATCATCTTCTAGTTTCTCCTCTTCATCTTCTTCTGAACCTTTCTCAGAAATAGATTTTGGATCTACATCTGTACTCATTTCTATGTCTTTCAATTCACATTTAACAGAGCCAGGCTCAGCCTCAGCATCGCAGTCCGGTTTAGTGTCCTTATCTGTAGTATCTGTCTCCTCTTTGATTTCAGACTTTTCTTTGGCTGCTGGAATTTCAGACCCTTCAACTTTAGACTCTGTTTGTTCTGTAGTCTTTTCTTCTTGTACTGGTGTGGAAGGGACAATTGGGGGTGTTTGACTGCAGCCAGCACCCAGAGGGTTTACAGAAGAGACAGTATTTGCATTACCTGTCCCTCTGTTTTGAGCAAAGTTTTTGTGAGCCTCAAGAAAAGAGAGTTCAGGATCATTCAGAATGTGATAATCTGTCCTACTGACTCCATGTTTAGCAGCACCAATCAGTAAGTCTTTATCATGTTTACCACACTCCCACCACTCTGGCAGGTCCAGACTTGGCTGGCAAAGCTTTAGCCTCTCCCCCAGCTGCGGGTGATAGAGAACCTGTTCCCGGATCTTGCGCAACAGCTCAATGCGATATAAAGTTCTAGAAGCGCGCTCCTCTGTGATGGGCTCAATCAGCGTGGAAAGATCGGGAGGTTCTGCAAGGACACCAAGTTGTACTGTTTAACATGGATTGAATGCACACCCATTCCACAATCATTACACCTGGGCATGAAGTTTCAACAGTCCCACAGTCTCACAATATTCATGCTGATTTCCAGAGTCAGTTAAAACTTACCATCATCTGGTTTGACTGGCATTCGGCACACTCGTCTACACATATTCACAAAGCCAGTAAAATACTTCTCCAAGCTTTCATCTGACTTTTTGTCAAGCCTGGCAAATGCTCTGAATTGATTCCATTCAAACTGATGTTTTACAGGATCAAAAATAACTCCAAAAGTAGACACCACACGATAAAAATCAGCTTCTTCTCTTCTTGTCCATCTAGTCAAGGAAGAAGCAAGAGAAGTGAGGCCACTGGATAGATAAGAGTCCAAACATGTTTAGAATGTTTAGAGCCCCAAAACCCCCTTAGTTTATTCTATCAAAACAAAAGAGTGGTGTGGGTGACAAAAGAGCTCAAATAAGATTTAAAGAAAGACAGCACTGGGAAACTCACTTTTGTCGTTTCTCAGTTATTATAGCTTCCCTTTCTGCCTCCAGTGCCCTCACTTCTTCTCGAGGCCGACGTCTCCTGCGGTCAGTCTTCATTAGTGCCTCTTGCCTCATTTGTTGCCTTTTATAGCTGCGCTGATAGGCAGTAATGAGGCGACGCAGACGGGTAGTCAGGGTTGAAGTGTTGGGCCAGTAGAGTTGCCCTAACTCAGCGTTGCTTTCACTGTGCTTGTCTAAGAAAAAAGGAGCATTTGCACTGCAAAACCAACACTGAACATTTCGAAATTTCTATGGCTATAGATGGATTCCTGTTTTATCAGATAAGAACATGTGCCACTAATACTGGTGCATAATGAATTAGAAACAGGGTAAGTACTGGTAAGAGATAAAAAACAGAATCAAACCACCCAACTCTAAGAAGTCAGAAATGCTTATGAAGCATTTAGAGATAACCATCAAGCACTATGATTCGATGTTACGAATGCAAACATATTATGAACACTGTAAGTATTTAAATTAATGCAATGCATCTTTAAATACATTACTAAGATCATTCTGCTTCTGAGGAAACACCTATGCTTATCATTTCCCACTTTATTATTCTCACTTAAACTTGGCAATTTTCCTCCATACTGAGGAAACAACATATTTGTAACTTCCAAGATTATCTCGGCAAAACCATCAACGGCTGCATTATGAAACATCCGGTCTTTATCATCATGGTTTCTACTGTGTAATTAGAAATCCAGAGAACCATAATGTGGATTATTCAAAGACAGTATGCAATTGTTTTGAAAAATGTGAAGCATGAAGAGATTTGGCAGCAAAAAGCTTTCTGTGATATTGTCCCAAAACATATCCTCTATCCCCTCATGTGGTAATACAAACAGTCCACCTTTCACTAAACTATCTCTTTTTGCCTTTTACATTTTTTTGCTATAGTCTTACTTGGGTGTAATTCTATGGACTCCTCTTTGTCTTCTGGAGGTGAGTTTGCAAATTCCTTGGGGAGAAGACAGAAATTAATTTAGGTTTCAGTTTTGATCATGTGTCATAATTTGAGAAGAAAAATATGTCATCTCTCAAACACAGCAACAAACAATCTTTGTAAGGTGTGTTTATCTGGTAGCTCTCAAACTTAAAAAACACACATTAAAATAAATATGGATAATCAATTATAATTGTACATATTTGTAATTACAGAAAAGTGGGAATTCTTACATCAATTTCATCCTTGAAAGGAGTTCTGGTTGGCTTATATTCGGGATCTTCATCCTCTCTGTCAAATTCACCCCTATAAAATATTTTTAAAATATTTTTAAAATATTTTCAAGAAAATACTGGTTTTGAGAGGGGGCAAATTTTCTGGACCAAAGCAAAAAAGCTACAAAAGCCATCAGTACGGTGTACCAAGTTACACATTTGTATTTCATGCTCAAATGTGTAAACAAATCTATGTACTTTGTACATCATATGATCACTTCATATCCTCAGGCAACATGTAAGTATAACATGACATATGAACCCATGCCAACATATACAATGCTGATAAAGTTTATTAATTTTTTCATGTCCTCCTTACCCATCACCGCCATCTGCTAACATGTCTGTCCCTCTCTGTTCAGCAGCTATGGCCTTTGCATCAGGCATGCCAACCCGTTCTAGAAAGCACAGTGTTGCATCGGCTCTCATAGAATTGTACTTCTCATAACCTGTGTGCAGAGTGAGAGACATATGCTTTTTTAAAAGCTATGACCAGCTGTGAATAGAACAGGTCTAGGCAGTAGAAGTACAATTTTCTGGATTCATTAATTTATTTTTTAATAAAACAAAGGAGATGTCACCATGCTGGAAACATTAATTCATGTAAAAAAAAATTGTTCATGTTGGTAAATTCCAACAGCACAGAAACATTTTCCCATCAATAACATTAACACATATAAGATAGTGAAGAAAGCATCAAATTTCATTTCGTTCCAATGTAAAAATCTGTCACAAGCAAAAATTTTCTTTAAGTTTCCAATATGACTTTCACAGTGGTTTTTGACATTCAATACTCGCCAGTGGAAACACTCAGACGCAAATGAAAGTGCACAGACACACACATACACATATTTTCAATAGCTCCAGCCCTGCTGGAACCCTCAATATAGGCTGCAAAAATGCTGTATACATGGGTTATACGTAAGGCCAACGAACCTGTCTCATTAGGTTTAGGATGATGCATGTCAGTAAGATGACACTGTTCCCTCTATGGTTTTCAAACTGCTGTTTGCTTTTTTACTGCCCAAGTTGACTAGATGGAAAATGGCAGATCCCAACAGTGCACTGCAGGAAAATGATTTTTAGACTAGACTTGCCTCAGCTGAGCCCACAACACAGAGCTGCTGTACATAGGCAGAACAGCACAATTCAATTAGGATTTGTACTACAACACACTGCTCCTAACTGCTGTAGAGCCTCAAGCCAAACTGTAATCATGAAAGGTTTTATAAGCCATCATTCTCCCCTTTAGTCAGGCTGGGCTGCTGAGAATACCTCTGCGACCTCCAGAGAATTGGGATTATAATCAGGAATCGCTCACTGTATATATCATGCCAGCTCTGCATCCCCAGCCTTTCAAAGTTAACAAGGCTGCATCCCACTCAAGGGAGCCGGGAGTTCTCAACACTGACATTTGTGAAATATTGCTTGGAACAAAGCCCAGGAGGCACTTGTACAGATTAATAGCAGAGGTTAAGCCCACCGTCCACTTTGACACTGGTTGGCAGAGTTAGCAAGTGAAGCAGTGCTGGAAGCAAAGTTTATGGAGATCTATCTTACTATTTGGCTATTATTTAAACAAATATGGCTTTGTTTTATTTACAGCCAAGAAAGTAATGTTTTCTTCTCAAATGTTCTGCAAACATTTAAAAACAGCATCTGATATTTACAGCTCATATTAGGTTTTTAATGCAGGCAAGAAAAAAGGGAGATACAAGCCAACAGTTCTTTGGAACAATACTTGTTAATATTATGACTGAACAGTCCTACACACTGAAAGCTTTACAACTGAGTTTTGTTGAGAGTGAGACATCACTTACCGTGTTTAAATACTCCAATTAAAAGGGATTTATCTGCCTCTTTATCCCACCAGTCTGCAGGAACTTCGGCATGGAATGGCTCAGGTATCCATATATCTACTTCACTGTGAAGACAGCATTATATACATTCTCAAAGGTAATACTGGACAAAGATTAAAAACAAAATAAAACAAAACAAAACAAAACTCCTAAAAAAACCTATGTGGTTTATGCTGTTCTGTAAATATAACTTCTGAGCTGGAAAACTACCCCAAAACCTAATACAGAAATTGAAATACCCTTAAAAATAATTAGGATGGTTAAACAAACAAGCAACAAAAAAATTAATCAACCAAAAAACCCACAACAAACAACAACTCCCTCCACAACATTAGGCTATTTTGGGAGTCAAATGGTTATCTAAATATGATTCATTTAAGTTCTAAGTATTTTTTTTAATTTTTTAAATTGAGATAGAATAATCCCTCAATATTAGCAGAACTGCAAATCCACTTCTGTCATTTCCCACATCATTTCACCCCCCCCAAGAAAATTACCCACTGAGCTTGATCAAATAATAAGGCTGCTTGAGAACAGACACATAAGAGACATAAAGCATGACCACCTTTAAACGCTGCATTATTTTAGTATGTGTGCTTTACAAAAGCCAGAGTCATAAAGCAAAAAATAAACCTGCACTTGCACTAACCTTGAGTCAGCACCCTCTAAGATCTTGTCTGCTTGGTCCCCTATAACTTCTTGTCGTAGATAGTAGAGCATGCGGACACGCAGCAGGACCCTGGAGAGGAAGGCAGAGGGGGGAAAAAGTTCTTAACTTCAGGACTGTTTGCCAACAGTGGCTTTTGGCAGCTGCTGCTGTTCATCCATCATCCTGCCAAGGCTGATTAGCCATGCTGTATGGTAGGCTTGAAGCGTGACAGATGGTGGCACATAATCACCTCTGTGTGGTGCTTTCTGCTGGCTTCCAACAGGCCTGCCTGGCAACTGCTTACACTGCACAGAGAGGGACCCAGCTCAGCCCGGCCCCGGCGCATTTCATTTAGTTCTACCTAGTGCAGCTTGTGAAGTTTAGACACGTACTCTACCACTGCCTCTGAAGTATTGAAGCAAGTTTGTAAACAACTGAGCAGATGGCTTTCAGTAACTGTTCTGCTTCATTATCTCATAAAATTTCCTCAGCTGCTGCCTTAATACCATTTTTGGAAGCACATCAGAAGTTGTAGGAATAAACGAGATATAAAATCTGGTTTTACTACCTTACAATAAACCCTCAATATGGAATGTCAGGTTTTTCAGATTATACAACTTTTTGCTTCTGTGAATGGGGGGAAAAATAATCCCCCATTTCCCTTGGGAGATATTAACTATTTTTACTCTTTATAGTTTGAACTGCTATTAAATTTTACCTATGCACAACCTAACTGTTAGAAGGAAGTGAAAAATCTTCATTGCCAAGTTTATTTTTCCCCATTTCTGCAATACTACAGTCGGTTTTGGAAGCACAGTCGGATGTTGTGACCACTCTCGAAGCTGGAAGGAGAGAGAATGGCAGACGGGCTTTTCAAGGAGACTAGAAAAGAGGTCACTTCTGTAGAAAAAGTATCCACCTGAAAATAATCCTGCTCTCCTATGTTTACCCAATTCAGGGCACCCCCTGCTGCCTGGTTCATGAAGTAAAACCAGTACCAGCTAAGATGGAGATTACTCAGCCTGCCCTCTCACTGTACCCAAATCCATCACAGCAACTGTTGAATTGCTGCTGCTCCTGGAACAGCAAGGGTGACCAGGGAAGCAGTAATCTGATCACCCACTTGCATGAAAAATTTAGACCACCACCAGTTTTGAGAGCTCCTTGTTAGAGATCAGATGCAACTGGAGCAATACCCGGTTTCACACGTGTTATTCAATCAAACCTCGGAAGAACGGGGATTTGAATGAAGGTCATGTCTGCAATTCAAAACATGTCAGACATGCTTCTTTCTGTATGCACAGTGACTGGGACCAGTAAGGTGTCCCTGCTCCCTGTGTGGCTATGTAAATAAGCTGTTGAGAGTCTCTATCATCTTAGTATTAAGCAATAACAGCTGTTACATCAAGCCAAAGAGGAGAAGCACGAAATAAAACCCAAGATAAACCAAAAACCAGAGGCTCTTTGCATCTTTCAGGAGTCCTATGCATTAAACTAGCATACATAGTACTTTAGGAAAGGACACCAATTCTTAAAAAGCCAACTTCAACTGGTACCTTTCAAAGGAAATTATTCAGATTAACTAGCTCCACCTCTGTTTGATTTTACCTGTGCTAAAAACATGTGGCTTCTACAATTCATTTAGTCCTGGTGAATCTGGGAAGTGAAGGAAAAAGATAGCAACTGAAAACATTCTTGCGTATTTACCAGTCTTCCCAGACCTTGTAATTGTTCTATTGTATTATTAAAGAAGCAGTATTTTAAAAATTAATTTAAGTCAGATCTGCAAACTGATATAGCAAGTAATGAAGACATGTTACCTAAGAGATTAAAATAATGTTACAGGAAATACTTTTATTACTTTAAGAGCAAGGGAAATGTAATAACAGACCCGAGTAACAGAAAAAAATCAGAAAGCAGTTTATTTGGAAGTGCACTCACTAACATAATTCTGTGAGTATCTGTTGTCATCAGCTAAGAATTAAGCTTGGTTAGCATCTGGAAATGAGCTAATAAACCCCTAAAATGCCTTTCCTCCTTCACATCACACCCCCTATTGACAGCCCACAGGTACTTTTCAAATCAATAATATCTTTGCACTAAACAGTATTAATGAGACACAATACCACAAAAGTAATGATGACCTTTCAGTAACACTGCATTACAACTGTATGATAGATATACAATGAAGAGCAGAAATTTAAAAACAAAACCAAACATCCCAAAATCCCCAAAGCAATCAACCATGTCCCCCAGTTCTAAAACACAGTATTTTTAGGACAAGGTTCAGTGTCTTTATGGCGAATATAGTAAGTGAAACTGAGATGGCATCAAAGAAAGCTGACACAAAAATAAGATACCACAAAACAAAAGCCAGAAAATATGTAAGAAAGACTCTTAAGAGATATTCATGAAACAATAAAGCATTATATACAATGACCTTTATCCCCAAAGGCTTTTGGTTTAGTAACATGTTTAGAATTTCAAAAATCAAATCAGGACAAATCAATTCAGGTAAAAGAGTTCGGTGAGAAATTTCATCTCGAAGGAGAAGGAATAAATATTCTGCATATTTATCATATATTATATTAATGCCTATTTATATATATATAATATATAAGAAAATATTCTCTGAGGGAGCAAGAGAGGAAGGGAGAGAAAGAATGAAGAGAAAAGATACCCCCACATATAGGTGAACTGCTACATGAAACTCCCAAAACTAAGAACTGGATATATGAGTTTAACATTTATGGAACAGAAATTTAAATACCAGTCTGAGGGACTCCCCAAGAAGGTAAGAAACAAACAGCTTTTGTTTAAATGTAGCCAATTATCAAGTGAAATAGACTTAGTATAGGAATATAGTCTTTCTATGGTAAAAAATAACCTTATCTGATACCATTCTTATTTAATAAGTAGAGAATACTTTTCTTCAGAACTATGCTGATCTGTCATAAAGAGCTTACAGAAGTATCCAGATATCTGTTAAGATGATTATCCCCAAATTAAAAAGTAATAATGGCCGTTACATCCTCTTAAATGGTCCTGTGTTCTATTAAATAGATCCAAATGAAGTTGTGGACTTTTCAAAAGTATGTAGTTAACAAAAAAATCCCAAACCTCTAAATGAAACATTTATTAGTACTTACTTATTACAGTGATGTTTGAGATGTTTCCTATAGCTGTCTTCTTGAAATAATACATCTGGATTGCAGGTTGTGAGCCAATCAGCATCTTGCAGCATTGGCTGTGAACTCTGGGCTTTTACTTTCTTCCCTTTCCTCCCTCTGGGCACTGGTGCAGACAGACCTAGAAAACCCCCCAATATTTCTTACACAATCTGAATAGAAAAGCTCTTCACTCCCAAATAACACTATAAACATACATTTAAAGCTCAGTAATCGTTACTTTGTGAGCAACACAACCACCAAAAACTGAACAGCAATGTAATTCAGTACAGAAAATTGCAAGTAACAAAATCAACCAAAACTTTCATGCAAATTTAGGTGTGAAGACTTCAAAAATTCAGAGTGCTAGCCAGAAAATGGTGTTATATAAATATTTCTCGTAAAAACTCTCATGAATCTAAATGGCCGTAAGGAAACAAGCACTCTGATTTATGGCAATTTAAAAGAGATTAAACCCAGCAGTAGGTGCCAGCAAAAAATTATGCTGGAATATTTGTTTAAAACTGATTTAAAGGAAAGAGCACTGCATTCTACAAAGTGTCTGAGGGAGACTTCCCCTTTAAGTACAGACCAAGTCAAAGCCCACCTTACTCATAAAATCTGACAAGATCCTACGACATGTCAGAATGGCTATAGTTTAAACCAAATACATAGCACGACTGAAGCAATTCTTTCCTATTTACTAGCATCATTATTTGATTGTGGTAGACATACCGGAATGATTAACCAAAGCTCGAGTTTGCCCATCTGCAGTTGGAGTGATCAGATCCCAGATGAAACTTTTGATATTTTCATCCCCTTTGTAATGATTAAGACAATACACCAGGATAGTCCGGCAGATGGTTTCCACATCTTGCTCTGTTAGCTGACGTTTATAGCGCCCATGTGAGAGGATGTCAGTCCACCGACCCCAGCTATAAGAAAAATATGTTCAATACAACAGCCAGAGTACTGGTATTTTAATTTGTGACTTCCAATTTAACTCCTGGTATCAAGCAACTTGGGACCTCCTGTGTTAGCACTAATGCATTTTGCATTTGCAGGTTATGTCAGGGGATCCAACCTCCAGCACCAAAGAGTTAAGAATGTTTATTTTACAGAGCAGGCAATAAGTTCACTGCTCGTAAAGCTGCAATTGAACTACACTCAAATTAATAAAGTACATATGTTTAACTCTAAAGGTCCCAGTAAGCTGCAAATAGGAAACTCAACCAATTCCTACAATCATGGGATTTGAGGAACCATTCCTATTTTGATCCAGAAACCCATTACTAGCAACTGTTGTACACTTATTTCTAAAATACAGTCATTCTGCAGGCCTTCATGTTAGAAGTCAAATATAGCTACCTACTTGCACAGAGATTAAATTCAAATTAGCACACTCAATGGGAAAAATATCAAGTATCAAATATTTGAATTTAAATGGTGACAAAAAATAGATTGACTGCTGATTTCAAAACCATTTTGTTCTTTACAAATACACTATTACTCTCTTCAACACTTAGAAAAGAGAGGTTAAAACTCATTAACTCAAGAATTCTTTACACTGAGAAACTAGAAACAAATATTCTGTCATCACAAAACCACTTATCTTACCAGTGAGCTCACAGCCATCTGTGACACAGATACTTTAAACTAAGTAACACATATAAGCACAACTTATATATATAGCAACCAAAACCAAATCTGACTGGCATTATACAGCATGGTAGTATTGAATGTGTCCAAGAGAAGGATGAGTTATTTACTACATAAAATTTATTTTCAGCTCTTTAGCCACAATTAGTATACTTTATTTGCATGTCTTACCCATAAACCAGTAAGTTCTTCTCCACCCTGAAACATTCACTTCTTGCATAACCTTGTGATTTGTCCTGAGGCCTACGGGGCTTTGTGCTAGGCTTTTCCTCAGAATCACTTTCCAGGTCTGAAAACTCCATCAGTTCATCCTCTTTGACTGCACTGTAGAGTCTGGTTTGCTTCCTTACTCTTGGTGTATCAATAACTAGGTTGTTCTAAAATTAAAAGGAAAATGTATAAATTTAGAAAGGGGGGTGGGGGGGAACTTTGATTTAATTGTACTAGAAAGAGTCATAAAGCTCTTACCCTTCCATTTAGAGCATCGATATCCAGCTCAGCTTTCTTTGCCCACTTCTGCCAGAAATTAGGGTCATCCAAAGAAATGTCTGTCCTGTTCCCAGATGCAACAAAACTAGCCTAGTAAAAGTAAAAATACGTGGATTGATTTCTTAACTGCATACTATGAAGAAGACCTGTTTTTCACTAGTGAATATAATACTTAGGCAGAGGTTGAGTCAAGAAAGAAAAGAGACAAGTACACTGAAAAAATAAATTGACACAGAAGGCAATTTAATATACTTCCATCTATTCTGGTCACAGAATGGCTGAATGTCAATGCATACCTTTGCAAATGTTGAGCCCTTTCCTTCAGATTCAATAGTAATTGTGTGTGTTCGCCTTAAGAGAATCTGATCGATATCCTCTTCACAAAACTTAGACCCTTCATCTTCCTCATCCATCAGTGCACCATATGCCCCCTTTCGAAGAAGATCTTCTATTTCTTTTTTAGACAGCTGTTGCACCTGTAACACATAGGAGGGGTTGCAGTTTTGGGGTTTTTTGACACCAGCCAACGTGTTCATCTAACAGCACAATCAGATTAATCTTATTTGGCATTTTAAGAACTGAAACTCTATGATAATGTGGTGGTGGTAAATTAAACATTCGTGCTGAATTCACCTTTTAAAGAAGAATACAAACAACAAAATTCTCAGGGTGAAGTTATGTGAGTGGTTTAAAGGACTTAATAATTCATTGTCACTGAATCCCCTTTAGCTTTGATGACTGCTAAGCTCCTCCCGGGAGCAGATTTAATTTACTAACCTGACAAAAAAGCTAAAGCAAAAAAAAGTCTGAAAGCAAAAAGGCTACACCAGCAAAAGCTAACTAGGAGAACTCCATGAAGTGCCAGGATCAACACAATGTAAAGGGTGGAATGATGAGAATGGACCAGGATTGAGGGAACATGACTCCACCCGCCCCCTTTTGGCAATAAGTGAGCCATTAGATAGGCTAAGCCAGTTCATGTAGCCAATGCCCTTATTTAACCTGACTTTAAACTATCAGCCACACTCCAATGGAAAACCACTGTGCTCCAGCTAAACACAAACAGGCAGGCAAAGTGTAATGTGTTCATAGCATTTGTTGATAATGCACCTTAAAAAACTAATCCTTACCCCATTTGTGGCATTTTCTCTTCCACTCATAGATTGTAGCACAGCCTTATCAAGGCCCAGCTTCAAGCTAGCTTTGTCAAACATTTCCCTTTCATAAGAATTTCTTGTTATCAACCTGTAAATTTTCACTGATTTGCTCTGCCCTATTCTGTGACATCGTGCTTGAGCCTGAAGAAAGACAGATATTCAGTTACAGGTTACAAATGGAAGAAAAAAGAATTTGAAATAATCGATACAGAGAACCTTCTTTAAAAGTGTTTTTTTCCAATATAAATAATATTGTTTATGCTTTCAAGAGAGCAACAACAGATAATTTCTCTTGTAGGCGAGCAAAATTTCACAGTAAAAAGGCAAAGAAAAATTTTCAATAAAATCATCTCTTGTAGTATTACCTGGAGGTCATTTTGGGGATTCCAGTCTGAATCAAAAATGATGCAGGTATCAGCAGCAGTAAGATTAATGCCCAAACCTCCTGCCCTTGTGCACAGCAGGAAAACAAACCTATCAGAATCAGGTCTTGAAAACCTGTCAATAGCTGCCTGACGCAAGTTGCCTCTCACTCGACCATCAATTCGTTCGTATGGGTACCTGAAAAATAGATGCATTATAGGGATTGCTTTACTGCAATGGCAGTGCTTCTTTATTAGAATATGCAACTAAGAACAACGAAGCCAAATATGCTACTATGGAGTTAGAATGACTACAACAAACTAAGAGACTAACTTCATCAGTAAAGACATACTATTTTGTCTCTTTCTTTGGTAAAGAAGAGACTTTCACTCCAAGGAGTTAAATAAAAATTTAAAAAACTCTAGAGCTACCAAAACATTTAACTGAGAGCTAAACTGAGAGGTTTAAAGCTCTCCATATGAGGTCATTTTGTATTCACTCACAAGAAAAGGCTCAGTACTTGCAACCTCCAGGTTTGCTCTTTCCCTCAGTCAGATCACTAGAGAAAACACTGTTTTAATTTCTTCCCTTTCTGTACGGATTACCCACAGGTTAAATACAGTGGTCACTGAGGAAGGCACAGTTTATTTATAATTGTATTATATTGTTGCTCTCACCGTCTTTGAATGAGGTAGTCTTCCAGTATGTCCAAGCAGCGCACCATCTGGGAAAAGATAAGCACCCTGTGGCCACCAGCCTTCAGTTTTGGCAGCAGCTTGTCAATCAGTACGAGCTTGCCAGCAGCCTGGATCATTGCCTGGAGCTGAAAATCTGGAGAGTCGGCATTGTGTGTTTCTTTAAACTCTTCCAAAATTTTCTCTTCAGCACCTGCAAAGATTGGACAGCAATACATGAACACTGCAAAGGGTTTTATCAATAAACAATGAGCTTGTCTTCAATACCCTATAGAAACTGCAGGAATGTTTTAAGCACTATGTGAATAAACATTTATAAAAAATATTAAGCTTAAATTTGAAGCAAACATATACACAAATACAGCATAAATAAAAAATAACTCTGAGAATTCATTGTTTTTTTTCCTCTTTTGAACAACACTAAACTCTTTCCTAAATAAATTCATAGAACCATTGGCACACACAACTCAATGAAAAAAAATGAAAAGATACGAAAAAAATTAAACATATTTCAAATGATAAAATGAATTTTTTTTCCTTTTAAAAATATAACATGAAAGAAAACAATGTCTTTTTTTCTACAGGAAAATACAAGGGACATAAATCTAAAATCAGACTTAATCATCCACATGACATGTACCTGCTCCTTTCATTATTAATTATAAAATCAAAATCTAAACAAAAAAACTAATTGGGGGGGAAGTAGCTATGAAATTATTATTTTACCTTCTATTTAGTTTTTTTCTCACTGAATGTAATTTTTTTGTTCAGTTTGATGAAGCTATCCAATGTATTTATTCTTTCCAGTGTTAGTCAAAAGTCTCTCTTGCCACTCGCTTTGCCTATGAATAATATGCACAGCAGCAACTATTTCCTTTTTTGCTCACTACTGGAAGACTACAGACCAAGTTCAAGCTTTCTCTTCAACCTCTCCTATACTTTTATTCTATTTTTATGTCACTTCTACAAAGTGGGCAATTCCAAGAACTATCAGTTTCCATTCTCGGCATGTAAAAAGTTAGGAATCTTTGTTCTAAGCTTATTTCACCTCCAAATAAACCCTTTTTTTGAGCCATCTTTCCCCTCTCCTTTCCCCCCCCCCCCACGAAAACACAGTTTATAAAGTATTTCTAGTTTGTCTAATATTCAGCTTCAATACTGCTTTTGAATAGCACAAGGAAAGATGGAAGGGTTGGGGGAGGGGGAAAGCACAGCTTACTGCCAGGCTTCTGCTGAGCATCTCTCTCTCAAATCCCAGCTCTAAGTAGATGCCTGTAAACAAACAGGGAAGCGCACCCTCCCCGTGCGATCGCTGGTTCGCTGCCCGCTCTACTGCGGTGCCTGAACCAGATTCCAGCCGGGGCAGGCTGCCTGACAGCCCCGTGCTGCTCCGTGCACTCTCACTACTCGCTTGTACTGAACCTGATGGACTCAAGATGTGACCGCTTTTCAAGACAGTTTTACATCCCTGGATTTTCCTGACCTGGGTTCCCTGCTCCCAGCACTACTCATCCTAATGGTTTGCACATAACAAAAGTAAGCCCATATGAAAGGAGTGTAAGCGGACACTCAAAGCTCCCTTCAATCATATCATCGCCCATCTTTGTAAAACAGGCAGAATTTTGGGCAGTAAATCTCCGATTCTGTACTGAACTTTGGCAATTCCAGGATACAGCAGGCTGTCAAGTAGCTCATATACAGTAATTTCAGTCATCTTTCCAGAGTACAGCAATTATTTCTGACTCAACTGCAATATCCAGATTTAAGTTTCACTACTGTGACGCAATGCAAGAACAGCATCTGCAAAAGCAAACCACAATTTGGTCTAATGAATGGTAAATTTTCAGTATCAGAGCTTGGTCTCAGCAAGACTCAAATCCACTACAGATAACTCCAAAAATCTGTTCTTTCAGTAACTCTGTCCTAGCTAAATCCTGTAAAAGACCATCCTTTTTAATCCCTACTACAATTGCAATTATGTCATGTCCATTGAACAGCCTTGTTACCCAAAAGTTACTTGATGCAGTATTTGCAGGTCTGTAAAATTACTTCCTATTCTAGGTGATTTTTAGCAGGGGATGAAAGGAAGGTATCTGAATGTGTGGTTCACATTCAGGGAAATCTCCATTTCTACTCTTCATTAGGAGAGGCTTCCAGGGCTCAAGAGGGCACAACAAACAAAGTAAGGAGCCTTTCTGGTGTTCAGCACTAAGATGTGTAAGTATAGAGGCATTCCCCATTGCTGGTTCCTGGAGACAGAGAGAGGAATGATGTATAAATACTTGAGAATGGTTGCTATGGAGAAAACAAGGAGTCCAGCCCTAAGAAAAACAACTGACAATGCTTTACCCAAGTTGGCTGGAGAATACCCAACATGCAGTAACTACCTCTAGAAGTCTACTCCCAGTCTCAGCAGAGCACACAACACATCTATCAATGAAGAAAGAAACAAAAACTCCACTTTACATTCAACTCCTACCACACTACTTCCATCATATAACTGAAGGTTATATAGAAGATTTGCTTGCAACTCTTGCACAAAACAAAACATGTTCAAATATTCAAATACATGTGCACTACTGCTTGTTCACAAACCCCACAAACTGGGAAGAAAACGAGGATTCAGAGACACTTTTATAAAAGCACTTAAGCTTAGAAAACAGAACTTGCTACTGCAAGAAATCAGTTATCAGGAGAATACTATGCAACCATTAAGTACTTGCACTGCAAAAACTCTTAGCAGAAATAAAATAAACTTGGGCCATTACACAAAGTTGTTAAATATCAATTAACAAAATAAAACCTTGGGCTCTGACGACTACAGCATGTAGGAGTATTTTCTGTCCTAGAACTACAAAGGATGTATTTGTTTAGTTCCATCTCCACACTAACACATCAGGATTTCTTTTTTCCCCTCAAATCTGAAGGCTCAACCCACCTGCCACACTGTTGAATGATACTAAGCAAATCCAAAAGTTCAAAACATCACAAAAATGTTACAAAGGCAAATGCATTCAAGAGACAAACCCACCCTCCTTTATTAAGATACAGTCATTAAAATATATTTGAGGTTTTCTAAACTAACACCTGAACTTTATCAATCTCTAAATTATGTTAAATGATACAAGACTTCAGATGAAGAAAATATCACTACCGTAGGCAACACTGCAAGCACTGCTCATAAACTCTATTTGACAAAACAAAGTAGCAGCAAAATATTCACTTTTCTTTAAAAAAACATAAAATAAGGAAAACTAATAGTAAGTTTAAAAAGCTTAGCTGAAAGACAAGAAGCATCAATTCATACACCCATAACTTGAACAGTGTAAACTATTCTGATAAACTCATTTATACAGTGGATTAACTTAAGCCAAAAAATCAAGTAAAAAACCCCAACAACCCTGCAGCAGAACCACAAAGCTACTTTGCTGTATGTCATATGAGTTTAGGAACTGAACAGCCACTAGCATGGATGAGTTTAAGTACTTTGGAGTAAAAGCCTATATCATGTCTTTGGAAGAATTACTTGTGCGTGAAATATAATTAGACGTAATTTTATGAATCAGCTTAAGCATTTAACCCCCCATTTAAACAAAACGTGTCAAGGAAAAGAACTTAAGTACTGCAATATGGAAGTCATACAATAAAAAACCTGAAATCACATATGGCTCTGGAACAAAACAGTCTTTCATCATGAAGACTATAACCAGCATAAACCAACCATAAATCATATCTAGGAAGAAACAGGAGTTGAGAAATAAGAAACTAGTAGAATGCAACCCTGTATGGAGGCTTGTGTTACATCCTCAAAGGGAAGAACTGACCAGCACATACAAATTTAGCATATTCAGACAGCTAGAGCTTGCTGGTTGGTTCATCACAGGGCTGGTCACTGAAACAGCCTCCCCAGGGAAGTGGTCATGGCACTACAATTCAGAGTTCAAGGACCATCTGGTCCTTAAGTCATATGATTTAGTTTTAGGTAGTTCTGTGAGGAGCAGAGAGTTGGACTCAATAATCCCTAATGCTCCCTTTCAACTTAAGATATTTTTTGATTCCATACTACTTGCCAAAGACAATCCTGATCTAAAACCAATATACCTTGACACAGAAAAAGTCACTGAAGTCTAATATGAAATTCACCCTAATCTTTCTCTTACTAGTCCAATTAAGAAAACTAACTGAAAACATGTGGCCATAAAAGCAAGCTTGATCATGATTTCTTACTCTGCAACTTCTATTCAGAAATTTTAAGTTACTACCATATGATGTTTGACAGCAAGAAAGTAAATAGCAGCTAACTGTAAGTGAAGAAAAAGTTACCATATTCATGCTAGCATCCAACAACCTGCATGATAACTGAAGTCCTGTTTGTCACAAATAACAGAAAGGAAAACTTTATAATGCCAACAATTAACTCAGTCAGGGTTAAGTCTGTCAGGAAGCCTTGGAAAAAAACAGCACAGAAAAAAGCAGCTGCAACAGCAGCGCTGTCCTGGCTAGCAGATATCCATACCTTGAGAACCTAAAAGGCTATCTCACTTTTCTACCTAAAATAAATTTAAAAACAAAAAGACACACTAAAACAGTATTTATACATAGTGTACACTTTTACAACCGTTTTTCAAATGACGAGAAAAAGTAGGCAGCTTACCATTAATAAGGTATGGATGATTGCAGCATTTTCTCAGTTCCATCATAGTGTTTAAAAGATTAGGTACATTTGCCTGACCTCCACCCTTGGAAAGAAATGTGAAATTCTTTTCAAGAATAGCACGGTAGTATTTCTTCTGAATATTTGTCAGCTCAACTTCAATGATGGTTTCCTCTTTGGGGGCCAGGTTCTTTTCCACATCCTCCTTGAGACGTCTCAGCATCATCGGCTTCAAAATAGCTTGCAATTTTTGCACCTGGCAAACAGATGTTTAATAAAATAACTGAATTAAAACTTCTAGGAATCAAATGTTCATTTTTCGTTTTCCTTAATTCTAAAATCTTTGTTTTCTACCTCAAATACCAATTTTTCCTCAGTGACTCAGCAGCAATTTCTCCTTGTTAACTTAGTGACATACACATGTCTAGTCTATTTTGGTGTGTTTAGTGATGTTTGTTATTAAATAGACCTCACTCAGAATTATCCTTCTAGTCAAGGACAGTACTACACACAAATCATGCAGAGCTAACCCTTTGTTAAATAAGCAAATCTGACACTTTAAGATAACTTTTGCAGTTCACTTCCAATTGCGAATCAATATTTAATGCTATTTTCCCCACTTTAAATACCTACTTAAATTATTTTCTTATTTCCCTAATTTTGACATCCACTGTAATAGAACCCAATTTAGGACTGGTCTAAAAATGAAAACATTTTATTTCTCTTAATTTTTATGACACTGATAATTTTTATTGTTTCCAGGTTTTGTGGCATTTTCTTTAAGACACATCCTACAGGGTGGGAGGGGCAAAGCAGAAAATGTCAGTTTTCTTTAAGAAAGGCTAAGTTTTAAAAAGTTTTTGTTAAGTCCCTTACATAAAAAGCTCAAATATGTCCCATATTAAAAAAAATCCCAAACACCTGGTGTTTAGGTTGTTTTAGGCCATATCTCAAAGTACAAACCATCTCAATTCTGAAGACCTAATAATTTACACTGAAAAAAATTTGGTCATCATCTCCTGATGCAGAGCTGCACAGCAGAAATATGAACAAGACACTTTCTCCTGAATTTACATAATTCTCTTAGTAATAAAGCAACTTCAGAACAAAAAAAGTAATTAGCACCGAAGGATGAACAATTGAGAAAATATATGGAATAGGATTGCAAGGAATGGAGAAGAAACCCAAGTCATTAACACATAAACTGTCCCACCACTTGAATGACAAACCCAATTCCAAAACTTCTGTGTGTCAGCAGATAATGAAGTTCAAAAGAACTTGTTGGACCAAGCAATCCAGGCTCTAATTCTGATCATAGCCAATGGCATTATTTTAGCAATAGTTCCATGTATAGCTTCAAAAGCTTCCAGTCATCCTGAGTTGACCATACAAAAGCTATGTTGAGAGTTAGGATAAACTAGCTCCAGTTCAAACACTTCATTAACAGGACTATATGGCTTCTGCATCACAGCTGGTTCACTTTCAGTCAGGTCAGTGTCCATTCTGACTGACATGTAATAGCATGCACAACCTATGGAAATATATCCCACAATTTTACCAGGTGGCCATGGGCTAGAGAAAGAGCTATTTTGTAATTTAGACTGATGTGTGACAGAGTTGTTCTCAAAGAAAGTCAACAAATTCAAGCAGTCAAAAGTTGAAAGATATCAAAAATTGAATTTTCAGACAAAGTCAACAAAGTTACATACAAAAATATGTGCAATTATGACAGGAAGCAAAAGGCCAAATTAAGATGCCATGCTTCAGTTAACTCCTAATGTTAAGGTGGTTTGGCCTATTACAACACTTTGATACATACAAAGAAACATTTTACATTACAGATATAAAACGTTGCACCTAGGGTCTTTCATTTTGTATTGATTTATGCATTTCTACTATTGGACAGCTTGAGAAATCTGTTTCGGAGTAAAAAAAAAAAATCTCCCTCCATTTGGTTACCTCTTGCTAAATTTGGTTTCAAGTATGTTCCTGTTTGCACTTAAGTCATTGAGAAAGCTCTCAGATGTTAATTCCACAGAAGTTATATGAACAGTTCCTTCACTATGATGCTTAAGGAAGAATGTAAACTGACAAGTTAATTCTTTCAGAAGTATTTTTATCCAGAAACTATTACAAGACACGCCACCTCTATTTTTTTCCAGTTTCTGCAAGACCAATGGACAAAGGACTTAAACAAAACAAAACAAAACAAAAAAAACCCCAAAAACCAAACAAAAAACAAAACCTGAAACCGGAACAGTGATAAGGCAGAATTACTTTTGGCCAAAAGAAAAAAAGAAAAAACCCTCAACTAAATGAAAATAAGCAAAATTTTAAAAAATTATAAACCCACCATGGTATTCCAGAAAGCAAATAGGTATTATTTGAAAAAACAAGTAATGAAATTCAGATTCAATAAAATGGATAAATTCACAATATCTAAATAGAAAAGTAAGTGTGCAAAATAAGTTTACCTGCTCTTCAGTTTTAAGATCCCCAAATTCTTGCATGAATGTGGTTTCTGATGGAAAACGACCTGGTTCCAAGAAGTGAAGCAAGCTAAACAGCTCTTCTACTGTATTTTGCAAAGGGGTTCCAGTAAGCAGCACTTTATGCTCCTGAAAGGTTAAGAAACAGTTGCCTAGGAATCCATCACTATAATTTCCATTGGAAAAATACACAAAATTCCTTCCCCTTGTCACCGTATGTCTGTCTCTCCTTTGCTTCCTCTCCCCTACCCCAGCTACTTATATAAAACTCTTCTCAAGACATTTCTAACTGGTACTCTGGTGTTCCTTCAGTGACAGCCCAGAAAAACACTTCACTACTTAAGCAGCTTCAAAAGTCCTCCAAGATACAAGAATAGATTTTGCTGGTCGACACTGTCCCATCCCTCTCACGAGTACAATGAACTTTAAATGGCAAAGTAACAGCTGAACATATCCCATGCTTTCCAGTAAAATTTCATTGATTTACCACACCTCCAATTGACCTCAGTGCACTGATCTCCTCAGGCCAGGAGATCAACACAGGATCTAACAGGAAATCTGAAGCAGAGTTCTACCTTCTTACTACACGCTAAAGAGCATGAGAATGGCAGGGACAAAAATAACATATTGCTTTAGAGGAGCCCAGACAGGTTCAGCAACTAGCCCAGAGCCAAACAAATTTAGCAGTGTAATAAGAACTAATGTGAAAAGTCCCATCTCTCCATCTGTAGTCTGTAAGACTTTAAGATCTGCTTTCCTCTAACAGCAACCATAATAAGAAAAACAAAAGGTACACAACATTTTTACAAACCAAATTACAGGTATTAGCTTAGCATGACTACATTATTCTCACATTTTAAAAGAATATTCTTCCCAAAACGAAGTAATTCTTGTGTCTTTTAAATGGCAAGTATCTTCACATTATCTGATTTTTCTCTGTGAGTTTAATACGTCAATTTTGTACACATAGTACACATTTATGTAAGCATCAGAAACCAACTCACTTTTCCTTCCTTAGTCAGTATGAAAGAACATCCTTATAGCCACACAACAAAAAAACATTAGAGCTGATATTAATACTGAGCAGTTTAACTCTCATGGCCAAATTTAGTCACCTGGCCACATTATAAAATAAAATAAATATTTAAACGAATTTCTTTGTGAAAAAGTGATTATGGATTAAGTCACAAGAAGGGAAAAAAAGGAAAGAATAAATTAATTTTGATTGTCTTAGGAGAATCCACATAATCCTACGTCTAAAATCAATGAAAAAACTTACTAAATATCAGCACTCCAAAACTGAAGGTATGCATATGCTTCCAGGTATTTTATACTTTCTCATCTGCATTCTCTTATTCTTCTTAACACTTGATGATTTACTTGAGAAAAAACCCTTTTCTTGTACTTTTTGATTAAACCGTAAATCAGAAGTAATAAAAGTACAGAAGACTCAAAGATAAGAGATGTTCACACTGACCAGATCCATCATCTTGAGTCCTTCCAAAAGCTTACAGTTCCTGTTTTTCAGCCTGTGGGCCTCGTCAATGACCACGCAACGCCATGGAATGTTACGCAGCTCTGGGCAGTCAGTCAAGATCATTTCGAATGTTGTGATAATGGCATGGAACTTGTAGGACCCCTTTATCACACGACCCTAAAAAGAACAGCAAATGTTAAAGTAAACTCCCTGGCAAAGGAAGGAAGCTATTTGCTTCACCTTCAAATTTTATTTTTTTTTTAAATACAAAACAAGACAATGGACAAGACATTTAAAGCAAATTAAGCCATTACTGCTGACTAAATGGGGAAATACAATTCTGTAAGTTTGCTACTGGCTTCATAATAACTGTTTTTAATCTTGTAAATAGGCCCATAGAATCACTGCACATTGATTACCAAGAAGTTATACAAGTATCTCAGATGTAATTCATATGGATTATACTAATGCCTTGAGGCATTAATGTATTGCTGCAATATTGAAATAAGGTTTTCAGACTTTGTCAAGAGAACTCTCTTTTTACTTCTGAATTGAAGGCACATGAGGGTCTTCCTGAACAATCCAAATATAGCAAAAGTGCATTAAGGTTTCCTTTTTATGAGTATTTGAATATTGTGCTCACGGTTATCAGGTTGGGTTTTTCCCCACGGTAAACACTCAGGATTCAAAACAGCTACAATTCATAAAATGGCTTGGTTTGGAAAGGACCTTGAAGACCATCTAGTTCCAACCCCCTTCCATGAGCAGGGAGACCTTCCACTAGACCAGGTTTCTCAAAGCTGTGATCCATTTGGCCTTGAATACTTCCAGGGATGGGGAATCTACAACGACTCTAGTGAACAGCTTTGACAGAAGCAAATAGCTGAACTTTTAAATGAAGAACGTGTATCTCTGAATAAAATTTCATAATATTTTTCTAAGTCTGTGTTAAGCAAAGTTCAACAGGACAATTAACTTGATGTCTGACACCATATTCACTGGTTCATTAGTTCAGTCTTATTTTCAGCACTGATATAAAGACTATTTAAAAAAAAATCCCTGAATAAACTTTATTCAAGACCATGAAATGAGCACCTTCCTGACATTATGCTATGCTTCTTCCCAATGCTGTTCAAAGAAAAATGTAATTTGGTAACTCCAGTGTCACTGGGTCTGTGCAGAAAAACTGTCTCTCTAAGGATGAGCATTACACAAGTTCGAAGCCATTCCACATTTTCAAAGAACTCTGTCATGGGTTGTATATTGCATAAATTTCAAAAGAAACATTTATTTTACAGTAAGGTGACCATTTCTTCCTTTAGACCTGCGCAAGACTGAATCCTTTTATAAGTGACCTGCATATAATCTTCTCCAAACCATGGGGATCAGAACTGGCTACTGACTCAATGAAATGATTGAAAACCTGATATCCTGAACTCAGCATTAAATCTGCCTACTCAAATCAAGAACATTTCTGAGAGAGTAATGACCTGCTCAACAATGCTTTCTCGTGGCATAGTCCAGAAATATTTATCTTGTTAGGGGCAAAAAAAGCTGTTACTTAACCAACAGCAGATGAAGATACACTAAGTGGGCAGCTTTGAAAGCCAGCAAACTGAAATGCTGTAACCTTTTCATGAGCCAAGTAAATTTCCATCACAGACCAAGTCAGCTCTTTTCCAAGACTGTCATTAGCTGTATTTGGCACATATAGTATTTGTAATCTTAAAGCAGAACTCCTTCTCAGAGGTGAGACAATACAGAAAAGCACACAGTTTATTTGATATTCAAACCAGGGAAGGGGTCCTAGGAAGACCTTTCAGTCATACTGCTCAAGAGCACCAGAACAGGCTTCTCTACATGAACCTCACAGCAGAATCTCTGATAACACCATGTCCTTACTGTTGAAGTCACACCACTGCAGAAACTTGTTTTGTTATTGACTACTCTCTAGCATTTCATAACAACTTGACTCTGGTAACAGGGGCTGACTCTGAAAAATCACACTACTGCAGATGGGGTAGGTGCTTTTTATGCATGTTCTCTGTTGTTATTGCCCTTCAAAAGCCATTCTTACTTTCTCAATGTTCAATTGTCTTTCTGAGAAATAGCTCAGACTGAGAGGCCTCTTTTCATATCAAGACCTAAAAAGCCAAAGATGCCTGATGTCTGGGTTGATGTGTCTGGCAACGGAACTAGAAATTATGCTGCTAAATCATGTCTTCTTTCACTCCCTTTTTGTCTCCCATCATATGCCCAGTGATGGTACTTTGGAGAATGTCAGAGTGAAGATGACATGGGGATTCTTTTTTCGGAACATGAAGAGATTTCTTCCCTGTAGTTCAGTGTCTACCATGTATTTCACAGCTGACACTCTTAAAAATAACAGAACACAGAAGGTGATTTTGTGACACACCTAAGCTAGCTGCCATCAAAGAGATGAGTGGTCTCCATTTCTCCTTTATCCCTAAATGTAGTAATTGTCTGATTCTCATCTTAAGACAGTGTAGGGAGCAAAGTCAGCAGATAATTATTCGGTTTTCTGTGCCATGAGTGCCTTGTTATTACTCACTATGGGGTCAAATGAGTGCCACGCTCATGGCAAGAACTGAGTTGAGAATATGGCAATGGGGAACAAAACTTTCTGCTTCATCTTGCTGTAGATCCTTTCAGTTACCTTTAGATCAATGAAACAACATTGCCAAAATAACTAAGAATCTGTACAGTAAGTGGGATTTTTCAGATAGCATGAAACCTGAAGGAATGTCAAGTAACTGCTAAGGGTAAGAACATGTTGAGAACAACCATCACTCAAACAGCAAAAAAATATGATTTTTAACACAGGAAATAATTCAGCAGAGACACTGTTTGTACAAAGTCAAATTCTAAAATAATATAAAATATCAATATCTGCTAAGAAATTATTTTAAAATCAGAAAAACTAATTTCAAGCCCACTTTATTTGTATATTATACATCTAGGTAAGAAGCTAAATGTGAGAATTATCATAAAGAATATTAGAGATTAATAGAATGGCCTGGATTTGGACCTTAAAGATCATCTAGTTCCAACACTCCTAATGTGGACTGCGACATACACAACTTCTTTGGGCCACTAGACCTCAATGAAGCAGCTATTACTCAAATAAATCTTCAACAGATACAGATATGATTTTTATTTGAAAGCTTCTTTGATAAATTGCTGAGAAAACAGTTACTTTCTGACCAGACAGCTGTAACTTCCCACTAATATAAATTACTATGTGTTTTCCTACTATATTTAAGTACATAGTTCTATTTCTGTTTGCCCTAATGGCATGTCAAGTTGTGCCACAGTCATCACCTTCAAAACAGTTTTTAATCAGTTTTTTACCTGCAAAAGCCTATTTTCTATCTTGCAATCTCTCACTAAGCTTTGCTCTGATTTTTCGACACAATTCGAGGACATGAAGTGAGAACTAAGCAGAACTGGACCACTCATCACATCACTGACAAAGAAGAGAATGTTGTAACTTTTCTCATCTTTATATTAAAGATTTGTTTCCTCCCACACACTCGCACTACACTAGCCCTTTTAGCCACTGTGTCACAGTATGAATTCATGTTTAACTGGTCATGTGCTATGACAAAAAAAGGATCAGCTTTTGTCTTACAGCCTTCCCAGAGATGAGCTCTCCCTATGATAAGAATCATCTTCATTTGTTGTCCACGGACAGCCTTGTATTTAGCTATTCTGATATTGCTAGATTGGATCAAATTTATTAAGTAATGCAGCTTACTCTGTATCCATGAACTGTCTTAATCATTTGCCACTCTCCACATCTTTGTGTCATTTGCAAACTTCCTCAGTAATGATTTTATGTTTTCTTTCAGGTCATTGCTAAGTTATATAGCTCATGGATGTGAACCAATCCCTGAAGAACTATGCTGGAAATGCAAATCATTTCTCATTAACAATTACATCAAGAAATATCAGCTAGCCAGTTTTAAATCCACTTAATGTGTGCCATATTGATTTTATATCCTTCTAGTTTATTAATCAAAATGTCCAGTGGTGTAAAATGAAATGGTTTAAAGAAAATCTAAGTGTATGAATTCACCACTATCACTTTTTAAAGCTCAGCTGAAAATAGTTCCACAGGTTGAACTTTTTCTCTCTTATGTGACGAAGATTTTCTTGTTCTGCAATAACATTCAATGTATGCACATTTTATATTCCCCCAATTATGTTTACTCTGAGAAAAGCCATGCACTTAGGAGTAGGGATCTGCTGCTCTTCTTAGCTTCTGTTTTCCAAAAAATTTTCTGTTTCTACCCCTGGTCTTTTCTGCTTTCCTTCACTCACAACTATTCAACATAATTGCAGAAACACAGATTCAAAACATATCTGACTTACAAAATTTGATAAAGAAGCATTGACAGGTTTAATTTCTGCAAGAGGGTCTTTCCTGGAATGGTAGGCAAAGATTGATTTTTAAGCTTATTCCACTTAAAGGAGTTTCTCCATTAAGAATCTCTTCTGCCAGGTCCCCTCACAAACGCAAAATAACAAAACTTTGCACGAAAGAATGAAACTCTAGACAAAAATTGCACCATCTCTTGGTGCCCCTTTATTCCCAGAGAGATACTGGCCACTATTAAAGAGCATTCTTAATATATGTATCTGTATTTCTAACTGAAACCTAACATACCAGTAGTGAAAAACTAATTGATGTCTTAATAAACAACCACATAGGATTTACAAAAACAAAAGAGAAAAAGAAAAGCCATAAAAAGCTTTTACCTGTGGATCTTTGAAATACATTTCATACAACTGAATGGTCCGCCGACTCGCTTGACTCCCATGATACACAACCACATTCAACTCTGTCCAGGTGCGGAACTCCCTTTCCCAGTTGGGAATTGTGGACAATGGTGCAATAACCAAGAAAGGACCATGGATTCCTTTCAAATATATCTCATAGAGAAACGTAATGGACTGGATAGTCTTTCCCAACCCCATTTCATCTGCTAAAATGCAGTTTCGTCTGGAAACAAGAACAAAAACAGGCTGAATGATTTATTCCCAACTTAAAACAGAGAAAATCAGACAATAACCTGAATAAACCACATATTTCTAGAATGAAAAGGCATCATAACATTTTGTGCTTTAAATAAATGTTATGATTTGTGATGCAGTCAGCACGGATATATCGCTTCCATGTACCTCTCAAGTTCACAGGGGGAGGAAAGGGCAGCAGGGGCATGCACGAACTTAAAGCACTTGCCACAAGAATCTATCTGAAATATTCATGCTCCACCCTAAATTAGTTTGTATATGACTCCAACAGCAAAAAATGAGCCATGTAAATTATTCCAAAATTTCACTTTAGCAGGTTACTATTTCAAATAAGCTATAAAAGCTTTTCCAAAGCAGGATTTAGCAGTAAGCAATGCTTTACGTACGTGTTGTACCAATTGAAAAGAAGCCAGTTCACTCCCTCCAACTGGTATTCCCTGAGTTTGTTATTGTTTTTATACTCCCTGGAACTCTCCGATTTCTTCCAGTCATCGGCAGGAGGTCGCTCCTGTTACAAATACAGCAAATCCCATTAGTGGTTTCTAAAAGACCACATTACTTTACTATTTTCAAATAAAATCCTCTACATAGAGCCAATTCTTACCACACGCTCCATTTCTGGCTCCCTAGACATCAGTTTCTCAAATTCTTCGATCTTGGCTTGGTCGATGTCTTGCTTGAGCTCCCAAGTGCTGTCTTCATAAGGAAGCGAACACCACTTCACCAGATAATGCGTTACAGGCTTTGTTAAGACAAAAATTACATTATATCACAATACAGAAAGAATAAATGTGTACCCATTCTTACAGGAGATCTGCAGGCTAGATGAAATTCAAAAAGCTTGGTCAGACCTGAATGTGTGACTCAGCCAGAAGGATAAGCAAACATCAGGCTGACACCTTGACGACCTAACCAAGTAAGATGAGAATCTGAATCACTTTGGCTTACCACCAAAATGAGCATAATGCATTTGAAATCACTAAGGTTAGACTAAAATTTAGAAGGAAAACAATACTCAATATTTCAACCCTTATAATTCTATGCTTTACTACATATTTAAAAATTGACTGTTTTCTCTTATCAGCATCATCAGAAACTTCACAATAGACAAGTCAGCCATCACCATTCACTAACAGAGCAACATGGAAACAGTGACATTGCCAGTGAAGCTTTCTGTTCTCCCAGGACCAAAAAGGAATCTCATCGAAGACAAAATCATCTTTTTTGCAGAATAAGTTATTAAAAATGAAGAAACAACAAGTTCAGGACTTCTTGTCTAACAGGTAGTCTAAACTATTATGACATTTAGCTAAGACTCTTTCTTGTAATTTTCAGTTAAATTCTGCATTACATACATGGATATCATACTTCTACAGTATTAAATATCACTTCTTCATTGCTGCTGCTTTTTGGTTGGTTGTTTTGTGTGCTTTTTAAAATATAGATAACTTATTAGAAGTTTGGAATTCTCACTTAACACCCCTTTATTTACGGGAAACTGCTACATTAGCCAATATTTTCTCAAACATGTTCCTCTTTTCCACACATATACACTGTGGTGGATTCTGTAAGTGTTCAATATATTCTAATTAATATATTTCTAAACAATAAATTATAAACACAATGCCTATACGACTAGAGATGCACTATAAGTTTTGCTTACCTCTCCATTGTCATCTGTGCTACGTGAAAAATCCATGATTCGATCAACTTCCACATAATCTGGATTAAAAAGCTCATCATCAATCTGTTCAAGGGAGAGAGGCAAAAATATAAAAGATATCTCTATTAGCCCTTCCTGAGAGGAAAAATGATTATATATTTCACCAGGCAATAATATTTTGGGTCACGGTGACACAGAATTTATATTTGGCAAACTTCAACATGTTAATTGAAATGCTACAATTCAGCAAGATCATTCCCCGTGAGGGAATCAGACTTCTCAGACTTTGTTAACTGGGCCTCTTAATTACTGTGTGAAACCTTTTACTGTGAGAGAATGTTTAAGAATATTTTAAATGAAGTGTGAAATTACAATTCACTAATGAGCAATCGAAAAGGCTTATGGCATGCAATGCATTTAGCATTCTTGAAAACTACAGCTTGCAATAGAGAAATTAGAGCCTTGTGCACTAAGTGCCTTTGGATTATTTTAACTACAGGAATTGTCTACCTGCTTTACAAATAAGATTTAAAGATTATTATTTCAAAAGCAGGAAACACAATGCATGAACACACAATTTTTCCAAAAATCACAATTTGTCAGGTTTGCTCTTATGCTTTAAACAACTTACAGGATTCTCTTCCATACTAAAGCATTGCATTTCATTTTATAGTTTTAAGATCCTCTCCAACAGAAGAGACAGGCAAAGGGACCAAAGACTGTATATTTTAAAAGCTTTTTCCAAAATAATGACAAATTCCAAGTATTTAAAATAACTTTGTGATCCACTTGGAAATAGATTAAAAAAAGAAAATGGAAATAATTCCAGGTATCTTCACTTAGAACAGATGCAACTTTACCATTTGCAACAGGTTTTTATTCCAGCTTGAATGAAATAGAAAAATATAAATAAATAAACACAGTAGCTCATGAACACTTTTTTTTTTTTTGCTTAGAAGACAGCATTTTTCTAAAAGGTAATCATTCAGAGACACAAATCAGCAGATCTGGTCTTTTATTGACAGGACCTCTGCCACATTACTGCTTATGGCTCTAAGTGAAATTAAATTGATGATAAAAAGCTTAGAATCCCTAGTGAGCAGCAACCCATAACATAGAAAAATGGCATGCATTTCTTCTGGCATAATCAGCTCATGAGAAAAAAGACATGGTACTGATTCAGTCAGGCTTACAGGGCTAATAACTAGCCACTCCAAGGAAAAAGACCAACCAAAAAAGTATAATCAGGATAGATCACTTGACTTTCATAAACTTGCATGATTTGCATCCAGAATGCTTTATGCTTTATACCAGAATAAGTGCTACTGATATATCAAACAGTTATTCAAAATGTTCTGCTCGTATACAGAACAAGAATTCCTAAGAATATTCCTTAAACACCCAAAAGAAACAAACAAAAAAAAATCGTACTTCAGAAAGGAATTTATTCTGTCCCTGTTTTGCCTTAAACCGCTTAATCTTCTGCTGAATTCTCTTGTCTTTGTCCAGCTCTTCCACAGATGCCCACTGACAGTGAAGGTAAGAACTAGAAGATGAAACAGAAAAATCTTACTCAAAATTCTGCTTCCGTTGCACTCCTTATATATTCCACTAGTATAACTAGATCTTTCCAGCACAGCATAGTGCTATGTTTGGAAAACTCGACACTATCTTCTTTATCATACAGGTTATTAACCAATCACCTTTACTCAAAGTAATTATACTTACAAATAGAGCAACTTGTCACGAAATAGAAATAATTCCCCCTCAAAAATAAGTGAAGTTAATGAAACGATGCAAATATTTTAAGTACTACCGTCCTATATAACTTTTTGTGAGAACAGCATCGTAACTCAAAATTGCTTGAGTGTTTTCAGACTGACATAGAGAAAAGAAAACCCCCTTGTTACTGTGCAATTGCACAGTAACAACACAGAAGGAACAGTATCTCTGCCAAAGTGACTTGCCCCACTCCATAAATTTAGTCTGTCAAAAGTTCTAGTGCTAAAACACAGCTAACATAAAAATTGAGTATGTAATAGAAACTAAACAAAGCATAATTAAGCAATTAAACATTATACAATAAACAATATAGTGCAAAAGATACAAAAACTACAGTATATTTAAAGTGAAGTCAACTACATGAAGCTAGCTGTCATAAGCTCCCTTAAAGCAGATTTCTGCCTCACAGACATAAAATTTGGCAAAAATACACAAAGTGTGCTATTTTCCTACAAGAAAAGTGAACTTGTCCAGCTATGAAGTGTTTTATTTTTAATACTGATTGCATTGCAGTTTCAGAGTCCAGAAGCGAAACAACATGCTGCTCTCACCACAATTACATTCCTCTCATGAAGGGGTAACAATCTGCTGGAATATTAAAACCCATCTCGTTTGTTTGTTATCTTAGACATTTTGTTCAACATAAATCTTGTTTTTGAAACAACATCAAGGATTATTTTTGAGTAGTTTGCACACACTTTACAGTTGCAGTTAGACCTACACAGCACAGGTGTGTGCTCATGAGCCTGCATGCATAATGAGCCTTAAAGTATTTAATAGCAGAGCAATTTTATGTATGGATTTAATTTTGGAGAGAACACAAATTAAGACAACACTGTCGATACCTATCACCAATGCAAGGTATTTCCCTGTTTGTCACTGTTTTGGATTAAACAATAGATATGTTTGAAGTTTGATAATAATTTGTATCAATTACAAAACCAGTTTTGCAGCTATTTGGAAGTTATATGAACTTAAGGATAGCAATCAAACCTGTAACTTTACTTACAAGTTTTTGTACTTTACATAGAATTCCTCTACTTCTACTTCCTCTCCATTCTCCATCTAAAAGAAAAGAAATGATGAAACATGAATTAAATCTCTAAACAGCCCAATTTAGTAAACAATTTAAAAACTATCTGAGATATAGGCTATGGTCCCCACACAGAGACACAAGTGGAGGTGTAGGAAAAGGTTTGTGGGGGAGGACATGGGTGAGGAGTTTCCTCCAGCTGCTTACCCAAGTACATACTGCACTGCTTACTACAACTTCCAAGACATGAATCATTTGAACTCCTCCCTAACCACATGCAGCTTCATTCACAACCTCACCCCAAATCTGGCTTTCTGCCAAACCCACAGTGTTAAGTATAAGCCAAGTGTACCATTTTCTCAGGCAGCAGCCAATTAGCAACTGCACTCCTGAATGCCATATGTATTATTTTTGGCTGGCTCATGGCAACTTTACATTGTGGGTTTTGTAATGTTCTAAAAAAGAGTTTTAAAGGGGGTTTATTCCTCCATATAGTTAATAACTCCAAACAAGAAGCCATATAAAACTAAACCTTATACCTCTCCTAGAATTGTAGTGCATCAGTGTTCATGGCTTTAGTTTTACTCAATGGTGCAATTAAATTCACTCAGGCAAGATGTCTCACATACAGAGCAGCCAAATTAAATTAACACCCAAAAACTACATTTAAAGCAAGGTTAAAGTTGTGACATAAAGCAGCAAAACCAAGGGCATTCAGTGCTAAGGGTTGAGCTACCCTTAACTCATCTCTGGTGCCAAAGTATTGCATAACATATGGCATGTAATACTTTGTTGAATTACTCCTTAACCCAGCCATAGGACAAACTAAGGACAGTGCACCAGGCACACATTTAGAATTCGGTTTATGTCACAACATTAACGGTTTGTTTTTACTAATGAACTTTAGGAAAATTTTAAACAGAGCAGCATTTCCTGGTTCATACATTTCATCAGGGACAACATCATCTGCAATAAATACTGTATATGCAGTATTAAACAGGCAAAACTGTTGACTGCTGTATAAATCAATTTTTTGTATTTTTATATATTTTTTTAAAGTATATATACACATACACACACACACAAGAGGGACTACTCTGAAACTTGAATTGTCTTCTTTAGCTGCTGGCTAGATTTTACCTCGACAGCAGTGCAATTAAAGAACAACAGTAGCAGCTGCATTAAACTGTGTTCTAGCACAGAGACGTTTATGCATTCCCAGTCCCTGATTCACACAGTATTCCTTTACTTCCTGACTAGCAAGGGAGTTCCAGTTTAGCATTTATATCACTCCGGTACAGTCTGTTTGTATTCCTTTCTGGAAAGAGAAGCAACACCAGATTACACCTATTTCTCCCTAAAGAAATGGAAGAAGACTACTGGTACTACTTCTTGATCTTCTTCAATCTTCCATCGCAGATGAGCTCACCAAACCATCCTCTAAAGCCAAACAGAGGGAAGAAAAGAAACTTCTCTGACACTTACAGAAACATTGTTCAAAGGAAGGAATCTGAAGACCATCAAAACAAAAAATTTAGAGGAGTCCTTCTCAGGAAGATATTAATATTTAGAGATCAAAACTGCATTGAAAAAAGAAGCTGGAGATCACATTATCTGAACCTATTCACTGCCCTGAGGTAAAATTAGTCTTTAAGAAGTCAACTGTAATTTTAAGACATTAACTTATTTTATTACCTAAAATGTGTTACAGCCAAGTCTCTTTGATTAGTGTTAAACCAGAATCCTTTCAGATCCATCAGTATTACGATGGCAACATCATTAAACACCTTTACATAGAGGTTTCATATTAACCAACTTCACTCCCCTCAGCAGCATTTCAGTCAAATATATTTTCTGTCAGCTGCCAACTTAATAACAATAATTTACAATGCAGATCTTCATAAATTCTGTAACACTCATGAGTAAAACACACTTTAGTACTGTCTAATAGGTAATAACTGGTCTGTGTTATTAGATGTTCTATGAGAGAGCATCTAAGATTCACCTAAGCAAAAGGTACTTCAGAAAAAATATTTTTAAAATCTTAGTCTGGTATTCAGCACTTACACCTTCCTCCAAAAATTTTATAAATCAAAACTGTCAGCACTCAAGCAGAGGCTAACAATACATCACTTTAGGGTATATGAGACAGCAGCTTATGCCTCTGATGTCACTGTGCAGTCCTTACTATCTGTACATTTACATTAACCAGGTAAAAAGGTGAGATAGAACATTTATGCAAAATTATTCCCAAACTGATTATACAGACATCCTAAAATAACACATGGCTGACTTGGGCAATGCAGGACACTTCAAATTATCACTTCCAGGTGTAACCAGGATCTGATTCACAGTCTCTGCAGATAATGGAAGAAATAAACGACCCCTACATTCAAGTGAATACTTAAAAGCACGTATGTTGAATGCCATTGCCACAGAGGTTATACAGTAACACTGCTAATACAAAAGTTAGTAGTGCAAACCAGTCAGGTGTAGAGACAAAAGCTTGAGGGGAAAAAAAGCCAAAGAAACAACCAATCATACAAAAAAACCTAAGGAAAAAAAAATTATAAAAAACCTAAACCACCACAACTATCAACTACCAGAAAAATAGCAGTGAGAACACATTAATAACAGATGCAAAGCAACACACAACCACCTCAACTGATAACACAGCACTAAATTGTAATTTGATCAGTTTGAGGAAGAGATGTAAGTACTGTACACATTTCAATTAGTTCTAATTCTCATATGTACTAGTAGGCAAAAAGAGACATTCACATGTGTAACATGTAGGTACAAGGTTCTACAAACTCCTTGTCTTTCCATAATATGTGTTATTTATGCTGGATAGCATAATCAGTTCTAGCTACTCCGTTTCGAAGTAAAGAAGTAGGAATTCAAAGGGGACTGAATGAAAAATTACAACAACTCATCAGGTTAGGAAGAGAGTGATACACGTACTTCATGCTTTCTGCAAGAAGAGCATTTAAAGGAATTCAGCATTCCACGTTAAAAACAACTGTGAAAAACAGTCTTTTTTACTTCAAACAGGAACACAGGTGGACCTTTTACTCTGTATGTTTCACAAATGGCTGCAAGTACAGTGCTGCATCCTATCTGGCAACTCCAGAACTAGACTAAGGCTATTTCTTGGAAAACCAGCAGGATTTTATGATAAGAATACTGCTCCAAAAGTGTATTCATTATCTGATGTCCTTTACTTGAATGCAACATCTTTGTTACAACATAATCCACTGAAAGGTTTCCTAGTGAAGCCTCTCCTTGTGTTTATTTTATGCACTGGTCCTGATCACAGCAATTTCACTTTGATTAGTAATCTAACAACAAGGGTTTTGATGACGTTAGTAAGAGTGTAAAAGACCTTTAATAAAAGCACAGTTGGATACTTCAGATGTTAAATATTAACATCCTGAAATCCTTTTTTTTTTTTTTTTTTGAAATTTGGAGAAGAGGGTTGGGGAGAAGAGCAGGGAAAGAAGAGACACCCCTCAAACCTGCAAATACAATCCATAAAAAACATTAAAGAAAAAGCTCAAAATAGAGCTTGTCTCCAGCAGAGCTTGCAATCAAAGACGTGTAGGCAGCAGACCAACCACTTCCCACAAACTGCAGCAAAATACACACTCCCCATGAGTAATCACACCTTTGTTTGCAGGGCAGAGGAAGAAGGGAAGAATAATTGGTGAAAAACAGCTTCCAATGTAAAGACATTTATGAAAGGATGACATTCTCCTCTCCTGCCTACTAGACCATCAGGACAAGTAAATACTCACTTCATATTACTTCAAGTTTATCTGAAAAATAAGTCTATGATTTGAAACACAAAATACAGCTCTATACTTAAAAAAAAAAAAAAAAAAGAGAAAAAACTCCAAAATGCCTTAGAAGCTTATTACATGTAAGATGCATAAGCAAGTCAGATTGAATTACAGGCACTCATGACACTAAATGAATGTAGGTTTACAAAACTCTTAATGCTGTTAGGACAGCAGTAATGAAATTGTACACACACACCCCACCTCACCCAAGAAAACTAAACAAAAACCCAAAACCAAACCCCAAACCACCACAACACTGAAAAAAAAAAAATCCATGAATAAAGGGAAATTTTCTCTTTCTCCAATTTGAAAATTAACACTGAGGCAAAGATGAATTGCCAGTTAATAAAGATGAACATGATGCCATATTGTCTAGGTCACACAGTTTTCTGTCCAACTGTAGTACAAGTCAGAGAATTAGCTCCACAAAAGGGTCTATAAATATAATCATGCCCTCTTTGAAATAAGTTCTTTTCTACTTCTTTCTCAAAGTTCTAATACTTTGGAAGTACAAAGGGCAATCAAGTTGTGAAGCAGATTAAAAAAACCTATAAGCAAAATAAGAACTTAACTAGGAACCAGGGCAGAATTATAAGGGAACCACAATGAACTTGAGTGTCTCTTTCAACATCTTGGCATAGTGACAAGGAAGATAATTCATCATCTCTGTATGTAACATACTTGATCACATGTAAATTTGTTTCAGCTCCTAAGCACAACTGCCATCAAAAGTTGCAAAAATTATGGGCAAGGGTTTTTGTTCACTAGAAAAGGCAGAAATTTGGGGTACAGCAAAGTTCTCTCATTCCTCAACTCCTATGGAATATCACTCTGGAGTGAAGAGCACCACAGATTTCACCCAGGCATCTATATTTGCAAAAATCAAATTTTTCATCCAAAAAAGCAAGAAACAAGTAAAAGATTAAACAATCTTTTTTGTGTATGTCTATCAAAAACATGTTGCATACCATCTGAATACACTTTCAGGGAACCTCCTCTATTCAACAGAACAGTTTTTAAATTGGGAATATCCAAGGTATTTTAAGAACTCAGTAAGGGCTTCAGCAAAAATATGCTTAGCCTATTTAAAAATATGGAGGGAAGGGAATTTGTTTTACCTTTTTCTTGACTAAACGGCTACTCATGATTTTCTCCACAATGGGACCTTCAGCATCAGCAGATTCCTACATCATAAACAGCATACAAGAGTTATGGGAGTGCATCTTTGTTAAAGACTTCCTTTACTAAAAAAACTTGAAAATAATTTTTTGTAACAGAAGCTTAATACCAAGAGGACATTATCCCCATAGCATGAGAACTTTGAGGATTCAAAGATTTAATACCACAATAAAGGATATCAAAGGATACTTCTTTGAGCCTATTTTTAAGTGCAATTCCAACTTTCTCAATTGAGAAGATTGACATGCACAGATAAACAGATATAACAACACGAGCAGTTCCCCTGATCTAAAATAATACATGCTTTCAGCACCATACAGTCTAAACAGCAGATGATGCTCAGAAGCTCTAGTTGGCTGTGCTGGTGTCCACACGATTGCTCTCAAAACTGCCTGCAATTCTCTATTACATTAATTCATTATTACAACGGGAGGCAAACCATCCCAATGCTCCTTCTGATAAGACACAATTAACAATGGAGATCACATACAATATTTCACAAGGCTTAACAAATGCCAAATGAAATACTAAAGAACATGTATATATTCTCCAATAGGTCATCAGTTAAATGAAGTAGTTCTTTGAAAAAGCACTACAAAACAATGAGATTGTTACAACAGTCATTCCTACAGTATTACCCCTCATCTTATTCAAACTATTTTATCCATCATTTACATTGCACAGAGAATAAAGTGTACCCTGCTGGGTACTACAAGGCAGTAATTTCATAAAGGAGTTCTTATGGTGCCTAGCAGCAGGGGACAGCTTGAGTGGTTTATTAAAGTCACAGAAGCCAGACCACTGAATTCACGGAAATACATTCTAGATTCCTAGCACTACAGTTTAGGTTTCCTTTAGCTAGGGACCACTAATTTCAAAGACCTCAGCTTGAACTTTCAAGCTGTATATCATGAGCTTGCAAACAAAGCCATGTCTTGATATATTCTTTAAGAAAGTAAAAGCTAATGCCTTCTAGCACAGTCTATCAATCATGTATGAATATCATTCAGGAAAATGATATTTGATCTCTGAATGCTGCAGTTACAGCCACCTTTCCAGTCTGTTCATATCTGACCTGTTGCTCTGATTGAGAAGTATTTGAAGGAGAGTCTCTTCCAGCAGCATCAGCATCATCAGCCTCCTCATCTGAAATCTTAAACTCCAGGTCTTCAGTATAACGCTTCCTCTTCACCTGCCTGCTGGAGCGTCGTTTCTGAATGGAAAGCATTAATATTTTTCATGAGAAACAAAACTGGTAAGAAGCAGAATAGCAGAGAAAACTTCTCTGTGTGTCTCAAATACACTAGTGTGCAGTAAATGCTATAATTTCTACAAATTTTTTTCTGGTAAAAATAGTGGACTCAGGGCACTACTATTCTGAATTGCTGCCTGTTAGCCATTCTTAAATTCTGTAAGCACAAAACAACAAAATCATAAAATTAAACAAAAAACCAACCACAAACAAAAATCGACTTAATGCTTGTTCCAAGCTGGAAAGTGGAGGGGGATTTTTTCACTTTTTTTAACATTACTAAAACAACGCTAAAAAATTAGGAAGCTTGTCTCAGACAGCAATTAAAACCCAAGAAGCTGCACCTCTCCATTCACATCTGTAACATACTTTGACAGATGGCCATTGCAGGAGCCAAACACCACCTTTCCACAGCATGGCCCACTGTGTTGCTAAGCAGTGACAACACACTTTCTTCCTCTCCCCATCCACCCAGTTGTACTGGGATTATCTTGTAGGGGAAACACAATGAAATACGATTTCCTCACTTCACTGACCCAGCACTGTTCAGAAAGGCATCCTGCAGCACAGCATGGGAAAAGACCCCAAACTAATAGAGGAGAATGGAAAACTTGAACCACCCCAAATTGAAAACATGATTTCTGTGCTCCCATACCCTCACCACCAGGATGAGAGAAAGCCCAAGGAAAGCTGCACAAAACAACCTGTAAAATACAGAAGCATGCATTTGACAGAATTTGCAACTTGATGCTCAGTGCTGGGTATTGCTTTTTACAACAATGAAATTCAGCTTCCCAGATAGTCTGCATCAGGTTATACATTTGAAAAGCTGTAAGCATATGTTGTTGAAGGAAACTGTCAACTGAGCATCAAATATCTTAATGGAGTAATGTATATATTAAAATCATGTTGAATATCAACTGCTAAATAAATCCCCACCTTAATGACTTGATACACTACTTATTCATCTACTTATTTGTACATCTTTCTCAGCTACCACACGTCTTCACTGATACATGCAAATACTTATGTAGCTTGTTTAACAGACTTATACACCTGAGTCTCTTAATATACATAGACAAAGTCAAACACTTACTTTTTAGATAGCAAATCATACTTTTTAAGGCATAAATATCTGACACACTTTACAAAATTAGAAATTCTTTATTTAACCGAAAATGAAAATTTTGAGCAAAGGTTAAGCTTACATCACCCTTTTAAATAGTGGTAATGTGACTTCTACCTTTATCTCAGTAGCTTACGGGAGTTTCCACAAAACAGTATTTTTATACTTCAAAATAGATAACACTTGACAAATTTGCATCTTGATTTACGTGATCACTGATGGGAAAATATCTATTTTCTTCTGACTCTGTAGGTAAGTCTTACCGTTACTTTTGGTGCCAAAAATCTCTTCTCCTATTTCCCTAACAGAAAGAACACCTAAAACATAATGGTAGCCTTTATTTAATATTTTTTTGACTTTATGAACTTCCTGTTTCCTCTTACATTAATATGTGGTTTTGCAATTTTTATGCCCTGTTGACAGAAACTATGCATATATTTACTTGCATCAGATTATCTTTAACTCATTATCTGATCTACAGGTAGGAAGGTGAGTAATAGGTTTGATAATGGAATATAAAAAACTGCATGATAACACACAAAGGCAAGTATTTCTCCTCTTTAAAGAAAACAATGCATTACTGTGCATTACTATATATATCTCTACAGAAGGCTCAGGATTTAACACTAAGAATGCAACTGTGTTTTAGACAGCTGAGTAACATCAATCTCGGCTGAGAAATGCATAACAAGTTTATTAACTGTAGCTGTCCTAGCAAATACGGTTGGAACCCTTTGCTAAGTTCATGCAAAGAAGTGCAAGCGCAGTATAGTGTGCACAGTATGAGAAAGTACTAAGAAAACAAAAAGTCTTCTGAAATACTTTGTTACATTCAATTAAAAAGTGATGCAAGTGCCCTAGCACTTCTATTTACAAAAAATATCAAACATAATGTTTATCACCCAATTGTGTTTGACAGAGAGAAAATTTTTGTTCCACTAGACTGAAAACAAGCAAACCATGCAGAAATGTTGAATTGTAAATGGAATATAATCACCTACAAATTAACCCAAAAAATCCCACATGAAACTCTTAAGTTTCTTCATCTTTTGCCAGTGCTATTTATCAGGCTGGCAGAAATTTGCAGCACAGGACAGAAGACTTAATTCTTCAAACATTCTAACATCTGCATGGTTTAACACAACTTCTCTAATTCAGAATACACAGTCTGAAGGAGTCAGGAAGAACACACTCTTCTGCTTTGTTTTTAACTAGAATATACTAGTTATATATTCCATATAACTATACTATTTCTATACTATTTCATTATTTACTATATTCTTCTTGAGAATAGTGGAAGGACTCTCGTAGGACAACTGTTTGCTAAAGTCTTCACCAGGCTACTTTCACCATTCC
The DNA here is from genome assembly GCA_037013685.1 of Acridotheres tristis. Classification (NCBI taxonomy): domain Eukaryota; kingdom Metazoa; phylum Chordata; class Aves; order Passeriformes; family Sturnidae; genus Acridotheres; species Acridotheres tristis. The sequence continues at coordinate 113,479,039 of CM072886.1, read as the reverse complement.
CAATTGATCATTGGTCTGAACATCTCTCATAACCAGAAGCAAGCTGTCCACAACCTGACATGCAATGGACAAACGCAGTGGATTTCATATACAGTGGTATGACGACATAGGAGTCTCATACTTTCCCCACCACAATTTGTCCCCACCTCTTCATGTGGAGATTCTTATTTTTAGTGCCCACTCTAAACACTGACAGCAGAAGCAAGCCAGGAGCTGACTACTTCTTAGCATGTCAAATGTCAGAGCACACAAAACTTGTCATATATTCTACTCTATTTCCAGATCTGCCTTATGTGAAATAAAGTTTGGACAGAAGGTGATAGGTGTGCAGTGGTCAGGAGAAATTAATCAATGTGAGCCCATGACTGGTAGTCCTGCTTTGTCACATCTCATTCTTGATTTCAAAAGCTTTGCAAAGCCAATGCAAGAATAAACACCAAGCTTATAAGCAAGACCTTGTAATAGTGCATTAAGTCCACAGAACAGAACATTCAGCACCCTAACTGCAAAAGCAGTCAAAGACAATGTGTGAAAACTCAGCAGCACTGTAGACATATCTGCAAGTAACAAGACTGTAAAGCAAAATTATGACGAATAATACTTGTTTTTGTAAAATATTCACCAGTGATTTTCATTTCTCACCTTCTTTGTAAACAACATAAAAATTATCCAAATACCTGTATTTCTGTAACAAAGACATGAGAACTATTGTTTTATGCTTCTAAGTTGTCAAAGCCTACAATGAACTTCAACAATAGCATTACCTGAACCCCTGGATCATCTTCATCGTCAGGATGAGGTGATGGTGGTGGAGTTTTTTCCAAATCTGAGTTTTCAGAACCTTCCTTTCCCTTGTTAACCTTTTTCTTCGCAGCACTGGCTTCTGAATCTTGCTTCTTGCTACTGAAACAGAGGTATTTTTAATCAGTATTTGTAGCAAAATATAAGCAAGAGGTTCTTAAAAAAAACCCAGTTGATGCATGAGATGTTTGTTTTAAGTGACTTCATCATTTTCAACTGCCTTTCTTAAGTATTTCCAGGTAACTGCAAAATCGATGATGCATGGGCCATCACTACACATGCCTTAACAACAGACACCTTGCTTCTTTCCTTCAAGACCTTAGACAGCGACACTCGATGTGTGCTTAACAAGAAACTAAAAATGAGATGGGAGAGGAAGAGCTGCTCTCTTCAGAATGTGCACTTTCTGAAAGCAGTGTTTGGACAACCTGACACATGAGAAGAGAAACAGGATTACACATGTGCTCGCCTTTTATTAACTGTGCAACCCAGGTAAGCAGAACCAGAGTAAGCATTACCAAAACAAAGGACTGAATTCATCTTCTTCTACAGTCCCTGCTATTTCCAAGCAGGAAATGCACTTTAGTGTCAGTGCTGAAGGCACCCATACAGCTTCAATGCATGCAACTGCAGCTGGTACAGGGGGAAAAATACCCAGCTAGTATCTCAGCATCTACACAATACTAGCAAGCTATATCCACTGACAATAATGTTTTGAGGGTTGTTCCTTCCCTTCCTCCTCCAGGAAAACATTCATCACCTGAAGAACTGGGACTGCATGTCTCCAGCTGCACTCAGAGGCTTAGAAATAGGTAAAGATGTATGTATCCAAATACAGCTTTAAGAACACTGTCACTAAATCGCAAACTGAGATGATCCGCAGCATGGCAGGGGTGAAATTTTTAAATGGCAACAAAACTCGATGGTAGAAGTTAGTATTTTAAAGCACATTTAGCCTTTGAATCTGAGGCAGGTTTTAACTAGTTTTTTTTGTGGTCAGCTCCCAGCATCCCGTTACCAATTTGAGTGGCCTGATAAGGGAAGTTGCTGAGATGGCCGACAGCAGAGCAGAGCTGTGAGCTGGTACCTGACACATGGCAAGAACAGGACACCAAGCGCTGTACCAGACGCTTTTATACGGCTTCTGTATTCTCATCACTTTAATTTCATACCTGGGAAAATGCCCAGGGTTTGTTTTTCCTTCGTGATCCTAACATTTGCAATTTCTCATTTAAACATCAGCTTTAAGTTTGTTCGTTTTGATCAGCACATGAGCCCACCAACAGTGTATTTTGGAGCTGTAATTTAAAATTTTCCAATACAGTCACATGTCTCTTCAGGACTGTGACAACTCGGCTCCAGTGTTATTTTCTCATTGCAGTCTATGTTTAAACTAACACTGATTTCTAAGTTTAAAAAAAAACAAAACCAAAAGACAAAAAAACAAAAAACCACAAAACATTTACACATGAAAAGACTGTGAGTTTTGAACATGGATTTGTATTATCGCAAAATTGTCTCTACCCAGCCCTAGTGAGGCCATATCTGGAGTAATGTGTCCAGTTCTGGAGTCCTCAATGAAACAAAGACAAGGAGCTAGTGGATAAGATACAGAAGACGGGCACAATGATGATTAGGGGTCTGGAGCATCTCTCTTATGAGGAGAGACTGCAGGAGCTGGCCCCTATTTAAAGAGAAGACTGAGACTAGACGATCTACAGAGGTCGTTTCCATTCCTAACAATTTTGTTATTCATTAATGCATATAAATCTCTCAATAGTAGGTATGAAGAGACTCTCTTCAGTGGTGCATAGTAACAGGAAAAGGAGCAACGGCCAGAAACAAAAACAGAAGTTCCACCTCAACATGAGGAAGAACTTCCTTACATTGAGGGTGGCAAAGCACTGGAATAGGCTGCCCAGGGAGCTTGAGGAGTCTCTCTCTCTGGAGACATTCAAAATCCACCTGGACACCTTCCTGTGTCACCTGCTCTAGGTGACCCTGCCTTCGCAGGGGGCTTGGATGAGATGATCTCCAGAGGTGCCTTCCAAGCCTAACACTCCTGTGATCCTGTGAAATTAATAGGACTCGACACAGCTCAAAAAAAGAGCCCATCTTAAACTGCGACAATTAAAAAAAAGGAATTAGAAATGAAAGGGGGTGTGTGGGGGGAAGAGTTCGACGCGGCGGAAAGAGCGCGGGCACAGCGGGGGCAGAGCTGGGCACGGCGGGAGGAGCGCGGGCAGAGGGCGAGCCCCGAGAGGCGGCGGGGCCGGGCAGCGCGTCCCTCCCTCGCTCCCTCCCTCTCTCGGTGCCCGGCGGGCTCCCCTCCCTCCCCGCCGGCGCTTGTTTCCGCTCTGGCTGCCACCAATGGCACAAAAAGCCGCAGCTGAAGCGGGGCCCCCTTCGCCTTTTCATCCGCACGCCGAGAGCGCTGGCGTCGCCCCGGCAACCCGCGGCCACGTGACCAGCACCTGCTCCGCTGGCCGGCGGCCACCGAGCGCTGCCATCTGCTTCCCTCAATCAGCGCCCGCCCGCTCCCGGCACCTGCGCGGCCGCGGCACGGGAACCCCCGCCGCACACACACCGGCTTTCATCAAATCACCGCCAAACCGCTTCCAAAAACACCGACTAGCGCTAAACACCAAACACAGACGAAACAAAACAAACAAAAAAAACCCTGCTCTGCGCGTTTCTCCAACTTGTTTAAATGGAAGGTGAAGGTCGCCGCCAGGTGAAGCGCGCTGACAGCCCGGCGCTTTCCCCCCCTGACCTCCGTAAATCGGAGCGGGGCGCGCAATTAAAGCTCAGCCGTCGTGCCTTGCCCCCGGTGCACGGCCGCCTGTGAATAACAGGCTTAAAGCCGGGAAGAATAGCGTGGGCTAGGCGGGATAAAACACCAGCCTGCTGAAAGGCCGGGCAGCGCTAACGAGGGCCCGCCGACCCAGCGACCGCGCTGCGCTCCCGGCCGGCCGGGCGCAGACAAAGAGCATGGCGCTGCGGGCAGGTCTGCCCCGACACGGGCTGCTTTCTGGCCTCTGACAGACCTTTCTCTCTCCGAGCCATGACTACTTCATGACCTATATCTACCCCCGAGCCGTGAGCCTCGGTATACACAGGCACTCTCGGCAACGCAGACGCGGTCGAAGCGATTCGGACAAAGTTTCAAATCACTTCCCTTTCCAGACCAGTTATGAACACACACACGTGAAACAGCCGCCAGCCTGAGGAGTACAAAGCCCGTGTGCAGCTCCATCGGGAATTTTAAGTTCCAAATCTAGCAACAGAATTGCTCTTTTTAAATGCACAGGTACTTCTTTGAAGGGCGGGGGGGGGAGGAAAGGGTGAAGTAGAAATAGAAGAACAGCACCATCCCTCTAAACGCAGGGATGCACTGCTTCCCAGTGCATCACACGCAGGAGCTTCATCTGGCCAGTGAGAGCATCAGCTTCCTTGCATTGTCAGCAACTGTCCTTCATCTTCCCACGGAGCCAGCGTGATTTGTTCCCGACAATTATATGTACCCACTTTTGACTCAGCCTTTGCACTTTCCAGCAGATCACTCAGGCCATCCAGGAACAGCATTAGCCTGGAACAGAATTACCTTTCCACATGAAAAACAGGCAGGTGCTTAGAGATTGTTCTCAGAGACTCTGCCATTAGGTCTCCCTGTCAGTGCTCAACACTGGGTGCACATGACCAGAACTTTACAAGTCTGGCAACAAGGATGGTGAACTTATTTGTGCATATACATTTAGACAACTCTCTCTTATATTTGTTTTTATAAATGCATGAATGCAAAACTTAGCCAAGGCCCACTAGTGACAAGATAAGTGTCCAGTCCCAAAACAGGAACTATAAATCTACAACAAACTGGAGCAGTATTTGCTGCACAAAAAACTTTGACGTATTTAAAAACTGTCAGTTAAACTCGTCCCTCAATTCAAGTGATATAAATAGAGACATTTCAGATTAGATGTTTTACAATCTCGCTGTCCAACATCACTTTCTGGTTTCATCCTCTTACCCCTGAGGACTGCACACCATACTGACCAAAGGGGATCAATAAGAAGACAACCTGCAGAAGATCACAAGCAGACAACATGAAGAGGTTGAATAGGAAAACAGTAAGTAGGACAACTGAAAAGAGAGCTTGATTTACCGTTTGAGAAAGATATCCAAACTCTGACGATGTGTTTTCTGTCAGCCAATAGCCACCAGGAGAGCTAGATGAAACTCCAGAAACTTACAGGGGAAACCACCTGACTTAAAAATGACCCCAAAATCACGACATGCTTTGCAGGATTAAGAGGGGAATTAGCCCATATGTTTACCCTGTGTAACGACTTCACCTGATCTGGGTAACTGACAGATCTGTTTATTAATATAATTTATGACAACTACCATGACTTGGATGATGTTTTTTGCTATAATTCGATGATCTACAGTTAGTCAGATGCATTACTGATTTTTATTTTACCATTTGGGAACATTGTCCTGTAACAGATTCACGATTGGAACCTAGCTTAGACAAACTTTACACCTTCACTTTGGAGCATAAAAAACATGGAAAAAAATCCCACCTTCTCAAAATGTCAGAGATATGAGACTTATACTTTACTGCCTTACCCAAGGAAAACAATTATTTTTTAAAGCTCCTAGTGTAATCAAAACTTTTTTTAAAATCAGCTTTTACATATCACAAAAGTAGGAAAAACAATGGACAACAAGGTTTTTTCCAGCCTGAAAAGTCAGCCAAATTACCGAAAAGCTTTGGTAATAGTGAAGCCTACAAGGCCTGTCCTGCAGCACAAGCAAAGGTAAATATATCAGGCAGCTGGGCTGGTTCAAAAGGGAGATGAGGACAGGTGTGAACAGGAACAGCCTCAATGGACACAAGCATGGAAATCTCACACGATTTCCTGTTCTCTCCCAAAGGCAGCCCCTTCCTGCCTTGCTCAGGATGATCTGACCTTGGGAGTGGAAACTACCACCACTGCCTCGGGACCTCTCTTCCTGTCCTCCAGCTCCCCAGGGTGCTGTGTCCTGCTGTCCACACCGCTCCCCCACACAGCAACGTCTTCCCACTTCCGTGGCCAGGAGCCATCCTCCTTCCGATACAACAAACAGCAAAACCACGTGCCAAAAAAGCCCTTTTCCACTTCCCTCTAAAAACTTTATGCTCATGTTTAGCACTCCCCTTGTAAGCAACAAGACACTCGCTCTACTCTGTGTGCCAGGCTGCTGCTCAGTGTGTGGGAAAGAAAGTTTTCCCCGCCACAGGGAGGAGAGGAAGTAGACATGAGCAGCCCTGCAAAGCACAGCACACTACCTTGAGGAAAGGGACAAGGCAAGAGCTCCTGGAAATAGCTGTCATTGGGCCCTTGCAAACAGTTACTGCTCCTGCCACCATAACCGTGGCCACTCTCTAGGGTTTCATAGGAAGCGGCAGGAGAGATATCAGCTGTGCCGCAGCGTGATCTTCTCAAACAGGTGGTCCTCATCTCCTCCAGGGACAGGCACAGGAGGAACAGACATCTGAGCCATGACTTTGCAATTCAGTAGGATAACTTGCCTTTCCCTGTCCCTCTACTTTTGGAAAAATCTGCCTGTTTTGCATGTGCCTGAAGCTGGCTTCATAACGTTTAGAGCCCACATAATACTCAGCACCCACCAATTTAATGAAAACCCTTCACTTTTGATCCTAGGTCAACCTACATTTTGCTTTCAAACTTGACTAGTTTGGTCCACAAGAGATTTGTTTTGCCAATGCTATTTTTTTTAGCCACTACTATATTTGTCTTTCAGCTTTGGTAGGATTGGGCTAATATCCATTAAAAGTGTAATAGTACAATATTAATGTGTGATCTTTCTGATCTTTCTTTCACTATGTGATGTAACATAATAGCAGCCTATTTGGGCATTTTCTTTCTTTTTGAGATCCCATGACACAATTCAAACCACCATTAAATGAATCAGGTTCTTCCATTTTCCAATCTGACTTGTCCCTCACATGAAGGTGCATTTCAGTGAGACAGGCTGCTCATTTTGTAGCAACTTGCACCAAAGATAAGAGAGATGTGAAGGATAAAGTTTCTGGGGTTTAGTTTTTATTTGTTACATAAAAAGATTATACTTTTAGTTGAAATTGGAACTAAAATAACAGGGTTATGAGCTATATTAAATTACAAAATGGTTAAGATAATTAAACATCAGATTTTTTTATCCATGTTTGTGTATGCTCTAATACAGCCTGTGTCAAACTTAACTATTAAGAACTCGTTATGCTCTATGCAAAAAATACTGCTCTTCAGTAAATACCTAACTTAATTTACATTAATTTTATATGATCGCAAAACTCTTCTATTGAAGCTGATCATCTTACTCGGGAATGAGGACTGTTAGTTACACACAGCATTTTTAGATTTCTAAACCACCCTACTCCTTTCAATGCTTAGAGCAAAATACTGAACAATATAAGCAGTAGCAGTACAGACATGCCAGATACTAACTTTATCAAAATATTTTACTTCTACATAATCATCCATAATCTGTATTAACTTGCATTAATCTCACTCATCTCAGCTACTGTAATATTTCCTTTCCGGAGTCAGTGCTGCTGAAATAATGTGGCTTATATGATTAAACATTTGGACTGTTGATTTATTTAAAAACTTGATTCAGTGATCTGTCACTGGACAGGTTCCCCAGTCTATGATGTTGCCAAAGTAAGCAAAGAAAGAAATTCACTGAATAAGAATTCATTGGCAGCATAGCCCCCACAGAGTCTCCGGGTTCTTCAAAGAAGCTTGATACTGAAGCTGACAAGACCACAAAATGAGAACAACCTTGTTTTCAAGAGAGCATTTGCTAACAAGAGACACAAGCCCATTACGGCAAAAACAGGACTTTCTCCACACCCCTGAGAGTAAGCATAAGGAACACTGAATGCTCTTGCTGTTGCTCCAAACATGTTTCTCTCACAGGTAAAACAAGAGGGCTTAGTACTTACTAGAATACTGCAAGTCACCTAGCTAGCCAGGAACAAGAGTCATTGCATGGGAAAGAAGATAAAGACTCTCCTACAAACACAATTAAGCAAGCAGTGTTTTCTTCCTTCAGAGGAAACACTGCTCCTTAATCTGCACCACATGCCCCCAGATTTAAAGACAATGCACACAGAGGTATTAGAATTGAGTGGACAGGACAGACCAGCTCTGACCATCAGCCATGGGGTTTTTGAGGCAGACTCCTTCAAACCATGGTTTATCAAACAAGGCTTCAATGTAGTCTATTGAGAAGTCCTGCAGTAAGAGGATTTTTACCTTTTGGCAGCAAAAATGGGGGGAATGCCCAGTAACATTTATTATGTAGCCTGGTCAGCCTTTAAACTTGTGAGTTTAGGGAACTGGAGCACCTCTTTCTAGAGGAAAGGCTGAGGAAGCTGTGCCTGTTTAGCCTGGAAATGACAGGGAAGAGATCAACGCATACAAGTATCTTAAGGATGGGTGTGGAGACAATGGGGCCAGACACTGCTCAGAGGTGCCCACTGACAGGACATGGGACTGTGGATAGAAACTGAAACACAGGAAGTTCCATCTGTTTAGAAAGAAAAACTTTACATTGAGAGCGACAGAGCACTAGAACAGGCTACCCACAGGGGCTGTGGAGTCTCCTTCCCCTGAGATATTAAAACCTGCCCGGATGCACCCCATGCAACCTGCTATCGGTGTGCCTGCTTTAGCAAGGGAGTTGAACTACATGATCTCCAGGGGCCCCTTTCAACCCCAACCATTTTGTGATTCCATGAACAGGCTATTTTAGCTGATAGAGTATTTTCATTTCAAAAAGACATACGGGGTGATATATAACTTCAGAGATTTTCTAGGCTGTGAATTGCTGCTGTGTATGTAAACCAAATCTTTAGGGCAGTCTGGTACACAGCCAAAGTAAATGCTGAAATAGGAATAGGCTGATCAACTGTAACTTGCTGATCAGTTAATATAACCTGTACACAACAACACTTGATTTTACAAGCCAGTGTTTATAAATTCTTCAGGAAATACCATCTCTGCCGGTATAGAAACTTTTCTGTCTTGCTAAAGAAACAAGTAACATCTTACTGTCCATCCTCATTTAGCTGTATCAAACCTAACCAATAAATAGCCAGTCTTGTAAAATATATGCCAAGCTGATTCATTAAGTGCAATTTTTAAACCCTAATACAAATGGGTTTTGCAAACTGATTTGGATTATCTTAGTTTGGCTGTGCTTCCATCTGGAAGTTATATTTTATAACTGTAGCCACATCTTGAAAAACAGATTCAGATGTTTGGAACAAATTCAGAACAGTTGTAAGAAATTCTAGGTACAAATGAAAAAAAAAACTGAGCTTTAATGTCTTTGTGGTCTCAGTTTTCTTCCAAGTAGGCATTTATAACCACAGTGTTTAGGGACTTGAGGGACAAGGAAAGAATCTGTGTTATTACCTATGACATATTTATTAATGTGTAATGACAGTTTATTCTTTCTCATATTACTCTGTAACATTTTAAGCCTACCCTGATAAAGGTACACGATGCTGAATGGCAAGTTTAAAAACCCAGTTAAGAAACATGGTCGAACCGTCTGGTCTATCCACAAAGATTTTCTGCTATGAAAATTGTCTTTATGTGAAACAGGAAAATGAATATCATCCCTATGGTGAGGGCACATCAATAACCATATAAAAATGCCTTTTCAACAGCAGAGCTTACAGCCCATGAGTTGTTAGTATAAAACAGTGTCTGTAAGGATTGTACAGCATACAACAACGTGAAGTACCTAACTTCTTTATTTAGAGAAAAACATCATCAAACCATTTTACTCTGAGCCTTCGTCTCTGAAACCCTACATTAATGTGGAAGCAGTTTAATTTCTCAACACAAAAACTACACACAAGGACAGATGAGCATTAGAAGAGAGTTTTGAAATCTAACACATCCAGAAACTTTTCTGCCTTGAAAGGAAAAACTAACCTTCTGCCTTTCCAGCTTGCTTAAAATAACTGTGAAGCCATAAACAGGAAAGTCAAACAAGAGAAATCTGCCCAAGCTTCTCAAAAACATGATGCTGTAGATGGTAGAAAGCAAACGACAAAACAAGATTTCCTCTCCACCCACGCCATTTAGCACAGATGCTCTAGAAATCCCACAAACACACTGTTTTTCTCTCTTTGCATATACAAGTTTCCTGACTTACCTAGCCTTTTTGCTGGTCTTGGGTTTTGGCGTTGTATTTTTTGCTTTCTTTTCCTTTGGCTCTTTAGGGGTCTTAGGGACTTTGGGGGTCTTGGGTTCCTTCTTTTCCTTGGGTTCTTTAGGATCCTTCGGTTCTTTTTTTGCCTTAGGCTTTTTCTTTTTCTTCTTGTCTTCTTGGGAGCAATCCACTGAGTTTCTGCTTAGATTCTGGCTGTCAAGTCCCCCAGGAAAGTCTTCCTTACCAAAACCTTTACTGGGACCTTCTGCAGCAATGTGATTGTTTTTCTTTTTCTTTTTCTTTTGCTGTGGCTGCGGCTCAATCGACGGCAGATAATCATCGCTTTTCACTAGCTGGGTATTCGGTCCACTAACCTGAGTCATATCCGGCACTGGTTTCTCTAAAAAGGGTTCCGATGGAGAATGCTGAGAGAGATAAATAGAAATAAAAATTGAGATCTGCAACTCTGATTTCTAAAAACTTTGCTCTTTAGGAGCATGAGGTAACAGAGGGAGAAAATATTAAGCACAAAATTAACTTATTAACAAGAGTTAGCATATCTGAAACACTGTGCAGTAAAACAGTAAAGAATAAAGCTCTTTGCAGTCAGAAAAGTAGCAAAATTACCAGAGATTCTTGATATATCAAGGATAAAATTATTCTAAAGCTTGTATAAAGTAGAAATACAGAAAATATTTAGTCTTCAACACATCGATGCAAAATAAAAGCAATTGTTGTTTCAGACATTTCAATATAGTGTTAGTAGAATGATTAACTTATTAAAAATTATTCAGCTGCACTGGAATTTTGTCCTTTGGGGAGAAAATTGTTAAAGTTTGTTTCTAGACATTTGAAGGAGAATAAAAGTATATTCACAGGCTATATTGATTTAAAAAATTAATTAAGGCAATTTACATTGGTTTATCTGTGACAGGAGGTATTTTGATCAGCTAGTGCAGGATTATGCCACTCGGAAATGTAATACAAGGTTACATTTTATGTCCAAGATCCACTGCTTCCAGCTTCCACTCGAAACAGATTTGTTCCTGCTCCAGATTGGACAGAGAACTACGGTAAGTGCCTATGAACCTACACAAACATTCTATTTCAAAGTCTCTACAGGACATCAGGTTTACACCAAACTTGCACACTACAGGAAAACCTATGTATAAATACACAAATGTTAAATGCCTCGACTAAAATATATTGGATATTGACAACTATTTTCACCTCAATGGTTCTGTTCTACACAAAGGTCCATGAGTCTGCAGTCAAAAGGTATCTAAGCTCTGCCATTACTTTGCAGCATATCAAAGCTCTGACCTGCTTCTCCCTGCCTGCCCAAGGTTATAAATGCAGGACGACAGTGCTTTTCTAGAAGAAAAGTAATAGCATGACACCATACTGATGCCTTTCTTGCATACCTACATATATGGTCAGATCATTTTACCCACTCTCTCTCTCTATTTCTCCTCCTTTTCTGTTCCCTAAAAATTAAGTCAGGATGATTCTAGGTGGATGAGCTCCCCATTAAGCATGCTGTCAAAGGAGAGCCATTTGAGATGTTTGATCTCTTGAATTGTGGAGAAGAAAAGTTTAGAACAAATAAGAATTTCATTTCTACAAAAAGCAGTGCTAATGTAACTGTAATGTTCTTTGCATTTCCTTTTCTCCACTTTTTTTTCAAATGGCACTTACTGAGAAGTGGCAAGCATACAAATGAATGACTATGAACCAGTCCCTGAGCATAAGAAGAACTGATGGGCATACACATATATCTACTTCAGCCACCTAAACAGAAATGCACTTAAAATTTAGGAAACAAAATTATTGACAATATTACATAAGAAAGTGAATGCACGTATATATTTCCAAATATATTAATATAATTTTCTGAATGTAAACAAACAGAACCAGTGCAGCCCTAACTACTTCTGCCATCTCTTCACAGTAACATAAACCCACTGGGCACTGAACACACTCACATACTCAGAAGCAAGAGGAGCAAGGCTCTCAGAAAATCAGGAAAAGAATTTTTTCTGCTGTCTTGGGAAGGTCTGAATGGTATATGCTACACTCCATGGAAGAGACAAAACAAGATGGAAGGCCTGAGTGACAGACTGATGGCCTGGGTCTCTTGGCTTAACCAAGAACTTCCAAGGGTTACTTCTGCATGTTTCTGTCCTCCGTATGTTTATTAAGATCCTGTTTTGTGCAACAGGGTCTAAGCTGCAGTGGAAATCCAGCTCTAGTGAAAACCTGATGCACTCATTGCATTAACAGTGCATCAATTAGGCTCCCCTCAAGACCACCTCATGTTAGGCAACGTGAAGTACGAATCAGCACCTGTTCTAGAAATCTGTAGTCACCACTGGCACATTCAGCTCCATGCTGGAAAGTTCACAAAAACTGAGTGTCTGTATAGAAAACACTACCCCAGAAAGTCAGTGGTAACAATGAGTTCTGCAGCCCAATTAGGCATTACACAAAATGGAGATATTTTAAAATGTTCTGATTGGTTGTGAATTTAGTTGCCCCAGAGTTACTATATGACACACAAAACTGTCTTCTCTGTACCTTGGAGTGTTATGTGCTTACACTAACCATTATTTTTCGGTAGGAAAATAAAGGAATATTACCAAGATCATCTGTAAGTAGCTCTTATCCCTGAGTTTTCAGAGCAGTACTTTTAACCTGTATTTTTGCAAGATAGTCAATATATTTCTGCATTATCTGCTATTTTGTATTTCATGCATCCTACATTTTGCAGAAATTTCAAGTGCAAATTTCACCCATTTTTTCACTGAGCTGTCCCCTACCATCCTCAAACCTGTTTCAAAATACTGCTCACCTGCTATATGTAGCATATAAGAACTCCAGGGTTTTCTTTCCATTATTTGTAGATTTTGTATTAAGCAAGCACGTTGAATTTGGCACTACATTATTAGTTTGCCATATTAAGAGAGACTTTTACAATTACCTAGAAGCTTATGTATAAGGCACAACTTTCTAGAATAGGTCAGAATCAGTAGTTTTATTTTTCTTCCTCTTATGCATATGAAACAGCCAAGCCAACAAATATTAAAGGCCACAAGAAATCCAGTAATGCCATGTAGTTTTAGAAAATTTTCAACACTGCAACTTAATTAGTCATATGACCATCACTGAAATCAATATTATATTTTAAAAATGCTTCAGTATTCAAAAAAAATGAGCCCTTGTTGCCTTTGTAAGACTTGTCGGTTGTTTTTGTTTGCTTAAGTCTGAACAACAACTTTCAGCAGTCATAAGCAAGTCTGAAAGTAAAGCTTTCCAAATCTCCACAACAAAAGTGTCAGCCTTTCATGACTTGACATTTGCAGTTTTAATGTAAGGTCTGGCAGAAAGTAAAGCCCTGAGAATGGCAGTGATTGCTGCCATACTGTAGTACCCTGTGAAATTCCAGATTCTTACTTTTCAGAAACCTTATCCACAAGAGTCATTCTCAGGCTCTAAAACAACTGAAGACTATACATTAGACTAAAACATTATGCCTGAAACAAATACTAAAAAACCCCAAACTTACTGCCTTTTATTTAAAGGATCAAGTTATGCACATTACAATACTATGATTTTGGTTCATGTCATTCAGAATCTCTGGAACACTGAAGCTACAAAAAGGCAATTCTGCCCTGATTAGACTTTGGAGGTTGTATTTTATATTACTTGAAAATATATTACTTTTGCCACACACCACTCCCCTTGCAGTTTGGTATATTTTGTAATTCACTTATACATGATTTTCTAAATTGTTGCACTCTTTCAAAGAAATAGCTATGACTACTTTATTTTTCTAGGAAGTCTGTGGCTATACTTCTGCAATATGCTAAAACCGTTTATCCCTAACTGACAACCCCACATTGCTCCCTAGTGTGAAGCTGTGTAGAAGCAGCACAAATCTACTGAGAAGAGACTGGAAGCAGCTTGAAAGATGCATTTTCTTACCCCAAACCAATTGTCTGCTCTTTCTTAAGCAGAGAGAAAAGGAAGAACAACAGGCTTTCACTATAAATATTAGATTAAGCTTACCACAGGGAATTATTTCAAATAGTTCTTCTTTAAATCTAGAAAGGATTAGCTCTAGTTACAGGGTCACAATTTCTAATGAAAGAACCCCATTTTCCATTTAGAGAATTTTAAAAAATATGTATATTACAAGTTTTTATCAAGAGATTGAAAAAAATTGTCTGCATACTTCACAGAAATTGCTTCTCCTGCTGCTTTTAGTAGTAACAAAGCTATAATTTAGTATGTTAGTACAGAATTTAATCTGTCCATGGGAATGAAACCAGTGGAGATTAAACACAAATAGGTATTCATCCTATTTGATATTGCAGCAGAAGTATTTTTGGTATTATTTGAAATAAGGTGAAAAAGGCGCTCAAAAATATTGGTGTGTTTACTAGACCCACATCTCTTTAAATCTTTTAGAGAAAAGCTGTTTTTGTAAACATTTAACAAAGAACAGATGGCCTGTTTTAATCATGTGAAAAAACCTGGAGCTCACATTAATACTCCTACCAGCGACTGCTGGGGCTAGTCACCTCCCTAACCAGCAGCATGGCAGTCTTCAGTAATTCCATTTAATTTTACAATGGACATTTTCTCATCAGTTCCCACTGCTCGACAGTTAATCAATGCTATTAACATGCAATATCACAATGCAGCACACTCCTAAAGATCGCAGACCAGAAATTCTTCAAGAACTCCAAAGTGTTAAAGTAATTTGTGGCACAACAGGCTACACAGGATTCACTAAGAACCAAGAACACTCAAGGAAATAAAAAAATAAAATACTATCAGAAAAATAAAATAGTCTGTTTCTAGACTGCAAAATTTCTAGAATTCAAACCTATTTTTGAGCTTCCAAACAGGTATCACCAAGACTTGAAAAATTAAAGCAAATTTGCCTGTGTTTCATAGCTGCTTACACTTTTAGAGTGTAAGCTCATTCTTCACAGCCCAAAGCAAAGAGAGCTGTCTCAAACCAGGCCTGTTATGTGAAGTAGTAAGATGGACAAGATGTAGGATTAATCCAGTGAAGGTGAGTGGCAGGGAGGAAGGCAGAGGAGGAGAGTCTTTCTGTTACTTGAACAAGGACTGAACCACAATCAACTGTACTGAAAGCAGCTGAGTGTCACTTCCCTAATAAAGCAACAACTTGAGCCAATATTGAGCTTTACAAAGTATGAAGCAAGAGCAGCAAAGTATGTGATGTGACTCAGCTAACTTTTGAAATTTAAATATCAGCACCAAACAAACATTTAAAAAAACCCCCCTTTTTACCAGGACAACACTTTCTTTTCCCTTTCATTTCCAGATTCCATGGTCTTTTCCATATTTAAGTAAAGATCTGCAACACCACTTCATTTAAATTTTCTTGAACGTTGGTTTACTAAGTTGTCTAAGAGTAGAACAAGTGCTCAGTCAGTCCCCACTGATTTCAAAATACAAACCTCTTTAGTATGATCTCCATAATAATAATTTTACTTTAGGTAAATCATTGCAGAATATTCTCAACTGCATGCCTGTTCAATTATCACCTTCACTTTGGAGAAGTTAAAACAGCAACCAGTGCAAATTCTCTGAAAACAGAAGACAGACTACAGCATGGTTCCAGCAGCAGTTCTACCTAATGCCACGGAGATCATTTTGAATTTGTATCCCTCCTGATGTGACAGCCCAAAAGGTGTTAAAAGCCATCATATGACCAACTTGCTCCATGAGTCTTCCTTTCAAAGATTAATGACAGGATTCATCCTCCCTCTGGATTATTTAGAATGAACTACTCATCTTGACTAATTTGGAAAGTTTCTGCATCATGTCTCTACACATTGCTTTGTCCCTGCAATTCTCAACTTGCTTCATGAATACTTTCAGCATTAGGCCTCTCTTAGTGCCCCCTCAGTGTGAAGCATGTGTCACCCTTTCTTCATACCTTCCTGACATTGTCCATATGCAGAGCTCACATATCAGTAAAAACTCCAGAGTAAACAGGAATCAACACGACCTCCAAAACTCTGGCCAAATGCAAGTACCTACATTCAGCAAAAGCTGTACAGTGTTTTTTCTATAGTGGGTGAAGTCCAGAAACATCAGGACTACATTCACACATGTAATTGTTTCAAAAATAAGTTTTACCAATCCGTTTCTTCTCCTTTATTGTGAATGACCATCCCTTCCCTTTTCTGTGAAATTACTACCTTGAAGATGTGTATGTTTCTTTTATTGTACTCTATTAAAATACTTAATATTAAGTTAAAATATTTCGGGGGATATAATTCTGTTTAGAAACAACTGGTATCTCAGAAATTCAGAAACCCTCCTAAGAAAATTGTAGTTCCAAAGTAACAACTGGGATTTATAAACCAACAAGTGCTGTCAATGATCTCTGCAATTAAGGGAAAGACATCAGACCACAGGAGAATGAATGTCTGTTTTGCAAAGAGGCTTGAAAGGAATCTAAATTTCTTGACATACCTCTTCAGAACACAGATGAAAGTGTTTAGAAAGTAGAAGTTCTATTAATACTCTTCTAGCAAGACAAAACTACTGCGCATGAGAAAAAGTTAATGTTTTAGCAAAGTACAGCTGCAATAACCATTTTACTTCTTAATCAGGTCTTAGGAGAAAACTTAGGAAAATAATCTAAGACTATTCTAAGTCGTCCCGCTCTGTTACTGCTCCTAGAAACCTGTTAAAAACAGTACAAATTATTTTAAGTTGCTGATCCAAAGTTTTTGTAAAAACTCAGAATCAAAAAAAAAATTCTAATGCCAACAGCATCCTAACAGTGGAGTGGAAGTGATTAAAACCAATCTTAGTGCCCTCTGCTACCACAGTACAACCACTATAATTTCTGATTTAGTGGAGCTGAAAATATCACCCAATTACAGTATTTGGAGGAATAAAAAACATGCTATGCAAAATACAGGGTTCCTTAATTGAGTCTCAACACAACTACAGTAATAAAATTATTTATTTACTGGTCATGTACTCAGTGAAGAAACACAGATTACAAAAGACAAATGATACTAACGTGGCCATCCAAAAAGCAAACATCCCATTATAATTTTATAGTAATCATATGTAGTGTTTTCTGCTCACAGAAAGTGAGACACATTTCTAAGCCTATGGAATATCAGGCAGTGCAATGAGCACTGACAGTTTGTTCACAGCCCAAGGAACACCTAACTCGTCCCATAAGAGAACTCCTAGGTTGCTGTCCATTGATGAGAATTGATCGGAATCAGTGTTGATCAGGCAATCTCAGAAAACTGCCACCCCTACAGCAATGAAGCATGCATGCTCCAAATTGGCTCTACATGTGAGACATTGCAACAGCTACCACAAGGATTGTATGTAACTGGTGACATGATGGTCAACAAGACAAACATTTTATCAATACTTTTTTTGCTAGAGATTTGCAATATAGACTGACCTAGCAGTATAAGGTTACCCCTAATGAAAGCAGGGCAGGTCCTAAATATTACACAACAGCAGCCTAACTCTCTACTCTCTATCATCACTGTGTAGATTGGCTGAGGAGTCATGATTTTGACAAGTTTTTACTAGCTCTACCTGCAGAGACACATAGAAAGGATGGGACAGCTAGGTACTGAATTCTACTGGTAAAAGCTTATTGCTCATGTTGACAGCTTGGCCACCTCAAGCCTGTCCCTCCGTGCATGGCCACAGTAAAAAAGGAAACTTTATTTTGCATGTGCTCCACTATCAAGCAGAAGACATGCCAACATGTTTTACCACAGAAGTTGTTGACAGTCAGACTTGATCTTAAAGGTCTTTTCCAACCTTAACAGTTCTTTGATTCTGCCATGTAACATCTGCATTTAAAAAAAATGTGTGTATTCTCTTTGTGAAATTATGTCTGTGAAGTTACTCCCAGGCACAGCTATCAAAATACCTAGTGCTTACTAGAGAATTCCTTGGATTAGAGAATATCCAGGAGATTTACCAACAGTCTTTTCCAACTCCTCTGAGACAAGGTGATGGTGCTCATCACCAGGGAAGATAGGGAAGTCACACAGTAAAGTAAGAACATGTCAGGATGAAAGAATGTCCAGAAAATCTAGTACAATACTTCAACTTCTCCAGTAAAGGGGGAGTATAGGGGAGGAAACATCTGCACATACTCAACCAAAACAGTAATAATTAAACTGCTATTATTAAATAAATCAGCATTATAAAAGACTAACCTAACATTTTAGCATATATGCAGGCTGAATTGTTGCTCTTGGGCTTGCCTCCATGTTCCCCACAGCCCCTTTCCTTCACTGTGAAAACAAAGCAGTTCCTCCAAAACAGTTAAATGCAAACACCCTCCTTCTCTTGGGCACAGCCATGCTTTGAAATCCAAGGTAGTGAGGGGAGAGCCAAAACTGTACTGCCCTGTACATGCAGCCTCCTCCCTTCACCAGCAGAATTCTCTCCATTGAGCTGCTGAACGTCAAATGTATAGAGATCCATCCTCTCTGAAGGGTAACCTGTTCTCACATCACATTGTACGGGTATCACCAGAGCTGATGCTCTGGTACCAACTATGATTTCCACTAAACACCCTGTTCCCTACCCAGAAAAAGAAAATGCAACAAAACAGTCCTGGCTGCCTTGGTCTATTAAGCACTTAGAGCCTGCCCACAGTAATAACAGTGAGAAATGTCCTCTAAAACTTTGCTTTTTCTACAGAAGACTGAAGCTGCTCAGAGAACCATTTTCAGAGGGACCTTAAATAGATCATATCTGCTAACGTCAATAATCTTTCTGTTATCAAATTTAAATCACAGTGACATGCAGCAAGTGGCACCAGGTTTATGACTACAGAGAAAATCAAAGACAATCATACATGATACAAGCACTGGTTCTTCTGACCACAGACAACTGAAAAAGTTCCATCTGTGCTTTCACTGCTGCAAGTAATGGTAGCAGTAATAGTAGTACACACCATAACAACAAGAGCGTTTCTATTCTGGTACTTTTTCCCCCCCAGCCTAACACCTAAGAGTTACAGGAAAACTTATTTAAGAGGCTATAAATGTAAAAAAATATAAGGTGATGGGTAATAAGATACTATATTTTATGTTTACTTGATAAATACATGCTGTTATAAAACTAAAAATACAAGGTGTATATGTTAAGTCAGAAGCAATACTTCTTTTTTGATTTGCCAAACTTGTAATGAAGTATTCTTTTTCTGAGTTCAGCAAAAGTATACTTCATCATCTTGTGGTTTATAATAAAAAAGTTTACTTTAGTCTAAGGAAGGAAGAACAACTATAGAGAGAAGGGCAGTATGTTTGGGGTGGGTTTTTTCATTAGATTAAGCTGAAGACTTGCAGGCCAGGAAACATTTTTCTCCTGCTTTCTCTGCAGCACTTAAGGACCAAGTAAATACGAATGACAGAAGTGTCCACCTGTCTGATGAACATCCTGTGCACTCCAGTCCATTACTTGTAAGGACAATACTAATGCTTTTTAACAATGAATCACAGAATCATAGCATATCCTGTGTTGGAAGAGATGCACAAGGATCACCCAAGTCCAATTCCTGGCTCTGCACAGGACACTCTAAAAGTCACATCATGTCCCTGAAGACATCCAAATGCTTCTCTGTCAGGCTTGGGGCTGTGACCACTTCCCTGGGGAGCCCGTTCCAGTGCCCAGCCACCTCTGGAGAAAAACCTTTTTCCTAATATCCAAACCATACCTCCCCTGACACAGCTTCATACTGTTCCCTCAGATCCTCCCACTGGCCACCAGCAGAAGAAGATTAATGAGTGCCCCTCCCTATACTTCCCTTTATGAGGAAGTTATAGACTGCAGAAGGACCAAACTGCAACAGACTGTAAGGAAATCCACTAGGAGCAGATGGGAACCATGTGGCTACAACTGCATACTGCCCCAATCTAATTACCTGGCACCACTACATGCCTCTATATTTTTTTTTTTACAACATGCCTGTGCCAGAAAGTCCTCAAACTCAACCTTCAGGGTGCCCTGCTTGCACTCTGCTTCTGTATGCACACTTTAGTGGCCTTTCTTCTGGGCTTGTCTTCCAGTCTCGGGAAGCTTTAGAAAAGACACTAGTCACAGCCAGTCCTTTCACTCTTCCTGATATAATTCACGCTGTGTTTTGCCATCTTACCTGCCCCAGAACAACCTCTCACCCCTCTTTTGAGGGCATTCTAATCCTAGGGCTTTCAGTGGGACTAACCCACCTCTGAAAACGCCATTTCTCAGAAACACCCTGAGGATCACAGCTGCCCAATAAGCCCTAACTCGTAGACATGACTGAGTTGCTCTTCAGCAACTGAAGAGCACAACATCAAACATTCATAAAACGGTAAGATACAGCAATCACCAGTAAAATGTTTTCAAATGTATTTTTAGGCCATTACATTTATTAGTGTATGTTTGCTCCAACACGGTAGGAATAGATATAACTTCTTTATCACTTTCCTAACCCCTTCCTTATATACCTAGGAAAACAAAAGCCCAGCATTTTTGTTTTAAAAGTTCCCTACTGTCAGCTTCTTATTAAACATCCATGTTTAAGCCTGCACATTTAGAAAAAGATACCAATCACAATTTAATGACAAACATGCATCAGATGACAAGGCTGGTGAAAAGAGGATGCAATTCATAGAGAGTCTTTACTAAGAACTTTATCACTTCCCCAATCTGCACGCCCTCAAAGAAAGAGCAAGTTTTCCCCAAAGGTATAAATATGTATATCATGTTCTAATAGTTCAAGGAAAGGGCAATGGCCTTAGATGTTAAAGATTTCAACAGATGTGAAAAGAACTAGAACCCCTGAGTTTTTACTCCTGTCCATAGAAAGTAGGTCCCACTAAACTCCCAAGATACTGCTACAATACCATGCATAAGTATTTTTATTAAAACACAGAGCACTCTGAATTTTCTGTTTGCAATAAGGTAATTTTATAATTTCACCAAGATATCTTGCAGTTTAGAGTACTAGGTTGAGAAAAATTAGCTGAAAGCACTAGAAGAAACACTACCAGCACAAATAGTACACTTTGGTTTCAGTTTGGAGCTGACAAACGTTCACTTTAACAATATTTTATTTGGATGACTGTAAGAGATCCACTAGGCAAATAATGGAATACTCTTTTTCTTCCCTTGCCATCTTCCCCCTCTGCAAGGTGAAGTTGTACAGTACCCATAAGCAAAAGATGAAATCCTTTTTACTAATTACTTCAGCTAGTGCCATTTTTTTTTAAATTACAACTTGTACTCCAGTCTTTTCTGCTACATATTTAAAAAACACACAGAATTCTCTGATCACATGGACTTCTAATACTGTAAAATACTAAGGCACCACCAAAGAAAGTTAAACCACTATAAACCAAATTTTATTACTATTTAATGATTCCAATCTTTACATTTGTTAACTTCTTCTGATTAGAAGAGCCTCATCTCAGAATTTTCTCCCAGACCATATATGATAAATGCTTTCTGATACCATAAAATTATACCCACAATATCTCAATCAAGCTGTCTCTACTGTTTATGTCTACTCCAAATCTCAAAGTGTTTAATTGCTGCTGTTTCCATCTCACAGTAAAGGTGAGCACACTTAGTTGTAGGGGAGCCATAATTTAAAACTGTAACTTTATGTTTTGACATTCTAAATGCCATTTCCTTAATCACAAAGAAATATCACACCATGAAAGAAAAAGAAAGTCCAAAATTCCCCTGCCACCATCACTTTTACTTGTATTAGATGTCCAAAATAAGTTGGAGTTACTTTTCTACCTCGTTTTTATCCAATATTAAACTGGTCTTATCCAGCAGAAATTCAAAACCTTTTTTCAAGCACGGAATAATGAGTCAGCCTGCAAGTGAAACAGCAAACAGGCACTATTGTCTTTAAAGATTACTTAAGGTTCATTGTAACCCTAAGAAAACACACTGTAAATTATAAACATTTTTTTAAATTACGGTGTAAATTATTTAAATATTTCAAATACCAGAAAACAAAGAATAATTGATGTTACTAAACTAATTTTATGCCCTATTGCTTGACTTTCTACAATAGTATCTCTAACCTACTGTGTGACTCTTCCGTAGTTACTCTACAACTGCTGCCTCATGCAGTTGAGAGGATGGAAGAAACTTCTAGATTAAATCAGATCTAAATGACTATGACATTATCCTGAAGAAAAGATTCATGTAACTTGAAAGCTTAAGTACAGAAAAGGGAAAGATTATGAGAAGTGGTGAAAGCAGTGAACATCAGGAAAGGTTAGTTACTTCTTCCTACCAGCCTCAACTCATTATGATACTTTTTTTTCTCCTAGATGGGCTTTTGTTTTGTTGGGTTTTGTTTGGTTGGGGTTTTATTACCTTTTCTTTTGAATTACTACTCATTTCTTACTAAGACATTTCCAGCAAAGGACTTGCCATGGACCTTCTTGAAAACTGCTCAACGATGACTGCAAGAAAGCACCTACTTGGAAAACTACTGGCTTCAGCTCCAGGGCAATACAGCCCAGCATAACACACACAGAGAAGCCCCAAATCCCATTACTATCACTCTTGCCTCAGGCAACTCCCTATCCCTCTGTCCTGGCTTACTCGTATGTAAAATGGAGAATACACATTACAGGAGACTTTAAATGACAAATGAATTAGTGGTTGGTGAAGTTTTTCAGTATTATGATTAAAATTGCCATTTAAAAATTTTATTTAGCTATTTTTACAAAGATATGAAGAGATACACTCTTTGTAGGAAGAGACCGCCTGGTTCAAGGGATTCAGTGATATTCATTATCGCGTTCACTGGAAATACACAGTCAAGAAATTATCATGCCATACCTCAAACAATAAAACCAGAGTAATTGAACAGCTACTTCTATCAAAGAAAGTTACAAACACAGATTATATCCTATTTTATAGCCATGAGGAACATGTAGCCTCAGTCCTACTTCAGATTTTTTTAACTACAGCTTTGCAGCTTGCCACGATTTGGTAAACACAATCACTTAAATTTTGTGTGTTAAGTAACAAAGTTTAACATTTTCTGTCACTTACTTAGTTCCTTCTTGATACTTTCTTTCAAAAAGTATTTGTAAATGTTACAACCAAACCTTCTTGCCAACTGGAGATACAGCAAGGCACACTTTGCACATGGTAACAATTACAGTTTTCCAATGCCCTCATCACACTCCACTTTCAGAGCCACCACTGAAAAGCTCTAAGTGTCCCATATTATGTGGGAAAACAACAAAAGAAGAGTTAAAAGCTGCTATTGTTCCTCATATACCTGTATTTACTAATACATACATATGTATTCAAACATTTAACTTTCAGTGTTTAAATTATTTCTAATGATGTCTGACTCCCTTCCCAAACTACAGCTGTTTCCACGTTCATTTTCCAATATTTTACAAAAAAATCAACGCAATCAAAAACCTGCCAAACCAACCCCAAAAACCAGTCTGCAACACTGGAAAAAGAAAAAAAAATCAACTGCATAGAGCCAGTTGTCCCCTGGTTATATGCTCCAGAATTAACTTCTCCCATCCTGTCATGGAAAAGACACCCACTCTTAAAGTTAACTTCTACGAAGATAAAATACAATGCAAAGACAGGTTTTTCCTTTCTGCTCTCCTGTGTCTAAATAGAAAAGGAAAATAACCTGGAAAGTAATTATTTTTGCAATGGCTTTCTTACATTTTGTTTTCAATACACTCCTAAATAGTTAAGTAGTAATTCTAAAAAAGTCTGATTAACCAGCCTTTAAACACCTATGGTTGAGCAAGTCACAGAAATCAGAGAGCAAAAGATACAATATATCTTTCAGCAGCGATGCATTTTATACCAGTGACACCTATATATTACAAGAGACAAACTACTAAAGATTTAATGGTGCCAATTAAAGAAGCCAAGAGTTTGCATGGCTCAATGACTGAGTCATAGACCTTTTCCCCATAATAGGTTCCATTATAGTCCTGAGCTCAAGCTGTGGGAAGAGGATTACAGATGAGTAAGAGGAATTAGTGATTTTCAATGTTATTGCCAAGGAAGGTGTCCTTTAAGCATTACACAGCTGAATGTCTCTCCTACCAGCAGAGCAGCTTGTGCTTACTCACCATCCTAGTTCCTAGTTGTGAGATACTCAGAACTGTGGACACCTCACTTCAAAACACTAACACAGAAAATAAATTTGAGAGGGCTCCACACTGATGGGCTTAATCAGTATTTCATATGCATTTCCAAACTTGAAATATTTCAGTACTCGTCATTTTCCTGCCATTCTATTACGCCTGATTTTTAAAAATTCTTAAATACTTACATAAAACAAGGTAAGACTCTGTAGCTAAAGACCGAAATAGTTTGTACTTAAACCACAGGATGTCTGTAAACAAATGGTGTGATGTACAATGAGGAAAAGAAAATTAAAATGTTCAAGTGCCTCTCAAGATTGCTTCCAGTAAACCTAGGGAAGTATTTGAGCCAAAGTACATTGCACAAAATTCTGATCATCTACATCAACAACAATTACACCTCAGGCATGAGTACAGATTATCTTGAAGGAGAAATCCAGAGGGAATTTAACTTACTTTAGATAGATAGTTAGCTATTTATCAAAACACTGACAGATCCTAACACAGGAAATGAAAATAATTAAGATGGGTAAAATTGACACCAGAGCAAATTCAGTATGAAACCAGTATCTAATAATTTAGGGCAGTCAGATGCCTGTTCCAACATTCAAACTGATCTGATTTAGGTAAGAATTTCAAAGAACAGGAATACTGAAAGCAAAAGCCAAGTGCTCTTTAAGCTTGATGAGGTTTAGAAAAGCAGTTCATAAGATGGCAGATGTGACAGCTGGAAGCTCAACTCAATGGCCTAGACAACCTTTATAAGCACTTTGCTTCTAATGACTGAGAACAGTAAAAATCAACAACAAAATCTTGTTTACATTAAAAAATAAATGCATTTTAACAAATCCAATCTGGAATATGACAAACATCGAACATACTAGTCCAGAAAGTAGTTAAATATGCTTAGAAAAAACATTTATGTTTAATTCTCTAGGGGAAGAAATATCTATTAAGCACACTAATAGGAAGCACCTGGTTACAGAAATGTTATCTTCGAACCTGAAAAAAAGGGGTTGGCTACCCAAAAAGCTTTTATAATTACATTGGCCAAAATAGTCAGAAAAAACCCTGTAGTATTACCTGTTTTAGAAGCCTTACTTCATACACATCCTTAAGTCATCACAACTATGAATGTGTTTACTCAGATGCCCCAAAGAAAACCTCTGTGATTTCAAACGTCTGTTTTTATGAATTTTTTTCTTTGGCAAGTAATTATCTTTGTATCATGACTGTCATATAAAATGCAACAATGCTGTTTAAAATAGAAAGGGTTGCTTATTAAATAAAGATGCCACAGTACCAGTGTTCTTTTGCAATAACTTTTCTATTCCCTGGTTTGGATAATTTTCCCCAAACATTGCAGAAGCCATTTTTATTTTCAAGTACTCTAGACAATAAAGACTTGAGAAAAGCAGAAGTAGGCAACTTATTAAATTACTGGTCACCCATCATTTATTTGTTCATTTATGCAGCCACATCATTTAAGTATTAGTGATATACTTGTAAGGAGTGGGTCAGTACAGAAGTGAGCCTGTATCCAGTTGCTGGGCCTGTGTCTTAACCTGCCAACAAGAATTTTGCAACTAAAAAAGACTCCCAAGAGAATTTCACCTCTTTCTAATGCTGTGTTGGAAAACTTGTTCAAGAGCTTCCTACATACATCCCTAATACAAGGGATTAGAATCAACAAGGACAAATGAAGGTAGAACAAATTCTTCCCTCAGAAAAAGAGGAATCTTTTCCATAGAAATTACCCCATAGCTCACAGCCCAGAAGTCCATGGCCTGCTTTGAGAACTCTCCAGACCAGTTAATCAATAATCTAAAACCCTTTCCTCTATCCCCACCCACTGGGGCAATTGAGTGGTTTATAGGACTGTTTTGTTTTAGGCTAAGTTTGATATAAACTGATGTAGAGACACTTAGAACAGATAAAAGAGTAAGAGTCTTTATCTTTTACACCTACTAGTAAGTCTTACAGTTGATCACTGAAAAAGCAAGACAACCTGCAGATCATACTTCAATTACTTACAACTCAAGTTTTCTTGAATATTTATTTTCTCCCCCACTATGTTTTCTTCGTTTCACTTATGAACACAAGCATCTACCTCTTCAGCAGCTACAACTCACGGAACATATTTCTGAGTTAAAAGAAAAATATGATGATCAAGATTTAAGTAATTCTGTGTTTCAAACTTGCAAGAAATACACTGGTGGTTTTCTAGCATTGAAGCAAGGTAGGCATTTTCACACGCTTTTTATGTACCAGGCCCTACAGTTCTGCACGAGAATTTTTCATTATCCAATTAGACATAGCCAGTAAAAACCCTTTAAATACACAAAGTCACATCCTGAAGCTGAAGAGTTTATATTCTAGATCTATTAGAAAACAAAGTAACACAGAAGACAACACCCAAAGGCTTTCTTGCTTTTTTGAGGATATGTAAATCCAATCAAGTTGACATTCGAGAAAGTGTGCAGGAGCTGACGAACAAGCTGTACTAACTCAAGGTAGGGCTTCCGAGGCAGGCACCCCTCAGAGCACCAGGCAGACGTGGAGGAGCTCACCCAGGATGGTGGGGGTGGAAGACAGAGGAGGTTTGTGGTCACCTCCATAACCCCAGGCGTGTTACCGTCTGCACAGTTCCACCCTTTGAAATGGAAACAGTGATTTGACCCACCAACAAATTCCCACTGATTCAAGTTACACAAAGGTTATCTGATGGAAGAAGTTAACAGATATGGAGGGTACATATCACAGGCTAAAGCCACCTTTTTCTAGGTGACTTACTAATACTGACCTGCCAAACTCTGGTAACTGGTTTCATGCTGACACTTCCCACTACAAATTTTACAGCCCTCCAGAAAAGGCTCAGCTATGTCCAAATCCCTTCAAAGCCAAAGGCAAATAAAACACATAACAAATATAACATCGGTCTTTCCATGGCCTTTCCAAAAAAGGTGGCACTACATAATCCATAACTTTCAGGTGAAGTGTGGATACACCATCAGGAGCCACCAGAGAACTCCCTCCTGAAGAGATAATAGAATGGCTTGGGTCAGAAAAGACTTTAAAGGCAATCTAGTCCAATCCCCCTCCAATAAGCAGAGATATCTTCAACTTTATCAGGTGACCCATCCAACCTGACATTGAAGATTTCCAGGGATAGGGCACTGACCACCTCTCTGGGGAACCGGTTACATTGCTACATCACCCTTGCCATTAAAAAAAAAAAAAAAAAAAAGTCTTTCTCATATCTAACCCAGACCAGTCCTCTTCCAGTTTAAAATCATTAGCCCTTGTCCTATCACAACAAGATCTGCTAAAAGGTCTGTACCCATCTTTCTTATAAGCTCCTCCTTAGGTACTGAAGGGCTGCAGTAACATCTCTTCAGAGCCTTCTCTTCTCTGGGCTGAACAACCCCAACTTTTTCAGCCTTTCCTCATAGGAGAGGCAATTCCAGACCTCCAGTGATCTTCATGTTCTTCTCTGAATTCACTCCAAGAGATCTGTGTCTCCCCTGTGTTGAGGACCCCAGCGGGGGTCTCACAAGAGCAGAACAGAATGACAGAATCACCTCCCTTGTGACCTGCTGGCCACACTGCTTTTGGTGCAGCCCAGGATTGGCTTTCTGTGCTGCCAGCACATTTTGGAAGGTCACATGCCATCCACCAGCACCTCCAAGTTCTTCTCAGCAGGGCTGCTCTCAATCCCTTCAGCCCCCCAGCCTGTAACTTATGCACTGATGTAAGTGTAACAGCTTGCACTTGGACTTGCTGAACCTCATGAGGTTCACACAGACTCACTCCTCCAGCTTGTCCAGCTCTCTCTGGATGGCATCTCGGACCTCAGGTACATCAACCTCAACACCCAGCCTGGTGTCATCTACAAACTTCCTTGACCTCCCTATCAAAGTCGTTGATGAAGACATTGAGCAGTACTGGTCAAAATGCACTTTTCTGGGACAGATGGTCTTTGCACTTCGCTTTTCACTGAGATCAACCACTGTCAGACACCAGCCTGAGGAGATCCCATCAGAAGTGAGATTTACATTACACCATAGAATCCTGTTCTGCCAAATGTCCCTCTTCTCCCTTTTTTTTTTTTCTGTTGTCAAGATCTGCAAGCTTCTAGTAGTGGACACGTAATTCTCCTAATAAACTTCCCACATGTATATTGTTGCTTATCATATAAACTTGCTCTCCTTAATTGACTTTCCCAGGCCACATAAAAGTAGCCTGCATGGGACTTCAGAGGTATAACAGACCATGGTTTGGAAACATCAACTTAAAGAAATCTTAACAGATACACATGCGATACAAAACCAGAAGTGATCATCAGTAATAAACTCCATTTTTCTTTTGGGGTGGGAAGACAGCAGTTCTCCATGTGGCCTTTTCATTGCACTATTTTTTATTAACTTCAATACGACAAAGTGGTCTTGAAAATCACAAACTTGCAAAAAATCCATTGATGTTATATTTGCTGCTAAGATCAATTTATGTCAAAGAGACCAAGATACTTCTCAGACTCTACAGTCACAGCAACAAGTGAAAATAGCCTTTGAATATGTTAGCTATGCCATGTCACAGGTAGGCCTTTCCCCATCTCATCTAGTAAGTGAACTAAACTAATAATTAAATCAGAATGTGTCATTAGAACTGGAGGGCAGGAGGGGAGGATGGAACAACAAAACAAAAAAACCCAAACAAAAACTCCAAACAAACAAACAAAACTCCCCAAAACACACACACAAAACCAAACCAAAAAATTGAAACAAAACAAAACCCTCACAAAAAATCCTACACTTCATTTTCTGTGGACAAACATCCACCTCATTTAGCAGCACCAACTGAGGTAACTCTTAATTTAGATTCTCCAACCAGTTTGATTAACCTTGTTCTGTGAAACACCTTATCTTTAGTGCAAATATCTTTAGTACCCTTGCTCCAGACATTCTTTACACAACCTATAGTAAAATGGAAAAATCCCTATAAGCAGATCTTAAATCAGACATGCCTACAGTAATACCAGGTCTAGATTTGGGGTTGTATCACAATGTTATATTACAGCTGGAGAACTGTGTCTAAAGCAACACTTAACTTACTCCTGAGTGCCGTAACAGTTTCTGACTTACATTTTTGGGTGTTGCTGACTTACATTTTTGGGTGTTGCTGTACATAGCAGCAGGGAACTGCAGAAACTCGCCACTGCTGCAGAGCACCTCAAGCACATCCAACAGGAACACTGACAATACTGACACCAAAAAACCAGCCTGTGTCAGAGAGCAAAAATTCCCCCAATCCCAGTCTAATACCCTAGACACAGCACTACTCGGTTTTCAACAAGTTCTCCTGAAATACTTCAAAGGAAGCCTGCAGAGAGAAACGCAACCAAGCAGTCTTCCAATATTGCAGGCGTGAGTCCATATGTCCATCTCTGACAATGCTTGCCCCAGCAAACATCTGCAAGATCTCATTAACAAATAGATCCAAATAACAACTGTAATGCCCAAAGTTTTAGAGCAGTTTTAATGACTGTATATTTCATACAAAATTGTATAAACTGTGATGTCAACTTTTTAGGGTAAGGTGTCGCTTTAAATTCAAACATGCGCTGTGTATTATAAATCTCCCACTATATTTAGCAACAATTGGCTGGTACAGAAAGATTTCTTCCAAAAATAAAATTAAGGACTTCATATCATCCAGTGCTCACATGTAAGGAAAATTACAGTATTATCACACTTATCAGAGTCTTGCAGGGCCAAAAAAGATAGGAAGTACCAGAATGCAAGTGGATGGAGGGCCATCTGGAGAGAAAGGAGACGTAAAAGCAGAGTGGAAAAAACAAGAGTTCGTTTTGACTAGTAGATATTAGAAAGTTTGTTAGGAAGCTTGTTATGAGCCCTCTCTTCTCTTCCAGGAAAATTACATCCAAAAATCTGTGTAACTATTAACTTCTCAGTCACTGTGGTGATGTTATTTTGTTTGTGGGAGTTACAGAGGCATAACAGAATACAATTTAACTAGCACAATTAACATGGACTAATTTTTTCTGATTGAACCAATTAAATTATTCAATCAGTTGCAACAAAAGCCTACTGTAAGTGGCTATACAGTCCTTTTGGGAACTCCTGCGTAACATGAAAATTTCCTCAAAACAGTACAGAGACACTGAACAGGTTGCACAGAGAACTTGTGAATGCCCCACCCAGAGAAACGTTCAAGGCCAGGTTGGATGGGAACCTGAGGAACAAGATCTAGGGGGTGACATCCACCCAGGGTGAACCCACTACAGCGTTTGGTGGGGTGGCTGGAACTAGATCCTCTTTAAGGTCACTTCCAATGCAAGTCATTCTATCAGCCTGTGATTTCTTAACATTTAAGAATGCATACAGTAGCAATCCATGCAGTACGAATGCATTCCCAGAAGTTCTGAATATTTGTGCTTGCTCAGCATAGCACCAGAGCTGCTGTCCCCTAAGCTTGGCTAACACAGTAAAACCACTGAGGAGGAGTACAGGAAAGAGCTGCATCCCAATCCTAAGTACTGAGTAACAACAAAAACAAAGGAACAAAGATTCCTCCCAGCCCAAGAGTGAAAAACCAGAGAGATCCACTCTTTTTTCTTCCACATCTTGTCTAACTGCACTACTCTCACATTAACCTCTACAACTACCAAATTCTTACATAAGAAGTGGGATTTTCTGCTTTGAATTGTTAAGACTGGTTGTCCCAGTCTTCTTGAGCTGCATTCTTAAGCAAGAGTAATACTGGAAGGAGTGATAGGGAGCAAGGAGGTGGCACATTTTAGAGTAACAGATACCTGAGTAGGAACTTAAATTGGGGGTTTTATCAGTTTTGGTTTTGAATAAATAACAAAATTTAAGGCCATCATCTCTATGTTCCTCTTTACAAACAGAGGCAACATTATTGCTGGCTACACCAACCTTGTCAGGAACAGAGAAAATTCTAACTAAGTAGGTAATGTATAAATTATGGTAAAATTAGAAAGAATGATTTATAAACTCTGGAAAGAGCAAACACATACTCAGATCACTTAGTTATCCTATCTCTCAGTTCTGTTTCCTCACAAAGATGACTAAAAAATTAATCTGAGTTTTATTTCTAACTTGCTGTGCTTTTAAACAATTCTCTATGCCAAAGGAAAAAAAAAAAATCCCATTCACTACTCAAAGAAGACAATTCATTAACTGACACTGGAAGCATCTTCATATGACATTCACCTAATCAAATTGTGCCAAGCTCTTTGGTAGAAAGGGGATAGTCTTTCACCTCTTCAATAACAAAACAGTAGCAAATACTTTAGTTGGAAAACAGCACCACTTTTCTAAAAAAGAAAACACTCCTAAAATCAAATCAGTCGTTAATATTTGTGTGGAATAAGAGAGAAGTTGGAAGAAGGTGGAATGTAGCCTGTTTGTCACTAATTCAATAAGGACAAAGCTTTCTAAGACTTCTAATGGAAGTTTTAATTTACCAAAATTTGAGGGAGGACTCAAGTGCTGGTTACTGAGGGCAGGTACTACAAAAACACAAGCTGTGTAAGGGTATTAAAGGGCCTGAAAGCTCACTGCCAGAGGAAGAGGCAGTCTTCATTCTGCCCCAGCAAGCATTCCCACTCCTATATCACCAGCTTGGGTGATCTTGTGGTCACACCATGGAGAGCTGCCAGGAACACGACCTGGCCAGATAAGCCCATTCACCAGTGATCAGGCAAGTTGATGCAAGGAAGCAGCAAACGTTCTGTATCCCAAACCACAGCCACCTTCATCTGCATGGATTTTTTTTTTTTTTTTTTAAATCAGATTAGATATTGGGAGTTACAGAGTTCACACAGCTCTGCTGGAAAGCTGTCAGTGGACTATTTGCCCACAGCAGGGTGACACAAAGGTACACCCTGAAGCACTGTGAGGAGCAGTAACAGGCACCACTGTACCAAATGGCTGCCTCTGGCAAGGGTTCAAGAGACAGGTGACTCAAGCAGAGAGAGGTGGAGTGACTCCCTAAACTTCTCTGGTCCCATTTTAACACAGACGTTGGCCATTTCCTCTCTGTTCCTACTATTCAGCACTGCTCTGTCAGATCAGCTCAGCCTTTCCCTGCCCCTTCCCGAATCACTGCTTCCTGCCCACACTTCCTACTCTGCTCCCACCAGCTCCCAAGAAGCAGCTTCACCATCTCTAAACCACACTGGCAAACTTGAGAATATTTAAACAGAATAGATGCACAAATAGATGCTTTAACCACTCAAGGTGCCAAATCTTGCTCTTTAGCTACCAAACTTTATAACTCTTTTGAGAAGTCTATAAATATTTACAGATAGTATCTCTAAAAAAAAAAAAACAACAAATGTTTTGTTTTCCCCAAATCCAGACTAAATTATCACCAGTAAAATACATGTATCATCATACAATTAAAAGAAGTGAAATCTGAAAATTCAAAAGTGAAAAGCACTGGCTTACTGAACTGAGGGAGAAAACAACTTCTACAGGCAAAAGCTAAAAATTACACTTCAAAGTGATGGTCTCCCATCATAGTGGGAATCGACACTCCACAGTGTCAATTTACTCCACAGAGGAAAAAAAGGAGAGAACACTTATGCAAGTTTGTGACACTTGCATTCAAGATACAAGCAAGGGCAGGATAGCTTAAAATAAATGGATGCTTCAAATTCCATGAGAAAGAGCAGGACCGAATTCCAGAAGGATCCATTGTAAAAACGTAGAAAATTAATTCTTCACCTGCAACTTCCTTATTAAAATTGCCACTGTATTTAAAGAAATTAAAAAAAAAAAAAAAATCAGGTGTTTTCCTTTCATTTGCCCTGATTTTCCATCCTTGTAAGTCTGTAGGCTGATGATGATACAGACATGAAGTTTTTACTCGACTATCAGCTTTCAATCACAAAAAAAAAAAGCTTCTATGAAACAAAAGATTTAAATTTGTTCAAATAAATATAAATTAGGACAACATCTTCAACCACGGGAAAGTAAGACAGCTGTCAAGTCCCACTAGAAATGACCATCAGCAGCAGATAAGAAGACAATACTAAAGTCCTAAACGGGCAGCATAAATTTAAAATTTTTTCTAGTTGGGTGATTCCTTAGAAAATGCTAATGATCTCAGGAAACAATACATTCAGGTCACCAACATCTCATAGAAACTTTCACAATACCCACGCTGAAGAACAAGTTGGGCAACTCTTAAACCTAAAAATCACTATGCTGATGCAGAAACATGTTTTTATGCTAATGCTACAAACTGGCTTTATCCAAAACTTCAGAGCAGATAATTTAATGGCACAAATTATTTTCATCACAGTCAAATCATGGCACCTGAGGGAAGAAGTATTCTTGAAGTAGCATGTGCCTCTTCAACAGTAAAAAAGACCAAAAAGTTCACAGCAAAACCACCTCAAAACTACTAATCTTTGGCCCAAAGGCCTATTCACTGAAAAATCACTGCAAGCACTTTATTTACAAAAGCAACATAGCCTTTTCAAGGGTGAGGAAGAAATAAGTCTTTGGATCTGTTAATATTAACTGTTAGACTAGAATGCAACTGAGGAGTTTTAGAATATGAACTTTTGTTGAACACAGTATTTCAGAATACTGTATCCTTTGAGAGACTTGCATGGGAACTCGCTCACAGATGGATCAAGTTATCAGTGTAACAGAAAATTCTACTCCACAGAGGTGAAATAACTTCAACACTTCTGACCAAAGGTAGATTCTATGGGCTGTTTTTCTTTAAGTTGGAAAATTATAATTACATTGCTTACATTGCTCAAATACAAGAATTCTTCAGACCCTCAACAAGATATACAGCAGAAGCCTGTAAGCTTTTAAGAAAAAAATACTGCTATCAACCTTTACTTTAATATGAATACTGTGGATTTTCTTCCCTTCTTCTCTCTCATTACTATCCACAAGGTCTTACTTCGCCTTCATTTTCTCCATATATATAATATAAATACACACCCATGCTTATCTACACATAAAAATAATACACAATTGTAGTTAATTAAAGTTCAGTATAAGTGGGTTCTTAATTCCATTTAGTCTGGCAGCTTCAAAAATCTTGCCAACATACACGGGTTTGCAGATCTGTGAATACTTGAAAAAGGAAACTAGAATTTCTACGGGCAGGCAGCCACGAGACTGCTGAACATGCAGCATACACAGTACCCCAAAAGACCAGCTAGCAGTCATGTGAAATAGCTTCTGCATCAAAACAAAAAGTATCCAATAGTGTTTATCTAGGTTGTTTTTTTAATAAATTGGATTTGTTCTACTTATCAACAGGAAAATAGTCAAAAAGTTAAACACTTGAGGGATTAAAAAGCCAGCAGGTCTCTATGGAGATGTGGGAAATTCCTTATGAATATTATTTATGGGAATAATCCTAACTATGCAAAGTGGCATCATTTGCTACTATGTAAACTTACAGGAAACACTAGAAGATAATTCATATTAAGACAGTACGGAGTCAATCTCTTCTGACTATTCTTAGGCATTAAAACAAACACTAAGGTGAAAATCAACTCCACTTTAGTGTACCAACAGAAACTGATTTAATCTCTACTTTCTGCGAGGTTAGAATATTGCATCAAACCAATACAGCTGATTATAGTTTTCATTAATATCCCTTTCCATTTAGGTATATCCAAGTATAAATTAAACTGAGGCAGCAACACAGAGCTTGAGATTGCAGGAAGGGCCTGTGAAAGGGATGACCCAGCTGGTGACTCAGCAGGACTTTCCCTGCCTCCTCCCCTGCAAGGGAGAGCAGGAAATTTCAAAAGAATGTGTTCATACCAAACACAGCTATGAGTTATGATTTAAAGCAAAGTCACATGCTCACAGATAATAAGGCCAGCAGAATAAACCTGGCAATGAACCAGTAACACACACAAAATTAGTTCCTTCTCCACCAGAACCTGGACGCTGCAACCTAGAATCCTTCAACACTGTCAGTGCCCATTGTTGAGCTCTCCCATTTAGCCAGGCATGGAGGCTATACCATACCTGTTTGTCATTTAAATACTCCTGTGTTTGACCATAAATAATGTAGGTCGCATTTGTGGAACGTGATTAATGAACACGACTCGAAACTTCAGCCCACACAGCAGCTGTGGGTAAATAAGTTGTGTGTAACACACCCAGGACAGCCTATTCCTGGCAAAAAAACCTTCTACAGTTCCTCTATCACTAATAAAATGCTCTGAAAATAATGATATGCAAGAACTGCATAGCATTAGGCCTCCAAAGGCCTGTCTAACCTGATATCACCTCTGATAAAGTGTGTGGAAGAGGATAAGAACCAGACATGCACACAGGAGATGCAGCCCAGTAACAAATTCTCAGTCACTTATGCATGGCACAGATCTGCTGAGCCAGATGTGGTGCCTTTATGTTTATCGAATGATGATGCATTTTTCTGTGCAACATCTCAGAGATCAGCATCTTAATATGCAGTTCTGAACTCACCACTTGACAACTTGCTGAATAAAACCTAAAAAGAATTCAAGGAGACAAAAACAGGTGAAAAACAACCCTTACTTGACATTCATCCTCTTCATGCACCTGTAAGACTCACAAGTTTAGCTTTCACCATCTCTCTCCTTCCTTCCCCCACTAAAACAACCCCCCGACCCCGCTCCATGCTTTTTCAAGTGTTATTGTATTTTCTGAGGCCTGAGGAAGGGACACAGAACTTCACAGCACTTGCCTCACCAGCATACCATACATACAGGTAACAATCTTAGTTTTGTTCTCTACTACTTTACTAGTGATTTATTTAACTGTTATGGCTCATTTTCAGACAGCCATCTAACTCCAAGACCTGCTCCTAAGAAGATATTTTTGCCTGCCATTTCACTGCCCAAGCACCACAGAACCATAAAATCATTTAGGTTGGAAATGACCGTTAAGATCATCAAGTTCAACTGCAAACCCAGTACTGTCATGTCCATCACTAAAGCGTGTCCCTAAACATGTCCAAAGGTCCCTAAGCACCACATCTATACATCTTTTAAATACCTTCACAGATAGCGACTTTATACCTTCCTTGGCCAGCCTGTTTCAATGCTTGATAACCCTTTCTGTGATGAAAATTTTCCTCATATCTAATCTAAACCTCCTCTGGCCATGTCTTGACTCACACAACTTAATGGCCAAACAACTGACTCTCCTATTATATTTCTAATTAGTTTATTTCATTCTTATTAGGTTCTTCACCACATCTGCATTTGGTACTCTGCTTTGGATGTGTCAACAGCAGCAGCAAATTTTGCCATCTGACTTTTCATTCTTCTCCAGATCATTTATGAGTATTTTGGAGAACACAAGATCACAAACCCAACACAGATGCCTCCACTGTGAAAACAGGCAAGCTACTCCTGCTCTCTGCTTTGCCTTTTAGTAGATTGCTCTGCCACAGCAGAACCAGCCTTCCCACCCCATGGCCACACTAGGCTCTTCCAAAAACCTTGGGTGAAAAGTGTTTCAAAGAAGGGCCTGACAAACCAAGCACACTGACTGAACATCCCAAGACTGCAGTGGTTCTTATGGATCTATCAAACTCCACTGAAGCCAGCAACTCACTGCTAACATGGTCCTAATAATCATGTCTAGTTTTCAGCTATTAATCAAAACCAGATGAATTGTCAATCACCAGCTTCATCTCACAGCCAAAATAATTTGCAGTTTTCCACACAAAAAAAGAAATAACAAGCCTTGGAATCAACACAGCAATTTCTTTCAACTTAAAAGCAAAAGAACTTCACTTTCCGTCCAACATATCTAAAAACAAAACAGTAATTTGGTTAACCACAACTACTACAAGCCTTCCCATGATAAGGCTAGCTTCAAATCACTGAAAAATAATTACTAAGATGACTTCTGTTGATTTTAAAGTACATAGTGATTTCCATTTTCACTGACTATATTAATTTTGTTGATTCATTTTATACAAATAAAAACAAACCAGTCATTTAAATAACTGCTCTTGTCAGTTAACAGTTTTCTGCCTACTGACATGAAAGAAAAACCATGACACAGGAGAGCTACCAACTCTGTATTCAGGCTTAAGAGCAGGGGTTTTGCACATCTGCATTTTTTCCCCAGGGAGTGGGGAGGGGTTAAGTTTTCGTTGATTTGAACAATACTCATTTCATCCAAACAGTTTTCAAGGGGGAAATGCCTGCCTGTTAAGAGTTTCATTACTACAGTCAGGGCTCAAACTAATTACTTAATGGGAAGGTACATGAACAGTAACTTTTACCAGATAAAAACTTAACAGAAATAAGCTAACAGAAGTTATTCGGCTTGCTACAACTGTCTGAATTACTGATTTTAATCAAATAACTGGAGTTTTGTGGTTTTCCTCTAATTATTTCGTTTCAGCACCTACCTTTCTTGAAGCTATTCATTTGCAGTTCAGCGCTGTAATAGGTTGCATAGCTTATTTAAGGTTGAGCTGCCTGTGTTTAACCTCTTCACTGATTAAAGGGAAACAAATGTCCCAAGAACATTTAACAAGCTTGTACATTTTACAAGTAAACTTTCTTCTCCCAAACCACCTCTTAATGCCAAAAATAGGCTTACTGGATGGTCAGATGAAAACAAGGAATTAATGCTGGTGGAGAACATGACTGCTTTAGGCTACAGTCCACCTCAAGTATTTCCTCCCACATCCCCACCATCACCAGTTATGAAAGATTCTAGTGACACTGTTTTTTTGGTTTTTTACTGTCTTTAAAGTCTTATGTTACCATTTCTACAATTTTCTTTCAAGTTTTTTCTGCTAGGTGTTTCAGCTCTCATCTTCAGAGTAAAAAACATGTCTTGTACTTCTTTTTCTCATTCCTACCCTTTCTGTACTTATTTCCCTGTGCTGTCATTACCCCCTCCCCAAATACCCACTCATTCTCTTCATTTTTTCCTATACCCTTGAGTTCTCTCCTTTTCATCCTGCTTACCCACACAGTTGGTAACAGGAGACATTGGCAAGAGCTGCTCTCTCAGATAGGAACACACAACTCCACGTGCATGCAAAAACTGTAATTTAAGTTCTCCAAACAAAGCCTGTGTGTGGAGATGCAGAGAGAGGAAGGGTCGACATAGGCATCTAAAATTTCAAACCAGCTTTGAGGTAGGCAGGGAAGAGAAAGGTGGTCTTGAAGATATACTTTGCCTATTCCAGAGAGCTTCCTCCTCCCTCAGAGAAGGACAGTGCACTTTTCCCCTTGCGCAGCTTAGTCCCTAATCTCCCTCGTAGGGTTCCTCCCCTCCTCCTCTCTTCCATGGGGAATGTGGAAGCCCGTCCCAGCTGCTGAGCTGCTCCATCTACCACTCCTTGTCAGCTGCCTCTCCGCAGCGCATACATCTGATTCCCAGAGCCGGCTCACGCTGTGCGGAGCAGCGAACGGGAGCAGCCGGCAGGCAGCAGTGGAGGGGACGGCTGAGCAGCTGCAGTGCGCACAGGCCCGGGACACTGCCTAGGACAGCTGTTTTTATGATTTATTAAGCGCATTGTAGCATCGTGTCATTACCACTGCATTCCAACAATTGTCTCCAAATATTTATGGGCAGAGATACTTGGCATTAATTACTGACTGATCAGAAAAAAATATAAAATTAGCAAACCTTTGATATCTGCACCACTTGACCACAGATGAATCATCTGGTATCAAACCTCCTGAATTTTGACTGACCAAGTCAGAGGCAAACAATGGCAAATGTGAAGATTCCAAAAAGCACTTTTCAGCTGAAGCTTAGCATACTAGCAAGTAGCCAAAACTATTAAGCTACAGAGGATCAAGATGTTTTACCATTTTTAGCTTTTAACTGAAAAATTACATGGAAGCAATACATGGTCATCAAAACCAGGCAGATCGGAGCCTCAGTAAAATAAAACCTGTATTCTCTTTAACATTTCATTTGAGCCTCGGAAGATTTCATTTCAGACTGATTCACATTGTTGTCCTCTCCTTGCAAAAACTGTTTCCCCATCACTTCTCAGTTTCATTACTTAGCGCTAAAGACGTTCACGCCAGAAATTTTTTTCATGTGTAACAATTTCAGCTTTAATTTAAAACCACAGAACATTCCCTTAGGATTTAAAAAGAATACCTTGGTTTGGCCAAAACAAACACATTATAACACACACTTCTTTCTCCAAGTTGCAAATACAAAAATTTCATAGTTTAAATGACAATTCTCACATGTGCTTTCCATCTTCTCCCCAAAGGAACCAACATGAAAAAAATAGTATTTAAAAAAAAAATAGTAAAAATAGACCAAAATGTGATATAACAACAGGACAAGCTGAATATGTCCATCTATAATGTTATCCTATAAAAATTACCGTAAGGACGTTAGAAGGATAGCTGAACCTCATTTTACCTTCAGCCTCTGTATACCAAAAAAGCCACACAACCAATAACAAACAAGGGAGTTGAACAGAGGCAACTATTTTGAAACCATAGCTCTTGTGCATCCTGAAAGGCATTTACAGTCATTTAAAACATTTTCTACTAATTGGAAGTAGCTTACCTGAAGGACAGGCACTTTTTGTGGTGTGTTTTGTGGTGACTGGTGAAGCTGTGCCCAAGGCTGATGATGAGGATGTGGGGGTGGTGAAGACTGATGATGTATCCCTGGATGAGGCTGCATGGGAGGACAGGTTGGCATTTGCTGTTGAAAAGACTGCTGTTGACTAGGAAGCTGCTGGCCAGATATTAGTCGCTCTTGTATTGCTTGTGGATCTGCAAGGCCAACACCTGGACAACCATTTGGTCTCATGTGCCCACCCATCTCCCGTGGTGTTGAAGACATACCCATAAATGGACGATTCTGCTGCATGTTTCTGGGGCCCATATTCCTTTGTCCAATTCCCATGGCACCAGGGGGCTGGTGTGACGGCTGAGGATGGGGTATATTTGGGTAACTGCCAACTTCCATTGGTATTCCAGCACTACCAGGTCTAACCTGTGGAGGAGGTGTACCTGCTGGATTACTCATTGCTTTCATAGGTGACATGGGAGGTGGAGAGGCATAAGTTCCCTGAGGCTGTGAAGGGTGCATAGTTTGCGTGTTCATTTGGTTAAGTGAGCCACTAGGGTGTATGGGCTGCTGGTGCATTAGTCCCTGACCACTGTTTGATGGAAATCCGACAGCATTTGGGTATCTTGGTACAGATTGATTCATTGGAGTGTTATTTGTAAGGCCTAAATTCTGATTCATCCCTGTATTATTAACTAATCCCTGATTAAGGTTACTGTAAGGATATCGAGAATACTGCCCTGAGTTGTTTATAGTAGGTGAGGGTACCGTCTGGCTCCGAGAACTAAAATTAAGTGTTTGCGGCCTAACAGCACCCTGCTGGGGAGGATTAGGGGAGAATCTGGGACTGTGGGCTACTGATTCCCCATGGAGAGCAGTAGGGGGATGGTGGTGAAATTGCTGGACTGAGTGTCGTAAAGAAGGTGCCATACTGGGATTCTGCTGGGGCACATGAGACAAGTGGCCAGGTCCTGAGGTGGCAATGAAAGGGTTTCCCTGATTGAGGCCTTCTTGGCCTTGAGAAAACTGATTCATCCTCTGCTGCTGCGGCTGGCCGTGCTGCTGCATTGAAAAATCACCACGAGCCATGTAGTTTCCCATCTGCTGCATGTGCTGAGGATGGCCCTGCCCAGGGGGTCCGGAGGGTGCCTGTGGTGGCTGTGTCGGTTGTGGCTGCTGCTGCTGCTGTTGCTGCTGGTATGGTGCTCTTATCTGGTCTGGCACTTGAACTGCCCGTGGTCCCCACATGGAGCCACTGTCTACAAAGGGTTGCCCGTGTCTTTCGTTCTGCATGCCGGGATAGACTCCCATCTGACCACCAGCACCACTGCTGTGAGGAACCTGAGGAACTGGAGGGTTGTGATACTGAGAATGAGGAGACGCTATACCATTCCCAGGGGCAGTGCTTATCATCCTGTTCGGCTGATCCATCAGGTGCATTTTCTGCTGTTCGTATTGATTATAGTGATCAAAATGGGTCAACTTGGCTTGGTTTTGATTTGCAGGAGGATGATGAAGAGATGACTGTAAAGCGGGAAATCCTTGATCCATGGGCATTTGCTGACCCATAGGATTCACTGTATTTTCAGGATATCCACATTCTCCAAGGCCTTCCAACCCTTCACTGAAAATATTCCCATCTTCTCCAAACAGACTCATCATTCCTGGATCTGCCATCTTTTCTCAGCACACAGCTCCTTGGAGCTACAACCAGAATGTTAGTCTGTGCTTCACCTCGGTGAGGTGTTTTGTCCTCAAAGCCTTTAATCCTCAACTAATCTCCTTCATGTCATTCCATATTTCCTTAATTCTTTTGGACCACGCAGTGTCAGGCAAAGTCTGGTTACTGCTCCTAGAAAAAGCAGAGGAAGGGGGAGAAAGAGAAGATATTGAAATAAATAACATAAAGGAAGCATACTTGACTGTTTTTTAAATGCTAGCTAGTTTCAGCCCCCTGAAATACATCTTAAAAATCTATTTCACATTACGAAGGATTCATTAGCTTTATCCAAAGCTTTATTATGATAGAGAGTTAGGAAGCAAGCAAAACACTAGCCTTAACCTTAAATTAATCCATTCACTACACTTCCTAGTGCTCCTTTCTTGGGTGGAACAGAACAAAAGAACACAACATGCAGCAGCAGCAGCTGCCACAGCAGGTAGGCAGATGTATGAATATAGCCGAGCAGCCCATCTGCTGAACTAAAGCCCTGAAAACGCTCTAGTTACCAACAGCATGTCCTTAACCTTATTCCCTTGAGCTGCGTAATCAGATGAGCAAGCAGAAGCACCCGGTCCTACGATGAACTAAAGTTAGTTATACGCACAACAGATTTTTCAAATGAGTACAGAGATGACTCACTAAATACAGTCTGAACTCCAAGACTCAGCCTTTAGGCAGGGAATTTTTTTTTTTAAACACAGTTTATCCTAATTAAATGAATTTGTAAACTGAAAGACAACGTTTCTTCCCATTTCGGCAAAACTATGTGCTCAGTTTGTGTAAGAAAAACAAATTTAAAAGCTTCATCATATCATAGGGTGGATTTCTCAGTCCTTATCCTAATTTCCTTTATGATGGTAACACAGAATAATATCATTGGAGTTCATCATTCATCTCCAGGCTATCATGCAACTACAGCACTTTGGAAGCCCATGCTGAAGTTTTGTTATGTCCAGAACTTGAATATTCACTCAAGAGAATTAGTAATGGCAAAAGGACTTAACAAAAAGCTAATGTAACCAGATACACATTTGGACTCGGGGAATAAAAAGCAAAAAACAACAACACAGTAACAGCAGATTCAGAAAAGTTCTCATACACATGCTCCACAGGGAAGACTGTCTATTCCAAAATGTGTCCCCCATCCTCTTCCCACAAGAACTCCAAAGATTTGTTCAGATCCATCATTTATGAACAAAGGTAGTCTAACACTGTCTTTTCTTCTTAAAGTCAGAATTTAAACACTGTGTCTTACATGCAAAACTTTAAGACAATAGTCAAGGGAGCCCATACACTCAGCAAATAAAACTATTTTTGTATCTTGGCTGTAATTCAGTGATAACTCTACTTGCAGATACCAACTGCCCTTAACCAGCAACCAAAGCAAAGAAGATTTACAAGTTTATGCTTTCACATCTTGCATTCTGTCATGGAGGAGAGATGCTTTCAGTCACTTTGGACATAAAATGCCAGGCCAGACTGTTTGACTGAAGGTGATTTGTCCCAGACAAGTTTTAGGGAGAAAATATCAGCACATTTATTACCCTTCTTGTAGCCACTGTCAAGAGGACCTTCTACAGCATGAAGCAGAGGGCAAGAGAAAAGGCACAAGCATTTATCACTCCTCTTAAAATAGCATTTGAATGTCACCTTTAAAACCACACTCTTAAATCTCTTTAGTGCTCGGCTGGGATATTAACACTTCCTAAATCACTTGGAGGTAAACTCCTATGAGCCATCTTCATAGCTCTAATATCTATTTAGTTTTATTTCATTTCCATTATTAGGCAGAAGCCATCTGTAATATTTGCCACCTCATTCAGTTTATTAGAGCACACCATAAGGAAGTTTCAACAAGGTGAGAAGGAACTTCCTTCACCAAAAGAAGCTTTTGCTATTAGACTGCTCTGGAGCAGACTGCAGTCATGGTGAAGATCCCTGATTGCTCAAGGACTTCTGGCACTGCAACTACGGATGCTCACTGCCATCGGGGGCTGTTAAAGCTGGACGTCAGCATGCATCTAACAGAACAGTCTCTTTGCTGGGAAATGCCAAAAAGCAGAGCACACAGATACTGTTACCTCCCAACTACTGATGTAATCTGGGCAATATCAAACTGGAGCCGAGTAGATCCCGCCCATCCACTAGAAACAGCCACACAGTTACAAACATGTAAGAATTTCCACACATTTTATTATATAAATCATGCCTGCTAAAAGAACCATTTTTTAGGACAAGCAGACTCTACTCTCCTGAAGCACTAATGAAACTTTATAACAAG
Source organism: Acridotheres tristis (assembly GCA_037013685.1). Lineage (NCBI taxonomy): Eukaryota > Metazoa > Chordata > Aves > Passeriformes > Sturnidae > Acridotheres > Acridotheres tristis. The sequence continues at coordinate 113,435,212 of CM072886.1, read as the reverse complement.
CTAACAGAGCATCTCCAGAAACAAGGTTACAAGCATCAAGCTCGCATTTGAATCAGCTTTGTTTACTGTTTTTCAGCTGACAAGCGTCCAATAAAATTCAGGCCAGTCAGCCACCAATAACAGTCAACATCAGCTCACAGTAGCTTGGATCTGCTACAATACCCAGAGAACCAAATTAAAATAGGGTAAGGGTTTTGTTTTACTAAACACATATTGTTTCTGTTTAGCTCAGACCATCTCAATTTGCAGGTTAGGTCTAAGTGCTGTCCCTTACAATGCAGGAGATGTGCTAGGGAGTCTAGCACTCGCCTGGCTTCCTAGGCAGACACTCTTTCAAAAGAAAAGTAACCTTTAAGTTTATGAATCAGTTTGTAAACAAACAAATCCATCATCAAAATTAAGAGCAAAAATGCTGTTTGCCATTATGTGATTTTAGATCTGCATTTTTATCTGAGGCATGAAATCAACATGTTTGAGCTCTGGATGCTAAAGTTACTATGTCTGAAACACAACATGAGGCCACAGTAAAGAAGATGTCTCAAATTTTAGGAGTATTTCTTCAGCTTTACGTCCAGCCTCAAATTTAATGACCACAGCCCTTAACAGTCAGTTGTGCTCTCGCCAAACCTTATTCTACTTTCTCCAATAAAAGTCACATCTCTGATGTGATATATGGCTAACAGCAGCTGTTGAAGCATGAAAGACAGTAGCAGCTACGGCCTGATCAAAATAAATTAACCAATGTTTTGATACGGAAACAGTCAATATTGGAATTACCTACTAACCTCTCAACCTTCTATTCTAACAGGGTAGCCATCTAGGTAGTTAAGCAAGTCACAAGAATCACAGCCTTATTTTAAGTTTCAACTATGTCTGCTTCTTTCAAAACAAAGAAAGCCAAAACACAATAGTAGAACCTGCATCAAGCAATAATTAAAATACCCATTCAGCACCACTGTTCACTTCCCCATAAATGCAGACATACTAACAGTAAGACTAATCGTTATAAACTCAGCTTACAGTCATTTTCTTAAATTAAATAGTTTAAAATAAGGGATGGTACATCTTCTCTACATTCCTACAACTTAAAACCAACACACACAGAAGCAGTGATGCTTTCTTGGGTAAAAAGGGAAGAGTATCTGAACCCTCAGAAAGGTAGATAGCTGAAACAAAGTACGAATGTATGAAAAGACAGTGAATTTTTTTTATTGCCATCTTAAACTATACAGGTTCTGCTATAAAATTCTATCACTTTTCTGTTCCTGAACATGAAAGATGGTTCCAAGAAGACTGACCTAAAGAGTCAATGAATATATTTCGTTAAGGCTGCCTAGACAGACTGTTTCTATTCAAAGCAGTGGTGTGAGCCCAACCACCAGGACACAGTCAATTGCTTAACAACCCTGTTGTCTCAACAGACAAAGCTTACATTTACTCCAGTTTGCAACATTCCAGTCTTAAGCAGCTAGATCTCAAATTTAAGTAGTAGTTAACCATTGTCCAGCTTAATATTCCAAAGCTGCATGCACTCAATTGTCTTCAGCAGCTTCCCACTTTTATAAGTTGAACTAAACTGGCTGCTACATACACATAACTTATCTCGGGCTGCAGACACTAAAAACCTGAACTTCATTAGTTTTGCTTCCAAAACAGTAGATCCAGGCAGTCAAGACCAGGAAGCAGCAAGGGCAGCACACAGATGCCCATACCCTCCTCACATTCTGCCGTTCAAAATAACATTTTGTAAATCAACAGGTTCCTTGATTCAGCTATCAACCCTTCTATAGAAGAAATTCAGCAGCATTTGGCCGTGCAGCAAATAAAATGAATAAACAGAAGGTGAGAAGGCAACTAATACTGACTGCTCCAAATGCTGACTGCTCAAGATGACAAGTGTCATGCAGAGTTATATTTTTACAGCTATTAGCTGATACCTCTGACAAAACTCTGAAGTACTTGACAGACACAAACAAACCAGCCACTCACATAATGGAAGTATGCCATTACATACAATGCAATAAACACCACAAATACCATGCTATTTTAAAGAACTAGGCTAAAAAGACCTTTCGTGCTAAAAAACAACACCATGCCAAAGGTCATTTTGAGACCAGAGCCTCAAAATGTAGGATTAAACATTAGGCTACTAAATCTGCATTTAAACATTGCACATTTAAACTGCTTTTCAAAACTGCTAAGCTCCTGCTGGCTGTTAGGGGTAGTAATTTAAGCATTTGCTGCATGGAAGGACATGACATAAATGACAGCAATGAAAGTCACATTCTTATTTTACTCACAAAGTTGAAGGAAAACATTCACCAAAAACTTCATAAACACATGTAACACCATGAAAACATAGAAAAAATCATGACATGACATTCAAATTGGGCAAAGATGGCTGGTGAGGCTTCTACATTTCACCTCATTCACCTACTGAGCACACAGCACTGCTGATGCCAGGACAGTTATGCAAGTGTGTGTCCGTGGGAAGCATGCCTCGTCTCCTACGTGCTTAATGCTTACTTTTCATTGCTGTCACAGATGCCATGCGTGGTACATTCCTCCTGCATATAGATTAGCCAAAATATAAGACCAGACCTGTAAAGTGATTGCAACATCATTTCTGACTGCAGCTTCCAAAGAAATTTGGTTTCCTGAGTGACTGAAGACTTTTTTTTTTTTTAAATTCACTTAGAATGCTTCCCTACTATACACTTCACACAGCACAGCTGTGTTAAAAATTAAGTCCGTATAGCTCAGACTTCAAAGGATAGTAGGAATCTTGTTCCCCCTCGTCCCAGGAAAGGAAGACAAGACTTGCAAAGATGAAAAGAATGACCTGATGCACTTCAGGAATATTCTGACTTAGTGGGAAGCATCAGCAAATATGACTTAAGCATTTCTGAAAAGTTTGGTTTCACCTTTATCTTAGTAAAATTCAGTTCTACACAGAGAAATATCCTTACAAGAATTTGCAGCAGTGACTTAAAGGCAGTCAATGTCTTGTTAAATTAAGAAAGGGGGGGGTGAAAATTTTAGGTGCCTTTCCTCAAAGGTCACAGGTTTTGCCAATGTGCAATCATCTAAAACACCATTAATGATATCCAGTAACATTTTTTTGCCAAGAAATCCATGAAATCCTACATTTATCATAAAATCGTTCCGCAAAAGCCAGATCGGATTTTATTTCCTTAATGTATGATGTACATTGGCAAAAACAGGCTTTCACCGAGGCAACTGAGGGCTCTACAGCCTTGGAATATTTGGCAGCTTGCTGCTGTCAAGCAGCTGATGCAGGAATGACCAGCCCAGAGTTCAGCCTGTGCCACACATTTGGAAACAATATCCTACGTCATTGAAGTTCACAGGAGCTCTGATACGAGACCACAACAGCGTCACTTAGGAGGACTCTGATGCAAACCCACTGAGCCTTGCTGTTACATCACACGAAGCCATTTGCCACACCAGTTGGGCTGCAAACTCTTTGCTCTAACATGAGAGCACTGCTAGTTTTAATTCAGCACCTATAACATTACAGAAGAAGCCTCAGCATCTGATCTTTCCTGATCAGAAGAGGGAAGTTTAGAGCCATTTATTGGAGCACGTACTTGGAGGCCTTTAATGAGGTAACCAAAGGAATAAACAAACAAAAAAAACAAACCAAGAAGCATTTTTTACATTTAAGTACATTACAAACATGAGGTGATAGAAGAGGGAACAAGCCTAATCTAGAAACACTTCAGTTTTAGTGTTATGTAACCTGGAATTTTAAGAGGCCTTTTTCATTGCATGACCACCTTCTCTTCCAACATGAGTTTGAAACACAAATGTGAGGTGGTTCATCTAAAAATAGTCCCAGATAAGTAAGAGGAACAATTGCAGTCACAAAAATATGTCAGGAATACTCTTCAAATCATTTGACAGAAGTGTTAACCTTGCAAATAACTCCATAAAGGGGAGCAGTAACATGCTTAACGTGACCACGAGGTTTGACCACGACAAAGCAGCAGTATAGCCAATACAAAAAAAACCCAAAAAAACAAAAAACACGGAAAATTGTCTGAGCTCCATGGCTGTCTTGCTTTGGTGCGCTGGGGACATCGAGCTGAGCCGCTCCACGGCTGTGCTATGGCCAGGCGAGCACAAAGCCCTGCCAGGGCCAGCGGGGAGGTGGTGTCAGGGAGAAGAGTCACATTGTCGCCATCAGTCACCCAGAAATCTCCCCGCAATTACATTCCCTTCTCAAACTGACACTAAACCGGCCCGGGTGTTCAAGAGGTGGGGCCAGCGGCGACCCCGCTGGGGCGCTGAAAAAACACCCCGTGCAACCGATGGCTCCGGGCTTTTTGTGCACCTACTGCAGTTGTCACTGATTAACCAAGTGATCTGGCAATTTCCTACATTCTTTTGCATTTAAAAAGGATCTGAGAGGCCCGAGAGTCATCCCCTTGCATATTCCCGGGGGAGTGGGAGGCTGCGCCCCGTCCTGCTGGGCCAGGGCGCGGAGGGGCCCCGCCACCCTCCTGCCCTCCTCCCCCAGCCCGGGCCTGCAGCTGAAAATAATTTATCTGCTCGCTCCGCCGGGCTCCCGGCATATGCGATTGGGAGGGAAACGTATCCATCATGGATAAACTTGAGCACAAAGACAGGCTGAGTGTCACAGGATACAAAAGGGCAGAGGTCGCCGCGGCGAGCGGGAGGCTTTGCGCAGGGCAGGGCAGGGCAGGGCAGGGCGGCATGGCCGCATGGCCGCCGCACGGCAGAGCCGGGCCGGGCCGGGCCGGGCCGGGCCCAGCCCCAGCCCCAGCCCCCGAGTAAACAAAGCCCGAGCCACCAACACGGCGGAAAAGCCCGCGGTAAACAACGGAATAACCGCGGCGGTGACCGAGCTCTGAGGAACACGGGGCCTTTCCCCGCTCCTGTCGCCCAAAGCAGCTCGTGGTGTTTACACCCAGAAAGTTGGGAACTGTAAAAATTCATGAGGTGGAGACTCAAATGTTTCCCAGAGTTTCTGAACATGTGATTTTCACCGAAATGCATTTTTTAAAATCACGGGCAGGTTTTAAGACTTAATCGTATCCCAAAAGGCTATTTCCAGCTACAGAATTATGAGCGCTTTAAAGTAGCCAGACCCGATATTTTACCTGTTACAAGGCCAATGCAATCATGTTTCATTCATAGTTTATGAAGTCTGAAAAACCACTTGATGAAATTACAGTCTACCGATACCACACATGGTATATTTGTCCACATATATTCTATAATCATTTCAATTTATGACTTGTACTTAAGAGTCATTTTCCTGTACATGTGTTCTTCATAAATACTGGTAGATCGGAGTGCGCGCTCGTACGGGAACCACATATCCACACTCATTTCTGTGAAGATAAATACACCCTAAGCACCCAAAGTGAAAAGCCAGTTTTCACATGGCTAAAGAGAATACACTTCAGGATTGAGGAACAAAATGGGAGCTCCCCCTTACACTCTTTACATGTGGCAAGATGAATTATCCTACATCTGAACTTAAGCTCTCACTCAACTTCCAGTATTGATGATCCTTTCTGCCTCGTACACATAAGCATACTGTCTTGACCCTTTCAGCAAAGAAAAAAATTATTACATACTATACCAGGAAAAGATTACAAATTGTCTTTTTTAGAAAAAGATAACATCAGCATTTCCTAACGTATTTTAAATGAAATCACACAGTGAATAGCTTGTATTTGAAGGGACCTTAGAGACCATCCAAAGACCTAAACACTGGATTTTACAAGTTTAAAATTTTCTCTCTTTTTTAAAGATTTTACAAAGACGACCTATAGGATCAAACTAATTATGTATTTTATCATATGCTATAGACTATTTAAAAGAAACGTTAAATTATTTCACTAACTTAAAATTGGCCACAAAGAAAAAGGGCTGGGGAGGGAGGGTGTGAAGACAGACAGGACAATGCAAGACAGAATACAGTACACAGAGTCAGTAGATTTCGGAAACCTTCATTTAATGCCTAGACCATCAGGTGGGTCCAGTAATGTCCAACAGAATACAGGGGACAGCTGAGATACAGGACAGATACCCAAGTGATCTTCTACAACTACTGTTAATTTGACTACTTAAATTTGAGGGGTTTGTTTGTTTTAACAAAATTAACATATGTACCTTGAGTGTTCTATTGTTTTTTTGGAGAAGGATATGTCAAAAAAAAGGGGTTTATTCTTGGTCAGTGCAATGGAAGCAGGCTCTGGCACATATAAATGAAGTCTGATTTTTTTTTGGTGGTTATTGGTTGTTTTGTTGGTTTTTTTTAACGTAACACCTGGCTGACAGCGATCAGTACTTACTCAGACCACAACATAAACAGCTATGCCAAGCTGTTCTCCCCAATGGACAATGCCAAGGGAAACGTGTGTGGAGCTCTCAACAGCTTCTAGTGTATAAGGCTAAGATACATAAGAGTAAGCTCAAGTTCACTCAGAGATGGAAAAGGGATGCCTAGACAGCATAAACAATAGTGCCAGAAATTCAAAAATTGCACTGGGGACTGTTAGATGAGTGCAACCCTTGTCAGTCCTCATGTGCAGTGGGGCCTTCTGTCCAAGCAGGACTGATCTCAATGTTTTTCTTCTATAAAAGCAGGTTCAAAGGCAAGACAATCAAATTATCTTGTGCAAAACTTTAATGGGACATCAGTTTTTTCTTCACACAGAGGAAAACCAACTGGGGTGTTTTCAAGCATCTTGCTTAATTGACTTGCAGTTCTAAAATTACTCCAGGACAGTTAAGTTCAAATGAACAAAAAGAGCCTTCCAGGGGAAAATCTGTCATTTAAAATTCTAGAACTATGCAATTTCACTCCCTTCTCATCAAGATTTTTAAGAACTTGGAAGTAACTGTCTTTTCATGTGCAAACTGCTGACCCAGAACCCACAGCCACAGTCAGTCAAACTACTGCAACCAACAGGAGCAGCTGAAATTCATCTACCACATTGTTTTGCACCCAACAGGAAAGTTCTTGAGCTACCTTCAATTCCCCAAAAGTTCTTCAGAACTTGATGAACATTCAAGAGCAGTGCTGCATTCACAGATTAAATGTGAAAAGGAATTTTTACTATTCTAGAACTGAACTTGAAAACTAGTTCCACTTCATGGTACGTTCCATCTTCTCTCAAAAAGCAGGGCTAAACTTAATTTTCTAATAGAAAGCACTACCTTCACTGTACCTAATGATTCACAGTCTATTTCAATTGCCTGTTAAGCTTATCAATTTTACAGCAGCATCTACAGAGGATGAGAACTTTCCACACCCTTTCCAGTTAAAATAAACTTTAAAAAACCCTGAAGTCCCCCAAAACTCGAACAAACAAACCCAAAACAAAATTTCCACATTGCCCTCTCCTCAACAAGCCCAAAAATTTATTTCTACTCACAAAAAACTGTGAGGTTAAAATCTGGATAAAATGTCAGGGGGTTTTTTGTGTTTTCTGTTATTTTGTGGGGGTTTTTTTGTTCTTGTTGTCGCTTTTGTTGTGGTTTTTGAAGTAGGAAAAGCAAGAAAATTAAAGGAGTTAGCAGGCTGCCTAAAAGATTAGAGTATTATTTTACAAGCATAAGAAATAGGAAGGCTTATTTTGATAATTTTAGAAGAATTTGATTACAAACTTTGCTTGACTAGCAATTTCTTTCGTGTTTGTAAATACCTGGAAAAGTAAAAGTATGGCCAAGAAAATGGCTCATTAAAAAACCCAAGCAACCCCATTTAAGTAGCAAGGATCCCAGAACACGAGTATTGAGGACTCTTAATCAAGTACTATATGAAGATATACAGATTTGTGTAAACAGCCAAGTTTGGAGCTACTTCACCTACTATTCAGAGTCCAGTTCTCAGAACAAGACCTATAGTGACTAGTGAATTATCTATGCAACAGTGCAATGTAGAAACACTACTAGGAAAATCTTTTTCTTATCAAGAGTAAAAAACCCGCTAGTTAAAAGTGAATAAATTTCAACAGCTAAAAGTGCATTCCTTTGCTTATCAACTGTGTTGTGAGGACAGTTAGAACAGGTACAAAGAACTCTGAATTTTCAGTGCTAAATATTTCCAAAGTTACTTATCTCTACAAAAAAAAAAAAAAAAGAAAGCCTTATCCAGAATAAGATAACCACCAAAAGACTGACATTTTACTTAAGCATCAGTAAATGGCATTATCTTAGCCTAGACTTAGATCACCTGAACACAACAATAAAGTGTACAGCTGAGGAAAAAGCGTGGATGAGGCTCTGCTAGGATCAATTGATTTAGAAATCACAGGAATTAGTGGCAGATTAAATACCTATGCTGTATTAGCTAATATTATTTGGATCTACAGCTGAGAATCAGATAACTGTTTAATTAATTATGCTTGCGAAGCAATAAAATCTAGCTTCTTGTCCCTCCAGTTACATGTACTATGTAAAACTAGTTATGAAAGTAGAAGTATATAAAACTACTTGAAAGGGAGGAAGAACTGCCTGTTGGCACTACACAATGAGCTTTCCTGACCAACATTTTACAGTACCTTTTAAATTACACTATCTGATCACAAAGCATCATCCAAAAATCTGAAACACATAAAAGCACGATTCTTCCTTTCCTATCCTACTCAACACCTGAAATACATGTACCTGTGTTTTCAGGCAACAGTTATCCCAAAGTTTAGTCTTGAAACAGAAGCAAGAGAGATCACCTCAGAGACATCCATGTTATGTCCTCAAGTGAGACTGCAGCTCCAAAGCAAAGCAAGCAATGAAACAGCACGGCTCAGTAACAGCCAGTCATCAAAACCAGGCTCCTCTGGACACTGTATACCATGTGCCAAGCTTGGACAGGAATGAATTGTTCAGGAAGAAAATGCTATTTGAGAAACTTCAGTGCTTACCACTCACAAATAAATGAAGACTTAATAGACTGATCTTCTACCACCTGGTCTATACATGAACTGTTAAGGAGGCTCTTTTGCCTGATTTTCCAGAGACATTTCCCTCAAAGCCAGGTCTTACTTCCCAGTGCAATGGGCACCAACACCAACAGCACCTATCATATCTCCACAGCACTCAATGTATTCTGTGCAGCTCAAAAACCAAAAGTGAAGAGTCAAGCAAAAGGTACTGGAACCAGCTTCACTGAGATGTCTACAAGGCAGTAGAAAGAGCAACAGCTGTCAACCAGATTTGTTCACAGGGATTGGCAGGAGTTCCAGCCTCCTTCTGAGCATCCAGGTAAGCCAGCTGCCACTTTCCCTTTCATATCACCCCTCACTAGTCAGCCATGTCTCTCACAGCAGTCTTGGGTTATACAACAGGCTGCACTGTGATCATATTCAAAAGTTGTTGCTACCAAAAACTAGAAGTATTTATTTAAAATTAAGACTTCTTTGTGTCTGTCTTTATTTTTTTCCCCCTCTGGAGAAGGCTTCATTTGTGTTTGATTTGTGGCTACTTATAATTTAACTTTCTAGGGGCAGGCTAAGTGAAGGTTTTATTGAACAAACTGTAAGCTTTAGGCTTGGCAATATTGACAGTCTCATATCAAAAAAGAGAGTATCTATACATATATATATATATATATATATATATATATATATATGCAAAACCATAAATGGCATCAGACATTTTTCTAATTATTTAATAACTACATCTTTAAGCAGCTGAATTTTTATAAGTGCACTGGTTACACTAAATGCTAAATGGTGTATATATTCTAGTAACTCTTCCTGTCACCTCCATGTAAAATGGATACTTTAGAATGAATGGAAGATGCTATGGAACAAGAATCACTGTGTATTTATAATCTTTTCAGTAATCAGTAGTTGAAGCATTAGGTAAAAAGAAAAACCATCAAGAAAACCCAAACAAAACTACTTCAACATCTGTGTGCTTAAAAGGAAAAATTCCCCTATTCTTTAGGGATCTCAAGATTGTAAACAGCATCACATACAGGAAGGATTATTACATTTTTCACAACATCAAGATGCTCTACAAAGAAACAAGCGAAATCACTTTTTCTGTCTGCAATAAACATGTAATTCAATTTAGTTCATTTAAACCAGGAGAGTCAGCTCCACAGTATCAGCCTGGTCCACAAATAGCACTTGTTGATAATTTGAGAATTTGAGATTATTGCTATGGCCATGACGTGCAACTTTACCTGAGGATCAACAGTTAATTTTTCAGGTCTCACACCTATACCCTATGTCTTTTCACAACAAGGACAAAACTGAGCTCTCTCTCACACCTTCTAAAACACTGAGTGAAGCAATAGCATTAAAGCTGGATTAGCTTTACAGTAAGGTCCAGAAAAATACTAAAAAAGCCTTTTTCTGCAGAGTTGGAGCCAACTAAAACAAGTTTAAACCAGAGTTTCATTTGAGAGGTAAGGAGAAAGTATACATCAACAAAGCAGTGATGCAAGGAACATCTACAAGATAGAAATCTATGGAGTGCCTCTATTTCAAACCTGTGATGGCAATATAGTCCAATCATTTACACTTTGTTGGAAAAGTGGTGTCCGTCTTATTTCACCAGAGACATGCTGCCTTTTAAGGTAACTGATACGAATTAAATGGTGCTATAGAACACTGAAATATTTTTACAGTTTTGAGAACTAGATTGAAGATTTCAGCATTTATCACAAACTTCACATTTCACAGGAGCCAGAGACCATCCAGCCAGTGTCCCCTACTTTCCTGACCTAGGCATCTGCAGTTTTGAATGAATTAAAACCCAGATAACTACTAAAGCATTCATTTAAATTAATTTCCTATTTCTGCTGCACCATATTGTAGCTACTTAATCTGAGAGCCTTGTAGCTAGACAGACTAGCATACCAAATAACCAAACTCTGTAAACCATCTGTAGACACTCACTCCACTGTTTGTTGTTCCCAAACTTCAGAAATCATAAGCTGGATTCCCCTTGACCCTGATCTTGTGTCTTTCCTAACAATGCTCCAAGCACAGGACACAGGGTGGGGAAGCTTCTTTCCAAAAGATTGCAAAGCCCTCTTCCCTGACTTCTCCATACACACTCTTACTGTTCGTCTGAACTCCCAAACTATTAACATGGCAATTGCTCATGACTGAGCATAGCTAAGAGGCTGAGTTGTGCAAAGGTCGTGCAAATCAGTGAAAACACTCCTTCTCACCAAATCCTCCCCTTCCTGGTCAGTGTTTCATCTGCTCCATGTTTTTCAAGATGGTAACACATGAGCATTGAGCTTCTCTTCTCACTCTGAACGGAACAATGTGTGGCAGCTGCACTTGCACAGAAAACCATCCAGAAGTATATTATACTTCTGTTAATGTAATACATCTATCATCCCAAAATGCAAACAGTTGCTCCTATCAGCAACTCTGTAATATTTAATTTCTTCAATATCAGTTTCTGCCAACATCAAGCTAATAAATGCATGATCCCTAGTTAGAAAGCAGTGGTTAAGTTACATATACTGTATTAGCTAGGATGCGGGGGCAGAGGGGGGCTAATTTGAGAAATACATTGAAACCTTGTTTTCAGGAGAATGAGAATTAGCACTTTTAATGTGCTCTGGGATTTCAAGTTGAATGTCTGAACCACTTAAAAAAAAATCACTTTACAGTAATTTCCAACTGGTTGCCTAACACCCATCTCCTAAGTGACTATCATCAAAACATAACCATAACACTAGCAATGAATTAATATTAAAACCCTTCAGTGAGATCACAGAAGTCCTCAAAAAACAGTCGAAGTTGTCAGAGCATACTTTTCCCACACACTGAGTAGTAGTCAGGTTCTGGAAATAAAAGCTTTATTCAATTACTGAAGTGGGTGCTAGGTACAGTTCTCATTTACACATATAATTTTGAAATCCAAATCAATTTGACAGTGTCTAAACAGATTTTAAAAGCCAAGAACAACTACTTCCAAAAAGAAGATGATGCAGTAGTCAGAAAAAGGGAAGCTATGCTCACCCACCGGGACAACTTAACTAGCAAGGGACTGCTCTCTGACAGTTTCATATACTTTGGCAGGGATAATTAATGAAGGTTTGCAGGGTTTCTGTGTACCTGCAAGTCAGAACTGGCTACAATTCTTCACTTTTGAAATGGACATTTTGTCGTCCATCTATTTTGCTTTACAGAAAAACTCCGTTGCAGGCCTGCATTGCCACTCACTCTCTGCTGATGTTGTAACTCACCAGTATCACTCAAGACAGAGAAACAGCCCAGCGATCTGTGAAAGGCATAATCTAAGCAACTGCAAAATGGAAGTGTTACAGACAAGAGCAGCCTAAAATAGCAGCCTGAGGATGGGCAGCAGGCATCTGCCTGCCAAAAGCGAAACACCTCGCAGGGTAAAGTTCCCCAGCTCCTGGGCCAAGAGAGTGATGGCCACTCCAAGGTTTCTTAACACCTCCGTTGGCTCTCTGTTACTTCTCACCAGTTGCATATTTTTGTCTTCACAAACAAAGCTTCAACGGTTTCTCTTGTCTGTGTGCTACAAGTTAACATTTACCATTGCTGGACATTTCTGAGCCCAGCAGACAGAAGCACAGTGACCCTCCCAGGGCAGGGGGCAGCTGCCATGTCAGGCAGGTCTACAGCATCACATATGTAACTAAGATGAGCAAACACATTTGCTACAAAGAAGTGAAAATGCACCTAACAAAGTTTTTCAAAATATTAGATGTGCATGTGTTGCATGCCAGGTTTCTGAGAAAAAAGGAAAATAAGCATGCAAGCCACTTTCTCCAAAACCACAACCCCTTAATTCTCCAGGTCAGCACAGTGTCTGGTCCTTCAACATTGCACTCGGCTCAGCAGATGAGGAAACAGTCGCACCAGAAGGCCCTGTAACAGATGGAAACCAGAGCAGCTGGAGAGCAGGGAAATGTCTGTGCGGGTGAGGGGGTGGGGGCAGAAAGCCCATCCCGCTCCCGAGCTTTAAAGCTGTGTGCAGCCATCACGCCCTACTGCAAACAGCCCACGGATCTGCTGGGGAGAAAGCTGGAGGAAGCAGTATGTGGCTGGATGATTTAGTGCTTCCCAGACTTCCCATCAGGAGAGCAATACTGAACCATGCAACACAGGCCTGCAAGCACTGGGTGTGAGACCCTCAAGGGGTGCAGGAGACAGTGGAAAAGAGCAAGCTGAGCATTTGACTTCTTCATGGAAATCACAGCAGATGAAGAACTGCCAGCTGGAGAAAGCCTGGAACTAGTAAGGAAGCAGTAAGGAAGGAAACTAAACCACACATGCATACTGGAGAAATGAGTAGGGAAACAGTGATACCAAAATCTGACAAAGTTTGAGGGATCCTTTCTCTTTCTTTTTTAAAGTAAGAGGTAAAGTACCAAGAGATACATTTTTATAGAGGAAAAAACATAGTAAATGGGGAAGAAGAACTGAAGAAAACGCCCCTGCCATATGGTACAATTATTCCACCACAGTTTAGATTCACAGCTTTACAACACCTGCGCAGTTAATAACCATATTAAGTCATACATGATGTCATCAGTATTTCCTTCCTTTCTCAACTTAGTTAACTGCTAGGGAAATACATCTAACAGGGATTTCTATAATTTTGGAAAGACAAATGACTGTCCATGATTAAGATGCCCATCCCCTGACACAGTTTGGAAAGCAGCCTACCCCCAGTTCCCAGATGAGGGAAAGGGACCAAGGCTTGTGGAGGAAACCCAGCCATTAAGCAGGGGCAGTTTATTATAAACAAGATGAGGGAGGTAGGTTTTTTTCTTCTGTGTCTCCTTTAATTTTGGTTGGAGCCACCTTCTGTGATCCTTTTGGTTCCTCAAGTCAGGAGACAAGAAACTAAACTGATCAACTTGTAAGACGGAAGTCCTTATATTAGAGCAGAAGATTACAGCGTTAACCCAGATAACACAAACAAGGTCAGCCAATGCTTGTAAAAGGCACACAGAAATACTCCATTTTATATACACATATATAAAACTGTTCGTTACCTGGCCTGCCACGTAGAATTAGACTTTGAACATTGATTTTCAGCAGCTGTGAGCAACTGCAAAATTGATAGGGCAGTTGAAAGTTTTTATGACAATTTTTCCTCCTTTGTTATCCCTCTTCCTAACCACAAGCATGATGCTTTTGTTCTACTATTACCCCAGACACTCCAAGAAAATGTTCAGGTGCAGTCTGGCACCAGAGGTAAGCTGATCTAACCATTAGCTGCCATCAGAAGATCATCACCACAGGGGTAGCTGAACAGCAATGACAGCACAAGGGAAGAAGCAAGAGTGGCACGGCTGATTTCAAGCATCACAACCCATTGGATCAACTTATTACTATACCATGCATTCAAAGTGCCTTCAGGCCACAGCCAAGTGGTTCAACAACTTAAACTGAAAAGCACAACAGTAAAACGAGCCAGGCATTTGCAGTACAGAAAGATATGAGAAAACAGTGTCTGCTGATATGACTTGCAGAAAAAAAGTTTAAAATTCTAATTTGGTCAAATATGTGAAAAAATATTTTTCATCCAACTGATGAAACACAAATCAACATCAAAGGCTGCACAAAGCATAGAAAACCTTGCAGCTACCTCTAGCTACTCCAGCAGACTGGAAGACTGCTGACTTAAGAGTTATTTCATACCAATGTACAACTCCAGTGAAGGATGTGCAAATATTCTGGGATCTGGCATTAGAATTTATTTTAGACAAAAAAATGTTATATCTCATTGTGATTTACAAAAATAAAGGCCATTTGTGAATACTAAGGATATTTATCAAGAGAGTCAAATAACAGGTTTTAGTTAAAGACATTCCAAAAGCAATTAATCCATGGGTACTCAGAGGATGGCCTCCAGCAGTTCAAGCCAAGCACACACAGAGTCCCTCAATGAATGGCAGTGATGGATAAACACGCTACTTAAAGGAAGAATATTTCATTGACATCCATTCAACACCTAAGAAGCCTTCTGGACACAGAGGTAAAACTTTCTTAGATTTTTCATTACTACACTTCTCTTGCTCACGTTGTACTTGCCTGCAGTCTTTCCTAAATCCCCATACTAGAAGTTCATTAGCATAAGATTGGATTTTACATATTCGGGAGGGGTTTAAAACATATTCACCACAAGAATTTTTAAATATATCTCACTATTCGAAATACTTTTGTTCCAAGAGCTGACCATTACAGACTATTTTCTAGATATGGCAGGACAAATTCCTTCCTGTCTGAGAGTTTCCATGGTAATAAAAGTCCCCTTTAAACACATTCACGGTAGTTTGGGCAGGCCAAACAGGCAGCCTTTGTACTGAAAAGCTCCCTCTTTGTACTCCTCTGTGCTGATCCTGCACAAACTACCGTAAAAGTGTATTTTAGTGGAGGCAGAGTAAAACTAAGGCTCACATCAGTTTCACACGACAACTGTTCATTCCACAGCACAGATACAATCCTCTGGAAGATTCCCTTCCCGAAAAATTTAGAGTGGTTGGAGAAAGCAATCTGCAGAACAGTCTAGGGCATATTTCAAGCAGACCTAACCCCAGGAACTTTGCCACTTTCACTATTAAAAAAGATGAACTGAAATGACCACCCTCCTTTTCCCATCCCCCCCTCCCCATGTAGTCTCATTGGCAGTTGGAGATGGAGTATTTACACCAGGGCTTGCACCTCTGGCTAAACCATGTACTGGTCTCAGTTGATACCTCCACATCAGCATAGAGATCTGTCATGGAAAGGAACTGGGAGAATGACCTAACGTGGCTCAGAATGTTTGGAGGAAAATATGGAAACAAAAGAACGTTTTTCTAATATACAACAAAGCACCTCTCTTGAAATTTCTATCTATTCACACTTGTGCTTCCACACCTTTGAGTACTTTGAGTAGCAAAAAATTTCAGCACATTTAGGTCTTGTTACAAGTGAAGCTTTTTTTTAATTAGTAGTTTACATTTCAGTAAATCTCACAGTATTGTGAATTTCGAAAGATTTCTTTCTTCTGCTACCACTACAGCAGACGTTCTACAGACACCAGATCAACTCCATAGACAATGATTCTCTTAAAGAATGAAATCATTAAGCAAAATCATGCAACTTGAATTCATTAAGAAGGGTTTCACAGCCATCCCTTAAATTTTTCTTTTATTAATTTTCAAAAATTTGCATGGAGATAATTTTAGATAAAAAGTCTCTATATCCTGGTCAAGTTTGTTCACTAGAGTTTTCAGCGTTGCAGACGTCTCAAACTCTTAAGTGCAGCTCAGTTCCCAAGCCACTTTTCTTGCATATAATAAAGGAGAGAAAATTTAAGCATCTAATTTGCACAGTGAGCTTTTCTCCAGTGCTGCCATTAAAATTTGTGGAATTTTTTTCTACTTCATCTAGTGAAAATTTCAGCATAGCACAGTCAGTGTAGCACAGAACTCTCTTATCCTGGCTTTTGAGAAAATGTATGAAGAAAGAAGAAAGAACAGCAGGAATAGCTCCAAGAAACCAACATAATGCTTCATTATCTCTCATCTCCACGGTTTAAAACACTCCTTGAACACACACATGCACATCCCCTTTCTCAGCTCCTATCTCTGCCATGTAGCTCATACCCTGCTGGGTGCCACTGCTCCAGAGAAGTCTGATCTTGACTCTGGACTCTCTTTGCTTCCCAAAAACTGATGTAGTTTGCATGGAAAGCATTATCCAGATGGGTGAAAAAAAATCAGTCTTGAGATCACTTTCACATGCATAAGAATGAAAATACCTGATCTTTGTCAGATCCAATTTAGAGGCATTTAGAGTTCCTTTTTTTGCAATAGAGGAAATAGTCTTACAATTACAGCAAATTTTAAATTGTGGGAGGCAATGCAGTAACATTTAAGGCAAGCAGACAGAATAGAAAGTGTGAGAAAGGCACGTTTTGCAGAACTCTGTGACCCATAAACCCAAGCTACAGCTGTAACTTTCTGGAGAAGCTTTTTGGTAGGCAAATTTTAAGAAAAAGATCAGACCAGATACAGGTAAACCAGGTGACAGCAAAGTATTCATTAAATTGTTCTCAAAATAACAGCTCTATTAGCTCACTGACTACTGGCAACTGAAAAATTATGGGTTTAGCTTGAGCAAAGATAACAGCATTTATTTTTTTCCAATAGAAAGTTTCAACTTGGGAAAAGAAACTGAACAGAATTTGTTTTGGTTGCCAGCAAAACCTGGTCTATCGCTTTCCTTGAAACTAGTCCAATTTAAACAAACATCAATGTAACATCCCACATTTCTCATGCTAGCAAATCTTACTAGGAAGATTTTCCACAAACACATGGTATTGATCAGTTATTATCAACAACAAAAAATTCATATGCAGTCCTTAAGGATCATTTGTAGCAAATCCATCTACTTCAGCAATCTACCCATAAATCTATCTCCATAAACAGACGCAACACATTAGATGATTTTCGCTGTAGGTTGTAATATTTCTGAGTATGTTTAAATTGCTCTCAAATTATGCTTTATCAAGCCATCATGCTGATTGTAAGATAAGTGAATACAATCAGAAAAGGTAAACTCTAGCCTCTATTTCTTATGCACCCTCTTCTTAAAATCAGAGTCATTGTACGACAAAGATTTCATTACCACCCTGTTCTGACAGAAACCAATATTAATTATTATTTGAATTAACCTTTGAGCCATAGTTTTCATCAGTACCCGGTAAAGACACAGACAATTTCTAATTACATTCTACTCTCATTATAAGTCACTAGGCTGTAAAGCTGCATCTGACAAGACTGCTATACTTGGCCTTGAAATGCTTTGGACTTCACTATAAATCTTTCAGAAACATCCAAGAACTCATTGAATACAAGAGCTATCACACAGGATGCTTCTCCAACAATTTAGAGGCTGTTTTAAAGGGATAGTAAGTGTGATATGACTAAATTGCAATACTATTCGTGAAGCAAAATAAATTAGCAGTGTCTTCATCGTTCAGCATCATGGATGATCTTTTACCAAAAGTTAGATACAGTGGATTCACTCAGTCTATCAAGAGCAATTATTCAGTGATCATCAACTCATAATTATATTCAACAAATAGTATAAGAAAATTAAAAAATTATAGACTGAGAGAAATCTGATTCCAGAGCTTACAGCAAGTATCTATAACATAAGCCATATTTATTACAGACCTGAGAGAAAGGTTTGATCTGCTAAAGAGTTATTAGTTGTCTAGCAGGAAATATGGATTTTAAGGGTCATAAATGAAGAATAACCTGTAATTAATATACAAAAATTAGTGCAAGAGAGCAATTTTTCTTTTGTAATTTTTCAGCTTTACCTCACATAATCACTTTGCTGCAGGCAGTTATCTAGCCAGGAAAAAATGAAATATACACATGGATTTAGGGAAAGGGAATGCTATTCTGGAGAACAGGTTTCTACTCTCGACTATGCCAAATCTCTTGAACGAACAAATTAAACTTCTAACAGAGTGATTTCTGGCTCTGTAACCCGAGCCTCACTTTTGCAACTTCACAAAGCTCACATCTATGACTAGCTCCAAATGTCCAATCTCTAAGCAAAAGACAGTTTTATTTGAAGGAATACCAGAGGCTGGGATCTATCAGGTTTCAAAACCAGAACTTGACTTAGCTGCTGACTCAAGACATATTTCAAGATAACAGAAGCGTATTTCAAGATACCATTTTTAACCTTCCACTGTTGAAAATACCTGAATCTTAAAACAGAAGCTTCACTACATAATCAGTCTAATTCCAGTGAATGACATTTCATGTTAAAGAAACCTTGACTTGGACTAAGTTTCACAACATGTATTACTTTAGATTTTGTTCATCTCAAAAAAAAACCCAACAAAACCTCAACCAATGATCTTTCCTTCACAGATCACTTTTAGGGATGCTGTTAATTATACAGAAGATCCAAGGTACTAATTCCACAAATATTTTAGAGAAATTACAAAACACAAGAGAACATAATATTAAGTTTACAGGTTCTAACACAGAAAATGCCAGTTATGCATGTATTTAAATATATGAAGGATTTCATAAATTAATGCACAGCAACTTTGTAATCCCACAGCATAATGATGTTCCATGACTAGAAGAATAGCTAGATTTATCAAATTTATAACAAGACAGAATATGGTAAGAGAATTCAGATCTCTTGATTTTTGGAAATGGCGAGAGGTGATGGATGGGACTCCAGTCTATAAAAATGCAGTGTTTGTAGCACTGGTGTCAACAGTGTTACCAATTCTAAACACACCTCCATTAATCCTGTCCACATATTCTGAAACTATCCAGGCCCTTCACCTTAAGGCCCCAACTTGCTCACCCATTCAAGTTGGCCATTCTGGTTTGCTGCCTTTTTCTTTTCCTTGCAGTTATGTGCTTTTCAGAAGTTACTCCAACATGCAACTTCTCTGTATTACATGAAAATCTACCTGAATATTCAGATAATAATTTTTCTTTTGTGCCCAATACATAAATGCCCAGATTATTCTTCTACTTCTCTGTGAAAAACATTTAACTGGTAGTTTGACTGTTTCTTTTCTAGACAAACATGGGTAAAAGGAGACCAGAGGAAAGAAAAATCATCATTCTTTACCATACAGAAACTGTGCTTACACAGAAACAGACAATTTAATTCCTATTTCTTATCCATCTCATTACTAAGAATATGTGGCCATGTGATGGAAAAATGTCTGATTCAGATCAATAATCATATGGAGAAGGTGGAAAAGAGGAATTAGAACCATGGTAGGACTGTCCGTCTTTATAAACATTTTAAAGTACTTTCCACATAAAACTTCCAGGAGTTTGCTACTGTAGTTAAACTTAAGGGTAGACTAGAAGGACAAATATATATCTATGCCTTTGAAACAGCACGGAAAACTGACAACTTTCTGTCAAAGAGTCTGCTTTGATTTTATCATACAACATCGTACACTGAGACTATTCTGCTAAGGCATAATTGTTTCACAGACCACAGCATCAAAGAATAGTTTGGGTTGAAAGGGAACTTAAAGATCACTTAGTTCCAGTCCTGTAAAACAAAGCACATGATTTCATCTCATGCCACTCATCAACACATACACCCTTTTGATTAAAATTAAGATAATACTAACAAGATCATTAAATCATCAACACCAAACTTATTCGGAAAATGTACTGGATGAACAGAAAGGTAGTATTTTAAAAGCCCCCAAAAGATATTACCTTATTGCTGGGGATGGAGGGAACACATATATGCCTTTGAGAAGGATGAAAGAAATAGGGGCAAAAAACCTAAAATCCATAGCTTTGTTCATGCTACTAGATTAAGATCTTTCCCTTCCCAGTGCCACTTTCAAAATCCTGGATGTGGGGGAGGATAGGGGACAAGGAGGTTAAGAAAGAAAACAACAGCATTATAGCACTTTGGTTTGCTTATCTGCAATTCATAGACCATGACAAAATCCCCAACTGTGCTCATGCCATTTCATCACATCAAATTTGCTAGTGACATTTTTCAACAAGCCTATAAGCAATGCATTCTAATAAATCAGCCTATAAAAGCACCTATTCCATTTAAAACTCAGTGCTAAATGACTGATAGCTTGTGATCTTCCAATAGCAGAGATACATCCTACTATTGCACAACTACGCAGCTTTTAAAAAAATTCTAGATTTCCCCTCTATTCTTCATGAAAGTTACTTGGGAGGCGAAATTCAAACTGCATTAGTTAGGGAAGAGATATAAAAATTAATGGCAAGAGCAGCCATTCACTAAACACCACCTAAAAGAATTTACCATGCCAGAACACACTCCTTTTAATTGTATCTAGGCTGGATTAGTTTCAACTCTTGTTACTTCAAATTCTGTTACCAACCTTTTCTTTGCAAACAGAAAACCGCCTCTCCACCTTCTCTGAGGCACTTTGCTTGTATTAGTTGAACTAAGAAATGACCACATCCTAAAATTCCTCTAAGTTCTTTCTTAAAACAAACGCTGTATTTCTGCATAATTCATTTTCATGTTACCCTCAACAAATTTACCTGTACAGACATTGATTGCAATTTAACTTTTAAGCAGAAAACAAAACAACTGATGAGTTTATTTTGTACATATGGCTTGCTATCTAGAAGCTGTAGTAGGTTTCATGAGAAAGCTTAAATATTAACTTAGCAAAGCAGGATCATGACTCCTCAGCAACTGAAATAGGCACAAGCCTTTCATGACACCTGCATTCCCATTAAAGAAAAAATTAATTTTGTAAGATCTTTTTAAAAATTCTGTTTATTTCTTCATCTTATGAACTCCTACTTGGCACTGCTCAGAGCATCTATTTTGAAAACGTAACTGCTGCTTCTCCATAAAACCCGTTTGCCTACTTTCATGACCATGAGTTCTTAAATATTTCATGCTCTTAATACAGCAAACATTTTTTCCATTACTATAGTATAACATTCCTCAAATTTCAGTTGCTTATGCTAAAATACTGTGTGAGTGCATGTTACAGACTACTTTGAAAGAGTGAGAGCCTCTTCCCTAACACAAGTTATCAAATTAAACATAGAAGTAACAGCGATTCCCATGACTTCAGATTTACAGACTTATCTCTTTCCAAGTCATTCTCAGCTAAGCAAAGCAACATAATTCTGAAAAATCCTGCAATACGAAGTGGTTATTATTTGCGCAGAAGTTCTTCTAAATATGGTGCTCACACACTTATACACGCAGACATGAATAAACTCTTACTGTTCCACCACTTCTTCAAGCACCAAAGGTTTTTATACAGAGTGGTACTGTAGCATGTCACATACTGTGATAAAACAGAGAGACCTCAGTACTAAACAATTAAATAATATACTACAGTACAGTTTTTCACACAGAGAGCCAAGAAAAAGAAAAGTAGAAGTTATGGCTCCCATGATAACTGCAGCTTGATTGTAATACTGTTTTATACTGCATATTTGAACAAACGCATCAATTTACAATTGATGGGGAATTATAACTGAAGGACACAGTCGCATACTTTGTCTCACTCCTAAATAAATCACTGGCATTCAAAATAAATTTCCATCCCACTTGTACAACTCGGTAAGGTGACCGGTTTGCTGGCAAAAGGAATCACAGTATAAAAGCATTTAAACTATATGTATTAAACTATTTATATGAAGTTACACTGAAGCACACAGGGCAACACTGCCACATTTTAACTAGAACATGGACTATTTAAACATCCATTAAATTATACTACGATTCAGATTTGTTCCTGTCATATTTGACCTAACTTTATCATGATTCATGGCTACTGCTAATGAAATCCATTAAATATATTTAAGCTTAGCATTCCTAAAACAGGAATAAACAACAAAAATGCATCATTGGAGTGTTTGGTTTCAAAGAGAAAAAAAGCATTAAAATGAGGAAGCTTGGTAAGAGAAACAAAACCAGGCAGTTAGACAAAATGTTTACAGACAGCAGACAAAAAATATTATATTGAAAATGCGGAGACACGAGGAAAAAATGCATCACAATTAAACCTCAAGCTGAGGAGGCTATCAATAAGAACGTTTCTCAAGAAGAGGAGAATAAATTGGACCAAAGGAACTAGCAAGAAAATTTGCTAACAAAGATATGTTCCTAGAGGGGCAAAGTCATAAAAGGTCCTTCCACAAATGCCAGGTATACAAAGACTGCTAGAGAATCCACTGGACTAACATATAACCAAGATATGAAAGAATTCATCCAAGAAAATAAAAATTACAAGCATCTGCTCTCATTGGAGAAGCTAAGGCAAACTTCCATCTTTTTTGGCACATAAATCCTCAGAGGCAGTTTTAGTCAAACCAAAGCAAACAGCAGCAGGTCACCAATGCATTCACCAAGAGTTGGATGACATTCACCAAGAGCTGTAAGGAGCTGAAGGATAAAATAGCCAATCTGTCCACTATGCCACACAGTATCTCGGGCTCCAACACTGCCTTGCTGCCCAGGGTGCATCAATTTTGAAAGGTGGTCATACCTTTAGCCTGCCCAGAACTACAGTCCAGCAAGTCTAACGTCCCAGTAGGGCAAGTAAGTTGAAAACAGAAGAAAAACAGGCACATAACGAAGTACAGACTACAGAAGTGACACTGATGCTTTCCCACAGCAAAGTCCTGTCTTACCAGTACAGGAGATTTCACTGAAGCAATTGATAAGTAGCCAAAGTCTGAACTAACTTGGATGACCAAAACACATACCAGTTGCTGAACAAAGGTCCTCCAGCAATGGTTCTAAGGAACTAAGCTACAAGAGCAAAGGAGGGAAGAGCTTCACATGGATGAAAGCAACAAGTTCAAACCAGGAAATAAGCATTAGGAAACATCAACCAACCCCTTTCCAGATGTGTACTGACAGCATGCACATAAAAGATCTAGAAATAGGTGAACCTTGAAGTGAGTTTGCTAATAGTATTAACAAGTTCATTTTGCTAAAAGTTAAAACCAACTATGCAGTAAGCAGCAGACCTTCATCACACCCACTGAAGGTGTAATAAACTGCAGATGAGATGCAGTGGAAGGAAATAGATAACAACGCACATGAGAAAATACAATCTGACTGTTTTACACACATTTTACTGAGCCCATTTACTGACATGATTTGGGAGCTAGAATAAATAATCTAGGAAAACAAGATTTGTCAGAAGAGTAAACAGTACACTAAGCATGTTTAAGAAAAAAGATCACAAAAAAGAAAAGCACAGAATTGTACAAGAAATGGGATACACATGTCTATGAGGTGCTTATACCTTGCTGCAGTGACCATGTTTGCTCTTCTCACCTCCACTTCAAAATTAAAATTACTGATGGGCCAGAGAGAGGTGAGAGGCATTTGAATACCTTTCAGAAGCCTCAAGAAGGGCCAACCAGGGAGAGAATACAAAAGTTTACAAAATCAAGAGCAGCATGAGATAGGTACGCAGTGAACCATTGTTCTCTTTTAACAAGGAAACTAGAGAACATCAAACAAAACTAGCAGCTGGTAGGTTCAAAATAAAACAAATAGAAGGAAGCAGTTCTTCATACAATGTGTACTTAAGCTGCAGAACTCATTGCCACAGTCCCAATGGAAGCCAAGAGTTTACACAGACCAAGAGAAGACTAGATGAATTCATGCAAGAGAAATTCATTAAGCATTACCTATCACTTTTTCCAAGACAATTCTGAGCAGCAGAGCTGTGGAGGCTAAGGGGCTTGCTCTCTTTCTGAATAGCCTCCACCTTGGTTGCTATGAAATAGGATTCAGACCTCTGGTACTAAAAAAGAAAGATGATATTCGCAACACGGTTTTAATAGGTGTTGACAACTATGCTAGTTCAATAATACACCATTTCCAGTATAACATTTCACCCTCCTTTCATGAAGATACTGTATTTCAGTCCACGTTGCCAGTACTTCAAGAATGTAAGCAAGATTACAACACTTTATAGGACCACAACATGAGACAGACAAGGACACCCAAAATTGTATCAGACTCTGCTGAAATTCTAGCAGTCCTTTATAAAAGATTATCCCTATTCCAACAAAAGAAAATTCAGAGAGTTTATGATCTGGTTATAACGTCTTAAAGGAGTAAAAAAATGAAAGAGAAACACTGATAATACTAAATACTACAGCACATACCGTACATCTCTGGATGTACTCAGTACCTACAGTGAGTTTTAAGCTCATTTTTTTAACAAATCAAAAAAGTGTGGTTTTAATAACTCAACTTGAAGTTGTGTTATACACTGAAATTTTGGGAATATTGAACTTTTATTAAAATAATCTTCATATTTGAAGGAAAAATACTTAAAAGCAGCACTAAGTGGTGAAAAAATTTAAATTTTCATACTTTTCCTGGTTTAAACAGCAGCTGTAAAAGATAATATCAGCTCAAAGCACTGGCCTGAAGCTTTACAACTGTTATAAAAAGGTACTTAAAATAACTACAACATATTTAGGTTAAGCACTTAAAGGAATTACTGGAAGACTGAATTCAATCCTCGGTTCCAATCCACAAGTCATTGTGCAACGTCTTAGCTGCTGAAAACAAGCCCGCTCTATTATCTATAAAGTGGGGACCATGCCCATCTCCTGAACTGGGGGTACAGAATTTTCCCTCTGCAAATACAGAAGGCACAGTGATTGCTTTTGTAAGCAATGGAAGAACCCAGTCTCTCTGCAACTTCCAGCCTACCCCCATTTTCTCCAATCCATGGAAGGTGCTGCTGCCATTCTGTGCTGAGCACAGCCCAAGCTTGAAGGCAGCAGCATATTCCCAATGTAGAACAGACCTTCTGCTAGACCTCTGTCAGAGGCAAAGCAGAAAATGCCAGTGGTTTATTTGCAAGACTCTAAATGATCAAAGTTTTCACAGGTACAGTAAAAAACTCACCATAACCCCCAGATCACACCCAACAGATAATCTGTTTGGCTTCAGTTTAGTTAGGTTATTAAATACCTGACTTGATATGGAAGAAAAACCTGACAGAAAATGTGAGTCAAAATGGCTACTAGCACAGAGTAGAGAGCACACTCTGAACTCTTCCTACTGCTAAGCCAAAGCTCAACATATTACGGCAGACTATTTGGAAGAGTTTGTTTAAGAAACTGTACAGGACAAGAAGGAAGCTTAAGGTCCCTAAACTCAATACACAAAATACAGTTGTTTAGAATTTACTCCTAAGAAAAATATTTAAAGGAAGAAGACAAATTCTGAAAAATACCAGGCTGTTCAGACACAGATTTAAACACTTAAGACAGATATTTTTTTTTAAGTGCTGAATGTCAGATCAACTCTCCTTTTAAGGACAGCATTTATCTACTTCACAACAGCAGTAGCAAGACAGAATTAACACTTGGTAAAGGACCAAGATCCTTTGGTAATCAGCAACTATTATACATCCCAATATGGCAGACACAAAGCACATCACTATGAACCGGGCACACCAGTTTGGAGTTGCACTTCAGGTCCTGGTTTCCAACCACCTGCTCAGGTCACTAGCCTTGAAAAGAAGAAAAACCATCCAAGCACTCAGAAATGCATGAACTAAACGGATATTTTGCCTTCTAACACTTCCATGTGTAATTAAGACAAGAAGCATCAAATTCATTCACTGGAAGTGAATGTACTTTTTCTATTGGTACAGGAGAACTACTATATGCTCTAAATTCCTCCTGCTCTTTCAGAGCAAGCCTTGTCCCTATATCAGCAACTGTAAGCATCCCAAAGTGGAAAAATACCCTCCCTGCTCCTATCCCAACACCTTTGGTTTGTTGGTTTTTTTTTTTTTTTGAGGCAACACTTAAGTTCCTTTTAAGCCCTTCCTGTAGCAATGCCTACCACACCAGACACCTCCAAATGTAATCCACTGCATAAGCAGCCTTTAAATTAAGGTGTTGTAAGGTCATATAGCAACAAGATGATCCGATTAAAGAGGAAGTGGAGTTAAGTTAATACTGAGTCACTATTTTAAGTTCTATGTTCAAGACAACAGCATGATAGCCTTTCAAATACAAACCAGTCTTCTAGAAGGATGGCTGAAGAATTTTTCTATTAAAACAAAAAAAAAAAAAAAGAGAATTTTTATTTCTTGTCTAAATCTGAACATGAAATGAAGGACAACAACTCATCAGACAGACAAGATCTGGTCCCAGAGACAGATGTTTTACAGCTGTGCTTTGGGCTTCCTAAAGCCCATTAGAGCTAGCACATACAATTCCTAATGTAAACAAGCTGCTTTTAGTAACTAGAATATTCACTCTGAACACACACAACGCTAGTCAGGGCCACCACTCCTCACAGTTTGCACCAAATGCAGCTTAAAATGCCCACAAGATAGAATTTATAAATCCCCTCTCCTGCACCTCCTGCCATCCCCTGTAGATCCTGAAAAGGAATTTTTTTAGATATAAAACCCAAGGAAAGGAATCTAGAAGGTGCACTACATGAAGGTTTGCTTTTTTCGTAACTATGGCAAGAATTTACCTTCTATTAACATATATGCAATTGCCCAAATCTTGAGAAAAACAGGAAGGAAAGCATGAGCTTCCACTTTTCCACCTGCCAAGAA
Source organism: Acridotheres tristis (assembly GCA_037013685.1). Classification (NCBI taxonomy): domain Eukaryota; kingdom Metazoa; phylum Chordata; class Aves; order Passeriformes; family Sturnidae; genus Acridotheres; species Acridotheres tristis. Next base: position 113,408,116 of record CM072886.1, on the reverse strand, counting down.
GTTCCTTTCTGTCACACTGCGGGCAATATACACAAGTAAGCTGACAAAAAAGCCAGGGCTTTTCAGAAAGCAAGCAGCTTCTAATGCCACATTGCTGCTGTGCTGAAAGAGTCACCTCAAGCTGACAGGTGGATTGAGCAGAAGCTGCAGTCAGAATCCCTGACTTTTTACTAAAAGGTGTTCATTCCTCTGCTAAGATACACAGTGTAAACTGCCCATTTCTCTCTCTGGAGAGCAGCAAGAGCACAGTATTACAGAAGTGACTAAGCAGCATGTTATTTGACTTGCAATGTACTTTTTCTTCACCAATTTTAACAAGTAGGAGTGCATTCATTTCACTATCAGAAAGCTTAAGACTATGCTAGGAAGTAACAGCTTCAGCCACCTACTAGGACCAAGCACTCATTCCATCTCAAACCAGCAGGAAAATGTAAATAGTTGGGAATACTCTGAATAACGGAATCCACTGAATTACTGACTGATGAAACTTGATGACACTGAAACAATACTGACTTGATAAAATCTGAGACAGACAAATTGACTCAAAGGTGATGAGCCTAATGGAGGATTTCAAGCTTGAAAAAAAAAAAAACTCTCTAAAACCCACCAACCCAAAACCAACAGCAACCCCCTCTTTCCTGTGAATAAATTGTTTCAAAGATTAAATACTTCACATTTGAAAGAGCAAACAAGTTATTTATGCATTAGTAAATCTTCTAGGCTTTTGTTTTCCTACCTGAAGGGGAAAACTGATTTCTGGGCAGTGGATTATTAATTCTAACAAATTGTTTATAGCATGCAATCCATAGCATCAACAGAATAAACAAATTTTAATATCCATTTCAACTCAGGCCAGCACATTTCTCTTTTCATGTCCTTTGCTTCACAGATGATTACTCTATTTCTCTTTCTCCCATGAAGGTTCCCAGGCAACTGATCCAATCCACTTGCTCACTGCCACCAAAATGAAAAGATGAAAAGGACTTGCTGCTCTCCAAGCCAGCGGCCCCCCTCGTCCTTAGTACCAGCTCTGGTGTTCATCAGATCCTTTTATGAGCCAGTTTGATTCATTACAACAGCAAAATGCTCTCCATTTTACAGAGTTATTTTTCTGCCATTTTGGTGAACTAAAGTGGCTCACAGAAGGACCTGACAAGCACTGCTGCCGAAAAAAACTAGCAGAGCCATGTGGTTGTAAGGAAGGGTGCAGGGGGACAAAGGCAGAGAGGAAACTTCTCCTTTCAGAACAATGTCTGGTTAAATTAGCTCACTGCATTTCTCAAACCATACCCCGACTTGCAAATTATTAGATGGACCACAGGACAACATTCAACAGCTTTTAGCTATCTTCCGAGCTACAAAAAAACTTATCATACAAAAAAAAAAAAAAAAAAAAAGGCACTCTTACACAGATTTAAGTATAATACTCTATCAGAAGAAGAAAACGTTTTTACAAACATAACATCAAGATAAGGATACCCTAGACAAAGAAGGTAAAGAAACCCTGGCAGATTTCACTCTAGTTTTTGGGGATGTTGTTTTCTAATTTAAAAACAAAGAAAAAAGCAAAAACCAACAAAAACAGAAACACAAGTAACCCTTGGAACAACCACCAATCTCAGTAAGCATTATGATGGAGAAACAAGTATTTTGGATAAGCAGAAAAGAGCAAGAATTTTTGTCACCAGTATCCAAAATAAACCTACCAGAAGACAGCTTACGTGCCTATAAGAAAGTACCTTGAGGGAAGGAGGCAGTCAAGCCAACAAGGTGGAAGCAGGTGCTATAGCTGCCTAGTCCCCAGGCCTTCTGCCCAGTGATTTCTGCCCATGGATCAATCTGCCTCCCCATGTGATGGGCTGCCTGCTGTGGATGTACTGTTTCAGTCCAGAAGAGAGAAGTCAAGGTCTATCAAATGTATCACTCCCACAGCCTCACTGAATCGATCTCGCTATTCAACCTTCATTGCCTACCTGGAGGCTCCTCAACACACAAACAGCGGCTTCCAGCACAGGAAGCCCTGCCCCAAAACACCACCATTGTCACACCTTGTCAAATCAGACATGGGATTTTTAGCCTTCCTGACCCTATCAGCTTCCCACTAAAAATCTTAATGTTGGGCAGCCACAGAACATACCACCGAACTCCAAGTGGCACACTGGCACACAAAGGAAGACAGCAGCAGATCCCAGAAGCCCCACCAGGGGATAAGCTCAGGCACACAGCCTGCATCCCAGCTGACACTAATATCCAGCTCTAAGAGCCCCTCCTAGTCCAGTTCCTCAGACAGCTAAAATCTTCACTGCCCAACCAGCCCCGTACTGCACAGTCCAGTTGTGCCACTGGTCATGCAACAATATCAAGGAAGTCACATGTGAAACAGTGACAAGCCAAAGGCTGTCCAGCCACAGAGGCAGGCAGAAAGGTAAGTGTCCTGATTTCTTTTGAGAGAGGAGACAGAGACAGGTGAAGAAGAGAAAGAGATCAAGGAGATTAATCTTTTAAATCACAATCTCAGGGAAATTTCTTATGAGAAGAGCTTTGGAAGTAATTGCTTTCACCTGCTATCTTATCTGTAGCCAAGATTTTATTTTTGAACTTCACAAAATTAAGTAGTCATGATTTGGGCAGGGGGTAGACGGCGGCGTGAGGCCTTAACTTACTTCCCTGAGAACTCACCATTCAAGGATTCAGTCACCTTAACCACAGCATTTCTCTAATTCTAGCCATGGTAACTGAAAAGCCACACAAACGCCCTCCTTCCATTTTTCTTTTTTTAATAGTTTCAGTGCAACATCTAATATGCTCAACTTCTAAGACTAATACATACTACAAAGATCCTTGGACCCAAGCTGTAAGATATGTTTCTCTTCTAGTGCTGCCTGTAACAAGCTGATTCTTCCAACAGCCGTGCCATTTCTACAAAACAACCCCTTCCTTCAGCATGGCTGCCACAAGGTTCAAATCCTGTTTGAACTATAAAAGTATGCTCACTAAGAGTCACTTCTGTGAGAGAAGACAGCATGGGCTGGGGAATCCTGCAGAACTGTAGTAAGGCGAAATGCAGGTGAAACAGGCAAATTTTTTTCAGTAACCTCTGTAAAGATTACAACAGAATTAAAGAAGCACGTTTCACTTACTTCTGTACAACAAAAAAAAAAAGAACAGAAAATGACAATGAACCTTTGTAGAGATCGATACAGAAATAGGGGGGAAGTGAAGCTGAAGCCTGCTTTTTCACTTCCCCCCAATGAAAGAATGATGAATAAAGTAAAGATGAGTGAGGCTGTACCCCACTTACAGAGCTGAGTGAATGCAAAGCTCAGCAGACACCTCACCATGGTACTGATAAATAAACTGAATTACTTAACAGCTCTCTCCCAGACTAACATCCTGAGGCAGTCCAGAAACCCCTATTTAACTGACTTTCTGAATGATTCCTTCCTAAATCAAGAGAGATATTAAATTGCTCACTATAAACTCCCAGTTTAATTCTTCACGGTAAAAACAACTCAAGGCAAGAATTATACTCTTAGTGAGAGTCCCCTCATCAGAATTTAAAGGAATCTCTGAACTCACATAGGCACTGGCTACTACGTCAGAGGGCCTTCCTTTAAGCCACCCTGACAACTACACCACCCTGTGAAGCTGCCTAACCTTTCCAGGAACTAGCAACATAATCCTGGTACCTCTCAAACTAAGAACTGGAGATGATGAGCTGTCTGCTTTTTGCCTTGCAATAAACCACCAAATCCAACTAGCATCTATTTCAGTCCATAAGCAGCACAAACCCGAGCACATTCTCAGAAATCCACAGGACTTGCCTAGATATATAGCAGAGAGTTCAGATGAAAAAATAAAATCATAATCTTAGATCTCATTTCAAGACAGTATCTGCAGTTATGGTTGTTTCAGTATTTCATATCCCACATGAGAAAACAATACACATTCAAATACAGAACTTCAAGCAGCAGGACACCTGATTCCCGGACTTCAGACAGGCTCTCCTGTCCAGGAGCAGGTGAGGTTTTGTTATACCCTGAACTAATTAAGATGCGTCCTTGAAATTTACCAGTCTCTCACCTTCATGCACTTTTATCTCAGCCTTATCAGACTGATTTTTGAACATCTGTTAGCCTCATCATTACTCTCCTTCCCTCAATCCTCCTTCTATTGAGCATTACAAACCACGTCAGTTGTATTGCCTTTCTGGCTGTTAATCTTCAACTTGAAGAAATACTAAACTGCCATTCTCTACAGTACAGATTGACATGCACTTTCCTGCAAGACACTTTACCAAGTAGCATTTCAGCTTTGGATTTCAATCTCAACAGCTACATTGATGGATCCTCTTTGAAGCAAAGAATATTTTCTCATAACTTGTCATCAACTCAGACTTCCCACTTACTAGCTCATCCAAGTTAATACCAAAGGCTTGAACCGAGTTTCTCAGTTTCTGTTATGTAAGAGCACATTTCTCCCAGAACAGCACTACCTACCTCAATGCCTTCTATGATGAAGACTTTCTCCGTGTTTTGTCCTATTACTGATGTCTAAACTTCTAAAATTCCAGTTTTCAGCTCAGCTTTAGTCTTCACCTGAATTCTCTCCCAAAGAATGAACAGTATTCCTTTGCATGTAGTGACTACCCACTTAACAAATCCTATTTACCCTGTAAATAAATCCATAGGCTTCCTATTTTAAGACCGAGGACAAAAGTGCCTTTATTAAAGTCTTCCTTGGCCTTGCTCCATGTTCTGATCTGCTTTACCATTGGTAACAGTTCCAGGTCTCCAAAGCTCCACTATTTCTTTCAGAAATATCACAATCCCCTCAGGAGCTCCTCCCCATACCCCAAATTTCTGTCTGGTAAGGGCTAGCCCACAACAGCTATGCCCATTACAAAACTGACATGGAACTAGACCCTCCCCACCCACAACTACTCAGTGCACAGAACAAAAGAGACCACTACAGCTCCATGTATCCACTATTAAAAGATGGGGGAATGTCACTTTCATGAAAACAAAACTTGAAACAAGAGGATTTTCCTCTTCAAAGGGTCATGAATAACCTTTGGGGAGCCCCCTGCTCTGGCTTACCTGCTGCCACCCATCCCCGTGCCAAAAAAACATCCAGGGACTAACATGAGACTGCATTAAGCTTTGGTTCAGCCAGTCAGCCCTCCCCATGGTTTGGGTAGAAAGCAGCATTATTAGGAATTGAAACACATGTTTATTTTGCCACATATCCTAATCATCGGCTGGCAAGAAAACACAACTCCACTAAGCAAACAGAAAGCAGTATGAATGGGAAAAAAGATTAAAAACTCAACAGGAAAGGCACAACGTGAAGAGGAACAAAACCTATGGGAAAGCTGGGGGGAGGGGAGTAGAATGGGCAGGAAGGAGAAATAAAAACTTTTGTTTTCAGTGCAGGTCTGCCTCTGCTGCACAGAAGGAATCATACTTTGTACATCTGATGTGCACCTCCACAAAGTGTTTTAAGTGACACTTCCTTTGTAGATAGAGATAAAAATAAACTGTGGGGAGGTCAATTTCTTTCAAAATCACCGAGAAATTTAAAGCCAACTACCTGTTGAAGTTCTAGCAGTAAGCAAAAAGCTCAGCTGAACAACTTAAGAAGTGGCTCAAGGACATTAAAATAAAGTACTTCCAAAACTATCCAGCACTGGATTTGCCACATGCCAGCTACTCCCAGACAGATAAGTTGCTGCACTGCTCTCCCCAAACACAAGCTCATATTTAAATGGAACCTGAACAGAATAACCTCTACGATCTAGGACCATATATGTGAAATTTTATTTTCCCCTCAGAACCATCAGGAAGAGGGCAGACATTTTGGCTGCAATGACTTTTTCCAGACAATTGATTCTCAAAGTTATTTATTCCCCACCATTCCCCTCAAGGCCCTCTCATCACAGCAATTGTCTATGTCAGAGGAAGGTTGGACTCAGCTCCCATGAAAGCCAAGCAAAACCACACCCAAAATAGCTATATAGGTCACTACAGAGCAAAGCAAGCCCTACATCATGCCAGCAAGGGCTTCTGGATAGCTCCCACATGCCAATAAGCTTTCAAAGTCATGTGTTACAATGTTCTACTAAAACAGTAGCTTACGTGGTAACTAGCACTCTTTTATTGAATTCTAGCCTTTAAAAGAAAATGCTTAAATTAAGTTGTATCCCTCCTTTTTTCCTTTTTAAAAAGATAATGCATTTAGCATAAGAGCAGCAAAACAACCAAGGGTGTTTAGAAACTGCTACTGAGCAGCAGAGAAGAACCCAAGTGGCAGCACAAAGATCTTTGGTTTTGGCTTGGCTTCTTCTAGGTGCATGTTTACATCTCAGAAAAGTCACAATGTTGGAAGCTAAGAGCTAATCAGCTTTTATATACTTAAGAATACCCTTAAGAGCTTTGTTGTCATATTTGGACTCTTGGAATGTGTCCTTTAGGTCATAACCTCCTTTTTATTTTTTGCATCATGCCCTCCAACCTCATTTTCCAAGGAAGATTTTTAGTGCACAACTACAACGTGGTATTTCCATGACCACTGATCTTGGCTAAGATGCAAATCACTGCAAGTTAGTCAGATTGTGCGGGTGGAAAGAAATCAGGAGGAAAACTTCCATCAGGTTTCAGTATCTCATCAGAACCCTAATAAAAATATGGGATGTTTCTGCACATTGTACCTCACTCCTTCCTCTGAAAGAGTTTTAAAAACTGAATGATAATTGGAGTTTCCCTTTACCTTTTTATCACTGCTACAATATAGACAGTATTTAAGACTTCCTTCCATTAAAATCCAGTAGTTTGTATTTGTGCTAACAAGCTATTCATAGAAATATGAATTATGAGAAACGATGGAGTTAATGTCTGTCTTAATAGCTAAATTGATAGCTAAGTGGTGAAACTAAATTAATACAGCAACTTTTCTGTTGGAAAAGTGAAGGCTAAAGCCTCACCTACACACAAAAGGCTCATTTGTCAGAAAGACAGTTTAATTATTTACTAAAATTTGCAGTTTTCTCTTGTATACAGGGAACATTAAAGTAACATAAAAGTATCACCCATATTACTTATGGGCATCAGTTAACCAGCTCATAAATCTGAGCAGTTACTGATTTGTTCACAGCGGACAAATTCGTAAGGGTTTGGAAGTGAGGATTTAAGGGAACTCGGGAAGGAAGACCTTCAGACACACACACCATTTGTCACACAGTTGCCTGTACCCTTGCTAGCCACACACATTTCTTTGAATAACGCTAGAGTCACAAGAGCAAATACCAACCAGCACATTCTAAGGGCTTTCCATCTGAAAATGAATGAAAAAATGAATGGGAAATAAGGGACAGAGGTACGGCACAGGATTCAAGAAGACACCTGCATTTATTTCCACCCTCTTTCTTTCTGGTTACTTTTTTCCACCCCCTCCCACCTTAGCAACCTCTACCTATCACACCATAGGCTATGAACAAAACCAAACCCCAAAGCGTCAGCTGCCATAGGATGCCTTGGACATGGCAAAACGCAGCCTCACTGCCACACTTCAGCAGCTCTGGGAAAACCTGAGAAGCCCCTATTACTCAGGCCTTTCCAGGTTTACAGAAAATCATGTCCAGGTTGTCTTTGTTTAGGTTTTGTTGTATCCTCACACTGCAGGTTCTCCTGCCCGCAGAGCCTCCATCCGTGGGGCACAGACCTGGCACGGAGCCTCCGTGTGTGGGGGGCAGGACAGGCCCGCTGACCACGGCACCCACCCACCCTGCCCAGCCCAGACTGAGCAGCACATCTTTCTTCAGTACACTGCCTGCAGCTTCGCCACCGGCCTGATCCACCTGGACTCACAAACAACTCGTTTTGCTTCTTATAAAAGTCCTAATATTATCTGAGCGTTAAGGGGAAATACTGTGAACATTCATCAGGAGCTTTTCAGTTCAAAACAGCAAATAACTCACGTGGAAAAAAAAGCTACAGTCAGGTTAACTGATCCCTCCACACGGACAGGGAAACCTTTACAGTGCTCCTTTGACACAACTCTCCAGGATTCTGCATTAACCAAATCCAAAAAGAGCTGGTCACAGCTGAAATCTCCCATCACTGCACATTGTTTTGATTGCAATAGAGAGTATTCCACTAAACTTCGTTTTTACTGACATTGTTACAATGCAACATCCCTAAGAATTTTTATTTTCCTTAAAGGACTGTGTGATCCTTGCCTGTGATCGAAACTTTCCTTCATTACCGAAGAGGCAATAAAATAATTTTGGGTTACAAACATGAGGCTTTTTCCCCTGTTTAAATAACATAACCAGGATTTACAAGCAATAACAGAAATGTCATCACATTGTTAAATATTTAGTAAGATATTTGGTCAAATATGATTATCCAATTAGTATCAGTGAATCAGTAATTCAGTTACACTTGCAATCACAAGCATTTAATGCTCTTCTAAGAGCCTGTGCAATGGCTTTAATAATGATATTTAAAAATTTCTTACTAAGAACAGCTCAAAAGAGACTGAAAATAAGCAGTTCAGGTTAACAGAAAGACAGGATAAGATGTGTGAATCTGTGGCATTCATCAATACTTCAGTAGGGAAAATTTTGTTTTGTAAAACTGTTTCAAACTTCACATTATGTCTAAGACCAAAAATAATCACTTTTTCCAAGCAGTTGTGGTTTTAACCTAGAGGAAATGGTACACAATCAAATTGATCTCTGCAAAACCCTGAGCACATTCACAACACCAAATAAGAAGAAACAAGCAATACTCCCCACTTTTAGTAGCTAGAGACAGGAAAATATACCGAATGTAATTTTTCTGATCACCTGTTACAAACCTCAGAAAGAAATGGTTCATTTTCCCCCAGACTGCATCTTAGTTTAGAACTTATTACTAGAATTTTAATGCTGTTGGTAAATGCAGACCTCTTCAAAGGAGCTCTCTCTAACTATCACCTCACCATTAAGTTTGTAAGCAACCTGGACATCTAAAATATGGTCTATGTCGAGCAATGTGATTTTTTTAATTATTATTTTTGTTTTGTTAATAAGAAAAAAAAAGTGTTGGAAACTTTCACAGTGGAAACTAGAGAGCTTGGAAGTTCCTCTCTTAGCAGCACCCTGCGATGGAGAGGAAAGTGTTCTGCATACGTGCCCCAAGCATCCAGCTACATTTAGCTTTCAGCCTTTTTATTATCATTGTCAATGAATGGGCCCCAGTCAAATTAAAGCTGCCATTTTAGGTTAAAGACTGGAGAGCCTCTGTTGTGCAACAGCGAGACAAAAACACTCCAAGCGACAGATGCAGCACTCTCATTGGAAAATGAGGGATTTCAACTTTTATAAAAAAAAAGAAGAATAATAATTACGGATCATGCTTTTTAATATGAATTATATATTGATACTCACACATTACCGCAAACTAACGGGATTTATAATTGGGAAAAATCAGCTACCCATGCTGCTAAGGTCATAGTCATTAAGATTTTTTTGCCGTCGTTAGAATGGATGATCTGTGAGGAAATGAACAGAAACATTTTTTGTTCAACTTGCTTGTTTGTACCTCCGCTAGTCCCGTATAATACGAGAAAAGAAAAAAAGGAAAAAAAAAAAAAAAAGGCTAACACATTCTCCCGAAAGCCATCTTCCAGGATAAACACTGACCGCGATCTGCTTTGATGAAAAAAATCGAGACGAACATCGACACAGAAGCAAACTTATCGCACGGAGGTTATTCTGATATTCCCCAAACCAAACATCCGCGGAAGCCCAAGTGGCAGGGGAAATTTAAAAAAAAAAAATAAATAAATAAAAAAAAAGGACTTCTCATAAATGAAAAAAATCGCCCTTTTCTGTAGTGGGGAGGCACGCTCGGCCCCTTCCCAAACGAAAACAAAGGCAGAAAGTGGGTAAGTGCGGGAGAGTTGCGCGGCGCCGCGCGGCCCCGCAGCGGACAGGGAGCTCCCGGGCATCCATCGCTACTTTCCTTTTGTCCATTGTCTGTTTAAAAAACAACTACTTTAAACCCGGGCGTGAGCGGGCTGTCGGGGGGAGCCGGGGAAACCGGCTCCATTTCCAGCCCGTGCCCCACGGCCACCCCCTTCCCCAGCACCCCGACCCGCCCCCCCGACACCCACCCGCGAAGACCGGCCCGGCAGCGCGGGGCGCGCCCGGAGGGGCTCCCCCGGCGTGGGAGCGCGTCCCCTGATTTAGCGCTACCGGGATAAATGAAGGCAACGTAATGATGGCTGCTCATTGCCTGCAGCGCCTTCTCCCTGAGACTCACTAACAACCCTGCCCCCCTCCCCCCGCCACCGCTCTCTCTCTCACACACACCCGCGCACACGCACAGGCGCTGCCCGCTCCCCGCCGCCCCGCACGCAGCGCCCGCCGCCGGCCCCGCTCCGCTTCCCACCGCGCCCCGCGGACCGAGCGCGGCCGGGCCCCCCCCCTCGCTCCGCGCTCTGACCGCTTTGGCCTCAAACCACCTTTTTCCGCTCACCCTCAAAATGGCCCGGAACGGGGTGGGGGGGAGCGCGACGAGGGGAGCGCCCCGGCCCCGACCCCATGTGCGCGGCGGCGGGAGCGCCTCCCGCCCGCCGCGGCTCCGCGCCGGCGGAGCGAAGGTACCCGGCGGGGTGAAGCCCCTATTATGCGGCGTCCGCCGGCACCGCTCCGGCTGCCTCGGGTAGCGTTCTCCCTTCCCTTCCCGTCCCCTCCCTCTTTCCCCCGCTCCCCTTTCTTCTCCGGCCGCCGGGGAGCGCCGGCCGCCCCCTGCCCCCTCCCGGTGCCGCCGGGGCAGGACGATCCCCCCGCCGCGCGCACCGGCGGCCGGAGCGGCACCTCGTGCTCCCGCCTCCCTCCTCCTTCTCCTCCCTCCCCGCCCGCCTTCCTGCCGCCCGCCGCCACCCACCGCCCGGCCTCCGCTGGGGGTGCCCCCGCTGCGGCCCGGCCCCGGCCCCGGCGACCCATGTGCCGGCGCGGAGCGGGGAGCGGGGCGGTGCCGGGCCGAGCCGGGCCGGGCCGTGCACGGCAGGGAAGCGCCCTCACTTTGTTAGCGCTTGTTGTGCCGCCGCGGCCGCCGGGAGCCGTCAGCGTGGTCAGCGGGGGAAGCGCTCCCGCGGCCATCCCGGCCGGCGCTGGGCCCCGCCGCCCCCGCCGCGCAGTTTTGCTCAACTTTTCCTGGATTTTTAGTCACCCTCCAAACTTGCGGAGAGGAGCGCAGGGGAGAGAAAAAGGGAAGGGGCGCCGCCGCTCTGGCTCCCCGGTGCCCTCCCCTCCCCCGAGGCGAGGCAGGCGGCCGGCCGGCCGGCCGCAGCACAACAAAAAGCCATTTACACCCAGGGAAGTGCCCCGCTGAGACACCCCCCTCAACACACACACCCCCCCGCCCCGCCTCGCCCGGAGCCGCGGCAGGGCTCAGCATCTCCCACCCCCCCGGACCGCCGCCGGCAGCGAGCACCCCCGCGCCGCTCCGCTCCGTTCCGCCGGGGACAGAGACCTGCCGCGGGTCCCCTGCTCCATGGCCGGCGCCCGCCCGCCCTCCCTCCCTCCGCGCCCAGCGAGGTGCGGGGTCACTCACCGGGCCGGTGCGTGGCCGTCGGGGACCGGTGTCCCCCGCTCGCTCCCTCGCTGCCCTCCGCCGAAGGGCCGGGGAGGAGGAGGGGACACGCTCCGGAGTTGGTGCCGTCGGCCGGGGGGGGCGAGGCGGGGTGCGGGTCTCGCACACAACACACACGCTCACAACACACACGCACGGAGTTGCTCGCTCGCACCGGGGCTGGGCTAAGAGGGGAGGAGGGGGATCCCTGACCGGGGCGGGCAGGCGAAGGAGGGGTGGAAGGGAGGGGAGGGAGAGGAAGGGTCAGCGCGGGTCTCGGGTAGTTTCGGGGTCTCCGCCGGCTCCGCTTCGCTCCTTTGTGTAATTTCACTCGATTCAAGTTTAATCCGATAGTTCCCGAGCGAGCGAGCGCGCCCGCCGGAGCCGAGCCGAGCGCGACACCAGCCAGCCAGGCGGCTGCCGCCCCCTGCGCCCGCCCGCCCCCGCCACCTCCCTCCCTCCTTCCCTCCTTCCTCCCTCCCTCCGCCGCCACAAGGCGCGCCCCCGACACCGCCCCCTCCCCGGGGGCGAGCGCCGCCGCGCGCCCCGCCCCCGCGACGTCACCGCCCCGCCCGGCATAATTTATGCAACGAGGAGAGAAGGGGGGTAAAAGGAAAAAAAAAAAAGAAAAAGAGGAGGAAAAAAAAAAAAAAAAAAGAAAAAATAGGAAACCCCCCCCGCCCCGGGCGGGGGAAGGGCGGGGGTCACTAACCTGCCTGCGCGCAGCCCGCCAGCGCCCCGCCAGGGCTCCGGCCGCCCGCTGGCCCAGGGAGCGCTGCCGCGGGGCACGGCGGGGCACGGCGTCTTCCGTGCGCTCCCCCGCCGCTCCGCTCCGCCCCGCCGCACTGACCGGGCCGAGGGGCGCCGCTCCGCACCGCCCCGCACCGCTCCGCACCTCGGGGTCAGCGCCGCGCCCGCCCGCCCGCCCTGGCGCGTCCCGTCCCGGGAAACTCCCGGCGAAGCCCGGGGGGTGTGTTGTGTATGAGGTGTCACTGTGTCACTGCCGCTCTTCAAACTTCCCAACCGCGGCGGCGAAACGAAACCGAGAGGCGTCCCGGGAGGTTGCCCGGCCCCCCGCCGCCCGCCCCGGCCCTGGCCTCTGCCCCCGGACGGGCAGCGGGCACCGCAACCCCGCCCGCCTCTCTCATCCCATCCACCGAGGCGGGGCGGGGCGGGGAGCGGTAGGATCGCCCGAGACCGCGGTTTAGGGTGGACTTTGTCCCGAGCGGGTCGGGCTTTCAAAGGGAAGCGGCCATTAAGAGCTGCCCGCTCGCCCGCCCGCCCGCTCGCCCGCCCGCGGCAGCGCCCCCGTCCCGGCGGGGCCGCGCTCCCCCGGCACCGCACCGGCACCGGCTCTGCCGCTACCGTGTTTGCAAGCCAGGCATTCGAATTCGTGATACACACCGAAACAAACTCATTCTGTAAGTAAATTAGACAAATCCCACCCAAAAGTGATTACCAGTAGCGCGCTTAGCGGTCCTCCCGCACTGCTCTGGAAACTAAATAAGCGTCTTAAAAGTATAAAGAGATTAAAGCGTAAACCCAGTGCAAAGATACTCGGCATTACAGGAATTTTCAGCGAGTCATTTGACGAGATAACTTTTTATCATCATTGTTTGTGGCAGGTTGGAGAAGGAAAAACAAAGTCATGTGCTCCCAAGCGGGGACACCCTCCCCCTCCAACTCCTGCCACTCCTTTTAGGGGACTGTTTGCTGCACCCACACTCGTATCTTTTCCGTGGGAAAGAGAAAAGGCGTCCTGTGCTCATAGGATCTCACACAGCTTTTGCTCTACACTCTTTTAACACACAGTAAGCTGGGAGCTGGATCCAGACAACGTGAATGTCAAAAGCTTCTCTCACTTCTTGGGTTGTTGACTCCCTCAGTCCAGGTGTCCATGTTGATTCTGCAGCCATGAGGGCCACTACAGCTGCAAAAATACTTCAGGCTTCTCCAGAGGAAGTACAACACTCTTCCACATTGTGTCATTCATGTCTGGCCTACTCAGTCTCTCTTGGGTTTAGGGGAAAGCAACTTTTGGGAGAAGGGAAGGTTAGCAGTTTGAGAGGCATCACCACCTTCCATGCCGCTGGGCCCATGCAATTGCCCAGTAAGGGGCCAGCAACTGGGGTGGTGTTGCTGTCCCAGGTTTTCAGCTGAAAAATGCAGTGAAAAGCTGATAGCAAGTGATGGTGCAGTAGAATACACTCCCTGTTCTTTGCCAAGGTCTTCTATGAAGTTAAAAATAGCAAGTGGAAATAGTATTTAAAAACAAAACGCTTTGAAGCAGCTCATGCCCCAAGTATACCTTCACTAAATTTGCCCAGTTTACCATCGTTCTATTTTTATTTGCATTTCTTTTTCTTTGAAAAAACAAACAACAAAACAACAAACATACACAGATGCAGTCAGTTTCAGTTTTCTCTTGCAGTATGTTGACAGGTCAGGGAGAAAACAGCCTAGAAACACCTACCCCAAGTCTGATTTTCTGCATGTACCATTTAAGTGTGCCCCAAGACAGCCAAGCACCCTGGTGTAGCGTAAGCTTGCCCGGAACTCCCCTTGCTTTCAAAGATTTAAGTTCTCCAAGATTTAGGGGCGCGAGAAACTCATTCTGAGACCAACTGCCAGCAGCTTCAGTGCTCCCTCTAGAACTTGTTTCAGTTTCTTGTTGAGCAGAAATCAGATCGCAAAGCTGCCAAGCATGAAAAGTGTTCAAAGCACATTGTGGTGACAGGGTGAGCCAACCAAAGAAATGCTGCACTTCTTTTAAAAAAAGAGATATATTAGCATGGCAGAAGCGGTGAGGGGGGGCATGGATAGGTACTCGGTTAAATATTTGTTCCATGGGAAAAAAAAATTGCCCCAGCCTCTACTGCATGTGTCTTGTAGAAGGCACAGAACCAGCTCCTCAGGTCCCATAAATCATCCCCAGGCCGTGGCCTATGGAATCAGCTGGCTTACTACTCGGGTCATAAAAATGTGCAGGGAGTCTCCCAACGCTTTCCAACATCAGAAGAAACAGAATCTGCAAATAGCACTTTCACAGAAGGGGGAGAATTACAGCCATTCTCTAACTCCTCAATAACAGGAAATAGAGAGTAAGGAAAAGTGCTGCAGTGGTTTCACCGCTCCAGGGTGGGACACCATCAAGGTGTGGCACAAGTTCACACACATGCACACTCAGTGGTAGTACCAGACATGGATAAAATACATCATTGTGCAGCTGCTACAGAGTAAAGATTTTTTGAAACCTTAACTTGTGCTTCAGCCAGTCCCCAAAGAGAAAGCTGTAACTCCACGAGTTACCAACAAGGCAACTTCACAGGAGAGTGAGGAAACAGCAACATGGCATCTTCATGATTAACCTTATTGGTAACAGCTTATTAAAATGCCCAAGAGATGACAGGGATGAAAATTCACTTGTAGCCAGCCACCCAACCCTTTGTGTGCTGTTGGGAAGAAGTAATCCATCTGATGTAGGCAGCCATTTGGCTCACAGATTAGAAAGAATTTGCATTAATGGCTGAGAATTTCAACAGCAGTTGCAGAGCAAGGGTATGTGTACCGACAAAACCCCAGTGAATTGCTACACTTTACCTAACCAGGTAAACTCTCAAGGTGGGGATAGTTTGTACCAAGCTGAGCAAGTCACTGTGTATGACAGGCATAGCTGTGCAGAGATAAGTTAATGTACTCTGTAAGAAGTACAGCACTGAGCATTTAAACCTGTTTTAAAATATCAGAACTACAAAATGCAAATGATTTAGCATCACATGAAAATACAAAGGCAGGTTACTTATTTGGTAGACTTTGAAGAACCAGCATCTGTTTTAACAGCCAGGTACAGTGAAATGTGATCTTAAGATCTAGACATTGTCACTTCTGCAGGCGGCAGATGACACCTCATAAGTTGTGAGTCCCCAGACAAGCTGTGCACAGGGAGGCCTTCAGGCTACAAGGGCCAAGCAGTCTGTGCCTCATTCCTGACAACACAGTCCAGGTATTGAGTTTGTTTGAGAGCTGCTGAGCGCTGTGCAGAGAGCTCAGAGCAGCCCACCCTGCTGGAGAACAGCTCTGTTAAGCACATCTGGTTCCTCACCTGCTCAGCACTGTGAAGGTCCAAACCATGCATCAGTTCCGACAGAAAGTATTTGTGCTGCTGCCATGCCCTCCAGGTGGCTTCCTCTAAAAAGCTTTTTTGCTTTGGTGAAGGAAGTTGCAGCTCCCGAGGAAATTCTGTACAGATGTACCCAAAACTCAACAACTTCTCTCTCACAGGCTTGCTTTTACTTTTATTCATGCAAGGAGAGATGTGAAACCGTACAGTGAGCCCAAGCTTGTGCTTGGAGTAACTGCCTTCTGAGCGCTTCAGGCTCAGCATTCAGGATGCCATTTCAGAGCCTCAGACCAGCAAAGGCATCATGTTTTGTCCCGTGGTTGCTGGGAAGTTGCTCCAAGGTCTTACAACCCTGACACACATTCACATTTTATTAATCTCTGAACGCTGTCTCAGTCAAATGAAGTAAAATAGTCAAATGGTTTCTTTTTCTTTCCCAAGTGAAAGTTTTACTCAAAGTTTCTCAAAATGTACAGAGCAATGAAGCACACGAGACTGAGGGTGTGTAGTGGCCAACAGAGCACAAATGATATTGATATGCCATGAGCTGAAGGAAAACAAAACATTCTTTTTTCAGAAGAAATCATCCACCAACCCACAGCATGCTGAAATACCAAGAGCACGTGGATTTTGGTAAGTACCAGGAAGCAACAGAGTCGCATCAGAAAGAGCAACTTTAACAACTTCAGCTGAAGAGTAAAAGTGCTGGAAATATAAGTGCTACAAGGAGCCACCCTGTGGCACCAGCAAGCTAAGGGAACAGAGGGCAAGCCAGGGTGGACACTTGTGTGGGTTGGTTGTTGTTTTTTTTTTTTTTAAACTCAAGCCAGCCATAGTGACAAAAGCTGGAACTGGCCCAAACAGCCACTTCTGTGGTAGGGAACTCCTTAACTGAGGACACTGAACCAGAAAAGCAGAGAGGCAGCGAGCTCCAGCAGCCCGCATGCTGCTCACCTGTCAGGCTTCTCAGGGACAAAGCTCCCTGAAGGACATCAGCATTCCCCGATGCCTCATCCTTGGGAATCCAGCAACAAGAGGGAAATTCTACTCCCAACATTTATTCTTTTATGTGGAAGTGTTCTGATAGCAGCAGTATCTTTCACATAAAGCTCTCTCAAGGCTAACCTAAGGACGCAACCAAAGACCTTTAGGGGGGAATAAGTGAAAATGCTGTGTGACACTGCACATCATGACCTGTCACTGTGGGTGGCATGGGTGCACGCACAGCTGTGGGCAGCTGTCCCCAGCTTGTCTACACTGTCCTGTCTGCATTCAATCTCTCCATAATGCTGCCTATGATGATCTGGAGAGCTGGAAGGCAGCACCCACCCAAGTGCCAGCGGCACAGAGGTGACAAACAACTCACTGTCCCTCCCAAATAGACTCATCACTTAGTTTGCTCGCCTATGAGGCAGGATCACTTTGCTTTCCATCTGAATTCTGATTTAACATGCCAGTGTCTGACTGCTCACCTCAGGCTCCTGGTTCCCACTTCGACTGGAGACAAGATCAGACCACCTCTTGAATCAGGAGCAGTAGTGAGTTCTTATAAAAAATGGAGCAATGCCACAGAACTGACCTACTCCGCATCATCCCTGCTGGTGAGGACGTTCGCTCTTGGACCGTGACATGAAGTGACAGCTTCACGGTCGGTTTTGTTTTCACCGTGCAGGAGCAGCATTAAGGACTCCCATTTCCATCTTTGACGGCTCAGCAGAATGTGCCTCTTCTTATATGGAGAGACACAGCTATGGCAGCACTGGCAATTTCTGACCTTTGTCCTTAATAAATGGAAGGCATCATATCTAAGAATGAAGTCACACCCCCGCCGAAAGTATCAGCTGAAATAAAAATACGGCAACTCATCTGCTTAGCAACACGGGCTGCCACCAACATGACTTCCTTCTAAAATACAAAGTTCAGTGCGCGGGCTCCACCCTGCCTCAGAGCCGCCTGTAAAATTGGATCTGACTCGCTGAGAGGTCACGTCTCCTCGCTGTGAGCAGGACTTTCCACAGCAGCAATATTTCACTGGAACTTCCCAACACACAGGCAGGGAGGGAAGGAGGGAGGAGGAAACGCCGCCGCAGTCACAGAGTTCACCTGCCGAGGAGGCGAGGCACTGCCTTTCACATTTCCATTCGTCTGTCCTTCCAGACAGATTTTTCAGAGCAGGCACTGAATTACTTGTTCCTTCTGTGGACTGGGGAGCAAGAGTGATTCCTCACAATTATCTCCTGGGTTTGCATATTCAAGGAGCACTTAGGTGTGACATTCTCAGATGTAACTACGGATGTTGTCATTGCTTGTTTTGAAATGAGAAGCAATGTAAAACTTATGGCCAAACACACACTTATAATATCCTTGAAAAATATTTACAAACTATCTTTGAAAAATACTTATAAACTATTTTTCCTACTTATATTCATTGAGAAAAATGCATTTAAATTTTTTCCATTTTATAACTTTTTTAAATAACTTTTTTTCGATAATCATGTATTTGTTTTTCCAAATGCTTCATAAAACTGCAAGTCTACAACAATTAAAAAAATCCATTTACTTATGTAGTTAAGTTAGATGTGGCTTCTTTCTGATTCTTCTTCTATTCTGAAAGAGGATCAACTAATAGGATGATACTGTTTTCTCATTAAACTCAGGTCCACTTCCCTCCCCACTTGGTAAACTTGTAGGAAAGGGGCTGAGAGGGATCTGAAGAGGCCATCTGGTCCCCCCAGGCTGCACAAAGATAGGATAAAGTAGCCCCAGACAATCCCCAACAGATGTTTGTCTAACCTGTTCTTAGAAACCTTCCCGCGAAGCAGAGACCTGAACTTCCTAGGTAGCTGGTTCTGGTATTTCACCAGCATTCAAAAACAATTGATCAAACCTCTTCTAACCTTTTACACATTGGAAAATTTATCTGATTCCCTCTAAAAATTATTTCTAAGGCTCAATATCCTTCCTTCCTTCACCACTTCCTTTTGTATTTTACATCTCTTATTTTGTATTACAATCTCTTTGTTTCTCTCCCTGTTCTGTACTTTGTTTTTCAGCACAGACCATGAAGCCAAGGACAATGCGGCAGTTGGGAACTTCCTGGCACTCAGTGGAGTCATCTTTACTTTGTTCTTGATGACTTACATATGCCACCTATTGATAAATCCTAAGAGAGCATTTCACAGGAACGCTACATTGTCCACTGCAATTTTGTTAGTGATGCTCTACAAACTCCCTATAACCAGCTACCCTGACTTCTCTATGAAACTGATAATTAATTTTTCTATGTGAAGTTCATTTTGATTTCTGTACTGATCATCTACATCAACACTGTCCTCCTAGCTTGGTGTTATTGAGACATTTCATAAATGTACCCTGCATTACACCAGGTCAGTTTATTCTTTGTCTATTTGTACACTGGCTTTATCATGGTACTATCCTGGTGCCTTACAGCAGAGTAATTTGTGACATCTCTTCTGTCTCTTTCCTTCTCTCTCTTGTCCTTTCTCTCTCCAGAATGGTTTGCATGGAAAATTTGGTTTCAGAAGGATATAGGGACATAAATAAAATCACTGTATGTTTATATAGAGAAAAAAAAGTAAAAGAAATTGTTCCTTCCACTGTTTCAGATCCAGTCTGAGACATCAGTCTCATACATCGTGAAGCTGAGAAAATAGTCTCATATATAGTTAAGTTTAAAGGTTATGGAAACGTTTTTCTGTTACAGACTAGCACAACACTTTAAGGGCTGAAAATTTAAATATGAATCAATGTTTAGGTATGGAAACAGCACAATTTGGAGGAAAAGGGGAATGCACTCACACTTATTATTAATTATTGTGGGTACAGAGACATTTAAAAAGTGTGAGATATATTCAGCAAGTGTGTAAGGACTTTTACTTACTTGTACAATCTTCACAGTTCCTCACATGTATCCTTTGTGGAGCACTTCACTGCAAGAAACAAAACAACTGGTTGGCTAGAGAGAGTTTGATCATAGAACCTATGAGCAGCTTGGGTCGGAAGGGACCTCCAAGAGCCTCTAGTCCAACCACCCTGCAATGTTCAGGGACATCTTCAACTCAATCAGGTTGCTCAGATCCCAATTCAACCTGACCTTGAATGTTTCCAGGGATGGGACATTGACCACTCTGACACCCCGTGTGAGTTCTTCACCACCTTCACTGTAAAAAAAAAAAAAAAAAAAAAAATCCAACAGACTTCTAATCAGCTAAGTATTTAATAGACTACACCATTAATTTAACCTTAAAACAAAATGTACTCTGGCAATACCAGCTCACAAATAAAGGAATATGTCACTTCATGCTTACACTTCATAGGAGACATGTAAGATCTGATTCCATGAGGTGCTGCATATTTGTCACTCGTGCTGGCATGATTGGAAAGCAGGGGTGTTCTCTGATGTGCCAAACATGAAGAAATAAAGCTGGAGCCATAGGTCAGTGTTAAAAGCACCACCATTACCAGACAACATCTCAATTTGTATCATGCCATTCTGCATGTTTTCTGTTTCTGTTTTGCATAAGTATCTAAAATTTGTTTTATCCTTTAAGAGGAACACCTTGTTCTTCTCAGTTCCTCCCTGCAGGCTCTGCAGCACTGAGGGAACTCCCCTGAAAGCTTGGCAGAAACTCACCTCTTCTGTGCACAAGTTTGTTTATACTTTGGGTATGACAAGCAACTTACACAATCGCTATATTTGCTGGTACACTCTGGGAAGATCAACAGAACCTGCTTGTTTCAGGTAAGGTGGGAAGATCTCGTGTCCTCATCCAGTGGTGTCTGAGAAGGGAGGGGATGTGAGGCACATCTGTAATGCCACAGGTCACACTCCAAAGGCTGCCCAGTTTGGCAGTGCTGCACAGAACAGCACGGCTCAGCAGCAATGGACCAATTGTTTTCTCTCTTAAAAAATACAAGCCAGAACACGCCGAATTTTTCGCACTGAGTGCACAGATTGTATCACGGCTTCCAAGGCAGCAGGTTTTTACCTGGAGCTTGTCTATAACTTAACAGAAAAGCTGTAAAGTAGTTGCTAAAAGATAAAGATAACAGATGCATTGCTGGCACGAACATTCATCTTTGGTGTAGCAGGTTACTAACATGACTTTTGAGTCAGAACACTGCACATGCTCTCAGGCTTTTTTATTTAATAAGTAACATACCACACACCATGTCCACCTTGCAATCTGTTGGGAAATAAGAAATGTTGACATGGTAGCTAAAAAATCCCAAATGTGATGGCAGTCATATTGATGCCAACTTCTTGGAAACCAAGTTTCATGATGCATAAAAGCTGCTCACTTTCTTCAGAGCTAGGCTTAGCTTTTTGAGTTATATTCTGGTGGCTGTTGTACAACCACCAGAAGTTGACATAGTACATTATATACAACAAAACTTCCCAGAAAAATAACAAATCAACTTAAGTGAAGGCAGACACTGATATCTTGGTCAAGGGAGTACAACTCTTAGTTTTATATCTTAGTCTGAATGGCAGGCAGTTCTCAGAGCTTGGATGAAAGGGAATTGCAGCAGGATGAAGGGAGGAGCAGGAAAAGGCCCACTTCCACCTGGAGTTGCTTTTTATAAGCCTCCCTGCTACTAAACAGGCAATCCCAGTGCTTACAAGGATTGCCCCATGGGAACCTTGCTGACAAAGGCCCAAACACACAGTTTATTCTTGATCCAGAAAGAAAAACCAAAAGGAGAGCCTTCAGAGAAATAAGGAGAGGGATCATAAGTTCAATATGCTAGAAAGGCCCTTTTTTTTTTCACTACTCTCCATAGAGATTTAAGGCTAGCAAGACACAGATTCCCAAATAGAAGGAGCAGCAGCAGTTATTGTAATAAAAGGATCAGTGTACCCAGGCCTTGGATTTTTTCAAGCAGAAAATATTAATAGAAGATCTCCAGCTCCAACACAGAACACTCTGCTGTCCTGGGTCTTTCGTGCATGTTTATATAAAGGCACAACGGTATTGTAAGGGTTATCATCAAAGCCAGTAAGTCCTTCAACCCTCCCACCAATCCCTAGAAACAATCTTCTGAAAAACAGAGATACCACCACACACACGCACACACAACTGAAAAAAAGTTACAGGCAATATGTGTTTTTAAACCCTCCCTGTTCTTTCCCCTGGTCTAAATGCCATAAAATCCCAGCAGCTTAAACTGCTCTGAGAATTTTAAAGCTATCATTCACCACAAATCATAAGTTTCACTACACATTTTTCACCCCCCTTAAAAATGAAAGCCCAGACCCAGCTTTCAGCAGAAGTGAGACCATTGCTTCACCACGATTAGATATAAGCAAGGGAAAACAAACCAGGCGGTGCTGGGCCTAATGCTGTCAGCATTCGTTCCATACACAGAGCTTTGCTGGGCACTTCTCAGCTCCAGCACACATGGTAGTTTTTGCAAGATCATGGCCTTGTTTTAGTATAACACAATCAAGATAATTTTTACAAGGTCAGAAAGTTGGAATAAGAGGAAACAAAATCCAGGCCAGTTGTGTCTGGAATCAATTAGGCTTATGTGCTTTTCAGATGCTGCTTGTCTTTCTATTAAATAGTATTTCAATGTATACTTTCTATTAGTATGTACATAAAAGCATGCATTTCATACAGTTTCTCCATGGGTGGGTTAATTTAAACCCACCTAAACTCGGGATGTCAGGAGGTCAAAAAGGAAGAGGTGTTCATCTGTGAGTGTTGGAATTGTTCTATTGGCATTTAGAGTTTAGTTATCTGCCTCCTCAATGGCAAACTGCTCAGAAGGGCCAAATGCCCAGGCATGTCTGTGGTGTACTCTACCTGTCCAAAACACAAATTAAAACCAAAGCATTCAATCAGGTAAATACGAGCTATGCCTGCAGTCAATTTTTAACCGTTTTGTTGAGTTGTAAGATTCAGAGGAAAAAAACCTACATCGTTTTGCTTTTCCAAAATAAAATTTGCTGTCTAAGCATCACATTCAGTACTGAATCATCCACAGAAGACTTAATTTAATGAAAAGTTGACTTTATAAGGAATTTCCATTTTCTCTACATGAAGCCAGTCTAACTTATACCAAAATGAAAGCCTGCACAGAAGGAATGCACAGAGGCACAAAATCCAGAGAGATCTGTGCTGCATTTGCAAGTAAAACAGGTAACAGTAAAAATAATGATTTGTTGCTCATGTTGTGAAAAAAATTACAGACATAAAAATTCGATTGTCTAACCACTTAAAGATCAAAATATTTACTTTCATTGGTTCTTTTCTCACCTTCATTTTGCCAAGTATGAAAATAAAGTGAAGGAATTTGTTCTTCTTCCACTTCAGTAACTCCTTAACATAAAAGTTGAAATTATTTTGGATAGCACTATAAGTAACAATATGCAGTGAAAGAAGTTAAACCCATCAGTTTTCCTATTATATTTCTAAGCAGAGCAGTTTTGTGCTGTGCTTACAGTTATTAGCCAGGCTCAGAGCCGGCTCGGTACCATAACACTCGGCTCATGTACGCTCCAGCGGGAGCCGGCTCGGAGGAGAAAATCGGGGACGAGCTCCAGGCAGATTTGCAGGGTCAGGGAGGGGCGACAGGCCGGGCTGCCCTTGCAGTGACACAGAAACCGATTCCCTGTTCGCAGGGAATGATTTTCCTCATGCAATCACCCCTCCCACGCTTCCGCGCAGTCCCACAATGGTGCGGCTGCACACGCGGGCAGCGAGGGGAGGACGCGGCCGCCTGCAAGGGCGGAGGTCGGGCAGGCCAGCGCATCCCGGAGGGAAGCCCCGGCTGGGCTGGAGAAACCGCCTGGTTTCCGCACGGCCATTGTTCTTTCCGGGAACGGGACGCCGCGTATCCCGCGTCCCTGTGCGCCGGGCGGGGCGGGATCCCCGCGAAGCCGGGAGGGCTTCGCTCCTTGGAAAGGTCCCGCTGCTCTGCGGCTCTGACCCCCGGCCACAGCGGGCCGGGAGCGCCGTGCCCCCTCCCTCCCAAAGGCTCCGCTCGCACCCCGCCCCTCCCGCCGCCGTTCCGTGTTCCCAGGGACTCGCAGGGAGCCCCGGGACGCCGCCTCAAGATCGCGGATGGCATGGGGAGGGGACCAGAGGCGCGCCCCTCGCAGGACAGCCAGGAATAGCGAGCAGCCGCTGCCGGGCGCTCCTCGGGGCCACGGGGGGAGCCCCGCAGGGACGGCGGGACCGAGCCCGCCACCGCCGCCCGCTGCCTGCGCCCCCTCCCGCAGCGGGCCGGAGATTGCCGTGGCGACGCATCGACCCCGTCCCCTGGGACAGACTCCTCGGGAGCCACCGGCACGGCGCGGTCCTCACCCGCCTCCCACGGGGAACCCCGTCCCGCCTCCTCCAGCAGCGACGTCAGCCCGGACGGGCTTTCCTGCCCCGACGGCGCCCGCCCGCCCGCCTCCGTCGGTCACCTCCATCGGGCACCCGCACCGGGGCCGTGTGCCCAGACCCGTCGGGACCGCCGTGTGCGGCGCCCGCCGCCACCTCCGCGCCTCCCGTGCAGGCAAAGCTGCACCCGTTTAAGCTGAGCCCCTGTAGACGTATTTATTTCGGTTTAATAGGTGTTTATGGTATGTTAGCCCGGACCTGTTCCTAATCAATCCGAGCTTAATCAAAATAACGCAGATTTATACCGGCCCCGGTGCCAACCGAGCAGGTGTTACCCCGCACCTGTGGCTAAGCCGGCGGTGGGGCGGCCGGGGAGCGACAGCCTCCGGTGCCCTGGGCAGCCGGCGGGGCCACCGGGAGGGCGATGGCTTTGCCCTCCCTCCTTCCCTTCCCAGCCGAACCGACCGCTGCCGTCCCCGGCAGGATGGAGAAAGAAGAAGTTGCACAGGGATGTCGGGGTAGGCTTTTTTCATTTTCTGTCCTGGCTCACGCTAGGAGCACATGGTCGTGGTAAGAAGCCACAGCGCTGGGAGGAGGAATTACCTCATGGAATTGCAAGCACCTTCCAAGTAAAGGTGGAGTCTGGAGCAAGCAGGAGATCCAACTGATAGTAGTTGATAAGCCTAGGGAGTATCGCATTGCTGTTTTGCTTACCTCAGAGACGCCTCAGTGCTTGTGGAGCAGGAAGAGGAGACTCTCCAACACACTGGCTCCCAGCAGCCAGATAATGAGCTGTCTCCTCCTTCCTGCAGCCAGCAAGCCGATGTCTTGGCTCACAAAGCAGCAGTTTCAGTAGAGGCTTCTCCTCTAATACATCGTCTCTTCGGTTGGTTGAGCAACAACCCCAGAACTTCAAAAATTCAGAGCTCATTGAAGGAAAGCTGCTTTTCGTCTTGCATAGCAATTGAATTAAACTGGAAAGCCAGGACGAAATGAAGTTACTCGCACTTTCAAAATAAAGCTCAAACCAAACGAAACCCCCCATTCAGATGGTGCTTGGCCAAAAGTATGACTAACAGGCAACTGCATTTTTTTCTTCTGTGATCCTTCTGAAGCCGTCTGCTACTGGTGGATGATCCAGGACCCGGGATTTCAGCAGTTAAATAGGTGGGCCTGTGACCAATTATGTCTCTAAATTTACATAGTGACATTGTTAAAAGCAATCATCACTTCATCCAAAGTTGATAAAAGTGGTTTTTTTTTTTTTTTTAACCAGTGGTAGTTAATACAGGTCTTTCATAAGAATAGGGAACTGTAAATATGCTACTCTTTCTTGAATCATTTCCCTTAAACACACACCCGAACTCCGAGAAGGAAAGCAAAAGGTAGGAGAAGTAACAAAAGGGAAGAGAAGTAAACTGGAAAGAAAATAGAATTGGACTTGGATAGGAACCCAGAGAAAAGCCAAAGCACTTAATTTATGATGCACAGTGGTCAGTCCCGCACATGAGAATGTCTTTTTCTCTGGAGTTATGTGGCTTTTTAGAAAAACTTCCCAGACAGAATTACAATATTACACGAGTTCACAAACTTAATTTCTGCTTTGTAGCAGTAACTATGGGAGATGCCACAAGCGCTTTTGTTTCTGTGCAGGAATGTTTTACTTCTGAGATGAAAGTTGGACAACACTAGGCAAGGAGGAGCAGCAGCAGAGCCCATCCACTGGATTTTTGTGAACCATTGATGGCTGACCAACCTTCATCAGTGACCAGTTGGCTTAGGTCAGTCAGCCACATTTTGCTTAGAAGTGGCTGGATTGACTCTCAAGGGCACAAGACACAGAAATTCTTTTGTGTTCTGATACTCTTCTTAAGTCTTATGCACTTTAGACATGACACTAACCAGCAACTCAAGGTCCAGTCATCCTCATAAATTAAAACGGGATAAAAAAACCCCATAAGGACAATCTGTTTCTAACTACAATAAAGACAAAGCTTTGCTGCATTTATATACAACAATCACAGACAGGTGTTGTACATTGATTCAGGGAGTTTTCTGAGCCAACAGCTGAGAAGTACCTTTGCCCATCTCTTCTGCTGCTGTCTCTGTCCCTCCGCCTAAAAAACATTAATTCACATGTGTCCTACAAATTCTGGACACTGCCTCAGCTCCAGTCTTAGTGCTGTCAAACGCGCACCTGTCAACAATGTCCAAATTTAAAAGTTCCTTCCTCACAGCTGGTCCAGTCCTCAAACAGCAGCACCGGCCCAGGTGTGGGTGTCAGCACTCAGGTGCTGGGCAATGCCTCAAACTGACAGCCTCTCCCTGCCTCATCTTGGGAGACAGAAGCAACCCCACGGCTTTCTGTCTTCCCAAGTATCCTTGCTATTTAACTGTTTTTTAAGGCACATACTTTCAGACATTTCCTGCGTCTGAAAATGTTTTCCCATGCCATAATCAGAACATGCAGTGTTTACTTGACTACTTTAACCCAGACAATGTTAAACTGACAATTGTTAGCATAGTACCTTGGTTTCTTTTGAACTTCCTCACACTTTAGGATTTTCCACCCTCCCAGTATTTTATGTCTAAATCTAGGAAAAGTAATAGAACTAGGCTTCACTTAAGAAAGGCTAATTAGATCCTGCTGTAATTTACAGTAAATGCACCATAGACCCAACCATCAACAGGAGTCTGTCCAATATAAACATTAATATCTCTGACTCTTTAATGAAAGAATTCTAAAAATCATAACTATGCTGGGGGGGAACTCTTAACAAACATACTGATGCATCAATTCATCTACATTTATACTACCACAGACAATTTTACAAGAACTGTAATTTGGGAGAGGAATACAAATAGATATGCAGAGTTCTAAATAAGCCTTGAAGTAGGTTTTTCTGTACCTTATTTCATCCCTATGCTACAGAGCTGTGGGATGTTGCAGTTAAATCCCATGTCTAAGTATCTGATATGTGTTCCAGTCCATACATCAAGTCAAACACCTATCACCATGACACAGAGATTTGCAACCAAACACAAGTTT
Organism: Acridotheres tristis; assembly: GCA_037013685.1. Lineage (NCBI taxonomy): Eukaryota > Metazoa > Chordata > Aves > Passeriformes > Sturnidae > Acridotheres > Acridotheres tristis. The sequence continues at coordinate 113,380,972 of CM072886.1, read as the reverse complement.
TTACAATTTATTTTAAAGTGAAAAGTATACTTGATGGTACAGAATAGCCGTTTCTTTACTCAGCACTCTCAAAACAGTGTGCTTTTTTAGGCTGGGGTATAAGTGACTGTGGAGTACAATCGGTTTGCCTTCTTCAGCTTGGGTTGGTTGTGGTAAAATTGCTACAGCAACAATCTCTTTCTTCAAGCCAATGCTAAAGAAGCAACACTTCCCCCCCTCCCCCAGCTGCTAAGCAAAGAATAAACTTTTAGCTTTGCCCCTCCTTTATTGGAAGGGGAATAGGGTAATACGCTGTAATTGGTTTTCCATGTTTGCCAAGAGTCTGTTTCCTCTTATCATCCACAATATTTAACGTAAGTCTTGTAATAGTTCCAAAAATAATAAAATCTGTCCCAAGAATAAAAATGATAGATCCACAACATGCTGCTTTTTTTGTCATGGTCTCGGTTTTGTAACATTCTGTTAGTAGTTTTTATTGCCTAATGTTGTGGTTTCTTTCATACGCGGCAGACCCAGTAAAGACATTTCATCAGCTACTTACACAGCAGCAGCCTGGATTATTTACAAATGGAGATTTCAGTAGTGTATTACAATAAATCACCACTGCATACTGTTAAAGTTACATTGCAGCAATGTGGCAGAAGAGAACACAGAGATTCTAGGGGGAGGAACATTAAGTATACACAAATCATACATATGATCTCAGCAAACAAATTTATTAAGATATCCAAATAAAACCTGTTAGTCTTCCTCTGTCTCCCCTATCTCATCCCATGCAATAGTGGAAGAGGACTAGGCAAATTATATCCCCCCACACATGCAAACCAGCACACACAGTAGGTGTAACAAGTAGCAGAGCCCGTGCAATACTTCCTTCATGGTTTTATACCACGCAGCCAGATAGCATAGATATCCCTCCCTCCCTCTGCCCCACCCTTCCACCCCTAGAACAAATGCCCCATACTGGGCAAACTCCTGTAAGCTTGGGAGTTACAGATAAGGAGCAAGTAAAGACAGCATTTTGCTCACAGGATTTAGTTTGAACGAAACAATATGAAAAGATTATAAGGAGATAATACACAGGAGAAACTTGATTTAGAACCAAAAAAAAACCCCAAAACAAACAAATCAACTAAAAAACCTAAGAAGAACGTTGTAGGACACTCAGTAGTATCAAAAGAACAGTCTGTTAAGAGGAATCACTACCTCAGGCCTAAGTATTTACAAAAGCAATACCCTACTGGTATCAACTAAGAGAAAAATATAGGCACATTAGGGTACCCTCTTTAAGAACGGCCACTTAAAAAAAAATCATGCAATGCTCAAAATCGTCTTCTGATATTTCTAAGTTCGTTTAATATACTTTTTTTTTCATTCGGATTCAGTTTATCTGTATTTCTGAACCTGAAAAGGTTTCAATTGCTTCCCAAGAACAGATTTAGTCCTCTAACAGTCACAGGTGAACTCTTAAAACTGGGGAAATTATTTCTGCTTTAAATGTGTCATTTGGTGTGCCCTTCTAATCCTATCAACATATAAATGTGGCAGCTAAAGGTTCTTCAACGACCACCACAAGAAACTAAGTGTCACAAAAAGTAACACAGCAGAAAGGATGCAACGCTGGAGAAGGGGATGGAGCACTCACTGCTTGCTAGGGGCTTCAGACACTCACTACTTTAGCTTATCAGCAAGCGTTTTGGCAGCCGTTTTACCTTAACTCACTGCTGAGCCTGATCTGCGCAAGAATAAATCAGAGCAACTGAAACCAAAAGAGATGCACAGGTCTAAGACTGAGGGGGAGTTGTTAATCTTTCTTCATTGACTGCCAAAATTCCTGGAGCATTTAATTTTTAGCAGAAATGGGAGAGACAAGTTTTTAGTCATGCTTAGAGGGCTTATCACCCCATTCTTCCTTTATTTTTTTTTTTTTTTAACTATACTTTATACCATATCCCAAACTGGACTAAGGGAAAAATTGCACCTTAGTATCATTTTAAAGCATCAACAGTTTCACATTACATGTAACAGCTGTACAAGTTGCTGAGAAACAATTACATGTTTTGGTTCTTTGGTTGTGAAAATATAACCAACAAAAGCAACTGGAATTCAACATGAAATCTCAGCAAGTTATCAGTCACTCATGCACAGGTAAAACTGAAACCTGTGAAAGAATCATCTTATTAAAGCATACATTTTAGAAGTAAATCTTCCTGCTAAGTTCTATGCTACAAAATTTTCAAATTCTAATGGAATAAAATAGCATCAGGGCTTCTCAAGAAGAACCCCTACAAAAATAGAGAGATTTCTGTAGCAACAAAAGGTTTACATGTGCATTAAGTTTGTGACAAAAAGTCAGCCAGAATGCATGGAAATTTCAGTTTTGTTCTAGCTACTCTTTGAAAGTACCACAGTCTTAACATAATGTACAGTCTAAGACTGGCATGTGAGTCAGGGCCAAACCAGCAGGATCAGCAATTGATTGCATACATGACTTTAGCAAGTCACAGCATATTCCCCCTGCCCCTCTCAGCCCCCAAAAAGCAGCACTGGTGGCTCTTTATGATAGTAGCCATGGATTCCTGGGAAATTCTATACCTCTTCCACGTTTTCAGAAAATGAGACTGTCAGATGCTTTCAGTTTTTCAAATCATCACCAGTTAAAACAGCATGAATTTTTGTTCTACTCGGGGCAGTGTACAAATGCACCCTCCTGCTCCCTTAATGGACAATTTTTACGGCTAAATTTATTACCCTTTGTAGTGAAGCTCAGGTTGCTATATAAGAGCACACTTTTCTCTCATCTCAAGCAACTGAATTCTACGTTGCCAAGCGAAAAAAACTTTAAGTAGTTAATTCAGGCTAATAGTCCTGTTTGTTCACTCCTTCTTGTAAAGAGCTAGTTAGAACATGCCAGTTTTCCCTTGTCATCCATGCAATTCAGTCCTATGGTTTTATTGTCATTAAAAATTGTGTTCCAACTTCAACTGAAACACTGTGTGCTATAAATGCAAACTTTGTATAATAAACAGATCACAGTTGAAAGTATGCAAATGGAGTAACCTCTTAGTAATATAAAAGTTGAAAACAATTATATTACATTGCTGAAAATGTTCCTAAATGTGTAAAAAAGAACTGAAGTCAGCAACTAACATAAATTTGTACTGGCTCCCCCTTCTCCGAGATACCAACGAAAGGTTCCACACCATTTTTTCAAATTTTATTTAATCTCAGAACCACTGCTATGTTACACCCGTCAGGCTGAAGTTTATTCACGCTGGATGTTCAAATTCAGACAATTAGAATGGGTGACATGAGGATCCCTTTCCCCAGTGTTGTGTTGCAGTCAATATTGGTCCATAAGTTTTGCAGTCATTGCCTGCCCCCAGCCCCTTTATTTCCCCCAATACATGAAGCATGGCCTAGCATTAGCGTCACCCTTTTGTCTGCAATTATTTAAACACGATGAGATAGAAACTCAGCTGTTTGCACATTTGCATGAAAGGTGACATGAACATTCTGTATTTTAACAAATAAACACTTAAACACAGGATTTTGTTTTGCAGTGTTGCAACCCTTTCATTTGAGGAAAAGTATGCCCCCTCCCAGCCATCACCATAATAAGTAACAAAACATTTGTAGTTTTGATTTTCATCAAGATTTCCAAACTGGCAGATTTTATTTTCACACCCTCTTCACAATAGACAAGATGCTTACCATATATTTAGGATTACAAGTTGTCACTAAAAGAAAACTTTACACAACCACTATACATTTAGGTTGAAAAACTGTCCTTGCATGAAAAATATACCTAGAAATCAAGTGGTAAACAAGAAAAAAAACATTGAGAAGATTAATGTTTTTAAAATGTGCCATTTTAAATTTATCAACTCCTCCTCTACTTTTCACCCATACTCTGTTTTCACCTATAGTATTTGTTAAGGCAAACAGCTAATCCATTTCTGAAGAGGTGTTGTGGAAATTGTGGATAAACAGCAAACATTTGGCATTAAAATAGATAGCACGTATGTAGCCTCTAGTAATATACATTAAGCATCTCTCTCGGACTTCAGGATAATGACAGGGGAGCATGAACATGCTAACAATGTCAAAAAGGCTTAAAATTTAGCATCCAAGCAATTCCTATTAATGCTTCTGTAGTTTTCAAGCTCTAAGTAGTATAGATTTTATGCAAATGCATTAAAGAATTCTAGCTTGGCAAGTACACCCAAGCAGGTTATTAAACTATATATACAGAAAGTGATAAATACAGAATTAAAAGAGTCCTTCCGCTTCTCTTCATAGCCTTGAAAATTGACAAAAAACTTGAGGACAGCTCTACAATATTAAACATTAGGTAACCTCAGGAGCTGGGAAACCTAACTACACAAACTGATTAAAATACTCAGATGACTTTGTAGTGTTTAATACAATTCAGTTCGTAGTCAAGGGCACAAGACAACATTTAACAAAAATAATCACATCAATTGACCTAGAAATCAAATGTAAATAGATATGAATACAATCTCCAAAATCTGTCTTTAAGTGAACATTAACCATTTATTCAAAGTTATACAAGAATTTGAAGGATAAAGTCTTCTGCAACAGGAAACCAACTTACAAGTTTCATGTCTCAGTTGAATTGAAGTGGAGGCGAGCGGGGCAGGGGGAGGGAAGGGTGAACAAACAAGTAAGTAGGCCCCATCCAGGCAGCTAGAAAGTAAAAACAGGCTCAACAGCAGCCTCCTCCAGCTTGTTGTCCTCCCTGATTGCCTGCAAGTGTTGCATTGGTGGCAGCATGTTGAGGGCCAATTTTTATGCCATTTGCCTGAAATGAAGTTAATACACAGGGTAAATATTTCAGAATATATTTGAAAAGCTACTTTTTCTATTTAGAAGATCATATAACAAGTTCTCCTAATGTATGCAATAAATATAACAAAGTTTGTCGTTTTTTCCCCAGCATGTTCTTAGTGATTAAATATTATTTAAAGATGCCTTCCTTCTCATTTATATTTTATCTCCATGTTACACTCTGCAGCTTAAACCCCTAAAAAAAAAAACCACAGAGCAAGAATTGTATTTAAATACTACTTGGCATATGGCTTAAAAATATATAGCATTTGCTAAGAATGTATAACCTCTCCCCTCTTGCCAAAATCTCCAGTAGTTTAACAGTTTAATATAAAACTTTTCCTCTCTAGACAGCATTTCTTTCTGTGTTGAATCAGCTGTAGAGGCTAAGGGCATACGAGTGTTCTGTGTCATCAATAATTCCTGTGATCCCAAAAGACATGGCTACTTGCCAAGAACCCACACACAGCGTAGCTCTTTCATTCATCAAAATCACACTTATATCTTAACCCTCACTCCCTCAAGTGGATTTTACCTAAAAATACAGCACTTTGAGAAAAGTAATACAGTAGCTTCAGAAATTAAGCTCTTAAGGAAACTTTGCGTCACAGCAAATCTCAGATTTATGGTGCTTGGCAGTTGTTCTGCAGCAGTGGTAGCCTTCGGGTTTCTGGCACTCGCTCAGTATTGACAGCAGCTGATGTGGTTTCTTTTCGCTCTTTGACTCCTCTTTAATAAAAAGCATGCCCTATGGCTCATTGGTTTTGCCCCCTCTGGGCTGATAGCAACTTCTTGAGGAATCAAGGAGCCAGACTTGGCATAAAGCCAAATAAGTAGCACGGACTGTTGGCTCTTGACAGCATATTGCAATCAAAGCTCTGTAAGGCACAGTAAAGCAGTCAGCTACTATATGAAACTCGACAGATACAACGAGCATGCTTTTTCAGTCACTCTAAATGCTCTCCAATTTATATTGCACTACCAAATGCATTTCTTCAGGAAAGATGTGAAAGACAATTTTAAATTTTTCATCAGTGAACTGAATTTAAGAAGTGTTTCACCAAAATGCGCATACACTTTCCAGTCAGAATTAGTTTAGAGGATTACTATTCAAGTCTTATTTAGCTTCAAGTTTCCTGATGCATTACTTTGCATACTACTGAAGTTTCTCATTTTTTCCTCTCTTAAGTCATGAGTATTATTTTCAATGGTCTCAATTTACCCATGTTGAAATATATTGAGCGGAAAGACAAAGCTACTTAATTTGAGTCTTGCCAATTCCCTCCCTACTCTGAACAATCCTGCAAGGACTGTAATATTTAAGAGAAGCATCACTCTGACAGTCTGGGCACACCTCTCCACAGAGCAGAAACACAACAGTGGTGGTGCAGATTTTCACATGTGATTTCACTAAGCACCTCAGCAACAATATTTAGGGACATTCAGGATAAAAAAAAACCCAACTTGATCTTCAGAAAAGACTGACCACTTCACATTGTCAGATTTTCTGAGACTGTTAACAAAGAGTTTATAACATTTCTATACAATACTAGTGTTATGAAGCAAGATTTTCAACAGCACAGTAATTTCAAAATTTAAGAGATGTTACACGTCTTTCTAGCTCTTGTTCCCCTTTCTCCAGCTCTCCACCCCCAACCAAAACAAGCAGAGGTACAGGCTCCAATAATCTGTGACTTCAGTAATATGCATAAGCAAAATAGCTAATCTTTTATTCCCTACAGTATCCAGCCACCTAAACCAGGAACATTTCAAAAGTCTTTTATGTAACTCTCAAAGCAATCCCTCCCCTAAACTGGACAGCTCATGGAGTGCATCTGGCATATCAACATGGTCCCCCATTTACATAGTGGAAAATTATCTTTGAAAACAGATGACACCATATGGAGAAGTGGATGAAAGTGGATTTTCTTCTCTTTTGGGGATTTATATTATTTTGCAATGCTTCATGGATGGATAGGGTCACTTATTTTAATCCATTTTTAACACAATGGCAGACAATTCTACATCCAAATGGAACAGACAAATCCTTTACTGTCCAGCCTTCTAGGGAAGGTGAATTTTGTACTTTTAAAAAGCAGAGAGTGTACAGAGTACTAAAAGTTACCTCATTATTAATGTCAAAAACTCCTTCCTGGATTTTCTCGTAGATCTCCTTTGCAGTGTTAATAAATGCCTAAAACAGAAGAAAAAAGACCACAGACACAATGAATGTGATACCCTTTGGTGTAAGATGCACTAATTGGAATTCAATCCCATGTGCAGTTACTTCAGTGAGACTTTCCTTCCTGACCTCTGCAGAAACAGGTATGACAACAGCATCCTATAACCCACCCTGAAGCGGCAATGGATCACACACTGTTTACAAAAACAGTGGCATTTTCATAACGTCTGTATTCTACAATCTGTTGTCCAGTAATTACAGGGAAAAAGTGGTTTTTAAGATATATAAATTACTTTTAAATTATTTATTTCTGACCCTTATGGATAGATTGTGTGGCAGATGGTTTCCCCTACCCTTAATATCTTTGTAATAGGCCACTCTAGATTAGAGTGCTTAGCAACATAAAACCACAGGGTACTTACAATGATGATGTAAGGATGCTGTCTGCTGGATGAAACCTTACGCTATCATTTAATATTCACCTAATTTTAAGGACGTATTCTCTTTAATTAATCTTGCACACAATGGGCAGACATCTTAATAGTAGAAAGGAGAGGTTCCAGGTTTTATAACTACTTCTAAAATCTATTGTTTTAATTCAGAGAAAATACTTTGACACGCAGGTCTGAAAAAGTGACCGATATAAATGTTTCTGGTTAAAGTTTACAATCAATGATTCCATTCTTCATCTCTCATTTAGCTTTATAGGTCAAGTAATGCCTAAAATAATGTATAATTTAGGAGGTGATTAACAGCAGCCAGTAATTACAATAAACACATAGCCTCTTTTTGTTTTAAAATACCAACATCATGCAATCATACAAGACATGCTACCTTCTGCACAAGCCTATTACAGCAAATACAGATCTAATTCAAATATAAAAAAGTAAACAGGGTTCACAGAGAGGAACAAATCATACCTTTCCTCATTTCTACACTGGAAGCATTTGACTGCTGAACTTGCCACCAGAGCTTTGTTTCCTAATTAACAGGACTGATATGTTTTCACCTTTAAAGGCCTTACAGCTCCCCAGAGTAATCAATCTACTGCAGCTCAATTACTGCACCAAGCACACACCACAGCCAGTGAAGGAGACTTGAACGACTGCAGCAGGAGCAGAGAGATATGAATATGCATAAACTCTAAGTGGGTGATCGAATCATCACAGAGGGTCATGAGAATTTGCAGCAAAATAATGAGAAGAATTAATCATTGCAGATTCACAAGGCACTTAGGAAGAGAGTTCGTTTTTCAAACATGTGTTAGAGTTGAGAAGAAAAATTGGCTTTCGGCCAACTACGAATTGATTCAAATTCCTCAGAATCTGAAGTTTTCTATGTAGAGAAAAAAAATTCAAACTTATCGTTGTTCCTGATAATATACTAATTATTGTAATGGCCTCATATATGTGCAGGGTATAAGTCAACTTTGAAAATTCACACAGCTGGATTCTGTGAGGATCCTTACTTCTACTTCAGCGGGACATTAAACAGAACTTGAAGTCTTAAAAAAGCGTTATGATAACTTCATGTAAACAAGCACTTAACAACTGGCACTTCTAATGGTTCTAGAAGATGCTGGCTTAAGTACACCAACTCTTGGAATTAATTTCATGAGAATTACATTAAATCTATAGAAATTACTTTAGAGCAACAAGCTAGAATTTTAACAGACTCCAAACTAATATAACTGAGAATAAATTAACTTTTGGATACTCCGCTCAAGAGCAGTCATTGTAGCAATTCATCTATCCTCACAAAAAACAGTAAAATGCACTGGAAAACAGCACTGCAGAAACACAGAATTCCTTCTGTTACTACACATGTACTGTATAAAGCAAAAGAGCATACTGAGTTCAGTACAGTATATTTTAATATTAAACATATTGGCCAAGAAACTGTTGATTTGAAAAATCCAAATAGTCTGTTAATCTCAGTTCTGTAATTTCAGTTCTCTTGAAGTCAAAATCTGACTACCCCATTCCCATCAATGATTCTGGTTCATGACATATTTAGTGTTAAAACAGCATATACTGTTACTCTATATAGCAAAATGCCAGGTTGCACTGGGCCACAGAAGTAATTCCTATCTGAAAACAAATTATAAGAATTTAGTATATAATGTCTATCTCACATTCTCTTCTTTGTATGTGTTCTAAAAAATTGATGCTCATCAGCCATGAAGAGAGACTTGAATTCCTTGACACTTCCATTTGTTTCTCATATCCGTATATTTTAAGTTAACTTATGATTCCAAGTGTAAGCAGACTCAATTACCTGAGAACATAACTAAAACTGCAGTCTACCTGCTTTAAGAACATCATATCAGATTTTGGCATTGCATGCTAGTGCCCCAACTAGCAAGGACAAGAAGACAAACTTAGTAGAATTGACATCTTCCAAAAATCTCTTTTAATACTGCATGTACTAACTCCTATTTGGAACATGCAGTATACTATAAACTCTTAATTATTTATGGGCAGTTTATCCTATTTTCAGATTAACTGAGCCATAGATGCAGAAAGACAAAGTGATTTCCCCTCAAATCCAGTTTAGATTTATTAGACCATGTGCAGGGGACCGCAAGAACACAGCTGTAGCAACTCATGCACCGACTTGGATCCAGGTGCAGTTTAGCCACTTCCACACAAGACCTCACCAGCAAGCCTACAAGGGCTCAGCTGGCTGCCTACCATACCTACTGCAGTTGCACTGTGCATTCCCATAATGCTGCTGCTACTAAAACACTGGAACAAAGATACTCATGCCTTCCCATCCTAAATCAGGCCAGGTTCGTTTTCACCACTCAGGGGAAGTGGTACCAGACTCACCCTGCATTTATACATAACCACCTGAAAGATGGCAATGCCCTAGTACACAGTACCTCTATGACTCATAAAAGGAAGTGAGAGACTTTTGCAAAATCAATATATTAGACTTCCAAATACAAAAATCCTTGACTACATTTTGGGAAAATTCAAGAAAACAATGTACCTTCAGGAAAATATCTACATGTAATATTTAACTCTTGGTAATTTTCTAAACCACAACTGACTGATGCTTTTATGTATGAGACTGCTGAATATAACTGTACCACTGCATAAAAAAAGATGCATACAAAGGTGATATATACAAGTTATTCAGTGATTTGTTTTAATGTAAAGTGTTTTTCAATTGTGTGCTCATTATAACTAGATTCCCAAATAATAGCAATGCCCCTTTGAGGAAAAGTGTATTACTGTACAAGTGGGAAAGTGAGTCTTGCAAGATGTGATCTGCCTGTTGTGTCATGCCTGCACCTACTGCAAAGCCAACAAAAGAGGCTTTTAAATCACAATATATCAGTATAATATCACTTTAGATTATTTGTATAAGGAGTTTCCCAAATCATATTGCAACATGAGAATCAAGTCATGTCTCACAATGCTTGCCCCCAAAATCCTCAAACAACCCAAAACTGCAACTAACAAACACTACAGATACTGCATTTAAAGGTAAATTAATCCTACAAACACTGAATGTAGAATTAAATAAACTTCAACATTCATATCACACAAATAAACAAGTAATACAGTTTTGCTACCCTTGAGACAAATCCAGAAAGAATGAATTCTGTAACTGATAAAAACAACGCAAGAAACATGTAAGAGAGTAAGTTCCTGATACCTCTGTCTCATGGAGACTATGCAAGAGTAATAAGCAGCTAGGGGCACCAGAACGTGAGCAGCAGAGCAGCTACATTTAGTTTTCTTTTGCAGATGACAATGTCACTTGTCTTTCTCAGAAAGCTAGTGGCAGGACAAGGATCTGAGGACTTTGCTATAAGCTGAGCATAACAGGAAAAACTTGTAAATGAATCACCAATACTCTTCAAAATTCAAGACTTTACAAGTTCATCTTTGCCTAAAATCAGGTACGAGATCACGTTCGGCACGGCCAGCTCGTGGAACATGCTGCCCTCTGGTGGCAATGTTAAAATTAAATTTAATGCATGGAAATAAAAATTGGGCAATCCCTATTTCCTGGATTCTTTCTTACAATTAATTACATGAGGAATGCTTAAAGGCTAAATATATCACAAAATCTAAAGCGTAACCCAGCAAACACCTAGAATTGCCCCCTCCTCTCCAACTTCCTATCTTATCTTTTAGCAGTAAGATATGATATAGTTACATTGCTCTACTATTTAAGAATGCATTTAGAAACAGTAACAACACAGACAACAAATGGATTTATGCCTAAAGCATTCACCATCCCAGCGTCTAAGTGGTGCTGGATGGCCACTTAATAAAGTGACATTCCAAAGCTCTGAGCAGCTCTTTTATGCACCCACAGTAATGCTTTTTGTAGCTAAATAATCTTTCAGGAAGAAGCCTAGCACACTAGAAGGGATGCAGAGGGGTTAATTATAAGCAGTAGTAAGGTGTTATATAATGAACCCACACCCCAAAAAGCATCCCAACACATCTATAACCTTATATTTGAAGTATAGATGCAAAGACACAAACCAGAACTTGACAGCAATTTCTTTATGTTCCTGTTGAGGCACAATCTTTCTGACAAACTTAGTGAGCACATTACTACAGCTCAAACTGACTTAAAAAGTTCTGTAACTGTTGAAGAGTTGCACAGAACACAATACTTGAGGGGAAAAAAAAAAGAAAAAGATAAACCTCTAGAACTAAGAATCCATTTCTCCAAGAACCTACAGGTCAGGCAGGTAGTATCATACATTTCATGCCCTTCTATAAAGCCTGAAACACACAGTTAAACAGAGAACCATGAGATGCTCAGAAGCCCCAAGAACCATGGCAGAGCCAGCATTCCTTACTGTGAAGCTGGGGCACAATCCAAGGATTTGCCACATGCAGCTAAAAGCTGTGTATCTTCATTACAGCTACGTGTCCTGTTCCTTCTCCCTTCCTCAGCTGACCTGACATGAGCTTCAACCCCATTTTCTCATGAGAGAAACTGGCAAAAATGTCAGCTTTGCACAGTTGAAAGGTCACAGAACTTTGATTTCTAGGAACTTGAAGGAACACTGGTTTTGATACAAATTAAGATAAACCTAACTTTTGGGTGGGTGCTTCTTGGGTTTTTTAAAAGACTCATGGCGCAGAAATCCTGCTCTTTTGCAAGTGCTAGTCAGATTCTCTCTTGTGTGTCACTTTACAACACAATGAAAATTGCTATGAAAATTATTAACATCCTATGACTTTCAAGTTTTATTAACTAAATCACAGCTATTAGTTGTGTTCAGAGAGGGTTGGAAGGAAAATAAAACACACTCTAAAAATCAGTTCAACTTTAGACACCTCTAAGAAGCTAATCTTCCCATGAGATTTTCACTTTCACCCTTCAGAATATTACAAAAGGCCATCTCCCTTCTCTTAACTGTGCCACTGTTGAAGCTACAGGAGCTTTGAATATTTGTTATCCATTTAAGCAAAAGAATGAAAGAAGCTGCCTGAAGAGAAAATTAAGTTACAACTGAAACAGAACCATTGAATGACCATCGAGCTCCATGTAGCAGAAGTGCTCCATTGCTCAGTTAAAACCATGAATCTACTCAAATTTAATCCTAAATAATGACTTTTGCGTTCTGTTTATGTGCAGACAACTTGGAATAACACAAACAATGCTCTTAAGTTTGGCATAGGCATCCCTCCATATGGGAAACAACTTACTCAAACCAACTCCCATATTAAGAGTCAGTGATACACTGGCACAACTCAAGTGAGGTCAGATTCTGAACAGTGATGTCTAGCACTGCTTTGACCAGCATCCAGAAAACTTTCTGGCTTAGGATTGGTCAGATCATGAATCACTATTAAAAGTAGCAGTCCAGAATGAAATAATAATGCATGAAGTTGCTATAGCTGCCCAAATACACCTAGGTATCCTTACTCCTTGAGAATCAGTGCACAAAATGAGTTAAGCACTCTGTGCTATAGGGGACTACCCGGAGGTTATGCTGGTGATTCTACTCTGCCCCTGCCCAAGCAGTAAACTCTCAGTAAACTCTGAACTGCAGGTTGCAGGTAAGAGCACAATCAATAGTCATATACTACTGCTGAACTAAAAATGAAGAAACTCATGTGATAATGTCTCTTGCAAACAAGACAAAAATCTTATATATTACATGTTGGTTTAATGAGAGTAATGGATGCTATGATTAAAGCAAGTGCAAATCTGCCTGGGGTTCAGACCCCAGACTTATGCATGTACAAGTGAAAAGCCTCCCAATGGACATAATGGTGTTTTCTCAGAAAAAGTAAATCAGCAACACTAAAGTCTGAAAGCAGTATTTCAGAGTGCACGTCACCCATCCACAATTCAACACAATAGAGTAAATATGATAACCAAGATTCTAAAAGTTAACAAGATTCTACCGTGAGAAACCCACAGCCATGCATGACGAAGTGTACACTGCTCTAATTACAATCACCTTAGAAATCACTGAAGAGACAAAAAAGGAAGTACAAAAAGTCAGTAATATTTTGATGGTTACCTTTGCAGCTTTAGACAGAAGCTAAAAGGAAACCAGCAACCTCCTGTTTAAATAAAAATGATACTGCCGAAGAGACTAGCATTAACTGTCCTTGCACAGCAGTCAAATTATAAGCCTGTGCCTAACCTCCCTCCAGTAATCATTCTATCCTCTCAGTGATGCAGAAACTCTTACACAATCCCATTCTACATGAAATACAATTATTTAACTCTGTCGTCACAGCAAATTCTTAGAAGTCTCCAAAGCAACTACGAAGGAAGAGCCTGCATCTACTTCCCGCTCCCTACCATCTATTACCTATTAGGCAAACAGGGTGGAAACTTCTCCAACAGCCTTGCACAAAAGAAACAGCCAACAGGATGTTTTGCACTCCTTATCATCCGTTTCTATTCGAAATGTAGGTAGTGAGACAATCCTGAAGAATATAATGAACAATTTTAAACTGTTTTAAAATCCAAGCACAAAAACGGTCAATGTACTGCTTCAGCTACGGATTTACTAAGGTATTCCACAGAGGTGGAAATCAGGATTAAACAAGGGAAACAGCTTAAAAAAACATTACCAACAGAAGCTGATTTGTTCATATAAAGAAACTGCTAGAGGTTAGGATTTTGCTTCTGTAGCTGTTAACTGTTCTACATCATACAACTTTTTTTTGTGTTTACTGAGACTTGCACTTGACTGTCACTGGAAAGGATTACATTCTAAAGCTCTTCCACTAGAATTAGGAAGTTAGTACACACACACACATCACTCACTCATATAATCACAAGGAGAGGATTCTACGCGAACTTTTTGGTAAAGAACTTTATGCTCACTGGCCTCCTGATAATCAGAGATGCATTAGATACTGGACATTCATTTACTGGACAATTGATTCAGGATCTATTTTTTGATGCAAAAAGAGGTGATAATGTTAGAAACAGGTAGTAGCGAGTTCTGTGACAGTCATCTGTAGCTTACTGTAACTTTTCAAAAAACTTTAAATATTTTATAACTAAAAGGCTTTACCAATACAAGTACCTCATTGGTCACACACCATTTTGAATTTAGGTTAATTTCGAGAAAGAAGAGGGGTATACTATGCAGCGTAAGAAGCTGAACTATGTCATTTTAAGAAAGGTCAGTGGGGATGAACCGAGTATGGGCTTGAAAGACATGTGAAGCAATCTTTCTGCTGTACATAACACTAGCATCTCAGCTGGAACTCTTGGTACACCACTGTATTTGTCTGGCTACAACAGTTTTATTTACAATACTCTTCATGGTGCTGTGTTTCAGATTTATGACTAAAACAGTGTTGATAATACACCAATGTTTTAGCTACTGCTGAGTGTCAAAGGTTTTCTGTTTCTTACACTCCCCTCTCCTAACAGTGATTAGGCTTAGGGTAGGCAAAATCATGGGGGACACAAACCAGCCAGGACAGCTGACCAGAATTGGCCTGAGGGATATTTCATAATATACAATATAATGCTCAAGAATAAAAACCAAAGGGTAGTCAAAGTCACTCTCAGAGGCTGGCTGAGATTCAATTTGTTTGTAGGAAGTTGTGAGTGACTGCCTTTCTGTCACTCTTCACCTGTCTCTTTCCTTCATTTTTAAAACTCTATCTCAGGCCCTGATAGAGGGCCTTGGCTCTTCTGGTTCTTTCCCCCATTCTGCTGGACAGAGGCACTGAGTGAGCAACTTGGTGGGTATTCAGTTGCAGCAGAGCTCAGCCCACCATGACTACCCTTCAAGAAATGAATGCAGTAAACCAAGGTGAGAGATGTAAGAACTCACATGTGTCCAGAAAAGTGAACTATAAGCCAAACTTGAAAAGACCTAAGTGCTTTAAAGCAGCAAAACCAGAAAAACTCATTCAGATAGATAGACAGACTACAGTAACCAAGACAATGACCTCTTCATCAGCTCTGCAGAGGACAGAAAACAGAAGCTGTGTGCAAATTGAAGAAGATTCCTACCAGGTAGTAGAGAGGAAAGATGATGACAGTACAAATACGAAAGCACTGCAAGAGATTGTTCTGAAGAGCTCGTGATATATCAGGAGTCTTTAGAACAGGTTACAGTGACATCTGCCAAGAATACCAATAGCTTGGCTTGTTTTGGACTAGCAAATCTATTCTAGCCTTCCTTCTTGAATTTCATGGCAGACAGAAGTTAGCCATTCCTCTGATCAAATACTTCAAAAAACCCCACAAGTACATTAATTAGGAAGTCTCAATAATATAATTAGTGCTGTGTAATTACAACATAGACATTGTCTTTCTCATAATATAAAGAGTAGTTAATCCAAGTTAAGGAACCCAAAATCTAGAGGAATAGTATCTACACAAATAAGTGTAATTTTCATCAACTGTTTTAGCCAGTGTTGAGCAAAGTTACCTCCTCTACATTGGAAGCAGTTTTGGCAGATGTCTCCATAAAGATAAGTCCGTGCTCTCGTGCAAATGCTTCACCCTCCTCTTTCTTAACTTCTCGTCTAGATTCTAAATCACTAAGATAGAAGAAAAAAAACAGAAGTTAAATTACATGGTCTAACATGTCCATATAAAGATTATTCTTCACATGCTTATGCTTGTAAGCCTGAGAAGCTAAGAGCCCCCATCAGAACTTAGGCAGATAACTTGTCAAGCCCTTAAGTAAAGCAGTATTATTGTAAGCCCTGCACTTACAGTACATGGAATAGTCATAGGCATCATATTTACTTGAGCTATACATCCTAGCTGACATAAATCTTACCAAAGATTTCATGAAGTAGCTTTCTATAGATGAGTGTGTATTTATCTAGGTATTCCTTGAATACTAACTTAAGACACTGTATTTTCAGTACATATCACACTCTATTATAATATCTACCAATTCAATACTATAAATCTGAGCTGAAAAAGGAGCTTTAGAAAATGATTTGTTAATATTAAACATAATTTAAAAAATAAAGTGCATTTTTTTCTATTCAGTTGCAAAACTTCATACAGCCAATTTATTTTCTGATAAAAAAAAAACTTAAGAGCAGAAGTAAGTTCTTCTGAACTACATTAGGGGTTCTCTCCCAGTAAGTTAGCATTTAGGTTGTGAAACTCCTGACCCTCCAGCAGCAATAGAAATTGAAGTAACTGTTAGACAAGTTCTTGCTTCCTGGTTTCCAAGCAATTTAATTAGAACTTAAATATTACCCAAAAAAGCAGAGAAAAATCCTCTTGGAAAATCAGAGAAAAATCCTCTTGGACTGGACAACTAGAGACAAACCTATTTCTCTAAGTCATACAGACACAAGTATTTTACCCTTACTTTTAAGAGATTGTTTAAGAACAAGGAATTCACAGTTTGTCCTTCTCTGTAAGTACATCACATCTTGAGCAATAAAAATGATGCATTTATTACTGATGTAAAACTGTAAAAGATATATTTCAATGAATTTTCATCTAAGTTGTACATGCATAAATATTTTCTTAGATACAATTTTTTACCTAAACAGCATACAAATAGATATATTTAATTTGCAGTCATTATACAAATAAAAAGTATCATACTAGACTTCAGTGCTTGCCAACTTTGTAATTATACATATATTAAGAATACGTAATACTCACTGTGGCATCTATTTTGCAGCAAAGGAGGTTTTTGTAATTTTTAACTAAATGCTAGCTTAGATAAGTTACGGAGTCAATACAATTCAGTACATTTTTAAAATATTTTTTAAAAATTGAAGATAAGGATACAAGAAATATCTTCTCAAAACAGTTTTGAAGTTGATGTTCATTATATTTAAGCACTCCCAGTATTAGCTGACATTACCTTTTTCAACCTGAGCAATGTCTTTATTTGCTACTATCATGCTACTCTCAGAAATATCTTATTTAAAACCTTGATTCACTTCAGTGTTATCTCCATGACAAAACATAAACAACTTTTTACTTGAAATAATGCAGTTGTATCAAAAACTGCAATGACAGCCCAATTAAAACTCAGTACCAATACCTAAGCATATTCTTAAAGATCTTTAACTGCTTCTACTAACCACAGTTGTCTTCCTCTCTCCATTCCAATAATTCGAAGCATTTGGTCTTACTAGATCAATATAGCTATGCTTTGTTCTGGAAAGAAGATTAAGTACAGTATTTGTAATGTTTTAACACTAATATTTGTAATGTTTTCAACAAACAGCCATTATATTTCAAATTAAATTCTCAACACTCTTCAAATCCAGCAATAAGTCAGTACTACAAACTTACATCAAGTGCACTTTTGGGAGTCATAAGAGCAGTATTTATTCCTTCAAAACTAGCTAGCATACACGTTCTTCCTTCCTTCCACCCATCTCTAGTAGTATGCCCTACCATAAGAACTCTTTCAGGATAATGCAATAAAATTGAAGGAGTTTTCTTCCTGCCCTCCTTCAAAAGCATATCCTTTAAAAAGCTTAAAACTTTTAAGACTTTTAGTTCATGTGGCACCTTAATCTGTAACAATTTACTGTGCACATTTTAAAGTATATTTATTGTCTGAATAAAACCTAGTTGTAACTGGGAATTACTAGGCTAGCTGCAAGTAGCAAATCAGTCTGCATCAGGAGAATGCAAGACATGAAAATTTAGTTTAACAGCTACAAATAATCAGAAAGAGTTACAGATGTCAATTAAGTATGCAAACTTATCTCAAATAAACAGTATGCTTCACTGTTCTTTCAGAGCCATATTTTTACTCACACAAGTATACAAACAGTTGGTCAGGGCCATCACAGGTTTACCAAAGCTTCATTTAATAAAACAAGCATACATTTTTGTGTATTAATTTGTCAAGATTATGCTTGACACATTCCTCAATTAAAAAGAAATGTTAGTAATTTAGCAGATAATGTAAAAATCAGTGGACAAACTACAAAAGGACTTAATATGTACCAGGGTTTTCAGGAGGAGGTAGAGGGTGCTGGGGCAGTGGTGGAAAATAGAAGGGAGAAGAGGGGGAAGAAGAAGAAAATAGGAATCCAACAGGCCCGAATAGCAAACCCAGATTCACTATCCTAGAGCTGCTTCTCAGCAGCATCTAAGAAATGATCTGGCTGCTCATGAAATTTTCAGGGGCATGCATACACACCATTATTTCAAATGGCATCTTTACCTTCAAGAATTGCTGAGGCATGGAGACAAGTTCAAGTCAATTACACAAAGGCCCATAATTAATGGGTTATTAAATTCTGAGGTGATGCTTTTGATATTTTGAAAAAAATTCTGAATCCAGCAAAGAAAGTCTAGCAAAAATTCACTGGATCAAGAACTAGAAGAATTACATACATCACAAGAAGATAATATATGCACCGATATGTTATTATTAAGACTTTCACTACCAAGTCTCAGCATCAACAGGGAATAATTTCATCATTTTAGACAGTGTAGCTGATGAGAAGAACATGTAAGGAACTGATTACAAATTGGGTAATACTTCCACAACTTAGTTATATTTTTATCTCCCATTGAATTTACCAGGAAATAGTGAAAAAGCATTCTCTGACCCCAATCCTAAGGTACAGAATATGGAAGAGGCTTATAAAACAGAAATGTTTCCATCATTGAGGTATGCACTTCTTACATTTGAGAGAAGTTTCGATGTGTGTCCTGTACTATGGGCTTTCTTTTTAAATTACATTTTCTCTGACGTGATACTTAACCAAAAATTAAGCACTTTAGAACACCTCAAATTAGGAATCCTATTCTCTTTTTAAGGGAGAGATCTAAGTATTTCTAATTGGTGATTCCAGAAACAAAAAAGCATAATGAGAAAATAACTCATATGATCCGTTGCTTCACACATTTGCAATCAATCCTTCAGAATAGAATTAATTCTAAAACAGATATTCAGAATGTAACATAGTTGATCCATGTGCTGCACATTGTACTAGTTAAGCAGAATAGGAAAGGCTTTAGGCTCACCACAGAACTATGCACAGTGATCGAAGGGAATTTAAAGTTAACATATTGCCTACAAATATAAAAACCCCAAAAGCTGAAATACAGAGAAGTTAAATCTTTCCCTGTTACAAAATAACAATTAAAAAAAAAATACCTTTTGTTTCCAATAAGCATTATAACCATGTTGGAATTGGAATGCTGACGAGCATCTTCTAACCAAGTTGTCAAGTGGTTGAAAGTGTCCCTCCTAAGCATGGAAGAGAATGAACATTAAAAGCAGTATTTTAAGAAATCTTTCCCCTGTTAGTCCACTTCTCTACTTGAGTAACCAACTCATTTATTAGTGTACATGCTCTAGGGATAAAAGCTAGTAATCCCTTTGTGAGAGGGAGAATGGGCAAACAGAAATTTAGCAAACAAGGAGTGTTAATGAACTCTGCTTAAAAAGTAATTGAAAACATGTTTGTTACAAAGAGTAAAGAGGATTCTTAGAGCTGTAAGAATCTGAAATTTTATATACATATAAAAACTAAACAGAACTTTAAAAGTACCCATCAGCTTCAACCAAGCTTAAAAAACAGCACAAATAAACACATACTCAAATATAGTAATATTTGTTTTACTGAAAGCAGAAAATGGCTGATAATTTTTATGTGAGTTTGTAAGCTGAGTAATAAATTTAGCAGTAAAATCTTTTAAAGTGAGGTACATGAATGTGACACAGTTTTTACAACACGTGTAAACTAAGTAATAAATACCATGCTTGTAGAATGGTTTTAAGATATTTTATTTTATTTATGAATCAAAAATTCACTTACTGGAAATCAGTTACTTCCTGATACTTCAACAGGAAAAGGGAACAAAAGAAAAAACATCTAGGAAATCTCTAGTACAAGTGGTTGCTCAATGCAACAGCAAGAGCCAAGACCCACAAAAGGAGGCACACAACTTAATAGGACTTTGGAGCCTGAACATTTTCATAAACCTGCCAGAGTACCTATAGTTTTACAGATAAATAGTATATAGATACTTCAATATAGCAGGGAAACTTTAGTAACTTCTGAACAGCTACTAAAAAAGTATCAGATTAAGACCTGTATTTTTCAAACCTCATAAACACAGCAATGGTAGAAGTTTCCCAGTATTCCTTATGTAACCAAACTTCTATGTTTCACTATTTTGCTCCTTTGCCGAACAGTATTTCAGTAAAAGTAATCTGTTATAATTAAAGAAAAAATATCCCTCATGATAATAAAACACTAGAAAGGAATTAATGAAATATTTTCAGGTATTAATCCAGAGGTTGATTGTCAATAGTTTATAAAAATATTTTATTCATTCTTCCTGAGATTTTATGCATGATTTCTCAACTACCATAGAGAGAAAACTGGAAGCATATAGGTAACATATGCTATACCTTGACTTAGAGCACTTAAAGAAAGTTGACACAATGTTAGATTACCAGTATCTATACAAAAAGCCAAACAAGATGAGACACTTAGCACTACTGTATGCCACAGAACAATTCTACAAAGACATATCATTGTAATTCAGTTGGTATTCTCACCTTGTAATGTCATACACTAGCAAAGCCCCTGCAGCTCCTCTGTAGTATGATCTTGTGATGGAACGGAAGGACTCCTGTCCTGCCTGTAGAACACAAAGTTTCATTACTTTATATCTAATACTTATTTTTTGTTCCTGAAAACGATGAACTTAGAATCATAGGATCATAGAATTCTACTTTTGAGAGATGGGGATAAGGAAGAATATGGATGAGAAATCAGAAAGGGGACAACTGGGGACAAAGTCTCCAATAGTAGCAAGTGAAGGCACATAGGGAGAAGACACCAACTATAGCACAGTGCTGTTTAAAAAAAAAAAAAAAAAAAAAAAATCGGAACAAGACCTCTAAACCTTTTTTGGCAATCCCTGACAACCCAATTTACTGAATGGCTTCACAATACATGAATCATTATTAGAGCACAGAATGGACTCCTAGCAACTAAGCTCTGAAGACAAATTTGAAAGGAAGCAAATAACCCAGAGCTTCACATTTGAATTCAATAACCCGCTCCCTGGGGCAGCTGTTGACACTAGAATAAATAAAGTCCATTGTAAATAAATGATGAATGACATCTTTACGCCCACCATCTGCTGGTGTAAAGGTTGTTGGAAGGCCAAGGATGCAGATTCTATCCGTTATATCATAAACTGCAGCCAGCTTTCAACAGTCTTCAGATGGAATTCTTTCAGTAATCATTTTATTAAGAAAAAACAGAAAATGGTTGTGAATTCAATTTTACACAATTCTGCTCCACAGTTAATCAATTTCCTCTGTACTTGATAAATAATGCTTGTCAAAGCAGCTACAGGATGCAAGAGTCATCTTCATATATACTGTGAAAAACTTCAGAGAGTCTACATAAATTAGATAGTTCCCACAGAAAAGTATTCTGTAAAAATCTCAGCGCCTAAAGAACATGCTCAAAAGAATACAGTCCTGAAAAATAAATATTCATGGTTGCAGATCTTGAGCTCCTCATGCTCATGTTTTTCAGAAGAGCTATCTAGCACTTGATACTTGCTAGAAGAAATATTTACTTCTAATATTTAGCAATAACAGATGCTTTAGCATAATTCAAAGATAATGCAGAACATATTTAAGAAATACTAATGCTGAAAGAAATCCTTTGTGCAGTAAATATGTAGAACTACAGGAAATTGCCCTGATTTAAAAACATTAAACACAAGAATGAAACATTTATTAAATACAAGGAACCCTTCAGCCATGCCTATAAAATTAGTATACAGAGAACTTCTCACAGTTATTGTACTTAATACCAGATTTTCTTGAATACAAAGAGAACTTGATCTAGGTACTGTCACTCAACAAGAACAGTGGCACAAGAAGTTTAGATGTGTTCAGTCTTCAGAAAGCATCTTTATCTTCCAGAAAAAACAGAAACTTCTATTTAAGAAAACTTTTTATCTTGGCCATTCCAGTGGAAACAGTTATAAGATACAGTACAACATACTTAATAGTTTCAACACCATTAGAATACACTTGACATATGCTCTTGGCCAAGAGTCCAAGTACATCTTCATGTAAACTTTGGTAATAAAATACAGACAACCAGTAGAATACACCGAGAAATAGTCAAAAACAACCAAAAGTGTTTTAGTGCAATACCTGGTTTCCTACACAGAAATTCAAGTTTTACCACTTTTTCTTGGTGTGGTGACTAGCTCAAGTGGATGATAAATGAAATAGATAAATTAAACATTTCCCTGCTAAACAGACAACTTATTGTTACCAGGAGAGTCTATACATTGCCTAAAATCATGACCTGGACTTCACCTAACACATTAAGATTGCCTGTTACACCTTCATAAATTCCACCCTGACACGTGAAATTGTTCACCTCCCTGAGTAAATTAGTCATGGTCAAAGCACTGTCAGAGCTTCTAGCAGATCTTACTAAAATGTATGAATTGTGAGTTTTTAAAAGAATCATTTACTTACAAAAGTTCAGTATATAAATATTGAAAGTCCTGTAATAATTGTGTCTCACTTGACAATGGTGAAATTTAAATACCATTGCTTCCTTAAGGAAATGGTGAAAAACATAACATTTTCTATATAGCAATAATTAATTTATGCTTACATATACCAATGGACAACACAAACTCAATTCCCTTTCATTCTATGCAAAAGAAAACTAAGTTTCTGTAAAGAAATTCCATGATAGTAATGTTTATCAATAACATAAAAATATACTATATAATAAAAACACATTGTATATAAAATTTACTGGCTACTTTAACAGTATCATTCTGAATGAGATCTAAAAGGTCAAACATAGGGTTAGGCATGTAGAATACATTCCAAAGCTTTTTTTTAAGCACCATTGTTACTTTACTTCTCCATTTGACAATTTTCTCTGTCCACTTCTCTTTTTTCCAAGGGGGACAAGCTACTTCAAAAGTCAAAAGAAGTCAAAACTGAAAAACTGTAGGCTATTAGCCAAAACTGACTTAAAAAAACCACGAGCGTGCTATAATTGTACTTTATCCATCTTACAAAATAGGACCTACCAAAGTTTAGCTGCTTGTTACAAGGAGCACCAGATAGAAGCTTTATTATAAAATAATAGCTTTTATAAGCTAATAAGCTATAAGCTATTTTATAAAATAGCTTTTATTATAAAATAAAATCGGCTTCAATACCAGAGAAAGACTCTTTAAGAATAATTTTGTAATTACCATCCCTTTCATGTTCCTGCAAAATCCAGCATTTGTTTTTATGTCTCTTTCATATTAAAAACCTTTTTTCAATAGAACAGTTGAGGTGGGAAAGGGACCTCTCGAGGTCCCCAGTTCCAACCTCCCTGGCTCAAGCAGGGCCATTCAAAGCAGATTGCTGAGTTCCACATCCAGATGGTGCAAGAGGCAGGGGGCTGTGGCATCAGGAACAGTAGGGGCAATAGCAGGAGACAAATGTTAAACAGGGTGTTTGCCAAGGCCGTATTGCATCCAGTACAGGTGACGTGAGCTTTTGCTCCAAGAAAATGCTAGGTTATACCCACTGTCAAAGTCACACTGCAGTGGAAATGGGAAGATGGAGGATATTTCTGGTAACAGCCAGACCTGACAGCTACTTCACACACAGAAACTCCAGCTCAGACATGGCTGCCTGCAGGAACCTGTAACTGCACACTGAGCAGGCCTGAACATGCCTCCCCTCTCTGCAGAGAAACAGGTGACACAAGTAGTTCACTAATCGTGAAAAAATGTGAGCCTCTGATAAACAAGCAATGTTTTAAGTGCTAAGTAACATTCTTTTTTGGCTGTTTTCTACTCTGTAAGCTTTTACAATTCATACCATAATGGTTCCCAGAAACAAACGTTCTGATAGGAGAGACTTGTCTATACAGACATAGTTCTAGAAGTCACAGATTTTCAAGTAAGTACAAAAATCTTCATTCCTGCTTCAACTGCACAGACATATATCCCATATACTTTCCAAAGCATACTTCAGTATAGAAACCAAAACACAATTTGAAAATAACAATGTAAGTAGATCACCAAGCATTATCGATCACCTCAGGTCACTAAGATACATGGAGATTTAGGACTAGAGTTTTCAGGAACATTTAAACTATGCAACTATGTTATCACGGACACAGTATCTCTGGCATATTTTAAAAAGTACTCCAAGTGTTACTATTCCCACAGGAAATCTCGGTGTGATTTCCAAGTATGTGGTGCAGTTGCATCAGTTGCAAAATACACAGGCAAATCCTTGTTTACAAAAAGAGTTACTTGCAAGTCCCTTAACTGCCTATTTTTGAATCTGTAAAGTAAGGGAAAACCTGAAAAGAGCCATAATGCAGGACAAGAAAGTAGTTAAAAAATCAGCACCCACAACAGTGCATCTCCCTAGAAAACAGTTTATTAATTTTGCTGAATTCTCTATGCTCAATGCCAAAGAATTTGTAAAATTTCTTTAAGGACCAAGTTATCTGAGAATGTCCCAGCAGGCCTTTCAGTATCCAAGCTGACCAATAGTTTTTATTAGGAGGGAATGTTATAGTACATATCCACATGCAATATGCGAACTACAAGACACCTAGCTAGTAGCTCTAGATTCCCTCACTCTGAAAACAGGCATACATATGTGGTATGTTCAAAACTGGTGACAGAATATCTCGTTCACGTTGGGAATTATTATTTACC
Organism: Acridotheres tristis; assembly: GCA_037013685.1. Taxonomy (NCBI): domain Eukaryota; kingdom Metazoa; phylum Chordata; class Aves; order Passeriformes; family Sturnidae; genus Acridotheres; species Acridotheres tristis. The sequence continues at coordinate 113,355,777 of CM072886.1, read as the reverse complement.
TGTTTACACTTTCTTAAGTTACAAAGAAGACTAAAAAGACAGCTAAGAAATAACCAGCTTGCAAGTGTCACACCACCTGTGACAGCTGCCAGCTGGGAACTACTCCATAAAGTTGATCCCCAGAATAAAATGTTCCAGAAAGAAAGAGGAGCAATACACACCTTTAAATATAGTTTTGAAAGTTAAAAATACATTAACAGCCTCTTAATCACGTTGACTTGTTTACACAAATGCATTAATCTTGCAATCATGTCTCCAATCCAGAAAGAAAAAAGAATTTTAGGGTGGTTTACTAGCCTGTAGGACAAACACGCAGAGAAGCAAATAAACCCCTGCTGTATCCAGCAAAGACACTCCCAAACAAAAACAAAACTATGAAGAAGAATCTATCACAATATATGAAAGTCTCAGAATTTATGTGATGGATTTAGCCAAGTTACATGTTGCTTGAGAACAACCCTGTCAGCATGCAGTAAGAACTGTAATTTCGAGAGGACTAAAAATCCCCAAGGATGAAACTGTTCATATGCCTAAATAGAGATATTTTCTACATCTACCTTTTCTTCTGCTGGTGTTGAATAAATGCCACTTAGCTATCCAAAGCAATTCCCAACACATCACAAAGCTTTAGCCTTCCATTATCAGACATGCACTTACATTTGTAACTTGAAAAAAACTGAAACCTTTAGGTTTTAAGTAGCAACTTCCACTAAAAAAGGAGTTTTGCACTACTGTGCAAAAAACCATGATTCATTCTCTTCCCATTTAAGGCCTTATCCTAAGCGAGAGCTTGCTCTTGCAGAAGTCTTGAAAAGCATGGATAAAGTGCCAAGAAATCAAAAAACAATTCAGAAAAGAACATGCCAATACGATAGTATTTCAATAATAACCAAATACACATAAGCGTGACAAAGGTTTATGAACAGTAAGCTAGAAGCTGTATCAAGTTGCCTTAGCTTCCTAAAGTGACCTCATGGGTGTGAACAATAACTTAAGCTACTGGCATGCAAGTTCAGATTATGGTCGTATTAAACAAACAGCAACAGGGATAACTATTAAACAGACAAATCTCCCTGCCTCACCCTTCAATCCATGGAGCCAGAAATAAGTTAATCCTCCCACGTGGTAGCAAGTCTGTGACTGATGATCAGACTACTTTCAGAAACTAAAGCAGATCCTCTGCAAGTTCTGTAACTTCACTAGCAATGTAACAGAGGGCCATGAGATGCAGCAATATGCATGCAGGTACCATGGTTAGTGTCAAATAAGTAAAAATGCAGTAAAAGAATACACCAATTGCCCACATATGAGTATGCTGACTACCAAAGCAAGTAGAAAACATCACGAAGTAAACAATTAGTAAAGAGCTCTTGGGGGGTGAGGCCTATATCCTAGCAATTGCAGGAGTCCCTGAGATGAATATTCATTTCATGAATGAAGAGAACTTTATTTGGTTCTAATAGAACCAAACCAATTGCAAACACAAAAATAACTTTATTTCCAAGAAGAATTAGTATATCCAGAATATCTAAAAGTGAAATATGCCCTTAACAATTATGTCTCCAGTCTTCCAAAAACACGTTTTTTTATACAAACTCTCTGCTACTAGAAAACACTATCAATTCAATTGGAAAGTACACTTGTACGGAAATGAAGAAATTACTTGAAATTAATTTATAAAAACCAATTACTTCAGATATTTTGTCTGTCTAAGCAAGACTAAGGTGCTATATAGAAACATAATAATAAATTCATGTTCTTAAAACATGGATTTGCATGAAATAAATCTGAAACAGATATTAAAAATATAGTAATTCAAGTACACATGAAAAATTTGTTTTCATACCAATTTAGAGAACATCAGCATTACTTAGTGTCATCACAGATCTCTCCTACTGCAGTATTGGACAGAAACATCCTCTTCCAATTACTGCTTATTTTCCTCATCAACAATGACCTGTTAGTAACAGTCAATGCAATACAGAACATCCTCCTCAACAAAACCAAGGCCACTGACTCAGCCTGGTAACAAGCCCAGTTATCTCTCTACAACAATGAACTTTTTTTGAGGAGAAACAATTTTAATATTTCTTAGTGTTACACTGATGTCACTAAACAACCAACCTTATCTACACAGCTTATTTAAACTCAGAAAGCTTAACGGCTTCCAGAACGCTCACTTGAATCCTTACTAGCTGCTGTAAAACCACTTCTAGTTCCCTAAAAGTTACGTGTGCAGCTGACACTAGCTTAAATACCAAACTTCCACAAGAGTTGCTTAACTTATAATAGGCAATTACCATCTAAGCAGTTTGGACAAAAGTATTTCAAAGTCTATCCAACTATTGGAAGCCATTACTAAGACTAAAGGTGCAAGAAAAGAAAATACCTAGATACTAAAGATACACAAACAAACAATTTGGTCCAATTTACAGACCTAAAAACACCAAATAGGAATGGTGAAACCCAAAGATCCACAGAGCTAAACACCTGGGTGTGCCACAGCACACACAGCAGCAAGCCTGCAGAGCCCAGCAGCGGGGAAATCCAGAACAGCCTGCAGCTGGAAGAGAACAACAGGACACTATTTGCTTGTGCAGACATGAACAGCAGTAGAGCTGAGACTGCAACACATAACATTAAGAATGCAAAGACCACACTGAGTCTTTCTTTCATGGAATGTAGATTTTTGTTTGTGGGGTTTTTTGGGGGGAGGGGGCTGGGGCTAGGTGTGTTTTTGCATCAGGCTAGTTTTACTAGACAACTAGCTCACAGGACCAAGTACTGGACTACAATTTCTAACAAGCATACGTGCATTCCTTAAGCATATCTTCCAGTTTGGCCTCATCAAAAAGGAATTGAGGTCATGTACTCCTACATGGAAAACAGACCACAGTAAATAGAATTAACTTCTGTAATATGTTCCTAATCCAAACTAGGATGAAGACAAAAAAGTAAAATATTCTTGAGTTATCATACAAGAAGGACACACAAATGGATCTCACAGACATGCAACAGTGTTAGCTTCAGCTGTCCCTGTAAGGTGCAACAAACTCCTGCAGCGAGGTATGCTGCAGCTTCCATATGTTCCCAATACTATGGCAGGTCTTCCCTCGGGCCTGCAGTGATCTGCTGAAGACAACACAAAGTGAGCACTGTTGAATAGAAATATCAGGCCAGAAAAACCTGAATTTTAGTGTTTGATTCCCTTAAGCAAACAGGTTCACTGCTCAACAATCCAAACAAATTCTATCGAGTTCTCCATTTCTTATGCCTCTGGTCAGGATGCATCCTATTCAGTGATGGATTAAAAGCAGGTGTATAAGGCTAGCACCAAACAAGAGAAGGGCTAGTGCCATGACTCAGTAAGCACCAACCAAAACCATAAATAGCTCATGTGTTTCCTTAGCAACAGGTGCAAAATGAACCTTCTCTCATCAAACAGAAGTTGTTACAACTTAATAAATATAGAGATAGCACAAGTAACAGCTACCAGTTTTGGCTAAGAGGAAAACCAAAAAACGCTCAATGCAGATAGAACACAGTAAGCTTGGTCGTTATGGACATTTGTGTACCTTAATACTCGTAAGTAAAACACCTCTTGAGAATTATCTCATCATGTTTCTTATTTTTGCTATACCTTCAACATCTTTGTACCCAAGATCAGAAATAATACAGTGGAATTGACATATGCTGACAAAACAAGACTGGATTAGAAGAGAAATATCCTGTGTTTTGAAAATCAGACTGCATACAGTTAAACTTTTAACTATGGCCAGTATACTGTCATTTGCTGCATACAATTTATAAATTATTAAGTACAACACCAGTATACAATTGACTCAGTGTATGAAACCTTTCAATTAATATTTTTAATTTATGTATGATATACTTAAGAAGCTAGCCAGAAAAAAATCCCTGCTCAAACAGAGTTTATAAATTATAGTCAAAAGCACCTGGGTTGCCATTTTGGCTGGACAAGTTGCATGCATTCAAGACAACAACAAGACTGCAAAGAGCCACTGAGTCAGAGTCATCAGGAAAAGCATAATCTACAGAAACACAGTTGAAGTTCATTCGTATCTAAGGAGATTAACAGAATCAGTTCCAAAGCCAGTGAAAGACAATTGCCTACAGACAATCTGCTCCAATTTTGGAAAACAAGGACCAATACAGGTATGTAGTCACACAGTCACATTATATACTAACAGCTTGATTACAAAGCTACTTTTTCTGCAGAGATTTGCTTGTTTACCGAACTTAGAAATTCTCAGCCACCTTGGTAGTCTGCAATCCACGATTATACAAAAATGCCCAGGGCAGAAAAGTAAGTAAAGTATGTAAGAAAAAAAGTATGCAAAGAAAAGTGAGCCATGTGGTTTTTTTCTACCTTGGAAATGCAAACTTCCTCTAAAGAACTCTTGATTAAAGGCAGCAGACACATCACAATTTCACAACAGGATTTTGTATTTACCAAATCTTGCATGAATGCTTGAATAAAGACTGTTTGGAGAAATATAAGTCCTTGGTAATATAGAAGATTTTCACCAAATAGTGAGGCAGTAGGAATTCCAGTCTTATAAATCTGACAAAGTGTTGAGGAAGTTACAGTGAAAATGCCAAAGAATACACCACACCAAAAATAGGAAAATATTAGCAAATGTTTAACTTTACAGAAGCCGCAAGACAACGTACATAGTCCGTGGATGCTGATGATAGAGAGTTTAGCCAGAACAAAGGAAAAGCTAGCGGAGCAATATGCTTAAACAATTTTTATGATTCATTACTTACCGTATCCCATATCTGAAGCTTTATCTGTTTTCCATCAATAGTTATCATTCGAGCCCCAAATTCTACACCTGAATAGATTTTACAAAAGATTATATTATTAGCACATATCTGAAAGAATGTCAAGTACTATGAAAGTAAGAACATAAGTTTCAGTTCAGTCAATGCTGTAGGAAAATAATCTCTTTCACAACTTGCTTTTAGCCAATTTTTCAGCTGCTTGAAAGAGCTTTCTAGAAGAAGGGTAACTGTTACTGTCTAAGTGTCTGGGAGGTATTTCCAACAGTTTTCCAAATCGCTTAGCACCTCTAGGTTAGAGGGAGAAACACACCCCGTAATTTTAACACTCTACCAATGACAGATTGCTGGGGCCAGTTTAGTAGAAATTAAACCTACAATCAATAAAAATCTATTAAGTGCGCATACAAAGAGTCACCTTCGACAAGATAAACTTTATTACTGTATTAATTAAAAATCCATCTGTCTTTATGAAAAAAACTACTTCCAAAATTCTAGCTAGTTAAAGATCAAAAGATAAAGTTTTATAACTGAGGGGGGAAAAAAGTGTGCTCCAAATATACAACAGTAACTTCCTCAGTGGAAAAATTCAGCTTTTTATAGCATTTTTAAAAAGCAATTTTGAGATCATTAACAGTAAATCAAGTATAAATTGAGGCTATTACTGAAGTAGTTAAAATCTAACAAATGGCTAGAGATAGTGGACATATTTAAAGGCTATCAAGTTTCTATTAATCTATAATCATTATTAAAAAAAGATACCGATCTGCTAGCTGAAGTTTTCCTAAAATTGGTCATTGTCCAGACTTAGACTCAAGGCTTTAAATTATCCCTTGAGTTGAAATATTCCAAATATCTCTTCAAAAGTTTGCTTAGAATATTTGACGGTGCAATGCTGCTTCCTGTGGAATGACTTCTGGGGAAAGTTCCCCACCAGGACATTGGAGCCAAATAAAAGCCATTGGCCACAGACCACTGTGCTCTTTAGCAACCATGTAATTTGCAGCAACTGTCAACTGTATGCAAAGAAATTGAAAGAATGAAGGTGGGAAGGCAGCAAGAAGGAAGCAGGTGAATGACACTGCTCTTCCTGAAGTTGACTGTAAAGCTAGGGGAGGGTCCTTGGACTACTATAAATGTAAACACTGAAGGTTTTACCTGATCTTGAAATGTGGCTATAGAGCTGCTGACTGAAATCCAACAATCATCTTAAATGTTTAGTTAATGCACACAACCCCATAAAAAAAGTAAAAGGGTATTTATCCTATTCCATCAATATACAGAAAAAAATACTGAATTTGAAAAAACACAAACAGTTTGATGGCAAACTTGTTCTCAAAGAAAGAATAGAAGCTAATTAGGTTTACAATAAGGGCATGTCCTACAGGCAGTGGGCAAAACAGCTAGAATATTTTACAATAATTTATTTAATCTACACATTTTCCAGACTTTTAATACAACCATTAGGGCATTTATTAGTTAAATTCAACTCACTCCATATCACCCCACAGGGCATTCACCATACTCTTTATTTATCTGTCTTTCCAAATTTGTTTGTGTAATTGGGAGAGACTGGCCAAAATACATACATGCCCTCGCAATTAAGGACGCATTTTCAGCCTCTTCTGATGCCTTTAGGGACTACCTAAAAACAGCGGCCAGACAAAATCAAGGGCAATAAAAAGCAGTCATATTTATTGAAAGGCCTTCAGGTACATTTCAGGCAGATGAAGTTCCCCTCAGGGGCTACACCCAAAAATGGATGACAGATCACGGGTTTTCATACTTTTGTAAGTTTGGTCTATTTGCATACTGGGGTTAAACTGTCAATTACAGCTTCAGGTAATGAAGTCATTTATCCCAAGTTTGCTCCCTCCCTCCCAAATCACTTCTGTTCACATTTTCAGGGCCTGAGACAATAAGGTGTCCTTGATTCCCAGACCTAGAGAGGAACTGTTTTGTCTGACCAAAATGGGAAAACAGTAGCTAACACTATATTGAGTTCAGAGTTATACACTAAAGATCTGCAAGATTCTTCCCTCCTTTTCAAGCAGTTTCCCAGGCTCCATTACTACATCTCTCATTATGCTGCTTCTAGGTTCACCTCCTCATCTTACTTAGCTTCAATTTCTGCTCTTCTCCCAGATTTCAGCTAGCTGTATGCCAGGCAAAGAACTGGCACTATAACCACCCTGCTAAGTGAAGCTGTTTCCCAGAGCCTATCAGTCTGAGGTGACAGGGCTGCCAAATACATGAGTGATATATAAGGCGCCATATATTTGGCAGGCCTAAAGAAGAAAAGATGATAATAAGTCATGTTTCCCTAAAGTACTCAGGCTCTTTATTCAGCCAGCCTGAATATACTGCCAAGACCTCACAAGTATCTGAAAACTGATGTTAGCCAAAGAATTTGAACTATATGACAGGCACACAAAATGTGGAAGGACTGTCAAGAGAAAGGGAACTCACAATCAAACCACCTGATACATTCTGTCACATGAAGAAAACCTGTTTATATTTCAAGCAGCTATTTCAGTACTCCCAAACATAGAAAGCCTACCTACTCCAGGGCATAAACTAAAAATAGAGACTAGGATACACTTTGTGCACAGCTCATGATTAGAGCTCATAGGTTCCTTTAAAGAACATCAACAAGTTGAAAGTTTCTGCAACCTCCTCTGAGACTAGTATCTGTTATGCTTAACAGCAAAACTGATCAACAGACTAAACCTACCCTCAGAAGAACTTAGTACTACACTCTTCTTATTTTGTGTGGAAAGATAAATAAAAGTTTGCATTATTTACTGCAGTTAGATCAGAGGCAATGTGTCAACATGCATTCATTCCCCTGATATCAAATCATACCTTAACACAAACGGTCCACATCCAGTTGAAGAGTTGGGAAAGAAAATCCCTATCCCTTCCAAAAGCAAATGCATTCACACTTCAGTCCTCTATTCAAAAGTTAGTCTCCTCAAAAAAAAATTTTTATGCATCTTTAAGCTTTGCCATAGATTATCTGTAACTTGTCTTCAAGGTTTTGTGGCTAGGCTAATATTGTGTTCCCTAGAGAAAAAATGCCACTTCCATCACCATCAGTGCATTTCAAGCTTGGACAATTCTTCTGTGCCCACTTTTCAGCTTTTCTGAAGAAATAGTTTAGATACTGCAATTATGACCTTTTAAAAATGTTTCAGATTGTACCCTCCCAATAAAAGATCCCAATTGACTTTATTAGCTAACAAATATTCATTATCTAGAGATCCACTGCCACCTTAATACACCACAAATTCTGCACTTCTGCAGCACAACAAACTCATAAATGCATGCCATGACATACCCCAACCACTTTACAAACAGTGGGCAGAACAAAAAAGACCTACCAATAGTGAGATCGTGGACTGGTTGAAACCGCTTGTCTGTGAACTGTAACAATAAACATGATTTCCCAACACCTAAAAGAAATAAAAGAAGTAAGTGTTAAACAAATTTTTTAAAAAGTCTGTAAAGGATCAATAGAAATTAAATTTAAGGACATGTTACATGTTGCTTAAAATTAATTACTAGAACTGAAGGTTTTAGAGCTCACATACTCAGAAGTGCATGAAACTTTTTAATTACAGCTTTTAAAGTTCTAGAAACATTATAGTAAAAGCAGTAATTTTCAAAAACTGAACAAAAAATATTATTTTGAAAAAGTCATTAAAATTACATGGGAAAAAAGTTTTCTACCAGACCTCCAAAGTACCATTTTACATCCTCTCTCCACAATACCTACAGGGCTTGCTACTCCTCACAACCCTTTATGTGCTTCTCTTTCAGTACCTTCAGCTTTCTTCCAAGCTAACTAGATCCTCAATAGCATCAGTCTCCTATCTATCTCCTTATTTATCCCCCGAGGTAACCACAGCAGGCCTGTGGCTGCTTACAACCACTATATGCTGCTGCCCACTGGCCCCCCACAGGCCAAAAAGCAGAAGAACTGGCAGCAGCTAAGTTTACATTACAGTCAGACAGGTAACAAACATTGTCCCCCTCAGATAACCACCCATGTCAAAAAAATCAGTGTGGCTACTTTCCATTACACGGACATTGGTCAGTAAATGGGCAATTTCTTCCGTATGTGAAAGCACAGAAAAGTAGAAGCTAATGCAGTCAGCAGGAGTAGTCAAACTACCTGAGTTTGTAAACACACTACTTTTTAGAGTTAATTGTTCCTCCTTCTTGAACTTGGAGAGGTAATTCTTCCTGTTCTGAGCAGTCAAACTTCATCTTTTCAGCCTTAAAAATCTGACAGCAATATATTTGGTTTAAACTGAATTATTACCACATAACATACTATACTGTAGCACCCAGCTCCTGCTGTACTTTTATCCGTCCAGAATGATCAAGTTATTCTAGCCACATACTAGAGGTCAGCAAGAGCTCATCATAAGAGACATACCCAGTAACAAAAGATAGCAAACAAAGAGATAAGGAAAAGAGCCACACTATCGACAAAAGATATGCATACCAGAGGTTTGCATATAGTGACACTGGTCTTTCTAGTGTCAAATTCAGCAAAGAATTTATGACAGTTTAATGAAGAAACAAAGCCTACAGAAATATAATCACCATCTATCATATTTTGGATTTTAATTCTAAGACCAGCAGCCAGTTTCAACCAAATCCAACAGAAACAGGAAACATACATTTAGTTTTGTCACAAAATGCGTTGTGGCCAACTGATGACACTCAGATCAATAACCCAAACAATGCAGCAATTCCAACAGCGTAAGCCAGTTGCTAGTGCTGCTGTCTCTAGTCTCTTCCCTACAGTATGCTCCTGTCCATTTCTCCACACAGCTTAGACGAGTTCCGAAGCAATTTCAGTTGTCTGCTGGGTTAGCATGCTAATCTGACAGGAAGAGTGACAAAGCAAACAGAAATGGCTTAATGCAGGGTCAGACAAGCATAAGCGTTAGTTCAAATGAGGGAAAAGAAATGCAGCAGCCAGCAGATCAATAACAGAGTGGCATGGAACTGTAGTCCAAGGCAAAATTTACAGCATCTGCCTTACTAGATCTCTTTCTTTAGCTGTCTGGCTTATGATGGCAAGCAGCTTTGAAGCAGGCATAGATTCTGTTCCTAAAAAATTAGTAAACATAAAAGAAGTGGAGAAGGAATGGGGGAAAGCACTGCAGGTAAGAAAAAAAGAAACAGGCAGAGTATGGGAGCTGTAGGGACAGAACACAAAACTGTATGGAATTTTAAAATATTAATTATTCTACTCAGAGAACAGCTCTTGTCACAGTTGGTGACTGAGTCGACCAGAGGAGGGACTACACTGGACCTGCTGTTTGCAAACAGAGATGGGCTGGTGGGAGATGTGGTGGCTGGAGGCCACCACTATCTGGGGCACAGTGATCATAAGATTGTAGAATTTTCAATATTTGGTGAAACAAGGAGGGGCATCAATAAAACTTCTACACTGGACTTCCAAAGGGCACTTTGGCCTGTTCAAAAGACTTATTTGTAGAGTTCCTTGGGAAGCAGTCCTTAAAAATAAAGGAATCCAGGAAGGATGGGCATGCTTCAAAACAAAGACCCTGAAGGCACAGGAACAGACTGTCTCTGTGTGCCGAAAGATGAACTGACAAGTAACATGACTAACCTGGATGAGCAAGGAGCTCTGGAAGGAACTGAGTGAAAAAAAAACAGGGTGTATCACCTTTGGAAGGAAGGTCAGGTATCTCCAGAAATGCTTAAGGGAATTGCTAGGTCATGTAGGAAAAAAATTAGAGAGGAGAAAGCCCAGTTAGAACTCAATCTGACCACTTCTGTAAAGGACAATAAAAAATATTTTTGTAAATACATTAACGGTAAAAGGAAGGGCAAGGACAACCTCCATTCTCTATTAGATGCAAGAGGGAATGTAGTTACTAAAGATGAGGAAAAGGCAGAGGTACTTAATAACCTTCTTTGCCTCAGTTTTCAACAGAAAGAGAGGCTGTCCTCAGGACAACTCTCCTCCTGGGCTGGAAGATGGTGTCAGGGAACAAAACAGCCCCTCTGTTATCCAGGATGAAGCAAAGACCTGCTGAGTCACTAAGATGCTCACAAACCTATGAGACCAGATGGGATCCATCCTAGGGTGATGAGGGAGCTGGCACCTGAGCTTGCAAAGCTGCTCTCCATCGTTTACCATCAGTCCTAGCTCAGCTAGGAGGTCCCAGATGACTGGAAGCCGGCCAGCGATGTCGATCCACAGGATGGGTCGGAAGGAGTATTTAGGAAACTGCAGGCTAGTCTGATCTCAGTGCCCAGCAAGACTATGGAATAGATCATCTTGAGTGCCACACAGCACCTACAGAATGGCCAACTGATCAGACCCAGCCAGTATGGGCTTTGGAAGGGCAGGTCGCGTTTTTAACCAACCTGATCTCCTTTTATAGCCAGGTGACCTACCTGGTGGATGCAGGAAGGGCTGTGGATGTTGTCTACCTGGACTTCAGCAAGGCCTTTGACACTGTCTCCCAGAGCACACTCCTGGAAAAGCTGGCAGCCTACAGCTTTGACAGGTGCTCTTTTCACTGGGTTAACCACTGGCTGGATGGCTGGGCCTAGAGAGTGGTGAATGGGTGCTGCATCTAGTCATTAGTGCTGTCCCCCAGAGATCAGTGCTGGAGCCAGTCCTGTGTAATATCTTCATTGATGATCTGGATGAGGAGACGAGTCCACCATCTGCAGTAAATCTGCAGATGACACCAAGCTGGGAGCATGTGTCAATTTGTTGGAGGGTAGAAGGGCTCTACAAAGGCATCTGGACAGGCTGGATAGATGGGCCAAGTCCAGTAAGATGAAGTTTAACAAGTCCAAGTGCCGAGTCCTGCACTTTGGCCACAATAATCCCTTGCTGCGGACGGTGTGGCTGGACAGTGCCCAGGCAGAAAGGGACCTGGGGGTGCTGTTCAGCCAGCTGAACATGAGCCAGCAGTGTGCCCTGGTGGCCAAGAAGGCCGGTGGCATCCTGGCCTGTATCAGGAATAGTGTGGCCAGCAGGAGCAGGGAGGTCATTCTCCCCCTGTACTCAGCACTGGTGAGGTCACACCCTGAGTGCTGTGTCCAGCTCTGGCCCCTCAGTTTAGGAAGGACCTTGAGATGACTGAGCACATCCAGAGGAGGCAACAGGGCTGGAGAGGGGCTTGGAACACAAACCCTGTGAAGAACGACTCAGGGAGCTGGGGTTGTTCAGCCTGGAGAAAAGGAGACTCAGAGGTGACCTCATCACTCTCTACAGCTTCCTGAAAGGTGGCTGTAGTTAGGTGGAGGTTGGTCTCTTCTCCAACGTAACCACTGACAGAATGAGAGGACATAATCTTAAGCTGCCTCAGGTGAAGTTTAGGTTAGATGTCTAAAAAAATTCTTCACTGAGTGACTGAGCAACGAAATTGTCTGCCTAGGGAGGTGGTAGAGTCACCATCCCTGGATGTGTTTAAAAAAAGACTGGATGTGGCACTCAGTGCGATGGTTTAGTTGATGAGGAGGTGTTTGGTTAGGTCACAGACTGGACTTGATGATCTCAAAGGTCTTTTCCAACCTAGTTCATTCTGTGACTCTGTGAACAGTGTTTATATACACAGAAAACTTTTATATCACCAATGAAATAAAACTGACCCAACAGAAAATAATCACCACCTCACAAAAAACCTGTAAGTCACACCAGAAACAGCTTTTGCCATCAACCTTACAAAGTGATTTCAGTATCAACGGATAAACCAAAATCTTAAATCAATCCAGTATTCCTGCACAAATCTTACAAATTTTGGAACAGTATTTCAAAATCTAATCAACAAAATGGCATTTTATTAGGTATTCCAGCACTAGTTCTCAAGTGGCAATCTGATATTTCTTCTCCATATATGGCTGGTGACCAAGTTGGTTGAATTGAGCATACAAACACCACCCTCAGCAGAGTGAGGATGACAGACAAGCACAGCCCCTTTGATGCAAGCCCTGTCTCAGAGTGGCACAAGATGACGGCACTCCTAGTCACTTCTCCATAGCAGGCCTTTTAGGAGCAGACTGCAGACTGATGGGTTCACACAGAGAAATAACTAGTTTCTCTTTAATGCCATTCCTGCTACTTCAGAACCTTCTAACAAAAAAATGCCATCTGATAGTCCTTAAGTTTTGTACTGCTATTGACTGAAGTAGAAGTTTCAATTCATTTAAGATATTACATGTTTGTATCACAAAAGTTCTTAAGAAAATAGTTTGTAGCCCAAATCACTTCCAAGGCTTGAGCAAACTCCCCTATCATAGACAGGACCATGTATCACAGCCAGGAACATGTATCAGAGACAGTAGCTATATATGAATGCCTGAGTAGTTTACCACCTTGTGACAAACAGATGCTGCAAAGATCAGTTAACACCTGCAGGCAGCTAATTCTATGGCATGCAAGTAGTTTAAAGTAACTACACCAGTTAACTCTAAGAACAGAGTGGCTGCTTACCAGATATCTTGTTCACTTAGCAATGTAAATCTTAGACCTGAAATGAGGCAGACACTGTGAAAAGTACCTGAGCATGTCTTGATGACAGTCAATTGCAGAATGCAAAAGGGATAGACTCAGTTATTTATTAACTCATTCTCCATTTTACTGTCACAATTATTTTAATATAGCTTCAGATAAACCACTCCAGAAAAAAAAAAATCTAGTATTTCCTATGAGAGAACTTGGATGCACTTCAGCCACAGTAAACAAAAGCTCTTGCTTAGGAACCAATGAAAACAGTGGATTATGTGCTCAGAGGGAAGGCAGCTTGTTTCTTTCCAAGTGCTTGGCTTAGGACCCCTTCATCACTTCTTAGTACTCCAACAATGATGGGAAGTAGAACTTGTGCTACAGTAATTTTACTCTCCAGCTCTAAATTCTGAACCAACAGACTGAGTTGATTCTCTGAATTCCTCTTGCCTTCCTTAACAGCTTCCTCTTAATCTGGGTGCAACTCTGCAGTCAGTTGCCTTAGACAAGGCACTGCCAGAACTTTGCTGTTGTCCACTCTGGCCCAGCTTCAACATGGCCCTTCCTTATATACTTGTGTTTATTTCAGGGCTCAGCAGTAAAGCTACCCTTCTCACTCATACGCAACAACCTACACCAGGAAACAGATCCAGCACAGTACTAACTCATCCAAAACATCAGTATGTGCATGAGACTAGGGCTGCAGAAGACATAGCAAGGGAAATGGTTATTCTTTCCAGTAATAGGCTGCACTTGTAGCACTTAAAAAAAAAAAAAAAAAAAAAAAAAAAAAAGGCAGCAGCTCCAGAACCACAGCACAGTGATGACACAGCTGAGCCACTCTCTGGCTAAGAGAGCTGACTTGCTTCTTTCTCCCCTTCCTGACCATCTTGAATAGGGCAAGGAAAATTCAGTTACTGGCTGCAAAGTCAAGTGTGTACTACTGAATATAAGGAAAACTTCCAGGCTTTTCTTACCTCTAGACAAAACTCATCAGTGTTCCTTCCACTGATGTTTGCCTTGAAAAGCTGACCTGGTTCAAAACTAAACATGGGTCAAAAAAGAGGGTAGGGGAAGGTTAAGGATTTCCTTACTTGCCCACCCAAGCACCGGTATAGCCCAAGAAAGGGGAAAAGATAGGGGAAAAGAACTACAGTAGTCGTCCTCCCAAACGGAACAAAAACTGAGTGCCCAAGAAAAATATCCTATGCTAATCTGCCTGCTGTCTCTGGTGAGTAGATTCACTCCTTCCCACACAGCTCCACTTCCTTACCCAAAAGGACTCTTGCACTCTTTTGAACACACCTACTATTTGTTTAGTTTTGTTTTTCAAATCATCTTTGTGAGCTGAGCTGGCTCTCTGAAGGATCACCCAAGCAATGATGCTGACAGCTAAGAAGCAGCAGAGCTCATAATTGAGACAAAAAGAGGTAACAAAGTCTACTCATTTTGGCAGCACATAAATCCTGGATTAATTCAACAGTCTCAAAGAACTATTTTTTTTGTACTTGATGGTGATCAATCAGTCCACCACACACAGAGATGAAGACCTACTTCCCTTTGGTATCTTGCTCTCACTAATCTTCCTAGATCCAGTTTGCTTCCTTGAAAGTACTCTAGACTGTGCTACAAGGCCAAGTCACCTGATTCAGCCACTGAATAAAAAGTTAACCTAAAAAGAAGGTACTTTTCTAGTGCATTAGTGGGTGGATCCAGATCATGACAGACTATCAAAGTCATCACAAGTTAGAGGGAGCAAGAACTCCTTCTTCCACATGTCACCAACTATGTCAGCTTCGATATCCATGAAATCAGTGCTACAATATCAACTGAGCTGAAACAAGCTTCCTGCTTTCTTACCTTCCTTTAGAAAAACAAAAATAAATCTTAAAGATAGGGTAACACAGTTTCAAATAATGGGCAAGATTATATATATGATTATTTTACATATACACATATGTAATACATATGCATACTTTATATATTTAAAAAATATAAATATATATTACATATTTTAAAAAATAGAATATTATCTAGATGATACATATAAAAACCCAGATTTTAAAACTAACTTTTATTTTAACAGGGTAATTACACATTACAAATGTCACAAGATATATGCCTCTAACCTGGTTCATGAGATACTTTTAGTTTTTTACGGTAGTCTGCAGAGCTTCCAGATATTTCATAAGCCCTTTTCCCCTCACAGGCTGCAGTTCATTCCCTCTCTCCTCCTTTTTCAAACACAGCAGTTTTATGCAACTCTGGAAAGTGCAGTATTACTTTTTCACAGGCCTAGGCATAACAAGACATGAACCTAAAGCAAAGATTTTTCTTAACATCTTCTCAGTGAGTTATGTCTTAGAACTCTACCATCAAATGGGAAAGCTTTATTTAAATTTATAGGAAGGACAAACAAAAAAATTCCAAACTGTCACATACAAAGGGAATTCACATACAAACGTAAGCATAGACAAGAACAGAAGAAAAACAACCTCCAAAATCCTTCATGATGCCTATGTAATTTTGCAAAAAGTAATAAAACTTTTCCCAAGGCTCTTTTAAAGCTGATTCAGCTTCAACACTTAAACATTTTCAACAGTGTATTTGAAGCCAATGATGTAAATTTTCATTTCTACGTAACAATTAGCACAGGTCTACAAAGTTAAAGGAGCTGTTCAGCTTTACCATATTTCAGTTTGTACAGCACTGCTCCACTGCTAATTGTAGGTTTTAAACGTAAGTAAAAATTATTTCCAAATAAAATAAAACTACATTTGAGTCTGTAAAAATCTTCATGTCCTGCATGGTCATAAACAACTTAGAAACTGCTAGTCATTCATAATAACATGGTTTTAGATGGAATTGGGTTAGATTTTTTTTGAGTGGCAAGGTGTTTGAGGTTTCTTTTTAATAAAGTGTTAAAATTAGTTCAAGTGTGCAAACTGGTAGTCTCATGAAACCATTTGTATGGACATATAGTTTGTTAATTCTAGTTAACAACTTCTAAGAGGATGTTCTTATACAACACCTAATATCTGCTCTTTTGAGATTAAAGCAACATTTAAAGTGTCTCAAAGCAAGATATAAGTAGTACAGACCAGTACTCTGGTTTTCAGCACAAACAAGTTCTCAGGCTATCACAGGGTATTAACACCAGCTCTGGCAAGATGAAAACCAGTTTAGCCAAGAAATACTATTACATACTTAGAGAAAATACGGGCAAAAGACTCTGGTCATACACATTACTAGCTAATAACAGCTGCTGTTCCAGAGCAAAGTGCAAAGACACTAGAAAAATTTCACAAAGAGGACTGAAAAATAAATTTAATTGCTCAATTTCAACATTTGAAAGTTTC
Source organism: Acridotheres tristis (assembly GCA_037013685.1). NCBI lineage: Eukaryota > Metazoa > Chordata > Aves > Passeriformes > Sturnidae > Acridotheres > Acridotheres tristis. Next base: position 113,339,103 of record CM072886.1, on the reverse strand, counting down.
CTAGACAAGTGAAATGGTTGACTAGACAGCTTACTTTACTCTAGAGAGTGAGAATTAGACCACCAAGCAACTATATTTTCTTTCATCATCACCTCCTAATAAGAATAGCTTAGACATACTCTTGGTCTAGGAGCAGCAACTATCTGCTGAAATTGAAAGGCAAGTGAAAGTCCATTATGCAAAAAGCTCAGAGAGTTGCTGCAGTAACATTTAAGAAAAGCAGGTGGATCTGCTCACGGAAAATGCAGCAACACTGATCCTAAAAAGACATTGAGATAGCCTACAACTGACAAGTTATGTTGGTGGCAAGAAATCTGACCGTTGCAAAACTGGTACTTGAGGTATCCTAAAGTCCAGGAGCATTCTCTGGTGGAATCTAGCAGCCATACTCGAATATAAGAAACTTCTGGTTAATGTGTATTATTCCGAAAAAAATATTCTGGCTCTCATCGTCACGGAAATCTCGTATCACTCCCAGTTTATTCCCACATGGTACATTGCTGGTAACAAACATTTAAGTAAAGATTTTTCCATCATACAGAAAAAGATCTAAAAGAAAAAAATTACAGACTTTCAATCACCAACTGCACAAACAGACAATTCTCCTATGCCAAGAATATTCAGCCTAGATCAGATCAAAGTCCATCTGAACTTCAACTCATGGCCAAAGACAGATATACAGGGAAGAATGGATGAAACACCAACTCCTACTGGCAACCAAAATCAAGACATCATCAACCATAAAGGCAAAGGTCTCAGAGGTACAGCTCTATGCAGCATGCACCACATACACTTCTAAATGCATCTGCAAACTCCTATAATGCATCGGAAATAGCCAGATCAAAGGACTTTTCCTGGTAAACTCACACAGTAGTCAGTATTCCATAGTACTTCAGTACTATGTACAAGTACAGTGTACTTTAGTACAAGTACATAGTACTTGTATTTTTCTCTTAAAACTCCATAGCTACTGCCCCACTGCTACAGTGTAAAAAACATTTAGATTTATGGCAACGTTGTTTGAGTACCTGAAATACAGCCATGCCATTTCCGGTCTCTCCTATAACAGGAAATTGACGAGATCCTAAACCAGTTCCAATAATATAGAAAATCATTTTAATATATTAAAAAATACAGTTAAGAACCAGATTAGAAGCAATCTCATGTTCATACAGCTACCATGCCTGAAGTACCAGAAAAAGAAAAGAAGTCAGTGAATGCCAGTGACCAATGAAACAGGGAATGCAAAGGGACAAGAACTGTTGAGCACAAGGCAGTCTTGCACAGTATCTGTGGCAGTCATTTTAAGAGACTGAGATCATCCTAAATTCCTGTGTTTAAGTAGATGAAAGCATGTGGAATCACAATTCAGAGAAGGCACATACAGGTGTCTTGTGTAATTCCAGGGGGTTTTCGTTGGTTTGCTTATGGATCACACAACCTACTTGAAAGAGGAGCTAAATGTTAACATCTGTCCTCAGCTGAGTCTCTTAGTTTTCTCCTACAGTTTGTTTACAACTAATTGCTGAGTCACCAGGCAGCTGAGGCATTTCCAAAGACTCTAAATCAAATGCCAGAAACAAATTTCATGATTGCTATGAAAACTACATGGTCTGCAAGGCCAGTGGCATATCTTCACTGGCTGGAACCCTGTGGGAAACCACCACAGGAACTGAAGAGGACAGTCACCACCCACTCTTAATTTCCATTGTCAGAACTTTGAGTTCAATTGCCTTCATCTGAGGAAGAGCAATAATACCTAGACTACCACCATCATCTTGGCAACTGTGCACAACATAAATTGGCTCTTCAGTACTAGCTCTATTAGAATACTTAAAAGGCTCACAGGAGATCTAAATAAAAGCAAAACCAACTTACCACTATTGACATATTCAATTTACTTCAAGAATAATCACTGGAGTAGCTTTAATTAACTTCCTGTAACAACTCAAGAATACAAGCCACAAGAATTAAAAAAAAAAAAAAAAAACTAATAAAAAAGCCAACAGCAAATCTGTGAGCCGTCTTTCTCTGTTTCCTTTCTTCTTACTCTTCTGATATTTGGCTCTTAAGCAGCTACAACTTCAGAAACAACACGAATCCATTCTGTATTTCACATTTCAAGCAACTCAAATGCAAGAGTGCAGCACAGACCATTACACTGAGAATATTTCTTTGTAAAATTTTAATCAGTACACAATCAATGTACCAAAGCAACTGTAAGCTGCTGTCTACCACTTTAATAACTACAGTTTTTAGAGATGCACCAGAATTGGCCACCTGTTCTGACGCACTGTCATTCTGAACTGTGCACTACCATCTTGCAACACCCTGGCTTGACAAACCTCTTCTTACTTCTGAATTCGCACAGGTAATTCCTGTCCTCCTGTCCTGGCTTGATGGACTGTCACTCAAGTAAACACTCAACAAAAATCAGAATTTTCAGTTATCATCTACAGCCTAATGCTTCCAACATGGTCATTATAGCCGCAATATATTTCTAAAGATTCACTTGTACTACAGCTGCTATTGCAGAAGCCTAAAAGAGCTTTTAGAGTTTAAATGTATGTTTAAAAAGCAGATAAAAGTCACACAGTAGTTGCATCCAGTATATTTAACAACCCCATGTGTAATGCAACTGTAATGCATAATTATAATACACTAACAGATAATTTGGTTCATAGGCATGAAGGTACCCTCAGAATAGCATCTAAAATAACAGGTGTGTCATCAAACTTATTAAAGGCATTTAGACAGGTATGAGGAAAACAACAAGGAAAATGCACAACATACAGGCACAATGGTTAACTAAGTTAGTTCCCTTGTCCTGACAACAGTTTGATCAAAGTATGCTACTCCCATCCAGAGTAGGCCAAGGAAGCATAAAATATATTGGCAAAGGGGTTTCAAGCAGCAATTCCTATCAGCATAAGGCTATGCCAACATCATTTGTAAGCATTGCTATTCGTTGTACAGCAGACAGTCACAAATGGAATGGAGTAAGTTTTTAACAAATGTTCAAGGCTAAGTTGGATGGGGCCTTGAGCAATGTGGTCTAGTGTGAGGTGTCCCTGCCCATAGCAGGGGGGGTTGCGACTAGATCATCTTTAAGCCCCAGTCCAACCCCTTGACATTCTATAATTCAATATGGTTTTAAAAAGTGACAAGAAACATCTGGAAAACCAGTGGTGTGTGCACATATAAGCATATTAAAAAAGAGGTGCCTTTAAATAAGACGGGAAGAGTCTGGGCTTTTAATTTTCCCTTGACAGCGTGTCTTCACACAGTTTGCTAGAGCAGCTCCAGTCGAGACTGGAAAGAGCATCCTTGAAGCCTGAGCTGAAGGTAACGCACAGCAACGAGACAGAAACTCATCACAAAACTGCGGGGTGGAGTGTGGCCTCGCTACCACAAGGCTGCAAACCACGGGCACTACCCATGTACAAGTTTCGTTGTGACAGCGCCTTCTCCCTCTCCGCTGCTCCTCTCTGCCACCGCAGCCAAAGCCGTGAGACAGCCCGAGCTGCCCCGCGACCCGCCAGCCAGGCCCGGAGGCGGCAGCCAGGGGCCCAAGGCCGTCGGGAGACAAGGCCGAGGCCGCGGGCGGGGCCCGGCGCAGAGGCGGGGGGGAGACACCGCCTCTTCCTCGCGCGGAGCCACCACGTCGGCGGCACTGCCAACACTGCGGAAATGGGCGCGGGGAGCCGGGCCTTCCCCTCCGCTCCCCGCCCCGCTCCGCTCCAGCCCGGGCCGGGCTCACCCACCTGTGTCTCCGATGATGATGTACTTGAAGAGGTACGCGTAGGCCATGGCCGCTCCCGGGCTGCCGCTCCCGGGCTGTCCCGCTTTCGCTCCGGCGTGACGCGCGCGCTCGCCGCCCGAGCTCGCGCTGCGGAGAGGCGGAAACGGGTTAACGGCCCCCGGGCGGCGCCTCCGCCCGCTCGCTCCCTCCTACCTCCGCCCCCGCGCCGCCGCTGGCGGAGGGGCTCTGCTCGCTCGGCCTTGCTGTCCGCCCTCCCTCCCTCCCTCCCGCCGCGGCCCCGCAGGCGCCGGGAAAGGCAGAACGCGGCGGCGGCGGCGAGAACAATAAACAGGCGCCGAGCGGCCCCCGGACCCTCCGGCGACGTCAGCGCCCGCCCCCTGACGCCGCCCCGCCTCCGACCCGGAAATGCTGAGGCGCGAGGCCGCCCTCCGCCGCGTGCGGGCGGAGCCTCGGTCCCTGCTCCGCGGCACTGAGGGCGGCGGCAGCTGCTCGGTATTTCGGGGAGTTGCCGACCCTTAATCCGGAATCGATCAGGCTGGGGAAGGTCTCCAGAGTCATCGAGTCCCGCCTGTGACCAAACACCACCATGTCAGCTAGACCGGGGCACTGAGTGCCACGTCCAGTCTTTCCTTACCAGGGACGGTGACTCCACCACCTCCCTTGGCGGCCCATCCCAATGTCTAAGCCCCCTTTCTGTGAAAAACTTATTCCTAATCTCCAACCTAAATCTCCCCTGGCACATCTTGAGACTATGTCCTGTCATACTGTCGCTGGTTGCCTGGGAGAAGCAGCCGACCCTCACCTGGTTATAACCTCCTTTCAGGAAGTTGTAAAGAATGATAAGGCCACCCCTGAGGCTCTCTTTGTCCCGGCTAAACCCCAGCTCCTTCAGCCGCTCCTTACCAGATTGATACTCCAGACTCGTGCCCTTCCTTGGACCAGCTCCGGCACCTCAATGTCCTTCCTAAATTGAGGGGCCGAAAGCATAAGCCCTCTGAAAATAGCCAGCAATGAGCTGTTTGGTACAAGTTTATCTTCATCACATTCTGGTCTGAAAGCGTTTTTTCCCTTTCTGTTTCTGTCTTTCCTCACTGAACTGAAAGCAATGAGCCAGGAGAGTAACCTAAATTCACAGCTGGTGTTTAGGACTTTTACTTGGGGTTCACATGGGAGTGGTGAGCTGGAAGAAGCTTCAAGGTCTTCTGTAGTCTAAGCTGCTTCCATGAGGCCAGTGTACCCTGACCTTTGGATGTGGAGCAGTCAAAGGCATCCTGGCTCATGTATTGCATCCACAGTGAGGTTACAATCAGATGCCTGGCAAAGGTAAATATGGCAGGACACTCCATTCACATCATACTGATGATGCTTTGGGATTCCCTTCAGCTCAGCTGTTTGTAGACTGTGGGCTAGGAGGACTGTTCAAGAGCCATTGGTACATTCTTCATATAAATTCACATTTTACTCCCTTTCTGCTGTCTAGTAGAATGTGAGTAAAAGGTGTCTGTCTTTTAACTTTATAGAGGTTTTATTTGTGGTCAACAGCTTGGCCAACATTGACCTGGAGACTTCTAACAGGTATGCATCCTGCTTACTTGTAAAAAGCTACAGTAAAGCTGATTGTGCCAAATCCTGTTGTCATATTTCATGACCTGAAACCCAAAATGAAGCTTTAAAAAAAAAATCCTGTCTACTGTGGATGTGCAAAAAACCCCTCCCAACAACACTATAAAGTGGAAGGAGCTCTCTTATAGGCATATCTACATTTTCGACATGAAAAATTCACATATTCAATGACCACTTGTAAGAGATTTGCCTCATTTTTTTTCTCCTCTGTATACTTCTGATTTCTCAACACTATTTATTAAGTGTAGAGCCCCAAACAGCAGTTCTCACGTCTCTAACCAGCCTCATCACCTCAAAACTGGCAAATGAGTATCTCCAGTCTTGTCTCTGAACATCTGAATCAACAGCATCTAATTTGATTTTTGATACTAGATCCCTATTCTAGACAGTTACTACTCAAATGTATCGATACATTTGGTGTCTCCTTATTAGCACTGTTTTTTCCCCTTGCTAAATTTCAATAATTTTGATCATGGTCCCTGAGTTTAGCAAAAATGTTTGATTTTTTTCTCTTTTCATATTATGTCTGCCATTTTGTTACCCCAGCTGTTCATTACAATATTGAATAAGTCTTGCATGGACAGGACAGAACACTGAAAAGTAGCACGTGAAATTTTTTTCTAGTTTAAAAACCCTTTCCACACTGAAAAGAGACATTTTTCTATTATTTTATTTACAAGTAGTTTTGATATACATTTTTGTAAATAATTCCTACCCAGAATGAGTTTTCTCAGAGAAGCAGGTTTTTGCCTTGCTTCCTATGAAAGTTAGGCTTCTGTTTTCACATATCCCTGTGTGTCTCTGTTTCCTACCCTAGTAATGATCATGAAATCTGGTATCTGGATGGAGCAGGGTACCTCAGCTGAAGGAAAGGCTGCAGTTGAGGTCAGCTGTCAAACCCAATCAAGAATTCACATCAAAACAAGTCTTCTCAAGTGCTTCTTCAGCAGCTAAACCCTTCAGCTGGCATTCATGCTGTTGGCATGGGTTTGTGTGACCTCAACCACTGGAGACAAAGCTGTAGGAGATCAGGCCATAAGCAGATAAGATCTCATCCAGTATAAAGGTCGCTGTGCTAGGGATGGGGCAGCTCTGCTTCTCTTAATCTGCTTGTGGACCCTCCCTTGTTCTGGCATTGTCAGTCATCTGCTGAATAGAAGTGGCTGAGCTTTAATTTTTGATACTAACTTTCAGGCAAAATCATCCTGGGTCCCACAGCCACACCAACAAATTAAATAACCTCATCAATTGGATCTCACCTCTGTCCAGCCATCCTCACTGCTCCTAAAGGGTCCTGTGGTTGTGAAGGCTAAAGCCCCCTCTATGAGATCAGTCGTGCAGACAGGTATCAACTCTCAGGATGAGCTCTTTTCTTCAGCTGCTTCTCCTGTGACCGGCAGGATGAAGGAGAACCGTGTGGACTTTCTTGTCCTTCACCTTTCCTCCAGACCCCTGTTGTTGTTCATGACATGCTCCAAGTCTCCAGTAGTACTGTTAGGGATTCCTACATGATTGAGCCACGAAGGATATTACTCTGAGGGTTGGTCAAGTCTTGACAATCTGTCCTTAACATCTCAGGGGGATAAATTTCAAGCATGTTTGGTGGTGACAGACATTTAATAGGGACTGTAGCTGTAGGATAAAGGGTAATGGTTTTAAACGAAGAGAATGGAGATTTAGACTAGATATGTGGAAGAATTTTTTTTTTGTTGTGAGATTGGTGAAGCATTGAAAAAGGTTGCCAGGGAGGTGGTAGATGTCCCAGCCCTGGAAACATTCAAGATCAGGTTGGAGAGGGCTTTGAGCAAACCGATCAAGTTGAAGATGTCCCCACTTGTTGCAGGGGGTTTGGACTGAATGGCCTTTAAAGCTCCTTTCCAACCCAAAGTATTTTATGATCATAGGAGTGCATGTTTTTATGATTCTGTTTACATCACTGATGGGATTTGATATCTTAGATCCCAAATTATGCAATCTTCAAGATTTCCAGACAAGCCAAGTTGGCCTGATGTGACCAAATGAGATCTGGTAAGAGAAGGGAATCCCGTTTTGTAGAAGACTTGGGGTTTGCTGATGGGGAGAAAATACAGAGTTCAGGATCCCCAGTGAAATGGAAGGTGCCTTTAACATCACAGCTGAGCTGTCTGACAGCTGGCAGGTGGGTCTGACAGTTCAGAGGGAAGGCAGCCCTACCTGTTTGTGCTTTGGCAGCCTGGTGAGCCAGGCAGGTAACCAGCTTGCAGATGACTCACATGGCAGGGCTGTGCCCTGCTGACTTCAGTGGCTGCTCAGCTTGGGCCAACAGCTGCACTGTGGACAGTTAACTAGGCCTCTGCTGGTTAGCCAGGCAGCCAGGCTGCTCTGTGGAGTATTTCAGTCATTTCTGATGGTTAGGGATAATTATTGAATCAGTGTTTGGGATAGTAATTCAATCAGAATTTGGTAGAGGCTTGCAAGGATAATATGCAAAAATTTGTTGCCTATGCTATCACATGATAAGTACAAGCTAATTTGCTCCTGGAGAAGAGACTGTTCCTAACTTATTGAATGTTATCAGCTGTTCTACTAATCTGAGATGCCTCCAGGTAAAGATTAATGCAAAATTGATTTTCCTCCAAGTTATGTGTACCATATATATTAAGTACTAATAAGACGCATGCAAATAGCTACTGTAATACTTTTTATGTTTTAACTTCTCACCTGCTAAATTTACCTTTTCCAGAGAAATTAGTATCTTTTGTTGAGCATTAATACTTTGACAGAAGGCTACCACATAGTCAGACTCACTTATTAAGAAAATATATTAGCCAATTGGTATAAAAGAAGCATTGGTAATTCAGTCTTGAAGAATTACAGAGGATTGTTTTTCCTTACTTTCATTCTTTTTTTTTTTTTTTTTTTGGTTAATGTTTTTGTGACTACTCATCTGTTAATGATTTTACATCACATGATGAAATATTTAACTATGATGACTATGTCGGGATTATGTTTTGGCAAATTTGGGAAAGTTTCTGGATAAACTTTGGAAAACTAAAACTTGCATTTTTTTCTCTGTCACTCAGTTTATTCCTGAATTTTCCACTTAACAAACTCACTTGGGGTTTATAGGAAAGTCTTAGGCTTTGCAGGATCCTTACCATTAAAAATACTATTTAGGAAAGAGGCTTCGAGTCATGCAAAGCTTGACATACTCTCCAGAGCAAAGCATTAGACTGGATTTTTTCAATGGAAATTAAAACACAAAAACAGAACTCTGGCGTAACATTTTGAATACAACCACTTTAATTATATTTTATACAGTAGTATAATTTAACTGTTAGAAGTAAATCTGTACCCACACTTCAGTCTAGCTTAAAATTTTTAAATCATTCAGTTGTATGGTTAAATTTTCTATACAGATGCTGAGTAGGAAATGTTATTTTCTGGTATCTGTCATTCAATTTGTCTGCACATGCTCCTTCTGAACAGTAAGTGTATGGTGTAATTTTTCTTACTTGTGAATTTTAACATCAGATTTGTATTATACTTAAGAAAAAAGGCAATGTACAGCATTATAAATTTATTATAAATGTTGAGGATGGGACCCCACATATAAAAAAATGTAGAGAGCAGATCCTGCAAGAAGACAGTCAAATATATCTAAATCTCAATGAAGATCTGCCTTTGTAAAGAGAATTTCTAAATACATGTTAAGTCTATAAAGGTCAACTGGAGACAACTTCTGAGTCAAATAGGTAGAAATCCATGTCTATGTGTGATGTGTGACTTGGGCTTTGCAGCTCCTAGATCAGGCAGCTTTGGCTGAGATTTCAGCTAACAGCTGGATATGTATACACAGTTTACATCATCTTTTGATCTGGTGAAAAAAGAGGTTTGGGAATTAGTTTCTTTTTTTAAGACATTCCCTTACCATAGTGTAGTATTTAAGTAACAGCTTAAATTAAATGCTCTTAACTAAACATTAAAAATAAAACACTACATTTCCCCAGTCACTGTAATTATAAAATGTTTTATCACAGTTCAATTACATTGATAAGTAATTTTTGGAAATTAAAAATTCAGTTCTAATAGCATTTTTTGTTTTCAAAATATAATCTTAAAATCTACATTTTTAAGGCAGTGCAACAAAAAGTAAAGTATAGTTCTAGAGTTTCCAGCTGTATTCATATTTTAGGTTCTTGCTCCCTTGAAAATATGTGCATGACTTCTGCTTTATCCTTCTTTATTTACTAATGGCCTTTGCCACTGTTATCATTTCACCCTGTTTTTCCTTGCAAATAACCTTGATGTAATAACAGTTTGTTAAGACAGCATGTGATAAATTTTAATACATTTTCCTATAAAAACAGGGAAACAATAGGATCCTTGAAATAACCTTGCAATGCCTATAAAAATAACTGAAAAGATATGTTGTTTTTTAAAAAAATTATTCTCAGGAGCATTAGAAAATATGTGCTTGTAACAAGATTCACAAAAGCGTGGACTAGTAGTGCTAAACAAAGTCAGAGATTCATGCAGAAACCTACTTAAACTGACATCACGGTAAATTTTCAGTAATTTTTTTACTTTAGAGACAGGTTTTTTCTTAATTTTTTTAAGGTATCTTTTAAAAGTTGTTTTGGCAATGCTTTCAGAAGGAGAAAGTGGAAGCTAAAGTTACCATACAGGCTCACAGAAGTGAAAATAATCATGAAGACTTCCTGTCTACTCAAAGCAGGAAGTGAGACAGTTTTATGGACACTGGTTTGCTTGAAAAGGAATAGGAGTAAGCAAGCTTGGTCACATTTTTTTTTTCTATTCAGATGTATTTAATGGTTAAAAATAACATTTTAAATTTCTTTTCTTCTTCTTGCAGTAATAACTTTTTTTCTTTTTCATGCACCCCTATTAAAGTTTTCTGATGGCTGTAGAAAGTATGGCGCTGTCTAAGACTCTGTAAGTCAGCAGAGTTGCTAAAGGACCTGAGTTGAGGATATCCTAGGGACAGTGTTGCAGATACCATCTTTTTCCACCGAGATATTAGCAGATAAACTACCCTTCATTTTTGTCTAAAAGGTGTAATAGCAATTTCTGGTAATTCTAACAAAACTGTATCTAAACCATATCTAAAATTATGTTAAGGGCTTTAAATTTCTATTGAAATTACTTAAAATTTAACAAAACAAAATAGCATGAAACTAGAGGTTTATTTCTCTTTTAAGTACTTCTTCATTATGCATTCCACTGAATAAGCTTCATCATAAATATTTTTATTCAGAAGATGTTTTACTTTAAAAATACATGTGTAAGCTCCTTTGATGTTCAGCCATTGTTGATGTAGAGGGCAGCACGTGCTTTTGCATGTATTTTCCTTCATTTGATTGAGTGCTTTTTAAAACTCCAGCCATTTTAAGGTTATTTCAGCACAATGGCCCTCACTTGTCTTCAGGCTTTGAAGGTCACACCAAAGCTGCTATTCCCCACATGAGCTATGCCATTGTAGCCTTCTATTGTAAGCTAGGGAGTCTTTTATTCCACAGATCAGAAGGTGGGCAAGTATTAGTTGTTTTCTCTTAATTCAGATGCCTCTATCCATTCATACATTGTTTGAGAAAGGTAAACAATACCTCCTAGAATGGAAAAAACCCCAAGAGAATGAATTGCAATGGAGCATACCCCACCATCCCCCATTTTAGCTTTCATTCATATTAGATGTCAAATGGGTGTACATGTTTATTGAGAACTCCTTGTTGCCATGGTCATGAGATATAAAGGAGTACAAAATTTGGATGTCAAGTATTCTGTCTTATATTTCACAACAAAAACTGCAGCAGAAAAGCAATTTTCCTGGCTCCAAGGCCCAGTTGATTTTCATCAGATTTCTCTTTGGCAGACAGTCTCTTTTGTAGTTCTATACTTTACCATGTTCAAAAGGAGACTGTTCATTTCTCTGTTTCCAGTTCACAATGGAAAGAAGGGTTGTAGCATGTCTTTACTTAAGGAAGCTCTTATCTGCTAAAACTTAAACTGAGATTATATCAATAACCACTGTAATTTCATCTTTTTTAAACAGTGAAGCTTGTTTAGTTGTCACAACCCTCATGCCATCATAATTACTTAGCATAAGAAATGGTTGCAGTTTTTGGCAGTGCCGAGCCCTCATCACCATAAAGCTTGTCCTGTTTATGTTGACTGTCCTCCAAGGCCTATCCCTATTTACCTTTTCTTCCCTGCTATGTATCTTGATCCTATTTTCTTAATTTTCCTCAGAATGACTTTAATTTCTGTTCTGTAGTCAAAAAATACATGAAAATTAACAAAATGGCTTTCTGGGTAGCAATTTCAATCATGGTATTTTCTTCCCATGTTTTCAAGAGGTAAGATGACCAGTCTTTTACAGAACTTTTTGATAATGTAGGAAAGACATGCACAGTATATAGTACTTTAGAAAGTATGGGCACAGAGTAGTCTACAGATTATGAAAAGTAATCTAGTATTTCAGAAATAAACCCCAAACTTCCTCCTTTTAGGAAATCAACCATTTAACAACTAGCTAAGGCCATAAAACAACAGACTCAGCATGCTACCTTATGTCCTGTAGGGATTGGGAGCCTACTCCTAGTACTCCTTGTAGTGGTTTTCCTTGACAGAGACAATAGAGTCATATAGGCAAAATGAAATTAATTTTTCCATGAGCAGCAGTTATGTGGAAATTTTCTGTAGTTGTTCTTGCCGTGCACATGAACCCAGTTGCATGAAGGCGAAAAGCAGAGTTGTCTGTGACAAAAAGAGTGACCATGACCATACTTTATAAATTCTTTTGGCAGTAGCAGTCAGGCCATAGCCATCCTCTCATCCTCTCTCATGTGTATAATCTGTGTAACACAGAATTAATTGGTCTTTGTCTACTCGGTAAGTGGGGTGTTGCCATGTTGCATCAGACTTACCATGCTGAAGAGATGTAATAAAATTCTACCATGTCTTGGGAATGCAACTTGTCTTGGCACAAAAAGAGATGAAACAGCCAACCTCCTCAGAAAGGTATGGCAGCAATCTAATTCATGTTACTTAGACTAAGTAGAAATTGTATGCTGTTGACTCAAATCAAGGTATTAAAGCTGTTACCTCAAATGAAAGCAATGACAGTGTGTAGTTCCTCTGGTATAATGTCAGGTGAAGCAGAGAATATGCATAGAAAGGCTTAGGACAATGATAATATTTATGGTAAATGTAAATGGAGAAAATGATGCAATGCTCATTTAAGTAGTATAATGTCATGTACAAAATAAAAACAACTGTTTTGGAAAAAATATGTTGATTACACTAGAGATTGAAAGGAAGAAGAGAAGAAAAAGGAAACAAAACTACAGATCAATTATACAAATGGGCCAGTTTCCAAAACAAAGGGACAATACAGAGATGCACAGTCCTATTACCATTTCCCAGTAATTTATTCCCTAATTTGGCTGAATTAAGTCTGCTTCTTGTTCCATTTTAATTGGAAAAAAATGTAATTGAGATATTTTTGAACATTAACTAGATGTCTTACTGAAAATTCCATTCATTCTGTGGCTCCTGCTTTCAGGTTTCATCTTAGCAAGTTGATTTTTCTGTCTGTAATTTGCATTTAAATTATGAAAAAATAATGAAGATTTTATCTGCATGTATTTTCTAAGTTGAAAATTTTGCTATCATAACAATGGGAAATATTTATTTTATGTAAGTCAGTTTGGAAGATGGATTTGTCTTATTTTTGGAATGGTTCAGTAGTTCAGCTTTATAAGTGCTAAGTTTGTTAGTGTCTCTTAAAACAGGCAAACATTTTATCCTACACCTCAGATAAAGATCAAATAGGTTTAAATACCAGATTTGCAGTAAGCAGATATTTGACCATATGTTCTGAGGTGAGTAAATTCCATGCATTTTTGTGTAAATAAGTTGGGCTCTGCCTTTTCTGCAAAAGAGAATCAATCACTTGTCTAACTGTTGCTTAGTAATGTGTGTGATCTAGCTGAGTTTTGGAGAAAAATAGACTTGAAATGACAAACTGACCAGTAAGAAAGAGTACTTTGCTGAGCCTTATTTTATAGTAATTACCCACAACTTCTCTGGGCAACCTGTTTTGTGTGTATATATGTATATGTATATGTAAATGCAATTGTTTGCAATAAAGGATCCATGACATAACTTTTTCATGTTAATTATCTTTATTTATGGGAAAAATATCTTCTTTTGTAAAAAAAAAATAAAATATTCTTTATCCCATTCTTTTGAAAATACTCAGTTTTCTGTATTTCCATTCATCCTGAATATAGTTTTCAAACTATTTAATAGCAGGTACTTTTGGTACTTTTTGCAAATGTAATATTTGTACAGTACTTTTTACAAACTGCTGCCTCATTGTGGAGGAAATAGTAGGTACTGCAATAAAGATAAACTTAGCATCACAGAGAGTACATTGCAGAGATCAAGGTGCACATTGTGAATTAAATGCCTTAAAAAGTAGCTGAGGAGCATCAGCCCAAGGACTTCAGATTTCAGTTACAGGTGATGAGCATGGCTCAGAGTGTATTTAGCCTGTCTTGAACTTAGACTACTGACTAAGCATCTAAATCTGTCGAAGTAAATCAGGTAAACCCCTGGCAAATCTCCCCAGATGTTGAAGCAAGACCAGATTTTAAGAATTGAGTGGGGCTGTTCAAATTCTTCACCATACAGTGATGGTCTTCACAGCTGACTTTGGCTAGGGGTCCATTGCTGAAAGGAAGGAGGTACAAGGGCAAACATAATACCTCATTGGAGAAGGCGAACTTGTGGAAATGCTGGATGAAAGAGGGAGTAAGTTCTCCAGAGCCCTCCTCCAGTGGTGGAGCAACGCCAGTGAGAGCTTCTCAGTCTTTTTTCCTCGAGACAGAACTTGGAAGGGGAATGGAAGCTTGGTACAATAGTTTTTGTTGTGACTGAGAAATGAAAAATAGGGAAATAAGAAGACTGTAAGAATCACTTAAATTCATAAGAAATTGCAAATCTGAGAAAGAGCCTTTTTCTAGAGCATTGGTAACCAGAGGAAAGAGGAGCTGCTGCAATCAGAGTGCAAAGGTCTCTTTTAGAGAATCTGCTTCGTAAGTAGTAGGCTTTGACAAGATTTGAATATGGAAAAGATACTTCACTGAATAATTTAGCTCCTTTAACCACATGCAAATGTTTCCTAGAGCCACAGTTACTCCAGGAAGGTTAAGAATAGGCTGTGGAGTAGTTTGCATATAGCAGTCTCCATTGAGAAACAGAGGAAAAAAACGACTTAAAATTTACTAAGAGCTTCTTTTTTTTTTTTTTTATCTTAATGGACTGAACATACCCTCAAGACTTCACTGATCCTGAAGGTTTACATGTCTTCTCTAATGACAGAACCATAAATTCTAAATGTTGGAACAGTCAGCTGCTCAGGGCAGCATAACACCTCCCTGAAGACGCATTTTGGTTCATGTTCTCTTCCTGGCATGTTAAGCGATCCTGGAGTTGGGAAGGAGAAATTGCTGAGTTTAAATGGCAATAAACATCAATGGAAAAACCAGGCTTGTCTTTGTATATACTAAAGAGTGATGTTTGTCTCCCAACAAACAGCTTCCTCTATGTATTGTTTTTTCAATTTGCAATATCTTCTTTTACAGTTATATAATTTTAAAAATGTGCATAGAAGCACACATCTATTCCCATAGTTATACTGCCAGGGATTTGAATTAAAAGAACCAAGAAATAGATAGTTTAGATTTATATAACTAATTCAGGGATAAGCAGTGCAACTCTAACACCATTCAGGAAGCCTGAATGTTTGAGAGGATTGTATATGTGAATAATAGCTACATAAAATCTTTTCACACTTTGTTTCTGTAAACAGCAGTTGTAGTAACCCCTGTCATTTAGTCTTCTGTGGAGCTTATTCCTGCTTTACTGTAATTATTTTATTGCCAGTGAAAGAGATCTGTATAACATGATTGGCTTTTAAAACCTAAATTCACTGCAGTTGTTTCCTACCAGCTACCATTTCAGTCTTTGGATGCTCTCGCTAATGACAAAAAGAAATTCTGAAATAACCATTAACAGTCTCCCTAACACCACTACAGTTAAATAAGTATGATGATTTGGTACTTCCCAAACTATGATTTACAGTTAATATTGACAATACCTCGGATATGAAATCTTAAAACTGAAACAATTGATGTTCCATTTAACACAGTATTGGCTTTCCATTGTTTCCATGGACCAACACTGACTGCTGACCACTGATTTTAAGGAGCTATATGCTTGTATCTTCCTTCCCAAATCCATAGAAATTATCAAGGCACAGTTCCCTCTATAAATACAAGGACTGTTACGCATTTCAGAACAGCTATGTTTAATCTTTGGTGCAGCTTAATTGAATTTAGTCATACATGTTGACTTATTCTGAAGCACACTGTTTTGACATAGCATTTCTTCTAGATGTTTGGAGAGTTTTCTTTGACTTAGAAGAAACCTTGAGGAAGGTCAGCAGTCATGGCTGAACCATCACTTTCTTGAGTGGCTGTCAAAATAAACAATTTAGGCTAGCATAGGTTGTTGAAGTCAGTGTTTCTTTTGCAATATTCTATGCTCATTGAGAGGCCTACATTACAAAATCTACTTTTATTATACAGAAGGAAGTGTCAAGATCATTCTTACCATGCCCCCAGTCACATCATCTGGTTAAATAATGTGAAAACAGTAAAGAAGCTTATAACTGCCAGCTTCTCTTTCTCCAAAACTTCACTTAAAAGTGGACTTAGATTTTTAGGATGGAGAGTTTAAATTCACTTAAGCCATATTATGAGAAGTTGTTTTAAGACCTGTGACATTAGCTTGTGACTTGAATTTACTACTCTTAACAGATTTGTTTCCTTGGTAAAAATTATGGTTAGCACTTTCTTGCACACTTTCTCAAATATTGTCAAGATTATGGAAAGCTCAAATATCATCATAACAGGGGCAATGCAAGAATGTTAGCAAATTTAACCTCTTGCATCAATACTGTGCCAATGAACCTCAAATCACTTACATGAGTGGATTTCAGGCCAGTTTCTGTTAAGCGATTTCTTTGAAGAGTCAAGTTCCAGATGTTCTTATGATGGCTGTAACATTTTTCTGACATGTACCACATAATCATCAGTAAGGATAGGACAGCAATAAAGCTGTTCCACACTGAAATATGTATTTCAACCTGAAGTTTTGCATTGTATTTTTACCCACTGTTAGAATCTTCATTTACTCAACCAAACAAGATTTTTGTGCCCAAAGAATATGGTGCTTTGTTCAACTATTAATCCTTACTGGTAGGCTTTTTCTGGGTCTAAGGATGAGAAGCAATATTTACCTGCTGAAAGGCCTGGATTTGAGACGTCTTTTGCATACCATTATGCTTTTCTGTAGCTTCTCAGAGTCTGATTTTGGTATACTTTATAGTTCTTTTTTGTTTTCCTTAATAATTTCATATATTAGGTAAGACATTATTAAGTCTCCTCTACAGTCTACTGGTCACATTTCTCACATACAGACTGGGGATCCATTTTAAACCTTCAAAGATGTTCGAATACTCCCCATTTTTATAAGCTATTTTCCTGTACATGTCTAATAAGTCTTCATCTTAAAAGGAGCTATTCTCTGTGTTGGTAATCCAAGACACAAATTCTTACTTTTTTTCAGATAGATTCAACCTATATATGTTGAGTGTCCAGTAAAATTTCTTATCTGTAAACTTATCACCAGTATTGCCTTTTAAAAATAACAACCATGTAATATTTAAAATCTTTAGGTTACTATGTTTAATTTTCTCTTCTTGAGTCATGGAGCAGTAGCATTTCTCCAAAATATTGCTGTTAAATTTTCAATAACCATGTCCAGAGTCCCCTGCCACACTAGGGACTTTTTTTGGGAGACACTTCTCTTTTCTTTTCAGTCTGTCTAAATTATCAGAATGCAATGATGTCCACAAATGCTGGACTGATGAAGAACATATTCCACACTCTTAGCAAACTCAATTTTGATACCACATTAGTAAACTACAGTCATAGTACTTGCTGTTCTTTACTGTACTGTGCTTATAATTTCAGGAACATTGTAGCTATTGATCTAGTGCCAAGCCCAGTTGGGAACAATTCATTGCTAGCTGAATAGCCATGGTGCTTAATTAAAATAAGATTTCCCTTTATAGTTTTTTGATATATTTATGTCCACTGACAGTCTGACACACTGTTTCTTTACTCTCCAAACTTTCTGGGCATATCCATAGAAAATCATCTTCCTATAGGCTCCAGTATCCCACAAACCCTCAACTTTCCCTCTTATATTTCCAACTAAATTAGTAATCTTAATTTATTCATAGTATTTTATGTTCAGTGTTTTCTGCTTTGTGTCTTTTCACATGTTATTCTTCTGCATGGCATTTGGAATTATACCACGCTATACCCCTATATCTCAGTCACTGGTCCCAAATCTACCTTTTACAGAATTAACACTCACATTTTTCAGTTATCCAAGATACCCTGGTCAAATCCAACCTTTATTATGATAAACCAAACTGATTTTAACTGACTTATCTGTCCATTTACAGGGAGCTGTAATTTTATACTGGTTTATTTTATTTGATCTGCTTTAGGTTGCTGACAGGCTTTCTTGGAACAGTGTGTCAATTTTAGTTTTTCATTATACTGTTTCTGAATTCTACCTTCTCTTTTGTACTCATATTGTAGTTAATTCCATTTTCTAGCTCTTCTTTAAGTAATTTTATATTTGATCCTGTGAAAATGGATTTTTTCTGTAATTCTATGCCATTTCCTCTTAGACTTCTCTAAATATTCTTTCTTTAGTATAAGAGTTCGTCTATCCCTATGTGAAAATCTTTCAAGTATTCATTAGATTATACTTGCAAGTACCTAAGCTTTCTGTAGTAACTTCTCCTGGAGCAATTTGCATCAGTTCAGCTTCTCCTGTCAGGCGTGTTAAATATTACAACTGTCAACTTTAAAAATAGAGGTATATTAACTTCAGGTTTGTAAAACCCCTCATACCGTTGCTTGCATGGGTACCTGTCTTGCCTGTCACATTAAAAAAAACCAACCAAATAAACTATGATTGCTTATTCCCCTTTATCTCTTTCTTTCAGTTCAAATCCTGAATAAAACAGAATATTTGTAAATATAATTTGGTTTCACCTTAGAACAGACAAGAATAGACTAGACTACTTCAGTTGGAAGAGACCTACAATGATCATCTAGTCCTAATGCCTGATCAATTCAGGGCTGACCAAAACTTAAAGCATGCTGTTAAGGGCACTGTCCAAATGCCTCTTACACGCTGACAGGCTGGGGGCATCGACCACATCTCTAGGAAGCCTCATCTGGGGCTTGACCACCCTCTCAGTAAAGAAATGTTTCCTGATGTTCAGTCTAACCCTCTCCCAGCACATTCCCACATTTCCCATGTCCTATCACTGGATACCAAAACTGAGGATTAGCATCTCCCTCTCCACTTCCCATCAGGAAGCTCGAGAGAATAATGAGGTCACCCCCCCCTCAGCCTGCCTCTCTACAGACTAGAGAAACTCAAAGTGCTCAGCTGCTCCTCACAGGAAGTGCCTTCCAACCCTCTCACCAGCTTTGCTACCCTCCTCTGGATGCATCCAAAGACCTTCCACATCCTTTTTAAGCTGTGGGGCTGAGAACTGCACACAGCACTCAGGCTGAAGCCACATCAACACTGAACACAGCAGGATAATTGCCTCTTTTTACCGGCTGGTGATGCTGTGTTTGATGCATCCCAGAATGGCTTGGCTGCCAGGGCACACACACTGCTGGCTCCTGCTGAGCATCCTGTCAACCTGCACCCCCAGATCCCTTTCTGCGAGGCTGCTTCCAGCCACTCCTCTCCCAGTTTATAACTGAGCCAAGCGTTACTTTGTTTTGGGTGCAGAATCCAGCATTTCAACTTGTTAAATTTCATCCCATTAATCACTGCCCAATGCTCTAATCTATCTGGATCCATCTGCAAGACCCCTCTGTTGTTCCTCAACAGAGTCAGCAACATTTTCCAGTTCGGTATCATCAGCAAACTTGATAGCGCTGCATTCAACTCCTAACTCCATGGCGTTGGTAAGTGTATTGAACAGATCTGGCCCTAAAATTGAGCTCTGAGGAACACCTCTGGTGAGCAGTCACCAGCCAGATGTAGCCCCACTCACTACAACACTGTAAACTCTGCCTTTCAGCCAATTCTTCACTCTATGAACTGTTTATCTCACAGCTGGACAGCTTGTCCAGAGGGATATTGTGAAGACCTATAGCTATCCCACTAGCCTCTTACAACATGGAACCTTTAAAATATAATTGCATAGGAAATGCTGAGGGAGCTGGGGTTGTTTAGCCCAGAGAAAAGGAGACTCAGACCTTATCACTCTCTACAACTTCCTGAAAGGTGGCTGTAGTCAGGTGGGGGTTGGTCTATTTCTTTGGGCAACCACTGACAGAACTAGAGGACACAGTCTCAAACTGCACCGAGGGAGAATATAGATTGGATGTTAGGTAAAAGTTTTTCACAGAAAGAATGGTAAAGTATTGGAATGGTCTGCCCAGGGAGATGGTGGAGTCACCATCCTTGGATATGTTAAAAAAAAAAATTTGATGTGGCACTCAGTGCCATGGTTTAGTTGAGGTGTTAGGGCATGAGTTGGACTTGATGATCTAAAAGGTCTTTTCCAGCCTAGTGATTCTGTGATATTGGTCTTTCAAAAATGCTTGTTCTAAATCAGTCAGCACTTCACTCTGAGCCTACTGGCTGGGGCCTTGACTCCAAAAGGCCAAATTAAAGACCAGTAGTTTGTTGCAACTGTAGTTCAGACACTGCAAATATAAATTAATTAGAAATTTCTCTCCAAATGGCATCCTCCTTCTCCTGCTTGGTATAATTCCAAGTAATATAAAGGCCATGTTTAAAGGGGACTGAATCAGGCTTTGTGCTAGTTTCTGGAAAGATACCCAAGACTGACCGAGTTATGTGGGGCAAAGTGACAGCAACAGTGACAGTGACAGCAACAGTGACATCTGCAGAGCTAGTGCTGTCACTATCAGCAGCACAAATGTGTTCTTGCATCTTTTATGAGTTTAATTCATCAGAGGATAGAATGGATCTTTTGACAAATTCTGTGCTACAATTACAAGTCTGTTGCTCAAAGAAAAGGCTTTCTCAACTGAGAAATCAGAGACTTCGGTCATTTGTAGGCTGAATTGCTACAGTAATTTCACACAGAAGCAAGATACATATAATCCAATTATGGGGAGTAATATCTAAATCACTCCTATTTCTTTTTGTAATGGTTTGCTTTGGAATCCATTAGGACAAAAGGGTCTTTATGTATTTAAAATATTAATAAAGTGAAAAATTGAAGTGATCATACTTAGCTGTAAGTGAACAAAGTGCATTCATTTGTGTTCCCTCTAAGTCCTGTCATTCTTCTGCAGAACATGTTGTCGTGGTATCCAATATGGCCATGTCAAAAAGTAGTAATAACAAAGGATGATGGTTAGTGACATGTGGCAGATTACTTTTGCTGTTTGGTACCTAGCGTGGGGTTGAAAGGACAAAGACCAAGGTCTATTAACGATTCAGAGGTACCAGCATTCTGAGGCTAAACTCTGAAGAAGTGGGACCAATGATGAACATACATGATGTAGAACAAATGTTAGAGGGGATTTGGAGTATTTTTTTGAGAAATGAAGAGTTGTTAACTTATTATTTAACACTCCCCTCAGCTTCTGTAAACCAGGTTGACATTTTTGAATTAATAACTGTTATTTTGTCAGATTTTACAAGCCAAGATTCTGAGACCCTCTCAATGAAGAAGGCCTTCATTTAAGACCTTTGTTGTATTGGAGGTCAAAAGAAACCCCTTTGCAGCCTCTGACCAGAAACAGGCTGCTCTCCCGAGTTCGGCAACATGCAAAAGTACACTGATTTAATTTCAAGTATTACATTAAATTGGGTTAGTTAAGACTGTGATAAAGGAAATGTTTATCAGAGCCTCCCAGTCTTTTCCTGGCCTGAGCCTCAAGACCAAATATTCTAGCCAATATTAAGGGTGTAGAATTGCTTTCATATGAATGACATGAATGGAGAGATTAGTTGTCTCGAAAGAATTATTTTTCTGTCCCAGACCTTTAGAAATGTTTTCTAGGGTGCTGGGAAATCAGTGGCTAGTCCAAAAGCAAGACAAAGGAACATTTATAAATATCCCTCTCCTTCCAAATCCAGCAGAAAAGATGGCAAGATTAACATATATGTGGCTGAATAATTTTTTTCTGCTGTCAGTCACCCTTAATCCCTTCCTATCTTAGGGAGGCAGGAAAACACAAGGATTTGAAGGGCCAATTCAAAGGGCAGGATGGCAATCCATTTTGCTTAACTGTAAGACTGCAACTGTGAATGGAAAGAACATTCAAAAAATCTGCATATCACAATCTTAACATCCTGCCAATAGCAACCACTTCCTTGCCCAACTAACTCTTCCCTTGCTGTTTTTATAAGAAAGATAATCTCTACCTTGCATATAAAAATGTTTAGCTGTTGTTGCCCCAATAACAAACTCAGATTTTAGCATAGTTATCTTGAGGCTATCCTAATTTACATCAGAATCTTTCCCAAAACATGGAACTTTTTCTTATGTTGGTCTAGCCATCAGCCCTGCTAACTTCCATCTCCAGTCAAACAGACATCTTCAGAAAGCAAATCAGAGAGCTCCTTCAGATACCAGTTTGACCTGTCATGCTCTGTAAACTACATACAGAGCCACGATTTTTAATTTGGGCAATGTGAAATCAATGTCTTTGTGTCTTGGGCTTTATTTTAGCAGGTAATAAGCAAATAATGGATCTGTGGCACTATCCAATAAAAGCTGAAAGTTTAATTTTTCTAAAACTTTTCTTGTAAATCTTCAATTATGGATTATGATACAGATGAGAGTAAAGGGCCAAGTCTCATACACATAAATAGGCTGCATGTCTCCAACAATATCCACAATCATAACTCTGAATATAATTCTTGCCAACAAACAATGTCTGTCTGTGAAAGGCATTTTAGAATTTCTGAAGTAAATGGTCAATTCATAAAGGAACAATGTGATGGATTTTGTCCATGTACCCCAGATAAAAAAAGGAACAACAGCTTCTTAAAATGTTTTGCATTTATCATTTTTAGGAAGAAAAAAAAAGAATTTGGAATCACTGTCCAATCCCAAGGGATACTTATTCTGTGTCTAGTATGACCCTAATTATAATGATAATATAATGAAGAAATGTTCCCTCTTTTCCTGTAGTTGCACAGTGGCAATCTGCAGAAAATTGCCTTCAGCTGTAGATATATGAATATATGTTTTCTAACAGTGAGCTGTGTTCTGTGCTCTTGTAATAGCACTTTATTTTATAAGAGATCACCTCATGAACTGAGATTAAGAAAGGAGAATCTGTCATGTTATTAAAAAAGTACCAAGTAGCCCAAAGTCAAAACCAGATGGCAGCTTAATTTAATATAGCTGAATAAAAAACCCCAAACCAAAAAAAAACCCCACTAAATACAAGAGGGTACCAACATGGATAATAGTGTGAATTATAGATAATTGTGACTTTATTCCAACGTAACATATATATCAACCTGCATACACTGGTGCAGCTGCTCCAAGTCTGGCTAACAGTGCTTAAATATTCCCCTTGCTAGAAATATTTCCATGTATTAATCATTTCTAGAAATTTCCATTTGCCCCAGTTGCCTTTGCTGATTCATAGGGGTTTTTTTTTGCACAAATTTCACAGAAGACGTCAACTTTTTTTTTCAGTCATGACTAGTAAAGAACGTTTCTTCCCATAGTAATATACTTCAAGATGTGCTGCAATCCCAGCATCAAAGCAGTAGGTAGTAAACAAAATAAAATTTGGCAAAGTAGGAGCTCTCTGCCCTCAAATGTCATTTTGATTCCTTTGGTTTGCCTTTCTATATATTGAAAACATCACACAATTCCATAAGGGAATTTGGAAAAAAAAGACCAAAACAACCCAGAGCCATGCAATTATATTAGTTCTTACTCTTGAAGCAGTACTTTGTAGCTACAACCTTATAAATGACTAGCTGCTCAGTATGATGAGATTTCCTAGCAACTCTTGTGTGAGCAAGTATAAAAATCAAGGCATGCTCCTCAATTAAAGGTATTTTTTCAAATGTCTGAGAATATATTTTTCTACTTCTGGTTATTTGTGTTCTGGCAAAGAACATGAGGTCACTTTTCATTCAGGTAAAAGGCTTATTTTGTTTGGACTACAAAAGTTTAGGACCCAACTGAATATAAGCATAAAGCACATGAAGTTTTTCCTTTGTGAACAGCAGCATGGAAGAGTATTGCAGATGTCTTCTTGCTTGTTACCAAAAGCCTTGTTGTCAAAGTCTCATTCAGTGAAAGGAACCTGGTAAGCAGGGAAAATCATTACCCAGTCTATCTTCCTGTCTCTGAAGGACATTAATATTTTTGACTCTCAGGAAGAAATAAAGGCTATGTATAAGCATGAGTAGAAGATGAAATCAGTAGACTATTGTCACTGAAGAATAAAAACTGGAAAACAATATGTTGGCACAAGGCCAGCATAGCTGCAACTGAAGAGCAGAAGACATGTTTCCAGGCAGCAGAACATGGAAGAGAGATCATAATTTTGCCCTTCTGTTTCAGCCACATTCATATGTCTAAGTCTGATGTTCCCTTGTCATTGTGCTTGGGGTATTTGCACACCTGTATTTGGTATACAATATTCTTTGACTTCAACCATGCAGATGACAACTGGAATGCACCAAGGGTCAGCAGATTCCTTTGGGTACACATACTGGCTGATCATACTGTCAGGCAGCCCCAAAATTTGCCCCTTGTACACTGAAAACCAAATGAAAAGTGTACAGTGAGGGTTGCTGAGGAGGTGAGAACTTTTCAAAGGACAGTCATTGGGGGCCTGTTAGCTCCACTCCTAGCCTTTGCTGCATACTTTTATTTCTTATGGCTCCAGTTAGGAAGCTGTTGGTTAGAATCTGCAATTTCACAGAATCACAGAATGGGCCAGGATGGAAGGGTACACATCTGGTCCAACCTTCCTCTTCAAGCAGGATTGTCTTAGAGCACGTGGCAGAGAATTGTGTTCTGACAGTTCTTGAATATCTACAGGGAGGGACACTCCATAACCTCTTTGGACAATCTGTTCCAGTGCTTGGTCACCAGCAGAGTAAAGAAGTTTTTCCTCATATTCCCAAAGAACTTCCTGTGCACCAGTTTCTGCCCAGTGCCTCTTGTCCTATTGCTTGGCACCATCAAGGAGAGCCTGGATCCATCCTCTTAGCACCCTCCCTTCAGATCCTTATAGATATTGGGAAGGTTCCCTTTCAAGTTTCTTTTCTTGAGTCTGAACAGGCCCAACTCCGTCAGCCCTTCCTCATAAGAGAGATAATCCTGGCCTTTAAGAATCTTTGTAGCCCTCTATTGGACCTGCTCCAGGAGCTCCAGGTCTCTCTTGTCCTGAGGAGCCCAGAACAGACACAGCACTCCAGTTGTGGCCTCACCAGGGCTGAGGAGAGGGGCAGGATCAGCAGTCCCAACCTGCTGGCAATGCCCTTCCTAAAGCAGCCCAGGACACCATTGGCCTTCCTGGCCAACAGGGCACTTCTGGCCATGGACAGATGTTGTCCACTAGGACCCCAGGCCCTTCTCTGCAGAGCTGCTTCCCAGCAGGTCAGCCCCGAGCTGGGCTGGTGCAGGGGGTTACTCTTTCCCAGGTGCATTTGCCTTTTCTGAACTTCAGGCAGTTCTTCTCTGCCCTTCTCTCCAAATAGTTGATGTTCTTCTGAAGGGCTGGACAGTACTGTGGAGTAATTTAACCCTTTTATTTCCAGTCAAGAGCTGCTGGATTATTAAAGCCTGCATTCTGATCTCCAGAAATGAGGAAAAGTTATTTGCTCTTGGTGATGGATCATAAACTAGAATTGCAGCAATAAGTGTACTAAAGTTGCTGTGAATGTTCCATGCTTCTGGCTGGCCAAAATTTAATAGGAGCTCAGGGACCTCAGTAACGTAAAGAGAAAATAGTAACAGCTCTACAATTCCATAAGGTATGCAATTTGCCTGTATTTTAGTTTTTCTGTAAGGAATAGTAAATACAACAAAATTCATGTGCTAAGGTTTGTGCCACACTTGAAACTCAGGCACTGTAGAAGACAGTATTGCATATAATTAATTAATTAATTAATTAATATAATGTCCCATGATCACAAGGAAACAGTCTGGTCTTTTCTTGCTTTCTGTCTTACCCTGCAGGATACCATGTTTAGGTTGTCTAATTTAGCATTAAGAAACCTTTTGTGCTGGATTAAGTACCGTCTTTCTGCTTGGAAGTATAATGCACTGCTTTTGAAGGCTGTATGTTACCAACATACAGGAAAAGATCTCAGTTAAGTCTCTTTTCTCCACTGCTGCTTGTTTGTGATCTGTTTCAGATAAGTCTCAGCCTCCTGCTGCTGTCTCAGTTGCCCCTCTGTGCAGCAGGGACATGTCCCTGCAGCAGCGCAGTGTGCACGTGAGATGCTGTGCTGACTCAGAGACAGGGTACCCAAGTAAGTCTCCCTGCGTCTGCAAGGCTGGGTGCTGTAGGAGAGTCAGCCAGAACAGTGAGAAAATTAAACTGCAACTTCATCAGCAAAAGGGAATGTGATCTCCAGCACTGGCAAATTGAGTTCTGGTAAGTGCACTGAACAAGTCAAGGCACCGTTTTGATGGTAATGTTATATGAGACCAAGTTTATAATGGTGATCTGTGTCGAGTCAGGACGTGTGACCTCATTTGTTTGATGTGGGCTCTCAACTATAATCTATACCTTCATTATCTCAAGTGCAGGATAACTGTAACCCACTCTGGCTGTCAAGTCACAACTAAAAACTACTGTGAACTGAAGGTGACTTGAAATGCAGCCGTGCAATTATTAAGTAATGTGTCATGCAAGGAGCACAGTGCATTATACCAATTGCTTTGGAAGTGCACTTGTCGCCAGCAGCCACAGAGGTGAAATTCATACCCTCTGTTTTGACCTTTGTCTGCTGAAGTGGCTGAGGACCAGCCTACCTGAAGGGACTTAAATTCTCTGTGCTGTGTGCTACAGTTGTGATTACAAGTACTGGAGCTTGGGCCAGAGCTGGTCTCAGTAGGTCTGAGATGTGAACTGAGTATTTTGTGGGGGTTTTTTTGGTTGTTTTGTTTTCCTGTTTGTTTTGGTTTTTTAATTTTTATTTTCTTCTAGCAGGCTGTTCTTTATAAGTGCAGGGAGGAGTATTATCATGATCCATGCATTTAAGCAGTCTGGGTGATTATATTCATCTGGTTAGACTTTCTGCATGACAATGTTCCTTCTTTCCCACAGAATTCTTGCATGATGTACATTCATACACAAATATATGTACCACCCATTCATGCACAAATATATGTAACACCAGAATATGTATTTTACGGTTTCATCCAGCCTCAAAACAAGAACTTCAAGTGATTTGGAATTTCCTGTGCCCCACAATAAGCTGTTCAAATTGCTATTTTTTACTCTGGCACCTGAATGGGATTGTTTTGTCAATGCTATATGAGCAGTTGTGTTGCCTGCACTCAAATTTTCTTTTAAATGCGGTTGCTGTTAATATTTGTGAAGGGGATAGGATTGTCTTAAAATAGAACTTCACTGCACTACCAAAACCTGGATGAATAAATATCTGGGGTTGTTTTGTTCAAATGGTTTTGTGGATACAGGTTGATTGTTGCAACTGGTTTTACTTTGATAGTTTTCTTGGTCTTTATGTTTTCCAAAGCTATTGTAAATATTTCAGTCACGGCGTGAAATGAAGTTTTATTTTGAAAAAAACCTTATTATATAGCTTAAGTATTTATAAATTCTTATGTAAGGAACTATTTCTATTACTCCTTAAATGAATCAGAAGCAACAATGATGACACGAAAGGAATTATGATCCTTTGGAGCGTTAAAAATGACTCCACTAGGTGGAGAACTTGCATCAGGTATGCAACTAAAAATGTTGGTGCTAACTGAAATGATAGCGGTGCTGCAAAAATTAAACTCCTCATAACAGAATGCTTCATATATCATACTTCCTGTCTATCATTCCTGGTGAAGAGCACTTTTAAATCTGTGGCACAGAAATTATGTGGAGTTGTAAAACACTATATAAGTTCCTGTTTAAAAATTAATAAAAGGATGAACATATATTTCTTGATACATTTGCTGAAGGAGTTTCTGTCTATAGTTATCAACTTCTCTGAGAAATGTATTAATTTGGACCATTTTTCTTCACCATCCATCTCATTCTTATGACTTGCTAACAATGCAGACTGTCCAGAGATAGAAATATTGAAAAAAATTGGCCAAAACCAGATATTTAATTTTTAAAAGTCGTATTTAACTAGTTCCCAGCTAAAATTAAACTAAAGAAATATTGTATTTTATTAGTTTCCCTGGCTCTGTCAACATGACCAAGATTAAGATACTAGGAAGAGGGCAAATGCTGACAAAAGGGAATATTTTGATGTGTATTTTTGTATTGGCTATAGGCCCAACCAGAATTAGGGGTTGACTGAAATTTTTGCAGATTCAGAATTCTGTAGCATTGCAGTAGGTCCTATATTGCTGAGAAGAGAATAAAAACTAAAGGGGACAGTTTTTCTTAATCTGCTGGGACTAATCTGTGGAGACAAATTTACTGGGAATTTGCAATCTGCACATTTGTCAGCTGAAAATAATTAAAAAGTGATATATGGTTTGTGTAAGAGTCAGAATATAAAGCTTCTAGGACCCACGTGTTCAGAAGGGGACAATTTTGAAAGGGTCATTGCTTGCTTGGGTGTGCAAACCAACACCAGGCTTCAAGATAGATTTTGAATTGGGCTTTGGGAGTGTAAGTGAGAATTGCAGAGATTTTCGATTTTCTCAGGGGGGTGAAGAATCAAGAAGACTGTAGGAAAGGGTAAATGCTCTGATCTTTTTTTACTATTTACATATGTTTAATTAATACCAATATTATAATTGGGATTTTGGAATTCTAGTCTTCAGGATATTTGTTGATGTCTTTATGTTGGTGGTGTGACAGAGTTAAAAAGAGGCAGGTGATGACAGGGCAGGAAATTGGATGTACTCTGTCATTATTCTCCAAGCCTTGCAAATAATTAACATCAGACATAGAGTTTGGAATTGGATTTTCAAGACTCCAATTGAGTCTCTGTGGCTTGCAAACTTCAGAAGACAAGATAACAGCTGCTGGTAAAGGCAGATACTGTGTAATTTGGAGTCTGAATGCATACCAGGTTATAACTAAGTTAGGGCTAGTGGTGGTATTAGGTTAAGGCTCTAATTTGCTTTTAATTTAGGGCTGAGATTAGATTTCAGTATAAGAGGTGTTCTCTCCTATTGACATGTTCCTTCTTAAGAACTCAGATCTTTGCTGCATCCTATTATTACTGAAGAGTTGGGAATGGACAGGTTTTGGAAATGATGAATGTTCTGTGTCATCTTGTAGAGGTGAGATTTGCACCAATGACATGGCTAGAGAAGTGCTATGAATAGGGAATCCAAACTCTATATTTTCTCAATTTATGGGTGGTTATTTCATGGACAAAGGAAACAGAAAGATGATGTGTTTCTCTATGCAAATATGCTTTTCTTTCACTTTCATTGATGTGATCACTGTTGGTATTGATTGGAGTTAGGTTTCAAGTTTTGGGTTTAGTACTGAAAGAGAACATTTTTTCATTCTAGCGGGTCTAGATAAATACAAATAGAGAAAACAGTTGCTTAGGCCAGTGCTTTATGCTCTCATTTACTTCTGGTCTTCCTTCAATTCATTCATATAATTAA
This sequence comes from Acridotheres tristis, assembly GCA_037013685.1. Classification (NCBI taxonomy): domain Eukaryota; kingdom Metazoa; phylum Chordata; class Aves; order Passeriformes; family Sturnidae; genus Acridotheres; species Acridotheres tristis. The sequence goes on along the minus strand of CM072886.1, from coordinate 113,309,752 downwards.
ATTTTGTGTTAGGATTTGCACTTTGTGTGATTTACAAAGACAGGCAGAATTCATATTTATTTATAGTAAAAATTAGCATAAAATAATAGTTTTCAAGAATTATTACATAATATAGGGGAGAGCAGTAGAAAGGACTCCAGCTAATAATTAGGTTTAGATTCAGAGTTGGAAGTAAATTTAGAGCTTAGAAATCTAAAGCTAAAACTACAGTATGTTTTCCTCTTTTGTTTGCCTATGTCTACTTGAGTTTAGGAAGGGCAATTTCTTAAAGATATTATTAGCATTAGAGGCCATATCTAATTAAACATAATTAAGATTGAATGTAGGGCTGGAGTTATGATTTTGGAAACGGAATAGTTGAAGGTCTGCATTTGTTATGGCCTTTTGTAGGGCTCTTTGGGGTGGAAAGAGGGAATATGTCATTAGGGGGAACACATTAATTTCTTCCCACTCATGAAAGGAAATTCCTGCCAAGAATCAGCCTGTGTCTTCTCCTGACTGGGGTGGTGGAAAGGGATGGGACAGCCTGCTAGTCTCTGCCCTTCTGCCCTAGGGTGTCCTGGGATTTTCCCAGCCTGTCCAAGGGCTGCAAGAATTGATCAGAGAGAGATGTGTGACAGCAATAGTGAACACTACTTAGGTTTTCTTGTAGAGTATGAATTTACATCGTGGGTATGGTGAAGGTTCTCATTAGTGTTGGTGAACATGAAGGTATTCTTATACTCTACATCTTGCTTGTTCCTAATTTCCATTTCTGGCCCTCATTTTCCTTGATGAGCCATCATGTCCACCTCCATTCAGAAGATGGCAATTATTCCACCCAAATTTAAATCCAAGCTCAGTTGATAATTAGCTTTAGGGTATCTCCCAGAAAGTTTGGCAGAGGGTTGCACTGAATCTGATTTTGTCTGCCAGGACACATGTACCTGCTTGTGTAAAAAAATCCCAATGTATTGTTCTGTAGGACACACTGCATAGCACATTATACTGGTGGCCAGTGAGAAGGACACTTTTAACTGAAAATAACCCCAAATACAGTAATTAGGTTCATCTGCTGAGTGGCAGCACTCACTGGAAGATGCAGGCCAAACAGTGATAAGGGTAATAGACATAAAAAAGGTGAACAAAAAGTTGGTCTCCTCTGATTTTGCTGGTAGTCAGAGATTTCCTGCAGGTGGATCTACAGTGTTGGTGCAGAGAGAGCAAAGGCTGCTGACCAAAGGCTTCACTTCTGCTGGAAGAAATAATCAAAAGTGTTGATCAACAGGACTGATGCAAACATAGACCTTGATGCATGTGCTGGACAGTGGTGTGACAGCCTTTTCTTCGCTTGATCTGCAATTCTCACAATATGAAAGGTACTTCAAAAATTAGGGAGGGTGACATCTGTCCTTTGTCATGTATATGAATGATTATCTCCAGCGATTTAATACTGGTTTTAATTTGTAACAACCTTTAGTGATTTGTACTATCTCCAGCAATTATTTTCTCTCTTTTCCTTGTACAAGTTTAAAATATTAAGAGACTTTTACCGAGAAAAGTTGTCTGGTTTGTTGCTACCTTGGGAAAAGGTAAAAGGGTGGCCTACAAAAAACTGTTGCAAGGTGTGTGTTTATCTTTTCTCCCAAGTAACAGTGATAGGACAGGAGGAAATGGCCTCAAATTATGCCAGAGGAGATTTAGATTGGCTATTAGGAAGAATTTCTTCACTGAAATTGTTAAGCACTGGAACAGGCTGCCTGGGGAAGTGGCGGAGTCACCATCTCTGGAGGTATTTACAAGGTGTGTAGGTGTGGCACTTAGGGACGTGGTCTAGTGGTGGACTTAGAAGTACTGGGTTCACGGTGGGATTAAGTAATCCTAAAAGTCTTTTCCAAACGAAATGATTTTATGAATTCATGGAATTCACAGGAGACTGTACAGTTCTCTTCAGTTCTGAAGGCCACTGAGCTGGCTGTCACAAAGGCAGGACACAAAAAGACCCCTCTCCAAGGTAGACAAGGTAAATGGAATATTTTATACTTCTTAAAATTTCCTTTTTAATAGTTGAATCACTTTGAGTTTACTGGTAATAAACCTAAAGGATTCAGCTTTCTAAGGAAAGCGGATATCTTTGAATATAAAAGTGTTTTTGTTCCTTTGGGGAGGGGGAATGTGTGTCATCACTACAGGAAAAAGATCCAGTTCAACCCATCACTGTATCTGGTAAATGCAGATTGCTTCTCAGAAACGTAGATCACAGCAACTCTTCTGACTTCTGCATTGTACCAGTTTTGCACCTTCTGGTTTGGTGATAATGAAATACAGTCTTTCAGCCTTTCCTTTTTGCTTTCTGAAAAAAACTATATCCTGTTTGTTTTCATAAGTGCTTAAAAGTGTTTGGAAGTGTTTAAATGAGGCACATGCCAGCATACCAAATTAACATGTTAGCCATAAGGAGCGCTATTGTATTTATATCTTACAAATCATCTCCACCCCCTTATTTGCTTTTTGGAAGAACAGTCTGTTCAAAGTTATAATTTAATGAAACAGTAGCTGACAATTGACTTTTTTTGTTGTTGCTGGGGGTTTTTTGTTTTGTTTTTTGTTTGTTTGTTTGTTTGTTTTTAAGATGCAGCATTGAAAAGGATTATTTGATTAGGAGAACAAAATACCATATAATTTCAACACAAGTAGGGAGGGCTTGATAATGTATTTACTATGTCCATGTTTGAGGTGTCTTGTTCGTGACAATGTTTTAGTTCTGTTGCATGTCATAGAATCATAGAATCTTAGAACAGTTTAGGTTGGAAGGGAACTTAAAAATAATCCAATTTCAACCCCCTGCCATAGGCAGGGACACCTTCCACTATCCCAGGTTGTTCCAAACCTTATCCAACCTGACCTTGAAGACTTCCAGGTATGGTGTATCTACAACTTCTCAGGGCAGCCTGTTTCAATGCCTCACCACGCTCACAGAAAATAATTTCTTCCTAATATCGAATATAAATCTACACTCTTTCAGTTTAAAGCCACTCCTCCCTGTCCTTCCACTACATGCCCCTGTAAAACCTCTTTCTCTTGACTATTCTTCACTGTAAATTTTGCTCTGCCAGCTCTTGTAACCATTGAAACAGCCTGTGTGTGCCAGTACAGTAAGGCTACGGGAGTCTGACATGCTCTCAAATATTATGTGATGGACAGAGAGCAGAAAACAATTTATCTAGGTTGTACTTTAAAGCAAGAGAAGTGAGAGCCAGGCAGAGAAAAAACCTTCCTGTTTCCACATCTCTGTATGGAAGCATTCCAGATCGCTTACTACTCTGAGTGATTGTTTTCCACTTAATTAAGGTAGAAAAAAGAGATCAAGAGTCAAGATGTCCAGAGTAGAGATAAAATCATGGGACATGAAGTTCAGGTGTGATTATGGAGCTTTTTTTAAAAAAATTGTGACATCCTTAGAAAAATTGAAAACTCACAAGGGTGAAGGTTGGGAACTCTGTCCTTTCAGCAACAACAACGCACAACATAATGAAATGTCTAAGAAAAATCACTGTCGTTTGGAAAGTGAACACTTTGTGTTCAGAAGACAGCAGATGTAAGCAACTTTTACTGTAACCTGTCAATTCAAGTGTTTTCAAGCTGACATTTTTTGCTTATCTTGCAATTGTTTAGCAGAGTCTGCAGGACCTATCATTTGTAAGGGAAATACTGATTTTCAATCCAGAAGTGCTTCATCAACTCCATGTTTTCATGAATGCAAGGACATTTATACAAGTTCCAAAAGTATTATTCTCCAGGAAACGATTTTAACAGTCCAGTTTCACACTGGCAGTATTATATCCCATTTAATTGGTAAGATAAGTAACCTAGAGCTGCTGAATGACAGGGAGGAATTCTGATTCCTCTTATTCTCTGTGTCTGTGGTCTCTATCAGTTAAAGAATTTTCAGGGATCAGCTTTTCAGGGTGGAGGAATCAACCATTAAGCAATCATAATATATGTATGGAGAATGAGGTGTGCAAGAGTGGGGTCTATGAGAGCACACAAACACAATTAGAAATCTCAAGTGAGCATGAGCCTTACTCTCTAAAAAAGCTAAGACTGTCTCTCTCCTGAAAAAATTAGGTGCCCGTTCTCAGAAATCCCTAAAGCAGGACACCAACAGATGCACTACAATTTTATTCAGTTTTGTGAAACACTCACTGTCACATTCAGACTCATTCTTCTGTCTTTGTAGGTGGCAGTGCAGGGAGAGTTGAGTGTGGGTTTTATAAATTCTTCTGAGGAAACTTTTTCATGCTTTGTGAAGTAATTGATGGACTTAGACGTTTTAAATCTCTACAGTCTCTGTACTCCTCTAGAATTTCTGTATGTAGTTGATACAGTTTACTAGGACTAATTGAAATAATTTTACTCTTGCTTATTTGAGACACGGTGAGAACATACTCCCTTGGGAAGTGGGTAAGGTAGTTCAAGTCCTCCTGAGAGTTAACCTTGAGTGTCATAGACATACGAGGACAATGAAGGCTAAGGACAAAAGACACAGCACTTTTTTCCCCCTTAATTTTTAAATGAAAAAGTTTGAGGATTATTTTTGTCAAAGAACACCAATCATATATGGCCTCACAGAGGAGAAAGAAATGGTACTTCTATCACTTGGGAATTCCTTTGAGGACATATGTATTCTGGGTGTGCTCCAGACCGAAATTTTATTTTATTTTTTTAGATAGCTGTAAACTTTAGACTTTTCTGGTGCAATGATCTACTGAAAAGCTCCAGGTAGGTGACTTCTACATTCAGTGTGTAGATCCTGAGCTCTAATCTCTTTGTGAATCCAGCCTTACATTCCCATCCTTGCTCTCAAGTTTCTGATGGCTAAATGAGAAAAGCCCGAAAGAGTCAGAACACTCCCTTTCTATAATTGCAGGGTGAAATCCAAACAAATGTCACAGCACCCGTTGACTTCAGGCCATGCCAGAAATTCACATGTGGTTTTGGTTTTATTGTATGTCTTTCTCCTTTGTTCATGAGCATTGGCAGTGAACCTAACATAATGAGAATTACAGAGCTTCCCTGGACAATATTATTAAAAAGGAAAAAGGAAGCTGTCTAATGTATCTAATAATAACTGAATGATAGCAAACTATTCACATGGTTGTCTTTGCCAGCAGGGAATGTATTTAGTGACTAAATGGGAGGGAGGACTTTCAACCTTATATTCCTATGAAATATGCAAAGCACTGAGCAACAAAGAATGACAAATACGCATGTCCAAGTCAAACAACAAAAGTGACCTTTCCTTAAAAACATTTTGAAATAGCTAACTACAATTCCAAGTTATCACTTGGCAAGCAATTAATGAGTTAGCATACAGACTTCTTTTTCTGCTCTTACAAATCAGTCTGCATTTATACACAAAACCCATATTACAATAAAAAACATGTTTTTACAGCCTAAGAATATTGTATTTAATCCAGCTCAGTCTAAACTTTTTTTTTGTCCTTATGTCTGCAAAAAGACTTGTATTGCTTCATTAGAAAAAAAGTGTTTCTGCCGTTACTCAGTTTTGTTCTCACTCCTTCAAATGTTTCAAAATTAAGTATTGTGGCTACTAATTTTTATACTTCTGTTTTCTACTTGTTCTTTTTCAGACTATGGAGCAGGATTTCTGTTCTTACTTGTCATTATGTCTTTTGCATTACCTCCTTATTTTGTAATTAAATGTCTATTACTGAATATCATTACTAAAATGTAACTTTTATGACCAAATTGTTCCTGCCAGTGAGGACACGGAGCATATTGCAAAAATTCTACCACCTACATGTCTCATGGGTATTTTAAACTATAGTTTTACTTCAAATTAAATTATTATTAATTGATTGTAGATTAACTCAATATAGGTATTCATTTTGCTCAATTGTTGTACATATGGCCTGCATTTTTGTTTGCCTATAGGCAACTTCTCTGCTTTTAAACCCAAATTAGTTGTTTTGAGCAAATGTTTGTGTAATGTCTAAAGTGTTCTTCATAACAGTGTTAACAAGAAAGTGACTGATTTACAAATTACCCTAAAATCTGTCTACTTTGGATAGTTCTCTGAGTTTATAGTGTAGAATAGTACAAATGAGGTCCTTTATTAGAGACTGCCTTGACTATGGAGTTGGACTCTGTTTTGCATTCTTTTTCTCTTGCTTATTCTCTCATTTAATAATACACGTGCAGAAAATACAGAAAAGGCATTTTAGTCTGTGCTGTCACAATGACCAAGATTTTGTTGCTGGATTTGGTTACATGGTTCATTCTGAGTCCTATCCCTATGGAATAGATACATTTGCTTATAAAATTCACTTAAAAATATTTTTGCTTTTCATTTGCTTCTTTGTTCTCAGTGAACACAGAATCTGCTTTTATCTTCAACACTACTAAATATCTTTCTAGTTGTATCTCTCCACTGCTTTTAGTTCAATGTTTATGCCTCCCTAGTTTTGCTAGAGTAACATAATATGTTTCATTGAGTCACACTTAACTTGCATGCTACTTACATGCAGCATTTCCTTTTTCTCTGCAATTGCATATATTTCAGTTAGATGTGTTAAAATCCCCATCTATTGCAAAGCACTCCATTTTATCCATGTGTTGGTATGTCTGGCAGGCACTACGTTTGGAATCCCATGCATTGTCCTTCGCCAATGTCATTTCATCCATGAGCAGGACTTTCCTGAGGTCAGGAGAGGAAAGGGGTGTGCCTCTACAGACCTTTCTGCCTTCCTGCAGAGGTCACCTCTTGGAAGGTGATAAGAACTCCTGGCTCTTGCTATTGTTACACAGGACAGTTCTGATTCTGAGCTGAAAAGTATCTAGGCAAGACAGAGGATGTGGTGGCCTTTGTGCAGTTCCCTCCACTCTGAGCCAAAGCCTCTTCTCAGCACATGCTGGCATCTTTTGCACAGATACAATTATATGTAAATGTGTGGGATTCAGTTTCATAAATTGAATTCCAAACTGCTGCTAAAACCTTGCATGCCAAAATGTTAGTATTTCCTAATTAAGAATATTACACAGAAATTATGTTTTTATGTTATGTGTAGTTTTTCCCATTCATCAAATTTTAGATTGTATTTTATATTATTGTTTGGATGCATCTAAGCTTTTTGCATCCAACTTTGTTGAATAATAACTTATCTGTCATCTGTTAATGTCTGCTTGATAGCTAAACAGCCAAGTCCTGGCATCACAGCTCGAGATATTTGCTGGTTTAGTGCTGTTGCTTTGATATTCATTGTTGTTTCTGTAATGGCTCTTAAACATTTCCCATGCATATTTGAGCTAGAATGATTCTTTACATAATGCCTTAGAGGAAAACAAGGTTCTTCTAATAGCAATTAAAATTAGCAATGTTATTAGGCTAAGAATTTAAAATTACATATCACTTCTGTGCCAATTCCATTTTATCATTAAAAAAAATCAATTTTCAACAATGTTGTATACCTCATGCATTATACACAACTTCAGTGATTTACTTCTTGTTTTGGCACAGGCTCAGTTGAATGATATAAGAGCTAATTTTGTTTTTCTGCTATAATAGCTTGTATTGTCTGCATAATGAATCCTTGCTGAGTTTCATCAGGGGAGTTATGATGTTCATATACTTCTGTTAGCAAAAAATTTTGTGCTTGTTCTCCAAGAAGTTTATCTTACCTGTAATCTGAAAGAACCATTCATGCAGGTATCAGCTATCATACACCATTCACAGCCATTCACTCAGGTACCAGGAAGAGACAAATCTAGAGATGAGTTTTCTTGTTAGGATGGTGGATATTTCCAAGTGAATGCAGGAAACAGAAGTGTTGAAGGAAACGTTGAAAGAAGTTCCCAGTTATGCTACACATTTTGATAATTGACACTGTGATGTTTCCATTGAATCATATAAGAAATGATGTCATACTCAGAGCGATGGGCAAAGAAATGGAATTTTTTAGGCAAAGAATGCCAAAGAAATAACAGTGAGGACTAGCAGATCAAGAATTTGAGATATCTGAACTTTTGCAATGTTAGTCCATTTGGAAATATTCCAGAAACTGAGCTCATTTTCTTTTCCTCTGTAAAGATATAGCTCAAATCAATGAATGAGAGGGGAAGCTGGGAAAGCAGCTTTTAACCTAAACTCTCAAGGTTCATTATAAAGTAAATCAGGCAAATAAGAGTAAAGCAAGACTTACTAATAAAGGTAAAGGAATGCCAAAGATCCTAGAAGAAAAAACAAATGCTGAAAGGGTAGGTGACAGCTGAAAGGCAGTAGAGCCACTGGAAGGCAGCAGAGGTAGGGAAAAGATCCTGTTGAGGATGAGGCACTAGGCAGTGAGGAAAGATGGAAGTGTTTGTGTAACTCAGGCCAACATATAGTGATGGTTTATTTTTATGTTTCTGAAAGGGAGGCTAGTATGTTTTTGTTTGCAAGTTATCTTAAGCTGTGTAAGATTTATAATAAATGTTTATGATAAATATGTTAAGTGGATAAAAAGCTAGCTTAGAAATAAATATATTTTAATTTATAATGTCTTTATAAGGATATTAAGGATGTAGGAAATTTTTTTTGGGTCATAAGTATGTCTCTGTCTGCCTGGATTTAAACTTAGTGTTTGAATCATATATTTGCTGTGTAAGACAGTCACAGAAGGTAAACAATGTCAACATCGAAGACATGTGCTTTGCTTCACATATTTGAAGTTTGTTTTCTCGGCTACATAGGTAGAAAAACAAGTTATAGGTCTCGTTGTAGTCATTTCACTCTTACACATGGGATTCCTAGAAGCTAGATTGCAGTGAATATCAACTGGAAATCAGTGGATAAAAGAAGAAAAACTGTTCTCTGGGTCCTGAGTTACGATACAGACACTCAAACAGGGCTTGCAAAAGCTGAAGCCCATCTTTACTGCTGAAATAAAGCAAAGATTCTACTCTTTTTGAAATATTTCAAGAGAATTGATATAGACTGTGATGCCATACAATGTTTTGACATTTCCTGTAAATCCCTAACAACTGTATCTATCTAAGCAGATTCCAGCTATGAGACTTAGGAGAAAAAAACAGCATGAGGTGAAAGGCAAATTGGCTGATGATATTCTTGATTTTCATGCTCTTCTGGATAGAGTCATTCACAGGTCTCCACCTCAAACATTTTGTGAGAATAAACATTGTCCAGATATACTTTGGAGAATTTTTGTTGGCATTGGCAGTGTTGATGCTGGTTTCTGCAGAGATACCTTGACAAGAGGGCAGATGAAATACAGAGGGACTAAGTTCCAGTATGAACAAATCCAATAATCTAAGATTGGTACCTTGGTATCAGCAGGTAATTTTATTCTATCTATAATAGTAGTTTGTCATTAATGAGTATGTAGCAAAGATGGAGCAGTTCAAGTTAAGAGGACAAAGACAAACCTGGATGAGCCAGAGGGATTTTGCTTGTATGAATACTATTTGAAAAGTACTTTTTTCATTAGCTGAAGATATAAAAACAACAAAAGGGTACAAACAAAAAATGCAAGTAAGTAATAGTAAGGTTATCATAATTTTTTCTTTAGAGTTTGCATATTTCTTAGCCTGGTGAGGAATACAAATATCATGAAACTCAATTATTCAGATGACCTGGCCAATCTAAACAAACATGCCTCCTATAGCAACATTTGGCATGAAGAAATAGATGGGTTGTGCTTTACTCAGCACTCAGAACACTGTATCTCAGTGCCCGTTGTGGAAGACTTGAAATTGCAGATAAACATCTGTGAGTTCTGGGGCTGGAAGAAAATGGATTTTTATGTGTCCTCAACCTTAGAAGTTACTCTTGTCCTCAGTCTAGCCTCATTTTCTCCCTTGGGGTGTGCTGGAAAACATCTCTGTCCTTTACTCCTTTTGAGGAGTTGAAGGAAGGAATGGAAAGCAGGCATGAAAGGTTGGTCCATGTGTGGTGATTACTGAGCATGGGATGAAGGAAATGTTAAGAATTATGTTGCTCTGGATATCTGATTGTTGGTTCATATTAATTTCTACAAATAAGAATGAAAAGTATACACTGAAATAAATATTTTAAAGGAGATTGTACCACTTCGAATATATTTCCTTGACTAAAGTTTCAGTAAAGTTGTGGCAAATGCTGGTGCCTCACTCTGAACTTTAGTGTGGAAATGTTTCCAGTGTAGAAATTCAACACAAAAAGAATCTCTTTTCCCAGATCTTACCAACATTGCACAGGAGCAATGCAGTTTTCTCTGCTTTAGTAAGATAGAGCTCGTTTGCTATTGTATTATGTGAGCCTTTGATGTACATTGGCTAAAGACAGTACAGCAAGTAAAACATGAGTCATGTTTTCAAAACATGGCAGCCTGTGCTAATAAAATCATGGAATCATAAAACTGTTTGGGTTGGGACCTTAAAGGTCTTCTTGTTCTAATCCCTCTGCCATGGGCAGGAACACCTTCCACTAGACCAGGCTGCTCAAAGTCCCATCCAGCCTGGCCTTGAACAACTCCAGAATGGAGCATCCACAACCTCTCCAGGCAACCTGTTCTGGTGCCTCACCATGCTCTAATCTAAATCTACCCTTCTTAAGCTTAAAATCATTACCCCTTGTCTTATCACAACGTGCCCTTGTAAAAAATCCCTCTCCACCTCTCTTGTAGGTCTCCTTTTGGTATTGGAAGGCTGCTATAAGAGAGACTTTATGAGAACTATATGAGACTTCACGTCATGTTACTACTGGATGATGTGGAAGAGAAGTGCTGAAATTGGGGCTTCAGTTTACTGTTTATCATGCCTTAGTTGGCATGCAAAGGTGATAGATCATAAAGCAAACTGCCATTCTTTGGTAGAAATAAAATTAGGTTCTAATATTATACAGCTACTGTCTGTCCAGTCTTGCAAAAATCAAGCATTCTATATTTGTTGAATATGTATTTGGGATATGTTGTATTCCTTTTTGTGATAGAATCACTGTCATACCTCTTGGAATGACTTAAGAAGGAAGTGTTCTCTTGATGTACAATTCCCTGGTATGATGGTTTATTAAACAGGCTCTGAACATATCCTGTAAATAGTCCTATTCTTTTCATGAAAAAATAAATGAACCATATGAACAGGCAAGAAAAAAATATGTCAAGTATTGTGTTAGAAATTACATGTATTTTTGAAAGTTGTTTAAGGGATTGTAATAAATCTAGGACCACTTTCAAACGGCTTAAACTCCAGTTAAATTTTTGAACAAGGCATCTATGAAGGTCTAGGGTTGGCCAATGGGAGACAACAGGCCCAGGGATTTAGGCAAAATTTACATCTATAAAGCAAATTTCAGAAAATGTTCTAAGAAGCAAATCCAATTGCAGTGACATATATATGCATGCATACACACACACACACATATATATACACACATATATGCTAAGGCTTTTGGGAAGCACATTTTGGATTTTTTTTTTCTTTAAAGATCAAATGCTGTTTTAAGATTTTGGACTATGACTTTTTGATTATCTTATTAAAATAAAAAAATAGTAATTGAAAGTGTTGTAAAAATTATGTCAAATGTTTTGTTTAAAAGGTATCATAAAAAAGTATTCAGTGCCTTCAAATAAAGAATTTCATTAAACAAAGAAATATGAAAATAAAGTATTATGACCTTTTTATTCTCCCTAGCCAGTCCCCATTTCTGGCTCAATTTATTAGTTGATTTGATTCAAAGTTCCCTAGTTCCAGTTGTCCCATAGTTAATTTACTCTACACCAAAGCTTATTTGCCCAGTTCTGAAGCCAGCCTTAAATCTCACCTCTTTTGAGGTGACTAAATTCCTAAAAAGTTGCAAGACTCAGAGAAAGTAGTTTGGTAAAAGACTCTGCTCTCAGACTGTATTTTTGTCTTCAGAAGAAAAAAATATTGATGCTGTGATGCCTAGTCAGTGTTGTATAGGCAGTGGTAGTCAGTGAGTACAGTTAATATGTTGTAATAATATAATATTTCATATCCTGACCTTTGAAAATTGCTGTCATATATATCCTACACATACTAAATCTGTTTTACAAAGGTTGGAAGAGTTTCTGAAACATTTTGTTCAATATTAATGTGTGTTTGAGCAAAATGGAGAGAGAGATTTTATGGAAAAGAATGACATTTTCTAGGAACACTTAATTATTTTTTGCCTTTGATATTAAAAATATAATGTTTAAAGAGGCTTAAGTTTTTTCCATTCCAAGAAGTGAAAAGCATTAAGGGACTGGAGCACCTCTTTTATGTGGAAAGGCTGAGGGAGCTGGGCCTGTTCAGCCTCCAGGAGAGATGACTGAGAGAAAACATCATCAATCTCGGTGGTGCCAAGCAATAGCACAAGAAGCAATGGGCAGAAACCGATGCACAGAAAGTCCCACCTGAGTATGAGGGAGAACTTTACTGTGCAGGTGACTGTGCACTGGAGTGGGGCATTACCCATTTGTATGCCTGTGAATCATAGAATTCACAAAATCTCTGAATCTACATCTCTTCAAACACTTTGAGACTCAAAAACAAAGCTAGATTTTACAGGATGTTACAGACCATAATAGCCCTGAACATAATTTCCCCCCAATGTTACAGCATTTGGGTTCAATTTAATCCAATGCACAACATTTATGGCTGTTATAACCATCATCCCTTTACTGCATGGCACCCAGCATGAATATTGTGCTTTTACACACAACAAGGTCTCTGCCTGTCACCTGTAGCCATCCTGGAGTGGTTCAGCCCACAAAGTCCCCTTGTGTTAGGTAGGTCTTGTCTCAGTTTCCCTGTACACATCTGGTCATTTCTTTGTAGCTGATGCATGCAAGGGAAACCTGGAAATCTTAATGCCATTCTTTCATTGTGATTCCTAAAAAACAGAGAGGAGGCAAAGCAAAACAGTGCTGCAGAAACGAGTTGTCAGGGATATATTCTATCAGCTCATCCCTGAGGCGCCTTAGAGTCTCACTCTGCTCTCTGCTTTCAACTAATGTAGCTGGATGATTATTTGTATTAATTAATGATACTATTAATATTTATTATTATTTTGGCTGTATGTGCAGAATGTATTACATTTGATAATTTAAAAAAGTTTTTTATCATTTTTTCATACTGATAAAAATAATGTTTGATTCCAAAATAACTGAAAGTGAGTTAGTGGCAGAGGTACTACATGGAAGTGTCACTGCAACAATCCTCACAGAGGAGAAGTAATAATTAAATGCCTTTCAAACACTAGGATCCAAGACTCAGAATTGCTTAGTTTAAATGCTGCACCTCCTGAAGCCCACTATAAAGTATTTATAGCATAAAGACTGAAAGGTAGTCAAACTAAGCACTGACAGTCTAAAGTAAATGAAAATAATTAAAGGAAGCAATATAGTGTATAGCACAATTTATAGAAAGGATAAAAATAGGTGAGGATCAATATATACACTAAATTACATTACATTGGTGACTATTTAACATCTTGTGTCTGTCATGTATTTGCTTTATTTACTGTGAAAGCTAGAAAGAAAAATTATCATAAAATATTTAAGAGTCAATGTAAATGGAAAAAATGTTTTCCCAAGGTAATGGACTCCTCCAGCTATTAGGCAATGAAGCAAAGTAGAAACATTTATTTTCCAGGCAGAAGGCAGTGCTTCTGAGATAAATTTCTATGATAATGAACATAAGGCAGACATTCACTATAATGAATCCAGAGGTATCTGGTTTTGCCCAGAGAACTCTGAAAGAGCAGGGATGGCTGTTCTGCACAGCCTGGCTGTGGTGCCCAAGCCCCATTTCCCTCCCCAGTCCTGCTGGGCTCCGTGTGCTCAGTGTCCATCTCCAGCAGCGTGTTGGCTCCTGGAGACCGGTGCTGGCTGAGAACATGTTTCCTTTCCTGAAGTGATGTTTGCAGCGTGAGGGGCAGGCTCTGACAGACTGCTTTTACTGCACAAATGTCCTTTATTTGCTTCCTATCAATGAAAACCTTTGCAATGGAAGAGACTCTAACCCTCTTTCCCAATGATTTTTGTAGGTGACATTGCTTTCACCCCCAGTTATTTTTTTATGCAACTGCTGCCCACCTGCCCATTTGCTTCAGAAGAGTATTTCCCCTCAGCCTTCCAAATACCCCTTCCTTGGCTTTTAATGCCCCTTCCTTGTGCATCTCTTGTGCTTTACTCTGGGCATAATCAGCACTTTGTTTTCCTGCTGACTTCTCTCAGTTTAATTCTTAATATCTTGCAGTCTCAAATATAATGTATATTTGACTGTATTAGAAAAATTCTCTGACTTCCTACTTTTCTTAGCACTTTCTCTTTCTTTAATATTTGTTCAACATTTTAACATTACTTTTATGAATTATCATATTTAAATATCATCTTTGGCTAAGTTTCATTTTTTTTAAAACATCTGAACACATATTTCTTCATCAAGTTAAAAAATATTTGCTTTTGCCTTAGTAGTAATTCCTTTCTAATCCCTCAGGCAAACAGTCACTAGCCTGAAAATGTAAATTGGTATATGTGTTTTTGGTTTTTTAAATAAATATTTCAGCGGGACATTGTCACTAGAATGCATTAGAAGTCAAATAAATAAGGAAATGCAATCTGGTAATACTTTTAAAAATATGCAGGATAAACTTGAGAAAGTCAGAATTAAATAAAAGTTTTTGTCACTCTGAGAACTAGCTCAGATCAGGCTCAACTTCCCAAAACTTCCCCTTGTAATTTGAAGTATATGTACCTGATACTTGGACTGTTTGATCTTAAAATGTCACTGAGGCTATTTGTGCCGGGTCATATCACTTCAAACAAAGTATTTATACTCTTCTCCCTCCTTTCCTCTTATCTGATAGGTGGATAGCTCTGCTATTGCCAAATGTAAAACCATTAAACACCCCTTTTTCTCTTATCTTAAATCACTGTTTTCCTAAATTGATATTATTATCTACTTTAAAAATTGGATATTGTGGATGCAAATATATAATAGTAGGTATAAACACTTCTTGACTTCCCCAAAGTGCTGTTAAGTTTCACTACCATTGCTCTGTTTTACGGGCACAGTTAATAAAGACAGAAATACCCGGGGACTCTCCCTATGTCTGTGTTCCAATTCTGTATTTGATAACTGTTACTCAACTTATGTTAAAACATTTCATGACAATAATAGGACTCAGGCATCAGCTTAGGCAACTTTGAGTCGACTTTTCAGTATTTTGTAGTCAGATTTGTTTGATTCAATCTTATTGGCCACGTGAAGATTTATGAGCATTCACGTGGCAGATGCAGGTACCTGACCTGGCTCTGCCTGCCCAGGGTCAGATCTTGGAGTATTGGGTAGCAGGGATGTAGGAAGAGTTGGGATAGCTGCATGCAAGCCAGGTGGTGACTTGAAGAAATGTGTTGTAGCTGTAGTGAGGTGAGTCTATGCTATTTGCAGGTACTGGATGAGAAATCTGTTCAGCACTGCTGGTCATAGCATGGGTTCGCCAGTTCAGGTCTCAGTGAAGTTGGAGAGACAGTGCTGTTTGGTGAATTGCACTTGGTGCAGGCACTGAAACGTTAAGGGATGTTAAACCAACAATATCCCCATCCAGCTGAAGGCAATAAAAAAGTGCAGAAAGGTGAATGTTCTGGAAAACTACTGCAGTCTGATATAAGGCATGTTGCAATGGTAAAGCATTGCTAAGCTTTCCTTAAAAAGCAGGAATTTACATGTGATTGTCTAATTTGGACGTTTAATTTAAATTTGAACCTGTATTTTGCATATTTTCCTCTCCTATCATTTATGACTCACCCCTTTTAAACATAGTAATTGTGCCCTTAGCCCTAGATGAAACCAACTTTCTTGACTGGCTGAAAATCAGAAGTATAATAAACGAAATAATTTCTTAATTATGATTAATATCTGCACAACGGAGAACTCAGTGAGTTGAAGATCATCACACAAATAAGTAGAAAGTCTCCGTATGCATGCTACCTTTATTTAAGAAAAAGAAATCTAAACTACACTAGAGGTCACTGCAGGTGAACTTTAGAAATTCTGAACCTCTGAATTCATTTACAGGAAGCTCAGGAAAACTAATGTAGACTGCTGTAGTAACCCTTACTTCTTATTTCAAATTTCCCTCCCATTTTGGTAGGGGAAAAAAAAGGAAAAATCAGTTCAGCTCTTGCAGACATATTATTGTCTGACAATATTTCAAAAGCTGTGCAGGCTGGAAATATCTACATGAGGGAGAGCAAAATTTAAAAACAGTTATTGTAGTCCCAGGCTAGAACTTCTTTTCCTGAAGGACACAAAGGATAGCCAGCAAAGGGCCCCCAGATGACTGAATAAACACTGCTCTGCAGTTGCTTATGAATATAGATCATTTGTTTTGTACTACTGTGGTCATGCTTATTATTTCCATGGTGCCCAGGAGGCCTAAGCAAGGGTGGAAATCCTATTCTGTACCTCTAAACAGCTACTTGGAAAGACAACTCCAGTTCCAGAGAACTTCCTGAGAAGAGATTGTATTCATAAGATGACTAAGGTTGTGTTCAATAGTGATGGTAAGCATACGCAAACATACCCTCACAAATACACCATTATTCAACTAAAAAAGCTATTTTCCAGGTAAATAAAGAAATATGTATATTCATCTCAATATAGGAAGCCATAAGTGTCTACCTCCTGCTTCTCAAAATTCAACTCTATGTACATGAAAGTGGAAAACAACAGCTGGGAGGGAGGGAATTTGGAGTACAAAAGAACACCAGACCCAGCTGTAGATTTGCATTCTTTGACATCTGGTGCTGAGTAGACACTGGGGAATTCTGTGACAACATGAGATTTTTTGCATCTGTCAGATAAACTTAGCAATTCTCTTTGGGACAATTGCATGGATGAAGTTGATCTCAGAGAGCTGTTTTAAGCCAGAGAAAATAAAAGAAGAGAACTATATCTGATTCGGACCCTCAATTCACAGAGCTGGCAGGTTGCATGAATTGGAATCACACATCTGTTCTGCAAGAATTTGCAAGATAGCTTCCATAAAATACCAACGTTTAATTTCAGGAGTGCTGTAACTTGGGGCCACTAAAGCCTTTAGCTGAATAATGAAAGGGGTCAAAAGTGTGTGTGTGTGTGTGTGTGTGTGTGTGTGTGTGTGTGTGTCTGTGTGTGTGTGCACACACATGTATGTGGGTAATTCAATTAAGGAACAAAAAAATCCTATAAAGTTTTAAAAATGGACTTTCAACACTCCTCTGAAGATTACTGGAAAATCATACTAAATCTAGATACTCAAGGAAAAGAAGGGCTGTGACCACATGAAGTAATCCCCTGATCTGAAGTAATCCTGCCCTTACCTTTGTACTTTTGCCTCATTCCAGTACAGCTGACCCTTTTTCTTTTTTTTTTTTTTGAGATGAGAAAAAATCTTGTAAACCAGTTTGTGGTTTACATGCAAACAAAGGAGCCAGAGTTTGAGCACCATAGACATTTCACGTCATTGCACATCGTAAATCCTCATGTGCTCTCTTATCATTGACATTATGTAGTGTTTGACACTACACATTGTAAAACATCACTGCCAAATGAATCAGATCACTAATTCATGGAATCTTACTTTAATCTCTGCTTTACAATAATTGCCATTCTTAAGAAGGGAGCTGCTTAATTTAACAGGATTCTTCTTCGTGTGCCACCAGGATAAACACACACCTTTTATGAAAGCATTTAACCTCCCTTCCTCACAAATCTGGATAACCAGGGGTGGGTGTAGACAGGGCAGATAGTGGTGCTATGAAGTCTGTGGCTGTGACCTTTCCACCTCAGACATCTGAGAGCAGACACTGCAGCAGCGCTAATGAAAGTGCCCTTTCCCGATGAACTCATGCTTCACGGTCCCTGCCATGGTGTATTGCATAATCTGGGATGATGTAAAAACGATCTCCAGTGCAGAAGATGAAATAAGTCTCCTTCCTTCCTTCCCTCCTTCCTTCCTCATCTTCCTCTCCGATAGGCTGCTTGAATTGCTTTTGTTTTGGGATGACCCTTGTTCCAAGTGCTTTCTGCGCCAAAAGGAAAGCAAAGAGCTTTTTACAGCTGCTGCTGGTAGATCATGTGTGTGGACTCCTCAGATATAAATCAACAGGACTATTTCTATGCTGTTGTCTAGTCCCCATTATCTGCACACACTAATCAAATTTAAGCCATTTTCAGATACAGTGATTGAACAAGTAATTGTGTTAGAATCCTGTTCTTTTAATGACAAGTGCCATTGTGCTATTGACATGAATATATGAAATACTCTGAACTGCTTTGGCTCCCAGTTGTCTCTTTGCAAGGTAATCTTTTTGCTACACATGGGGTGGGAAATGTTTCTGTAATACAGCCCCTGACTCCTTTAATTACGGCTTATTACCCTGTGAAGGAAAAAAAGCAACTAAAGCTCTTAAATACCATATTAATGACACCTATAAATGTAGATATTACCTTAGCAGTGCTGTTATGGAGTCTGATATGCTGAATAAAAGTCCACAATTTTCTAAAAATATACTGCTGTAACTATGAAACAGACACAGGTGGGAACTTACCAGGAGAAAATAGGCTTGGCTGACAACTTGTGGCTGACAAATGTTAAAACCCAATTTCTGAGAAATTCTCAGTTGGTTATAAATCAGGCATGAGAGAAACTTTGCTCCCTTGAGACAACTGCCAAGTTTTTTTCTCTGGATATAGATGCAGTTCCTTAAAAGCAGAATGCATTTACAGCCTGTAAAATACCTGCTATTTTTAATAATGATTCTCAAGAAGATAACAAATATTTTTGGTTGTATTAGAAAGTGTTGGTACGTCTGTGTGGTTTTTTTGTGTGTCCATGTGAATGTAACCCTTGCACATACTATGCAACCTGTGGGGGCCACAGTAGGTGGTATTCAAGTCATGTAATCAATTAAGTCCAGGCCACCCTAAGGCACAAGTCCCAGGGCGTGCACACATCAACCTTTCTAAAACCGGATCACTAGTTTACAACACTGACACGCCTAAGCAAGGGACTGACATTAACCTCGTGGTAGATTTAAATCATTCCAGGCAGTCTGTTTTGAATTTCCAAATGTGCCGTACTGTTCTAATGAGTTAATTCATTTGGTGTCCATTTCCTCCTGTCAGCTGCTTTTGGAAAATAAATTGTGCATTGTTATCTTAGCCTTGTCTACCCTATTAATGGTTTAGGAAATGCAGCTGAAGATTATCTGGAGTTTTTCTGTGGCAGAGGTTGACCTGTGACAATGTAATGATCAATCACATCTTGAAGGAGTCAGAAACTGCAAAATCATTATTCATTTTGTTTTCTGTCTGCAGTGCAGTTTTTTAAAAAAATGTTTTCCACCATTTGTGCAAAGGGATAAAAACAAAAGTGTTGTCCAGAATTTTTGAAAAATATCCATTTCAGTGTTTAAATGTCATCCACCAATGAGGGTGGATATAGCAATATACTACATATTCTACATTTCCCAGCAGTACATTAGAAGTCTTCTCTGTTGCCTTCTTGTTTGGTGTTAGTGATTATATTGGCAATACCCAGATGGTTTCAGGTGTTTTGTGGTGCCATGCTAGGCTAGGTGTGAGTGGGGATGGATGAAGTGCTCCCAACCCCACAGCATATGACAGTGCCAGGCTCACAAATGAACATTGTCCAGAAGCACCCTGGTGTTTCCCAAATACTCATCTCCTTCAGCTCCCTGACACAGCCTTCACCTGTCAAATCCTGTCCCTCACTTCCCAACATGTTAAAGATGGCAGTACTTGTATCTTCTAATTCACTTTGGTGAGAGGCACTGCTTTTAACTGGTCCTGCCCGAGTTTAGAAAACAAAGCCACCCAGGGGGTCTCTGATTCCTGCTGAAGAGCTGGAAAAAGTCCCACAAGAGACAATTCCTGTCTATTAATCTATTAGTTGGCAACGGTACCCTTCCCTGCTCTTTCCAATCCTACCGCCACTTCCTAAAGCTCACCATTTTTCTTTACACATCTTCCTCAGTTTCCCAGTAAGCATTTCAAATCTGCTATTCTATGATTATTCCAGCAACTAAGTTTTAGAAATGCCTAGGTATCTTTGCTCACTGGTGTTCTGGCTGTGTTGCCCGTGTCAGCTTTTTGCACTGTGCTGTGTGCTAACCCCACGGCTGTACACAGCACAGTGTTACTTGTGCCCACACTCTCCCTTCTCTCCAACCACAATTAGATCATCTCAAAATATCTGTACTGCTCAGAGGCTCTAGATCTGATGTGAGGGCTCATAGATTAATTTAGCACAACTAGTTTATCTTGGGATTTAAACAAGCTACTATTTTAACAGCCCTGAATCTTTTTGGCTGTCCCTGTGCTGAAGTCCTGTGCTTCCCATAGGATCTGTGGAAATAAAATGTGTATAAAAAGAAAAAGAAGCACAAAACTCTTAGCCTTTCAGCCCTTCATTTCCCTGTGACTTTCAGACAGTTCTGACTTGCATACTGGAGAGACTCAGAGTTATTTTTTATGAGAAACAGATTGAATGCACAGGTTTTCATTGATCTCAGTGCAAGTGAAGTTCACCTCTCTGAAGAATCCCCAAAGAGTCTAACATATGGTGCCAGGAATAGTCAGGACCTTGTACTTGAGTCTGTTTTCTCCTGCACTTCCTCTCTCCTCAGCATGTGGTGGAAAGACCTCTTTATTTTCCCTCATTATGCTTTTCATTGCTGCAAATGGCTTTGACCATTTTAGCCTTACTTTAACTTCAGCCACCGAAGTGGAACCCTGAGTTGCTCTTTAATCCTGAACTGAGGGCTGAGTGGGAACAGAAGCTGCTTACATAGTAGTGAGGAAATCCATTCTCTGAGAAGGAATTCTCTACAGCCTCACGTGGCACTGCCTGAGCACAATCCTCACCAGCACTGATGTGATGCACAAATCTGAGCTGGGCCAAACAACTTGCACCCTGTGCACATTGGAATTTCCATTTTCTCAGAGTGTTCCACAATGAGCATAAAAACCCTTTCCCCTGGAGGTGCTGGTGACTCTTGGCTCTGTGTACCTTGTGTGGCCTGCATGTGCCTGGTTTTTTACTGGTGTCTATGGATATCTCATACTTCCCCTGCTGTTGAAGAGCTGCAGTTGTGCAGCTGCACGACACTCCTGGGAGAAATGGACCACAGTTTGATGTTCATAAATAGCCTCTCAAATCCAAGATGAAAATGCGTGAAAGAAAATGCTGTCAGTGCTTCTATTTCAATTTTATCCCTACTTTTAAAAAATTATAACAATAATAAAAAATATCCTGTGTTCTCTGTAACAAAAACTGGTGAAGTCCCAGTGGGGTCTGGGCAATTGCATCAAATATGCCAGCAGAAAATCTGGCCCATGAAGGAAAAAGAAATCTCAATAATGTTATACTCTCAACATGAATATTTATTTTTCTTATTGCCAGTAACAAAAGATAATTTTCACTGTTCAGAACTCCGACTGCAGTTTTTACAACCAACAATATAGCTTTTAAATAGAAAAATACAAAGTATACAATCATAATTTACAATAAAGGTATGATTTTGGCCTTAATTTTCAAGTGAAAAATTACCAAACTAAATTTCAGATAGCGTTTTATTATGTGCAAACCACTGTTGATATAATAACTTCTATTTTAGGTTGCTAGCAAAGAAAAGAACAATGTGACCCATTTAAAAACTGGCTCACAGAAAAATATCAGCAAGCCATTTATAATTTCTGTTTAATTTTGGTGATAAGCACCTTTTGATGGAAACACTTCTTTGTTACAAAACTAACAGTAGCACAGGATATATTTGACCATAACACATGTGCTTTGCAATGGTACTGAGAAATGGACTTTCCGTTTGTTGCCGATTGTTTGGAAACTAAGTAAAAAAAGGGAAAATTCTCACCTTTGAATTCTTCAGCAGATGGAGTCTGATTTTTGAAATCTCTGATTAAGAGGAAAATCACACTCACACAGCTGGATTGCTGCAATGGCTGGATACAGCTAGACAGAAGCAATCCAAGAGGGCCCTAGAGTGCATTGAAGGACAGTAACATAAAAATAATATTATAATAATAATAAATTTTCTGATACAGGTGGCTGAGGAGGTGAAGAGGAGATGCTCTGCAGGATCTGATTTTCACACACGAAGATGAACTGGCTGGGAATCACAGAATCATTAGGTTGGAAGAGACCTTCAAGATCATCAAGTCCAACCCAGGCCCTAATACCTCAATTAAACCATGGCACCAAGTGCCACATCCAGCCTTTTTATAAACACATCTAGGGATGGTGACTCCACCATCTCCCCAGGCAGATGATTCCAGTACTTTTGTAAAGGACTTTCTCATAACATCCAACCTATATTTCCCTTGGCATAGCTTGAGACTGTGTCCTCTTGCTCTGCCAGTTGCTGCCTGGAGAAAGAGACCAACCCCAACCTGACTACAAACACCTTTCAGGAGGCTGTAGAGAGTGATGAGGTCACCTCTGAGTCTCCTTTTCTCCAGGCTGAACAACCCCAGCTCCCTCAGTCGTTCCTCACAGTTTGTGTTCCAAGCCCCTCTCCAGCCTTGTTGCCTCCTCTGGATGTGCTCAATCATCTCAAGGTCCTTCCTAAACTGAGGGGCCAGAACTGGACACAGCACTCAGGGTGTGACCTCACCAGTGCTGAGTACAGGGGGAGAATGACCTCCCTGCTCCTGCTGGCCACACTATTCCTGATACAGGCCAGGATGCCACCGGCCTTCTTAGCCACCAGGGCACACTGCTGGCTCATGTTCAGCTGGCTGAACAGCACCCCCAGGTCCCTTTCTGCCTGGGCACTGTCCAGCCACATCATCCCCAGTCTATAACACTTCAGGGGGTTATTGTGGTCAAAGTGCAGGACTCAGCACTTGGACTTGTTAAACTTCATCCCACTGGACTCATTCCAGGTCTCTGCAGAGCCGTCCTACCTTCCAACAGATTGACACACGCTCCCAGCTTAGTGTCATCTGCAAATTTACTAATGAAAGGCTCAATTCCCTCATCCATGTCATCAATAAAAGGATTGAACAGAACTGGCCCCAGCACAGACCCCTGAGTGTGAATGCCAGGAGCAAGTGGAACTCAGGATCCTGAGAGGAAACAGAAATTTAACAACCCTGGACATCAGGAAAGCAAACAATGGGACCTCCTTGGAAGAATGCCTTGTGACAAGTCTCTTGCAGAAGAGAGGAGGAGTTCAGGAGGGCTGACTGGTTTTGAAGGATCACCTCTTCAAGACTCAAGAGTTGTCAATCCCCACCTGCAGGAAGTAAAACTAAGGTGGGAGGAGGACTGCATGGATGAGCAGTAAGCTCAAACGTAAAAGAGAAACGTGCAAGAGGTGGAAATAGAGTTAGGTGATATAGGAAGAATATAAACACTGCCCTAGCATACAGGGATCAGGTTAGTAAAGTCAAAGCCCACTTGGAGTTGAATCTAGCTAGAGACGTGAAGGGCAAAAAGGGAGGATTCTACAGGTAAATCAGCAGCAAAAGGCAGACTGGGCAAAATGTTGGCCAACTGCTGAACAGGGCAGGCAACCTGGTGACAGAAGATACAGAATAGAACAGTGTACTTAGTGCTCTTTTCTCATTGGTCTCTACTGGTAAAACCAACCTTCAGGGATCTCAGGGATCTCCATGTGTCCCTAAGAGATATGGAAACATCTGGAATAAGGAAGAATTGCCGTTGTTGGAAAAGGACCAGATTAGGGAATACCTACACAGCCAGAATGAACAAAGTCAATCTGATGGCATGTTCCCACAAGTGCTGAGGGAGCTAATGTCACTGCAGGACCTTTCTTGAAATGTCATCAGGGAAGGGTCCTGAGGACTGGAAGAAAGCCAATGTCATTCCTTTCTTTAAGAAGAAACTACAGATTGGTTGGAGCAGTGTATGTTGTTATCTTGAGTTTAGAAAGGTTTTTGACACTGGCAGCCGTAACATCCTTCCTGATAAATCAGCGATGTGCAGACTAGATAACAGGACTGAGTTGGACTGAAAATTGCCTGAACTACTGGACTATGATCAGCTACACAAAGTTCACCTGCAGGCTACTCACCAGAGGTGTACACTAGAGATTGATATTGGGGCCAAAAGCGTTTAACATCTTCATAAGATATCTGGACAATGGGACAGACTGCTTCCTTAGCAAGTTCACAGATGATAGAGAACTGGAATGAGTGGCTGCTATACCAAATGTCTGTGACTGGAGAAACATGCTGAGAAAAACCTCCTGAAGGTCAGAAAAGGGAAATGCCAAGTCAAAGGAACACATAGAACTGCAGGTACCCATAAAAGCTGTGGGGTCAACCAGCTGAAAAGCAGCTTTAATACAAAGGGCCTTCTGGGCTTCATTTGGAAGAGAGTTGCAGGCAGGTCAAGGGAGGTAATCTGCTTTAAACTGACCCTGCTTTGAGCAGAGGGTTTTGACTAGTTGGCTTCTAGAGGTACTTTCCAACCTCACCCATTCTGTGAAATTATGGCTTATATAATAAACCAAAAAGTGTTGGCTCTGTAGGAAGACCCATGTCACAGTCTGGATGCACAGCTCTTCTGCTGCTAAGAAGTTCTGTTGGAAAGAATTAATGTATAAACCTGCAGGATGTAAGTGCATGTAAGATCCTGACATCCAGGGAGACAGCAGGGACCTTTTGGCACCTTATTCTGGGGTAGCTGGGGGATGCTTTGCTGCTCCTCACCAGCTGCATTCCTTGAAGGCTGGGCTTTCCCATCCCCAGGTAGGGATCACAGTCAGCATGAAGGCCTTGGTCCGTCAGTCTGCTGGAGAGCAGGAGTGAGCTGCTGGTGGGGAACAGCTGGCTCTGCTGGCACTGAGGCACCTGGGGAGCCCTTTTCTCAAGGAGAAGCTGCAGCTGATTTTTCCAGCCTACTTTCTAGACCTTTTGTGCTGATCTCACAAAGCACTAAGGGAATAGAGCAGGCCTGGGAATATGTGTGAAAAAATATCTCCCCCAGCCTTTTACATACTGAAGAGAAGGAGTATGTAATAGCATGACTTTTGTACCAGTTCCATAGAGATAAAACCACTTTGGAAAGCAGCTTTCTCATTGTTTAGGAAAACTAATTTTCTCCCCAGGTTTGGATTAGACAAAGTAATTTTATTTTCTCTCCAAGTTCCTATTAGTGTCATAACTATTATCAGCAATGAATTGTTTTGAACACCAAACATAAGAAGAAAGCTATACTATTTTTTCCCATCATCCTTTTACTAGTAAATTTTGGCCTAGACCACTTACTCTGTTTATGATTAATGCATTCATGAGTCTTATTTTCAGTAGCTATGAAAAAAATACATTTTAAAGCAAATTGAGGTAGGTGATATCTTCTCTAGTGCATTTTTAATGTATGAGAGATTGTAAGGACCGGAAAAGCATTCTATGCTCTGCAATACAATTTGACAACTTAAAAAAACCCAAAAAACAACAGAACAACCCAATAAAGAAGAAAGTAAGATAAAAACAAGATAACAGAGCATATGGGAGAGTGAAAGATACAGCCATGCTATTAGTGTCCAGTTAGCTAATTTTATTGGGATTTCCAGCATATGGAAGATGAATATGATAACTGGTGGGAGTATGAAGATGTTGTGATATTAATAAGAATATAATTCCATAAGAAATTATCTTGTGATTTATATCTAATAATATTACTGAAATGAGGCTAATGAAGGCAATCAATCCTATATAATACATTTTTGTAAATCTGATTCTCAAAGCATTTCTGATAGAAAGAGGATAGATTTGTCTTCTCCCAGCAATCCTTGCTGACATAAGAACTCCCATGAAATCAACTGACAAGCACATAGGGGAGTAAACAAACCTCTGTGGATGCACTTCTGCTCTGCCTTGCTTCCGTAGTTCCTCTCTCATGACAATGTCCTTAGAGTCACATTTTCTGTAAGAAAACTGCTCCAGTGCATCTGGAGTGCAGTCTCAGCCCTTACTGCTCTACTAAGGAACTCTGCCTGCTATGAAAGGTGCCTCTGCTCTTGCTGACTTGGGTACACATCACAAAGTCCTTTGCTGTGCTATACCAGTCTCTCCAGACCTTTGGGTATTATTGCAATTAGCTGGTCTACACTGCACCCCACACTGTTTGGCTTTACTGATATTACACTAAAGGAAGGCAAGCTTCATTGTATTTCCCCAATCTTTAGGAACACTGCAGACTGCAGTGCATATTTTCCCACCCCAGACTCCCTTTCTCTAATCAACTGAAATAAGTTAGATTTAGCAGATCCCTGAAAGCATACAGACACTTATTTCCCTCTTTGTTCCCTTCCTTGTCTGTTTCATTACCCATTTTCCTTGGAAATGAATTTATAATGTGATTTATAATATGTATCTTTATAGCATTTGGAAGAACAACTATTTCTTCAGAGTAATGTCATGGGATATATTTAAAAACACAGAAATTTTAGAAATCTGGCACTATTTTGCATGAAGTACGGACTCATAGTTCTCCTTATGAAGGGATATCTACAATGAAATTACCAATCTTGTGAATAATTTTGTGGATGGTAAAGTATGACCTCTGTTCTAGGTAAGACTCTGAAGAGAAGCTCCCAAATGCATTTATTTCCTCATGCCCAACAGCTTCCTCTTCAAGATTCTGGAAATGGACATTCTAACAGAGGTTTCTGTCTCTGTCACCAGGCTTATTTAAGTCAACGGCAATAACCTTTTTGATGCCAGTGAGGCAGGATAAAATCTTGTGTAAACAGCCAGTGCTCATATCTTTCCTCATCTCAAGAACCTTGCCGACATCTGACTTAACACCTTAGATATCCTCCTCATTCAAATACTTAAGTAAGCCCAGATATGTGACAGCAAGGAGGTAAAATGATGAAGAAAAGGATGTGAATATAAGGTTAGATTAAAGGTGTAGTGCTATAGACAAGATCATAAAATCTATTTTTCTGTGCAAGATTTTTCTATATCTCAGTCCAAGCAGCTGTTGAGGCAAGCAGCGTGAAGCACAGGAGATTGGGGGAAAAATATGTTTGAACCATCAGATGCTTGGAAAAACTAGAGTCTTATCTGAGCTTGGTGAGAAGAACCTGAGAAAGTACATGGACTGGAGAAACACTAGTGACACAGCAAACAAGGGAATGGCTACTGGTTTCAAAAGAAAAGCAGCTGAATATATTTTGTCCGAAAATGAAAGATTTTAGTCCTGACTGGTTTTTTGTGTTTGAGGTTACTTTGAAAACCACTTAGCACAGAGATTAGATCCTGGCACTGTTGTGCTGTCATCACTGTAAATTCATTAATGTTTCACTGAACTATTTTCTAATGCCATTGGACTGCCCCATGTCACATGTGTTGTGTCTATGAATGCTCTCTTTGTCTCCCTGTGTAGCAAGGAAGGTGAAAGGCACTGGAATTGAACTCATTCTTCAAGTTGAGAATCCTTGCAATCATAAAGTCAGTCCCGTCAGCTTAACATTCATTGCCTCCTTTCTCATTTAAAAACAGATGTCAGCACAAGGAGAAGACAGGTGCAGAGTGCCTCTTTCAGCTGCTTTTGAAGGAAAGCAGGAAGTGAATAAGTCACAGGGAGCTGTGCTGTTTGGATCCTTAGAAAGCATTTGTATCTTCTAGATACGTTCCTGTAATGAGGCTGTGAGATGCCAGCTCTTTGGAAGTTAGAGCATACACTCTCATCAACTCTGATGGATGCAGTGTGCATGGGAATATAATTTAAACATGAGGATATGAGGAATGATTTATTAAGTTGCCATAGAAAGTATTTAAGGAAAAGAAGTCTAACACTAGAAAAAATGTCTGGCATAATTGAATGCTATATAACCTACAAAATTTGTTACATACTGCAAACCCCCAAATGGATGCTCTCCATACACTGCAGAAGTGTCTGAAAATGAATATAAATACCCCGAATAGTAGTTGTAGAATATTACAATTTACAACAGCCAAACTCCTGAACCTAATGAAGGCCACAAGCTGATTGTTGTCAATCATACTATTGCTGTTAAAGCCAGCAAAAATGTTATCTGAGACCATACTATATTTGGGTGTGTGGTGAGAATCTGACTACTGCCATTTTCCTCTTTGGCAATCCAACTTCCACACAAAATAGTGTCGTTTTTTATGAGGGCAGGATCAGACACAATACGATCCATGGTGTCTACAAGACGCCAGACAGAGGTAAGCAGAAGAGAATAAACAGCACTGTAGCCTCTGTCTGTTCTCTTTCCACATCTATCAGGTTTGATGTGGGTGGAAACATGCTATTCTTTGTGAAGAGCTGGCACAATTTGCCCTCATTAGCAAAGCATGCCCACTTTTTTTTGCCATTCCTGCTGTACCTCATTTGAAACACCACACGGCAGGGATTTTGCAGTGTCTGGGATTTTAACTATGAAAGGAGAAGTTTACAAGAAAAACGCCTGCAGCTTCCTGGGCTTGATGCACTGCATTGTCTGGCATGGATTTCACTTTCCCTGTGACACTGAAAAAGCACTGCCACGGAACAACTTGCTTTGATGCCCTGTGCTAGCAAAGAAATTCTGTGATAAACAAGCTTTTAATCCTGTACTTCCACACTTTTACTAAGCAAATTGAAACTTGACAAAGCTGTGTGTCAATGACTGTGCCAAAAGCTCAGCCCTGAACAGAGATGGTTAAAAGGGTAGGAGAAAAAGTGCTCACAGGAAGCACACAGTAGAATTGTACTTTAGAAGCTTTGTCAGTGCTTTGATTTAGTGCCATCAGTCCTACTGCAGCAGGCCTTCTACTAAGTGCTAGTGTAGACAGTCCAGGAAAACTCCCAAGAAGCTATAAATGATGCTTGCGACCTGAAAAGTATCTTCTGCCTCCCTGAATTCTAAGGAGAGATCTGCCAAAACAGAAAACGTGCCAGGACTCACGAGGAGCCTGCCCTTTCATATGATAAGGTCTCTATTCAAAGAACTGTAGTGTAATCAAAGTACATAAGTAGCCAAATCTCAGCATCAGATTTTCAGGTTTTGTTAGCCCCTTCCATATGATGCCAGTCCACATGTGTCACAGAGGTGAAGAGCCATCTTCTTCATGAAGGGAATACCCAGCACTAAAATGTATGTTAACTTAACCAAGACAGTTTTTCAGTGCCAAAATTAGCAGTTAGAGAAGCAGCACAGGAATGTAAGTAGCAGAGGACCTTTTCTGCTTACCTGAAAGTTGTCTTGTTGCTTGAAATCTTCACAATATCCTGAAGTATTGCACTGTCTCCTGGTGCTACTCCTCTGTTCCTTTTTCAGATGAAGAGAGGCTGAGCTTATCTGCTCTGCTGATGCAGAGACAATAAAGCACACTGTGCTACGAACTAACTCCCTTCCTGTGGAACAAACATTAGGAAGCAGCTGAAGAGATATTCAAGACTCCTGTGTTTCAATGTAAACCAGAAAATGCCTGTTTTCAGATTCTTAAACAGGAGGGTGCAGACTGTGTAATACAAAATCTAATCACAAGAATAAAAAGCCTGTTATCAAACTCTTCTTTTTAGTGAAGAAATCTCTGATGCTTTCCCCCTGCCCTTTTTATACAGAACTGAAGTACACAGATGCATTGTAGGACATTGGTAAAGTATTAGAGCCACTGCATGGCTCTAAATTACTGCACAGAAATCTGGAGCATTTTTTTGAAAATATTTCATATTCAGTGTGGGAAAGTATTTTTATTTTTAATGGTAGCTGTTTGAAGTTGTTCAGTGGCTTGGAAAATTACCAGTTTCTTTTAATTTCTGAATATGAATATTTCTGTGTTTGTGTAAGACCTCAATGTTTAAGGCTGTGGTTCTTTTTACCACACATCTAATCTAAGCCAAGTACTACATTATTTTTGATGATATTGTCACCCTGGAAAAATACTAATTCAGGAATCAGTGTTCAATGTTTCTATACAAAACATTTAAATTAGAAGAAAATCAGTTGCTTTTTCCTAGTTAGCTACATGACATGTGATTAATGATTGGTAAAATATAAATCTGAATGGAAATATCTCCTCTTCCAAGGTTCCAGCTGATCAGTTTTGAATTGGCAGACTGAGGATGTGAGCTAAGAGCCTCTCTAGCAGCATTACAATGACACACTGCCTGCCATTTACTGCCTGTCCTCCTTTTAAGTACTTGTTCCTACATAATTATTATCTGCACTTGTCCACTGGACTTTGAAACTGCAAACTGCTTTCCATTTATTTTGTTTCCTATTGTATATACATTGAAATCACACGGTTTGTTATCTGTCACTAAGATTACAATCAGCATGACTTAAAAGGAAAAAAGTAGAAAAATATCAATGAAAATATGGAGCCCTTTTGTACTCTATAAAATGTGACACAGCTCTGTAACCAAAAATAGAGCAATAGTACTTGGAATCTGGTGCTGATTCAGTGGTGAATAGAAAAAGAATGAATACAAATAAGTAGAAAAAGACTAAACAAATATTGATATGCAGTAGAAATTTCAGGCTATAAAAATATTGATGTATACTTCCGGAAAAAATGAATAACCGGGTTTCATACAAATTTGTAACAATTTTTTAACTAATCAGAATTTTTTAATTAACCAGAGAAGAAACTCAAAGTCATGACTTGCTGAGATGGTGATAAAGAGATTAAATATTCATAAATATGTTTGGGGTTTTATTTTTGGGGAGGAGTCTGCTTACATCATGTGTGGTTAAAGAATTTTGCATTTTATTAATAGCTAAGTGGTACTGTGCAATAACATAAAGTTAAAATCTGATTTATATATATGTACCTGGATAGGTACTTACCAGGGTCTTGCAGAACCCTGGAGTTTTACAAGAGCTGGCTGTACAGATCCTTTTTAACAAATACAGGAAAATGTTATAAGACATAAATAATGTTAGCATTATGTAAATATTATAGAAAAAATAGAGAAATGAGATAATTTAGGTAATTTATTTTGAAAAAGTAGCAGGAAAATACAAGAAATATGGGACTACAGTCATAAAAACTTGATGTAGAGGACTGATGCTAGTGACAATAGTTTTACTAGAAGTGTGTCTTGTCAAAGAAACCTATAATGAGATTACAGATTTGTTGAGGCATATGATTCGTAGAAAAAAACTGATTAAAAAGGAACACTAGGGCTCATTCAAATGAATGTCATTTTGGGTCAACATAATGCAAAGTTATAATGCAGTTTGTCCACATTCTGTAGACTGGCTCCTGGATACCCTGACTCACAAAGAGGATTTAATCTTTATACTCAATTGCAGCAAACAAGAGAGCCAATACTTGATTCAACAGCAAAAAAAAAAGCCTAATGTGAATCCTAAATGTGCAGATAAAAAAGAAATAAATGTGTACCTAAAGGTGAAACAAGAGCTATACAGGAGAGTCCCATTTTCAATGTGAAAAATGGGAGAATGTGCAGAAAAAAGTTAAACCCAAGATATCTTGGTCTTAACTCTAGTAAGTGTTAATGAGCTCCTTTTGTTTAGACCTAACAGAGTGGCCAGACTAACACAGGTGAGTACATTAGAGAGAAAACACAGAGCAATAAAGGCTCTCCTGTCAAGGCAAATAAGCATAGCATGAACTGCAAGTTGAAGCCAGAAAAATTCAAATTAGAATTGAATACCCATTAGTTAACACTGAAAGAGATTAACCACTGGAACGAGCTCTCAAAGTAATGAGTTCTTCATGTCTTGACATCTTCAGGTCAGGCATTTCTGAAAAATGTTCTGTGGCTAAACACAAGTTATTATTTATTGATAGCCAAATAATTAACTTAATACATGAGCAATTGTGTGAAGGGTAATAACTTATGATATAGAAAGACAGATTGTGCTCTGAATGTTGGATTTCATAGCTTTTCCAGAACAGGGCACACGAGCACTTTACCAGCTAAGGATGTTGGCACATTGCTAAGTGAAACTAATAGAATGAATGATGAACTGACACTCTTCTCACCATCATTTTACAGACTCAAATATGTTGTTATCTCCTTGCCACTTCATGCTAATCAGTGCTTCCTCTTTCTCACAAACTTCCCAGCTGAAAAGCCAACACCTGTAAGCCAACACCTGCTTGTGCTCTTCTAGTGAAAAATATGATCAGGCCCATTATTTAGCTCATCCTCTCCTCTTATTTTAAACTATAGCAGGTATTATATCTTTCCCTGATTCAGTGGTTCCCTTTGAAACATTTAATTTGCAAGTGGTGGATTTAACATCTATCAGTTCCACTGATAAAGAGACACTCCTTTTCAATAGCTATTAGATGAAATTCATAATCCTTCAACAATCTCATATAATGTTAAAGATCTGAAATTATTACAGCTAGGTAAATACATATTTATCATCTCCTTATTTCAGATTTTCCCCCTGAGTTTTCCATCTTCTTCCTTTAATTAGCATCTGGGTGTATCATTAGTTTTGCTTCCTTCCTAAAGAAATAAAGAAATAGGAGTTTTGGCATGTCAGGGCCCTTGATTATCTGCATTCAATTATTTGCATTCTGTGTTTCAGAGACATCTTATTTCATCCTTTAACTGCCTTTTCCTTTTAGCCTGGTAGCAGGAAAAAATCTCACTTCCCTTCTAGTCCTCTGTTGTCTTCAGGAATTCACTTTACTTTTGTGCTTACTTTGCTTCATCAGCAATTCCTGTTGTCTCTACTATTTTTTTTGTAATTATTTACACATTTTCTCCCAGGACTCCATTCTTTTAGGGGAAGGAAAAGCTCCAGGAGACTATGTAGATTACTCTATAAATTTTTTAGTGTACCCTTAAATACACTGTACTTTATTATTATTTCTTCTGTTCCCTTTTGATAGTAGTCTTTTCAATCCTTAAAAATGACTATTGTGTTTTCTTTAAAAAGTTTGACTTTTAAAAAACACTATCCCCCTGTAGTTTTAGTGTCCTCAAGCTGTATGTCTAAATTCTCATGGGCAGCCATAATAGTCCTGTTATACACATTTGGACACCAAGAGAATACACACCAAATATGCCCGTAAGTTTGTGGCTTGTTCCCATTTTCCTCTCATCTCTTGGGCATGTAAAAGGTTTATAACTATACTGTTATAAACATCTGTACACACTTGCAGATCAATATGTTGATCTTTAAATTCCCCACCCAGACCATGCACGTTGTAAAGTGAAACATGTGAAGTGTGTGCAGAGCCAGCCTGCTGTCCAACTAGCTGCTAAAACCAGGAAGCACAAATTTACACTTACAGACCATAAAAACACACAAGGCCATGGAAACCACTCTTTGGTGTAGATATAAGAGAAAACTGGGATTCAGCTGAGATATTTTTGCAATGTTTGCAGGATGGCATTTGCCAATGTAAACCTGAATTGCCAAGATACAGTGTCTTTCACTGTGAATAGTTTATTTTTGCTACAAATGGCAAACATTTTTTGGAAATGGTTTCCCTTTACCTTTTCATCTTGGACTCTTTGAAATACCCAACCAAATTTCGGTTCTGTAATGCATTACTACAGATGAAGAAAATAAAAATAGGCAAATATTATTATTCCAGAAATACTGGAATATTATTCCTTATAATTAACTAATTCCTTTTAAAATGTGCAGAGAGATTTTCCCTATTGGTACATATAAGCTTGTGCTTCAAAAAAAAAAAAAGAAACTCTGTGCTTACACTTCTAAACTTGGAAAAGAATCATACTTATTTGAGAGCATAATCTGGCAAGAAATAAAGATAGAAACAAAACCACGTGGGAGATGTTTGCTGGTCAACCTCATAGTCAACACAGGAAGGAAAATAGGAAGCCCTATTCACTGGAAAAACTAGATGGTCCGGGTCCCTTCAGCTGCCTGTCTTGCTGTATGGACATTGCCTTTTCTTTCAAGACACCTTGGCAAGAACAGAGTGCAGAAGCATAAACAGACTCTAAATTACCTCAAATGGAATGCTCCAATATTCCATCAAACAACTTCCTCCGTATCAAAATATTAAATCTTGCATGCCCTCAACTACTCTATGTTGGCAGCAATGTAATAAAGAAAAAAGTAGATAATACAGGAAATATGATAATCTCAGAGTCTGAATTTCTCATCCCTTGCACCAAGGAAATGACAAGAATCATGCAGGTAGGAATGTATAGTCTAAAATAACTTGTATGTAACTCTGCTTTTCTTTTTTCCCCATAGATTTCTTAGTAATCTGTACAGTTCTCTGCATTGGAATCTCCCTTTTCAGAGTGGTGAAAACAGTAAGTAAAGTTGTGGACACATAACTTCTTAAAAAAAGTTGCCAGTCATTAATGACAATTGTCACATACAAATTTTTCAGTGTTTGGATGGAGAATATTGGTTCAGGCCCAGTTCTCCCAGTATATACTTTTCAAGATGTTTGGGGAAGATATATTATCTTCTGAAAAAATAAAAATGTGGAACAAAAAAGTACATCTAGATATAGAAAACAGAATAATAGTTGCTTGGGATCTCACCAGGATTAAGTATTATACTAACATGTTTCAAAATGCCATTTTCTTGTTTGACAAAAGCAATGTCAGAGACTACACTGCTTCTGAACTACCGTTGTGTGAGTTCAAAGAGGAACTATTAAGCCCTGGATCTGTGCCTGAGCTTTTTATTCCTGGTACTATCAAAGGGTGTGATCATTAATCCCAGTTAAACAAGAAGTCAGCATGTTCCACAGAATCAAAGGGTGACTGGGATTCAGGGGAGAGATGTCCTGCTCCTGCTTCTGTTGAGGTGTTATGTCACTTATGAAAGTTGTGTTGACTGAGCTTCTCCTACTTTTTGTTCAGCAATTTAATATTAGCTTAGGGGCCGTAACTATACCTATCCAGATTTTTCAGTTTGTTGAGCCAATGTAGCAAACATCATGGGCAATGCACTTTTACAGAATAAAGAGTGCATTTATATGTATTGCAGTTATATATTTAACATCTTTTTATTGTAAATTCAACTATTGGGAGCTTCTACACCAAACAGTTTTACATTTGCCTACATCATTAAAGATCAAATCCTACTGATCTTGAACAAATCTTAGATCATGCCACTATCTCCATCTGATTCTCAGTCCTTTTACTTGAAGCTGGGTCCATAAACAGATGAGTTGGTTTGTGCAGAGATCAGTAAGGTCAATATCTGCTTTTGGGATTGGAGTTTAATGTGAGGGCTCAGTCCCATGCTCCATTTCCTTGTAGAGAAGTGAACTCCTTTGTTACTTACATACTTCACCATTAAAGAAGTCCCAGGAATCTTCAGTGGAATCTAATCTGATTAGATCATGCAGTGCCTGATAGATACTAAGGAAGAAACAGGATATTTGCACCATAACTACACAGCAGACATATGGGAATAAATAAATGTCAATTATTCAGTAAGGATTTACCTGCTATGTCTAATTTTGCAGAGGGATATGGAAAGAATTGAAAGGTTAAAAGGAAGGGCAACAGATATATGGCAAAGTCATGAAAAGAATTTATTGCAAGACAGGAATTCACAGGTCTGATAAAGTTGCACCTCATAAGCATGAGGGGAAAATTCTAGAACAGACATCCCACAGGAAGGTTACTGCAGGAAAGGACTTTAAATAGAGAGCATGAATGAATGAAATACCATATTTCAAGGGCTAAGGGGATGAACCCAGCCTCCTAAGACTGTTTGGTTCATTTCCAAAATATAATACGCTTTTTGAAGAAGAAAATTAATTTCCAGTCAGATGGACCAGAACTGATGATGATTTAGGGTAATGTTTATTTTTTTCCCCATATGGTTGAACAATGATTCAAAGGAATCTACATTAAGAGAAGCAGCTGGTGTGTGTTTTAGAAGTGAGTAGATGATAAAATTTTAACAACTTAATAAAGCCAGCTGACTATGAGAGATGGGTATGTGTATACAACATGGTACCTCATGTGACTAAAACGCATGTTGAAAATACCCTAGTTTTCTGTTTGTGCTGATGTCAGATACTCAAGACATGAAAAATGTCTGTTTGGGTTTTTTTTCCTCAATGAACTGCACTGTGTTGTAATTTGTGTAGTATGATACTGCAGAAGGAAATATGTGTTTCTTCTCTGCTCTTGAAAAACCCAGACTGGTAAAGTCTACTTCTTGTGCCCTAATTTCTTTTCACATTGCATGCAGCTCATGAACCAGTAGTCTCTTGCTTCATTAATGAAGTTTCATCTCAGTCCTTCTTTTTTCATCTCACACTCACACTGATGATAATTTCTGCTCCCCTGTCAGTGCTGCACAGGAATCACAGGTACTGCTGCTGAGTTGGGGATAACTGAAGCATGATAAGCCCCACGCTGAGATCAAAACTTGTATATCAACAACAAAGGATCAAGATGTTATCATCTTAGGATACCAGAATTCGGGGAGGTCTGGTCACTGTCTTTAAGTAGGATGATAAACAACAGGCACTTCTTACCATTATAGCAGTGCTCTTTGACTGCCTCTGTTACCTTTTCTTATTGCTGTCAGGGATTGCAGACTGTCAGTACTATGTTCTCGTTTCCCTTCCTGTCACTGATGCAAGTTTTTTGGGCCACTGCCTAGAAGAGGTCTCTGTAACAGAGGTCCCTTCTGTCCTTTTCTCCCCTGACAGAATGAATATTCTCTAGTTTCACACATGGCTGTTTTCAAGGGAGAATGAAGAGTCCTTTTATAACCTTGAACTGAGGCATCTTCATCTTGGGGAGAGAACTTCCTGAAACCCCACATTTTTGTATAATTTTCAGTGGGAATTGATGCCACATTTATTCCTTTAGGATAGAAAAGGCAGAAGTGGGCTCCCTTCCTTATTCAGCAGCTTCCTTATCCTCACTGAGGGTCTCCATTCCTCCACAGAAGGGACACAGTGCTCAGTGAGAAGAAGTAAACACAGTCATAGAATGGCTGATGTTGGAAGGAACTGTTGGACATCATTTTGTTCAAATCACCTGCTCAAGCATAATACCTTCATTGATGGAAACTCTCCAACCTCCTGGGGCCCTGTGCCAGGCTTAGTCATTCTCACAGTAAAAATGCTTTCCCAGTGGTGATGGGCACAAACATAGGAGGTTTCAATTTGTGCCCATCACCACTGGTCTTGTTACTGGGCCCCACTGAAAAGAGCCTGGCAGATCTTCTTTACATCTTCCCTTCGGGTGTTTACACATCCGTGAAATCCCACTGAGCTTGTTCTTTTCTAAGCTGAACAGTCCCAGCTCTCTCAGCCCTTCCTCATAGGAGAGATAGTCCAGCACCTTAACCACGGTCATGACCATTTGTTGGACTCTCTTCAGTGTGTTCATGTCTCTGTACTGGAGCAGCCCAGATCTGAACCCAGCTCCCCGGGTGTGTCCTCGCCAGTGCTGAGCAGGATCACCTCTCTCGACTCGTTGGAATTGCTTTGCCTAGAACAGCCCAAGGTACCTTCACCTTCTTTGCAGCAGGGGCACACTGGTGGCTCATGTCTGACCTGATGCCCAGCAGGACCCACGGTGGGTGGCACCCATCCACCCAATGCCAAACTGCGTTCCAGTCAGGTAGCCCCTCACCTGTCCCTGGATTTTTCCTCCCCAGTGGCAGGGCTTTGCCCTTCGCCTTGTTGAATTTGCTCTCCCTGGGTGTCCCCGGCTGCACAGAGCACCTGTGTCCAGCTGGAGTGGCAGCGGGAGCTGTGGAGACACCCACCCACCCGGGCTGGGTGGAAGCGGCTGGGGAAGGAGCCTGCGGAGGACGGCGAGGGAGACGCAGGGAGGCTGAGGGGAGCAGCGTCCCGCCGGGCACGGCCGCTGCCGCCTCACCTCGCCTCACCTCACCTCTCGCTCGCCGCGTCGCGCCGCTGGGACAGCGACCAGAGACCAGCGCCCGGCTGCCGGTGCTGCCCGCGGCCCCCTCGGCCCTGCCCCTGCCCTGCCCCGGCTCCCGGTGCTGCTCGCGGCCCCCCCGGCCCTGCCCCTGCCCCGGCGCTCGCCGACACCCGCGGGCGGGGGCGGAGGGCGGGGGGAGGTCCGGGCGCGGAGCCGAGCGCCGGCAGCGCCTCGCCCCGCACACGCTCGCACTCGGCACAGCCCGCCCATGGCTGACAGGAGCCTGATCGAGGGCGCCGAGCCCCTGCCGCGCCGGGAGGAGCCTCCGGAGTGGGGCTACGAGGAAGGTGAGGAGCGGGCGGCGACTGCGCCGGGGAGAAACTTTGTCCGCGGCCAGGGGAGGAGGCGGTGTGGGGATTTCAGTGGCGGGGTTCGCTGCCCGGCCGTCCCGAGGCGCCGGGAGCGGGAAGCGCCGTCCCGCAGCGGCGGCAGGTCCGTCCATCCATCCCCGCCGGCGGGAGGGCAGCGGCCGCGGGGCCGCCGGGTCCGGCCGAGCTGCCCCTTCCTTCCCTGGCCCGGCAGGGTCTGCCGGGTCCCTCCGTAACCGCTTTTCCCTGTGCCTCAGGAGTGGAGTGGGGGCTCATTTTCCCTGATGCTAACGGGGAGTACCAGTCGCCCATCAACTTGAACTCAAGAGAAGCTAAGTATGACCCCTCGCTCCTGGAAGTGCGTTTGTCACCGAACTACGTGGTGTGTCGTGACTGCGAAGTGATCAACGACGGGCATTCGATTCAGATTGCCCTGAAGTCAAAATCAGGTATGCTGAAACACGGCCTTGATCTTCCCGGCTAAAGCTTGTGTTGCCTGAAGACTCACTGTACTCGTGTCCTGGAGTTTAGGAAAAGCAGCCTTTCCCAGCAGCAAACAGTTGTGCCCATTCAGCATGGACTATGCCCGGTGAGAGTATTGATGTTGACTTTGGTAGGAAGAGGAGCAAGTGTTGCAATGGGAGTTGCAAATTTTGGTGCCAGACTGGATGGTCAGTGAGATTGCTTCGAAGCATGCCCAGAATTTCCTCTTGTGGTGATAGTATCCAATTCACTGCCATTAACAGCTGTCTGCACTCAGAAGCAGTACAGCCTATTGCTAAGACAATGTAGTGCCTAACTGTTCTGTACAGCTGGCAAGATTTGTTTATGGTTCAAAGACTATGTAAGCTAAAAGTGTTTTTTCCCATTAATTTGAGTGGGTTCTGAATGCTAAGTACAGAATTGGACAGCTTTAGATACACCAGTTATACATCCTCACAGTATTGATGAGGACCAAGTAGAATGCAGTTCTCATTTCTTAAAGGATGACATTTTTGGTGTTGCTCATCAAATATGATCTAGAAGCAAATAATAAAAGAAACTATTCAAACATAAGTGAAGTTGCAATATCTTATCCAGACCTTTCATTTAGGTAAACAATTCTGTGTGAAGGAAGCAAGAAAGTTGGGAGGAAAAAAGTCCATTTTGCTTTCCAGCACTGCAGTAGTTCTTACCATGTGTTTGGAAGAGCCTCCATGTTATTCCAACCAGTCTTAGCTAGTAACAGCCCTTTGGGGGCATTTAAACAGCTGAACATTGTTAAACCATGAGATATTCCAACTTTTGTTTCCTTCTGAGAACTCAGTAGTACTGGGAACTACAGCTGTGCTAAGTGAGGGAGTCAGTTCAGTTTTACACAGTTTTTTAAAAAGGAAGAGTTTGTTATTTTAATAATGATACTTTCCTTTATAATTTCCTTTCTATGATAATTTCCATGTATTTTTGCAACAAAGAACATTTCTTTCCAGGGAATTTTGCAGGTTTTCAATAAAAGAGAAATGTTGTACTTCCAGTCAGTTTTACTGCCTTCATCAGAAGTAGAGTTCTTTTCCCAAGGGATAAGGTTCTCACTGCAGGATCAGGAATTCTCGAATTCTCCTGTGGAGGAAGTGAGAGTGACCACAAGTGATCTCATCATTTGCATGCTAAAATGCAGCTTCTTCCATCCTGCCTTTCCCCAGAGCAGTTTGTAACTTAGTAGTGATAATTAATAAGATGGGACTCACGCACCTAAATGCCTTTGCAAAACTATTAAGAGAATTAGAAAAAAGGAAAGACTTCCTTTATACTTGAATGCAATGTGATGCCAGATGGATGAGTCTTGAATTACAAGAAAATGTGAAATAGAGAAAAAGTTTATGACTGAAGTATGGAATTATGATTTAGGAAATCTTGGTTTAGTTTCAGCTTTTCCTTAGATTTAATGTTACGCAATTTCCCATTTTCCAGTTGTAAACTAGCAATAATTTGGGAGGGAGAAGACAACATTTATTAAACCTACCAAGAGGATAAAATAGTTAAAAAGCTGTGTTTGAACCTGGCCTAGTATTCTGGCCATTTTTCAGGGATTTCAGAAACTCCTGCAGTTTCTTTTCCTCACAGGAGATCTCTGATGACAAATCCATTTAGCCAGATTATTTTGTTGAGCATTATTGAGCACTGAATGCTTTTGAAACTCTATCCAATTAATGTGCACAATCAAAGAAAAATTTCTTTATGGAAAAAAGTAAACTGATTAAGATACATATTAAAAATAAATTTGTCATTACTGGTGAATGTTTTTATCCTTTGATTCAAGACATGCAGTCCATATGGAATTCTCAAATCCTTCTCATTATTTAATTGCAAACGTTTTCACAGCTGCTTTCATTTTGATGGTAGAATATGTGTTGTGCATTAGGTGGAAGAACCGTGACCAACTATGAAGTAGTTTTATCATGGGATCAATGTCCTAGCTGAAGCCTTGGAAATAAACTCGAAGCTCCTGGAGATCCAGAACTACATCATACAGAGAACATTTTTTCTAGTTACAGTTTTTCTCAGAGCAATATTTTAAAACAGAAAAAATGCTCAATTTTCCTAATTGAGATTATTATTATTACATTATTGTCCTAATTGAGCACTAATTGAGTATCATGATTCTTTTTATTTATCTAGTTTTCTAAATACTTCAATGGGTTGTTTCCCTGAGTGTTCACCAGATTTGTAGATTTTCCTTTTAGGGGATATAGGTATAGACAGAATATAGATAAAACAAGGTTAAGAAGCAAGTCTGAATCTGTAACTACATTCAGGACATTTCATTTTAGAAACTCTTAAGGCTATTAAATTAGCTGTAGAGAATTATTAAAGAAGGATTAATTGGAATATTTGACTTTTTTTTCTTCCAGTGTAATTGCTTATGAAAACCATAATTGATGTGTTTTCTTTCAGTTTTTTACAGTTCCATACCTTTGGTTTTGTGTTTATACAGTCGTAACATGATTCAATTGCTAACTTATGTTTTAGTATTGCACTGCCTCTTGTGCTCCAAACTCAGGCAGTATAGTTTGTGTGTCAAAATAGCTGTGTATTATGGAAGTAATTCCCTAAGGCTATATTTCATGCAATAATCCTTATCAATTATCAGAGATTGTAAAAGATTAATTCCAAGTCTATGAAATATAAGCTAGAATTTAATGGCTTCTGAGGAAGACTGTGAATGCCCTTAAATAAAAATCAGCCCTGCCTAGAAGTCAATATCAATGATTTTAGTGGGTAGTTACTTCCAGCTTGTGGTGTAATATTTGATCTAAAGCAGATTCAGAAATCCCTGGGCGAAATGTTTCCCTTGATTAATTCCATAGCAGATTGGGCCTCACAGTTGCTTGCTTTTACTGCTTCTTGTGGACGTCTCAATGCGAATGTACTGACTATATAATTTTTTTTGTGCATGTGTTGTGATTGTGGACAGATGCTTTTAAGAAATTCCAGATGTTTAAAAAACAGAAGTAAGGAAAACCCATGGCTGCCTAGAAGCTGTTTTTAAGCAAATGACGTATGCTGTTTTTTCTCTGGTGTGTAGGTTTGATTATATTTTGGTATGGAGGCATTCAGTATCTCAGAAGCCTGACAGGTGGTATATGACTGAACACCTTTACCTAGAAAATATTTGCAATCAAAAGTTTTCTATCCATTTCTGTGATCCATAGTAAATATAGGTGATGGAGGTTAAACATTTGGACAACTTGGAGGTTACTTCCCAGTTCAATTCAGAGCCCCTGCCATCTGTTTAGAGCAAACAGTTAATGTCTTGATAAGACAAATAAACATTCCCTCTTCTGACTGGTAAAGGTACAATTCTTTTATTTGGTGTTCTGCATCATAAAATTAAGAGTTCAGTATGACAGCAGTTTTACTGTTCTTCATAACTGCCTTAATTGCTGTTCTGTACCTGCAAGGTTCTTCAGGAGTAAAGGTGACAAGTCTGTCAACTCTTCTCCTTTCTGATAGAAGACTGCCACAAACTCATTGTTGTATTTAGAGAATATATTCAGCGTCTAGTCTGCTTCAAAAGGCAAGTTATTTACCACTTATCTTCTTTCCCAGTGTTAATAGGGGGGCCGTTACCTCGGGGACACGAGTTTGAACTACACGATGTTCGATTTCACTGGGGGAGAGAAAACCAGCGTGGTTCTGAACACACTGTTAATTTTAAGGCCTTTCCCATGGAGGTAAGAGTGCACTGCATTGTAGAACACCTGTGAAATGCAAAAGATTTTATTTCATAGCCTGAATTCTTCGTAGCCCAAAAGCGACTTTGTTTTAGCTCTGCATGCTTTATTTTTTATTTTTCTGCATGCTTTGTATTTCAACCACAATGCTGTCTTCCTGAGGTGTGCTTTAGTGCAGGTAAATTAGGATATGCATCTGGAATAGAATGCCTCCAGCAGTCATCACACCATATGATTAATTGGTCATAAAGTTAACTTGCAGAATTATTAACTACTTTATTATTAGTGCTCTAACAAGATCTGCCATTTCAACACTTCCTATGTCACCTTGACTAATAGCTATAGATGGGGAGAACTAGCCACTGGAAATATTTCCATGGTAAGCTATAACAATTTAGGTCAATTTGGAGTAAATGTAGAGCAATTCGTTCATGAAACAGCTTTACATACTTGAAAATTGAGGATTATGTGATAGTCCTCTGTATGTTCTGCAAGATCTGAAAGAAGTACACGATTTTGAAATAAAAGCAAAGTGATAATGCAGTCTTAAAATATTCAGTTCCTCATGGAGTTCGTGCCATAGGCAACACAAAATGCTTGGTCCTATTTCTCCTGCCCTCCAGCAGTGGTTTGTTGTACTGCTTCACTTCCCACTGTCCTATTGCTTGCAGTTGTCAAGGAATGGCTTGGAGTATTCCATAGCCCCTGGGCTGCAACACTACTTTAGAAGATACCAACCCTGATGGTTGGTGACTTGAGCTTTGTATCTTTTATTTCATTTGCTATGCACTATTTGTTTTAAAGAAACTCAAGATTTTTCAGACTTGTTTAAGGTTTTTTTGCCTTGTTTATCTATCATAATCCCTCATGAGTCTGAAACAGTTTCTTTTTTTCACTGTGTTCAGTGCTAGGAAATTTATTATTGTAGTGTTCATGAGTGCCTGACTGCTGGAATATAATTGTCTTATGGAAAATAATATAAAAATATTAAAGAATATTAAAGCAACTACTGCAAAAATAAGTGTAAAAATCTTGTGGACTTACATCATCCATCTAATTCTTAGGGTTGTTCAAATACTTTCTTTAAGAATTGTGGGTCAAATTTTGGTCTCTGCTATTTGCTCTTTTGCACTGATCTGTCACAAACCCCCATATATAAACTTAGTCATATAGAGTTTTCAGATTGAATTGAGTCAGATTATAGAATCATTTAGGTTGGAGAAGACCTTTATGATCAACAAGTCCAATCATAAACCTGCCATAATACTGCCAAAGTCCTCTCCTAAACCATGTCCCTAAGTGCCAAATCCATGTGTGGATCCCCTCTGCAGGTTGATTCCGGACAGGTCCTGAAAACGCAGAATTGCTTAATAGATAAGACTAATCAACCAAAGGGAAAACAAAGGAATGACTTCTGCATCCTGGTTACCTGGCATAATATATACAATGTGATTTATATGGACAGTAAGACCTTCAGGATACTGCAGTATTCCCTTGAGACAGGAAGTAGCCAATTCATTATAAAATTGCTTGCTTTCTTCAAGGCAGATCCAGTATGTGGTGATCAAGAAATATTCATGTCAACTATGCTGAGAACTGTACTTGCCGATCTATTAGGGTTTTCTGTCTCTTTATTAAAGATCACTTACAAATAATATTGGTGGCATGTGAGAACAGTCTATTCATAATCCAGAGAAAACCTAGAATTATCTGCTCCAGATCAGTCTAGAGAAAAATTTGCTTGACCCAGAGATACAAACCAACAAACTTAATAAGTCATGAAGGGATTTCATTCTTCACCTACTTTAAAAGCAGTACAGCAGCTGCACAAACAGAATTCTGGCACAGTTGAAGAACATCACCTGGAGGTGAGCAAGCCAATGTTTTAATTTTCCTGGATCTAAGCAGCTTTAAACTAAACTCTAGCTTCCAAGAAATAATTATTGATGCAAAAATCCTCTGTGACTCATATTGCACTTTAAGTACAGTGTGAATGTTTCATTTTGTTAACAGATAAATTCTTGTGGCAGAAAATGGCCAATTCATCATCTTCTGCCCCAAGTTGCAAGAAAGTGCAGAGCAATTTTTTTGACAGATGAACTGCATTTCCTTCTTCTATATGGACAAAGAGCTGTTATATTAATTCCCTCTCAAATTGTCCAAATCAAATATTATACTTGAGCAATAATAAAACGGGTGCTTGTGGCCACTGTAAATGTTTATGTAGCACAGCTGAGACTCCAGAATGGAAGATTTGCTGTTTCCATTCCAGATATAGCCTTGTCTTCTTCTTTTTTTTACTTGTTTAGTTAACAGTAGCTTTGATCAATGGACCAGGAAATCTTATTTTCTTAGCATTTCACTTTGGCATTGGTTTATGTGTTGTTGGAAATCATCATCTTCTGAATGCATATTTGCCTTGATTTCTGCTGGGTTTCACA
The DNA here is from genome assembly GCA_037013685.1 of Acridotheres tristis. Classification (NCBI taxonomy): domain Eukaryota; kingdom Metazoa; phylum Chordata; class Aves; order Passeriformes; family Sturnidae; genus Acridotheres; species Acridotheres tristis. The sequence continues at coordinate 113,264,889 of CM072886.1, read as the reverse complement.
GATTGACAGAATATCCTGACTTGGATGGGGCCCACATGGACCATCCAGTCCAGCTCTTAAGTAAATGGCCCATGTGGGGATTGATCCCACAGTCTTGGTGTTATAAGTAGCATGCTCTAATTAGCTGAACTAAGTTTGTGGTTACTGAACACAAACATCAATTGATGCCTATTTTGGCTACATCCAAGCAATCTAGTGTAGTTTATGCTTACATACAAAATAAGCTGGCAGTTGTTTTTGCATCAAAGCATGCCTAGAAATATGTCGAGCACCAAGTGCATAAGTTTGGGTCTTTTTCAAGTGTAACAAATCTAGTAGGTCATCTTCCTAAGGAACTACAAATTATTTCTATGGCAAATGATAGGGATTCTCTTTAATTTGTGAGAGGAAAACAAAGAGATAAGCAGTGTTATGAAAATGGAAGTGCTTGGTTTAAGTGGATACATTAACAACACAACATGTTGGCCTAGATTACACACTCTACTACTCTATTTTAAAACCTGAGAAGTTCTACAAAAATCAGCTTTTAGATTGACAAGATTTGAGATGGCTATCTGAGACTAATTATTGACTGGAGCAGCAGTTCTGGCTTTTTTTAGGGCTGGAGACTATACAACTTTATTTTATTACACTGGACAAAATAGTTGTGAAATAGCTTCAGATTATCGTGCAATGACCTTTGTAAAAGATTTTGAAAAAGTGTGTAATTTTTCAAAGTTTGGAATACTAATCTTCAATTGCTTTCTTAGTCTCTTCATCTTTGGTACCATAATTTCTATAAAAGAAGTTAGGCAATGTCCTGTATTGATTAGGTAATATCCCATGTTTCTTAGTGCAAAAATCCATTATTTCTTACTACACAGCCAGGGCCTTTGCATGTGGTTAGGATATGTAGTTTCATGGTGAAGTTGGTTAGATTACAAAGCTTGTGTAACCTCTGGAACAGCTTCTTGAGCTGATACATATTGTCCTAAAATGTTGTTCATGTGTCTTGAAGGCTGAGTTCTTTGTTTTTTTAATTCATATATGAGGTTCAGCAAAGAAGTGTTTTCCACCTTCCTTGACTGAAGAAGCCGGAATGTAGACAGTGATATGCTAGTGCTTTCATTTTCACTGAAAAATCTGTGTTTACAATAAGTAAGGAAAGCAGGACAAAACAAAAATATTTGTCAAAAGTATATGTGGTAACACCTCCTCTTAAACCAAGGAAGAGCAGAGTGCTGTAAGTGCCAATGCTTCTCTCTTTTTTTCATGAAACCAGAGCGTGAAGACTACTCTTGTCCTTTAGCCAGGAAATGGACGGAAATATTTGTGCAACATTGTCTATAAATCCTTCTCACCAACTACTTCTACTGCATGTAAAAGAGTGATACTTTGCCTTTTGCCAAAGATATGTTGACCATGATGTGCAAAATATTTAATAATGGCTGAACTGAGAGACTGTTTCTTGCCAGCAAATGGAACAGGGTACCAAATATCTGTGCCTTACAGTACAGATTTCCACAAAGCAGTGAAATCCGCGTTTACACATGTGATTTACCTGAAGCTGATTTTGGTGTAGGAAAGAGAGGAACTATTTGGCATCTTTATTCTACTCCTTGATGCCAAGAGTATGGGTTGGTGAAGGAGGAAAAGCAAGTGAAGAACTAAGGAAACAGACTCTTTCCCTTACCTCTGATGTATAACAAGGAAGAGGACAGGAATTGCAAATTGCTGCTATTTTTTTTTTGTTAACAAAGTAAAATGAGAGAAGTAAAAACGAGTCCCCATTGTATCCGGTCTCTGTATAAACGTGGCATATTATAGTACCAGGCTGAATGAACTTACCGTCAAAAAAGAAATGAAATCAAGCAGGAGAAAGTAAATCACGTGATAACATCAATACAGGTTTATGGAAAAAAAATTGTTTTTACTACTTCTGAAGTGAAAGGAAATAGGGAAAAACATAAGGGACCTTAAAGTTGTCTCTTCCTTTTAGTCAAATGGTGGTGTGACCAAAGGCAGGAACCGACCATAAAGGCATAGTTGTTTCTAGGCTGCTGCTCTGAAATAAAACTGTATCAGGGAAAACAAAAAGGTTCCTTTCACCACTTGAAATATAACCAGGAGGATAATTCTCTGTAATCCATCCTCTTTAAAATGTAGGATTACATTAGCTGCAAATCATGTGAAAGCTCTCAGTAGAAGTGGGTTGGCAGAAAATAATTTAAAAAATGTTTCCAAGATGTGCAGGAAGATTAAAAACTATTATTGTCTGTCCTACATTTTTTGAGTAGAACAGGAGAAAATACAGCTGCTGGAAGGACCAAAATCAGTTCTGGACAGGAATAAAAAAATTGTTCCTTTTTATTGCATAACAAGGAGCAGACTAATTAATTTTATAGATTCTTTCAGAGTAACTGAAATACCTGCTGCAATGAAGGTAACATAGTGCAAAACACATATCCTATCCTCGATTTGATTTAAACCATGATGTTTTCCTTTGTTAACAAGAAATGGTGCCAAAAGTACTCATCTAACAGAATTAAAGCTTTAGGGCTTTAGGTTAGGCTGTTAACATTACACTTACCTACTAAAGCCTTTACAGTCTTTACCGTGGGGTTTTCTCTATGCTCCACAGGTGTCTCTGAAATCAGGTATCTGCACACAGTGCATCCCCTTTTTGACGTTTCTGGAGAGAAGGTATCATGCTTTCAACATAGAAATTTACTTTTTGCCAACTTTTAATACTGTTTTCCAAGGCTATTTAACCTTGCAGTCTCTTTTCATAATTTTCCTATTACCTTATCAGGACTAAAAAATAGAGCAGAGTATTTGTAATTGTAGTAGAATGCCTGGGAGCCAGCATGCTTCCTAGCGTCTCTCTCTCTTCATTCAGAGACTTACAAGCTGCAGAAGGACTGGGTAGGTGTGAATGGCAAGCAGAATTCAAGCCATGATGACAGTAGTTTCTTTATCAGGACTATAATCCAAGTAATTAACTCTAAAAGGTAAACCAAGGAGTAAATCTAGTTGCCTTAGTTGGTAGCATTGATTGCCTGCTTGTGAAAAAAAGAATGAATTCCTCTCATACTGGCAGCACAGGACGTTAGAATGAAGGATATCTATGAATTTAACAGGAGGCAAAGAGAAGAGATTCCAGAAAAGTTTATGTAGCTTCGTGCTGAGGTCTGGAACTCTGCTCAGACTCTGTCCAAGTTTTCTGGTGGAATTTTAACTTGTTACTAATCGTCTTGGACAATCTTCTAAATTTTGGAATCACTGCAGGTGAACACTCTTAGCTGTGATTAAACACAGTGTGCCTTATAAGGAAATGATGACATTCGTGTAATAGCTATATCCTTGTCAGGTTATGGACTAATAATAGTTTAAAGTAGATATTTTCATTGGACAGCATCTAATTTTTGAGGACAGAATTGCAGAAAAATACAGGGAAATCATGCCAGTATTTAAACAGATGTTTTCAGTTTTGTTTTCTAAATCTCAGTGATTTCTACAAAAGCAATTTTTTATATGGACTGTAGGTAAATAGAGTTATGTGGGATCCTAGTCCCAAATGTGCAGGTGTTCAAGTATTTTTCTGCATTTTTCCATGTATCATACACTCTGCAGTCTCCTAATTTATGTGACTTCTGTTTGGATTTTTTTTGCATTGGGACAAAGTTGTGAGGTCTTTGTCTCCTCCCAGTATACAGGGAAGCATGAAACCAGCAACAAGATAAAGAAAAAATTGCCATCATTGTAAAAGCACACATGATCAGCTTGTGACTCCTGAGATTGCTAGTGCTTTAAGTTCTTTCAGTGTTATGTTTTTATTGTTGTTGAGGGTTAATTTGACCTAAGTAAGCACATGCAGTCTCTGGAGCATACTTTGTTTTTGGGTAATTTGTCAATATGAGCTTCGATTGGCCCTTGTTTTTCTCACTCACGTACAGTTTTAATTTTTCAGGAACGCACCTCTGTGCTTTCTGTTGTGAATTCCTGAAAGCACATGCAAAAATGAGCTGATGTACTTGCACAAACATGCTTTTAACTTGTCTAACACCTGAAAAAAGTGTAAGCTAAGCTCTGTGGAAAAAGGTGCAGATCCTCTGCTCTTTAGAAGTAACAAATGAGATTTCCCTTCTGTGCAAAATGTACAATATATTTATTAGATTGTGGAAGATGTATGAGCTGCCTGACACGAGGTCAGAGGAGTGGTGTTATCAGTGTGTACTGATGCCTCTTTATCTTTTTGTCTGCTTTTTAAGAGTCATTTGAGTTTTGTGTAGAGAAGCTTTATGGCCCATATGCACCTAAACCACTTTTGAGGTGGCAGTTGAAATCATCTGTGATTAGTGACTTCTACCAGGATGGAGAATTTCAGTATTCATTGGAGAAATAAATAGTTCAAACTAAAAATGACTGAGCAGAATAGGACAAACTAACAGGAAAAAAAATTGCAAGAGGAGAACAGTTGGGTGAAGGAAAAGAGAATGAGAAGAAAATAAAAAGATGCAACTGAAGAGTGGAGCCCTTCTCTGGGCTCCCCATTTCACCTAATCTCAGTCTATTGTTTTAGTTCTGCCAGAAGGGGCAGGCAGTCTTTGTGTTTTGCCTGTAATAGAGGTTTTGCATCAAATTTTCTTGCAGCCCTGCTGGGCTAAGGTATGATGTTCAGCTGCAGCCTGTTTGGTGGCACTGCATCCTTGTGGAGGCAGGCATGTAACCTTGGACAGAACTCTTAGCATACATACTTTGTGGTAGCAACATTATAGCCTCTGGCACTTTCTAAATATGGGATTCTTTTCCATTCCTTGAGCAAATTTATAGCTTTGCCTACTCCTTACTCTACTTTCTTACACAATTGTCATGCTGATGGTGCTTGTATTTGTGGCTATACAGATTGTTACCACACAATCCTTATGGAAAACTCTGTTCCCCAGCTCTAACAGAATGGCTGCTTGTGTAGCTGGTGTGGAAGAAGACCTTCTGTAGTGTCTTAGCAGATGGGACTTCTGAAGAGGATTTAAAACCTAGTTTGCAACTCAACAAGATTGCTGCTCAAGTTTTCGCCATTTTTCTTGGCTGTGTGCCCTTGCTGTGATTTGCTTCAGTTGTACATAATTTTCTAATTTCTGCCATGTTCCTTGCTGGCACTCTGCACGTATTTTGCTTCAGTTCCTGCTGCCTTGGTTTTTCTATTTGGTTTTCCTTGGCACTTTGCCCTAGCCACTAGGCCTAACTCTTTTGCTTATAATTTGTTGAAGGAGGAGAAAGGAGATTCCTTATTTTGTTGTTTTCCGTCCTGCATGCTTGAGTCAGGACTAGTTCCAAGACTGGCCCCAATGTGTAAGTAAATACTCTAAAAAACAGAAGTAATAACTTTCTGATGCTAGCCCCAAATTTGTTATTTGTGCTAATGGTGCACTCATGGCCCTCAGGAGGTAAGGCATGAAACTTGTAGATCATCTAAGATCTGAAAACCTTAGGAGGCTTACACAAATATTTGCTGTTATGCCTGAGTGCATCACAAGCACAAATAATATAATCCTTGAAACATCAGTACAAAGGAGATGAGTTCTGCTATTGCCAAGGAGCTGGTAGAAAACAAGTTCAAAGGGATTAAATTGTTTGGCCATGGTCACACATGATGCCTTTTGTAGAAGTGGTGGAGAACTGACTCATGATTCCTTGATGTTTGAATTCTAGTAAGAGTTTCAGACACTGTAGTGTTGGAATACCTAACTAAAGTTGAAAATCCCATTTCAGTAATTTAACCACAGGGCTAACTGATGTCCTAGTCCATGGGCCACACTGTTGTCAATGAGATACTGGTCATTCCTGACTTTTAACTTTCCCGGCATTAAGCCACATAATGAACTGAACTGGGAAACAGCTAAAGTTTAGCAAAATTTGTGAAATTCATGGAACTGTGGAAGAGGAGAAAATTATAGCACATTATTACACAATCTGCAAATTTGAAATTCAAGAGAAAACTGTTGGAGAAGGATAACAAAGTTTATTATTTCAAAAGAACTGTAGCCAACATTACAGGAAAACAAAAACCTGACTGAGTTTCCTAGAGGAGTGTATTGTGGAAGAACAACTGCTTGCTGGATAAGAGTAAAGATTATGACTTAAGAAGATAATATGCAGCTGCAGATTCTCATATCTTAAGACAGACCATTACCTTTGAAACACAGAGAACTGTTTGATACAAATAAACTATTAAAAAACTTGGCAGATTAACAGGGAAGGAGTGTTTTCTATTCAGCCTTCATGAGACAATCTACTATTGAAAATTAAATTGGTGATTTAAAACTTTCCACATACGAACAGTCTGGTTTTAAATCCAAGACAACAGATTGCAGGCAACAATTTGGAACTGGATGCTTTTATTAAATGCTTAGTCATATAAATAACACTTCCAGAATTAAATACTTAACCTATAGCTCTTTGTGTTTTCTGTCTTCTTGATGATATTGCTAGTCTGTAATATCATCAACTATCCATGAAGTTCCAGTCTTTTTTCCAAGCTTCTCCCTTTTTTGGAGCTGTAAAAGCACATGCACATGTGCCCTCTCAGGCTGCCAAGAACCCAGAGTGAAGGTAGGCTGGATAATCTTGCAGAGAAATCATGCTTTTTCCTTCCTGGATTTCGTATTTCAAAGGAAGGAAAAAGAAAAGCTTGAAAGTATATTTGTTTCTGTTAGCATAGGTAAAGGCAGACCAGGGCACTTCAGCTTACATGTTTGCTGGGGCTAAACACTGTAGGGAACAATAAGCTGCTCTGTGGTGCTCTTGCTTTGCACACTGAGCAGAAACTTGGCACAGTGAAGAGCCTGACCTATGAATCTGACAGTAATGAGTGTGTAGCTGTTTAGTTTCTTACCATTAGGTTGATATTGAAAATTGGCAGCATAAAGATAGGGACATTTTGCCTTTTTCGATCCTTTTCTTGGCCTGTATACTTACATTATATTGATTAATTCCTGTTTTCTTTTAATCTCCTGTGTGTGCCAGTTTACATAAGCTGTGCTTGTGATTTCAAACGTGAAGAAAAAATAAATACACAGAGATGACTAATTACGTATCCTCAGTTTCCCCTACACCATATGATGGCTTAGCCAGTGATTTTCCTAAGAAGCAGGCAAACTAATGTTACATGTCAGCATCTTCTGCAGGTAAACAAGGAGATAGGTAAAAACATCTATGTTGCAGTTGCATTACCCTGAAGATTCCTTTTTTTAAATTTTAGTTTATTTTCTTTGAAAATAAACTTTTTTAGGCCTTTTGGCTTCTTTTCCCAGAACAGAAAGAAGAGTGCTGGTTGGACTTTTATGATTCCCATTACTTTTGTTTTTAGTTTACTGTTTGTAGCTGTCGTGTTTTGAGTTTTTCCATGTACATCAGTACTTCCTGCTGTTAATTTCATTTTTTAAATGGACCAATAGTTCTTTGTGTAAAATGAAATGAGGATGCTGCATGTGATTAGACTTTTCAAAGGGAGCAGAGATTCCTGTTTAATATTAGATGTTGCAATGTTTTTATTATTCTGTTATGTAGGTACTTCTTTAGTGAGTTTGCCAAAAGAAACTGCAATAGTGTTTCCTGAGATGCTGCAAATAATTCAATAGTCCCACGATTCACTACCTTTTGAGTGGCACATCTGAAGGTATGCCACACAGTTGCTTAGACTACTTCTACTTTCACTAGGTTGGCTTGTTTGGAAAGAGAATAGATTTTGAAAGATGTCTTTGCAGTCCTTCCATGTATGATTCAACAAAAATAACTTTTTTTTTACAGCTTTTCTTCTTTCTTTCAAAGATGTTCATGGAGAGGAGAGCACCAGTCAGCAAGGGTTCTAGACTACCCTGGTGTCCAAGTCAAGCATATATTCAGCATGTTTTAGCTGTGAATTCAGCTTTTGACCTGAAACCTGAATGTAGTACCTGACACTGTGATTGTGAAGTTGTTTGAACAGGATACCTTGTGCTCTGCTCCATCTTGATTTACATGCACCTCATTTCTCTGATCACAGATTACAGACTTCTTTGTTCAGGGAATGTCATCTTGTTCTGAGCATACTCAGAGCCTGACGATTAATGCCCAGACTAGATCTGCTCGATCTTTAACACTTTCAGTAAATTATAGCAAGCAGAAGTTCAGCAGAAACTGTGCTTTCCCTTCTGCATTATGTTAATCAGGAGACTTTTTTATCCTGACAGTGTTGTCATCTGTGTCCATTGGCACTGCTTTCAGTTGTGTCTCTTAGTGGTGAACTTAGTGCTGCTTTCAAAGATAGGCAAAGAGTTCCCTTTATGTAATTTTTTCATTACAATGATCTATGTATGGAATTTTAAAGAGGATTTAAATTATACTGAAATTTGGTGGTATTTTGGCCCCTATCCGCTATCCACTACAGAAGCCTTGAAAAATTCAAGTCTGGAAACATAAACCAAGTGCACTAATTTATAACCTAACAACATTCTCATCCTCTTCTTGATTTTGCCCAGAGTTAATGATCTAGTAATTTGCTTCTATTAGCATTTGCATTTTCAAAGAAAGCATGTGTATGTTGATTGAACTATAATGTTTAACCATGAAGACTTTTTTACTTTATGAGTATTTGTTTCTTTGTTTTGTAGCATGAAGTATGTACATGTACTCTTGCTTCTCCTAAGAAATTTTCAAATAGTCTCTGTATCAATTCCATTAACTTTATTTTCCTAAACCTCTCCTTCAGGCTGTTAATAACTAACTTTCTGGTTTTTTAATCACTTTTCTGGAGGCTGTGTGCCCTGGTCATATCCTTGGTTGGGTCCCCTTGTGAGGATTTGGAACTTAATTACTGTATGTTATGGTCACTGCCAACAGCTTAGTCAATTGCTTCCTGAAACAATTCAGTGCCAAGTCAAGTATCAACTCATAAATTCTTGTGCACATGTAAAATAGACACAGTTTTTCCACATTTTGTCCTCTTGAGATATTGCTTACGCAATATTTGTGCTGTTGAAATTACACATCATTATTGTACAACTAGACTGTGTTGCCTTCCATTATTACTAGCTGAAATCCTCAGCTTCATTTCATCCCTCTCAATCCAGGAAAAAGCCTTCCTGATGGCCCTAGTTAGGTAGCCAGAGTTTTCTATTTTTACTGTTCTTTACTCCACTTTTATGGCATGTTGTGAATGAAACTGGAATTTACTGATCCCTAGCAAACTCGGGTGAGTCCAGGAGAACATTTATTATCTCCACTGTCTTTATGTGAGGAATTCTAAAGCTGCTTTAATTTACCTTAAAGATACAAATGTATCCCAGAGATGGTGTTTATGGAATCAAACAATTCCATACACTCTTTCTCATCAGTGACAGAAATATCACAAAACCCAGTCTGCTTAAGATTTCCAGACTGACATGTTTTAGGTGCCCCTCTGATGAAGACATCGTGATGCAGCATTCCCCTATTAGTATTTTGATGTACAGCCTCTACACATTGAAATAAGAGTTGGGAAGATATGAGAGCAATAACAATTCTCTCATCCTTGAGAGATTTGTTGAGAGGTGCCTTCTATCCTGTAATATTATTAGACTAAGCAGGCTTTTCTGGAGCTTGTAACAGCTGGTTGCACAGCTAACAAGGAATAGCTGTATATCCTAGTTCTGAGCAAGGAACAAAGGTTACTAGAAGATTAATTTACACATGATGCAGCATGCACTGAAGAAAGAAGCTTTTGTAATAATTAGCTTCTCAATCAAGAGTGGAGAGAGTGGAAAAAATGCCGTGGTTAATTGTGCCAGCTGCAGAGTTTTAAGCAGGTCCACTGATGATTGTGGTCAGATATTCCAATTGATCTGAAGAGGAGTTGTTTAAAGATTAAGGTCTTCTACTGTGCGTAGTGCACAAACAGGAGCCTGTTAAACAGAAGAATCGCCCATCTCACAAACTCTTGCAATATGGGTTATGGTTGCCAATAAAGTTGAGGCAGGACCTACACCCAGGCTGGTGAAGTGTTTCTTGTTGCCTCTTGCTGCCTGAGCTGCCAATGGTTTTATCAGGCCCCTGTAGAGCCTGGTTCTGGTGCCAGGGGGATCAGGAGGATTTTTACTGTTGGCACATTTCCCTTTGACTCCTGTGGAGCATGAGCTTGGTGCTCTGTTCCAAACTGCCTGACATAACCAGTGAAAACACAGCAAATTAGGGTTTCAGTCATGTAGCAGTAAGTATTCACGAAGAAAGGAGTTTTACAGCATATCAACTGCTTTTTATGGGTTCGCAGGACATTCCAGACTGTGCAGGTTGATAGGAAATTTGCAACATTAGGATCATACAGGAGTGCAGAAATGTTGGAGCAGAGTCCTTCTTCTCCCCTTATCATTAATCAGATAGATCATAACAGATGATGAGCCCTGATTTATTTCAGGATGTATTTTCCTGTAAGGAATTAGCTTGTGTGTCATGTTTGGTCTGACATTTGGGTGACATGTGCACACCAGCAGGTCACGGTAAGGGACAGAGCTAGTAGCAACTTTCCTGTCATTTTAAGAATTGGGAAAGCTTAGTTGAAAGTAAGCTTAGGTGAAACATGGTCATTCCAACAAGTGGATGTCTGAGGAGGTTTGAGAAAGAGGCGTCATTCAGGAGTCAGTCATGGGATACTGATTTGGTGGTCACAGGCAATTCATGCCTGGGCTCTTGAACAGAGAATCCTGAAGAATGCAAAAGAACCAAGAGGCAACGGCACAGATTGCAATAGGAGAGATTCTGGTTTGGTACAAGAAGAAATAAATTATGGGGGAGGTCAAGCACCGAACAGGTTACCTAGAGAGATTGTAAGACCTCCATCATTGGAGATACGCAAAACTTAGTTGGACAAGGACCTCAACAACCTGATCTGACTTTGAATTAATAGCTAACTTTGAAGTTGGTGCTGCTGTGAAAGAGTTGAACTTCAGAGGTGACTTCCAACATAAATTATCCTGTCATTATATATTTTATGTGTGAGCTGGGAATAAAGTAAGGTCATCAACAGAGCTTAAAAGATCGTTTTTGCTCTCAGTGAGCTTTAGACCCTGCAGATTTCCACAGAGCAGTCTGGACCACTGACTGCTCTGTACATTTTTGTAACTGTGTTTTTTATTGAGATACACTGGCTTCCAGAACTGATGAATGTGATAGGTCACATACAGTGACTCTGATTTCTGCCACAATCTGTCATCCCAGGACTCCAATTTTGTCTGAAAATGTACCATCAGGGCTTTTCATATTGACATAGAAGGCATTTCTGTGTTAGAGAAAGGAATGGATTTAAGGGGTAGGGTTTTCATTCGATAAATGTTTATTGATTTTAAAGCTAGAGTCTCAGGTCCTTACTCAGTTAAGAGAAAGTCTTGTTTTGAAACAGGCCCCTTGTTAATGTCTGTCAGGTTTTCCTAAATAAGTGTTGGGTTCAGTAGCCTTTTGGTTGAGTGGGGGCTGGATGAAAATTGAGAAGTTTCTCAGAATTTGTTCCATACAGAATAATCTTTTCAGGGGGTCTGCTCTGCTACCTGGAATGATTTCTTAATCTTCACTGTGTAGGAGAGTCTTTCCAGCTGTTCACAGAGCAAATCAACTGTATCAGCACTTTATTACTGTTTGCCTTCATGAGTTTTCAGTTTATCTGATTTTAAAGAAGTCACTGCTACAACTCTTTGATTTACAGCTGTAGCGTTAAAAGGCCAAAAATTATGATTTTTTTCAAGAGAAAAGTGGATTTTTTGAGTGCCAGGGATTTTCTGATAGCTTTCTGATTATTTTATAAAAATAGACTGTCTGTCACATCAAGCCAGCCACGGATAATCAGTAACAGCATAGCTGACTCATTTTGGCTGTGTAGAACCATCATAACTACCAAGTATCAAAACATTACCTGACAAGGTGAGCAGAGCCTTTCCTGCTACACTGACATGTGCGGCTGCTTTGTACTCTGAATGAAAACCACACAATGGGAAGTTGCCAGTGCACTGCAGCTGATTGTTTAAAAAGCCCTGCATGCTTTTGTTCATATCAGGAGCTGACTCAACCCTTGTGAGTGAGCACTTTTCAAACAGCTGTCTCAAATAAATGTGAAAATGAAGGTTACTAAACTATGGAACATTAATAGCCTCTGTGATTATTCCTAGTTGTCAGATACAGAGGCATGGATAAGACATCGTCCATGTGCATGGGCGTTATATCATATTGACGGTTTCAAGATTTGTGAAAGCACTGAGGTCTTTCCTCTATGCACATCTGATTCCCATAAATATTAACAAGAATTATAGGCCATGTTTTTTGTGGTCTATACTCTCAAGAGGTCAGATTTTGTAATGTTTGTAGACTTGTTGCCATCTTTTGTTGAAAACTGTTGTCTGATGTTTATATCTGATGTTACATTACAAATAAAAGAACACACAAAAATCAGAACAGCTCCAGAGAGCTACAAGTACGCAGGATAAAACATTATTTAAAAAACCCCCACACTTTACTACAAACACTTACTTACTTTCTACCTCACTTTCTGAATGACTTTTTCATGTACTTACCCAGCCCTGCTTTGAGCTATATTTTTCTGGCTTTGTAGAGGAAATGATTTGACTTCCATTTTTTAAGTGCATGACCAAATGCGTTCAATTATTTGCTTATGCATGCATGGTCTTATAAAGTTAAAACAAATGATATGTTGGCCTGCTATTAGGAAGTACCATGGTATTAATTTTTTTTCATTAGGTTGCCTTTCTAATTTCAGTTTGTAAATCTGAAATGATTGAACAGTTGCTCTGTTAGCAGTGATAATTAGCAAGCTAATGATAGAACATTTTCTGTGAATAGCTAATTTTGAATATCACCTTGAGTCAGGACACGGGAACATAACAAATACACTGCAGTGCATCCAGAGTGCTGTTGTTAGCAGTACCAATAAGGGATGCTATGTAGAAAGAGCATATGAGCCTGACCACTTTTTGTACTCCCCAGTCATCTATTGTCATAGGAGTGCTCTCTACCTGCTTTCTTTAGTGTTTATGACAGCAGGTTTACAACCTGCTGTGTAAAAAAGTATATCACTAGTCCGCTGTAACTATGGCCATCTTTTACAGTAGCATCTTAAACACAGATCAGAAGTTCATTCTACTTTGGGCATTAGCAACCTATTAGGAGGTGATGGATCTAGTTTCAAGGACCCTGCTATGGAATTTAAACATCCTGGAGCAGACCCTCAAAGTTACAAAAACCTTTAGACCAGAAATTGCTGATTGCCTGTTTTTCAGTACCTTTAGTGTTGATTACTAAACCTGAACCTAGTCTGGGATTGTCAACATATATGTACTTCTGCACAGACTAATTCTAGAATCTTAACATTTTGTAGCATTACACAGAGGTTTTGGTGTCATTTTTCCAGGGGATGTGGCCTTATCATAGGGAAATCTGTGCCCTGATGAACCTGCTGCCTAAGACAGGATGATCTGTTTTTGGATAAACCAAGGTCATTGCTTGAACAATTCGAAGTGCTTGTTCATTTTCCTTTTTCTGGGGTTCAGCATTTTCCTTTTGGATCTGTTTAGAGAAAACGTGCTGTTGTCAGAGCACAAACAGATTAGACATCACCTCCAAGGGAATGTAGGGTGAAGAATGCCACAGCAGCTTTAGGCAAGGTCCACCTGTAGACACACAGGCAAAGTCACTGTCCCCGTACAATATTTGGGGATTGTCCTCGGTGCTGCAGTTCTTTGACATGCCCAGCCAGGAGAGTCGTGGTGCCACACAGCACTGTCCTCGTAGCACTGAGGGTACTGCCATCAGCACTGCAGTCACCACAACCTTCTTTCACATTTCTCTCTTAACATCAGGATTTTGGTGCGGGCTGTGGGACTCCGTGATCCCCCTCTAGTGGGGAGCAGGTGCGAACGCCAGGCTGGTTTCTGCAAAGTGCAGTGCTTTGGCTTTATCTTCGCAGGTGGTGGTGGCTCTGTGTCTGCCAACCAGAGCCTCAGAGACTGAAATCTCATTACTTGATCCTCTGGCTTTAAAATACAAAGGCAAATCAAATGTGTAACAAAGCTTTTTGTACGTGATGAAATGCACACAACCAAGTAAATGCATTGGCTTAGTTCTAACAGGCAGCACTTGTGTATCTAGAAGTTTTGTACCTCTCAGCAAGTAAATTATTTACATTTGTGTTTCATGCAAAATGATTTTTTTTTTTTGTCACAGCAGATGACTTTGATCAAAATGAATAGAATTATTTGTGTGATAATCTGGAATTTAATTCAATTTACAGTATGTTCATTTAGAAGTTTATATTTACTTTTGGAATGACAGTCGTCAGGAGGAGTACCTAAAATTCATACTGGAAGTAAATAAGTGGAGAATGCTTGCTTGAAGAACTGGTATTCTAAAATTCTGAGATGCCTGAATGAACTCCTGTTGTGTAAGGGGCAATAAGCATTTCACAGAGGCTGTTTCTGCGGAGAAATAAAAAACAAAATAGGAAGATACACTGTTTTAAATACTTACTTTTCTGAAGGTAGAAACAAAAATACATATAAAAGAAATAAGAAATAATTAAAAAATGACATTTTAACTTCTTAGCCACATGACTGAACAAAACACTGATCTTGATTTTACAACGGAAATTAAGTCTAAGAGTTGTCAGATAAACTTCAAAGCAGCTGTACTTAGGATGTTGAAGCTCTGCAGTCTTATCAGACCTAGGCACAGAGATTACATATATTTCTGGAAAAACTCATGTTCAAAATGCATATTACCTTTCAGTAGATTCCTTCCTGGAATCCTTCCTTCCTTCCTGGAATCCTCCCTCCTTCCCTCGTTTTCCAGCACTTTTCTCTTCCCCTCAACTCTCTTCCTCTCCCTCCATTCTTTCCTCTCTTTCCCACTTCCTGCTAGTCTGTCTTCCAGCACTTTTCTCAAACTCTACTTCCCAGATTATGCTGTGACACTTCACCTCAACAGACTTTATGTTTACTATCCAGTGTCTACTGGCTCCCATGTATCCATGCATTAGCTCCTTTTCTCTTTACTATCTCTCTCTTTCAGCATTATCCCTAAGGCGATCCTCAAGTCACTTTTCTCTGCTTGATTTTCTCTGTGTTTAACCTTTTCTGAAATCACTTCTACTCTTACTACTGACATTTGAATGATTTGTCATGGGAGGTAGTGTGTGAGACAAGTGACATTATGATAGTACAGTCAGTCTAATTTGTGTTTGGACAGCCTATGTCCATAATAATTCTCCTATCTAGGGAGAGAGCTGGCTGGCTGAGAGGCACTCTTGGTGGATTTCATTAGGTGACATTATTTCAGTATTGAGATTGAGGGAGTTGTTAAATCATCATTACTATAGTCATTCACACCTTTGATGTAGATTTTTGGTAAATGGCTGTACATCATTTTATCTGCAAATTTATCTGGTTTTTTTCTTGGTGTTCCTGATACGGACAATAGTAAATCCACTTATCCCTGCATGCACAGCTGTGAGCGTGCACATATGTGTAGTCATGCATGTGCATGCAACATGCTGAGGCTTTGTTAATTGATGTAAATTGCTGGTGGTTTTAATTACAAAACATATTTCTCTGTCACTCTCTTTGCACTGCTTTGTTTTAGCTTCATCTAATGCACTGGAACTCCACACTGTACAGCAGCATTGATGAGGCAGTAGGGAAGAAGCATGGCATAGCTATTATTGCTTTGTTTGTGCAGGTAAGTTTCCTGTGTTACACTTGTTACTAGCACTGTCCTTTGTCTGAGGATAATGAGGTCCTTTCCATGTTATTTAATTTTTAATGATTTGATAATAGAAAACAATATATGACTGCTGATACGGTATTTGAAAGATATTTTTCAGTCATGTCTTCTATATGTGTGCCAAGCAATGAATTCTTGTTTAAACAGGATATTGGAAGTATGCTAGTTAAAGAAGGGCTAATACATAGTTAGGCATATTTCCATGGCTCTGACTATAAGTATACATCCAATCTTAATTTCTCTGAGGGCAGAATGAAGGCTATCAGGAGGGACAAGTGCTTCATTATCTCTAGGATGTATTTCTCTTAATTTCTGGCTGGGTCTGCTGCTCAGGGGTCGAGGAAATAGACAGAGGAGAGGAGGAAAGATTGAAAAAAAGGCCTACAAACCCATTGGCTCTGCTGAAAACTGGTAGTAGGTTTGTGCTTTCCTGAGCACAGGGACAAGTGTGTTTCTTCACACAGGACAAATGCAAGGTGGGGTCATATTACTTCTTCAGAGACTGAGAGTGTTAACAAGACTTGCCAGAGACCCTCAGAAAAGCCTAGAATGAGGAGGCTTAAAGCTTCCTGGGGACAAGGTGTAATGAAATCTGGGAAGTTAGCATTGTAATTTAATTGTTGTTGAAGGTTTTTCAAGGTCTGCACCATATAAAGATTTTCAGTTTTAGTCCTCAAACACCAGATTCTCATCTTCCTCATGAGAAATGGCAAACTGTTTTATTTAAATGGGTTTGGAGGAAGAGGTTTAGAGTTCATGCTTAGATCAAATGGATTTTCTTTCACAGTGGTATTATTAATTTGTCGTATTTCATAACGAGTTTATGAGTGCCTTTGAGCTTTACCTCTGAATTTAAAGGTACATTGATTACTGCCTCAACACTCAGATAGAACTGCTAAAAATGGAAGTTAGAAAGCTTCAGCTTTGTGTCCTAGAGGGTTGTGTGATAATTGCCTGTGTAAGTCACCTTCTCATTCCAGCAGAGGTAACCTTCGAGTCAGTTAGAAAGTTATATATAAGTTCTTAAATAAATTTGAAACTTCAATGATACATTTTCCATTTCAGGTCTCTCACCCACATCAATGTGCTTAAGCATTCCAGAAAGCTTTTTCATTAGCCAAGAAAGGCATCATATATTTGCAATTGACCAAGGAAAAATAATATTTAGGCTGCTTATTAAAGGGATAGGAAAACAGGGAGAGGAAATTTGGTGACCATTTTTTTCTTGGTAAAGGCATGGAAAAATAATTTTGTACCACAGTTCTCAAAATACGTTATTTTAAGGTCAGTGAAAATATCTAAGTGACAGCCCTTGGGGATTATTAATTTAGAAGCAGCATCTTTGAAGTGACTTCAATATATTTTATGCGCTTTGAAGGTTTGAAATTGAAATTCCATTCTGAAACAAAAGAAAATGCTCTTGAATTCCTAGAAATAACAAAGTACCTTTTGTTGACATTCAGTTGTTTCCTTCCAGTGGCTACTGTGTCATTCTATTCCAAGAGAATAACAAACAAAATTTTCAGGGTCTAGCTCTCCTCTTCTCTCTCATGCTGACTTGTTTCCTCACCTTGTATTTGTACATGTTGGCAAAGGAATCAAGTGGAAGTCCATTCTGCCTCTTCTGATTTTGTTCTGAAGATAAAACGAGGATCCTGGAATGGGTGATTTGAGTGAGAAGCAGCTGAGTTTAGTGTGCAGAGTGGGCAACGTCCATATAAAATTAGAATCTCTTATCTCGATGTGTTTCTTTAGAGCCCCATCTTCTGTGCCTTACAGGCTTTTAGCAGAGGCAGTGCTGCAGCCTGCTGGGAGCCTGGCTTTCCCTGGCAGGATCCCAGAGGTGCTGTGAGAGAGGGAATCTGCTGTTCTGCACTCTGCAGGCAGGAAAAAACTCCTCTGAGCTTCAGAAATACCTTGGGCCAGATTTGCAACACTATGGGAACAAATTCAAGAAGTGTCTGTTATGTTTGTTCACTCTGTTCCTTTCTGTGTACTTTTCTGGCAAAAACCGGTGAGGACAAACTGTATCCTTGGCATCTATAT
Organism: Acridotheres tristis; assembly: GCA_037013685.1. Classification (NCBI taxonomy): domain Eukaryota; kingdom Metazoa; phylum Chordata; class Aves; order Passeriformes; family Sturnidae; genus Acridotheres; species Acridotheres tristis. The sequence continues at coordinate 113,247,072 of CM072886.1, read as the reverse complement.
GCCACAATACTGCACAATTTTGACTCCATGTAGAATAGGTGCTGCAAAACAGGGTTAATCAAAACCTATCAAACTTAATTATGACTCTTGTTCTGTGAGTTTCTATCTCTGCTTTAAAGTTTTTTAAGCCCTTTTTACTTTTGGCTGGTGATGTTATAATGATTTAATTTTTTGGAGTTGTCATGTATCAGTGTATTTGATAAACACAAGTTGTGTAGCTAAACTAAAAACAGCTATAGTACTTACTGTTCTGGTTGACCTGTGTTTTGCCTCACAGTTTCTGAAATACCAAGATACTGAAAGTCACCTTTGCTTGCTGTATTTCAGATAGGAAAAGAGCATGTGGGCCTAAAGGCTGTTACTGAAATTCTTCAGGACATCCAGTACAAGGTAAGGCATTGTCTGAAGCAATGCTTCCTTTATTGACCAGAGAGGCAGTGAGCAAAAAGTCTGTACAGAGCCAAGAGAAAGATTTCAGATATATCTGTAGTGAAACCACAGGTAATGGCCATCATTTGGTGGTCAGCATGAAAATCTCAGCATTTTATTCCAATAATATTATTCAGCTAATATATATTTTTTGTACTTCTTTTTCTGGTGGCCAGAAAGTTTGATCTATACCAATGACTGTTTGCCAGTCCTACCTTTTCAGTGATTTTCATGGAGTCTGTGAGTGCAAGCACTGCAACATGCTTAGTGAACACCAGCAGCCATATCTCCAAACTTAACTGGTTTTAATTTGTGGAGGAAAAGAACAGATGAACTGAGCACCCATATTAACTTGCAGGGAAATCAACAAAAACACAATGCCAACTTGTTGAGTGGATTATGTGTGGGGGGTGTCCTGAAGGACAGATAGTAATCCTAGCAGGGCTGAGGAGATTTGAGTGCTGTCCAAAATGTTGACGCTATCTTTAATGACCTTGGGCAAGTTACTTCCATCTCTTTGCTTCATGATCTGTAACACAGAAATAATCATACATACCTTTGATTTTAAAAGGAGTTTGAGAGATATTGATGGCATGTTTTTTTATTGGTCTGAAGAGATTACCATTCACGACAGCAGATGCTGAAGTGCAGAAAAATTAGAAACTAATTGAAATCTTTTAGTCAAATAATATATGGTAAACTTTAGTCATTATGTTTATTATTATAAACTCTTTATTTATGAAAGTGTCAGAGAACTGAGAATAGCGTATGGAACTCTAATTTCATTACTGAGACAACAGCCAAGCAGAGGAAGGTCATGAAAGGCCTCACCATTGTGTGACTGTTGTAATGATGACTTTCAAAGGGTCAGCATCAAACAGACTTTGGCATACATAACGTTTTCATGTATTAAATATATGGAACCAGCATTACTTAACTGATGTGGATAACACTTAATAAAATAAAGGTCACTTTGCCCTTTGTTTTTTTAACTCTTTTTGTGTGAAACCCCTGAATTTCATGTAGAGAATTTCAAGTCTGGGACCTAAAAGAAGTCCAGGTGCTAAAGGCAGAAAGTTACCAAATTGCTGGGATAAGCTTAAAAATGAAATAAAAAAATAGAATAAAAGTACGTGTTTGTGTAGCTGCAAGGACAAACGCAATGATGATTAAATAGGGGCTCTTAATGAGGTTGTTTTCCACAGGAATTCAGGGTTTAATTCTGTAAGAACACAGAATGTGTTTTACCTCGTCATTCATCAGCATTTTTATTAGAAGCTAGAGATGAGATTAATTTGTATTCATTTTTTCAGGGAAAGTCCAAAACAATACCCTGTTTTAATCCCAACTCTTTATTGCCAGGTAGGTGCCTTTGCTTACTTTTGCATGTGTGGATTAGTAGCTGATTGCAAAGGCTGAGACAATCTTAATCTCAAGCCTCGCCTAAACTGCAAGCCTGAGTGTGTCCCATAAGGTGGTAATGCATTTTGGTAATGCACATCCTAACAGGGATAGTGGTGAAGTCCCATTGGAATGTACTGTAAATCTGCACCTTTGTTGTGTGAGTGGGATGTGATACTGTAGTCTGTGCAGTGCTGACAACACTGTGGCTAGCTTTGTTGAGGATTTACCAACTCAGCTAGAGAGACAGCTGTATTCCTTTCTCTACTTGGTCATAAAATAGGAAGTGTAAGGCTGCCCACTTAACAAGGTAGTTTTTTTTTTACAAAAGACAATGCCATTATGCAATGACAGTTGTATAACATAAAAGAAGTGACAAAGGGAGACAAATTCAAACTTACATAGCTAAAAGTTAAAGTGTAACAGTATGAAATATGATTTAAAAAAACCCAAACATTTCTAAAAAGAAATGTTTCTGCAAGGAATCCATTTGAACTAAACTCAGTCATAGTGGCAAGATCTTTAATTTTTCAAAGTAGCCCATGTCTATATTAAACTATATTAATTATATCAAAAGAATATTGTCTAGGTTGTAAAATCAAGTGCTCAACAATTAGGAATTGCAGGAATTAAGGCAGCCTGTGCCTCTCATGCATACCCATTATGAAACATCACCTGATTGCATGACCATAAGTTATTTTTTGCAGGACCCCTGCCTCACAGCTCCTGTTTGATGCTGATCAAGTCACATAAACAGAAATTTTCACAAGTCATCTCTAACTATGTGTTCCTCATTTTCTAGGTGCCCGACTTGAGATCATGGGGTCTGATTTGCAGAAGTGCTGAGTGCTTACACCTCCAAGAGAAGTCAATGGGAGCAGTGCTCTGACTGTATTATGTGCTATAGAAAGTTAAATACTCTGAGAAATCAGGTTCTAAGCATGTCATACTGAACACTTCAAATGAATAGATGCATTTGACCTCATCTTTTCTGCCTCAGTTCCCCAGCTTTAAAGTGAGGGGATAATCTATCCTTCCTCACCACTCAAGGGTATGGGAGGATAAATTAATTCACTTAAGCTCTCAGGCACTGGAGAAATTAGTGTATTAGAAATATGAAAAATGAGAAAATATTCCAGCAAGCAGGATTTCAGTAGCATGGGAAAAAGAAGACCAAGTGCCTCATATTGTACTGAGAATTCTAAGTAATATTATTGCTTTTCAAAACAAAGTCATTTGTCTTTGCAAGTAAACCATGAAAGGTTTGAAATGTTCTCTAGAAAAGACACACATGATCATGTAACAACACCATATCATGATGCATGCACAGGATGGGCTGAATTAATTCTTGCAGTTCTTAACTTTTGAGTGTTTGATAATGCAACTTGCTGTTAATGGATTTGCTACATAATTTCCTAGCTGAGAAAGGAAATTACATCTACAAAACAAAATCTATTTACTGACAATCACAGGCTTCATTAGCAAGATTTAATTCTACTGATATTCCTCTGAGCTAGTAAGTGAAATGACAGTAACAGGTTAGTTCAGCCAGGCAGGTTTATTTGTTTCCAGTCTCCCATTCTGTCAGGCTAGTCACAGCCTTCCTCCTGGCTCTCTATGCCATGATTAACCACACTTTGTCTCCAGTTTCTCTCTAGGTTTGTTTCTTGTTCCCTCTTTTACAGTCAGTTTCCTCTCTGTACTCTTAGGCTGTATGGCCTACAACAGCAAAGGAAAGCCCTGTGTTGTCTCACTTATGAAGTGCAGTGTGATTGGAATCTATGAGAAATTAAAATTAAAATAATTAAAATCAGATGTGTTGTATGTAGAGTTAAAACTCTGCATGGACAAAATATTGTCCATTTTCTTCAGTGACAACTCTTTATTCTAACAGTTATTTATAAACCTATTAATAGATATATAAACTTAAAAAAACATGTAATTATATGGCAAACCTTGATGTTTTTTCCCCTCCGAAATTCAACTCACTTTTCCAAAGGTAGGAAGCACCAGTGCATCTCAAAAAATATGTCACCAGAACTGCAAAGTAAAAAGCTTTTCTTCGGCTGAATTTTAATTCATTTTTTTTTTCTTAGAAATGAAATAAAATTAATTCTTGAGACAAATCCTAAATGTAGAAGTTAGTAAAATTCAGCCACCGCAGACCCTCTGTCCTCAAAATTCAGCATCTCTTTTAGCTTTTGACATTAACAGGGATTTTTTTATTCCCATAACATTGCTTATTTGCTGTATTAATTTAAAGAGCTGTGCACTTGTTATTTTCACATCTACAAAGTGGCATTTTCACATCTACAATGCTCCTCTGCAGGGTAATTTACTGTAATATAATGACCACAAGCTCACATACATTCATATGAGGAAGTAGTGGGCAATGCTTGGCAGGTTATAAATTCACACCTTAGCTTCTGCTTACTAACTTCATCATGCAAGTGAGCCCACAGCTGTCACAAGCTGTCATAACTGAAAGACACCATTAACTTCCTTAATGTCGTTACAATACCTTGTTTTCTTTGATTTCAGATCCTCTTCTGCGTGACTACTGGGTGTATGAGGGCTCTCTAACCATTCCACCCTGCAGCGAAGGTGTCACCTGGATATTATTTCGCTATCCTTTGACTGTGTCCCAAGTGCAGGTAACAGCTGTGCTTAAAGAGTGACCTTGGAATATGGTTATGAGCTAAAGGTTATAGCGTGCAAATGTATATATCAGAGTGTTATGTCTGTTCTCCTTAAAGATCCCATTAGATCAGTACATGGCTTTTCAAGTAAAGGTTAAACCTATTGAGTCACTGAAAGCAATGCAAAGGTCAGAGATGAAAAACCTTGTTATCATTTATCATCTGCATTTAAAATAATGCTTATGTTTAAGTGAACGAAAAGAAAGGCACTCAGTGGGCAAAAAAAATTAAATTCTTTGTAATTGTAAGCTTTCAGATATCACTGCTTTTTAATGTTAAAGGAACAAAAAAGCACAGGGAGGCACTACATCCTGGAGAATGAAAAACGTTAATGTAGTACAGACTGGCTAGATTGCATTGAACTATATTTAATTTATCTGGGTCTTTTTAAATTCAGTTTTGTAACTAATGTCAAATGGAAACTACCTATTTAAATTTGATTTCACACATGTATTTTTAAATGTTTGGGGTTTTTTTCTTAAATTAAATCTAACAGTTGAGAGCCTTTCTATGTAAAACTTTTCAAATCTGTCTACAAATAATCCCAGTAAAAACAAAGAGACTCCTGATGAATATTCTCCTGCAGTCTGTGAATCTCATCTGAAGGAATGTGCGTTTTAATTTAAGTGAAACTACCTAGAATCCCTGAAGCTGAATGCATTCATTTTCACTGCCTGCTCTGAATTATGTGAAAAAAGTATAAAAGGTGATAATTTTGGATTTATATTATTTCAGCTTTAATAATTTAAAATTTTGCTAGTGGTGCCAGCACAATATTTTAACATCTTTAACAATTTAAAATTGGCAGCATTTTATGGAAACTGAATACTGGATCTAATCATAGGATAAAAGCAATAGCTCCCAGTAAGTTATTTGTCTGGTAGCTGCAAATTAAATGCATCCCATCATGAATTTGTTATTTATTTATGAAAAGATAAGACTTGTGGCTGCTTACTACTGAGTAAATTCATTACTTACTACTGAGTAAACAGCATTCTGTTAGCATTATTAGATTCAGAATAACTTTTAAAGACATTTTGTAACTTGTCAACTAATTGTCCAGATATGATATTGATAAATAAGGGGACTTAATCAGATCTACGAAGTCCACAGCTATTACACTGAGACATAGTATGATATTGCTAGTTGCAGATTTTGTAGTCTCTATTCTCTTTTAATCCAGTCAGTGCACAGAGGAGAGCCAAGTTTAAACTATCCACATGTAGTGGGAGACAGCAAGAGGGTGAACAAAAGAGAAATTAAGAAGAGAAATGCAACTCCAGTTACTATTACTATGTACTAATTTACCACTAGAAGGCAGGATGTTGGAGTGTTGTGTGAAGGGGTAAGACTCTGAAAAGAATATTGTGCCTGGGGGAAGGAGTGACCCATCATGCCAGGGGCAAAGGCTGAGATTCACAACCATGGCCTTTGTTTGGTGAGGGGTAGCTGGTTTGTGTTGCTGCATTTCTTTGATAGGTACAAACCCAATCTAAAAACATTGCAGTGATGAAGGGCATGCAAGTCATGGAGGAGCTTTTCCCTCCCACTGGCGCTGTATGAGGGTGAGAGGTGGCACTGGAGTCGAGTGATGGATTGGAGCAGACTTATGCCAGGATATGTCATAGATAAGCATCAAGTAGAAAAATCTTTCTCAATGATATTTATGATTGCAACATTAAAATTAACGTTGTGCAGGAAAGATAATTATTAAGAGCTTGAAAGGCTTTTGCCAAGGTGGGATAAAAAAATCGTATTTCATCAGATACTGCTTTCAGATGTCAATGAAAAATAAATACATCAATAAAATAATTATGTCGATGAAAAATAAATATGGGGCAAGTGAGAGGAGACGATTCCGGGATTGGTAAATTGTAAGGTATTGTGAGGTCACTGTGATGCCCAAATTAAGATCTTGTGGGTTCTAGAATATTTTGCTATAGCCTAAAATTCCAAGATTTTAAATTGTAATTAGCATTTTGGCTGCAGTGAAATATCTGGCCTCTTTTGTGCATGTGGGCATGAGTGCCTATGAGAGATTTCATTTAATCACAGAACCACAGAATGATTTGGATTGGAAGGGACCTCTGGAGAGCATTTATTCCAAATGCCCTGCTAAAGCAGGTTCATCTAGAGCAGGTTGCCCAGGAGAGATTAAGGAGAGATTAGAAATGCAAAGGCTTTTGTCTATGGAAAATAAGAGGATGTAGTGTAGGATATACCATTTTGAATCTTCTATGGAAGGCTGGTAGAGGCATTTAATTTTATTAAGCCAGGTTGTAGCATTAAACCATAGATTCCAGTGCAAACGTGTTTCTAATGGGTTTAAATACATTATTTTTACATGTGTCATTACCTTGTAGAACTTTCTTCTTTGGGATACTAATGAAATGTCAAGTGCTTTATATAAATACTAGTAGCATCTGTGGCTATAGCCAGTGAGAGATAAATTCAAGGCTATTTTCATTTTTCAGGCTATGAAATAATTAAGGTCCGAGTGTCAATAACAAGTAAATAAAGAATTACATAATATAATAAGGAATAGGTTTTATTTCTTTCCTCTGATCAAAGTAGTTCATATAGTCGAGACGATGCTAATTTTCTGCAATTAACACAGCATTATTGATCAGCTTAACAAACTGCAGGTCATAAGGGCAAAAACTGAATAAAATTGCCATTCTGTTTCATGGTCAAACACATAAAATATTTTCACATTTTGTTATTTTGAAATAATGAAGTAACTATTTTGACATAGGCATAATAGGCTGACCATTACAAAGTACAGAACTTTTTTTTTTTCTCCTGAAGACATTTTCAGATAGTAAAGTTCAGCTGATGAGTTGATACGTTACTGATCTAAGTCAATGTTAAGTGAAAGGAGATCTCGGTGTGCTGATTATATGAATAGCAAAAGAGCAATTCAGGATTGTAGCATCAGGATGCACTTTCCTGGTATCCTGAGGAATGCTGTTTCCTCACTGGAAGTAATTTTATTTGCCATGAGAATTCACTTCCATCAAAAAGTCCTTCATGTGTCATTCTGTGCATATTCCTGTCTTCCTATTGTGATTTTTGTTATCCTCTCTTGACTTTCATTGAAATGCACAGCCCAGAATGAACTGTGTTGATTTTTTTTGTGAGATGCCTTGCACATGTATGTACACTGCTGAAATTCAGTGGGAGAAAACTCCTATTAGGCCAGTAAAAAGCAGGAAGTAATTGAAAAAGACTTGGTCATGTTTCTCTCCAGTATATTTAAAAAAAATGGGACATTTGTGAATAATGTGCTTTGTGGTTCACTGAAGCCCAGAACAAGTGCATTGTCTAAGCCACTCAGAGTAGGAATTTTAAACAGTGATGCAGAAGGAGCTGTTGTTCTGCTCTGTATTCATCGTCAGAGTTAACTGGTCTTTTATTCAATGGTGTGGTCTCTAGTCCTTTTGTCTACCTCATTCAGAATCAAAAACTACCAAAGGACAGAAATAGTAACTGGCATATGGAGCTGGAGTGGAAATTGTGCAAAATTTATGTAAACTGTAAAAAAAACCACTCAGAGCTTCATGGTATTCTGGGTGCTGGGAAGTAGGTTCGTGTTCTTGGAAGGAGTCATGGAGAAGTGAAATTTTGAAACAGAAGGATAATGCTTCTATACCTCATATTGAAGAAATCTTTATAGAAAACACGCAAAATCTTAGTTTGTGTGCACTATTCTTCAGCAAATATGTAAGTGAAACAGAATAATGCAGTATTCGAGATCTAAATACAAGGAGTGGTAAAAAAATTCTACACAATGTGAGCATGAATGGTTTTACTCAGTAGAAATGCAACTGTTCCCATTGTAGATTTGCCTCTAAGCTGGTTAGTACTTAATCCTAAATTTCAGTGTGAGCAGGTTTAGGTCATCCTTAATGTCTTCTGGGCAGGAGAAGAGCTTTTTAAAGTGGCTATTCCTGGTAAAAGTATGTGAATATCTAAGGGTGCTTAGCCATATGCTTCTAAAACATCTGTTTCACTGGCAGTCCTTCAGGGTGTATTTCACAGCAATGACTTAGGAGGGGTTGGGAGGAGATGGTAAGCGATGAAACTGGATGAGCAGGGCACACCTATTACCTTGCCACATGGAAATTTAATAGGGAAAGTAGTGTTGGCAAAGCTGGTGTCCTTTTCTGACAGAAGTACTTCTCATGAGAAAATCACCATGTGTGTAGAGGGTCTCTCTCACGGCAGTCTGAACCGTGGAAGGAACAACTAAACAAGGGGGCTGTTGATCTCAGAAGAAATTCCCCCTTGGAGCAGAGCTACAATTCTTGACTTCCGTAAAGACTAAAGAGCAGGCACAGAGATCAGGTCAGTTCTACTCTCCTGACTGAAGAAACTGGAAGCTGCTTTGTGAAGAGTACCTCCTGGAGAAAGATTTCACTGCAGGAACTGGGACGGGGCATTTGTAGTTACAGTAGGAGACAACTCACAAATGCCAGCTTTGCAGAGAGTCTGCTCTTCCCTTTCTTCATCTATGTTTGTTTGAAGTATCTCATTCTCAAAAGATCAAACAAAAGCCACATTTTTGTAAAGTGCTCCTTCCTAAACTGCAATTATCTCAGACTTTCCAGAGTTGATTCAGATGGTGAAAGAGGATGCTTTTACAAAACTCCCTCAGTGATTTATCAGCCCTTGAGTTCTGAAGACTTTTTCAATTCCAAGCTGGTAGTGGGTTTGCTTTCAGTTTGCTTTAAGTAAACAAAACAACAACAATCTTCCATAACAGGATTCTGCCTCTAAAAGCACCTTCAAGGAGCTTTTTCATTTTTGCAGTCTAAGCTGTTGCCTTGTATCTCAGCTGCCAGAAGCTGAGTGTTGATTTCCAAGTGCACTGTTTTTTTGAGGAAAATGAAGCAGAGAAGAGCTAGCATCTAAATCAAGTAAATAAGTCTGTATCAGTACTGCTGTAGAGTGGAAAACAAAGAGGGCAGTAATGTTCCAGGTTGCAGTAAGAAAGTATTCTCTGTAGGCAGGATAAGAATAAAAATGCCATTACCTGCTGTTTAGTACCTCATTTAATTTAATTCTAGAATCATGCTTACATTCTCCCTGTAATATTTCCTAGGGTGCTTTTCATGGAGAAATTAACTCTATAATGTCTTAGATGTTAAAATGATTGTATACTTCAGGCTCCTTTTACTTTCTGTGTATCTTCAGTTTCAAGTTAGGGGTGAGCTGCATAGTGAAGCATCACAGGGTCAGTACAAGTACAAAAGCTCAGGCTAGGGGAATCAGCCATCAAGTACATTTGCTGTATCCAGCTAAGACAGCTTGTGAATATGCCAAAGAAAAACGTTTTTTCTAGTAGTTGTAACTATGTAACTCCTAAAAACAGTACTGGTGAACAGTAAGGTAAAGTGTTTTATCATATAGCACTTGATGCTAATACCAGGGATGGAGATGGAAGCTGCTCATATTCTTCCTTACACCAGATTAGATTTAGAAAAATCTAAGAAGAGTCTATAAGCAAGAAACATATTTGTTTTGGCTGAACTGAAGTCTTGTATATTTATTTTTTACTGTATTTGACTTCCTGACTATCTACACCTACGGATCTTTTGAAGCAGCATTTTGTTTTGATCACAGAAACTGTATTTTTCCATATAAAATGTCAACAGGCATCCTCTGAAGCTAAGAATCTGTTCAGTATTCTTCTGGTTTAGAAGATAGCAACAGTTTCAGGCAGTAAGTAAATCACTAGGAGAATTTCAAAGCAATTTATAGTCAAGCAAGTTATTCCTGAAATGCACTTCTTTGAAGAAGACCAGAATTACTGCTCTAAAGACACAACAGTAAGGCTGATTCATAGGATGTAATCTGCAATGGCCAAGGTTATAGATCCTAAAAGAAGTTGTGAAAAGGCAAAGGATAAGTTTACCAAACCATGTGCATAAGAGTTCTTATTTTTTCTCTATATCTCAAATGTTTTGCAGTGCTGATAACTATTTTAAAATGTTATTAATGTATATTGGCCTTACTATATGGTACCTGAACACGCCAATGTTCAAAGTTGCATGATTGGCTGGACAAGGCTGGTTTTGATTATTAGTCCCATGGTGAAGAATGTGTCTCAGCTTCTTCATTTCTGCTTTTCTGTCTTTCAGATAGAGGAATTTCGAAGACTGAGGACTCATGTTAAAGGTGCTGAACTTTTAGAGGGCTCTGATGGAATCCTAGGAGATAACTTCAGACCAACTCAGCCACTTAGTGATAGAGTCATCAGGGCTGCATTTCAGTAGCAGAGGAGGAAGAACAATGATGAATCTTCAGTCAGGTAAGTAAAAACTTAGTGGAAAAATCAAAACTTTGAAATGATTTAGCTAAAGTAGAAAATGCATTTAATTTTAGCTTATGTTCTGATACATTGTTGCAGTTCTAAATTTTGTCACTGATTTCTATTGCATCCTGTGTATAATAGTTTGGTTATGTCGTGGTTTGACTACAGTTGACAACCAAGCCCCACAAGCTGCTCAGTCACTTTCACGTGCTGGGATGGGGAAGAGAATCAGAAGGGTAAAAGTGAGAAAATTTGTGAGTTGAGGCAAAGACAGTTTGATAGGTAAAGCAAAAGCCATGCATGCAAGCAAAGCAATAGAAAACAAGAAGGTAATTCACCACCATCCAGGCAGTGAATCACAATGCCCACTTACATCACAGTTACTTCTTGTAGCTTTCAATTTCTCTTGCTGCAGTGAGGAAGAGCACAGTATGCCTTGGTTATGTGGTATATTTCCCCAGGTACTGAGTTTTACTGGTTTACATGTTTCTAGAAGGCCATTGGTGGATCTTTTCACCCTGTTAAAAAAGCAGGATAAGTAAGTTCTGGAAGGAGGCCTTTAATTCTAAAATGGGGAGGGGGATTTCGTTTTGGTTTTGTTTTTTTAAATTTTTTTTTTTTCTTTTTTTTGTTTTTTTAATGCTGTTCTTTCCCAACAAGACTGAATTTTAGGCAACTCCAGTGAAGGTATAAGAGGAAAAAAATTAAATTCTGTCATGCCTTATCTATATTTCATTCATCAAAGTAGTTGCTGCTTCTTTTCCACCTTCATTGACTCACAGAGGAAGAATTTGAGGATGACATAAGAGAAATACATATGTGAACCTGCATTAACCCTGCTTCAATTTTTAAAACGTCTCATGTCATGTTCCCCCAGCCTCTATCAGTTACAAAGTAAATCTCCTCAATGCTCAACAATTACTCCTAATCCTTGTTATACTTAGTTAATGGATGTTTTGCTGTAAGGAAAAACCTGGCAGTGAGATTCAAAGAGAGTTAAAGTCCAGGGAAATGGTTGAGTCACCATCCCTGAAGGCATTTAAGATGTGTAGATGGGATTTTAGAGACATGGTTTAGTGATGGACCTGGCAATGCTGGGTTAATGGTTGGGCATGATGATCTTAAAGGTCTTTTCTAACTTAAATCATTCCATTATTCTGAGGCAAATTGTTGTCTTGAAGGTAATGAGTCAAGGCACCACCTTTATGTTGATTTTGAAATGAAGTGATCCTGCCTTAATGCAAATAATAGGAGTGGAAATCTGGGAAAATTTCAAGAAAAGAATCTGTGAATGCTTTCTTCGTACTACTGCTTTTCAACATAGTAAAATTTTTTCTTTAGTTTCCCACAAAAAACTTTATTTAAATAATAGAAACATTGGGTATTCCCCATTACCCTGTTTACTTTTGAAATACATCATATAAAAGCCTCAGATTTTCTATCTTCACATTTCTTCAAAGCTACAAATAACAGATGCATCTAGGGTTTCATCTGGAAAGCATGCTGCTAAAAGGGTTTTGATAAACTGTTTTGGGTAAGGCTATTTATTTATACTTTAAATTCTTGCCCTCTCTAGTTCGTGTCAGGTTCTGTTGTGGAGTTAAACCCATTCAGAGCATGCTCTGGGTCCAGTTTCCAATTTAATGTAAAGTAACAAATGATCAGGCAGCAGATAACCCATAAAAAAGATTGATAATTCAGTGCTTCCAAAAAATAGATCCATTAAAACTAAGTGAGAAGATAATCCTCCCTCCTGCATATGATAGAAATTATTAAATTGGCTAGGACAGTGACCAGCAATTTCATGGTCTTTCTGTATAGCATAAGCATTTGATATGGTTTATGCATCTAAATATTTTTGAAGTAAGGGGTTATTGGTATTTTATAACCCAATTTAATATCTGCATCCCAGAAGTTAAACAAAAAACCCAAAACACTGATACCTTTTTTTAATATTATTTTCTCATTCCCGTATTTAATTTTGGGCATATCCTTAAGACCAATTCTCAATTACATGGTTCTCTGCAGTAACCAAATGTTGTCACTTTAATCTTGAAATGGATGTTTCAAATTCATCCCAGCTTCTGCATAAAAATTACTTGGGAAAATCGTAGCAATATTAAAGTACAATTTTTCTCAGAGAGTGATAATGCCCTCAGGCCAGTGCAGGTAATTCAAGTCTGTAACAGTGAAATTACTTGACACACTGAGTTTGAATTTTAAGCATGAAAGAGTTTCCTTTACAATGATGGAATTGAAATGTAAAAATTCCCCTTTTGCTTTCGTGTTTGAAATTTTATTACATTTGTCAATACTTATAAAGATTTGTTCTATATAATAAGATTTATCTCGGCTTTGCTTCACAAAATAATCTGCAGTTTTAATTCTCAAATGATGGAAATTTTAATGCAAAGTAATAGTCTTCACTGTAGGGCCATACTAATTATGGACACTCAAGTGCTGAGGAAGAACTGTGACTCCTTGCACAGTGTAACTCACAAGAAGAAATGACACTTGTTTCTCTACACCTGATTGAATTATTTATCAGAAATTCATTTGGTCAGGTCTTTTCAGTTTTGTGTGCGTCAGTCCAAGTAGCACTGAATTAATCAAGGTTTCATTATATATCTTTGCTATTTAGTTTAGAGGGCTGAAAAAAATGAAGTGTAAAAAGAAATTACATGGCTTTGTTCACATTTCTTCTGTGCAAAGGGGTAAAAAGGAAAGGAAACAATCCTGCTTACTTTGTAGTGATATCCTCACACCTCTCCATGAAAGGTTGAGGAACAGTAGCTCCTCACACAGACCTCAGAAATCCTCAGAAAGATTCCTTCCTTCAGTGGAATGAAGGGAGTCCCTTAAGATGGGATTGCTGGCATCAGCTGAATATTGCTATGAAGACTCAGTAATAGATGGGAAGGTAATAGTTTTCAGAGCAGCATCTTCGTGGTGATTCAGGAGGAGCATTTCTTTTCAAACAACAGATTATCTTTTACTTTAAGGCTCTGATATGTCTTTAATATTACAATTACAAATATACTGGTTGACTTCTTTTCTTACACAGTGCCCCTCTGCCAAGGCTGCCGACCTCCTGTCAGTAAACTTTTCAGTATTTTTTTTATTCCAAGCCAATGTGGCACAACCACTTGAAGAACCTTGAGGAATGTTAGTTTGCCATGACCTTGTTACTCTGTCGGGGAAAGAAGGAGACAAATGTTTCTGTAAGTGTATCCACAGGAATAGAAAGAGGTTGTTTGAAAGGTCTAATTAATTTTGACTGAATCAGAATGCAGGGTCTATGTACACCATGCTTCCAAAGCTTCAGAACATCTGCTCCTCAGCCTTGATTTAAACCTTGACAAAACTGAGCCCTTTGTGGCTTATGGTCAAATGGCATATGTTGATCTTTGATGTAATTTGTTCTAATCTGTTGAGTAAGAAGCAGAGTTGACACAAACATGGAATATCATGGTGTGTAATACCAGGGAAAGGACTATTTTCTTAAAATGTTCCTCCATCATGGAAAAGCCCAGATCTCAAAATACTCCTCTTCAGTTTGAAGATAAAATTTGCCCAGGCTCTAAAGAAGGCCTTCAGGATGACAAAACAGAACTTTGTACCTTCTCTTCTCTCTTTAAACCAGTGGGTTTTAGCATAAGTTTGCTGCTGTCTAGTTGGCCTTTCCTAGCTCTGCTTCTTTTCTGCTAAAAACATGTGTCTCTCATATAGCTTGGGGTTAATGAGTTTTTGGATTCTGTTTCGGTAGGGTTTTTGACATACATCCAAATTACAGACCATTAAATGACCTTTTTATCCTTCTTCTCCTGTAGTTGCTGAAGTTTTCAAATGCGTATATTTTTTCTTTTGAAAAAGCTGTTTAAAAAATCTCTAACCTCTTTAAATCATATCCGATAGTGAAAGAACTAGTCACATGTTAAGGAGTTTGGAGGAAAAGCTACGGAGTAGCTTTTCTGCAAATAGGAGTACAGATTTGCTTTCAGACATGGAAGGTTAAAAAATTGAGTTCAGATTTACAGAGTGAAGAACAATAGAATAGCAGAGTAGTTGTAATTGAAAGGTGCCTCTGGAGATCTATTAGTTTGATCCTCTGCTCAAAGCAGTGTTAACTACAGTGGGTTGCTCAGAGCCATGTCCAGCTGGGTTTTGAATATCATAAGGATGAAGACTCCTTAATCTCTCTGAGCAAATTGTACCTGTGTACTCGTGCAGAGAAAAGGTTTTTCTTAATTTTAAATGAAATTTCCTGTATTTCAGTTTGCACCCATTGCCTCTTCTCCTTTCACTGGATGTAGCTGAAGATGCAGTATGGTGCCATCCTCTCTACTTGTTCTCATAAAGTATTTATACAGATTTATAAAATCCCTGTTGAAACATCTTTTCTGGAGGCTGGGCAGTTTCACCTTTCTCAGCCATCCTTTTATGACAGGTGCTCCAATCCTTTACCATTCTTGTAGCCTGTTGCTGATCTACAGCATGTCTTTCTTCTGAACTGAGGAACCCAGGACTGGACCCAATGCTCCAGATGTTTTCTCAGTGCTGAGTAGAAGCATTTCCCTCCACCTGCTGGCAGTGCTTTTCCAGGGTGCAGCCCAGAAAGCTGCAGAATTTCACTGTTGCCTGGGGTGCATTACTGTCTTAGCTTGAACTTGATGTTTGCCAGGACTCCCAAGTCCTTTCCTGAAAGAAACCAGAAAGGATAACTTCCTCAGTGTTAATGACAGTTTCTTTTTTACTTCCTGCTTGACTCAGAACCCTTGCTATGGGCATTAAGCTACTTCTTGATAGTTTCAGATGATCTTGGAATAAGATTGTATTTACTATTATACAGCAAAGCCTAGCAGTGAGGAAAATAAATGCTACCACTCTTAGAAATAAAAAAAAATCTTAAATCTTCAATTTCATTAGATGCTATTTATTTGACAGTTGTAGGCCTGAAACACTACTTCTCAGTATGTGAATTGTGACTATTCCAGAAGGCTTGCTGGAATTTTGGGGCTTGCCACCTTTTCTAATGGATAAGTACTTTTCCTGTGCTGCACTCTTCACTGAAGACAGCATTATTTGTGGTTTCCAGTGGATTTATCACCCCCTCCTTAAATCTTGTTGCTTTACGTGTAGCTGATTTGATAGACATGCTTTTCACGTCTTTTATATCCGTGGAACAGCTTTATCTGTGGATGAGCAAGACTTCTGATTTCAAAGACTTGAATATAAACCTGAATTTGTAATGACAATGAACTCAGTATGGCATACCAATGTGTCTCCATCCCTTTATACACCAGGGTGTATACTCATGATTCCATGCATAGAGTAGGTAAATGGCATTGCTCCTGTTTACTAAGAGGAGGTCAAATAGGTGCTTCTTATAGAAGTCATTGAAATCCACAAGGCTCTTTTAATAGAAGACAGTAAGAGCTTGTTCCAGAAAACAATTTGTTAAAAGAGCATTTTCTTTTTAAAGTGATAAAATTTAATCTGTTTTCCTCTGAGAATAATTAATAAACGAAAGAATTTGATCTCCACTGTGTTGTCTCAAAACTCCCCATCTCAGACACAATTTATTTTTTATTCATAAATAATTACCCTCCAAGTGTGATGATGTCTTATACCTACTCCATCTACATACATACATTACTCATGTTCTCCTGAACATTTTTTCATTCATGACTGATTCAGAAATTTCTGAGGAAGCATCAATTTTTATATACACAAGTGCATGTACACACTCATACATACACATACATCTGTGGTAGACCTCAGACTGCAAGTAGTTGCAAATTTATCCAATATCCTGTAAATTAAGGTAGCAGAAATTAATTCAGTTTAAAAACATGCTTAATATAATGACTATTTTCCTAGTTGTAAATTCAAGATTTGAGAAAAAAATTAAATAACATCATTAAAATAGCAAGGTTTTGCTAGGCCTGGGGAAAAGGAAGGTGTAATTTAGGGTGGGAGGAACAGAGACTGCATTTCTGATACTGCAGAAACTCTCTGCATGATACTGAGAGGACTGAGCAGACAAGGATAAACTGGTACAACACAAATTTCACAGCATTGAGAGGGGGCTATGTGGTGGCTGTATCTGGTGGGTTTTGTGAATGGATAGTGCAAATTCCTTGCTTTTGAAGCTGCTGAGCAGCTGTTCTGGCAACAAAACTATGTTGCCCTTTCCCCAGGATATAGAACAGGGGATCTGGTGTTGCCAGTGGTAATGAACTAGTACTAAACAGGTGGTGGTGCACTCTCCTCATTATGGAATTGTGAATTGTGTGAAAACAGATTGTAGAATATGAAAGAACATTCAAATCCAGAATGAGCCGTGGAGCTGCACTTTGCCTTTGAAAAATGGGAAGGGTGATGCAATACTATGGACTGTATTTCCATGTTTAAACAGATTGCAGTGAAATTTATATTTTAATGGGCATTAACATTAGCAGTCCATGTGTCTTTACTCTCAGTTTACTAGTAGCATTTGTAATTTGTGAAGTTCACAAACAAGTTGCTCTGCAGAAGTTCTAACACTTGGGGATTTTTTCCTTTCCTATTGTGTAGGTCAAGAGCTGGAATGAGCTGTCTGCAGCCATGCATCATTAGGTTACTACAACTATTCTTATCATTTTCCTGTTTAAAAAACCCAAATCAACCCAACACAAAGATTATCAACACTAGTTCTTTAGAAATGCAAACACAAATTTCCTAGATTTGTTGAAATACGAGTATTTATGCTGCTTCTAAGTGAGTGACTTTTTTATTGGTCATTGTTTGTCTCCATGAGTTTAGTTTGTGATTAAAAGGTTGGTTTAATTGTTAAGTTTCAGTCTTTAAAGAAACTGAACTTCATGTTATCACCAAAACTGACTATTGTTCTTCTGTATTTAAGGTCTTATGTCCAGTGCCCACCCTCTGCTGCCACTTCAGAGTTGTTGAGAATGTGCTTACACTTGAGTGCATGACTGTAGGATAGAGGGCCAAACACCATAATTAGAGACCTACTGGAAACAAAACAAAACTTTTGGAGCTTTCAGGCAACCAAAAGCTCCAGGAATGGCTGAAAAAGGATGCCTTTTGAGGTTGTTTTCCACTGCTTCATTGTAATAGCAGGGAGTAGGGTGTGCCCTGAGATTGCAAGTGAGCCCTGTAATATCAGCATAAATTTTTTTCCCCTCTGCTGATGATTCAAATAAGTGACTAGAAAAACATTTTGGTTGCTTATGTGATGTACCTCTGATATGGGGGCCAGAATGTAGGGACTTGGTAGCCAGAGGCAGCCAAGAGTCATAGACTGGTCTTTGCTGTGGTAGGTACTTATGTGTCCAGGCCAGAGCATCAGTATAACAGGTGAACAAGCCTAAATGAGAAAGAAGACCATTTTGAGTTTTTGCAGTTGGTATCATATTGGAATTGTCCTTGTTCAATTCCTCACTGGACTCTTGTTAGAAATACCTTGTAGAGGAATTGTGGAGGAATGGAAAATGGTCAAAATCCCTTAGCATGTAAAGAAGCAAGGAGGAAAGATAACTGTGCTTCCTTTTCAAAGCTAAAAAAGTCATAAGGTAGTCTAGGAATCAGATCCCTGCTTATGCTTCAAATAAGATACTTCATGCTGACAAGTGCTCCTAAATTTTGTGACCTGTGAGTTTCTACCAGCATCACACAGTCTTTCTTATTCATAATTCACTGTTATCATCAGCTTTTCATCAAAAGAGTTTTGAGAGTGCAATTCCCAGCAGTTTACCATAAACCATGTATGGTTTGTAGACTGCTACTTGGAAGCTGATAATGTAGCCAGGAGCCCAGAGTGCCTGTCATACAAAACACCCTCACAAGCAAGCACAAGTTAGAGTCTGAACACGCACTGAAACTCTGCCATGGTATTTTCACTTATGAGGAAAATGCCACAGATCGGTGATGAGTCAAAATAGTAGGAAGCTGAAATCATCATTGATAAAGCTACACCCGTTTTTAGAGAAAGAGAATAGCACATATAAAATATAATGTAATAGGCTCTCAAATATCAAAGATACTAGAAGGACATATAGGTACATGTATCTGTGCAATACAGAGAAGAGAGCCTGCAATATGCTTTCCTCCTTCGCCAGTCTTGTACAAGTTAGGCCCTGGAAGTGCACTCTGTTTTGCCTGGATGAAATCACACACTTATAAGCAGAATATTATTAGTCCATTGAAACTGAAGATTCGAGTAGGCCCAGATCCTTACTCTTATTGGAATTTTTAATTCTGATTATTTCATATGGATAAAGGCAATGCAATGAAAAACATGCGAAGTCTTGCTAAGCAAACAGACATGTTTTGTAAATAAATAGCTAGTTATTTAGATTACTGAAAATGTTTTTGCAACTGATACTTGCCACTCAAGAAACAGAATGTCAGTGCTAACTGTTGTTAGCAATGTTTTATGGATAAGACCAGAGTTTATGACAGAGCAATGCTACCAATAAAACTTTCTTTTAAAACATTTATGCGTCCTCATTGCTCAAGACAAATAAAGGTGTATTTTAGTTAGGTAGACGTAGCTAAATGCCCACAAAACTTGATATTGATTCACTAAATTGTAACCTTATCATGGAAGAAATGCAGAGCATTTCAAGAAAGATAAGGTTTGATAAGGTACTCAGTTCTCTTTTCTGAGACTCTGAATCCACACCTGGCTGTACTTTCAGCTGCTGTTTTTAGGAAGGTGTAGGATAAATTTAATGTTTTGTCAGTATTGTAGTGGTTTTGCCTCCTATGTCTTTTGTTTTGTTTTTTTTTTAAACTCTTCTTGATTTATCGTAATGTTAAGGAGGAGAAGGCAACATCCTTCTGTAAAGGAAACGATAGGACATTGTGTGAGACGAGGGAGGTAAGGAATATGGTAAGACAAAAGAGGTGGAAAAACTCTCCAGAAAGGAGATTGTCTATTTTTAAGCAGCAGAATAAAGGGTTGGATCTTGTGTATTGATCTTGACCTAGACTTAAAGCTGCTGCTGTGGGACTTCATACTTCTTCCCTATCAGATGGAAAGACCATATTGTGGCCATCTTATTTAATTTCTCCATAGTCTCTTTATTTGCACTTTCTCAACACTCTTGGAAGACTTTGAAAAATAATCCTTTTCACTGAAGTTTTCTCATATCTTCTCTTTTAAATATGTTCTCTCTATTGCTATAGGAACATTGGGACCTTTGGTTCTTAAAAATATACCACTTTTGCTCCTTATCTTTGCTGCTGCTTCTGCTTCTTGTTTCTGAGATAAAATGCATAGTGTTCCATTTGTCCCAGTTTTGTACCAAAAATTTTGTGAAGTATATAGGTCCATAAAATTTTTATATGAAAGAATTAAATACAAATCTTCGTGGAAAAGTAATGATTTTTTTCTTACATTCTGAGGTTGATTTCTGAGCTTTGATTAACCTTGTTAATAATTTTTTTTTTTTTCAAGCCATGGGTATTGTGAAAAACTCGTAAGATTTTGTAGGTATTTACAGTTTATGGCACTGATCCTGGAAGGTTTTCTTTGGGAATAAGTATTTGGTCTGTAGAGGACTTCACCAGAAAGTAGGCAAGGTGTTGTTAAACAAGAATGAACAAGGGTAAACATGGATAACAACACTACCAATTCATACAATCAGTCTTTTGTCAGATAATACATTAAGTATTTCTGTAACAAACACAGCTGAAAATTTCAAACTGGATCGTAATTAGGCTCCTTTCAAAAAGTAATTCATTAATACAATAGGTACCAAATCCCAGTTCAACTTAATTTCACTGACTTTGACTTTTGGACTAAAAGCATTAAGCTTGAACTAGCTAAAAATGTACAAAATGTGCATTCAATTAAAGAGTAATTAGATACTCAATCACCGTTACATTGCACTAGGGATTACCCAAGAAAGAAGAGAGGTGCTGCTCACTGCAGTGTGGAAAACAATTTTCTTAATTAGTTCACTAATTGAGATTGAGGAAGTGTTACTATGTCACAGCATTAGTTTACCTAAATGGAACCTTAAAAACACAAAGGTTTTGGCTTCTTTTGAACTATCTCACTTGTTCAGTCTTATTCACTGATCCAGTACTTTGTGGCCACAAAAATGGAAACTTTCTGTTCAGGGAAGTGGGAGGTTGGTCCCTGCACCCTTATATCAGTAGCCCACTGAAAAATGTGCCAGGAGTTTTTCCAGAAATGGAGAATAACTTGTTATTACTACTTGGTTGTTGTTTTGTTTTTTTATGTTGCACCTTTATACCAAGTGCTTGGTATAATCCTCTGTGCTGTTACACAGAGTGTAAAGCCCGCTGCTTACAGCCTTTCTTAGGAGGCAGCTGGTAGAAAGCTCTTCAAGTGGACCATCAAATGGTGCCTGACAACGTGGCTTTTGGGGGGTATTGAGTGATAACCAGGGAGTATGAGGAAATCACAACACAGATTGTCTCGTGGGTAGGCATTGACTTCTTAGCAGCTCTGCTGGTTACTGACAACCCCTACACTCCCTTCCCGTGTCAGGACCAGAGTGGGAACTCTCTGGAATGTGTTGACTCTTCCTGCAAGCAGTTGTAGCCCCAGGTGACCATTTGTACAGGAGCACTTTCAGATTGTTTGTGTGTACACACTGAGCTATTGTTAGCACTAGAATAACCTCAGGGGGAAAAAAAAGGGAAATTATTAGTACAACAGAATGAAGCAGTCAGACACTCTCATACTCGCTGCTTCTGAACTGGGAGCACTGGGACAACCTGAGCACCTGGATTCTTAAAGTTATGCCAAAGCACATGCATATGTGTTTGCATTAAATCAAGCATTGATTAGTGCTGCTAATGAATAAGAATATTACTCCTATTAGGAGAAAATGGGTGATTGCTTTCTATCCCTTGAGCCCAACTGACTCCCATGAGAGCTGGTATTCAGCACTTCACTCAGTAAGGCCTCTAAAACAGTAAATGGTAAAAAGTTCTCTGTGACCCGTATAGTTTTCTTTCTAGTTCAGTACCATGAGCACCAGGTTAGAATCAATTACCAGACTGATTCAGAAAGCCAATTGTAAAACTTTGTTTTGAATTAATAATTTTACCACTGCTTTTAACTTTGCATTTTTACTGCCATTTCCTTCATTGCTAGTAAATCTTGCAGCACTGGCTTTACCCTAGAAGAGAAGAATCAGTACCATTATGTCACTGAAGTATATACCCTGAAACTGCTCCCACCTGCTGTCATGAAATCCCAGCTTTTAGTTTTCCCTGTCTCCCTGGCTGGACATAAACAGTCATTCAGACCCACCGTGGAGGAATTTCAGTAACATAATTGTTCCATTCTCTTTTCAGAGAGGGGGAAGACAATGCTCCCACAGTGCCCGCAGATGAGAAATGGAAACTTTTGAGACTGCTGCTTCAGTTGAACCACAAAGCCTGTATTGTTTGTCTTCATCTAATTCAGCCTTGATAGACAGCTGTGACAGTTGGTCTGTCCACATGGTCCAGTGAAATTCTGGGAATGGGCTGTACATTAAAAGAAGAAAATATATTGAATCTTCCATTTCACACTGTTAACTATTTTTAAATTGTCATTATCATTGCTTTTATAGCTACTTTGCCATAGCATTCACTAGTAATCTGTGATCCAAATAGTACTGATTTTAAGCTTGGTATGAATGCTAATATGTAGAAATACTCATTATTGTTTTGAATGTTAGATTTATTTTTATTCCATATCATCTCTTGTTCTGTCAGTAACAATATTTTCTGTAGAGGGGAGATGCATTCTGCAAAGGTAATAAAAACTCTGTTTGTTCACAAAGGGTATTATACAAATTCAGAATTAATTTTTTGGCAGAAAAGGAGCACTTCTCTGCTAAACATATGCATTTGACATGGTTTATCTGAATAAAGCTGAATGACATTTACATTACTAGGAACCTTACTGAAAGAAAGGACAGTTTGGAACTAAGTAAAATTAACCAATACTACAATAAACTGAATTGTCTGGATTATTTTCTACTTGGTGAGCCATGGAACTTTATGATCGAGTGTTCAGTCGAGGCAGAAAATGTTCAGTCTTTGTTCTCCTGTGAATTATGACAGTTCTGTTTGTTCTGTACATTGCTGGGGATGGTGGTCTGGGGACTTTCTCTGCATGTCCTGAGCTTGCTGCACAGCATGGGGATTGCCATGCTGGGCCCCACATGACTTATCTGCCAGAGAAGATAAAGCAAGGGTAGTCTGAACCAGCCAGTCAGCCTCATAGCTCCTAATTCCTGAGAAACACCAAGATCTGAAGGACAGAGTCACTGATGTGGGAGGCAATAGCTTTGATCACCATAGCTATTAGTGAAGTTCCCTGTTGTAGCATGAGGGACATTGTAGAGATCTCTGTCAGTGGAAGAACCCCAGAGGCAAAGATGGCAACTTCCAGTCTGGGGCACAATGAAGATGGAAACTGAGGGCTCACAAAGAGGAGGCCACTCCCTTGGAGCAAATCAATCATCAATCACAAAGTCATTCTAAGAAATGGTAAATACAGAGTCGGAGGCATCCTTAATCCACCTTGTCAAGGTTATGGGGAGAACTACTGCTGAAGAATGTTACAAGCCCTCTGAGTAATTTATGTGTATATATGTGTGTATAGTGGCAGCAGAAACAACAGGGCAAATGCACAGAGTGTATGTGAACTGGGTGAGCAGGAACAGATATTGTTGACCACTTGATGTGTTTGTAACTGGGTGTCCTGCAGAAAGACATACTTCCTTTGGAGATAAGCCTTGGTAGCATGCATTGCAATAAATGCACAGAAAATGTAAAAGAAGCAGCCCACCATGAGGTCATCTGTTCATTTGGGCTTAGCAGAATAGGAGTCAGCATGTTGTTCCTTGGGCTTAGAGAAATTTATATTCCTTAAGGTTGTCCCCATCTCCTGCCCACATTTCATGAAGTTATCTACTCATTGGGTTCAAGATTTCAGTGCTGGCCAAAACCACACTTTCCACTTGCAGTGTCTGCAACATGTGTATGTAGCAGATTCACTGGCTACTGCCCCTCTTCCTTCAGCAGTTGCTCCCCAAGCAGCTGCAGCCAGAGCCCAACCCCAACACCTGATTACCAGACCGTGGCTTCCCACTGATGAATGATGATGAGCATCATACCACAGGGCAGGAGCAGTCTCTGCTGCAGTGGCCTGGCTGGACCGTCTGTAGTTTTTGACAGGAGCCTGATAACTTAGTTGTGAGGTTTGGTACTAAAATCTTGGGAAAATAAAATAAAACTCTGTGAGGTGGAAGTCACCTGTTTTCTGCCAGGTGAAGCTCTGTTCTTGTCTCCTTGCACCCGGCAATGAATGAACCCTCCAAAAGTGGAGTGAACCATGTTCCAAACCTGACAGTTCTCAGATGATACACACAGCTCATTCAGATCTCCCTTTGCATACAACATATTATTAACTACTGAGTGTTAACTGACAGGAACTGTAGTAGTAATATGGCAAATATTGACATTATGATGAAATCTGAACTAGATTTATTCTCTAAATAAACATGTTCCTTATCTTGAAGCTGGCTGATATTCCTGTGGCTGTGAAATACAGATAAATTGTGAAGCAAATGATGTAATGTCTCCGCCAAAAAGTCCATTATTTCCCTTTCCTGTGGTCCCTTCCTGTGTTTGCTGTTCTTTCAAGCATTGCCTTGTGCAGCGAAATTCTAGTCGTATAAATACTACTGCTGAGGAATTGAAGTTAGTATATTTGTCTCAACACTTGTCAGACTTTTTTTCCTAGGCTTGGCTTTGAAAGAAAAATAAAACCCACTGGTAAAAATACTTAGATCAGTTGTGTGTCTTAAGAACTGAATCTAATTATAGCAACAAATTCATTCAAAAAACAGACCCATTCTAATTACAGATTGGTCAGCCCACATTCGTTGTGTATTGGGAAAAGTTAAATTAGTCTTTCTGGTTTTGGTAGGAATACACAGGGAAGAATTTTTAGGAAGGGCTCTCACTGTATTATTTCAGTTACACTACATTCATGAGAGGTTTTATTGAGTGTGGCAAGGCTCTACTGCTCTCCAGCTAGAGTTCCACATGCCTGACTTTGTATTAATACTTTTAAGAAATTATAAAACTGATAAGGGGTTTCTGAGGGTAGTGTAAGGCTGCAAATTAATAATTTCCTCTTTAAGCCTACAGCTACTAAAATTTTGAGTTAGTTTGCTCTCTGGAAGTATTTTTAAAGGGAAATGTTAATGGGCATAATGCTTCACATAATTTTAGAGATTTATTAGAAAAGTGAATTGTAAGTTTCCAAGAGATGTTGAGCAGTTGCACACTTGTTGGTCTTGAAATCAGTGGCATAATACTTAAAAGCAATTTTGTGCTTCATCAGGCAAAAGCTGGCTCCACAGGCTTCTGATAAACTGTAGGAAGGTATTTGGAATAGGAAAAATCCAGCTATTGAGAGAAGGAAGGTGAATTGGGGCAGATGACTGTTGTCAGTGATCATCCATCTGCAGGTGATGTGTTCTTCAGTTTCCTCTGTAGTTTTCTGGAGCTCTCAGAAAAATTTAGAGCCTTTAAATTCTTAGTTTCACTAGAAAGCGTAGTATGATGTGCTTTGCACTTTGGGCTGTGATCCTGGGCACGCACTTACCCAAATTAGAGGAGCTTAGAAAACACTGTGCCTCCCTAAAGCTGTCTTTTGTCCTGGATAAAACCTTTCCTTTGTGTGAAAATTAAGTCATAGGCAGGTGGACCAATAAATTCTAGGCCTGATCCCAAAATATACCTGGGAGATAAACAGGAATAAATTGATGTGGGTTAAAGAATAGGTTTGATCCCAGACATTACACTGGCAAGCATGGGGTGGTGGCTGTGTATGGAAACAGATGTGAGGTAGAACATGAGTCTTCAGAGGAAATAGAAGTGATCCCTGGCCAGCATCCTGGTCTGCATCCTAAAGGTTGACTCATCTGTGTTCCTGTCTCTCAGAGGGTAATTGAAGACTACTTACTGTTGCTGAGGAGATAAAACTGCTTAACAGCAGGACAACATAAAGAAAAAAAAATTGTATTGAGAAAGTTCAGCTGAATTTTGCTGAGACTGCAGAAGGAACAAGAAGAGATCCATGCACATGCGGCTTCACAAGAAGTCACACCAGTCAGCATTTTCCAGACCCTGCCAGGGTGCAGCTGCCATTAGCACAGACTCACCTTCATTGAGTTTGACTGGTGGGCACAGCACTGGTGCAGTAATGGCCTTGGGCAAAAGATTCCTTTCATGGTTGTCACATCCACTCGAATGAGAACGAAGGGAATCTTTCTTTCTTGTCGTAATGGGGGGAGTCTCAGGGGGAATGATGGCTGTAGAGAAAAAGGGGAAAACCTCTAGGGGTTGAGAGCTATGGAAGAAGCACAGATTTTGGCCTGCTTTTTCTTGTCTGGGTTTCATGGTGGCATCACCAGCCATGGAGTTTGCTTTGAGATGTGCTCTTCCTTTATACAGCAGTGCTGCCTGCTGAAATGTCAGGTAGCTGGAGAGTCACCCACTACACCTTCTGAGGCTGGACCATGCAGGATGCTTTTGGAAATGTTTATGTGCACATTTATTTGTGAAACTCTAGCTGCCATTGTAAGCACACCTATGTGTGTGTATTTATCTCTTTAGAATGCTACATATAAAAAACTGTTTTAAAAAGAAAAGCAATTTAAGATGAATTGTAGAACCTCTAATTACACTTAATATATTTCAGTCTGAAGACTATATGCCTAGCATCAGCTCATCAGCTCTGTTGGCATTTGTATGATTTGGATTCTTCCTTGGTGTTAAAGTCCTGTTCCTTTTCCTCCATTATTAATTTTACAGCCCCAAGTCTTTTATACTGAATGCTGTTCAAGACTTGCTCTGAAGACATTCACTTTGTCATTGAGCCTTCTCTCTTGGAGTAATTTTTTGAATGCTTCTGATGTATTAAAGAACTTATCTTTACAATCACTTTGCATATACTTCTCTAGCACATGAAGATTCCTCCCTGATCACAAATTATCTGTATGATGCCAGGTGTAAGAAAAAGACCCAGCAGTCAGCCCTGTCAGAGAGAGGTTCTTCCTATAGACCTGCAATGGATGTAGTGTAGTCCTTGTTCAGGAGAACTTGTTACATCTTACTTTAGGCTTATTTGCAAATTAAAAACCCAACATTGACTCAGTAGTCAGATCACCTCTTAAATCTTCTCCCTGATTTGTTGGGATAATTGCTTCTAATGCAAGGTTTGCTTTTCAGTGCTGGGTAATTTTTTGTGATTCTTCCATTCAGTATCTTCAAATGCTTCTCACCAGTGTTTTTCCCGTGCTGTTTACAGAGACAGTGGCAGCTTTTTCTTCTGCTCAGCCTTCCCCAGCTCCTGATCTCATCTTGATCCAAAGAGGCCTCCCCTCCCCAAATATCAGAGAAACAACTGAAGGTGAGGTAAAAGAAGGGAAATATTAGATAAACTTGGAAAGAGCTTGCCCTATAAAGTACACAATGAGCTGTTTAAGCCTTGACTAACAAAGAAAAAGAAAGTATAAAGATAACAAAGCAAAAACAGCATAAAGAAACTTCCCTGAGTGTTCTCCTTTTCACTAGCAGGGATGTGGTTGAAAATACTCCTTTTCTATTTCCATCTCAACTTGCTTCTGTTGGAAGTGTTCCATTCTGGGTTGTGTAACACCAGCTGACTAACCCACAGCCAACTCCCAAATCAGTGATCAGAAGCCACATCCAGGCAGCCTCATTCCCTGACACTGCTTCTCTCCTGCACCTTTCCAACCAGTGACAGGGAGTTGGCTGCTTGTCCTTTGACAGCAAACCTTATCCAAAATCCTGGCTGTTCACCACATTCCCCGGGTTGGGTTACCTTCCCCCCCCACCACGTCTCCTGAGATGGAAGATGGTAAAGGAATAAAGCCAAAACACCAACTCCATTCTTTTATAAAGTAAAGCAGTGGAGAAGGCTGGGGCTTCAAGCACATAAGCAACTCCAGTACTTATTATTAAAGGTGATGTTTGTGTCTGAGATGGAGACAAAACCAACATGATCTTACTTAGACATAAACTCATTTCCTCCCTTGGGCTTTAGTATAAATATACACTACAAACAGTGCTTTCTGAAGTGCCTCCCATGTAAACATCTGACAGTGGTGAGCATGAAAAGGATGAAAGCTGTGATTAGTCAGTGAACACATACAGCTGAGTATGATACACCATGTCAGCAATATTTTAAATAGCAGGTATAAAGCAGTTCTAGAAAATGTGTGTTTAGCCTCATGTTGTGAAGATACCAGGGTTTTTCTTTTTGGTGCACTATTAGTCTGTACAAAGTGAGTTTCATTATCTTGGACCGTAAGTTGACAGTGGCTTGGTCTCTTTAGCTGGGTAATCATATATGTGGCCAAGCAAAAAGAAAAAAAATACAAACAAAAAGTAGCTGAAAGATTTATTCATGGCTTAGAAACAGGTAGTAGTTCATATAGATAAGGAGATGTTTACTCAAGAGAAAAATAAAAAACAAACACAAAAGAGTCTGAGAGCTGTGTGCTCTTGGCAGGGAAACCACTGATGATTACCAAATGCATGAGTCTCAGTGTGAAATTATAGTCTATGATTAAGTGGAAGTGCTGCAGCATTTTGAATCTTCCTGATTTCACATTTTGACCACCCTAGCTCCACAAAATTAAAAATGGAATCCTAGAAACACGAGGCCAGAGCATCTCAAAATACCTGTGACTAGGGCTGTAATGAATGAAAAAAAGTTCTTGCAGAGCCAAAGAATCTGTTTTCAATAGGTATGTTTCCAAGGTATCCGGCCTTCAGATGATGATATGATGGCACCAAATTTTTACAGGTGTCCTGTAAAGATGTGTTAATTGCATTATATTTTCCAACCACTAGATGTCTGCATACTATAGAGCTTTAGACAGGGTTTGTTCCCCAACATAAAAGGCAAACAAAGAAAATATGTATCTGCAGATGTGTCTCTCTGTATCATAATTTGGCATCTTTTTTTTTCTGACCTATGCCCCTTGTCCAAGGAGGGATCAGTGGGCAAAGACATACTCTGCAAGAAAACTTGTAGATATGAAAATGACTGGTTTCTGTTAAAACTGGAAAGTAAACAATAGATTAGGCCATATGTAAAGATCACATCTATTCAGATAAAATTCACAAATACCAGAAATTAAATACAATAGGGCCACCAGTAATTTTAGGAGCATGGCAAGTCCCAGTGCTGGTTTGACTCCAATTCTTCAGGAAGTCCCACCAGTTTTGTTGCCTTTTTTTGCAAAGTGGAGCATCGTCTGTTTGGAGCTGTTAGGAAGTTTAAGGTGAGCTGTGAGCACTGTGAGCCCACAGATACTCCCCCAAGTGCTTGCTTTGTAGTAACAGTGTTAAAACAAGGGCACAGCTTTCCTGAGCTGTAGGACAGCCCAGACTAAGCACGCTCTACATGGACAGTTGTTTACACACTTGTTTGGCATAAACACTTTTCTCACAAGGTTTCCCCAAGGCACAGTGTTTAGCAGCCCTTCCTAGGTAATTGCTGTGCTGAAATGCCAAGAATAGGATTGGAAAAATAAAAATCCCATGCTTTCAGGGCCTTTGCTAGTGCCTGGAAAGCATATACTGCTTGAGTTTAGATACCCAGCTTCAGACGTCCCTCTTATCCGAGTTCATGGGAATAAATGAAGGCTGTGAAGTTTTGTGAAAATTGTGGTTTACAGAAGGCAGTACCTGCAGTGTCTCAAGTGGGCACCACTACAGAGGCAGATTGTGTCCTATAACCCTTGAATTGGAACTCTTCCTCCTCTCTCCAAAGGCCTCTTCATACCTTTAAGCATGTTGCTTTTATTTATTTATTGTTGCTCCAAAATACAACTTCCTCTTGCTTCTCCTGATCCACCACCTTCCCTTGCCTACACATTAAATGTGTTTGGGAAGGAATTCACAACATTAAGGCTGCAGCACACAGAGATTTCTTGTGTGCTACTTGATATTACAGTATTCACCCTTTCCCAAAAAGTTTTAAATGCTGTTCAAGACTTTCCATGCTTCTTTACATCTCTTGGCTAGTTAATAAATTAACAGTTCCTAAATTCAGTTTCCCATTAACAAAATTGAATCTAATATTAAGGATTCATTCTCATTTTAGAGTTGATACCCACAATTGTGGTTAGTGTTCCATCACAATTAACTTTGTTTTTAAAAAGGCTAACAAGCTCATTTCACACCACTTTAATTTGGGTTTGTAAAAGTAAAAAAGGAAGATCTAATAGGTGTCCTGCATTTACAAACTGCAGAAACTTTCTTTCACTGTCCTTAAGAGTGAGTGTCAAATTTGTGAAGCTTAGCAACAAATTGATGAGGAAATTTTTCTCTTTTTAAGAAGCGGAGGAATCAATAAAATGTCATTGCTACTTCTTTTTGACTTAGAGCAGAATCCTGTTGCTGTTTATGGGAATGCTAGACTGTGCAGTTCTTCACTGTATTTTTCTTAAATTCATAAGGCCCCTGAAATTATTTCATGGTGATTATTTGTCTTGAGACAAATATGTGCTCAATCTTAGGGCCTCAAAAGTAAGGATTCAGTGAAGCCCTTGGAAGATGGGTCTCCATTCCACCTGCAAGAAAAGGAAGTGTCTTCTTGATATTTTTAGAACTTCTCTGAATTGCAATTAAGTTTTAATGACGTTAGAATATGCTAAGTTACTGAGATTTTAAATTTCAGTTTTAGTAATCTTTTTAGGGCTTCTGTTATATTATCTAAATTTCCGTTTTCATTGAGCCTCCAGCTCCAACCTGCATTCTACATTTGTTATGTAATTGTTTTTATTTCTCAAAGAGAGATAAAAGAAAAAGGAATTATTTTTGAGAAAGTATTTGTCAGTTGTCCTGTAAATGAAGAGTTAATAATATGTGGTTACATTACCAGCTCTTAATAGGAAGACTGTGATCTGGAATACACACCTCCTCTTGCTAATTAGCCAGTTAAAAAAGAGCAATCTAGAATTACATTGGGAATATTTTCATATAGAAAGAAATTTATCTGGGCATAGATGAGATTGATTTTAAATTTTTAAAATAATGCTTCTTTCCTACCAATTTCTAAGAAGGAAGAACCAAAATATATTCAGTTTTGGGCAACAAGAGATCAGGTGAAGAGACACCTCTCTTCCCCTCACTTTCCTTATGCGTTTCCCTTTCCCTGGCAGCCAGAAGAATGAGAGGAAAGAATCAAAACATGGTGCCCTTTCCAGCAAAAAATTTCAGCTGACATTTTAGCTGTAGTGGACATCTACATGCAGGGATAGGACTGTTATCACCCAAATCAAAGCAGTTGCACCTGTAAAAGGAAAACATTTGGCTAGAGCAAGGAAAAAATGAGAGTCAAGTCTAAATCTGCTCTCAAGGACTCTTCAATTGCTAATTTAATGAGATCATGTGAGGTTTTATATCTTCTTGTCTTTCATTCAATTTTAATTAGATTTTTTCCTCTCTCCAGACAGTCCTCCCATTTTCTTGTTATATTCTTCTTGTTTGTACCCAGCAGCACAGCCTTGCCTTCAGAGCTGCAGCACAAATACACTCAAGTCTGTGTGTGCAATCCAGACTGCACCACCACAGTGACTGGCAATTACTTATGACCAACCAACATTAAAGTGGAAAGGTTCACTCTATTAGGCTTGGTCTTTATAAAAGAGACCTCAGAAATTCACCCAGTAATTCCTTCATCAAGTTGAGATGCTTGCCTTGACCTTCTGTCTCATCTTGAGTTGCCTTTCATCTGTATCCTCAGTGCTTTACATCTGGTACTATGTGTAACCATATTTACACTACGTGCAGTGTTTGTGTGGTTTTCAAATATTTTCTTTCACTTGCTATGATTAATTAATTAATTAATTATCCTTTCAAGTCATGTCTCCTTTTATTTTTTTTTTTCCTCATCAGCTTTCCTGCAGCTTTCATACTTTTTACTTTCCTCCTAGATTCTTTCTGTCACATGCCATTTCTGTCAACAGGCCTCACGCAGGCTGTGCTTCCACGGTATAAGATCTGTGTGCTCCTGGATCAGCCTGTGGTACAAATCCAATGTGAACAAGGCACAGGCATATTTCTGATGAATTAGCCAGAGTACAGTATATGGATATATGCCAGGGTTTATCCCAGCTATGGGTAAACAGATGATGTGTATTCGGCATAAAATTAGAGTGGGCAGGATGAGCTAAAAACTGATCTGTCAAGACAGATTGAAGTTGTACTAAGAATTCAAAATATTTGGAACAAATTTGAACTGACAGACTGAAGTTGTTTTAGTGCTTTGTGTCATATGGCCACAGGGTTTTTGATCTTGTAATAGGCATCTTAAAACAGGTTTACCATCTTGTCTATTTACAGCCTCAATAACACTAATGTCAGCAAAGTAATGAACTTCCTGCTATTAAGACCAGAAAGAGTCCTTTGGGTAATTTTACCTGATCCTTGAGTGACCCAGACAATAAAATTTCCTTCATTAATCCACAATGTGTTCAATATCCTTCTGTCATCCTGTAATATCAAGACCCCCACGGCAGAAAATATGTGAAGCATCCAGTAATACAATGTTGTTTGGACAGCACAGTCAACACATCATCTGGGAAGCACCTGTCTGGGATTTGTACATGGAGTCACACTTTCACACGGGACCTTGGCAAGCCACTTAGGTTAGAAACAGCCACCCTCAGCCTGGGCCTTGGCTTGGTTCCCTGAGGAGTAAAGCACCAGCCATGGATAAGAGACAGCTGTGGCTGGTGGTTGCCACACTGGCTAACTCCACTGCCTGCTGCTTGCCAGCTGAAATCAGCATTTGGCCACTGGAGTCAGAGCATGCTTGAGGAAGGTTTACAGGCTTGGCACATCCAGGACTCAGACAGACACAGGGTGGAAATGAGGTCTAAGAGAGTACCACTGGCCCTTATGGCTGCAAAAGAGAGCAAGCTGAGGAAAAGCTCTTCCATTCCTACCAGGGGAAATCCAGTACTGAACTCTGAACTTTATGAGGTGAATTTTTTTCCTGTTCATTTGTATACCTGCATGTCAGGTATACAATTAGGGGCCCAGTTGAGTGAGACAATAAGAAGGAAGACAGATGCACAAATTGATGGAAATAAATCCAGAATCTTTCCTGACACTGAAATCAGATGGCAGGTCTTAAGTGAAGAGCCAATCAAGACTACTTCCAACAGGGACACAGAAATCTCTTTGTGGATGAACTGAGAGTGACAAAGATCTTTTTGCTTTAAAAAGTTTTAAATAAATAAATAATATGAAGGTCTAAAGACACAGAGAATATGAACTTCTTGGGGAAAATGTTAACACTTTCTACCCACTTCAATGCAAAAGATTAATTGCATCTGATGGTAGAATGACTGGATTTGGCCAAAGTGTCTATGCTTTTCTCCAAAAATGACAAAGTCACATTTTTGATCTCGTAAACAACCTACCTTTGTGCATGTTCAAGCATCACCTCCCAGAAATAAGTTTCCTGGTTTTTTTCACTCCTGGTAGTCCTTCAGCTCCAGCTGCAGGGCAAATGTGTCTGTTCTCTTTTCCTGACTCCAGAATGTGGGTTTTTTAATGCAAAAATATCTTCCTTTGATGTTCTTTAGGTACTGGACAATCAGTGGGGATGGTCCAAATACTTTATGTCTTCAAGCTCTGTTAAGGACCTATCCCTTACGTGCCATTTCAACCAAGTCATCTCTAAGCAGTAAGAGATGGCCTGGAAGTTATTTATTGTCTGCTTATCGTGTTTCTTGTATACTTGCACAAGTTTCCCTCTAGCCAGGGCTGTAAGACATTCTAGTACTCAGAGTACCTAACAATTTATCCTTCTAATAATGCAGTTTGAATACAGAATCACAGAATAGCTTGGGTTGGAAGGAACCTTAAAGGTCATCTTGTTCCAACTCCCCTGCCATGAGCAGTGACACCTTCACTAGACCAGGTGGCTTGGGAGCCCATCCAGCCTGGCTTTGAACATTTACAGGAATGGGACATCTACAACTTCTCTGGCCAACATGTTCCAGTGCCTCACCACCCTTACAGTAAAGAATTTCTGCCTAATATCTAATCTCAACCTATTCTCAGTTTAAAGCCATTATGCCTTGTTCTATCGCCACATGCTCTTGTGCTCTCTCTGTCTTCTAGGCTTCCTTCAGGTAATGGAAGATGCAATTAGGTCATCCTGAAGTCTTCAGGCTAAATAATTCCAACTCTCTCAGCCTTTCCACACAGGAGAGTTGCTCCATCCCTCTGATCATTTTGATGGCCTCTTCTGGACTCACTCCAACATGTCATTGTTCTTCCTGTGCTGGGGACCTCAGACCTGGAAGAAGTTCTCAAGGTGAGGGTCTCACAAAGATGGAGTGTAGAGACAAGATCACCTTACTTGACCTGCTGGCCATGCTGATTTTGATGCAGCCCAGCATCAGGCTTTGATATTTTTTCAAATACTTAAATTCTCAAATAAATAATTCATCATTAGAGTTGCAGGCACTAAATATTGATTATTCACAGAAAGTTACTACAAAATGGATTTGCTTCTGCCTAGCCGTGTTGTCAGTCTCTTAAAAAAAGAACTGATGGTATGGCTAAAAATGGATGGGCTCAAAGGTACCTGCAATGAGATCACATTTGCTTTGGAAGACAAAGGCAGGGCCCCCACAGTGGCCCTAACAGAGGTCTGAAGTTTCACTGCTGCATCCAAGTGCTCAGGTCTTGAGCTGGAAGGACTTAATGGAACTGCTGGTTCCTTCCTGATTCGCTGAAGGAGAGACATCAAGGGGTAGCCAAAATAAAGCTTTATCCACCCTGCTATGTGCCCTCCTTGGGTGAAGGCACCTTGAAGCAGGCTCGGCAGGAGCACACACTCCCAGGGGAGGTCTCCCCTTGCTGTACACGAGCCTGTTGCTGCTGTAAAACACAGAGATGTTGAGCTGCCAGGTCTTGTCCTATCCCAGCATTGAGGCAAGAGTGGCTGATGTACATGTACATGTATATGGATATGGATATGGATATGGATATGGATATGGACATGGGCATGGATATGGATATGGATATGGATATGGATACGGATATGGATATGGATATGGATATGGATATGGATATGGATATGGATATGGATATGGATATGTGTATGATATATAACTTGCTTTAGAGACCTTCCCATGTGAGCTTTCCCCATCTCCTTAGGAAGCTTTTCCTCCAGGCTGACTGCACTCAGCTGCAGTGACCATGTACCCCTGCCTTGTCCCCATCCCTCAGGGGTTCTTCAGGGTATGGCAGTGCAGTAGGGAACCATGAGGGCTCCCTGGGGTGGCAGGGCTGGGTCTGTCCCACCACCTCATCCAGCAGCAGCCAGGGGCACAGGGGCACTGTTCCATACCAGGGGACTGTCCCTCAGGCAGGGACACAGAAATTTGTTCTGTGCCTAACAGCTTTTTACCTGCCTTAAAGCAGTGTGTTGCATTTGTCGACTGTCCTGTCCTCTGAAGAAAGCCTGGTGCCCATGTGCACTCTTTTCTGCACCAGAAATTTTTCTTAATTTTGTTGTGTCTGTTATCTCCGTAGTGCAGAGAAGCCACCATCCCACCTGAGGATTGTGTTGCAGGTGAACACCAGATGCTACTGATCCCAGCTGGTATCACCTCCTGGTGGTTCCTTATGTCCCTCTTTCCTGACCTCTATGCCTCCCTCTCAGGGCTTACCTTGGCAGACAGAAATTTAACATTGGCACTGTGAACTCTGATGAATCGCAAAATCTGCACAACTTAATTTCATGGGCCTCATCCACAAGTCTTGGTACTAAAGCAGCTGATTAAACAGTAACTAATCCCCCTTTGTTGTTGGAGGGAAAAGTAGAACAAATAAAACCTCTTGCATGTTGCTCATCACCTGAAGTTAAAAGGGTAAAAAGGAAAAAAAGCAAATAACTATGCTTTTGATAAAAGAGAAAATCCTCCAATCAGAAAAAGAGCTATTTACACATGCTTCTCAAATGATCATGTTCTAGCCAATTTTAAATTAATATAATTTCACACCTATTTCATAGCTCTTTCTTCATTCCTTGTGTACATTATTAATCCATAAGTGACATCAAGCAGCTCACTGGCTTCTAGTGGTGAGGAGGAGTTTTGCCTGAGCAGTCTGGGAAGAAGAAGCAGAGAGAGAGGTGAGGAGACCTCATGGTGCAGGTTCTCAAAGGCCAGGCACTCCTCTTCTACTCAGTCAGGTTCATCCATCCTCATGGAAACTGCTTCAATAGTCCTGTATTAAATACAGGGAGTTAGTCACCTGTACCTTCCTCCTTGGCACAAGGTTTTACCACCCAGGCTGAGTGCCAGTGCTTCAGAAGGGCTGCTGCATTTTCCTTGGACATGAGGAAAAAAAACCCCCACAACCAACCTCTTTCACAATTTTGCTTCTGGTCCATAAAAACAACAGTTTGAGGTGGCAGGATGGCACGGAGATGTGAAAAAGAAGATGATCATGCCATGAGCCCTCTGAACTCTTGTGGTGAGCAGCTCTGTGACCCCATCCTGGGGCAGCCCAGCCTGGGATGAAGGTGTTCTGCTCTCCTCTTGAACATTCTTGCCCACTGTGTTTCTTCTGCCTAAACAGGGAAACAGCAGCTCTAATACATAAAGGCAGAAACTGGAGTCAGTTTTTTTGAGCACCCGACTGATGTTTCCAAGTGTTGCCACCAGAGGATGTACCAAGCACATTTTTTGCTGTATCAACACATAAACACACAAACAGATTAAACTAGCCAGATTTACCAGCAGAGGTAGCATAACTTCTGTATCAACACAGGAAGTATCAGTGTAAACAACAGTTCTTGCAAAAGAGAACAGAGAGAGAGGTAAGGAAGTTACACACTGTATTTTCTGATGCATTTATCCCAGCTCTGTAGTGTTTAACATATTAAATGGTAAATGCATTTCTGATTTCTCTAATGCATTGCTAATAATGGGAATGTCTAGCCTGGGCCACTTTCAGTATTTAAGGGAGTTTCTATCAAAGACAGCAGCCATTTTGATGTTTGAATATTTTTCATTGCAGTAATTCATCTTCTAGATCTGGAGTAGTCAGCAATTTAGACACCAGGCAGAATAGTGTTCAAAGAGACAATGGCTACTGGAGTGAGGCACTGACTAAAAAGCCTTTTGAAAAATGGTTGCTATAAAAAGGAATGGTAAGAGCATCAACTGTAGATAATGAGACAGCATTTAAAACTGGTGTTTCAGGGAAAGATCTGTAATCTTCTCAGAGACAATTGTCAAAGATTTCTTACTAGTTACACTCTGTGTCAACAAGAAAGTATATACCTTTAACTGAAAAAAACCAAGTCAGTCTCACCCTGGAATTTTCCCCCTTATTACAGGCGCTGAATGTTTCTAGGAAGCCACAGGTATACTTCAAAATGTACATTCTAAAAGTGTATAATGTTGTCAAATATTCAGGAATACTCACCCTTCATTAACTTTTTTTAGACTTCATTAATGGTCTGACTCTGACCATTCAGTGTCTGGTTCAGTGACAAAACACCTCATTTAGTGGAAGAGAATCAAGCCTTGAAAAACAGATACTAAAATTATTTGCCATCCCACTCTGAAATAAAGATAATGTTTTACAGGAGTTTTATCTTTTGTGGATAAACTGAGTTATGTAGTCATGGTCCTATCCTGGAACCAACTCATTTATGTCTCTGTGTTTGTTTAGGCACCAAGTCTCAACAAGTAACTCAGGAGTTATTAACGTTCTAAAACAACCTGTTTACTCAACACATGACCTCTCTGTATTATGATAAACAAATGTGAAAACAGATGGATTAAGGAAAGATTCCCTGCTCTCTGTTGACGTCTTTGGAGAAGAAGTATTCTGGATACATGGTAAATTGCAGTTATTGTTTATTTGAATGTGCTTGTCAGTATAAAAATTAGCAGAATAATTTCCCTTCAATTACAGTGTTCGCAACATCTGCAATTGCTGTAGTAGAGAGCAGTGGATGAACCTATTCATCTTCCACATTGTAAATACAATCATGTTCTTTAGTTGTCAGTGTACTAGGGTTCATTTTTTAACCAATCATACACTTATTGTTACTATCACTAGTCACTTAATCCTGTCCATTTGAACTCTACTTGCAGGTGCTGAGAAGCTTGAATGTTGCAATAAATTTGTTTATTCATCGTCCAATTATCAGACAAGTACTTTTTATTTCTTCCTAATGGCAAACAAGCAAATTCTGAGGACTTTTTTGTACTCTTGAATTCTCATGGCCAGTGTTAAATATCTGTCCATGACTGCTAGAGCAGACCTGTAACACATCAGGTGCTTGATCACTTCTTCTGAAAGTGGGAAGTCATTCCTCCCCCATCTCTTTGAGAGCAAACGGGGAATCTGTAGTCCTTGGCAGCCCAAGTCCCTGCTCACACTTTGGCCCATGCAGTACACAAGCCATCATCTAAAGATTCTCACAGTACTTTCTTTGATTCCTTAGCTCTAAGAAGTTAGAATATAACATTCCTACTCTTGACTTCCTTTGAATTTTCTGTTTCCTTTATTTCAATAGCACAAAAGGAAACCAAACACACCGCACAAATCTTATATACAACTGAACAAACAGAACCCATTCAACATCTAAGCCACAGAGGAAGAGAACAGTTCAAATATTAGTGTATTTTTGTTAGAGCTTGACTGACTGACTGACTCTTCAGAGCCCATTCACTCATTGTCTCCAGCATGCTGGTGTAGGGAGGAAGGCATCCTCTGGATACAGGATCCACTGAAACCAGCTGTACCCCAGACAAGTCATTACAGCTAGAAACACTGGGTAAACAGACACCAGGGGATCCACAGGTTGGTCTGGGGAAGAAGTTGCCTCTGAGAGCCCTTTTTATGAAGAGACTGGAGAGCCAGGCATGCCTGGTCTAGTCAAGCCATTCCTTGTGGTGAAGTCATTGCTGCTTGCTGCTGCCATGGACCCAGCTGTGCAGTCCCACACCTCTGGAGTCTGCACCTGAGCCTCAAAGAGTCACAGCCTCCAGAAGAGCCTTCAAGCAGGGGTCAGGATTCCTGCAGCCCCCTCCTCTCTCCTGCTGAACTGTCCCTACACTCAAAATAATTCCCTGTCCTCAGGAGCACCTGGCACCCTTTTGCTCTTCTGCTTTTAGCAAGGTGTCTGCCATGAGGTGTCACTTGTGCAACTGAAGAGTAGGCAAGCCCCCCACAAGATGCAACAGGTAGGACAATGTCTGAAAAACTCCATCACTCAGTGAACAGTGCCAGAGCTGGTTAAAGCAGTCTTTAGTCCTGGCAATGCTCTTAGCTCTGGTATTTGCACACATGCCCCTAAAACTGATTTTTTTTTTCACAGCTGTAATGTCAGAAATCTCAAAAGCATTTTTGATTAGCTTGTTGTGGGAGATTTCAGCTGTACTTCACATGGTCTTCTCCTCTGTAGTGGACAAATCTGGAGCCAATTTCTCATGTGTAACTTCATCCAAAAGCTCACTGTAGTTACTAGAGCTTCTGAGACTTCTCAGATGGGTGGCTGACAGGAAGCTGCCTGGTTACATGAGTTTTAACACATCTTTCATCTGACTCTGAGACTCAAATGCAACATCTGCTAGAACACACAAGGACGTCATGTGGATTTATGATATTTGCTTGAGGATTCTGGAGCCATAAACCAATGAATGGACTACAATGAGAAAATGAGTATTTCTTGTCTGTCAAAGGCAATTCTGTCCTGATACTTTTCAATGCATTATTTAATTGAAAGCAGTTCCCATTTTGCTCAACCTAGCAATCTGAAAGTTTAAATGATAAGCTACATTTCTTTGTTTGACTGTACTGTCAAATGCACTTGAAAATAAAATTCTCAATCACGATAATGTTAAGACTGCTCTTTATGTTTGTGGGTTTAAAATGTTAAACCTAATAATACTCCTTTTTTGAAACTGGGCCAACGCTACTTCACTTGAAGTCAATGGGAATTTTGCCAATGACTTAAATGAAAGCAAAGTTGGGGACTACATGTTAGCTTCAGGCTTTAGGACTCCATGGGAGCCCAGTACTTCCACTTTGTGGAAATTAAATATTTCCAACTGCACTGATCTCTCTGACTTTAATTTGCTGCCACATCTCCAAAAATGCATTAAAATGAACACTGACAAAGAGGGAAATATTTCGTTATATTGCTGCCAGATTCTAAAGTTTTAAAGCAACAATATACCCTAGCTTTTTTTCTTCTTCTTCTCCCTCCCTGCCCCCCAAAGTATTTGCATTTCTCAAAGATATGGGACACGGTGCCAATCCTCCAGGCAACTACACACAAGGAGAATTGTGAAGCACAGGTAATGTCTGCATGTCTTCAGCAAGCCTGTGCACAGCCTGGGAGCCCACCTACACACAGTGACTGAATAGCTATAGCTGCTCTAGGGACTCCAATGCTTTTGTGAAGACTCTTGTCTTTTAAAAGATTATTAAAAATATTGATGTGTTTTTCTAGCACTCATCTGTCTTGTTTTGTCACAATGGATCAAAAGGAAGGGTTAGAAAAGTTTAAACATTTTGTAGCCAATTCTAACCAAATTGATTAAATGAGCTCCTTTACAGTTATTATGAAATCCTAATAAACTCAGTAGGCAGATGAAAGATGGACCAGATAAGTTAAACCTGATGCAGATAATGAATAGTCCTTTCAGCACTCAGTCTTTAGAACGAGCACTTGATATATCTCACAGCAAATATTTTCTGTATTTGGATCAGAACTCTATGAACCCCAAGTTATTGCAACCAATGCTTTAATTATGGCCTGAGAATGCAAGTAAACACGAAGAAAAGCAAGAAAGAGACAGGACAAAACTCACTACCTCACTACCCTACTTACACTTTAAATTTGAGATGTCTGTCTCTCCATACACCAAATGAATCACCTGGTTTTGGAGAGGCTTCCTTCCTCTCCTCATTTGGTGGTCAGATATCTCAGAGGTGAGCACTGCAGCTCAGCTACAAATCAGGTGGCTCAGTGACACAGTCACTATCCCTGCTTGCCTGATTTCCTAGAACCAGCACACCTTCCAGGCTCAAGCTGAGGGTTTATCTGCAAAGGAATTCAGAAAAAGTATGAATACACTTCTGAAATCACAGAATCATGGAGTGAAAGGGACCTTTAAAATTCAACTAGGTCAACACATAAATGTAATAAAAATATCATACTTTACCCACAATTTCTTTTTTATACATCATTTCAGCACAGAGGAATACTAAGAGTCATGTTCTCATTGCTGTGACATACCAGAAGCCATGGTCTGTCTCACTCTGCCCAGCAATTTTGAGGAACTAGTTTATCCACCCCTTGAAAAAAATCCCAGTATTTTACAAGTAACTGAGTAGCTCTGCATGCTTTTCAGGGAAACACGCAGAATTCATTCTCTCCTTCCCTCTACTGATATCAGTAGGTGGGGCCTGATTTAGAGACTCAGAATATTTACAATATCCAACAGACGCTGAGCACTTTTGAAAAGCAATGCTTCTTGAAAACCAAAATGTCTGCATGAGTTTTTTCCACAGCAGGATGTTCATTTGCAAGTTCAACCTGAAGTATATTAAAAGTGTGTTATTATGTCTTTTTATTAATTATATGTATGTGGTAATAATTCCTTCCTACTCTGGATGGATAATGACAGATTTGTTTTATTTATCTGAGAAAGATGGGGTACAATGTAGTGGTTAAATAATTGCCAAGTCACCATAAAGACATTACTCCATCTAATGTGCACAATCTCACATTCAGTCAACTGATGATACAGCCAAGCAGAACTAATCAAAACATTGAAGGTGGATGCTTGCTGCCAGCATCTCTCCCGCATTTACCAGACAAGCTATTTACAAACCTAGAATGTGAGCTACTTAACTGTGAGTGAATTGAGTTTTGAAAGTAAAATGTAGCTAAAATTAAATAAAAATGTTCACTTAGAAGAGCTGGAGAGTTGCAGGCTGGCTGCAGATTAGATTTTCAGTAGTCATACCATTCACCAGTGATGATATCTTCACTTTTAGGCTTTCACTGACCTTCTGAAACCATTGTTTCATAGAAATGGATGTTGTCATTAGATTTCCCAAAATCTTAGGAAACACAGCTGTAAATATGCTCCAGAGATCATCTCTTCACCTCTTCAAAGGGATCAGCTGTCCTAAACCTTTCCTAAGGGAAGTTTATAAGTTCATGCAGCCTCTTATCATTTTTCTAATATTGTAGGCCAAGACCCTGTGTGCTGACACAGTTATCTTCTGCTGATTCCTCCAAGCTGGCACTGGGGCTCATCCTGTTAGGTGATCTAGTGTTTCAAGTGTTTAAACATAAATGTGTTTTTCTATGTGTTATATCATGACCAAAAAAAAAAAAAAAGAGAAGAAAAGTTAAAGGAAATCAATTAGCAAAACTCACCAAATTAGATGGAGGATTATCAGGCTTAGTCAGATCTATTGATCTATTTTGCTTTTAGTGACAATCTGTTGCCTTTCATTTTGAGCAGCAATCACCCATCCCTTGGTTTGTTGCCAGCCAGGTGCCAGCCAGGCTGCTTGATAACTTCTCCCTCCTAGCAGGGGCAGAAAAAGTTCACAGAATGAGATAAGGAGAGGGAGATCACTCCCCATTTACTGTCTTAGGCAAAACATACTTGACTTTGCAAAATAATATGATTTATTAGCAACTAAGAACAGGATAAAACCAAAACCAAGCCCACTTTTCACCTGCGCCCCTGTTCTTCCCCTGCCATCTTTCTAGTCCCAACTTCACACACAATTCTTCTGCCTCTTCCTGCCCCCTGAGTGGCACTGAAGGATTGAGAATGGGGGTTACCATCAGTCCAAAAATCATCTTTGCTGCTCCTTCTTATACTCTTCCCCTCCAACATGAGAGCCCTTCCATTGGATGGAGTCTAATCAACAATGGGATACAGTCTTCCACCAGCTTCTCCAATATGGTTCCATTCCATGCACTGCTGTCCTTCAAGATCTGCTTCAGAATGAGTCCTTTCCACAGTAAGATCTTTCAGTCGTGGACTGC
Source organism: Acridotheres tristis (assembly GCA_037013685.1). NCBI lineage: Eukaryota > Metazoa > Chordata > Aves > Passeriformes > Sturnidae > Acridotheres > Acridotheres tristis. The sequence goes on along the minus strand of CM072886.1, from coordinate 113,204,069 downwards.
TCTAGTGTGAAAATGGGGTAAATAATATGGGTAAATGGGTAAAAAGTAAAAATGAGAGATGAATAAAGTAGTGCAAGGTATAACTTGATTACTGGAAGACCTGGATTCTGAAATATCCATGAAAATATCAAAGTTGTAATATTAAAAAAAATATGGACAGTCTCTATACCAAACTCTTTTGGTGTCTTAAAATATGAATAGTAGAAAAGACTTTTTAAAAATTGTGTTTGTGTACATTATATACATTAAAATCGCTGTTTTAAAATTCAATACTATGTGCTTATGTGATTAATTGTAATGAATGGACTCAAAACCACTTCCTTAATTTCAGAATTTTCTAGTTTCTGAGTGTTTGAACCGGAATTTAAGATTCCTTTGCCTTATTTTTCATCCAGAAATACCTATTTCTAGTGACAGCCAATATTTAAGTATGCCTCTAATGCTAAGAGTTAGGAAAAGAGCTTTATTTATTTGAAAAAAAAGTCAAGTAAAAATGACTGTGGAATGGATATACAGCAATATTCCAATATCACCACATAGGTAGGCTTCATAAAGCTGCTAACAATTTGTGTATAAATCTTGACACTTGGTTTCATTATTTGTTTGCTTTTTATTTATATTCCTCAGCAGGCTTATAGATGTTCTCAAGTGTGTACTTTCATCAGCTATCTTTCTTCCTTACCTGTTAAAGCTCATTTTGATTCTCCTAGACAAAGCATCTTCATCTGATATCAGCCTTCTCATATCAGTAATTCTATTTCCTTCTGTGAAAGGCCTGATGATCTGGCTGCCTGGTAGTTACCACGATTATCTGACACACACTATATCTGTGCTGCTACTTCATTGCTTCCCACCATTAAGCAGGAGGGGAAAGTGATGTCAGGAGACAAGAGGATGAGAGAATTATTTTGCATTAATAAAGCCCATAGCCATGACTGACTGATAAGGAACTAAGTGGAAGTACAGCTTCACCCTCTTGATGGATGGAAAAGCGAAGGTGTGTCTAAAAGTCATCACAGGAGCTGCAATGGGTCTTAATCAGGCATATCAGTACCTGATAAGTGAATGGCTTAGTGAAATGCTGAGTGAGAAATCTAAATTGTCAACATGTGCCTTGTTAATTTCACTGCATGGTGACAAGCAGTTCACAAAGACCAGCACTGAAGACCCTGTTTATCTCTTCAGTTAGGATGCTGCTGTCTCCTTAAACAGACACTGAGCTGAAAATAATAACTACATTTTTAACAAAAATGAGTAGGTCAACATTGGCCACATGAGAGGAAGAAGTGCAGGATCCTACAGGTTTCTGATAGGCAAGAGAAGACTTCTTAGATAACGGCTGCAAGGACATACGTACCCTTTTTGTTTCACATCACCTATAACAAGATTAACTTTATATAAGAACAGGAAGCTATCTGATAATAAAATATTAGTCTTGGGGTTTTTTGTTTTTTTTTTTCTTTTTTTTTTTCCTTCATATTACATCCATAAATCAGCTTCACAAAACAGAAATTTTGACCACTCTGACTTGTGATCATGACTAGAAGTTTGGCATTCGCACATTCTGTACCTAAACTGGGAGCACCAGGACTGTTTTCAGGTTCATGGGCAAGTGTGTGAGTCTAGACTGTGTCCTAAATCCAACTAATTCAGCAAAGATGAAGACAAGAACACACAGACTGCCAGCAACCAATGCTCTGGTTAGGTTCCCAAGGTAGAGATCCACATGCATGGGTGCCCTTCTGACAGATACAATCACTGATGCTAATCCACCAATACTCTTGCTTTTACTCAGATTTAAAAGTTAAGTTATTTTGGCTGCATGAGTGAGCCAAAAATTTCTTCTGGTGCTATGCCACCTTTCTGCAGCTTAAATTTATAACAAGAGTTTAAAGCAATACTGACAATACTTTCAGATCTATTCCCCTGCAGACTTACCTTTATATTTACCATCTACTCGATTAATTTATGTTTCTTTAGAGATAGTACTAGGTATTGCATTACTTGAATAATGTCCTGTAATGAATACTAAACTGGTAATTTGGGCAGTCTCTGCTGATAGTCCTGGTGAGACCAGGCCAATTTTCACCAGGAAAGAACAGTAAATAATGAGTAAGTATTTACCTAAGAATAATATCTAGAATGTAGATTTTTTTAGGTGAGAAAAGCAAAGAAGGAATCCAAAATACATTGTCACAATAAATCTAGCGTTCTCATCTGTTCCTGGTTTAGCATTTTCACTTGACAGATTAGCAGAGATGTGTAGCATATGGATTGCTGTTCTATGAATTACTGCATGTGGTATTCAGGCCTAAACTATATAACTCTTTTAAAATGATCTTCTATAGAAAATTGTAAGTAAATTTTTCCTACCTGGATCAATACTAGTATTAGTGACAGGAAAAAATCAATTTAAGAATCAGCTAACCCTGAAGTTCCTTAAAATTCATAACTATTTGGCTAATTTTATTAAATATTCCATTTTCCCATTTCTGGTGTTCCTGGTTACAACTTATACCAAAACAAACAAACAAAAAACCAATCCCCCCACAAAAAACCATACCCCAACTGCCCTCCAAGAACTCCCCCTAAAACCCCAAAAAGCTACAGAAACTATCCCCCAGTCCCCCTAGTCCTTCAAGAAAACTTTTCACATACTGCTTATGGCTAAAACTGCAATGAAATGAAATTCAATTAGACACAGATGCATACTGACAACGCTATGATGACAGTTCAATTACCATAATACATTCAACACAGAATGCACTTGTGAATTTGTGACATGTTTTTTTCTTAAATGACCCTACTGAGAGGTTCCATAGTTTTTAGCAATGCTTAACTAAGGCCCTGAATAGCTTTTACTAGTGGTTTTAGACACAATGAGTAAAATCCTGGCCTTGTGAAGTAAAGGCAACTTTTATTATGTAGCTAGTGAGTCTCTGCATTTTCAACTTACTGGCTGTCTGCTGAAAATACAATACAGAAGACAGGAAACTGTCCAGGAGATTCCTAGTGTGTATGGAAGAAAACTTCCTGACACAGCTATTGAGGCTGCCACTGGTTCCACTTTTTGTGAACAGAGAAGGATTGTTGGGTGATGTGGCTGTTGGAGGCCACTGGGTAAACAGTGACCATGAAATGATGAAAAAAAATGATAGAGTTTTTACTTCTTGGAGAAGAAGAAGAGGAGTCAGCAGAACTGTCACCTTGGACTTTCAGAGTTTGGACTGTTTAGGAGACTGATAAAGGTTCTGATTCTTGGGAGGCAGTCATAAAGGGCCAAGAAGACTAGAAAGGCTTTAAATTTTCCAAGAAGGAAATCCTGAAGGTGAAGGAGCCTGCTGTCCCCATGTGCCAAAAGACAAGATGGCAGGGAAGAAGAAATCTTGACTGAACAGATTTTTCTAGAATTCAGAGTAAAAAGGTGAGTGTACGATATTTGGAAGCCAGGGCAGACAGCTCAGGTTGTGAAGTTATGCAGGGAGTACATTAGAAGGTCCAAAGCCCAGTTAGAACTTAATCTGTATAGTGCTGCAAAAGCCACTAAAAATGTTTCTATAAATACATCCACAGCAAACAGAGGGCTGAGGAGAATATCCATTCTTTTTTTGGATGTGGAGGAGGGGGAACATAATAACAAATGATAAGAAATAGGCTGAGATACTTAATGGTTTCTTTGCCTCAGTCTTCAATAATACCAGCATTAAGGCTGGCTAATAAGACCAGTTTTTCTTTTGTTGCCCATCTCCCTGAGCTGGAAGACAGGGATGAGGAATAGAATGAAGCCTTCATAATCCAAGGGGAAACGGTCAGTGACCTGCTGCAACACTTAAGACACCCACAAGGCTGCATTGGAAGGATGGGATCCACCCAAGGGTAGTGAGGGACTTTCCATAATTTACCAATAGTCCTGGTTAATGAGGGATGTCCCATGTGACAGGAGGTTGGCAGATGTGACACCCATCCACAAGAAGTGCAGAAGGAGTATCTGGGGAACTACAGGCCTGTCAGCCTGACCTCCAAGCTTGATAAGGTCAGGAAGGATGGAACAAACCATCTTGAGGGCCATCCCACAGCACGTGCAGAACAACCAGGGCATCAGGCCCAGAAAACATGGTTTAAGAAAGTCAGGTCCTGTTTGACCAACCTTCTACGACAGTGTGACCCATCTACTGGATGAGGGTAAGACTGGATGTTGTCTACCTGGACTTTTGCACTGACTCCCATAGAATTTTCCTGGAGAAAGTGGCTGCCTATGGCTTGGATGGGTGCTACATCTGCTGGGCAGAAATCTGGCTGGATGGTAAAACTCAGGCCCAGAGAGTGGTGCTGAATGGATTTGAATCCAGTTGGGAGATGGTCACAAGTGGTGCTCCCCAGGGCTCAGTATTGAGGCCAGTCCTGTTTAATGACTTTATTAATGATCTGGACACAGGGATTGAGTGTACCCTCAGTCAGTTTGCAGGCAACGCTGGCTGGGGTGGGAGTGTTCATCTTCAGGAGTACAGGAAGGCTCTGCAGAGAGATCTGGACAGGCTGGATGGATGGGCCAAAGCCAATGGTGTGAGGTTCAGCAAGGCCAAGTAATACAGGCTGGGGCAGAGTGGCTGGGGAGCTCCCCAGTGGAAAAGGACCTGGGGGTGCTGGTCAACATCCAGCTGAACATGAGCCATGTGTGCCCAGGGGAACAAGAATCCCTCTGGCTTCCTGGCCTGTATCAGAAATAGTGTGCCCAGTAGGACCAGGGCAGTACTGAGGTGCTGGAACATGTCCTGTTGATGATCTTGAAAGACTTTTCCAACCTGTACAACTCAAGGTTTCTATATTTATATTCTCTTTCCCCAACAGGCTCTAAAGTGATGCTGAGGGTTCATGCAATTGTCAAGGAATGTTCCTGGCACAATCCAGAGAGTCCTTCACACTGGATTACCAGTGCTGTGGTCTTGTGCGCTATATCACACTCTCTTTAATGACTAAGAAAAAAGAGTAGGTTAAATCTTTATTTGAACTCTCAGGGGAGTCTTGTCTTTCAGCATTACCCTTTCATTTTACTAATTTCTGAATTTCATTTCACTGTTTATTTTAAACCCAAAACTAATAAAAACTATTGAGTGGGTAGTCAGAGCTGCATTACAAGAATTTTCCAAGTAAGTCTATATTTAAAATGAAGTGTCTGTAATTCAGTTAAAGAGAATGAATTTCACAGTTTTGAAAAAAATTCATTTTTGATATGACTCATGACCATGAAGGCAATTACTGTCATCAGATGTACTCGGAACAGATATGGTTTTATATCTAAAACTGCTGCCATTTTAATCTGCTGAATAAAATAATTTAGTGTTAGTAGTAATAATAACAATAATAATAGCTGTCAAAAAATAAAAGTCCTCCCATGTACACCTGGGGTTTTTTAACCCCCCCAAAAAGAGAACAAAAATGTTATTACATTGATACATACTGTGTTTTAAAACCTATTTAAATATCAGGGCAAATCTAAGGATATGTGCTGCTGGGCCATATAATTTTTTACATGTTAAGTCCATATTGGCCTATTATAAGACATGAGCTCTATAAAGCTTCATTTATGTGCAGCATCAGTCTATTGAGAAAATTCATATAAACTGTTCTTACAAAGCCTTAGATACATTAATATCTCTATCCGAGTTATGGTGAGTCTGTTACATGAATGAGAATTGTGTAAATATTAAAAAAGCATATATGGTTAAATTTTGCATTTGCATTAATTTTGCATTATAATTCTGGAATTTTCATTTGGTACTTTCTCATGAACATTTAAGTTTACTTCTTAAGCACAATATCTTTCTGAAAAATTTGCTTTTTAGAGTATATAGCAATAAGAAAAAAGGATTATGTCAAGTCAACACTGGTTATTTGAAGTGGTTCTTGAAGTCCAGTACCACATGCCAATATTGTGTTCACCTATTGTAACTGAAGTGTGCTGCAAACTCTGGAAATCACATTGCCTCAACCATACAAAGCATTACTCTTCCTTCCTGCAAAACAAATAACTCAAGTAGCGTCTTTAATCATGTGTTTCTTCCTTAAGGAAGAAAAAATTGGTATTTTTCTTACCACTGCTGATACTTGCCATCTATAAAAATGTTGCCTGGGTTTCTACAAATTCTTTTCACAGGCTTCACTGCTCTTCTCTGGATAGACATGTTGCCCATTTCTGACAACAACAGATGCAGTGCTTTCAGACTCTACAGAAAGTAATGGTGCCTGACATTTCCAGGGTGAAAGTCTCTCTATGCTTTTAGTGCTAATGGAAACAGACTTTTATTCTTCTTGAAAATCCTAAGCCAGAATGTAAATGGCTATATAGTAAACAGAACAGACTCTTTTTTAATCACAGAAAATAAAGAAACCCTCTTATTGTAAAGTTATAGAAGTTTTGAAACAACCCAACACTTTCTGTCCAGAGTTTGTTTTCTTTAGTACCTATTAGATAACATTTATACTGAACATCTACCAATATTTATACTTTATACAAAAGGGAATTTGAAAACAGTTTGCATGGCATCAGTGGCAAGTATTTACAAATGAGAACAAACCTCAGCCAGATTGGCTATAGAGATTCACAGAACTGTTTTAAGTTAGGATGGTGTGTTCAGATGGCTTATACTAAATGAAAATCACACGTACTCTGAATTAGTCCTGTAGTAGTTCTGAAGAATATTCTCTACTTAGCAAAAGAGACTTTATAAATAATATTTTATTTCTTTTCATAGGAGCTAAGGATCCAATGTAAAGGATTCTCTGTGGTCCAAAATAGGAAGAGAAATTTTAAAATATTTTAGAGGATAATTTGAGGGGCAGGGAGTTTTCATAATGGTTGTTTTCCTAACAATGGTAAATGTACAAGATTAGCATCTGGGAACTGATATTTCAAGAATAATTAGTACTGAACAACGGTCCTTGGATATCATCTAATTCCTGTAATAACACATTTTCAGTGTATAGAACAGCCTCTTTAGAGCTCTTGCTTCAGGCCTGAAAATCTGTGATATTCTGTGTTTGACTACCATCATATCTACATCAGTCTGAGAGTGCTGTTACTCATGGTACTAAGGCCTCAACACCCCAGCAGACGAATCCATTCTGATGCATCTGTGTACTGTATGTGCAGCTGCACACGATGGGATTCACCCACACTCCATGTTAACTGAATACTTCACACTTTGTCACACAGTGGCCTAAGTCCTTGAAAGTCATCCATGGTCAAAATTGCAAGCTGACCGTGAAGTCTCAAGTTTGCAGAGGTACTAGGTTTTTGCATGATGCACTCAGCATTATGTGACTGGGCTTTTGCCCATTGCTGTCAACACTGTCATGTCCTGGCTTTTGGAAGAGAGTAGGTCTGCAGAGGCCAGTTCTCAGGCACAAGAAACTCTTAATGTAACAAAGAAATCGGGCCAATTGCAAGAAGTTTTTAAAAGAAAATGTTTTAGGTTCCTTAGTTCAGTGAAATATTTTAATCTGGGCAAAGCAATCTGCAACGATTCTCAGTGGGATTGGAAGACATAAAACCTAATTGAAATAGCCCCATGAAGCATATCAATTTACAAAAACTGCATGATCTATCAGAAAATTGTTCTGATGGAAAAAAAAATCTGTGCTGGTCTCTTTGAAACTTTACTTCAGGTAATATACAAAAATTTCCTTCCATCCTTTGGCTTCTTAAGAAACCACATATTGGTGTCTTAAATCAGAATGCCACTGATATCAGAGCAATTGTTTGGTTCCATCAGCAACTGTTCAGAGATGTGATAATACAGTCATTAAAAAGGCAGGCTATGAAGTGATTACTTTTTAGTTGTGCTCTCCTGGAAGTTCCAAACCCACATAAACCCATTAGGTATTCTTCATTTGAAAGCTAGGAGTGAAATGCCTTGTTTTAATTATTTTTTTTCACTTAAATTTTCTCTGGTTTTGTTTCACTTAGCCTGTTTCCTTCTGGCCTCTATGGGAACAATAGTCTCCTATGATCACCTCAAAACGTTGAGTCTTTGATCATCTAAGTCTCCTTGGCTTGTGAAATGACTCTTTTAAAATATGTATCTTTTAATGCCATGTCTGATGCTATTTGGAGTCATTTTAGAAGACCATAGTCCACCTGTCTAGATATAGAAAAGGATTGCCCTAGCTATTAAACCAGACGCTGAACCTCTCTCCTGCTTTTACATCCCCCGTTCACTTGACTGTAGAAATCAATTTTTTTCTAGTAGCCTTGATTATATCAACAAAGTAAAGAGTTAATCTCAGCTGGGTAACTTATACAGATGTGTGCACACACAGTGTGCAGCAGAAGAAGAACAGGAAAGTTATACAGATGGAAAGTCATCAAACTCCTGAACACCGTCATTAATGTAGAATTTTGTCACCCACAGAAGTTTTGGTTTTGATCTGAGTTACAATCACCATTTCAGGTCTCAGTCTTTTTAGTCTAATCAGATTGTGGCAGTCTATTGGTTTCCAATTACTTGGAGAGTTTACATTTGGGAGTTTTACACTGTACTTTTTTTGTTGTTGTTTTTTAATTTAAAAAATTATAAGATTCCGATGAAATGTCACCAAGAAATTTCATACTTCAGTTTTCTGTTGTCATCTGAGTACAGAACTCTTCAAAGTTAGCAACCATCAGCAGAGCATAGTTATATCAGAGCTCACCAGGGACAGTGACTCAGAAGGTGTCAAGTTCTTGCTCTAAAATGAACACTCAAAACTGAATTAAAGATTAAAACTAGACAAGAACTTACCAGAAAAAATGGGAGATATATATATTAACACATGTATATTTTGCAAATGGTCATATCACTTTGGTTCAGCCTGGCTCACTGGAACTCATAACATCAATCCAAGCAAATTTTGTGTGAAAAGAACATTTTCTCCAAAACCAGACAAGATTTTCTCTTGAATAAAATGACATTAAGTGGTCCCAGAGTCATGTGAGTATTAACATTCAAATATTTCAGTACTTTCAGGGGAAGAGAAAGACAATCAGGATACTTACTCTGGCAAAACCCTTCAAAATATAATGACTAACATTTAAAACAACTTAAGTAGAAATATAGAAGTATTTTTCTAACAATGAGGTAGTTTATGGTACAGGTTGCCAAGAGAAATATGAAAATTTTTATGGAAGATTTTGCTCCTTTCCAGTCAAAATTAAGTATCAACCTCAGGAAGAACCCTCGCTCGAGCACAGGAATGCAGAAAATATACTGTGCTTGATTCAGGAGCCAAAACAGGAGTAGCCAGTGCCATCTGAGATGCTCTAGGAGATGTGATCTGGTTTGCAGACGCTGTGCAAGTATTGGTCTGTCTTTAGAGCAGTGTCACAGCTGCTTATCCTAAATGTGTGTCTCGTGCCCTGTGGCATCTGAATTGGCTCTAGATGTTTATGTGTGAGCAGCTTGTACAATAGCAAATTGAGCTGATCTGCTAATAGTCAGCCTTCCTGCTTTATTTCTTACCATTTTCAGATGAAATGGAAACCAGATTGCCATTAATTTTTCTGTTCTGTAACATCAAACTTGCAAATCCATGAAGATAATCCAGTAACCTTATTTCTGGAAATTTGCAAGAAGATACATGAGTTTGATTTCTCTGAAACATACCTAATGGGTTTATTCTGTGCTGCCTCATGACAAAAGTAAATTTCAAAAGAACATGCATTGTGAATCTGTTTGAATTTAGCCTTAATTTTTGTGTTCCAGGACAGTTCAAAAATCCTTAACTGGCTTGCTATCTAATGACATAACTGACTAAAGACCAAGCAATGGACACATAATTTTCCTGTTGCATTTCTTATCTGGATTTTTAATTCATTTCTGAGTAATGCTATTCATCCAGGAGAGCTCTGTGAAAATGTAAGTGTAAATGCTACACAATGTGAGCCAGGGATAAAGAGAGAAGCAGTGGATTCAAGGCTTTTGGGCAATAATGTGCTGCTTTCTAGATAATAGTCTCTCGGTGTTATAAAGAAAAGCAAACATATCATTAAGAAAGAGCTCCATAAAAACTGCCTGTCAAATATATTAAGCTTCATTAGTTTAGTTTAATGACTTACTTGATCTACATGACAATAGGTGAAGCAAATCTTTGTTTATTTATTGACAATTCAATGTAACTGTGACATGCATAAACAGGCTTCCTTCTGATTAGTTCCATGTTTTAAAGTAACTTTGTGTTATAAAACTTGTTAACTACAGTATCATTTTATTGAACTCTGCTCTGTGAATGATGTGATCTACATTGAAAGGCGTCAATATTGCAGCCATTCCTGGCAGGCATTGGAGCATTATGTACACAGATTGGAGTAGATATCTCATTGTACAAATCCACAGACCCAGAAAATGTCCAGTTATTGAGACTGCACTGAAAGGACAATGTTTTATTCATAGGATCTGTGATGCAAGGTCAGAGAATGAAACATGAACTAAGTGTAAGGTTCAGATTAGTTTCACGGTTTTGCAGAAGACCTCCCTGAAAGTTAGGTCTGTGAAAGCACCAGTCCTTTCCCAAACATCCATGGCAAGGGTTTGTAGCACACAGCACAGCATATGTATGAAAAAGTTGTTGGGGAGTGATTTCCAGTGTGAAGCTCCTGTAAAGCCCTGCAAGAGGGAGACAGAGTGGCAGAAATTAAGTTATATAAGCTTTTTATAAAAGAACAACTCTTCCAGAAAATGTTTGTGGAGTAATGGTACGAGGATGTTGAATTTTGTCACGTGTTTTTGTTTGTGTGAAACAATTTATATTTTGTTTCATTTACAGTTTGGAAGCTATAGTACCGTTGGTATCCAGTGGTTCTCCCTTATTCATGTTCCTGAAAGCACATTGCTGAAAGTGATTTTCTTTTGCAGTAGCCATTTTAGGCAGAAGAGGTCATGTCGTCTCTTATGCTACTTTCATACTTTCAATTATAAAGATCTGTTTTCAATGACTGATAAATTTGCCAACTTGTTTGGGCTGATATTTTATAGATTCAGTGCTGACTTCAGGCTACGACTCTTGGAAAAGCCAACCAAAACCTTTCAAATGAGCTGATATAAGGATCAAGGTCAAGGCAAAGAAGAGGTCAAAGAAGGGAGGAATGAGAATAGAAAAGGCTTTGCTCAATTTGCACATGGCTGGGTGAACACAAGTGTCCTGAGTCTCACTATTGTTCTGCTGCTGGTAAAAATGACAAAGTAATGGCAAACTGTTATCTCAGGGTTCCAAAGCTGACCTGCAAGAACTACTTTGCTGTTACCTGCTCTCTGCTAAAATATCTTCTCCACCTCTGTTACTTGTTGTCACAGGAAAGAATTTCTTCCATTTTCTTCTTTTAAAAACACTCAAGAGGTCACACGTAAAAACACACATGAGAAAAGCCAATAGGGTAAAAATATTAAAACAATTTTTCCTCCTAAATTGTGAAGGAAACGTCTTCTGCAAAATACGTGGGTCCAAGAGTTAATCAAATTATAAAAGGGGCACTCACTAAGGTGAGGCTATTGGAGAAAAATACCCTTAAAATTAATTCCGTGTGTCAACATTTCTTGCAGAAGAGGACAGTGACATTCCTTCTCCAATGCTAAACTTTACCAGAACATAAGTCCACAGGACTGCTTCCATCAGGAATTCTTAAGCAACAGAAATAAACAACTACTAAACTATCATCTGTGAATAATAGTCTGTCATTTAAATAACTTGTGTTACCTGAAGAATGGAAAGTGGCAAGCATCTCACCAACATTTTAAAATATTTTCTAGATTAACTCAGACGACTACAAACCAATAAATTATATTTATGTAAGAGTAAATCTGTAGGAATATTCCATTTCACAGACTGAATAATAAAAGAGAAAAACATGATATACTAGGAAAAACCAACCTAGCCTTTGCAAGGAGAAGTCATGACTCATGTATCAGTCATCTTCAGAGGAGCCACTGAGCATATGGTTCAGGTGAAAGTATAAGAAACAGATGGTAGGAGTGGGTAGCTGGTTTTCAGAGAGAAAGGAGCTCAAACATATTCTACATGTGAAAAATGTGCCATTCGACATATTCATAAATGGATATTGCTTGAATGATAAGGAGAGAAAAATTTGAAAAAGATCCAGAATTATTTGGGATACTCTAAAGCTGATTGTGAGAAGTTGTCAAGGAGCTCAAACTTACAAGATGCTGATGAATAGTTAGATGAAATTATATGTTAAGAAGTGGAACTTAAAGCCTAGGAAAAGAAATAGAGTACAAGTGTGAAATTTCAAGGCTAGGAAAAGAAATAAAGTACAAGTATTAGTAAAGGATGGCCATCAGTGTAATTACTGCCATTCTGTAAAGAGATTTTGTAGCTGCAAACTGTTCTTCAAAACAACAGCTTAGAATTCAGCAGTGTCTATAAATATATCTAGAATCTGAAGAATAATTAGGAAAATAATTAGGAGCACAACGAAGTACATAATCATGCCCCAGTGTAATCAGGTATTAATATTTCAAGATTTCATTATTCTAAACTTAAGAACACTGAGGTTCTAGGATTGCCTGAACAAAAGAAAAAGGTATAATAGAATTACTAAAGATCCAGACTAATACAAAAATAAGAAGTGATGTGGATTGTCTTTCACATAGCTAGAAAGCAAAAAAAAAAAAAGTTACAGTACAACTGATATTTGTAGAATGGAGATGATCAATAGCAAACAACTGACAGTGCAAGTAACACCACTAAATGAAATTGTCAGAGAGGACTTTGAAAGACCCAAAAGGTGTACTTCTCATGCAAAGAAGCTATGGATTTAAAAACAATTTTAGAAGGGGAACTCAGAAATTCAGACAGGCTAGATCCACTGCTGGCCACCACACATGATGAGCTCTAACCTCCAGAATAAGTCAGTCAATTCTTGCTGGAGGCTGGCTCACTCTACTCACTCACTGCTCAAAGGAGAGTGAGTCTGGGCTCACCTTCAAATCCACCCCTTCTGCCTACATTTACATTCGACAATCAGAAAAGAGAAAACTGGAAAATTAAAGTTCTCTGTGCAACTCTTATTGAAAATTCCTTTTTGAATATGTATTGTGACATAAGTATTTATTGCTATTTATTATTATCGTTTTGCCCTTTTCATCTCCCGCAATGCTCTGCCATTCTTGACAGCCCTGGCAGAACATATTTTCAGCAGTTGCAGTTGTCTGGTGACTGTCACAGGGAACTTCAAGAAAATAGCAGATCAAATGTAGTCCAAATCCCTTGAATGCAGCCTGCAGAACCCTCTCCTATGGTACCTTAGCTTGTGTGCTAAGGATGTCTTGCAGGCAGATATCCACAAACTTCCTGCCTTTGAACTGCGTACCATCAGCACTGCAATTGTAGCCAACCTATGGGTGTTAGCTGGAGACAGGTTTTCCATACTCTGCTCCCTCTTTGGGATCTCTTCTTAAAGAAGGGTTTAATTCCAGTCAGTTTGGTGGAATTCAAGCTCCCAACCAATAGGACATACGGCCAAAAACATTAGGAAGTCACATCAAATCGGAGTTTTTACAGCTCATCACAAATTTTTACTATACTATCAGGGAATCTGAATGAGGAAAGTATTATGAACTTGCAATTTCAGCTAAATTCAATAAGATTATGTAAGCTGCTATATGGTGTTAAATGCTGTGAGAAGTCAGATTTTCTTCTGTCTCAAATTCTGCTTGCTAATCACTGGGAAGATTTGTTTTCACATATACGTTTACCATTCTGGCTACTGCATGATGTTCATGTCACTCTTCAGCTCATAAAAGACTGATGGAAACAATTAATTTATATTTACATATCATTCAGTTGTGGATATAATGAGTCTCACTGAGAAGAAAAATATATTCTTCTCACTTTAAATCTATGTCTTAGCAACAGATATGGCCAGATGTTTCAGAATGAAAGGGAAAAACAAACCTAGAATATTGACTAAATTATTATTATTAAGACAATTTTGCATGTTGAATGAGGTAGGTTGAATGTGAGGAATTATTTTGTAATTGAAGACAACAGTAAAAGACAATAATAAAAATATATGCACACAGCTATACAATGGCAATCCTAATTTTGACATTTCCTAGCTACTGAGAGCTTGCATTGAAAGCCTGCTTTTTACATGTGTGATCTGTGTGTAATTTAAACCATAAGCCTTATATCAGAACTGATTGTTAGAAATTTTGTCTATATAGATATCCAACTGACACTTTCAGTGTAACATTTTTATATGAATTGAAAATAAACGTATTCTAAGGCAATTTTAGGAACATTCACATTTTATGGTTTAGCCTGTCCAGAGTAGTGCTAGATTTATGCATAATAATGTCATCACATTCAAAGGAAATAGAGAGTTCAATGGTGGATGGGTTATTGCAGATCAGTGAAAACAGAAAATTGGTTTTCCCCTTCATATAGGGTCTATATTTAGCAGAGTGTGACCATGCCATGACACCATACAGAAAAAAGTGATAAAAGCAAGGCTGTACTACCAGACTACTTATCTTGAAAATATTTCACTTTCTATTATACCAAAGTGATGAGAATATTGTTTTCTAGGAATCTTTAATATTTCTAGACCATACTTTCATTGTTGGTGTCATGGGCAGCAGAAGCACATACTCTGTGTCAACAGGTAGAGTCTGAATAATGTTATTTGTAATTTTTAAAGAAAATTACAGGTACTAAACCAGTCACAATATCCCAGAGGAAAACCACAAAATCTGCTTTTAATTAATCCTTCTCCTCAAGAAATTAGTTTTCTTCTATGACATCACAGAAGATTCTATTTTTCAAGAAGAAGAGGTTAGGACAGAAAAATTAAAAAAAATTCTTCAGCTCCAAGATGGGATGAGAAGAGTGGTCATCTGCTGCCTTTACTCCTTTCATGCCATGTCAGTCTGAAGGAAATTGTATTCTCAACAATTCTTCAGTTTCTCAGGAAGCATAAAAAAATAAAATCCATATTGCTCTGTACTTCAGTCCTAGAGGAAAGTGGTTTATACCTGTAGGAGACTGTTAATGAGCTCGATGGAGCAGTCAACATGAATTTTTATGTATTGTATATTTTTTTTTGTCTTAAATTAATAGCTGCAATCTATCTTTCTTTCTCTAGTAATCTTTTATGTGGTAGCTAGCTACTTTGTATCACAAACATCTGGAAGATAAATGTTAGGAGCATGAAACATTACTTTTATCCTCTATCCATGTTGAAGATCATACATCCAGGTTAATGTTAACATAATACTCTGTATGTAGAGTCAGGGAAGCAATCAGAAGGAACTGCCTGCAGGTCAGGAACAGATATGTGGAATTTTCTTTGAAATTTGTGTGTGGTGAAGGGCTTCAGCTATGCAGGCTGTGCACAAAGGTTTGGTGCCTTGTGTTCTTGCCTCTTCTGAATCGCACTGAGTATTGCCCAAACCTGTTAGCTGTTCTCTGAGGCAACATCTGAACCAAGTTACCTCACTGAGCCCTTGGTATTGCTCTCAGTAGGTATCAGCACCAGCAGGAAGGCACAGAGCTGCCTATATGGCATGGGTGCAGCATCTCTGTTCACAAGAAAAGCGTTTTTTCTAGCTCCAGCAGCTACAAATTTGCTGATCTCAGAAGCAGTAAGGTTTATATCCCTTCCTAACTTAAAACAAATCCTGTTTAACTGAATTTAAAGCACACTTACTGCCAGTATAAATGCATGATCCTTTTCAAATCCTGCTAAATCACTGGTCTGAGTGATTTCTCTGGCAAGGAAAAAGCCAACGGAAGCACAGTGCAGATTAGGATGTGGATCCTGCCTGAGAAAGAATGGTGTCATGGACCAGACAATAGAGACAGGAGAGCATTAAAAGGTCCAGGTTCTCTCTCTGTCTGATTTGGGAATGTTCCCATTCCAGGATGGCACAGGGGAAGAGATTGAGATATAGTTAGATGTCTAAGACTTATCTGTTGATTTGTCTGTAGACAGATATTTTGCTCTAGATTGCCCAATTCAAGACAAATAAAACATTTTTCTTTGACTTGATAACCCCATATGACAGGACATCCATGAATATCCTTTGCTCTAAAGGAAAGATTGGAAGGCTCAGCTATATACAGATGCATGTGTGTGGGGGAAGCTTTTAAAGCCAACTCTTCATCTGTTTAAGTTAGCATGGCATCATTGACTTCAAGAAAACAATACCAATTTACAGTGGCTAACAGTTCAATATTTAGTGCTATATTGAAATTAATATTTCCCCCCACAACTCAGGTGTCTAAGTTGGCTGTCAAACGAGGAAAAAGGAAAGCCTTCCTCTTAAAGGGCGACTCAGAATCTAAATCTGACCTTGCTGTGCCAAGCTTTTGCTCAATGGATCCTATTCCTGTCCCTTTGTCAGATCTCAGAGGACTTACTCAACTTTGTGGGATATAGCAGGCACCTAAAGCCAAGGATATTGATTTATCCCATAATGAAGATTTTTGAGTGGAAATGATGTTAAAATATCTCTTTGGTCAAAGAACATAAAAATATACATCAGCCAAAGAGAGATCCAATCTCATAGCCTCTAATCATGCTGAAACCTGCAGAGTTCTGTAAAATGCCTACTGGATAAAGACTATTATGCTTAATAAAATTTATGCAAGGTTTTGGGTTTTTTTTTTTCCCATTGAGAAAGAACAATAGAATACACCTCATTTATTTCAGTTTTAAATAAAAGAATGACTGAGAAGCTGCGGACTGATTAGCAAACAGGAAATGGAGAAAGACCTCTGAGTTGTAACTTTGAGGCAATATTCTACTGCAATATCTTTGGAAAATAATGGAAACAGACTTTAATATTAACCTGTCATTGCACTGTAAAAGGATGTAGAGAGAACAGTAAGCAGTATCAAAGAAATTAATCTAATGACATCTTATTGTTGCCACAGACTAAAAATCCAGAAATTCGGCCAACAAAAGGAAAATATTCTAGAATTTCATACTAAATTATGCAGTTGCAACAATTTTATAGATTGTATTGTGGGGTAAAAAAAGTTCATTTTCAAATTTAAAAGCTCAGTTTTCATAAGAGCTCTCTTTCTCTTGTTTCTGTAATCCTGCCTTGCTGCAAGAATAAATTTCAGCAGTGCTCTTGTTAAACAGGATGCGCAATAATTTTCACTGTGCTGTTGAAACTCCCTGCCTCTACAACACAGACAGGTAAGAAGTGTAAGTTAAGACTGAATCCAAAGCTTTTCAACCCTGCATTAGCTTAAGTTTATCTTTATTGAAATACAACATTTGTTTTATAAAATAACAATTAGCGGTCTAATGTAATTTAAATTGCTGCCTCCAAATAAGATGCTAGAAGAAAAATGCATTGTTCCATTGAGATAGTGAATAAAAACAAACCTCAAAATAAGAATAAATGGAGGTATTATCCCATGAGAAAGGGCCTTCTGAATTGATCTATTATTTCGCAGCTTGAAATGTGCCACTATTGTATTGCCACTTGATTATGAGTCTTGTTATCACTTCCTCCAGTTGATCCAAATTGAGTGCTTCTGACATTTGCAAAGTTACTCGCATATTCCACTGCACAGCAGGGAAAACCTTGTTAATGAAGAAATAACAAGCAGAAGAAGTGAATAAATATTTAGCTGATGGTAAAGAGTTATATTTGCTAGTATTTAAATGCTGAAAATAAAAAAATAAACCCACAACTCAAGCCACAGTAACATGCTTGTTCATGTCCTCTAAAAAGGGGTGCTAGTGGTGTTTTTCTCTGTGCCACAGGGCACTTTCATTTCCTGATTCTATTATACACTAAGTGGCCACCTGAACCTGCCAATGAACTTGTTCTATTGTGTTTTTCTATTTTTAATCCAAAAGGAGTAAACACATTTCTCATCAGATGTGTCACACACTGCTCTACATTGGTGAGATTTATGAAGGTGTCACCAAGTTATTACAGAGCCATTCATTTATAAATAGGTGTCCATTCTTCAGGAAATCATAAATGATAGGAGTATTGCCACCATTTCACAAAATCTGTATTGTAAGGATGCCCATTAGTGATATTTTTTGACTGCTCTATACAGGTGTAATTTGTTTTTTATCCTTCCCCCATTACTCCAAGGCTTTTTCTCTACTTTATGATTATGTTCAACCAGATTCCTGCACTGGATGGACAGTAGTAGAAGAGCAAGGAACATAACAACTATTTCAATAGTCATCTTTATATAAAAAATAGCACTTATAAAATTTTCTCTTTAACCAGGCAGGCTTGCACACCCTGAGTCAGCTGTCCTGTTCTGTATATATTTTTTAAATGGTCTTCAGAAGTTGATGTAGAGGTATACTTAGCAGATGCTTTTCTTAAAACACCTACCACAGTTGCCCAGGAGTGGAGATGAATGCTGCTGTAGCCATATGACAATGACATCTCTCAATATCTCCTGTCAAATTTCTTACTAGTGAAGAATCTTTAATACATCATTAGTGGCATTTTAAACTAACTTGAGAGAAAAACTTCTTTTGCCAATCATAAGGAAAACTTGTCTGTTAGGAGAATTGCTCCAGAGACACGAGAATCAGAGGCAAATTGTAGACAAAAATATAGATGTATTGAAGGGGTCTGGAAAAGCAAAAAAAAAACAACAACAAAAAACAAACAAACAAAAAAACCCCCAAAACCCAAACCAAACCAAACCAAAAAAAACCCCAAAGTGTCAGCATCCTCTAAATTTACAGTTCTTTTAAATTGCATATGAGATGTTATAGCAAAGTAATTAGGTCACATTAAAAAAGACTGGAGCATATTTTCTGGCTTATTAGTCTTTCTTTAATGTTCATTTGGCACATGACATATCCTGTCAGATTTTTCATTATTCTAATATTTCAAATATTATTTTTACAATCACCAGCACTCAAACCCAGAAGGAAAGTATTTGTTTAGTGTGTTTGATGCCACTAGATTTTGAATATTTCACCTGACCATGCAAGTTAAATGAAGTCACATGCCACAACATATTCCATGTGCTAGTTTTTTGGGTTTTTTTTTTGTTTTGTTTTTTTTTTTGTGTCTGTTTCAGGGTTTTTTTGATTGTTCATGTGTGCATGTGCTTCATTTGCCGTGAATGAGTCAGGAAAAACCCAGAAAAAAAAAAAAAACAACAAAACCCCTTACCTTTGCAGATGTCATCTAATTTCCTTTTAAAAATAGAATAATGGGATGGTTTGAAGGCTTTGAACTCTTCAAATTTGATTTTCATTTCATATAGAGGGCTAACAATGGTATCTTTGTTATTCTCTCCTATGTCCTCAACAGAGTTATGATTTTGTTCTGACAGCAGGAGCTTTGTTCCACTTTTGAAGTCCTCTTTCACGCATATAGAATATTGTGTTAGAAAAACAAATGCCTTCATTCTGGCACCAGCTTTAACAGCTAAGAAATAACATGAAAAATCCATGTACAGACTCCAAACAGCAAATGGGATTGATTGACGTATGTTTAAAATAGATCCCTTTCTGCACTTCAACTGATTTCCATTCCCAGTCTTTGGAGTCTAAGAAGCACCCAGGAGTGTAAAGTCTGCCTGGGCTCCAAAATGAGGATTGTGTCTGCATGTGTGGTGTGTTAGATGAGAATTTTCTACTCACCTTTGCAAGGGACTACCCTTAGATACAAAAGGATTCTTGTTCCTCATGCTGAGCTATATTTACAAACGTCTGCAAAAATATGTGTTGGCAAATACATTTCAAAACCATGAAAGTGCTCTGTGGATCTTCTCTAAACATATGGGGGGACAGAGGTTCCACAGATTCTCTAATAGCACAAGTATCAGCACAAAAACCTAATGCAGCAAAATAGAGTTAATGAAAAGTAAGAGGAGGAATTTTTTTATGATTCATCCACTCTCCATCATGAAGCCATGCTCCTCTCCACATGCTTCCCACTGCTCCCATTCGTGGCAGAAGGTGTAGGTCTCTTTTTCTCTGCTGAAGTAGTGTCCCTGTGTCACCAGTTCTCTACTTCTCTCCATCTTCACATTTAGGTGTATATACACGTTTTTATTCTTTTCCCTTTCATGTATTTTTATTTATACTGATCACTACTAAAATAGTTCTCCAGATTCATGTAATAAAATAGTGCCTTTTCTTTGCTCATGTCCCTCTTAAAACACCCATTTCCAGCCCCATATACCAAAGCTGTTAGTCATCCACTGAAAAAACAGACCAGACAATTCCAATGGAAATGTGCAGTCATATTTCAGCTGTTGGTCAGGATCGAAGAGAAAAATTCTGCTACACTTGTGTCTCTTTTTCTGTCTTTTTTACTCTGCTTTAAAGAAAAGAAGGTAAAGCTCCAACAAGTACATCAGAGTAAAAGAACCCAAACAAAACCACAAAGATTCCTAAGCATCACTGCATCAAAAAAGTAAGACAGGACTAGTTTTAGCTTGAGTCCAGCTTTGCTTAATTGTTTCATGTTGTAGCAGGGAATAGGTTTTAAAAATGCCTAGATCTGCTACTTGCTTTTTCAGCTGAACATATACCAAGCTCCTCAGGGCAAAGACAAGTTTCTTGTTCTGTATAGATCTGCTCAATAAGTAAATAATAAATGGTTTGACTCAGGGGCATCAACTGCAATCAATTTTACCCTATTTTTAATGTGATGATATCAGCTATGTTGTGATACTGACTTAGATATGGGCAAATATCAGTCTCTTATTAGTAATATAGATTAGACATAGCTCAAAATATTCTATGAAAAAGAGACCTAGTTTTGGGAATTTTTTTTGTGTAGAGTGTATAGCATATCTGAATCTTGGTCTGTCCCACAGTTCAGTAACTGGCATCTGAGGTACTGCCCCCTGCAAAGGATTTTACTTTCACTCATTATTATTTCTTCTCTCACCTATACCTAGCACTAGTTTGCATCTAGTAAGGGGATGGTGATAAGAGGTTTTGCATTTGAATTTTCCCTCTTGACCTTTAAACTTCTTAGAAAAACAAATTACTTCCTTTTCTTTTATGGAATAACACCTTTCTAACTGACACAAACTCCCTGGGGGGAGCAGGACGAGCTGATAGCATCCCAGACCAGTTTTCATCATGTGGTGCTGAGCCCTGAATAGAGTATTTTTAGTTATTATAGCAGTATACAAAACCAGTGACCTGAGTACAATAGCTGTGACCCATAGATTGTGGTGTCAAGGAATTTTTCCAGGATACAGTGAGAACTGAGTAACTAGCAGTGTCTTATTTTCTGTGCCTGTGTACAGACAAAACCTTGTGGGTGTGACTTAATAGAACTAGGCCATAGCTTGGAGAATTAATCCAGATAATTAGAGAGCATCGTGTAACATTCTTCTGTGCAGAGGGAAAAACAATATTTTAAAGGACAGGATTCACATACCAAAATGTTGCAGATAATTTAGGTAATGCCTACCCATCTTTGCAACTTTTGTCCACAGGGTTTAAGGAAGCATACAATGCACAATGTGTTGGAAATTATGGTCTTGTAATTTTTTGATCATTGTCTGGCCTGAAAAAACCCATAGACCCACAGAACAGAAGCATCAGCGTCAGTATTGATGGTCCAATATCGCTGGCAGCAGATGATCCACTTATATCTCCATAGTGATGGTGTTGGAGGAATCACATAAGGAGAATTGCAGGCCATCTGACTGCTTGTCTTTTTACTTTGCTTTTGCAGTCCCAGACATTTCCATTAAAACTGACATCCAATTGAATAAACAGAGGGCTTTAAATCTGATGTTTGTCACATAAAGAAAGAACCCTTTTTTTCTTTTTTTTTTTTTTTTTTGCTTACAGACTTCAGCAACTGCACTGAGGCAGAGGCAGAAATGGAGGGTTTACAAAACAACTGCAGGTTGTGTCCATGTGTCTAAAAGGGGAGAGCACACATTTTGTGTTGCAATGAGATCCCAGAGAATACTGCATCATCATCTCAGACTGTGTATAACTCATGTAGTGTTTACGTGCATCTGAACTGTGTACATTTTCATTTAATGAGGAAGTTAACCATACAGCCTACTGGAAAAGAAAAAAGGCCATTACAAGAAACTTGGACTTGAAGAGTCTGAGCAGACAGCTGACAAGATAATTGAGTGTTTGGTTCCATAGGTCATCCAAAATACAAGTGCTTAGAGCTCTGTAGAAAGTTTTGTTCTGCAGAAGAAATATATACGGTAAATAAATCAAGGTAGAATGAATAATTTAGTTTCTTTCTGATATTTAGCAGCCCATTGACCATCAAATTTAGGGGAAGCAGCACTTTCTCAGTCTTGGAAAAAAACCTGACTCTTCTCTAGCTCAGCTGTGAGACGAACTGTATCTGAATTTATATATAGGATGCCATGGACCATTTGAACCCCTTTTTTCTCCTTGTGATTTGAGGGGTGCCTGGGGGAGAGGGGTTGATGATATCATACTGCCATCTGGTGACCATTGCCAGAAAATTTAACCTCGAGGAGGAAACCCCAAATCCCAATTGCAGGATTTAACTCTTAAGTGGGTGAGGAAGGGGTGAGGGAACAGGGGCAGGCAGCTGCCAGGGCAGGAGCAGCTCTCTCTCTCCCTCCCAGCCCGAGCCCGGACTGCCTCTCCTCGCCCACATCTCCTTACACTGGTGCTGTGCAGTGTTGGCTTTAAATTTAATTATCAGGAGAGCTCATTCATTCACTCACTAAGAGAACCTGAATATTCAGAGACTAGGGTTTCTCTCTCTCTCTTTTTTTTTTTTTTCTTTTAAGAGAGGCTTAAATACAGTTTCCATGGCAGTTAATCCAACTTTGACCCAAATTAAATTTCAACGTCTAAAAATTCATTCAGCCAGAGAAGGACAATGCTTAGCCCTATCTGAACGAGGCACAGAGCTGTGTGAGAACATTTCTCCTCCCCTGTTTTGCTCTTTGCAGCAGGAACCTCTGTAATTGTGGAGTCAGTTGGTGCTGCTGAAACCCTCGCCTGGGTGCTGGAAGCAGCCCAGTGGCCTTCCCAGGGATCCTGTTCCTACACTTGGCCCACTCAGGACAGAAGGACTTGGTGGCATATTGCAGCCTCACAAGGCAGGGCTAGGAAAGGCAACCATTCAAAAATATCTTATTTCTGTTTCAAAATGAAGATTAATCCATTTTGTGTCCTTCTGAGGAAATAATGTTCTCATTGATGCTCACTCTCATAAAACACTATTTTATGACACTATCAGTACAAAACAAGTAATTTAGGTATTATAGCAGTATTTTAGATGATACCTACTATCAAAGATAGTATCAAAGACTCTCTCACCATAATGGTGCTGAAGCACAATAGAGCTTTTATAATATAAAAGAACTTTCCCTACCTGTTATCATGCTGATGGGGACACAGTCCCCGTTTCAGTCCTGCCCATAGTGGCAAATTACTTTTAACATACTATATATTTCAGTGATATCTAGTTAAGATTTCATTATGACATTTCAGTATAAAATAGAATGTACATTTCTACAATGTTTTCCTAAAACATTACTGTGGGTGAGATTTTTCACATTAACCACAATTGCAGAAATGACTGATGTTTAAATCTGAAGGCAATTTTAGTCATTATTAAACTTCATTATAAAATAAAATACGTGGGTGGAATTGTGGTTTGATGCTTTTGTAATTTGCTCTACCTTTTCAATGTACTTTTCAGTTACATTAACTGAATCATTTCGTCTTATAGATGCAAAGATGAAGGAGAAGAACAAAAACATGCCCATTAACTGAAGCAGTGCAAATGTGCATAGTTAATGGAAACCATTTTGACATTTGGTATTTGATTCCATGGTGTGTCTACTCAAACAATTTCAATGGCATATTAGAACAAAATGCTACATTGTGCTCTTCACTAAGAATGCAAGTAATAGACTTCAAAAATTACCTTTCGACTGAAAGTATTATCTGTTGGAAATGAAATGTTTTACATTATGAAAGGCTAATAGCAGTAAGGGGGAGCAATGGGCTGCAATGAGAATTGAGGCAGCGAGGGTTTTTTGACCCTGTGTTTCCCAAATGCTTGTGTTTTTTCAAGTTATGTCAGAATTGCTTAGATAGTGGCATAAACTCATCTGTTTAATGGCAATTATTTCATCATGTTACAATTAAAAACTTCTTATGCAAGATCATGTTAAGTATTGTGGCAGTATTTTTTCTATCACAGACGAGATATGTCTTTGTTTTTACAAAACCAGTTGTTTTTTTACCCATGATTGAATCAATTCAAAACCAGATGCTGTTTGAAACATATTTCCACTCTGATGCTATAGCAAGGTTTACCTCTTCAACAAATTCCGTGTTTCATCACAGGATAATTTATCTGTTGGCAAGCATTCATAATTATGCAATACGTATTTAATCCTGGTTGATGAAAGTATTTTTAATTTCTTGTCATTTTCAGGCCAGGTAAAATAATTGTATCTTAAATTTCACATTTGAAACTTCACAGAGGTACCATTCTTTTGATTGCCTCAAAAATATTACTCTATAAGCACTTCTCTGTGGCAATACAGCCACTAAACTTAAGAACAACTGAACTGAAGCTCTGGAATGCAACTAGAAAAACAAAAACCTCTGCATATACATTTCAGGTAAGTGCTGTTTTTGGCATTTCAGTGAAATGTTTGGCTATGGATTTTTGCCTCATTCAGATACACAATTGAGTGTTTGGCTGATGGATAGACTGCAAGCCCCTGTAAGCAAATTCAGTTTTACAAGAGCTTAGGCTATGCTTGCCTTCCTTCTGTCCTCCTGCCTGTTTTCTGTGTCAAGTTTTCTTTCCAGGTGATGTCTGGAATTCTACAACTGGCATCAAAAACTTGTTATAATTTCTAGTTGTTATCCTTGATTCACTCCAGGGAAGAAGGTTGTCACTTTTTGGCTTCACTTGATTGCTCTACCATATACCTACCATTTCTGGTGACTATTGCAATTTTTCACAAGAATGAGATATCAGAATTTCAGTACTTGTTATGCATTTCAAAAGAGAACAAACCTCATTCCCTTTAGCTTCCAAGTCTTCTCTAGTGCACCGTTCACCAGTTTTTGCTCTGTAAGTCACTTCCATCTGACAGACATTTAAAAAGTGAAAATACTGCAAATTAAAACAAACAAAAAATAAATCCCAATCCTGTAAGCATTGTCTTCCATGTAATAAAGAAAATAGACCAATTGAATGAGGTAAAACAGAGCCAAGAGACAAATATTTAGCATTTAGGCTAGCTCTTACAATATCAGTATCAGCTGAAAGGTATAGGTAGGAGCCAGCCACTGATTCCTATCAGTTCTTGCCTGCAGGCAGAGGGGCCTTCCTTACTAATTAATTTTTTATCATAGTATACATATAATACTCCTAATCCTTGCATAATGATAAGTGTTTCTACCATGAAATATTTGTAATGGAAGAGTGAAACTAATATCTTTTTAAAAAAGGGACTGTTTCTTCTTCTTACAAAGCTAAGCATGTTATCTACTCTCTTCTGGCCCATTACCATCAGGATTGGGATGAAAGATAGTCTATTAATTTATTTTTTTTTTTTTGCTAAATGCTTAAACTATCCTTCAGCTGCAAAAGGAGGAAACAAAAAAATCTGCTTTGCTTCTTACGGATAATCCCATTAATTGAAGATCTAGTCCTCTGATTCTACTGGATGCTTACTTCTTTTATATAGTTTAAGACCCTGTGGAAAGTAGAGCCACTAAGCAAAACATCATATATTCAAAAGGCTGAGGCAGTGCATCAGTGCTATTGGTGCTTTATAGCTTTTTTCTCTCTATTTGTGCATGCATAGGCTACTAGAAATATTACAAATGTTGCATCTGACAGTCCTAGGTAACCTGATTATAAAAAGATTTGAAAATAGAAGAGTTCCTAGGCAGTGAATCTGCACACAGAGTGTATAATCTCAGAGACTGAATCACCACAGTGTCACTCATGTTGTACACTACTGAAATTCTACTGGCATAAAACTGGACTATCAAACAGGAAAATTAGGTCTTCAAACTCTTTTTATAGAAGCTGAGCTGCTTTGTTGTGCTATCCTTCTACCCAGAGTATAAAATATGTATGAATGAGGCAGTTTCTGTTGAGTCATTGCGTTGAAAATATTTTGCTAACTCCAGCCAGCATAAAGATTTGTTTCAGGGAGAAAACTGAAACCTGGGGTCAGAACATAGGTGGACATGTGGGAAAAAGACTATAATGAATTTTGTGTGAGAGAGGAAATCTGCATTTTTATTATTATAGAACCTAATAGCAAAGTCAAATTCAAACAAAATTATCAGAAAATTATGATAATACAGGAAAAAAATGTTAATTTTACATTAACCTGCTAGGGATAACTAACACAAGCGTCAGACAGAAAGTTGCAAAGAAGTCATAATGCACCAAAAAATATGGTCAGTAAATGCATCTTCAGTGCAGACCCCTTCTTCCACTATCTTAATATCAATAAGCTTTAATACAAACACACCTGCCATGGGAACTTGATTTGCCAATCAACCTTTCTACCAATTATAACTCCAACTTGATTTTTTCTTACACCAACCCTCACCTAAAATTGTGCTCAGACTTGTCCAGCAGGGATGAAGCATTCTTTAAAGTTTCTGCTCTTGGCAATGGGTAGATTTTTTGCATTTTCTTTCCTCAAAATTCAAAACTATTTATGAAGTGTTCTAAAAATATGAACTAAAACTTCTCCACATGTCCATTAGGTCTTTGCTCTAGATTTTTTTTTCTGTATTTTTTTTCTTTTTAGAGGGGTCTGGCTTGGTTTTATTTACTTTTATTTGTTGCTTTTTAGTCCAGGATCAGCCTTTGGTTTTTAATCTTTGACTGTTTAAAAGACAGGTTGCATAAGGTGGCCTTGATATATCAATTGGTCTTTTTGATACAAAAGGTAGTGTAGGGCAAGAAGAATTACCATCAGAGCTATAATTCCATTTGACTTTATGACCAAGTCCTTAGTAGACAATGAACATTTTTATAAATGTAACAAAACACAGCCCATTTTCCAACCATCTACTTGTTATGTAACTAGGTGATGAATCGCCTTTTGGAAAGTAGCAGAGCACTTACAGACCTGTGACCCATTAGCTCAGTATCAGCAAGGACTCCTCTAGTATAGTCATCTCAGAGATCTGTAATTGTATATTTTGAGTAGTCAGAGTTTGGGATTTCCTGGATGCTCTTCTCTTCAGTACGAGGGACAGGATCATGTAAACTAGTTATCTTCTCTCCTTAAAGCAGTGCAATAATCTTTGATAACATTCAGCTCTGAGGACTCCAGCAGAGGAAGGACATTGATCTGTTGGAGAATTTTGATTGAAGGGATGGAGTACCTCTTCTACAAGGAAAGTCTGAGACTCTGGGATTGTTCAGGCTCTAGAACAGAAGGCTTCAGGGTGACCTTGGGACCTTCCAGGAAGGAAGGGAGCCCACAAGAAAGATGAAGAGGGATTGCTTATAAGAGTATTTACAAGACAAGCTGGCATGGAAACTGAAAGAGAGTGGGTTTGGATTAGATATTAGGAAGAAATTTTTTACTGTGAAGGTGGTGAGGCACTGGCACAGCTTTTCCAGAGAAATTGTGGATGACCCATCCCTGGCAAGTGTTCAAGGCCAGGTTGGGTGGGACTTAGAGTAAACTGGTCTAGTGAAAGGTGTCCAAGGCAGGGGAGTTGGAATTGTACAACCTTTAGGGTACCTTTCAGCCTAGGCCTTTCTTGATCAGTACCACAGATCTAGATTAAATTGTTATTATCTTCTTCATGCCCATGACAAATACAGGACAAGCCTTACTGGAATGTGGATTTTGGCAACTCAGTGGAGTCATCCTGGCTTTAGGTCACCCTATATTGTTTTCACATTTAAGATTTTATGTTATCAGTAGTTTAATTTCAATAAGCTAGAAATAGGACCTAAAAATCCTATATAGCAGCAGAAAAAATCCTCGCTGTTGCAGCTATCAGGAAAAACAAGCATTTAAGAATTAATATTGCAAAAGAATAACCTCCAAGAAATCCCATTCTCAATAACATCAGTTTTTTTTTTTTTTTTTTTTTTTCTTTTGAAGCCCCTTTCTAGCTACAGCAGCAATGTGACTTGATATATTATGACAGTGTTTTTAGCTAGAGTGTCATTTATGGTGTTTGAATGCTCTGGACCTCTAATTCTGAGGGAATCCTGTTCTTCAGAAAGATGAATTTGTAGCATCTTAAATCACAAATTTGCTGTAGTGTGATCAGAGTTTTCCTGTAAGGGTCCACCTACAAAAAAGCACTCTCCTCTGTATCTTTTAGTGCACACCTACACACAGAAATAAGTATATTTTCATAAGTGAAACATCTGTTGAAATATTGAGCCGTGGTAGACAGGGATCATTGTACCCTGTGTGAGCAGTGGGGTAGACATACAGTGTGCTCCAAGTGGAGAATTCAGATGTAAGCTATGCTAAACAAGGCTGAAAGGCTGAAATTCAGATATGTTGTGTGCTATGGGAAGCACCAAAAGCAAAACTGATCAGGAAATCAGGTTTTGGTCAATCTGTCCTAATCTGAAAATACTTCCTGAGTGAAGATTTTCAAGACAGTCAGAGAAATCTCAGATTTCTTAAAACAAGAGTATTCAAGAGTATTCAGTGTAAGGCAGGTCTTGTGGCCTGGTTTCAAGGGGAATTTAAATGCAAGAGAAAGATTAGGCACCCCTGATATCAGGTGGTAGCTTACTGAGGTGTTTTTCAGATCATAATTTTGAGCTGAGGCATTCTTTACTGGATCCAGACTTATATCAGTAGTATTTTACATAAACTTAAAAGGTTCCGTGGCCAATTCTTTAGAGTCCTTAAGTGCTTACAGCACATAAGGGTTCTCAAATACATATATACATACATATTTATAAGAAACATCCACCTGATGTGTCCAGAAAACATGTATGGGGGGACATGTTTTAGTGGTGAACATGGTGGTTGAACTGGATGATCTTAGAGATCTTTTCCAACTCTATCAATTCCATGATTTTATGATTCTATATGCTATTAAGCTTCATTGGGCTAGTTAGAGAGCTATAAGAAACAGTATTTCATAGATACAAAGAAGAAGATGCTAAAAATAAGGAAAAAAGTGTGAAATGGAGCTCCTTGAGGTCAGACATAACTCTATGCCTTCTAAATTTAAGAGTTCATTCATTAAATTAATAGACACCAAAGATTTTAAATCTTAGTTCAGCTTTTTGTGTTTATGGAATAGACTGTGTTAGCGTTTCCAAGAAAATTTTTTCTGGTTTTATTGAAAACCAGAATATTTATAAACCAAACACACAGAAATTCAAAAAAGAAATTCACAATTGTGCATTTATGCTGTTACTAGCTTAATACTATGCTGCAATTAATTTTTTAAGAAAGAAACAAAACATCAAGCATTTTGGAAAAATGTTACGTGAACTATTTGCTCCTAAAATTCTTATATAGACAAATATCAATTACTTTATAAATTAATATTTTGGAAATCTTTATATTTTGGCTTTCCACTTTGCATGTGTAAGAAGCCTTCATCTTCATGACATTTTCATTAGGTAATTTCTAACAAAGCTGTTCCATATTGATGATCCAAATCGGTATTTGAAATTGTCTGGAGTGAGCTTTAGAGTACAAGCTAGCCAAGGACTACTCAAACTTTATCATGCCTCCTCCCTAGAGAAAAGATAAACTGTAAAGAGATCCAGTTTTCAGGGCTGTTTGAGTAGAGGTGACACTTTGTGCAGTGCTTTATTGGCACAGTCTTGCTAGTGAGTCAGAGCTTTCATTACCAGAAAAAGGAGAGCAGACATGTTGCTTTCACTCTGCCTTTCAAGCTCTCTGTT
Organism: Acridotheres tristis; assembly: GCA_037013685.1. Taxonomy (NCBI): domain Eukaryota; kingdom Metazoa; phylum Chordata; class Aves; order Passeriformes; family Sturnidae; genus Acridotheres; species Acridotheres tristis. Next base: position 113,174,187 of record CM072886.1, on the reverse strand, counting down.
TGTTGCTTTGCCTGTTAAAGACTCACTTAGTTTCAAGCTCCAACAGAGATTTCTCATTAGCCAGCACATCAGAACACCACAATGGTGTAACTTCCATATCATTAAATCTTTGATGCATCTGTAAAGACTGCTGACACCACCTGTCATAGCTGTGAAGGAGATATTGGTCCATGGGAGATTAGAACAGCGCTGTGAATTTCTATCATACAGGTCCTTTTACAGCCATCACTTTTGGCTGCTATCAAGGATAGGTCAAATGGAGTGCTGGATGTGAAACCTCTTGGCCTACTACATTTACTGGAAACGCAAATCCAGGTTAAACTATAGCCTTGTACATCAAAATACCCCAGTGTGTTTGTGCTCACTGCACATCCAAGGGAAATGTCTTCTAATTTAAAGTACTGAACTAGCAGTTGGGCCGACTGGGATTTATTCCAGGACTTTTTTGTCCTGACATAGATCTTCAACAGCAAGTTGAAGTTACTCGCTTCTTTTCTATATATTTTTCACCTTTGTTTTTGAAGTGCATAAATCAAATTAACTAGTTAATCAATTTGTTTTGTGTATTTGCAACATCTAAATTAGGACCAAACTCGCCTACCTTTTTTTTCTTGCTGTTGAGTTTCCAAACTCACAGAAAAGCAGTATTTTTGTTTCTAATATTAAATTGTATGTGTTGATTTGATATTGATTTTGAGATAGCCTCAGAGGCAGCATAATATAAATGCAAGCTATTAATATCTTTAGCACTAGACTATCAGACCATTTTCAGAATATGAAAGATTAGAGAACATAGGAAAAACCTGTATAATAACTAAAATTTACAGGATGTTCGCCTTCATCTGGTTCTTACCTGGAAAAATCCCGTGGTTTGAAAAATCATATTAGTTGCAAACTGGACAATGGAACTAGAGCTAATGAAACGTATTCCTGAAATGAAGGGAGAAATAAACTACTTTCAGCATTTGAAAAAACACTGTAGGCCCAACTCTGACACACACTGTAGAACAACATAAACAAAACAAAGGTATAGTAACAACCTTTGAGAAAAACAAGATGGCTCAAGAAAGGAGTTACTGGGAAGAAAAAACACCTGTCTCAGTCTTAGCCCATGTCCTGCTAGAGGCCACCTTAGGTACAATCCCAAGAACTCTACTGGACACAGAAGCAGCTTATGGGCACAAGATTTTAATAAATTAGGACCATGTATTTGCATGTACTGTCTTCATAGTGTGAAGTTGAACATGAAGACACCTATTATTGCAGTACCTTGCTTGCACTTTACTTAGTGACTTACGAACCCAAGTTTCTTCTGACTTTGCATCCACAAAATAAACAAATGACATTTGGAAACAAAAATGTTCTTTCATACAGAAACGTTTCTACATACAGAAGGGTATTTCCCACATCCTTTCCCAGGGGTGCATCTGCCTACAGTGGCACAGAATTGGTTCTTATTCACAGAGAACCAATTGTGTACCGTTTGTATTTTTCCATATGCCCGAAATGTCACATCTTCAAGGATGAATCTGCTGTAGATTTAAGATATTGTTGAGCAGTTTATTACAGTTTTTAGACTAACACTACTCTGTGTCTACTCATACCTGGAAGAGATAGAGGAGTACCATATTAAGTGTGCTGTTCTGCTTCTCTTTCCTAATCTGCCTCAGAATTCATTTGGATATACTTGTATGACACTGCCAGGAAAACATTATCTCCATGATCAAGGATCAAATCCATCAACATGCTTAGACATATCACTATGAGCCAGTCCAAACTTAGATTGTTGGAAGTCCATAGGTACCAATATTTCTGGCTATAAAATCCACTACATTTCTGTCACTCAGAGCTATGCTCATCGTGCTGATGACAGGAAAGGGATCTTTACCTATGAAGAACACACAGAAGGAGGAAATGTCCAATATACATCCCTCAAATCCCTTCTTTCACTGTTTTTCTACTGGGAATTTAACAAAGTTTCTCAGAAACTGAACTCTCAACTAGATTTTTCCAACACATCTTTTCCTTTCCTGTCCTTTATGAAGCAGCCAGCATGACTTCATATATAATAAATACTAATCCTCAAAGCATTACAATTAGAATTAATAACACGAAAAATTAAAATGTCAGAAATTATCAATGTTATAAGTTGAATGCTCAGTTGCCTGTTGGAAATCAAGCACATGTGAAAAAGTGAAAATTACAATGAATGATTTTTTTATTTTTCACTTGGCGTTGGAAAAGTAGAAGTAGAAACTCTTTGAAAAGAATATTGTTAGGAGTCCAGGAATAAGCTTTGTGAAAGATTATCAAAATGTCAAGCTCCACTCAAACAGAAGAGAGCTCAGCTCCTGGGAAACAGCACTGACTATCCTTACAAGAGTTTGATCCTTGAGATCAGTAATCAAAGTTTTGCTCAGCTCACACTCTTCTGTTTGAACTAAGTACCCAAGAACCCCAGTGTCTTCTCTCTTTTGTCATGTAAGTGTTGCTATAGGTTGCATTATGGCCCTCAGTGCTCTTGTTTATGGAACCTGTGACAGTTATTCCATTGATTTATAAATATTTTTGATTGGCTTTCTAGGAAACATCCTGATAGGCAAAGTAGATATAGTTTTAAATGAACCCTCAGAAAAATCCCTCTTATGGCCTACATTATCAATAGAATATGAACGGTCTTCCTGCCTATCCTGTCCTGCTCTTCACAGATCCCTGGAGTTAAAACCCATTAGTTTTTCCTTTCCCAATACTATTCAGCTGGAGAATGCTTTCACTTACTCATTTTGTGTGCCACTCCAGCTGCCATGATAGATGCTCTGACTAACTACAGGCCCCAGATAATTATTTTAATTTTTTTTTTTTATGATTTATCAGTGAAGGGAATCCTTGTAAATCTTAGCATTTGTTATAAATTTTCCCTTGCAAGCTTCTATTCCTTTTCCAATAGTAAATAAATTATGACAGTGGGTTGTTTGGACATTTTAACGATGTCCAGGATTTCTTGGCCTAGATGGACACAATTATCCTCTTGCATCATGGTCTATGACCTGCAGCATCCTATTCCTGTGACAGATAACAACAAGTCACATGAGACCACACAGCTGCAAGGGAAATCTCCTCATATGCTTCCTTAGAATTGTAGCTGAAACTGTATGAGGCTTGTACTGAGCTGAGTGGATTTATAGTGATATTCTCTACAGGGTGGAGGTGGGACTGGAAGAAAGAGCTCATCTCTGAAAGGTTACACAGGGTTACAGAGGTCGTGTGGGCCAGCTCAGCTGTTCTCCGACTACTGAGGAAAATTTTCATCTCTTTCCCACCTCTCCCCTTTGGCAATTGATAAAGAGCAAAAAATCTAAGTTTTGCATCAAGTGTTAATAGGTTTGGTTTTTTTTTTGTTTTTTTTTTTTTTTTTTTTTTTTTTTTGTTTTTGTTTTTTTTTTTTTCCACTTATCTCCTAGTTTTTAGTATAAAATGTCATTAGCATTGTGGAGTTAGTCCATTTCATTTTTCCACTTATCTTGAATGTCTCCATCCCATACAAGGTGCACTGGAGGAAAACTCTCTGCAAATGACATCTAAACATCAGGTTTCCTGAGAGGTTTGCCTGTAAGTATAACGAGTTCTTTTATTTTGGCCTGAATAATTGGGTGACTCCCTAGAAAGAAAAAGAATGAACTTTCCAACTCCTACTGGATCTTCCTGAAAATGTTAGTTTCTGCACCAGACTGAAAGAAAAGGCTTTCCTCCTAAAAATATTAATATTCCAAAAAATGTTACTACCTATATGGACTATGTATCTGCACATCTAAGTGCTACTTTTTCCCTCCCAAAAGGTCATGGACTGCCCTTTTGTAATTCCTCAAGGAATCAGAATAGACCTGTTAGAGAAACCTTGAGTGCTACTGGATACTTGGTAAATACCTAATCAAGAGTCCACAGGAACATTTGCAAACCATTTTTAACCAGCCTATAACAACTTTAAAAACAACTGAAAACCTATAGTCAGAACTATTGCTGTGTCAGGAAGAAGGCAGAAGGGAATATGTGCTATGTACCCCCACCAGGGCAGTTTTCTTTAGCTAAATTTCCCCAAGCAGCATCCCCTGCAGAGAAACCCTAAGGTCACTTCCATCTGAATTTGTGGGAAAACTCTCTCCTCTTCTTAAAGCTGGCAGCTGGCTTAGTCATGGTGGGTGTGAGAGTTGCTTCAGTTAACATCTGCAAAGCCTACCTGGACAGGTTTACAGGTACTCTCTATTCTGTATTTTGTGTCTCTCAGGGCCCCACTCCCAGTGACTCTGAGGATATAAATCTCCCTATCACCCTCCATATTTCCCACTCCATTATCATGAGGTGCTAAGGCTTTACTTAAGCTGCAACTTTAATAAAAAAGCGTCTCTAAAAAGGGGAGCCCAAGGGCCAACATAGATCACAAGCGAATTTATTTAACATTAATGCATGTTTTTATGTTTTCAACTCCCTGAAAAATGTCATTCTTCCCTTTTCACAGGAGAAGCTAGTAAGTTTCCTGTTTTACTTATTAAAAAAAAAAAAAAGTCTACATTTCCTTGTTAGTTCCTTGAAGTATTCCTTATTTTTGCTGAGAGCTCTTTTTCCCCAATGGAGGTGAAACAAGATCTGGGGCAGAAGATCATTTGGATATTCTGGAGGATTTCCCATGTCTCCCACACAGTGGATCAGTACATTTTGAGATGGTCCATGGTGACCCTCAGACATGGCAATGTTCTTCATAACCAAGACCCAAGAGGGAGGGAAGCTCTGTGCAGGGATCATACACTGCACCAGGCTCCAGAACTGCTGCTGCTCTGGGGTATTCCCAGGGGCAAAGGGGAGAGATGACTGATACAAAGGGTGAGACATTTCTGCCTACAGGCTACAGAGCTGCCAGGTTGAACAGGGACAAATCTTGTGTGGTTCTAAGTGATGGGGCTAAGGACATTATGGGCCATATGGCAGTCATTTTTGATTGATAATAGGAGTTTATACATTTCATGCTGCCTCTCTGGAGACATGCTTATAAAGATGAGACAACAGGTCCCAAAGGAATAGAAATTTGGATTTCTGTCTCATCATTCAGTCTGCCTCTTTATAAAGAATGTGATTTTATTCAGCACCAGTATACAAAATACCAGAGATGAAATGAGTAATTGGCTAAGTCCATAAACTTACATTAATGGCTGTGAGCATGGATATAGATCCCAGATTAAATTTATGTATTTAAAAAGGTTTTCTTCCTTGAGCATTTAGATGGTGAGATATTTGATCCTATATTTTGTTTTGGTTATATTTAGAATGCCTTCCCTCATATTCTTAAGATATTTATCTTTGTTTTTAAACTAGTATTACTGAAGCAGGTAACGCATAATTTATGTTAAGAATGATCTTCATTTATCTCTTAGAGAAGCAAGAAAGTTACATGCAATTGCCAGTTTTCCTTTTTGTTAGGCCTTGCAGCCAGCATTTGTGCATTAATCAGGCTTCTGTAGGTGTGTTGCTTCCAAAGTAAAGGAAGTGACTAAAAAGGCAACCCCGCTGACCTTTGTCTCTGGGTTATCATTTGGAGCCTTTTCTCTCCCATCATATGGTGTTTCAGTATGATTGTCTGAAACTGGATGGATGTGAGCTGCCAAAACCACCAGCAAAGTTACATGAAGAAAGAGTAGTTGTACTGTCTTCCTCAGCCTACACACTGACTCATTAATATGTTTTTAAAGTCCTGGGAGCTCTGTCAAGAAGTCTGTGAAGGAATCTTCAAAAAGGAAGCTACTAGAGATAACCACTGAGAGAATGTGCAAAGCAAGTACATATTTGGCAGACTGGCAGAAAGTATAGAACAGTTTCTTACTAATTGCTCAGATAACACAAAGTTATTGAGGAAATTATACTGGACTAGAATAAATTCTGGAAGAAAGAAGGGTAATTTTGGCAGCCAAAACAATTTCATTAACAGACTATGTTCTATTTATGTCCTGTGCTAAAGCAAGGTGGAAGGAGCAAAGCCCAAGGTTTGAAACATATGAGAAGTAGATAAAATTTCTGTATAGTTCTTAAAATGTTTTGTTGTATTGATTTTGATGGAATAGAGGCTTCAAAAATATTTACAGGATAAGCACTAAATAATCTAATAATATTAAAATCTCAATTGCAAAAGACCTGACCTCTTTACCTCTATGATATTAAATTACCATTACAGGTATTTTAAGCAAAGTTAAATGTTATATGAAAGAAGGAACAAGAGACAAAGTTTTTGTAACATAACATAGTAATTAAGCCTTTTAATAATTCCTTATTCCAATTCCTTCAAAAGCAAAGAATGTTTGAAGAAAAAATCCCTTGACTGAGAGAATTTCAGATGGTTTATAGAAAAGAGAAGTGCATTCAGGCTTTGTCTACTTTATTGATGTTAGAGTCCTGAAGGCAGTGTGAGAATAACAAATGCAAAAGGTGTAGAAAAGAATAACCAAAGCTATAAAGAGAATATTAGCTTCTGGTTAGTTTAACTTTTCAGTCTTACATCATGAAAATATAATCAGAATAGCATAGTTTTTTGCCAACTGCTCATATACCCAGCAAAATCCATACCGTGGTGAGGTTATTCAAAGACCTCATTGTTACTGTGTCATTTTATTCATAGACTTATGCATGCTACTGACATATTAGATCACATAAGTCAGATTTATGCTAAACAGCAGAGAAAAAAGCCCCACAGCTGAGAACCAGTTCTGTGTTGTAGAGTTTCTTCAGGACTAAAGTCACCGAGGGAGGTGTTGCTGTTACCTGGATTGTTCTCTGTAGCTCAGGATGGACAGAGTTGCTGTGTAAAGTGGTAAGATGGAAGAATGAAGATATCATGGTGCAGTTTAACAACAATGGGAAGGATGCTAGAATTCACTCCTTACTTCATCCCTTCTCTAGGCATTATGGACAAAATGAAATTCAAAGAATAAAATAGACTACTTTGTCTTTATTTTCCCATTAATTATGATTGATTTCTGATATAATAATTTTGGCCCATATATTTCGAATTTTAGTCTCTTTTGTTCGTCATAAACCTTTTGAGAACTACATCAGAAACATTTATGTCTGATTTGCTTAACTCCAGGTTTCCCTCTTTAACCTCTAATTTTTATGTCCTACAGTGTTTTGTGCTTTTGCTGCTTTAGACAACAAAAGTTTGTGTTAGGTTCTATGTGCTAGCCACCTATCCTTTTGGATCAGCATGATTTCCCCTGAAGTTGTTGATTATATGTGTCCATACGACTTGTTTTAAACAAGATGGGATGCATGTAATCTACATAATCAACTCAGTGTACTAATTAGAGAAGCCGCTACATCCAATATCCTAGAAAAATGATGCCAGGCTAACACAAGGATATTGAAAGCATCTGCTTCTCTAATTAACAGACATGGGCCTTATCTGCCATTTATTCGAAGTGTTACTGTGTCAAAGGATTTTTCTATACCAAAGATTAGATCTAGGAAGGTGAAAAATAAGATACCTCAACTAGTACTGCATAGAAAGCTGTCTTTTGCAAAGTAAACAAGACACCATAATTAATTCATCCTCAAAGAATAATGTACAGGCCATATAAAGCTGCAGAATATAGTCATTAAAAAATAAGCCATATATAGATGTTTTGGTGAAGCTATTTAGAAAAAATAGTTCAAAAATAGCCTGTTTGGAATTCTGTGATGATGAGTAGATGATATAAATGGTGGGTCTACCATTTGTCTTGTTCCAAGCCTCTATATACAGCACATTTTGGAAAAATTACGAATATTAATTTCTTTGTCAGGAAATTTTGGCCATTAGTTCTTGCTAATCCTTTATTTCTGTATAAAGAAATTCATGCTCACTACTTCCTCCAGCAGAAAAGACAAAAAAATGCAGTTATTTTCTGCTTCCTAACTAAGCTTTTCAATGTCCTTCAAAACCTGTGGAAAACACGGGATTCTGGTATAAGTTTCACCAAAGTTATATGTTAGGAAAGCATCAGCATAGTTTTAGGCATGAATCCCCAGATTATGCACTGAGAAACACATAATTTGTTCTTGACTTAATATTTCATGTGAAATTCAGATGATGAATAATATTCAGCTGAAAAACAGAGGCCTTGCATAGTGCTGGTTTTGTTTTTATATTATGCTGTGTCATTGCTATTTGCCAAGTCATGCAATTTACTGTGCCTCCTTGCCTTCATTGATATCAGTATTATTCTGGTCAATCTATGACTTGAGAAGAAAATTTATTGTCTACTTCTGGATAATTTAAGGAAATATGAGTAGAATTAGGTTGGTCTAAAGGCAAAGGGAATATATTGTCCACAATGGTCCCAGATTGTAGTCAGCCCTACAGAAAACAATGCATCAAGATGTCATTGAACAGATTTTGTTGGAAGAAACTTAAAGATCATTTAACACAAATCCCCCTGACATGGGCAGGGATGTCACTCACTAGATAAGGTTGTCCAGGGCCCCATCCAGCCTGGCCTTGAACTCTTCCAGGGAAGTGTCTCTGACTAAAGATTTTTGTCCTAGCATCTATTGTAAACCTTCCCTCTTTCAGTTTTAAACCATTCCCCCTTGTCTTTTCACTATTGGCCTGTTTAAAAAGTACCTCCCCTTCCTGTTTATGAGTCCTGCTAAGCTGCTGAAGATCTAATGAGGTCTCCCCAGAGTGATCTCTTTTCCATGTTCAACAATCCCAACTCTCTCAGCCTGTTTTTGTAAGAGATGTTCTCCAGCCCTCTGATCATATTTTTGGCCTTCCTCTGGATCTGCTCCAACAGGTCCATGTCTTTCACGTGCTGAGAACCCCGGAGCTGGATGCAGCACTCTCTATGGGGTCTCACAAGGATGGATTAGAGGGGCAGAATCCCTCCCCTTGACATGCTGGCCACACTTCTTTTGATGCAGCCCAAGATACAATTTCCTTTCTGGGCTGTGAGCACACTCTGTTGGCTCATATCCAGCATTTCACTCACAAGAATCCCCAAAACCTTCCCTGCAGGGTGGTTCTCAGTGACTTCACTCATGCATGCAATTGCCCCCAAACTACTTATTTATGGTCGTTTTTAAACAGTAAGAAAAAAGTGTGTCTTTCTTAATGAACATCCTTCCCTTAACAAAATAAAATGGCGTTTTTACCATATCAGCTCAGATAAAATGCTTGATGTGGGCTAGACCTAGAGACTGTTAGTGGGATACCACTCTTTTCACCTTGAAGCCACTAGCTTTAACTCTTTTTTCCAGTGAGTAAAAGGAGTTTTCCTGTGGGTGAGTTTGCATTTCACTTCCAGGCCAGCAAAAATGTGGTTTTCTGCACTCAACCAAATATTTATGTTTGTCTTTCAGCAGACTGAATGGGGACAGGATCTGAGCCTGGGAGACCCCATCCTCACTGGTGGGACGAGGCAGTGAGGGTGTGTGTTTGTGAGAGAGTGAGTAGGCACCAGCAAATCTCCAGCGCTCCATCTGCAGCAATACCTGTTGCAATTTGCCCTTTTAAGGTAGAAAAAGACACAAAGATATTTCTGATTTTTCTTCCACCCCTCCTCTGTCTCCTCCCTGAGTCTTATCTGGACTTAGAAGGAGGGAGAGGAGGCGAATGCTCTCTGTCTGCCAGAACACTCTCACACTACTTCCCTTCTACCACGCTGCACCTCTTTTTTTTATGACTGTGATACAAAGACATGAGACAGACTTTTTTTCCTCTGCAAGGCTTTCTGTTTAATTAAAGGCCTATTGTGCCCAAGCTAACTCTGGGTTTTAAGGAGGGCTCTGTTTAAAATCAGGGTAATAGGTTATTACAATTCTGGAGAAGAGCATTTGCAGAGAAATATTTTGCTCTGGTTAAAATTTTTGTGGAATACCGCAAAATACAAAATAGATCCCTTAATCTCAGTGGATATCTTGAAAACTTATTACTAAAATATATATAAACGTGTAAGTAGTATTCATTTTCTGAATTTTAGCGTGTTGTAAAATTCTGTTTTCTTTTCATTTCATGCTGTTGTAAATAAACCAAATCTGTACAGTAGGTTTTTGTCAGACTCCCAGAAAGACAATTTTATTTTATAGCACATCCTAGACTGACAGCCAGAAACTGTTCTGCACCACCTCAGTACAAACAAAATTAGCTTCTCACAATATTTTTGCAGATGTTAAAGGTCATTAATAGAATGAAACCAGATGACTAAAGCAATACATTTGGAATGATTGGGTTTTATTTTTCTCCCCAGCTTAAAGACACAGAGTCCTCTTTCCTTGACTACTTGGCTGCATTTCAAATGTTCTCTTTTTTTTTTTTTTTTCCCCTATTTAATGGTTTCCAAGATCATAAAAGTGAAAGTAGTAGGGATATGTATTTCTTGGCTTATGCAACCTCACTTGCATGAAAGATTTGGGATTTTTTTACAGAGATGAATATAATATTAACTGTTCAAACGACACATTCCTGGAACAATTACCCAATCTCTACATTTTGATCAAGATCACACTTTTGTAATGATCAAAAGAAAGATGGATAGCAGATGCAAGAAAAATCATCTTCAAAATGCAACTATATTGAGGAATAAAAGGAAAATTCCCCTTAAAAATGAAAATAGTTCTGCAGATTTTGAAGTACATTGTTTAAATTTGAGACAATGTCGTTAACAATTGAAAATCATATTTTTTCATTCCTATGGAATGGCTATGTCATTCTGTGATTACTTTTTTATGACTTATCTAGATGGTAATGGAGAGCCTCATGTATCTTCTAAATTTTAAAATTTTGCTGCTACATATTCAACACTGCACCCATCAGTTTAAACTATACTAAGCTATTTAGGTGCTTCTGAAATGAAATATATAATTAATCATTAATTGCTTGTCAAGCTATGCCAGTATCTTAAATGCTTTTAAACTCATGGAGTATGTTGATTATCTTGAATTTTTCCAAAAATTCGCAGGACAAATAAAAAATTGAAAATCAGGCCCACCATGAAAGCTAAGATAGATGATAATTAATATCTCCCTACTTTGGCACACTTTTAAAAGAGGTGTACAAAGAGAGAAGTGTGGCCACTCAGTCTTTGCAGAAAGGGGTATTATTAGGAAATGGGGAAAATGAAAAGAAGGTAATGTGAAGGAGGGATGTGGTGGATTTCAATGGGAAAATGAAGAGGGGAAATGTTGATGAGGTAGAAGGGACATTTAAAGGCCCAGAAATCCAGCAGAAGGAAGTGGTAGAATCTGCCTTGTGGTAAGGATGCCTTAAGAAGCCTTTCCTTACCCTCATAAAGCTAAGAAAACCCTTTCTGAGGTAGAATGTAGGCTACAAGCTAAAGGGAGATCAGTGGTTTCTTATCTAGATTAATGCAAAGTCTGGAAAGAGACTCCAACTCTATATTCAGGCAACAAGATAAAACAAAAAATTTTGAGATACTGGAGAGAAGAAAACTGGGGTTTGAAACTAAGCATCAAAGAAGTATCAAGAACAAAATTATTTGTGAAGCAGAATGAGCAGCAAGATCATAAATGTATTTGAAATAGGAGAAAAGGGAAAGGACAGGCTAACTTTTGGGGAAGCGAGGGAAGTAATTTCATTTTAATATAATCTGTTTCAGATAGCATTGGGATATTCAGTTTGAAAGCCTGGAGAGACAGCCAGGGAGGCTCCAGTGAATTACTAGGGATAGGATTTGGCAAAGAGAAATAAAACAGTAATTTGACATCAGAGGACTACAGAACTGGTAGTTGAGTCCTGTTACTAGTTGGGTTAGAAAGGGGCGCTAAGGAGGAAAGAAGGCCAAGAATAAAAAGCTTTGAAGAATCTTTAAATCCTTATCAAATTAAGGTAGTTGAAAGTACTAGACAGAAACACAAGCTAAGAAGCATAGCCTAGCGAAATAACAAAGGAAACAAATAAAATAAAAATGCTTTATTCACTTCCTGAAGATTTAATAGTAAAATGTGCCATTTATCTGCCTAAAAATAAATAAATAGATTAAAAAATATTTTCTCATGCCTTATTTCCTGAATGTTGGCAAATAGGGACTAGAGGTTCTGTACCTTGAAATATAACAATGTGGCAAAATTCCTACATTATTTATTATAAAACAATTGCTTTGAATTTTGCAGCACGTGTCAGCACCATCCTGATGCAGATAGTTTTGTTAGGAAATAATAAAAATTGATATCTTTTCCACCTTTTTGCATTGCTTTATTTTTCTTCAACTCTGTTAGGAGAATGGTGAAAAACTTGTCTGACTAGATCTGGCAAACAACTAGGCTGCAACAAGGATGAATAACTGAGGTGGGTAGGGGGAAGCCTTTAAAGGTTAATGCAAAATAAATGGAGAAGTTTTATGAGATAGACCTTTAAATACCATTGCTCTTTAAGCAGTTATGACATAGATGTACTTCCTATAGGAAACTTATAATGAAATAAACCTAATATATTAAACCAGTGGGCACCATTCCCCAGCATGTTAGAGACGCTGGGATTGAGTAACTTGTCTTGCTCTCCTCAAAGTGTGTGGGAAGCTGGATGAGCTGTAAATGCAATCATCTAACACTGTTTTACAGAGAAAAAAATGATGTGGTCAGTTTCCATTCTGGCTAAACAAATTTTGATGGATGAAGACCTCAGCCAAGAGAAGTTGAGTTTCATCAGGGTACACAAATTACAGAGATACTATCTCTAAATCACCAATACAGCTAAACAATTTCTGAGGGCAGGATTAGAGGAAAGCCTCCTCAAAAAGCAGTTTTTTCATAAAGTCAAATGGATTAATAATAACAGAGTGAATATCTTCATTTTTCTTTTTCTTTTATCTTTTCTCTTTTCTTTTCTTTTCTTTTCTTTTCTTTTCTTTTCTTTTCTTTTCTTTTCTTTTCTTTTCTTTTCTTTTCTTTTCTTTTCTTTTCTTTTCTTTTCTTTTCTTTTCTTTTCTTTTGTTTTCTTTTCTTTTCTTTTCTTTTCTTTTCTTTTCTTTTCTTTTTTCTCTCGTGGGAAACTATTTTACTTTAGTAAGAATGCTGTCACATGTCCACTGGTCTGCTGGAGTGTTTGTCTATGTAGACATCTGTGAGGGACACTTTTCTAGTAACAATCTCAATCCTCTGCATTGTCAGAAGACTCATAAGCTCCAGCTCTTACAGCATTTCTTTATGCAAAGTCAACCAATGAATTTCTGAAGCATTTCCGTTTATATTTTCATGCCCATTCTGCAGATCAGCTGCATTCTGGTGTCACACACCAAGGTCACACACCGACAGAGCACTTTGAGTCCTAACTTACCTGGATCCCTGAAGAACAGCCTGTCAATGTAAAGTTCCCTGCAAACAGAAAGTCTACAGCATGTAATGCTAATGATGAGGAACAGGTTTAACCAAAAAACTCTGGCTAATATAGCTGGTTTTTTCCTTTGAATTGCCAGAGTGAATCACACATTCTATTAAAAGAAAATAAAATGAATCTATCAGCTCTAAGAGGCATTAGCTAAACCGTTCTGTTGTGGTTTCCTTTAGAAAGTCCTATTTCAATCAAGATTTCATGTTTTTACAGTAGGTTTTCACTCAGTTCTGAATGGGAGGCATCTGTGTTAACCTTTGATAAATGTTGACTTGTTAAGTATCTTCTTCAGCTGCCAAACAATAATATATGTTACAATATGAAAGTAATTTAGTTCTGTTGAAAAGGAAGCAATTTAGATATTATTCTTTGTGTGTGTGAATGGGATTCCAATAGTCAATTATGTAACAAACTAAATATATTTAAAAAGTATTGAAGGTAGACAGGTTCCATTTAACTCACTTTAAACAATGCACAAAAGATATTGTGTACAATTTTCCTGTATATTTAGATATATATTCATACACTGTATGTACACATTTATCTTCTTTTAACATTTAGGGTTATTTAGCTAGCAAATTAATTCAACACAATGAGCTCATGCTGCAAAACACCATGGAAATTGAGTATTTACATATGCTAATGACTTCCAATTAAGAAGCATGCAAATAATTGGGAGAAAGCAAAATTAAAACACTGAGCTAATAACCTGACAATTACAAGGAAAACTGTATTATGCAAGACTGCAAACATAATTGCACACACAAGATCTATCTGACTACAAGGGTAGCTAACTCTGTAATACAAATTATGTCCCAAATTGTCACTTACTACAGTCCTTAACAGGCTTCTTGCTGTAAGGCTACAGCCTGTTTTAGTATATGGTTTAGTGCTGGGTTTCCATATGAGGGTCAGTGACAGGGGCAGGATAAGAATCAGGTCAGAAAATTTATCATCATGATGAGCTTTCACAGCTCCCTCTTTGGTGTAAGAAAGAAGTGGGACTGCAGATGTGTTTTTTTTTTGAGCTGTCAAACTGAGATAAGCTAAGTAGCTGCTTGGTGGCTTGTGGTGATTAAGGATTTTCCCTTTCACAGAAAAAACACCCCAAACAAATTTCTTTCCACCACATAATTTCAGAACTTGGTTTTAATTCAAATTTTCATGAACTGTGGAAATTTGAAATGATTCAGTAGAAAGTAATTCTGAAAACTGAAATTCTGTTTTGAAAAGTCAAAATGTTTCATTTAACAAGGTAGAAGTCTGTTTTGATATTACCACAAAATTATAATACTTTGTGGGGCCATAGTATTTTACTACCACTGTAAATAAATACCATTTGATTACTTAGCAATAAAATCTATGTTATGTTAAGTGAGGAAATAATTTTTATCTTTCCAAAAAGAAAATTTTCAGTCCTGTTGTAACAGAAAGCAAACCTTTTAGAACAGAAAAAACCCCAACCCAAACCCTAGTGCCTTACTTTATTCAACAAGAATTTGGTTGTTGGCTGTGTGTAATTTAGGAAGACAAAGTCTTTTTCAGCTTGCGCATTTCAAAGAGCAAATGCAGGGACTTTCTTCCCTGTACTTTTCCTGGCTCATAGACTCAGTAATCTTTGTGAGCTACAACTTTGCCTTACAAACACTGAAATAAGGACATCTCCAAGAATAGAGGTATAAACTCTTCTAAGAGTCTCTGAAGGCTGATTTGAATATGAACACATTTTTGCCAGCTGTGTATTTCTTGTTCTCCAGAAATTAAAGCAACTTGTCTGTTAGCTCTAGGGATGAACCAATGCAGGAAGGGAAAGACTGACTTTTTCCAACCATTTCTGCTACTTTGATCTAGTTTTTAAAGTTTGTGTTCACAGTGCTTCTAGGTTTGTCAGTTTTTATAGATATTTGAGATTTGATTGCTTCAATGGACAAAACTCATCCTTGTAGTGCCAGATTCAAACCCTGCATGTTATCTGCTAGGAAATAAATTTTCATCATGCAGTAAATGCAGGTCATTTAAGAACTCTCCTTAACGGTAATACTAATGAAACAGAAATAGAACAGAATTTGATTTTACATACCGCTCTTCAGACTTCAGGGACTTTGAATGTGATGGTGATGACAGTGGCGACTGTCACCAACATTCCAGCTGGCAGATCCTTAGCTTGTGCACCACTTTGCCTGTTACCACCTTCCTTCATGGAGGGGACATTGATTCCTATGGAGTTTTAAACCAGCAAATCACATATTATACAACAGTTCAGGCGTTTTTGCACAAGTTTAAGCAGATACCGCAGTTAGGGTTCTTCCCTACCAAATGACCCTTAAAACCTCTGTGAAGATTTCTATTCAAGATGTAAGAAAGGACAGAGGTGGCACACGCAGACTCCACTGCACTAAAATCACACTACTCCAAGGAAGATGTGCCCTTAGTATGAATACTTACAACAATATATCCCTAACATCTCCTCTGACAGACAAAAAAATTAAAAGTCAATACTGGTTTATGTGACTACCTCTGTCTAGCCTTAAAGTTTTTGGTATTGCTTGGAGTTGTGATCATTGAAAACTAATCCTGAGTTAGTTCTGGGCAGTCTTCAAAAGATTCAGAGTTGTCATTTATTCCTCTTAGGTGTTTTCTTTCCTTTCTTTGCTCTTTTCCTTTCTGCAGCATACAAATAATTATTGTATCATATTCCCAATGATTTCTGTCATTTGTCCTTTTCTCTTGTTTTGTCTTTTCAGTGTTTTTCTATCTTAAGAAGAATGTGAATGCTGCAAAGCGTGAGGCTTTTTCAAACTCCCAGTGTGCAATCACATTTGGGCTTCAGCAATGTTTCTCAGCCCTGAACGAGATTTGACAGTGTCTTATTGTTGGTCAGCCAGGGGAAGAGGTCTCTGAAGACCGAGTAAAATTGCACAACTGAACAAGCCCCTATCTCATATCATTTGACTACCTTATAAGTTGAAAGAGCAAGCAACAGAAGCAACTGAAGCCAAAATGCTTAAGCACAGTGTTGTAAAAGTTGTTATCACACCATACCTCTTTAAGAAAATAATGAAGTGCATTTCCAAGCCTCGACCACTGTATCAGTGAGTAGAAGATACAGAATCAAAAGGAAGGTATTGTCATCCAATGTTCAGCCTTTTCTTTCCATGTAGTGGTTTACTCATGTGGGAAGGTAGATGAGCTTGATGTTTGACAGGCAGACAGGGGAGAAACTACATGAACAAAAGGACTTGCACCAGGTAGACCACTTGTGTGATTGCAGCTGTTTGAGGAAATGTCTGTAGCCATGCAGCAGTCTCCTGGTGCCAGCTGTTCTTCCTACCAAGCATAGACATTTGATTTTGGTGTATGAAACAGAGAAGACACACTGTAAATGGAAGATGTAGTGGATGGATGTCACTAAAGGTAACACTTTCATAGGTTGTGAGTCCAGCTAAATGTATAACTGGTTACCAGATATATATGCAACATTATTGAAGTAAAGTGAACACACCATTCATTCAAATGTTTTAATTTATTTTCTTAATTGATTTTTAATATTTTCATAATTTTCTTTTTTTTCCACCCACTCAAAAGGAAGCTGAATGAAAAGATGGTGATGTGTGGGAGGGAGTCAGGGCTGGCAGATTGTGTTCAGCATCCTCCACATTCCCTTATTAGTTTAGTCAGACACATTATTTCACATTATGAGAAACAGATGAGAAATTGCTAAAACATACATTATGAGAACCATCAGGAGAAGCTGCTAAGCATACATCTAGATAATGTTAAACTGACAGCAGCTCCAGCTGAGGGCCAGCTGACTCACCAGGATCTGTAAATCTAAGCTTCACAGCACTTGCACAGTATGCATATTCCCACTAACCATTGGACAGGTTGAGTTGTAATGCTGAGTAATCATTGCATAAACCCTGTGCAGGAGAGATGAAGGAGGGCAACAAATTGAGGCAACAGTGCTTCAGTGAGAGGAATTGATGACACCAGCCCCATTGCCTACAGGGAACAGTTATACCTGTTCTTCGTCCGAATATGCAAATCTCAGCTGCTCCAGACGCTTTGCTGGGTGAATTACATCACATTTCCATATACATTTCCTTTCCTTGAATATCCTCCTCATGTTGCAAAAAGGTTAATTTAAGTTCTGTGCAAGACAACCACCTAGAATGTGTCAAATCTAATGAAGTACTAAAGAAATAAAAAACAGTATTTCATGGGATCATCCATAGAAAATAATCTGTGGCTTGGCAGAACTCTAGAATAAATACTTGTGGTTGCATGACTCATCTTTGTATGGTGTTGACCTGTGGAAGGCATTAGCAGGACTGGTATGATATCCAGCTCTGCTAATACTTTGACTATTTCAGTTAGCCTGCCTTGATGATCTGTTCTCAGCAGAATGGAAAATGCAGAGTGTGTATGAGATGAGGTCACTCCCTGTCACCCAGAATGACTTTTCCATAAAAGTCTTGTCTTACACTTAGATTCAGCACCTCAAGAATTGCTAACTTTATGATTATCTTTAGGTAATAAATTTTGCAAACTTTTCAAGTAGGATGGCTCAGATTTTTGTGCAATACTGCAAAAACCAAGACAAGTTGCTCCTCTTCACATAGGCGTATTCATGCCAACAGCTTGATTTCTAGGAAAATTCCATCCCTTGTAGGACAGACTTGAACACATTTTGCCTTCGGTTTTACACAGAAATTCATCTGTGACATATTTTAACTGTGTTTTGTTTTGGTTTTTAATTTTAATTTAGTGATGATGTGTTCTTTTTAGATACTTTGGAAATGTAAATAATTTTACAATAAGCATTGCCAATAAAGAACTGAAATGCTATGTAAGATATTACATTTTCCTTGTAAAGCACGAATAAATATAAATATGACAAGTGTATATATAGCCTCTAGTAGCAAATGTTGGGGTTTTAATAATTACTAGAGAGAGAGAAATAATTCTTAATAAATAATGTACACCATGAAGTAGACAAGTCCCCCAGCAGGATGGCAATTATTTTGAGTGTACACGTGGTGTGTGAAATCAGGTATCTTCCTCCTCCAAAGCCACCAAAATTAGAAAACAATGCAGGTTCACCCTTCTAGTTTTGGCACCCTCTTTATTCATGCTTACAGGCTGTAGCCTGGCTCTTTTAACATACTGGTTTCACAGGTTTGAACTATGTGCAAGATGTTGCTCCCCAGGACAGGAAAGTTTTTTTAGGGCTGGATTCTTGTAGCATAAAAGGAGTCTGTTTTTACCATGTTTTTTAGGCAGAGTACTCTCAATAAGTTTTTCCCATTATGCTCAGATTTCTTAACTTCTTTGCTATCTCTCAGTGAATGGATGAAGTTTCTTGTTTTCTCTTTCTTTATTAAGGCTTATGAATAGAGTATGGACTTGCATGTCCTGCTGTGTGTCGAAAACATATTGTGCATCAAATTACAGGTGCCTGCTGACTGTTTTGCTATTATATATATTATATAATTATATATTATATATATTATATATTTTTGAAATTTAACCAGGTTAATATAAAAGGTGGAACTAGACTACTACTTTTTCCTCATAAGCTTTCCTTCACATTTTAAATGGGTTTTGCTCCAGCCATTCTTGAACCTCTTTGCAATGATTTTCCATTAGACCTCCTGCTAATGAGAAAACACTGACACAAATGCAATTAAAACAATTATGACATTTCCACATGTAAATATTTGCACCAAATTTGGTTGTGTGTAATAGGGAAGCAGACAATGACACATTATTTATTTAATAAGTGATGACTAGCTGACATTGACAAAACAGAGGTTATTAAACAGAGAATAATTGCAAATGACTTTCTTTGTTTGATCTTCAGTTAAACAAAATGTAGTCTCAGAGTGTGGTTGGTTAATTTTAAGCAACAAATGTAGTTGATTGAGAAAAAGCCTTTTGTTTGCTTGCAGATACTGCACAAACAGAATTGGAGGTTAAGCGGGTTAGGTAAATAATTTGTTGTGAAATATTTGCTCAGCAATAATACAGCTTCCCTTTCTCCTGTTGTTGTTACCTTTAACACTGCTTCCTTTTTTCCATTCTCAATTCTTCTAGAGAGGCAAAATTGATAGCTACATAGGAGGAGTAGCTGACAGCTTAATGAACAATTACTAGTGTCTGTGGCATATTTTCCAACAATTTTTCATGAAGGGATGGGTGGTGTAATCCACTGCAGTGTTTAAGTGGAACCTCTTTTGTCAGCACCTGTTATTAGAGAGTGTAACACTCCGTGGGATTAGAGTATTCACATCCCTTTCCAAGGAATTTGCAGCTGTAGGTGGCTGGAAGCAAGGCACAGCACAAGGGGGACCTCATTTTCTGTCTCAGTCGATACAGACAGGCCATGCACTGTTTGGAGGAGCTACACATCGGGTGCATTTTGGACAGCTTTTGTAAGTTAAATGATATCTCAGTAAATTGCCTCTCTATTTGTTTAAAACCAAGGTTTTGGAATCATACAAGATTTATAAAATAGCTGATATAAAATATGAAGTAGTCTAAGGGCTCATCTTAGTAATGCAAACCTGTACTCTACCTATGAATGATCACAGCATCAGAGGAAAGTGGAGATTCTTCTCATTCACTGAGCCACAGTTGGTAAGGGTTTGCTGTTAAGGGCTGGGAAGCACAGTTCTGTTTTTTCAGTTAGCTCAGGCAATTAAAGAGAACTTCAAGGTTACTTGTGAGTGTTATTACCCAAATTGTAAACTAGAAGGGCAGAAACTGCTTATTCTTGTATAGACCCGTCTATTTATCTCTCTATTGAATAGCCCAATTTGCAATATTGTCCTAGTTTGAGTGGCACTAATGGAAGCTATGTGCTCTCAGGATTGTAGCCTGTTAGCCTACAAAATTACTATAGATTCACATTTATCTTGGTCAGGCTAATTTTGTGGTTGTTACTAAGACCCTTAAGACAACATAAAAGCAATATCCTACATGACTGTGTGTATGATCCATGTTAAACTTTTAAAACAAAATTTTATAATAAATTACTCATTTAAGGCAAGGACTATTTCTTTGGGAAGTTAAAATCTATGGATTTTTTGCCTTACTTTACAGTCCTCAGTTAATACTCAGAAGGTACTCAACACAAGGACTTGTGGAGGTGATCTGCATTGGTTTTGGTAAGGTAGATTGTGATGGTCACAGTTATGCTGTGGAGTTGTTAAGGTATCTACATTCAAGGGCAATCAGATCTCCAAATATAATTTTCAGAATGAACAGCATAGAAATATTTGGTACAAGTACCTGCTCAGCAACATATTCAACTGCATCAAAGAAAATAGCATCAGTATTGATCACCTTACCACTAGTGAGCTTTAGTTAAAGGAAACAATATTGCCTATAATAATAATATTAATAATAATAATTTTTGTAATAATATTTTAAAGGAAATTCTAGCTATTTTATAAATTATTTTTCTAAGCCAAATGTTTATGCTTGGAGGTGATGAGCAATTTTAGTACATTATTTCTTAAATAACATCTCTAGGCAGCATGCTTCCAATGAAACATATTATTTGTTCCTCTGGTTAGAGAACTGCACTGCACTTTTCTCGGATTAGGAATAAAATCAAAATAAATACAGTGCATGTATGTCACAAAAAATGTCATCCTGCCAAAATATAAGTTAATATTTCAGCATCACAGTGATCAAGTTGTCAGATTGTATGAAATAGTGCTTCATATAAAAGGCACTGTTTGAAAACAACAGTGTACCAATTATAGAAGACAGAAACAGAGTCCTGTCATTTCATGATTTGAAATATTAATGCGTTAACTCAAATACAGGAAGAAATGCTAGCTAGTGCAGCAACAATTAACACTCAAAATATGGGTAACACTTAAGAAATGAAATGTTAAGATGTACCATGTTTTGCCAAGATTGATATGTGCAAAGTAATTGACAGCAGTCAGCCAGAAGAGATGTGTCATTTGTATAGTCAAAGAATACCAGGATATTTTTATTGGCAGGGTATGCCTTCTTATTTTTGCTGCTCAAAACAAAGATTTCTTTACCTAATTCTGTTCTTTTCAACCTCATCTGTATTGGAACATGAATGCTTAGAATAATTTTATTTTTGAGACAGCAAAAGAAAAATATGAGGTGGTGTTTAACTAGGTATCGTAAATATTTTGTGCTAACAGGGAAAAAGCTAAAAATATCACTTAAACACCTATAATCCCAATTCATGGTGCGGTCTACTTCTCAGCTTTCTGATGTTATTTACTTTAATTCCAATAATATATTCTATATTCAGCGAAAAACACATTATAAGTTCAGAATGGAAGTTTTAATTTTGTCTCGTGTCAGTATTTCATAGTAACCATCTTAACTGATATTAGTACTACTTAGGTTTTTTATATGTTGAGCGACTATCTTTGCAAGCCTCTTGAGAGATGGAAAATCATTCTTAATCTCATTTTATATCAAAATCCTGATTCATAGAGATGCTGAGATTCTTGCCTGAGGTTACATACAAAGAACTAAATCTAGCAAAATAGGAAAAAGTTTGCACAAGTACACTAACACTGAAGTCATAGTCAGATCCAAATCTTAGGGGCTCATCAACAAGAAAATAGGAATAATAATAGCACTTAACTGAAAACTTGTTCTGAAGGGTAAAACATAGATATGGGAACACATAAATTTTATTTTATTAGACTTTTTTTTTTAATCTTTGCATGGTTCTGATGTTTTCATGTGATGGCTTGTATGTTTTTTTCTGTATTTGAAAGCTTTTCTTGATTTTGTCTACAAATTTTTTAGGCACTGTCTGATCTACCAAAATTATTCAGTTAATTGGGGTTACAAGTGATCATTTTTGGAGAAGTGTTAAAGGTGAGTCTGGATATTAATTACTAGTTTTGACCTCAGTATCTCATGTGCATGTCTTTCATCATGTGCCTGCAGTTTCATAGCCTTCACAGTAAAGATTGCAATCAAGGTGGAACATGAACTATCTTCAGGAGAGATCCTTTATCCTCTTCTCTTTCACTATTGAGATGGCACCTTCTGACCTCAAAATTACCCAGGAGTTTCTGTGTGGTTTTCCCTATTTATCAGTGGTGGCAGTGGTGGAGATGGTAAGTAATGTGCTAACCAAAGGTGAATGCCAAAAGTACACCATCTCTCACCTTGGAAATCTCATCTGAAAACTGCCAGGCCAAGTCACTGCTTTCATTTCTTTGTTCTCCTGTTTTGCATTCCAAAATTATATCTTAAATGTAGTCCATGCAGATGGTAAAACCTTACAAGGTGAGATTTGTTAAGGTATTTTTGCTCCTTTTTCATATTGCTGTGGGTCAGACTAAACATTGATGGCTGGCTGCATTATCCGGAGAAATTGTTATTTGATCACTGACAGGCACCGCTGAAGTCTTATCACGATTCTAAAATGATTCCATGACAATATTACTAGGAAGAAGTAGAAACCGTTGATTTATTTAGCACTTCATTGAGTTTTATCCAAGTTAGAATCAGATGTGCAATAACTCACTATAACACCACTGGAGACTTACACAAGACCTACTTTTGTCCAATTATTCTGCCAAGAAATAGAAATTCTAGTTAAAATAGATGGAAATAAAATGTAAAAGTAGGTTAAAAAAATGGATGATATTTTTCTCTTCTTGTAAAATTTCCTAAGGTTTTTCAAAGTCTTTTAAATCCCTCTCACTCTTTCTTGATCTCTTCACCCATTGTTCAGCCTTTTACTCAGCCCTGTTCCTGCTCAAAGTAAGAATTTGACTCAGTTTGTGAAAACATGTGTGGGACCAAATGCATGTAACTGAGTCCAAATTTATCAGGGGAGAAGGCACAAAAGTCAGATGGAAATTCTGCAAGTTCATATGTAAATTGAGCTCATGGCTTTGTCCTACATACTGAACAACAACTAAAAGGCTTCTTGAAGTTGCAGATACCATAGAACCACAGAATGTTTTAGGTTGGAAGAGACCATAAAGATCATCCACTTCCAGCTCCCCTTACTTGGGAAGGGACACCTCCCACTAGATCAGGGTGCTCAGATTCCATCCAACCTGGCCCTGAACATTTCCGGGGATGGGCCATCCACAACTTCTCATGGCAACCAGTTCCAGTGCCTCACCACCTTCACAGAGGCACATAGACAGACTATTCAGAGGGCCATACTTCTTTCTTTAAGGTAGTCAGATCTGCTTTTTGGTTCTTCATAATGGAAATAATGTCTTCTAAAAAGGAAGACACAGAGTAAGATGGCAAAGGAAGACTGCTGAAGAGGGGGACAGAAACAAGGCCATTAAAAACAGGTTATCAGGAGCCCTTCATACCTAGAAACAGACGAAATCTTCAGACTAATCTCTGGTTAACTCTGAAATTTTCAATTTGGGTTGATCTTTTATAGGCTCAGAGAGCAATCACTTACAGCTAGAGTTCATGCTTTGAACGTGAAGAGGTATGGTGAAACCTTGTCTTACTCCTGAAACTACCACAGTCTGTGAAAGATTACTCTTTCCTTCCTACCACTTCGAGGGCAAAAAGGAGCATTGCTGCACAAGCTCAGGTGAAAATTCAAGTCTGTTAGGTGGGGCAAACCTCAACAGGGCTATCAGAGAGTGGCCACCCCATGGTCCAGGTAGGGCATCCAGCACAGCGAGACAAGGAGAGCGGGTCTCACTCATGGGGTCACAGCCAGGAGGGAGGGACTCGCTGGGGACACAGGGGAAGAGTGCTTTGGGCTAGCACAGGATGCACTGTAGGTTGTTTAGAGGAGGAACTAAAGGTAGAGAAAGGGAAGGATCTGATGGAGCTGTGGCATCCTCATCTGGGTTGTATACCAACAAGTAGCACATAAGTAATGAAGAGCCTTGTTGCAGCTCTTAGAGGGGAAAGGATTTTTTTTGAGACAAAGTATCATGCTTCAAAACAATTGGTCAAGAAACATTTAATAATAATGGAGAACAAACATAAACATGAAATGCAATTTAACATCTAAATAATAATGAAATTAAAAAAAAATCAGTAAGGATACAAGGAAAAAAAAAAAGCTGTTCCATGCTTTGAGTAACTAGGTTTATGGGAGATCTGTTAATCTTAATGCCAAATTTCTAATACTTCAGTAACAAAAAAATTTAATCATACCATTAATGAGGGAAGACCTACACATCGTTTAATTTGTACTTGTTTTCTCGTTGAAGCATATGGGCAGCTATAAATGTTACTGCTTACACTGAGGTGAAATTGCATTATACGTGTGAGAAAGTGATCAACTCAGTCTTTACAAACTTAATTTCAAAATAAAAATAAGTACCATCATTATTTTTCATTACATTCTTTATCCTTACATGTATATCATGCTTTCTATAACTGGAGAATAGAAAACACACATTCTGTACTTAAAAGTAAAGGAAAATGACATGCCTTATCATATATTTCTCAGCTCAACTTTTGCTTTATTCCAGATGTGGAAAAAAGTTTTGCAGAAGACACTAATTTAATACCATGGCAATGAGAAGAGATGTGTTTATAATGAAATACAAATTTCCTGAAAATATATTGCGTCAAGACTAACCTGGCATCTTTCCATTTTTGGAGACAGCAGATTTTTCCAAGAGAGAGATCTCAGCAGTATCAATGCAATAAGGTATTTGATGTGGTACAGTATGGAAAACTATAAGTAACATTGGAGCAGTCAGAGTGGAAAGATCACAAGATATCTAAGGAGCTAGCTAGGAAGGATGACACGAGTCTGCTGATGAAAGGCAAGCATTGGCCAGAGGGAAATTAGCAATGGGAGCCCCACCAGTTCAGTGTTGGGAGCAATGTGACATAAAATTTCACTAATGACTTTGGCACAAAGACTACGAGGTGGCTGATGAAATCTGCTGGCAAAGGTACGAGGTGCTAGAAAGCATCAGAAGATCCTCAGTATTCGAATAATAGCAACGGGATAAAACTCATTAATAGGAAGTGGTAGTTTTTGCACTTCAAGCACTGAGAACTAGGAGTCCTTATGTGGAAATGCCTGAGGGAAGACTGGATAAATTACTTTACCAGATGATGTTTCTCACTTGCCAAAATTGTGTAATGTAAACCAACAAATGAAATAAATAGAACAGATGCAATTGTACATTTAGCAATAGAGGTATTTCCAGTAGAAACAAAAAGCTGTGAATGATGCTGTACAAGACACTGGTGGCACCAGATCTGGCATACAATTTTAACTTTCCATTTCCCAGAAGAGGCAGTAAGAGCTAGCAGAGGTGCAGAAAACACCTACCAGGGCAGTGAGAGGAACAGGCACTTTTTATCAGAAGTTAACTATATAGGATTTTCCTAGGAGGCTGTGCTGCATTAAAAATTGTATGAAGAAAATAATTTGGAATTTTAAGCGAGATGAACAAAAAATTAAAATGTTGAAAAATGGGGTAATTTATCACATTCTTTTCATCTTCTTCGGATGGAATTCACTCAGACGAAGACTGAAAAGCATTTATGGGAAAACTGCACAGGGATTAATTTCCTTCAGCATATGCAGCCTAGCTTATGCAGAAGAATATGAATAAATTCTAGCATTTTTCAGAGATTTCTCTTGACTTTAGAAAATAGATATTCATTTATAAGTGCCTCTGTATTCCCATCTATGGCTGCCTGGAAGTGCCCAGTACTCTAATATTTAGGTAGAGTTAGATAAAGGTGAAAGAAAGCATTTGGGAGAAAAAAAAACAAAACAAAACCCAAAGGACTGAATTTTGAAAGGTTGATTCCAAGTGAGGAGTGTAGTGTCCAAAATCACAGAATCTTTTTGACTGTATCTGATATTATCCTTCTTTATAGCTGACAAATGTTAACATTAAAAAAATGAAAATGCCCTCTAGTTCTCTTCCCTTAATCTTAACACTGGATGACTGCTCCACCACATTAATACTTGCTCTGACTGTTCTTTTGACTCCCTTGGTGATTTGATCTATAAATTGCTTCTCTCTGGAGCCCAACAAAAATTACATATTTATTTTTCTTCCTGAAGTTTGTGTTCCTGAATTTTCAATGCTATAGTGATACAAAAGTTCTGTTTTGCTTAGTGTCTTATTTCTTGCATGCAAAACTTCTGCAGTGGTGGGTCATCATCTCCGATGAGGGAGTGACATTTTCAAAATGTATATTAAAAAGGTTTGAAAATCCAATTTACAGTTTTGATATGGTTCTGAGATATTTGTTTCAAACGTGCTTTATTGACAGGACTTCTGTAAACACACACAAATGACATGTTTTCAAATCACTGGATTTTTTTCCTTTGTTCAGTAAACAGAAAAGAAGTACAAGGTTATGGCTCTATAATCTGGTATTAAATCAAACTAGTGCATCAACCTACACAGTGTAAGAGAGCACCACTGGGAGATGTCTACCACTGATCTCCCTGCCTTGGAAGGCTTAAGATTACATAAATGCATTCTCTTTCATTTAACCTACTCAAAGCCTGTCTCTTTGAATCAAAACTCATGTTGGCCACTCCAAATTATCAAGACACAACTTATCTACAATAGACTGCTCCAAAAGATTACTGACAAATTATAAGCAATTTCAGCTGCCTGTAAATGTTTCCTGTGGATCATTTTGACTGACCTTGAGATCAACCTTCAGCAATTCGAGTATTTGTCTTTCATATATTTCCCTAGTGGATATGAATATCAGTTGTATAAAAAATGATGGATGGTGGCAATTTCCTATTAATTGCTACTGAAAAAAAAAATTCCTAGCATTTCTGGTGGGTAGCACTGACCACAGAGAAAGGGGAACTGTATTTCAGGTGAATATTTTCTCTGGCAATTTTTGTGTAAACAAGTCTTGAATGATGTCTTTGAATAGTTGTGAAAATGTGTCATTGGCAATTGTCCTAGAATTACAAACAGAGTAAGGAAAAGATGAAATCAGCTATTCAACAGAAGCAACTGTCAGAAACAAGGAAGAAAATATGCTATTTCTTTTTCCTCTTTCAGTTTTTCTACTATAGGGAATCTGAGTCTGTGACCTAAGTCTATCAGGCTCAGTGAGTGTTTTAGTTTCTGAATATTGGTAGATATATCATCATCTTAAACAGTCATAGTCATCATATTTCATTGCCCACATTTTTATAATCTAATTACATTTTCAGGCAATTCTAAAAACTTTAAAAGTGAAAATTTAGGAACAAATAAAAATACAGTGTTTCCACTGAAGAACAAGTGATCCCCGGTGCTATTCAGTTTCCAATAATGTTTTTTGAGCAGTCTTTATTGAAAAACATTATGAAAATGGTTCTCACCTGGTAAATACACACTTCTTGATACAGAGGAAATGTTCTTATGAAATTTGATGTTATCATGTCTGAAAGTATACTAAATTGTTTAACCTTTGCATTATATTTTATTTTCTGGAGTGGCTTCATTATTTTAGGAGTTTAAAACAACTAACTTTCCCAGTCTATCACAGACGCAAATAAGTATTGTAAAATATTTGGCCATTAGTAGCAGTTGAAACCTAAAGCATAAGATATCTTTTTTAACACTCTCATGTCAGCCACAGCTTGAAAGTCCAGTTCACATTAAGGGGTTTTGTGTCCTGAAGGATGGGACATGAGGACAGATTGAAGGAATGTGCTTCACAGTGATGGTCTCAGGGACAGTGTTTGAAGGCATTTCAATGCCCAAAGTTGCAGACAGGTACTTGATAGTATATATAAATAAGACTGACTTCCTGCTAGATGAGACACTTAAGCATTTTTTTTAAACTCAGCCTTGCATCTGTTTGCACTCTAGCTCTTCACTGCTTTCAGCTAAATTCTGATCAGTGAAAACCTATTTTTGAAGCCTCTGTTTTAACCTTTCAAATTCAGCTGCATGTCTGAGAGTGAGTCTGGACTCTTCCTTTCTGTCCGTCTTAAACAATGAAGGTTTTGCAGGCTCAGAAATGCCCCTAGGCCTTGTTTTGGAACAGAGTGAGCACTTTCTATAGTGCTGCTCAAGAAATAAGATATTGCCAATCATGTTTTGTCTGTGTTGTTCACTCAGATGAAACTAGAAAAGTACACAGGAGCGCAGTACATTCAGATGGTGACGTGCTTACTTAGTAACTATTATGTTGAAACATACTTTAACAGGCAAAGTAAGGAAGTCTGCTTACAGCAATGTAATTCTTTTTTATAAGACACATTTCCTCTCTGTTAATTACTTGGAGAGAGACCTTAAAAAGCCGTCTGTGCTGCTGGATTTTAGGGTGCCACATTTCCACACAGGCACTGAAATGATGCTTAAAAGTGCTTTCTTCATTCACAATAAAGTCAGCAGTGAACTTGTATTGTCAGGTTTTTTAAAGATTTCTCTCCATCAGTCCTCCAACTCTTCCATTTTTCAGAACAGAGATTCACTGGGATTGTTCCCTGCCATGCAGCGTGGATATCTCTGGATTTCATATGGATCCCAGAATCCTTTTCAGCACACTTATTTCAGCACTCCCTCTTACAGTCCTTTCACAAACCGTAAATCAGAAGCAGGAATGAAAGGTCCAGGTTAGGGAGCAGAAATAAATGCTTTATAAGAGAAAAAGACACAGCAGGAATACTGTGTTGATAGCTGAAGCAGTTTGGTGTGGGAAAACACTTGGTTATGAGTGGAGAGATATGGGTTTAGCCCAGATTTTGCTCAAGAAACTTAGTATGTATAGTATTAGTATGTTGGCCTTGCTTAGCTGACCTTAATTACATTATTTTTTTTCCTGTGCAATCTAAATAAGGCTTTTAATGGTTTAGTTTCAAGTAATAAAGTGCCATTCATGTGTGTAATTTATTACTAAGAACATTAATATTTATAGACAGAGCTGAAATTCTTCAGTCAACATGAGAGAATTTTCTCAGTCAAGAAAATCATCTTTGGTGCAATTTATTTAGCAAGTGAGGAACTGTCTAATAGAAAGCCTTTGCATGGTTGCTGTAGGTCAAGCTAAGCTGATAGAATAATAAAATGAAGTTGAGTTTTACTGCATTCTCATCCCTTTTATAAACCTTTTGGCTCTGAAGACTAGCGTAATGTTTCAAAACAAATCCAAGTCAGAATGGAATTCTTGGAATCATAAAATGCTATACAACTTAGAATTATCTTAAAAGGCTGATTTTAAAATTGAGTGGGGAAAATTCATCTATGCTCTCTCTTCGCTCTGGCGGAGATCAGGTTGGGTGAATATTTTTTCATTTGCTTTGTAAAGAGTGCAACTGCTGTTTTTCAATATTAGTAAGGTTTTGAGAGTATGTAAATTTTCTTGCACTCTCTGTATGGGTTGTAGGGAGCAGAATGGCTCCTGTGTTTATGTCATTACTTCTATTGAAGTAAGTCAGCATTGACTAAGCAAAGTCACAGCATGAAGGGACATTTGTTTCTGTGCTTTTAATGTACTCGACAGCATAGTGGAGCATGTGAAGGATTTATCAATTTAAGGAGTACAAGTGACGGTTAAGTGCACACATAAAAGATTTCTGTACATTAATTAGATACCTGCAATTAAGTTAGAAGAAAAATGTCAACCCTTTGTAAAACATGAGAAACATTAGGGAAAGACAGCATGTGTCTCTGCATTAAAATGCCATTAACATGATTATGACTTCAAAAACATTAAAAAATTAATTTTATATATGATTCTGGAAGATATTGAAGTCTGTTGTATACAAAACCAGAATGAATAAATTTCCAGTGCTTGACATTATCAAAGTGGCATCTCTTATTTTCCATTCAATTGCATTCTGTATATATAGTTACTGCAATGTTCTTTTTCCAGCTTCACTTTGAGTCATTGCTGTGCCTATGAATTTAACAATGCTTATTGTCAAAGATGTACTCTAAATCCCTGAGTCATAAATGCTGCAAAATGATAAGAGTTTAAATGTTATAATTGAATGTCCAAGCAGCTCATAGTTAATGTGGATGAACAGATCATTGCTAATTGGCATAGAAAGGAGGTTTCCCTTGGTTTCCACATAACTGCTGGAAATGTATGCAACTGCAGGGAATGACAGAAGCTTTGAAATAGCAGATGTGAAGCTCATGCACCAAAAAGTTTCTTTAGTTTCCTTTATGTGTAAATGCAGTAGTAGTCTGTGTATTTTTCTAAACATCTGGGATAAAGAGACCTGACTCCACCCTATAGACAGACCATGTGGCTGCAGAACAGAGAAAGCAAGAGGGAAAATAAACCGTTTGGCATAGAAAAACAAACCAGAGCTGGTTAACATAGGGAAAAAAACATTGTTAAACATGTTATTCCAAATGTTGCAAAATTAATATTTGATTTCAAATAAACACATATTATTCATCCAATTTAAAAGACAGCTGAAAGGTTCTTAGCTTGTATCCTTCCTGAAAGGGTCTTCAAAGTCGCACTCTTAAGTCCATTGTGTCTAAAACTTCTCCATAGCCCTGTTTTGGGACATGGGACCCCTTCCATCTCAGTGGCCTCTTGTCCATATTTTTTGCCATCAGAAATCACCAGACGAAGCCCAGCCCTCGGTGGCTCAGTGTACTCAGGTAAGAGACCTGGAGTCTAGAATTCCTATATCTTTGCTCATGCAAATTATCTAGCAAATCAGCTGGGATTTGTGCAAGCCGTGACACTGAGGAAGGACACTGTTCAGTGAGTGGAGGATGACGGGCAGTGTCTCCTCCCAGCAGCCTCCTGACACCTGGGAAAGCCTTTCCTGTAGGGAATACACTCTGTGGGCTGCAGGCAACCTGTGAATGAGGGGTTGGGTCTCTGTGGGGAATTATCGTGTCAGGTGAGATGCTTGTGAATGGAGATACTATGTGGCAGGATACTTAGGATTTATGCATATAAAGTCAGTATCCAATCAAGTAAAGGCGTGTGATAATTTGTGTAGAATTTGAGAGGTACTCCAGTCAACAGAGCTGTGTAGGAATCTGCAGGAATGTACCAGTGTGATTTCAAAATAGTGAGATTTGAGATTTTTTTGTGTGTACAAATGAGACCTGTAGAGTTCCCAAACTCAGATGCAATTCTTTATTAATTTATCTAGGAGTTTCCATGTCTGTGAACAGACATGATGAGCAATGGGATGAAGGGAACAGTAGCTGTTTGCATGTTGCTCAGAAAATTAAGATCATGTGCTATGGAGTTGACAGAGCTAGAAAATATCAGGTCTGTGCTGACATGCAGATCTGCAAAGGAGAATATGGAAGGATAGCTGACAGTAGGAGAGACAGGACTCAGGGGATTTTTGTGTGGAAGGCACTGAACAAAGAGAGAGTCAGAAGGTGGATATAGCTGGTGAAATTCAGAAAGAGGAATGCATTTTATTTTTCACAAGAATAAATCTGAAGGGAAATCTCAAGAATCAGGATGGACAATGTATGATCAGATATGCTATTAGCAGAAAAGAAAAGGACTGTAGGAAATAAAGAGAAAGAAGATTCAACAGAAAGGTCATATACAATGGCAAGCTTTGTATAAATATTTCTTAGAAGACATTTGATCTCAGTATGTTAACCTAAATAAGAAATTTGAAGGCAAAAAAAAAAAAAAGGAAAGAGAAAGAAATGCGAGGAGTTAGACCAGTGGGCTTGGAGGACAGGGGCCATCTCCTGCAGCTCGGTCAGGGCAGTGCAGTGCCCAAGGCTGGCCCCAGGTACCACACAGCATTTGCATGAGATGGTGAGCTGTGAGCAAACCCATCATTATTGTAGCCTGTAGCTCTTGTATCCAAGAACTGTCATGTCTTTTGAAATGTGTTTACAGCTTCTGACACATCCTGTCATTGTTGTAGGTCTTACAGTAATAGGGGTAATTCTGATCCAGGCCTTTGCTGCTAACAGTAATGAAAGCCAATGCATGGGCATCTTATCCAATAATCTTAATAATGCTCTGTGCTGACTAGTGATTTATAATGACTTTGTGTAACATATGTTTGTTTCACGGCATTATTACATCTTTTTAATTGTTATTTGAGTGAGCTGTACTGATTCAGACATCAGGAAAAACCTTTGATTTCTATACTGTTCACTTAGACTTCGTGCTGTATTCTATTTTCCTTGACTTCCCAATATCATCTATCATTTCAATAAATGTCACTGATCCAAAAGCCATTGACCGTAACTTTCAGGTAAATTGATTGAAAGAGAGAAAAAAAAACATAGACCAAAAATAAATCCACAGACTTCCTATAAATAAATACATCAAACTCTTCCATTTCATATGAGCTTCTGTGCTCCTTCTTTTCATTTTAACTAGGTTTTACATGTTGGAATGACAATATCATTTGTCAAGTTATCAAATAATACATAAGCAAGGCCTAATCTACTTATTTAAGCTGTGTTGATTTTTCCATGGATATTTCTGCCTTTCTTTTTCAAATTCTTGGTATCTTTCTCAAACTGAGTGTTTACTGGTTACAATTATGGATCTAAAAAGACTATATGATCTTTCTCCTGGTATAATATAACCTGACAAAGGAGATGCTTAAACTTCTGTTCTAGGAAGGTGTCTCCCTATAAAGTTTGTACACCTGCCTGTATAGAGGCCAACAGGCTTTATGATCCTTTAGAGCTACAAGCTGAACTGCAGCACTTAAACTTTATATGAAAAGCACTGAAATTGTTTTAAGTGAATACATAAAGGTAGGGGGAGGGTAACTAATCAGTATATTGTTATTTTGACACATTTGGTTGTCTTTTAGAAAATGCATTCATAATTTTCTGTTTGACGTGATCTCAGCATCCAGTAAAAAGCTGAGAATTTTTCATCCTACTGACAGGACTCCATTAATAAAACAACAATCTTTTGTGTGTAGTAATCTTTAATCTTATTTTGTCACACACTTCTCAGTAGCATTTCCACTCGTTTTACAGTATAATTTATGGCACTGAAACAACTCTCTGCCCTGAAAAAGGTCAGTCTGTCAAGGTTTACTTGTCTTTGAAGAAAAGTAATAGAGCATTATTTATGAAGCAAAGAATCCGCTTCAATACTTTAATCAATCAGAAAGATACTTGCATTATTGTATCTTTTGCCAAAAAATACCACGAGCAAAGGATACATCAACCTTGCATTCCCTTTTATGTCACAAAAAGCCTTTTACCTTTTATGTCTCCTTGTCCTTTTGTGTTTACTGCAGTATGAAAATAACAAGGCTGATGATGTCTGATATCTGGAAACAATTTGTAAATTATGAGAATAGGGATTGATCTTATCTGAAGAGGAGGGAGTCTCCAGACAGATTAACTAGAGCTATCCACTGTGCTCATCACAATAAACTCATTTTGGGGGTTTGGGTCATGTGCTGTAAACTAACATTTCTAGAGTGAGAACTGCAGAAGTTTAAGGGATATTTATGATACCTCAAAGATGATAGGCATGAGCTGCAACCACATTTTGTATCTCTAGGTTTTTAGACATCATTGAAAGCACAAATTAGAACATGTGATGTGGAGAAAAAAATTGGTGTTTCATTAGAGAAAACACTTTAAATTAAGCCTCTCACATAAGAATTTAATTTAGGTTTAGTAAGACAGCTTTATGTGAATGAAATGCCAATACATTATTTCACTGCTCTGTTGATATTTAACAACTACGTTAATAATAACACAATAATAACACAATAAGATGCATATTACCCTTTAGTTGTTAGATACTAGCAAGAGACTTTTGCTAATTAGTCCCTATCTGTCATGAAACCTCTCTTACAACTGGGGTGAGTTGCTTCTTGCTTAAATCTCTAACCATTGCACTCTGTTTCCTTCCCAGGAACAGTGAACACACTTGTCACACACCTCCATCAGTACTTGGTTACTAGCTGAAATCCTCTGCATTTTGCTCTTGGTCAGCTTTACTCACTCAGCTCCTTCTCTGAAGAGATGGACACTATCTCTCTCCTACATCTCTCTTGAAGCCTGGACAAGGTTGACAGAAACCTGAAGTCTGCTTGAATTCTCATGATAAGTCAAAGCAAATTAGATGTCTGAACTACATCAGTTCAGCTGATGATCACATGGCCCTTTTTAACAAGTTTATATGCCTGAACTCTTGTAAGAGAAGCAAATGTCCTAAACAGTAAGACTAGATCCTAAGTAGATGAACAATATGTGCAACATCATCCTCAAGATGTCTCAGTATTTTTATATCTTAAGATGATTAAGAGGTAAAAGCCTATGCAGATAGGTGGCTTAATATCTCTACCAATGTTTTCAATTGGATTTATATTCAGAAAAGAAACACTGATAAAGTGTTCTGATGACATTAATTTTTTTTTTAATACTTGGTGGATATATGAATTCTAGAGGTGAGCAGCTGGTCCTTCCACAGTTAGTGGAACCTGCCATCTCATTAAGCTAAATTTTGGATGGCATACTGCCAAATCATATGAGACATTGAAGTATGGTGGATCTAGCTTTTACTCTCTGGTTAGTAAAAAAAGATTTACCAATATTGCTTCTGATAAGATAGTTTTAAAGTTTAGCATACTTGATAAGGCATATTATGTCTTTGTAGGATGTCTGATTGCAGATGTATTTGAAGTAAGCCAAGTCTATTGTCTTGCAAAGAAGAAGGTACACAATGAACTTTATTTTAAATTAGTCAATTTTGTGAACACAAGAAAGTGGGAATTCTGGTTGCTAAATAAGCATGAGGCTGTACAGAGTATATTAGATAAATAGTGGTATAAATGCTTGTGTGACTGTGACCAGGTAATAGTTATGAAATAAAGACCATATAAAGTGCACATTAAGTACCCCAAATACCAGTTTACCTAAAATAGATCTGTATTAACAGTTAGAGTCAAGGCAAGGAAATTTAGTTTTGAAGTATAGCTTCCAAAGTGAGAGTAGTATGATGATGAGTTTTAGTAGCCAAATAAAAATGAGTCAAGAGAGTGTTAAAAGTGTGACATACCTGAGCATTCCCTGGGACAGACAGACCACAACAATAGTTACCAGACCTCACTCCTCAAATGGAGTTTCACATGAACAGGTTTGTGAATGATTTTAAAATACCAGTTGGGACTAAACAGGACCTTGTAGTTAAGGATTAACATGTGTTAAATTGATTTGGTATAATGACAACCAAACAGATCTGTGCTTTACAACAACATTCTCTAAAGCCCGGTGCTAATACACAATGTTGCATTTCAAGTGCTGGTGGCAGGAAGCTGAAATGTCATAGCCAGCCCATGATCCAGTGGTCTGCTGTTCTTTTGTCACAGTTCTGTATAGTTCCTTTGCAAGCCAGAATCCCCTGCAATGAATGAAAATCTTCCAGGAACTTGAAAGACATCTGCTTTTCACATTCAAATTAAAAAAGAGAAAGAGAGAGTGAAAATCAATTACTTTAAGGAAATATATCATGAAACAATTTTATAAATACTTTCCTAGGTTTTCCTTCATGTTTGTACATCTCCTCAAACATGCCCATTTAGATCTTGCAGAATATGTCTCTGTGAAGTGTTACCAAACTTGAATTTTCACTGACTATTTCCGTTTATTTCCAATTCCAGACTTTTGCATTTGAGATCAGGTCTGTAATGCAATTCAGATCAGGACTGCATGTTAAACCATTTTCATTACAACTTTTATCCTTCCTGTCCACCTCTTTTCTATTTTGTACTAGGCAGAATTTTTCTGAGTAAAACTAGACATTTCAAAAGGAGAAATTATTACCCTCTGCAAAGGTGTGTTAGATTTTTTTTGTTCTATTGTGCTTTCTGTTTAAGAAAGATATACCAGGAGCATGTGGAAAAGAAATAAAACTGTGAATGACACAAGCGAGGTCTGCATTCAGTGTGATAAAGATAGTAACAAGAAAGGGTCTGTTGGTTTATACTGTTTCCCAGTCTTGATATAATCATTGTCTCAAGAACAGATTCATATTCTGCATCATTTTCTGTTACCTTTATAGTCTTTCTTATGAGAATGAGGAATGAAAATTTTAATGCCTCATATATTCTGTGAATTACTGTAGGCGAGTATGCTGTACTACTTTGATCTTTCCTATATTCCGTGGTTTGATTGGGTCGTGATGTGAATGGAAAGCAGCACAAAACAAATCACTTTCTGAGAGAACAATTGCAATGCGAATAGGTGCAGAAAGAAAAAGGTACCAGTTCAACCCGTTCTATTATGCAGTAGATTGGGTAGAAACAGAGTTCAAATATCTGCTTTTAGAGGTACTAAATATTATCTCAATTTTTGGGTTAACCAACCTATCAATTCCTAGCAAAATTTTTGACTGAGTGTTCATAACCTGAATGTAACTGTCTAGACTTGGATTCAGTATTGCTTTATTAAAGTTCAGCAGTGCTGTGGCACAGAAGGAAGGGGAGGTGAAGTCATAAAGGAAATTAAAAGATTAAAAAGAAAATTAAGCAGCTGAAAAATTAAACTTGTCTTAATAGCCTAAAAAATTCTACATCTTGTGTCTAGTCATAACTGGAAAATAACCAAGCAGGAGGAAAAGCAGGGGGAGAAATTGAAGCAAAGGGGGAGTCTAGGTTACCCCAGGCAGAACTACTGCTACACATTCCAGTTACCTTTAGCATAGAAGGTTTTCCCACACCAAGTAGCACCAGCTCCTGCCCTGCTCCCCCTTGGCTGACACTGGAGGTGGGAATTATGAAGGCCTGTGATGGGTAGAGCACTTCCAGCAAACATCACATCCATCTATTCTCCTTCCAATGGACCCTTCCTCCAGTCAGCCCTCATCTTTTTGCAAGTGATATGTGGTTTTGTTACAAATAAAAGTGCCAGGGTACATTATTGTTAGGACATTTTTAACACTGGGGAAGACCCACCATGAAGCATTGTTTGAGGTATTTTTGTAATAAGGAGCAAAACAAAAGAGGGGTAAGAGGGCAAAAATTCATGAACAATCTTGCTACTACTCATCATACTCATGTTTAGCAAGCTACTTTTGAATAGTGTAGAAATAAAACATTGCTCTGTGTTAGAGACATGAAGCAAGCTTTTCCCTGTGTCTGAAACCAGCAGATGGCTGTGCCAGTTTTCAGATGTGGCACTTACAACATTTTTACGTCCATCCCCTGCCACATCCTTGTGCTTATACTCCACATCTCTGTGTTCTCATTTCATTATTCAGTGGGATTTGCATAAGTACGTTTTAAAGATATGTTTTGCATCTATATTATAATATCTAAATCTATGACGTGCAAAATCTAGGGCTCTGAAAAGAATTAAAAAAGTTCTTTAAATGTTATCTTCACCACTTAGATTTTATTATATATCAACAAATCAAAACTGTAGCATAATTCAGAACATATAACTCAGTTATACTTGATATACAATTACTTTGCATTGTTATCTTCTGAGAATTCTCACAAACTCTGCTAATCTGTGTGAAAAGGGTACAATAAAATCTATTTAACTCTCCTTGAACAAATATAAAGCCACCACACCTCCTGTGAGACCAGTGTCGTCGTGTTTGACTCTTCTTCTCTTTTCACCCATGTACATGTACTTTAATAGTGAAGAGAACAAATGCTGTATCAGACACAAAAGAGATTATTTCTTCAGGATGCTGAATGCATATAACAAATACTAGTGGCTCCATAGCTGCAGACTGAAAAGAAGATGTCTGTATTAAAGTGATGGATTGCAGACACCATAATATGCTACAACAAAGCCATGCATTTGTACAACATTTCTAATACTTTCACTTTCTTTGCCATGTCTGCTTCTAAAATCTTCGAATACTAGAAGCTTCTCCATGCTGTCTTGCCTGTGACATAGTTTTCTGTATTTCAGCTTTATAATCACCTGTGCATACTGCTATTCATGCAGAAAAATCTTCCCTTTATTAATCTTGACTAAGACATCATGGCCTAGTGGCTCAACACATCAGATACCTGCATTGTGCCCAGGTTGCTGTTACCAAATAACACAAGGAAGGGCTTTTACTGTAGAATTAGGGCTGCTTCCATGGTGAACCTGGTCCCTGCAACATTTCTTTCAATGATATTTGCCTAGCACTGTGTAACCTACATACCTTGAAATGTCCACCTTTCCTCCAGTTTCCTTTCAAAGACTGCCCCCTTGTTCCTTCATCTCATCTTTTACTTTTTGCTTTCTCATGCCTTATTATGCAGTCCATTTCCTAATTACCATTAAAGCAGTCTTTTCAATTTGTTTGCAAAAACCTACAGAAATGTATATGAGAAAAAAAGGATAAACTCAGCAAACCTTTAACTAAGAGTTTTTTGGCATGATTAAAAATAGACACATTTTCACTTTCTCTTTTGTTATGGTTCTGTGACGCCAGAGAGATTTTGACTTTTTGTTTACTTTTCCCATCTTGTTTCAGTGTTTCCATTTCAATTACTGACCTCAATATTTTATTATGAGGTGATTTGCGTTTTCCCCCTCATTGTTTCATTTCACTGTTGCACCTTTACTTTTTAGCTTTATTTTGACATAGTGATGAAATATTTTCACTACTCCCTCATGCTGCCCTATTTTTATTTACTTTTTATTTAGATGAATACACATCATTTAAAACTGCTTCAGTGTACCCACTTGAAGTCATACTTGAAGTCAGTCTGTTCTCATGAGGAAAAGCTTATTAATTTCCTTGAAGATGTGCCTGGCTGAGGCCCCAAATCAGAGCAAAGAACATGTTTGGTGAAAAATATATAGGAAGTGAAAGCACTTACAGAGAATCTCTGGACATAGCAGACAGGTACTCCCACTGCAGTTCTGGGCTGAGTTTTTGTACTGCTTACAAGTCAGAAATTATGCATTTAATTCACTTTCCTATTCCAAAATGAGCCCTGGCCCTTCTACACTAGAAATATTGCAGTAAAGCAGGACAGCAGCAGCACACACAAAGGCATTCTCTTCCTCCAGGTGCCAGTTTGAGCAGCAATGTCAACATTTTGCTTTTCCAGCTACAGCCTGGGTTATAACAGTGATCCTGAGAAACAGCTGCATGAAGCTGGGCAGCAGCAGCCTCATTTAGTGGACTTGTCCTAGTGGAAGCTGGTTAAGGCAGAAATAATCTGTTAAGATTTCAGGGCAAAATCTGAGAAATGAGGGTATTGTTGACCCAGCAAGTGAAGAAGAAGAGTAGGTGTGGTACAGAGGGTTGAGTGCAGCAGTTAATTTTGAAGAGGGAGAAAACAAATAACAAAAAATTGAGTGATCCTCAGCTAGCCAGAAGAAATGTGCCTCCTTAAACCATCACAGCAGCAAGTTATATTGTGGGCTATCCAACCATAGAACTTTACCTAGATATGCTTATTTTTGGAAAGCACACTTCAATTAGCCTGAGGCCTGATATTGAATAAATGTCACTATCTTTATCTCCAAGAAACATGTCTTTTTTGTAACATGAAGTCTTCTGAGGAGCCAAGTAGTGCTTCTATGGTGTATTTAACTTTGACACCACCACTACAGCTTTTCATTGCTGGTGAAAAAAACCACATGTCATATATGAGTTGTCTAAATGCAGTTAGTGAAGGGTTATGATCTGTTATCTGGAGATAACAGAAGTATTAAAACACATGAAGGGCAATTCTAGGACAAATATTGTAAAAAAAAAAAAAAAAAAAAAAAAGCTCAGGAGAAAAATAAAAGATGCACAGATTTTTTTCAAGGACCAAACCAGGCTGTACCTACTCTCTCCAGAACTAAAGCTAAGTCAAAACAGTTAGTGGAACCTGTTCAAAGTGAGCAAAAATATTGTTGCAAACGTACTACAGCCAGCTGGAAGAAGACAATGCTGAGGTGGTGGAGTCCAGATTCCCTCCTTTTCCTAGAAACAGGGACCAGATCTCTGTGATATCATGGGAAGCATAGTGTAACATGGCCTGGATAACTAGAGAAACAAAAGGGTGCTGTAAATCACAGAACACATGTAAGGTACTGCAGAATCACAGCAAGGTGTTTAGTCCCTCCAAAAGATGGTTCAGCCCAACCTCCCTGTGCAGAGCTGTCACTGCGTTTTTTCTGGTGTTGAACAGAACTCGTTCAGTACCAGATTCTGGATCCTGGAGCTGCATTGGGTTGCAGTGTAACTACGATGTCTGTGAGTTTAAAAGGAGCATTAGATGGTGGAACACTGAAGAGAGGTGGGGTAGGACGTGGGGGGAGTTCATAGCCATTAGCAGCTCTCCATGAGCTGTGCTACTGTGCTAAGACCAAGGGCCACCAATCCTATTTGCCTTTCCTCTGAGATACACAGGAAACAATGGAATATTGCTGGGTGCCCTGTGAACTGCTGCAAAAGGCTTGCACATAGCAGATTACTGTCTGAGGGGCAAGAGGGAGAGATCCTTCCTTCTCCACATTCAACGACCTCCTTGCCCACTTTTCTGTGCCTCTTCATCTCCACTCCAAGGGATATTACTCTGTATCACTGAGTGAAAGAGACAAATTCTTGCACCCTTCTCACTCCTACCCCTGTACTTCATTGAAACTGTAATATAAAATGGCCCTGCTAGTTTCCATAATCTGAACTCAAAGTCAAAGAAATTTAATTCTTAATTTTCCACTAGAAGCGTCTTACCTACATATTAACTCTGACAATTGAAGGCAATTGAATTAATCAATCATTTCAGTATAGGAAAAACAACTAGTAGGTGGGTGGTTTCATCAAAAAATACAAAATTCTGATTCTTCACTTTTTTTTGATACTGTAGCAAGATCACCTTTTCGAGGTGAATATTTTATTTCCATTCTTTGTAGCATACTTTTCCCAAAAATTCTGGAATCATTAGTTTATCAAATATAAAACAGTCATTGCAGGACACATCTAAAAACCAGTTCTTTTAAAGAACTTAATTTGCAAACACTTTTGCACTTCACAATTTAGTCATGTAAGTAGTACACTTGAAATCAATAATAGTAACCTTGTAAGCCATGTTTGAGATTAATCACCATACCAGACCTGCCGATTTTATCTTAAACATGCATACTGTTCATGGTATAAGAGTGTTTGAATTAGCCTACAAGCTCCTCAGGGCAGGACACATCTCTTTGTCTACATCTGCAGAGTGTGAACAGACAGTTGGCTCCTGATAAATAATACAACACAATTACCTAACTGTAGGATGCAGAAATTTGCAAGGAAATGAAATTTCAGGCTGCCTGTAGACAAATGCTCAGAAAACACATTTCAAGTAATGAAAGGTGGAGGATGAGGGACACCAAAACTTTATGAAATTCTGAGGTGGGAGGTTCAAGGGTGAGCATTGTCAAAGTAATTCCATTTAGTTAGCATGACATTAAAATGAGCCGTGCAGATTTGTATGGATTAATAATAAAGAAATGGAAATATTCCCTTTTAATTTTTTTCCTTTCTTTATAAATAGAGATTAAAACTTTTCAGATTTGTACCATTTCTTTCTGCTAGAGATAAGGAGTCTGCTTTACTGGCTGTAATCAAGATGATGTGACCTTTACTGGGTTAATATCTCCCTCTTTTTCGTAACTAATCTTCTGTAATAGCAAAGGAAGATATTTTGGGGTATTAAAAAATCACTCTGAGGGTTTAGAACTGGTCATAGAAAAGAGTAAAATCATTATTGCAGGATATATAGAGGTGTTAACATCTTAAACGCAAATTCATAATCATGGCATATGAAGAGTTTCTTTTTTTTCCTAGTGGTATGGTTTTAACTTTATTACTTTTTTGCTAAACAAACTGTGATACACTGCTGTAAAATTTACACAGGAACCTGCCAAAAAAATCCATACACCAAGCCAGCTCATAGGTATATAAGCAATATCTCTCCAAATAAGCTGCCTGCCCCTCATGTCCCAAGAAAGAATCCATCCTGAGAGAATAGAGCAAATTTCAGATGGTACTGACTTTCAGTATTTTCTCTGCAGAAAACAACCACATTCCTGTTGGAAATGAAAAGATGCCTTCCTGGTAAAAATACAGAGCAGCCTCTTTATCCCAGAAGTACCTCTTTCCCTCTTTCTCACCCATCTTTTTTTTTTTTTTTTTTTTACTTTATAGAGTTCTCTCTTTAAAACTTGTCACTTTTTTAACCTTTTCACTAGATTCTCTAGGAATCTTCTTGTCAGAGAGTTCTTTTCTTCTATAAACACTTAGA
Source organism: Acridotheres tristis (assembly GCA_037013685.1). NCBI lineage: Eukaryota > Metazoa > Chordata > Aves > Passeriformes > Sturnidae > Acridotheres > Acridotheres tristis. The sequence continues at coordinate 113,131,699 of CM072886.1, read as the reverse complement.
TATGATGACATGGGTCTGGAATTAAGGTAGAATTCACTTTCATTTTATCCTGCCCATTTTTCTACTTTTAAAGGTTTGCTATTTTTCCTATCAGAATCGTCAGGGTCATTAAGGGTTTAGCTTGGATGGATTCCATCTATCTGGCTATCATTGGCATTTCTCTTCAGACAGTAAAATCAATACAGTTTATGCTGATAAGTTTGTAATTAGACAGCTCCTATACAACTGCTTTGGTGCCTACTTTCAAAAAGTGATAGAGACCAAAGAGTGGCCTACAGAACAGGGGCAATAAGAAGATGCCAAATCATTGCTTAAAAAGGGAAAATGGTGTCACAATTATAACCAGAAGTTATAACCAGAAGTTTCCAGAACCATGACAGCTATCAGCACAGACGTGTGACACAACTATCCAGTATGAAATCAATGCAGGAAGACAATGGAATTTGTACTAAATGTCAACACATCCATGGCTTCCTAGGCAGCTTCAACCAGTGCAGAAATTCACCCTCAAAGCGCTGGAGAACCCACCTTGACTTAGAGGCAAGAAGAAAGTGGGTTTTTGCAAGGAAGAGTTTTGAGCCATAGCATTTTCATAGACTTAAACATAAATTCACAGTGTGTGAGGTCAGAAGGGACTAGTAGAGAGTCTTGTCTGACCTCTTCTAAATCATAGGCCATTAAGTTTCATTCAGCTTTCCCCATATCAAGCCCAACACTTCTGTGTTTTCCTAAAATACCTTTCTTGTTTAAGTTTGGGATATTTATTTGAAGACATGCAGAGACAGAAAAGCCACAATTCCTCTTAAGGTCTGGTTTTAACAATTTATAGTGTTCATTCAGGAGCATTTGTGCTTTATTTTCAATTGGAGTTTTGCTTGCCTTATGCTTTGAGCCCTTCTGTTCCTTTCTCTGTTAGATTAAATTACCACCTAGTATCTACTATTTTCTAGACAGTACTAGGGTCTGTGATCAAGAACTTTGAACTCTCTCTTTAGTGAAGTGAATAAAACAGACTCTAAATGTCTCACGGTGAGGTATCTTCTCAGGACCTATAACATTTTTGTATTCCAATCTTCCCTTTCCAATTTAAGTAATTTTATGAAGTGTGGAATTAAGGATTATTTTCCTATTAACCTCAGTGGAACTGTGCACTAGGCTGTCACTTGACTCTCTTTAATTACTTTTCCCTTTATTCATCCTGAGTCATAAACAGCCCTTTCTTCCAACATAGCACCTACAAACTCATACGAAACCACGTATCCACTATATTTTAGCAGCTTTACAATATATATATATATCTCCTCTGGTTCTCCCTCTAATTTTTTGGGGTTTTTTTTTTGTCTCTGAATGTGCAATTTTGCACTTATCTGTATTAAAACCACAATATTTGGGAAAAAGTCTCCCTCATCCAGTATGTCTGTGAGTCTAGACTTCATCAATGTGTTCAACAATGTGTTCTAAGAGCAAAAACAGAATTATGATGGTTATAAAGCAACAGAAATCACTTGTCAACTGCTGCATGTAATAATATTATCAATATAGTGACAAAACAAAAAATATATATATATAAATTGGAATCACAGTATCATAAATTGCTTTGGCTTGGAAGAGACCCTACAGATCATCTCGTTCCAATCCCTCTACCATGGTCAAATATACCTTTCACTAGATCAGGTGGCTCAAAGCCCCATCCAGCCTGGCCCTCAACACTTGTGAGTGTATCCACAGTCCTCACACTTCTCTGGGCAACCTGTTCCTGTGCTTCAGCCTCACCATCCTCACAGTGAAGCATTTCTTCCTAACATCTAATCTAAACCTACTCTCTTTCTGTTTGTACCCATGCCTCCCTGGCTTAACACCACAGTTCCTGAAGAAGAGTCTCTCTCTGGCTTCCCTGTATGCCCCCTAGAAAGCTTCTACAAGCTCTCTAAGCTACCTTCTCCAGGCTGAGCAGGCTGGGAAGGTGATGGTAGCCCCCTTTTTAACTCTCTGGTCCTCCTCTGGACATGATCTATAAAGTTTAAACCTTTCTTGTGTTGAGGACTCCAGAGCTCAATACAGTACTCAAGGTAGGGTCTCACCAGAGTATAATAGAGGGAGAAAATCACCTGCCTTGACCTGCTGGCCATGTTCCTTTAGATGCAGTGCAGGACATGGTTGTTTTTCTATGAGTGCAGGCTCCCAGCTCATGCTGAGTTTTTTGCCAACAAATTATACTCATATAGGAACACATACAGCTGTATTGAGTTTTTGTGGAAAGGTTCTGGTAGCAAGGGTGGCTAGAAGAGTGGTTTCTATGAGATGAGAAGATGCCATAAACTTCCCCGAGGTCTGACAGAGCCAATGCCAGCCAGCTCCTAGGTCATTGCCAGTCACGGCTGAGCTCATCTGTGGTGGAAGGAGTGCCTCTGAGGTGATGTATTAAAGAATGAGGGGAAGGAGTTGCTGTGCAACATCAGTCATGAGACACACCTGAGAATATGTGAGAGAAACACCTCTGCAAGGCTCCAGGTCAGTGAAGAAGGGGGTGGAGGTGCTGGAGGTTCCCCTGCAGCTGCTGGTGCAGCCCCTGGTGAGGAAGCTGTGCCCCTGCAGCCCACGGAGGTACACGGTGGAGAGACATCCACCTGCAGCTCGTCAAGGTCCCCATGGCAGAACAGGTGGATGTGCTTGAAGGAGGTTGTGACCCTGAGGAGAACCCATGCTAGAGCAGGGTCCTGGCAGGATCTGTGCACCTGTGGAATGAAGAACCTCTGCTGTAGCAGGTTCCTGGGAAGGGACTGGTGGGAAACCCATGCTGGAGCAGTCTGTTCCTGATGGATTGCACCCCATGGGACTGACACTGCAGCAGTTCCTGAAGAACTATAATCCATGGGAGACTATGGAGAAATTTGTGGAGGATTGTCTCCTGTGGGAAAGACTGTGTGCTGGGTCAGGGGCAGAGAAGGAGGAGAAAAGAGAGAGCAGAGACAGCCTGTGACTGACCACAGCCCTGTTCCCCATCCTCCTGTGCTGCTGCGAGGAGCATGTAGAGAAATCATGAGTGAAACTGAGCTCGGGAAAATTGAAAAGGTTCAATTAATTCAATTAATTTACCTAAGTTGAATCTGTTTTGACCCATGACAGTACTTGGTGACTGATTTCTCCCTGTTCTTATTTCAATGCACTAGTCTTTGGTTATATTGTCTCTCCTCTGTCCAGCAGAGGCAGGGAATAATGAAGCAACTTTGGTGGGCACCTGGAGTCCAGCGAGGGTCAACTTACCCCAACAACCTCATACCTGGAACAAACAGAAAAGCAGTAACATCTAAGTGGGCTTTCAAATACTTGCAGATTACTGGGGGTTTGGTTGAAGTTCATCTGGTCCATGCAGTGTTGGTTTCCTCCTTCTGAAAGCTCTAGCCTCAAAAGGCAGCAGCTATATATCTTACCATGATGTATATATCAGGATATACCTGGGAAGCATGGTGAGCCCAGGAGCTGGAAAACACGGTCAGAGCCTCATTTTTGGACATAGAATCATAGAGTCATAGAATGGCTCAGGTTGGAAGGGACTTTACAGGCCCCCTAGATTTCCAGCCTCCCTGCCAAACACTTAGAATGCTGTCCAAAGACCCAGTACTGGCCTGCTAGCCATGCCTTCCCACGTCTGGGATTGCTCCTTCCATAAGTATTGTTTTAATTTGCCATTCACAGTTATTCACCAAGGTTAAATCCTCCTGGTATGGGCCTGGGTTGTTAATCAGCCTTATTTCTAGATATGTTCATTCACTAGAGAAATCTTCAAATCAAATTTATATCATGTTTGAATCATCATTCTCTCTGATACACACAAGGCAGCTAATTTTACAAACTGCATCATTTTGAGATTGTGATGCACTTAGATAATTCTAAGAACCTGTAGAAGTTCTAGAAGAGAAAGTCAGTCTTGAGACAGCTTGAAAAAAAAAGAGACTTTCAAGAATACATTGACTATTTTTTAATTTATGGAAATTTTAGATGCAGTATCTTCATATTCAAATGTCCCAAAAGAGGGACAACATTCTCTGCTTTCCCCTCAACAGATTACTAATATGTCACTTTCTAGATTTCCTCATTATTTTCCTAATTACTTGGCATTTATCTCATACTTTCTTCCTTATAGGAGTGTCTGTTGTCATCTGCTCGATCTTTTCATCCAAAGACATCCCGTTCATTCAGTTGCTCTTATTTTCCTCATGCAATGAAACATGTTACTCTTCTGCCTTTAAACACTGCACTTGCTTGTTTGCTTGATGTATGAACATACTTAAAGATGTTTGAGGATAAAGAATGATATTCTGACTCTATTTCAGGGAAATGATAACTCTTTCAAACTGTAAGCTGATACATATCTGATTTTCACTACCTTTTTACTTTAAAAAACATCTTTATTTTTATGATTACATTTTTTAGTTTTACATTTTTAGCATTTCTTTCCCTTTTAGAATCAAATCAGAAATTGAGAAATGTGAGTCATTTATGCACATGAGAAGTTTTAAAATCTGCTTTGGACTTTTTCTTGAGTGAAATTGCCCAATGTTTCATTGCGTCCTGAGCAGTCAAATCAAATTTTGTGGCTAAACTCTCAAAATCTGAAACAAAGGAAGATACCTGTCTTACAGGTGTGTCTTGAAGCATGGGTCCTCAGCTGGTTTTGAGGTACTGAAAAAGAGAACTATGTTCTAAGGACAGTCATAGTTTTAAACTGATGTCCAGCAGGACTGTAAAAAGGTAATGGAGACAAAGAACAGGAATGAACACAACACCCTCTTTCACTGTCAAAACTTTATTCCAGTTTGGATCCCTTGCTGCCAATTCATAGTTCAGCCTTTGGAGCCAGCACTGAATTTGGCTCTGACCTCAACTGGCATGGCTGCTGAGCAGAGACAGCACCTCTCCAAACCCTGATATTTGTGCTCCTGCTCTCACTTCAAATCGGCTCCTGGACAGCCCAGGGGCTGTGCTGCTCTGCCCTGGGCAGTGGAATTTACAAAGAGCTCAGCCTTTGGGGGTCATGACAGTCCCTGACTTGGGAATAAACTGGATAGTTTGTCAGGTATGGAAGGGTGTCAGCTGTTTGTGTGGATTTTCAGGTGCATCAATGCCATAGTAATGACATTGTTCTATATGTGTTTAGAACTGAGGATAAGGCCTTGAAATGAAAGCAAAATCAAATGCCTCATACATGTGTCAAGGGGATCTAAACATCCGACAAGATACAGGCATGAAATAAGCTTTAAATAATGCAAAAGCCAGTAGAATTCAGGGTTGTGTGGAGTGAAATGGAAGAAAAGGTGTTAAATCTTGTTTTGGTACCTTTATTCCCAGTTTGTCTACTGCTAAACTTTAACCAGTGAGATGACTTTCTTAGAACCCTTTGTATATTGTAATAAACTGTTTCTGCCTTTATCTGACTGCTAGAGCTCAGATAGGAAAGAGACTGCCCAATAAATGCATTAGACTTTGAATGTGCTGTCAAGCTTCACTCCATTCTGCAGATAAATTTTATGATTTTTTTGTTTGTTTGTTTCACTATAGCTATTGCATGTGGGATCAACCAGGTTTTGTATTTTCCCCAGCAATCACTCTAGGACTATTGGATTGTTTTGCTTTCCTATTACAAACATACATAATGTCTTTCTTTGTGTTACTATTTTGGTATATTAATTTTTTCTATATCTGTAAATGTACCACCCATCTAACCCAATTACCTTTTAATTCAGGAAATTTTCTACTGCAGCTTAAAAAGAGAAAAATTATCCTCACACAATCAGAAAAGCATGCCTTTTTATTAAAAGAAAACAAACAGCAGGCCTATATCAAATGTAATCAGCTATACTACTAAAAATCAAAATAACTACTTTGGAATTTTAAAGGAGCTTATACTTCTGCATAAAAATGATTTAAAGTAATTTTAATAAAAATTTTTCCAGTATGGGTAGGTATAACTCTGCTTGTCAGCACATCTGTATTTTTCTTTCATCTAATAAACTAGCTAGGACAGTGCAGCAAAGGAACATTATAATATTAACAATGTTGCTGGAAAGCTCTGTGCTTTAGAATGAATTAACTTTCACTGCACTGCAGAACATACAAAGTGAAATTGGCTCAGCTCAGAATAGAAAGTTTAACCCCTTAGGAGCTGCTGAGCTCTACTTCTGTCTCAGTGGTGGTTTTTGAGCAGCCTTGGCATGTGAATCACAGAGGTAGCTGACATGTTTGGCAAATTTGGAAAATAACTGCTTAGGAAAAAGCTGAGAAAACATTTTTATTTTATTCAACAACAAAAAATTTGCAACTTTGCTTGCCAGGGAATTTGCCAAGACACAGTAGTCAGGTTTCAGAAATACCAGGGAGTTAATATCGTGGGAGTAGAACTGAAACATGTGTCTTGTTATCCGAATATTCATTCGCAGTGCCAGAATGAATAATCCTTTTCTGTGGTTGCACCCGGGCTTTGATTTTCCTTCTCTTAAAAATTTACTGCCTAAATGGCTGAAGAATGATTAAGTGAAAATCTGAGAGCTGATCAGCTGTGTTCCTTCTGCACTGATCCATACAGGAAAGTTTATTGGAAAGATTTCATCATCCCATTGACTTCCATGAGATCTACTTAAGCAATTTTTTTCCAGGGTGAGAATACTGTACAGGGCAGCTGCTTTTGTATGTCCAGGAAGACACAGACTTGGACCACTTAGTGTCTTTTACATAGCTCATAAACCAGATGATAATCTTTTAGTACCACCATATAAGCCTATAATCAGTTTAGAGATCTGAAAGAAAAACATTCTGCATACCAGAATTTTTTTCTTCTTAATTTAAAAGAAATAAAAAAAAATAAAAATCGAGCTCAAAACACAAGCAAGGTTATCTTTTCAATAATCAAATCAAATCAAATTTATTTGAAATATCATTTTTCTGCCTCTATCATAGTAGGAATTTACTGTAAGTTTGAGGGGTTGTATTTTTACATTATAGATATTTTTTGCATTTCCTAGTCAAAAATGTCATGTCACCAGACTGAGATATATCAAGTGGATTAGTTTTTTCTCTTCTTGCTTTGCACTACTAATTTTCTCCACTTTTAAGCAATTCCCATTAATTTCAAATGCCATGGGAAATCTGGAGAGGGTGATACACTTTATAATGTTGAGTTTTGTTCCTGTTTAAGGTATGCTCTGCTGTGTTCTTGTCCTTTTTAAATCTGTGGCTTTTGTATTTTCAAATACTCAGAGCAGAATAAATATATTCTAAAGTGATGCTTTAACTTGGTCTATTCACTCAAAAAACTTAAAGTATCCAGAATATGAGCAGGTAAAGCAGAAACTCACTTGGCAAAGTGAGTTGCAAAGAAACTCTAGTGCATTAAGTACTGAGGAGTAAAAAGAGGAAAGTCGGGTTCAATCTTAATCCTTTTCTGCTAAAACTTCCAGTTGGACGTTTCCTACTGTATTTTTTTAGCCTTTTTTTAGCCAGCTCACAGCCTTACTGTACTTACAAAAATTCAAAATTTTATTGCTCCATTTATTTTATATCTCCACAATTTCTCACACGTCCAATGAAAACAATCTCTCTGCTCTGATTTCCTACCAAGGGCCCAATTAAGGGACCACTAACCCTGCGATGCCTTTCAAGAAAGCTCTCAATCCCTCTTTGCTGACAATTTCTATCAGACCTTTTCATGCTAAACACACACTTGGCTGAAATAATTCCTTGGATAACTTACTTGATTAATTTGATTACTAGTTTTAGTAATCAAATTAATCTCCATAGAGTTGCACAGATCTAATTGCAACTCTATTCCTTGTCATATATACAAATGGCCCAGTGCAAAACTAGGAAAGCTGTTTGCTGGATCAGCTCCACTTCCTGGTGGATATATTCTGCTTTTAACAGCTTGTGAGAAGTGTCTGTGATGTACAAGTATATGTGCATGTACATACACACACGTGCACAGACAAGCTACAGAATATATGAGTGCCTAATATACAAAAATAGAAGTAAGAATTATTTAATATGTCTAGATTACATATCTCACCCAAAAATCTCATTGGGTCCATAAAAATTATTCTGCTCAAATTTATTTGGAAAATATATATATTTTTTTCCTTTGTCATGCTTTTTTATTCTCTTCTCTACTTCGTTTGCTTTTCCTGTCTTTCTTGATGCCATGTAAAAGAAATGGATTTTCTCTGAAAGTAGTACAAATTCTCCTTTATGCCTGTATCAATGTGCCCTCAAGAAAAGTTCCTTTCTTATTTCAGTCATGTAAAACCAAATATTGGAAATTTATTCTACATTTAGAGTGTGTTAAATGCTTTAGATGTGTTCCCAGAAGAGTTTAAGCACATGTGAAGTTTTGAAGAAAATATTGAGAAGTTGTATTTTTTCAGGAAAATGCTGAGATGAAAGAATGATATCTCTTCATAGCTTCTAGAATAATCTTAAATAGAATAGTTGTTAATGTCATAACTGAAAATTGATGTAAGAATTATATCAACATTGCATCTTTATTGCAGCATTACCACAGAGGGACGCTAATACAGTCAGATTTTAAAAAGAGTTGTTGAAAATACTTTGAGTGTACTGTCTCCAGTAACTATCTGTTATCACTATGGTTGCAACAACAAATATTCATTATTGGAATGAACTTCATAAGAATAAAAGAATTAAGAGGAATGAAAAAGCTTACTGCATGCATTAGGATAGGACTTGAACAATTTAAGGAATGATGAAGCAGATGGGATCAGCTCTGATCTTCCTCAGGCTCTGTGATCTGGGCTCTGATTGTGCGAGGGTATGTTCCTACTCTGCTGTGTACATTCTTGTGACACAGCAGTACATTTTGCAAGTTTAAGTTTGGTTTTGAGGCATAATCTCTGTAACTCAGAATTCAGCACATTACAAAACTTCTGCTAATGACCTTGGAGTCCGTATTGTCCTCTAGTCACACACAAATAGCATGATTATACACACCAGTATGATGGTTAATAACAATTGTTTGGGTTTTTTAATCTCACCACCACAATTTTGTAGTATTTGCTTATTGTTTTTCTTCTGAAACTCTCATTACCTTGCAGTGCAAAAATGTAATCTCACAAAAGAAAGTCTGCAAATGTTTGGTCTTAATAATCAATTAATTAATGTGATTGTAGATTTTTATCTGTCTCTGGTGTCTCAATTTTTCTTTTCATCCCATTTTCGTATCCCATGTCCTGTTTTGCAGCTTAACCCTATTTAACTTTGCTCCTAGGAAACTCAAAGGTGCCAGTGAACAACAGACTTGAGTCAGTCATAGAGTCAGTATTGCATTTGACAAACATTGCCAGAGCTGCTCTAAACACAATGTACCCTCGAAGAGTAACCCTCAACAATGAAGACTTCATTAATATACCAGAATGCAGTCAATTGGATGTCAGATGACAGGATTATCTTGTTTTTTTACCAGATTCCTGTCAGTAACTTCTACCTTTGATCCTCAGTGACTTTCTAATTTATATGTTCTGTCTCAGAAATGTTTCTTATGCTGATGTCCTAATGAATAGTTTGCTTTTTGGTGTTTACACATTGTGATAATCAGTCACTAGCATTTATGTGCATTCAAGACAAAAAATCAATTGTTGTTCCTTTCTTTAAGACTGACTATTCTGTGGAGAAGAAAATATTTCCCATGTGGATATAGAAAAATACAAATAGAACTGAATCTTTCTTAATTCTGGCTGATTTATTTCAGCCTCAGACAAAAAGCTATTGGGAAATTCATGTGGGTTAAGATGGACTTTTATACTGTAGTTCCTGTGTACATTATAGATTTCATATTCTTATCTTCTTTGGCATAATTCATGTCTGGTTCAGGGTAGACCTTGTCAGACAACTATTTTTCTTAGTGTTCAGATAGGCTCTGCAGACCATGCTCTTTCCTAACAGGAGCTAACAATTGTATAATATGCACAGATGATTCTTATATACTGCAACTGAATTTAAATATCCCTATTTTTTCAACACTTTTGTTTGGCTTTATTTGTTTTTTATTTTTCCCCACCATCTATTAAAAAAAATAGCTTATTTAATATTCTTAATTATGAATTCCTCAAAAAAACCAGTCAGGATACAAAAACAAATACAAACAAAATTCAAACGTGAAAAAAGTATGTCATTTGAGAGAAAAGGTATGGAATTAGATAGTGCAATTTGTTACCCACCTAGAGCTCATCTAAACCCAGAATAAAAGTCTCTAGTCTAGTCTAGTAATGTTCATTTGGCTGCATGACTTCTTTCTTTTCTTCAGTGTAAGATTCAGGGAGGAGAAAGACAGGGAAAAAGAGCCAAAAGGATGTGACCACTTGAAGAGCAATAAACTTTGTAGTTTGACTCGTTGCCCTAAGGATGCATTGGCATCTGAAGGCTCCTTCCTTGTAGGTTTGATGGCAATCTGCATTTTCATGAACTGTCAGACATGATTGCCAAAGGTGATGATATTACAGCAATGAGATTATGACAAAAAGATGACAAAAAGATTTGATTCAGTGTTCTAAACCTTCATATGCATTGTCAGAAAGTCTGAAGAATTCGATACTATAGGCAATGAGAACAGACATAAAATTTTGAGCCTAAAAATTGCAGCTGTGTGACATTTGTTTTGTATCACCACATAAAGCCTTAGCCAAATAAACTGGAACGAGTGGACAGGATGTTATCAGACAGTAGTTTTGAATTGTGAAGCTTTTTTTCTAGCTCAGAGAGCCACTCTGTAAATATTATGTTTTAAAATGGCTACCTGAGATACTTGGAGCTTAGAACATCTCCTTCCAGTTATGCCTATCAAAGCAAATAATAAGCAGAGCTCTTGCTGTGCCACTTTTTCCATTATGTTTGTCAATGAAGAAGCAGAATAAAATTCTCAAGATGTGAGGAAAATGGAACATATTTAGTTAGAGGGATCTTGGATTCACTTATAAAGTATATATTTTCTTTGAAAATGTTAAATTGTTTGAGAGATGGGAACTGAGAATAACAGCTTTTATTTTCTAAACACCAATTACATATGAGTGAAAAATATGTATCTGTGTGACTCAAAGAATAGGTTTAATTTTTTGAAGGATCACACAGATAAGCACTTCAGGGAAAGGTACAGATGGTTGCATGTACATCCTGCAAACTCATGGCTGTTATAACAAAGGCTAAATCCTTTGACAGATATTTGGTACATACAGTTATCTTTATGTTACTTTAGAATTCTGCAGGCATAAAGAACTCAGTTGCACATAAGGACAGAAATAGAGGCATGCATTGAAAAGCATTGCAGCATTTTGTGTAGTAAAATGCAAACTGTGTTATCTTAAACTCAATAAAATCTTTTAAGAGACACCTAAATATTCCTGTTATACTGAGAAAATATTTTTAATATGGATCTGATCTGTAGCAACATATACTGGCTGATGTGGCTGTGTTTTGTTATGGTTTCTTGGTTCCCAATTCTTTTGGCAGAAAACCTGTGCCTGATTTCTGAACTTAGCTACGCTGGCAGATATTGTAGCCTAGCTTGTTAAATCAACTTCTGAATAACAGCTGATTTCACATTTTAAGCATCAATATGTAACCACGTAGCTGAAATCAGAATCAAGTGTCTTCAATCAAAAATGTGAAAAATAAGAAAAAGCAGTCATCCCCCCACTCTTCAGCTTTCTGGCTGCCTGCCATCTTGTGAAGATATTTCAGTCTCTGCAGCTCAAGCCTTTTTTATTCTAATGCCTCCTTGTGCAAATGCATGTTCTCATGTGTCTTTCTCTTTGCTGCAGGCATAGTGCACCTGTTTGAAAGGAGCACATAACTTTTTTTTTTTTGCCATTTCCCAACTGCTGGTTCTTTTGGCAGGAATCTGTCTCCAACAGCTGAGAAGGCAGAAAAGCTAAAGCCCTTTTTCTGCATAGAAGAGATACCTACCTTCAACTCTTTGAAGAGCTATGTGACACTACTGGAACTTGCTTCCCTTGAATTCTTGCACTAGGACTGAAATTTACACAGTAGTGGAGCCTCCCAACTGTTTAATGAGAGGGGCACGTTTCTGAGAGACACTTAAGGGCATGGGTAATCTTTTTCTGGCCTGCTGCTTAGCTTTTCAGTGTTGTCAACACTCCTTATAAAAATATGGTTCTATTCCATATTGCAGAATTTGATATACTCATTTCTCTTTTACAGAGCTCAAACCCATATGGCATTTGCTTCCTGCTGAGGCCTCCACACCAGGCATCTCTTCAGCAAGGCAAGACTCAAAGAGAAATGTATAACATATTCTTTGCCCCTTGTGCTCACATATCTAAGACCTGTTCTCTAAATCAGAGGCCCAGAGAATCCTCTGATGAAGATCAGGAAATCCTACCTCCAGTTCAACCTGGAAGCTGAAAAATTTCTCATGCTGGCAGCCACAGGAATTAACCACTCCTCCATACTAGATGTCTAATAGCAGTACTTCTCTCTAAATTTATACAGATACACTTGATGAATGTCAAGTCACAGTGCTTCTATGTTCTGTGCCACCAGCAATAAAGTGGGTGAAGTTTGGGTGCAGTTTAGAATCCATCATCCTGCAGATGATGCATGAGGCAGATAGTCCTACTCAGTGTCCCACTGTTCTTTTTTGCCAAAATGCAGTAAAACTTATTTCAGCCAATAAAGAAGATGTGGTTTCGAGTATACATAGGAAACTGTTCTTTTGAATAAGAAGGTATTATTTAATTTGGTCACTCTCAGCATACACTTGCAAACTGAACAAAGACAAGCTAGATAACAATCATACCATTCTGTCAAATGCATTCATGGAGAGAAGGAAAAACAAAAGTTACACTCATGATTTTTTTCTGAAATGACACAAGTTGCTTTCCCTTGTCTCCCATTTGATGTCTGTCCTTTTGTTCTTGTCCCTGTCTATTCTTTTTATTATAATTCTACATTAGTTGTATGTTTTTCAGTCTACCTTATTGTGTTTTAGCCCATGCAAAATGAATTTTAGGATGATGCCCCCTGAAAAGATTTACAAAGCTGTCTCTGTGAGAGATGGCTGCTTCCAGATGTGAGTATAATGCTGGTGCAGCCACCTCTGTGTTTAAATTTTTAGAAACATGTGGTTTCCATTTTGGTAAATTCTACATGTCAGTTCAAAAGATATGATACATTTTATATTTCTGTTCTTCAGTAAAAGTGATTGTCCTGGCCTATCTCCAGCCCAAGGGCAAGAGAAAGTGTTCTGACTATGTTGGGATTTGTTCATCTCTTCTTCTTAAATCTACAATACACCAAAGGGTTATATACACACATGGTAGAGTCGAGGTTAGTCACAGTGTGATCCTCAGGTAGTGAACATCAAAAAACAAACAAAAAAAGAAAATCAATACAAAACACCCAATAATTAAAAAAAAAAACAAAATGAAGAAATAATAAAAGGAAGAAAAAGAAAGAAAAAGAGGAGCCAAAACCAAAAATCTACTTATGGAAAAACTGATATGCTTTTCTAGCTGGGGTTAAATCACAACACCACGTTAAATAGGTCATTGCATCAAACTCTATTCAAATTAGGCATTGCCAAAGGTAATGATGCATTGGAATTAATTACAATTAGTGAGCACTCATCATGAGAGGGTTTTAGGACAAAGATAAAAATTAGAAAGATCTGATTGTGTTTGGAAGAAGTGGGCAGAGTGGATATTGTCTCAAGTTCTGTTTGGTCTTAGATGGAAGAAAAAGGCCTCAAAGGCCAAGTTAGAAACCTCTTGTTTGCCAAGTATCCCTGCAATGATCAGAAAGTGTTAGAACTTGAAAGGCTATTTTAAATAAACATTGATTATAAATTGTTACATTTTCTTAAAGTATTTTTTTGCCTCTAGAGAAACAAATCATATTACTTTACACTTACATGTTTATGATGTGTAAGGTGAAGTGAGATAACGCTTGAAAATACATTGTACATGTACACAAATACCATCTCAAGCAGAAGAGCTACTTAACTTGGTGATGGATTTGCTTCTTCAAAAATTAGATGAGAGATGGACACAGAAACCTGGGGAGTGCTCTCAGTTTTAAAGGTGACCATTCCTCACTACCTCCAAAACCTTCCCATTATAAGGAGGATGCAGTTATGATGAGCACCTAGCAATACAGGTAAGAGAAGAGGCAACATCAAGGCAGGATTTTGTTGTATATGGCACCATCTGTCCCTAGGAAATGGTGAGTGCTTTTTGTGGCTTACATGCTGATGACTCACTTCTGTAGTGCAGAATTTTACCTACTGTAGTGATATAGGCTTTTCGTTTATTTAAAGTTGCCTGTACCTGCCAGGATGTCCATGCATTGCTCATGGATGAGACACTCCAAAGGCAAGCACATAGGTAGATACTCCACAGAAGCTGTACCCTGAGACATGTTAAAGTGGCTTTTTTACAAGCACCAGGAATAAATGTGGTGTTGCTTGGCACTTGTCTCTTCTGGCATGCCCAATCCAGAACTCTTTTGCAAGCCAAAAGTAGCAGAGAAGCACTCTCAGGAAAATACTTGGACCTTCCTAACCATGCTGAGCAGTCAGTACCTCTATACACTTCATATTACACTGTATTATTTACAGCTCTCTTACCCGTTCATTCATCTGACATTCACAGAATTAAAATATGCAGGGTAATAGCAACTTAAAGAGGTAAGATACAAAGAATGACAAGAATATAAAGCTCTGGAACGGACCCAGAGGGTTCATTAAGTCCAGCTTCCAGTGGCCCATACTGGGATCAAACCTACAACTGTGGCATCATTAACACCACAGTCTAACCAGCTAAGCTGGGTGACCATCCTTGGATTTAAAGGTATGAAAAATAGTCTTCTAAAGACGAATTTTACCTCTTGAATCCTTAAATTGAAGTGTATGCATGATAGTCAGCTAGCCAAATGTAAAATTACATCAGCAGCTGGATCCTTAGGAGGATATTTATTATGGACTCTGAAGAGAATAGAAAAGTGAATGCAAAAGAGGAATTTTGATATAGCTAGAACAAACCAATGAGGTAATGTTTTGTCATTTATATTTAATCATGGTATTGCTGACATTGTTAAAAACTTTCCCTTTTTAAAATTATTTTTATCACTTAAGGCAGCAAGTTTACTTTTAAATTAAATTGCTTTGGATTTTTAATTTATTTTTAATTTAAGAAGTATTAAGAATATTTTCCTATTTTTTTCCTTTTTTCTTTTTTCTTGTTCATATTCTTATGTGCCATTTATTTGTTTTATTATAAAATAATCTAGGATATGTTCTTAAGAGTTAACATTATAAGACTACTCACCTCAGATGACAACCACAGATAAAACCAGGATGGCAACTAAAGAAGCTTGGCTTACTCTTTTGACTCTTCATAAAAAAAAAAAAATATTTACTTCATTTTTGGACTATAGAAGTTATGAATTTCTGTTTTCAGGCAAATAAAGTTATATTTTAAATGAAGGTAAACTTTAAAAAAAAACCCTGTTTAATAAAAAATGCATCTTTCTGTCAATGAAAATGTGGAGTAGAAAATTCTCAGCCAGATCACTTCAGTTTTCTATATATTCTCATGGGATTAAACTTCTTATTTCAAATAGAAGAAAGAGACCTAAAATCCCCAAATCATACATTTCAACATCCTATCATATGTCAGTCAATTTTTCCTTCAGTTTTCTTTCACTGCAGTCGGCTTGTATGTTTCTACTTAGGCAATCAAGACTAAGAAATAGCCAGAAATTCATCATCCATCTTTATTCCAGAACAAAATAATTTTGAATGGTCTGTAATTCCTCACAGATATCTCTCTTTATATCAGCACTTCAGGATCTCCTAAGAAGCAACCCCTCAGTATGATATCTTCTGTTTTCAGTGTTTATTTTTTTTTTCAGTAAAAAGCCCAATCATTCCCCAAAATAAAATGCAATATCTTTCCAAGAGGGGAAAAATATTTTCAGTCTTTTTTCTCAGTAATATTCTTTTGTATGACTTTTTCTTAAACTCGGTAGAAATAATGAAAAGACAATCATATTGATTATATCTTCTTCAGACATCTGTCACCACAGAACATCATGGTATTTGACTATAACTTTTGAATCTCTGTCTTTGTTTTTGTGTGTAGTTCTGCTGAGATTTAATAATTAATGGGAATAGTGGTCATGTACAAAGAGATCATTATTTTTCCAATTCACTTTATATTTCTTCTGTTCCTCTTCCTGTCTTTACTCTGTTTTTAGTATGTACAGTTTCATTTTGTCAACATTATAGGAATGTTGTATTTAAAGAAATTGCCTATTTCTTTTCTGATAGCTGTAGGTACCAATTTTTGTCTCATAGAACAAAATACTGTGGAGTAAAAATTCTTTTCCGTTATGGTTGCAGCAAAGTGATATTCTATATTTTATTAATTTGGATGTTCAATACTAAATGAGCTTTCATGACGCTACAACACCATGAAATGTTTGTTTGCAAAGTGAATGCAAGTGAGGACTTAACTCTTTGCTAACATTAATAAAGATGTAGCCTGTGACACTGTGCTCTCAAAATCCCCCTTTAAAGATACCAGCCATTTTAGAAAACAATTTTCTCTAACTGGGTGTCTCCTGTACTGGACATTATCTTGCAGCCCACGGACTCTGACTGAATCATTAGCAGTAATTGCTGAATGTGAGATCTCAGTTTAATTCCAGGAGTCTGTATCACCCAAGGAATGACCCGAGCACTACATCAGCACAACGCCAGGATCACGAAGCCTTGTGGTAAGTTCTCTAGCAGCTGATGGATGTACAACAGGAAAAACACCCCAGAGTAGTTATCTGACTTAAGACTGTAACTACATGAGTAACCTTTCAGCTCTCAAATTTTAAAACAAATATTTCTATGAAGCTGCATTTCCCTCAAAGTCATGTTGTACTGGGTTGTTAGCATCTAAGGAGCATCAAGTTCACATCACAACCTTCCTCTCCATGGGGGTGTTCTCCCCATCTAGCTGACTGTTTTCACAAACTGAGTCAGAAATTATTGAGTGTCAGCTGAGCTCTGCCAACTGAAGCCTGTTCAGCTGAGACTGACCAACAGGTTCAAAAGTTAATGTGGTGAGCTCACTCAAAATTCATCAGGGACAGGTGCAAAATGCTACATTTAGTAGTCAGCTACCCAAAGGCAAGCTGAAGAACAGCTAACTACGTAGCAAAAGAAGAGTTATAAATTATAATTCATCAAAAATTTTAAATAGTACTTTGTTATGAAGAAAAACAGACAACACATTAGATTGAATAAATAGAAATACTTCCTGTAAGACAGTTTGAAATATTTTCTCCACCTTAAGATGCTTATGGAATGTTTGAAGAAAATCCAAAGAGGAAAATGAAGGATCAGTTTTTATAACACAGCCTCCAAGGAAAAACTCAGCAGGTGATGTTATCTGAATAAAAAGGAGGCCCTAAGGATGGACATGATTTCCAGTGTCAAAAGGGTAAATACAAAGGAAGAACAGAAAAAAATTTATATCTGGTCTTAGCTGGGCAGGACAGAAGGCAGTAGAATGAAATTGCATCAAGGAAGATTCAGCAAAGTTAGTGTGAAATATTTTCAATACTACAAAAATGTAGCACTGCAATAGATCCCTTGGAAAAATTGCCATTATAGAAGGTCTTTAAGACAGTGCTAGACTCAGATGAATGAGAATTATTTAAGGAAGAGCTGATCATGCCTTGGAAAAGGAGAATGGTCTACACGAACTCTGGGGCTCTCTTGCCACCGTATTTTCTATTGGCTTGGCTTTTTATTGGCTAATCTGTTGCTGATGCACAGATTTGCCAACAGTACAGCTGTTGAGCCTCATCTTGTTAGGAATCTGGGATAGAAATAAAAGCTGAAGCTTTCAAGAGTGTGTCATCTTCCCTCTATACTGCTTAGATCTGCTATTTCTTTGCAGTCTGATGTCAGGAAAGTGATTAAACTCATATTTTTGGGGAGTTTGGTGCTGGAACTAGGGATGGTTTTAATCCAGAAACATGAATGAAACAATAAATACAGCTGGCAAACAATACAAACAGTGATTGATTCTGAAAATCTTTCTGCTTTAATGTAAGGAATCCTGTTTCATAGTTGTTAAGGGAATTATATTTGGCTCTATAGTTTATAAATTTTCAGACATGTTGTTCCCAGAGCATACATTAGTTTGAATATGAAGAATTTCTAATCTGAATTAGGGATTTTTTGTGGGGGATGGGGTTGGTGGGGAAGGACAGGTGAAATGACATTGTCTGTTGCTGTTTAATTATTATTCATTGTCTTGCCAGACATCCAGGTAGGAAGCAGGAATCACACAATGTAGTTCATATGACTTTGCTACATGCCATGAAAAATAGCTAGTGAACAGCAAACAGCTGAAACAACTGTTTGCACAAATCCTCTAGATTAAAATGTGTGCATACGTTTGAAAATAATTAAGACAACTACAAACGTTTACAAGATTATAAGTTGTTCACAAAACCCCAAAATTATGTGCTTTTCCAGCTAATTTAAGTCTAACTGAACAGTCCTCCTCATGACCAAATTAGTAAAAAAAAAAATCTTTTGCTGAAGCAACATGTGAAACCTTAAGCCTGCATTTTGCATTTTCTATCAGCTCCATAGAACAAGAGGGAGCACAGGCAGCACTAAGGGCATAGAGAAAGAAGAAAGATAATGTCTTCACCTATCATTATTTGAGTGCGACTGCTGCTTTGGTTTTCATCCGCCAATTATCAGAAGTGATCACACAGAAACTAAGAGCTGATGGAACATCTTTAAGCCAGGTGCTGCCACTTATCAGTTCTAGTATCTACTTTTTGCTCCCACACTAATGAAAAATGATTTCAAAAGAAATGAAGATCCTGTTTCAATAAGATTGGGGAAAAGATGTAACCTAAAAGCTGTCTACAGACTCAGGAATAAGTGAAATGTTTTGACAGGGAAAAATATGTGTTGGCAACATTGTTCGACTCAGATTTCAAAAGTAAAATTGAAACCATACTTCTACAGGGTGCAGACGCTGACAACTGGAAGCCTGTTCTGCAATATATAGTAGCTCAGAATATGCCAGCCAGCTCCTCCTCTCTCCTTTTCCTTTCATGTACAGGACAAATGCATTTCAAGGAAAAGAACAGTCTGACTTGGTAAATTTGAAAACAAACAAACAAAATCCATATCTGTCTCTGATATGACTGCAAAGGGTTCAGTGAAAACAGAGAGCATCTGCATCTAACTACATAAAACTGCAAGGAAGGTGATATCCTCAGACGTCTGTGGTCATTCCAGGCTAAATCTGGGCTGAGCCCATGTCTGTGTTGTGTCAGCCTAAATGAGGTGCAAAACTGGGCCCGTGAGAGTCACATCCCAAAAATCCAGGCTTCAATTTCAAGAAGGGTGGTTTCAAGTACGATTGTGAGGACAGGGTTTTGTCAATTCACTAGATCAGTTTGAGCAACAGCTATGAAAAGTGAAGTCCCTAAATTCACATGGGCAGGGAAGTACCAACACTTAAAACTAATAACAAAGCCCAGAAAATAAACATTTCAAATGCTATGTGTTTTGTTCTTAGTTTCTTGGTCATGCTCACTGCAATATAACCATGCAGCACTTTTTGCAATGAGTAAAACAGTTTTGGACCAGAAACTGTGACTGACAATCAGCTACTTCACTGGATCATTCAAAAATAAAATCTAAAAGAAAGGCAACTAATCTCCTCTCAGTCTTCTTCTGTTATGTTCATGTGAGAAGACCTAGAGATAAAGCAGAGATTTCCTTTCTTGAAACCTATTTTGAATAAAAGCATTAAATAAATCTAGAATTTTGATTTTTCTCTTTTATTTTGGACAGATACTAGTTATTCCAATGTTTTTACCTTGATTTTTTTTTAATCCTATAACATTATACAAGCTCATCTAAGGTCAAACTCCTTAAGAAATTTGTTCTACAACTTCCTCTAAGGTTTCCCAATTCTACATATTAACTTCCTGCTGACATGTGAAGCTTTGTTTCTCAGGGCACTCAGCAGAGGAGTGAGCATATGTCTGAATCTTTTTTCAAAGAATCCATTCTGCAGATTCTGTTCCCAAAGAAATGCATTTATAAGAGATTCTTCATCACTTCTTGATTTGGTTTGCAACACACAGTTATACTCTATCTCCTGTCTACATTTTTTGCTGCTGCGGTGCACAGGACATTTATATGTACATATGGGTCTTCCCAAAGTATGAACTTGACATGGGGATTGAAATGGTGTGGTTCTATGTGCTGGTCTAGTTAGAGAGAGACTCCCTCAGAAACCCTTGGGTGATGCTCCTCTGTGTCTCCCATACAGACAAGGCAGAGCAGAGCACCCTTCTGTCTGCTCCAGTCATGTTCAGACCAGTTTTGTCCTAGACGAGCAGGCATGAAGTGGCTCTGGTTTTGCCCCCAGCAAAGGGGACAAAAAGGGCCTTCTGAGAGGCAGCAATAATCCACAGCACCTTCCTCTTCATGTGAGCCATTACAACACCAAGAAAATCCTGAGTCCAAAGATAAAGTGGTGTCATACAGCAGCGCCCAGAAATGCTGAGATCAGTGTGTGGATGTGGTGATGGATGTGCTTAAGAGCTACACCCGTGTGAAACTACAGCCTAGAGGGCAAATGTGCTGCTCTATTCCCCACACTCTTTCTCTTGTTTCAATTTCTCCCATGGCTTTGTGCAGTTTAGATATATATAGGTTATCTCACCTTTGGCCTTATGCTCTGCATTCAAATGAGGTTAACAAGGTGGATTTTGAGTGCCTTATATTCATCAACCACCAAAAAAAAAAAAAAAAGAAAATGAAAAGTGTGGGGGAACTGGCAGGAGAGAAGGATGTAAAAATAAGAAGAAAATGAGAAAATGCAGAGCAAACGGAAAGCAGGGAAGAGTCAGGAAGGAATGAGAATTTTCTTCTCATTTTAAAGGTCATTTCCTCCCTCTGGCTGGTTTCTGTAACAATAGTAATATATACTACCAACACCAACTCTTCAGGGGTTATTTTTTTAAATATTGAAAGGATAGGAACATTTTTGGCTGGAGATATTAAAACATTTCACTAAAAACCCCCCAAAAATCCTACTGAAGTCATCATGCTCGTTGCAACACTCTCTTTCACTTTCTCACTCTCAACATTCACGACTTCTGGGGCTGAATAGGTCCCTGGATAATAGGTAGGGATGTGTGAGGGATTGGTAAAAAAACTAAAAGTAGGGATAGAGAGGAGGAAAAAAGTATAAAGAAAGGCAAGGAAGAGGGATGGAAAGGACTGAAATAGAGAAAGTGAGTAGAGATAAAGAAGAGTAAGAGATAAATGGGAAAGAACTCGGCTTTCACTTGCACTGACTCCTTTGTACAAATCTGACAGTGAAAAGTTGCTCTTATTCTTTTTTACCTCTAGTCCAATAAATCTAAATTGCAGATAGACCTTTCTGATTCAGACCTACAAGGAAAGAGAAGGAAGAAAAAACATTGTTAGAAAAAGGAAATAGGAGAAAAAGATAACTAGAACTAAAATAAGGGAAAAATCTCAAACAGTTTTTGTGAACTTCAGGCTTTTTCTTCTTGGTCATTATTTGCAGCTTTTAATAGTTTTCTAAATTTTGAAGTGGTTCAATGAACATTTTGAAAATTTTCCCCCAAAACTGAACTAGCAAAAAGTTTCATTGCTATTGCTAACTTTCAGTCATTTCAACCTTAAATATAAAAGTAAAAATGTAATTGAAGGAAAGTTAGTATGATTTAAAGAAATATCAAGTTTTAGAGAAGAGAAGAGAAAAGAGAATAGTGAAAAGCAAGTGAAATTTTTGCTTTGGGAAGACCTTAAGTAATAACAATATTAACAAAACTAATGACAACTAATCAATGAAGTCAACATTTT
Organism: Acridotheres tristis; assembly: GCA_037013685.1. Lineage (NCBI taxonomy): Eukaryota > Metazoa > Chordata > Aves > Passeriformes > Sturnidae > Acridotheres > Acridotheres tristis. The sequence goes on along the minus strand of CM072886.1, from coordinate 113,109,744 downwards.
AATAAGAGAGTGGCACCTTATGAAAAAATCAAATGCTTTACATTTCGCTAGAGGAAAAATAATGAGTGTTCTTTATAGAAAATATGAGAAATAGGGAAAAATAAAATTAAAAAATGATGTTACAGTAAAAGTTATAAAAATAGCTGCATATTTTTTCAGCTCTCTGGCTGAAATGAAGACATTCATTTTGGATCCAAATAAACATTTTGTTTGAACCCAAATGAAATGCTTTATTTCACTTTGATGTCCTTCGTTTACTTGCAAAATAGGTCTAAATGCAAATTTAGATAAATTTTTAAGCAGAATAACATTTTTTAAAGTTTTTAAAATGTCAAAATAAACTACTTTGAATGTTGCAAGTCTTTTCCAGGGATATTTTTTCCTCACATCAAATCAGCTCAATAAATTTGACACTATTTACAAGTAGTTACAGATGCTCTTGTTTTGCATTTCCTGCCATGTAAAACAGACCTTTTCTGACAGGTGCTGGGTACAAAGTTAGAGACTTCTTTTAGATTTTATTTTGTAGCCTTTAATTTCCTCCATTTTTCATCATCTTTATCCATCAATCTACTGGAAGCATCTGGAAAACTAAAAGCTTTCCAGATTTGAGATTTTGGTTCGAGAGACCTCCCAGACCAAGCCTGGTGCTTTCTTCCCTGAGCAGACCAGCACAGGCTGGGTACAGCTGCATGTCGTGGCCTTGGAGGAGACCAGCACTCCCTGCTCCAGGGATGTCCACATGGTCTTCTGCCCTGACTCTATGTTAGCTAGACCTGAAATGGCCATGACAAAGGTTTCTTTGATCCAGATGAAGGAAGCATTAGTTGTTATTTCTCAGATTTGCCTTTGGAAGTGCCCAGACCACTCTGCTCCATGCAGAGCCAAAGGTAGCTTGCAGCTGCCTGCAGAGGATCAGGTAATCATACTCTCTTAACCCCTCTTCTGCTTAATGGGGGTGACAGAGCAGGTACCTCTTGTAAGCCAGATTTTATTCTACTCCTTAGAAAGAGCAAAACATCCTTTGAATAAACAGAAACAGTAGAAGAGGTGAATGTGAATGCCTTGTGATCTACAGAGATATTTGGCCTTACTAGAAACTTGTGCTTCTCTGTGTGCTGGCTCAGCTCCACTGGTTACATCCTTATCCAACTGATGGAATTGATAAACTGTATTGATATAAATCCTTCTGCTCTTTGACTGTAGATCTCTAAGCTGTTAACATTGTCAGTATCCTCACTTGAACTTCATGGAGACAGAGCCTCTGAGAGGGAAAGTGACTTGCTGATAGTATTTTGTCACAACTGGAATCAGAGCTTGTAAGCCCCACTATAGTGGCCTAAGCACCACTTAGCCTTTTTAGCTCTGCCACAGTCTGTTGTGGTGCTATTATTGCCACACTCAGTTAAGGTCTTCTGAAGAGTATTTTGCGACCTAGTGAGTGGTTTGAATGTGTCTATCAGTTTTCAGGTTTCAGGGCAATTGCTGCTTTAAAATGAATGATATTTCAGGTTTTTAAGCAGGGTAGGCTCAAGTTTGATTTGCTACCAGCTTTGTGCAAGCCTATATTGACTTTTAAAAAGTAGCTAATGATTTACTATGGAAAGAGTGGGTACAGGATCAAACGTACTGGGTGATGGTTTTTAAATTGCTTGTTTTTCTCTTCCTTGTCTTTCAGTTCTTATTTTGTTAACCTCATGTCTCAAAGTAGCTGTATGTTATACTTTCTGAAATCCACTATGAGATGTATTCTACTCTGAATGTATACACATAGCTTTTCCTAATAGTAGTGGAAGTCATGAACATATACTGAATAATGCAATGCAGTACATAAATCCTATGGGGAATACAAGTCCTGGCTAGAAGAAAAAGAAATCACAGTATTTCAAAATGCCAGTAACATTGCAGTGAGTTCCAGGCACATGTTTGCCAATAATGAATGGAGGAGTGGAGATACAATATTGGAACTGTCTCCTGCAGAGTGGTATCATATATAATCATACATACTGTCAGCTTGCTTGATTATGTTCAGGATTGCAACCAGCACACTCGGAAACAAAGGAGAATTTCTTATGTCCCCCAAATTTAATTTTCATGAGAGATATATGGAGGAATTAATCGGTGATTACAGCACAGGAACAAAAGCTCCTGTATCTTGCTATATTTGCATAATAAACACACATTTGTGGATTCCTTTTAGAAAGATAATCACACATTCAGAAAAAATCACTTCCTTAACTTAGGAAACAAACATTTACAGTGTTAAATTTTTATTATAGCAATTCAATTAATTGCTACAGTGTTTAATTTAATGTGCAGAAGCAGCACACATTACCAATTATCTTAATTTTATAAAATCCAGGATCACAATTCAGTCTTTAATCAATATATCAGAGCCTTACTCCATTAGCTGTTGTTTGTAAGAGGGCATCTCAATTGATTAGGCTGTAGATTTTTTATGGGTCTTGTTTTATAAATTGAACCTATTCAAGTAAACATAACATTTGGTAATAGTCTTCATAGCAACTGTCAAAATGACTTATTGTTTTTCCAGCCCTGCATTCCTTCAGAATTAATAATACCTTTGTGCCCTTTATAACACTTATTATTAAAGCCATAAAAGTTCTCCATGTTTAATGAGTGGATGTTTCATTATATGTATGGTTTGCTTGACAGACTGAAAATTTTTCTAATCTGTTTCTCTTTTCCTCTTGATTGAAGGATTGTAAATATGCAATTAGCAGCTGGAGTAGAAGTAAAAGCAGAAAATGTCAACTGTCAAGTAGCTCCATTGAAAGACACATGATGCTTCAAGCTAAGACAGAAAGACAAAAGCATCTACCAACAAGGATGAAGGTTGCAAAATCTCCGTTTAAACATTCTATTAATCTCTTCCATGAAACAAATATAGTCAGTACATCCTGGAATGAGGAATCCACTGTCAAGACTGCAGTTTACTTTTGTAATAAAGCTTTGTGTGGTAATGCTCTACTCCATTGCCAGTGGGCATTCTAGATCCCATCACTGTTAGAATTCATAACATATATCCCTGTATTTAACATATGGCCATATAACAGTAACAGAATTGATTTCCCAAGAATATATATGCAAAAGGGTGCAATTATATCATTGTACTGCAGTGCACTTTTCTCTTCTAGACCAAAACATCTAGTTCTGCTTCAGTTGACTATTTCTGTGTTCTCCATATGAAAATCTGGATATGCTTTGACTCTTGTGTACAATGTCTGAGAGCACACTTTGGTCCAGTACTGTGGGAGAGGAATGCTGAAAGGAGTCAAGAGAGACATGTAGAGATATTTGTTTTCACTGACAAGCCAAGAATAACTATTTGCAGCAACATGTTATATTTAAAGCCCCACAAAAATCTCTAAATAATTAAAGAGACTGAATTCTCTAGATGCTCGTGGTGATCCATATCAGTAGGAGAGGTTCAGTGTAATGCACAATGAACAGAATAAGGCTGTTTTTAACCTACAAATTTGAAGAGTTTGCCAAGCCAAGCTATGCAGAGGCATGAAATGACTGGACAACTGGACTGTTAGACTGTAATATTAGACCAGAATTAACCTTCCTGCATTTCCTTAGAAGCAGCTACTCTAGAAGTCCTCAGGGTTTAACGCTGGGAAACATATCGTTGTTCATCTTGTGGCTTAATAATACAAAGTTCTGGGAATAATCTGCCTACCAACAACTACAAAACCTTTTGATGACTTTCTGGTCAAGAGGCTAGTGATTCAATACCTCTCCCCGCCTTCTTCATTTATTTTCTTAAGACTTTAAAAAAAGGAATTAAGTGCTTCTATTGTCTTATGTAGCAACTTTCCACATTTTACTGGTCATACATATTCAAATTTATCCCAAGTTTTCACAGTTCTTAACATTTTAGTTTTGCCTGTCATATGCTAGATAACATGCTTTATGTATATAATCTAAAAATGGCATGCATATCCTGTCATCTGAGAGGATGACACAGAGAAATATCTCAAAGAGCATCTGTACAATGTGAGACAGCTCTGGTATTGATCAAAACAGAAACGGGTCCACTGGTGGTGTCCCCATTATGTTATAAGATAAAATTTATTCCTTCAAATCCCACTGATGTTTCTTTGGTGATTCAGCAGTTTCACACAGGTAGGACAGATGGAACTGCAGAGCAGTCTCGTGTGCCAGTCTCCCATGGGATGGGGCTCCAGCCTGCCCCAGGCACATCCCTGTGAAGCATAAGCACACTGCAGTGGGTCTGTACAGCAGCTCTGCTCTGCTCCTAGGGTGCTCCACTGGCTTGATCACAGCTTCTGACACAGCTCCATGGTAAGAGATATATTGGCTTATAGTCTGCTGCTTTCGGAGCATAGCTGATACAACAGAGAACTGACTTTACAGGATTAAAAAAAAAAGAAAAAAAGAAAGAAAAGCACAACCCAGAGGAATGAAAATTTCTTGAACTACGTAAAATGCAAAATACCTGCCAGAAAGTCTCTTACTTTTCTCAGAACTGATTTCCCACATACTACTTAAACTCTGAGTAGCAGGAATCTGGTTTAATGTACTAGTTAACACTAATCAAAACGCAGAAAAATGGTTCACAATATGACACATTGTATAGAAATAAAGCGGGACAGAATTGTAATCTAGTTGGGTCAAAATTATCCAGGGAAAACAATTAAAAAAGAAACAAGCAGGAATAGATTGTTTAGGGCTGGCCAGGACAAGGAGCCAGACAACTGCATCCAAGTGCCCTGACAGATCTGTGTGAGGCAGTGCCCTCACTGACAGGGACCCCATCCCTGAATGGGGCATGGACAGGGATGGCAGCCAGGGTTCCTCCCACAGAGACTGGAGTGTAATCCTGCTTCCTTCAACAGGTGGCCATGGAATCACAAAGAGGAGAGACTGCTGGCTCCACACCTTGCATTGAGCTAACCAGAAATTGACCTAGTTTATGTTAAAAAGAAAAATTAACCAAGTCAAGTCTATAAAGTTGCTTCTCAGTTTCAGCAGGGAAAATTTTGCCAATTGGTTAACAAATACTGCTGGACTAAGTAGTCTGGGAATATATATTCAAAGAGAACTTGGTCTTTCTTTAGGACAATGTGCTGAATTATCAAGGTTTCTGTTTCAAGTTGGAGAAATAGGGGGGATTACCAAGCTGATTGAGGCATGATCACGTAACAAGTTTATGAGTAATGAGGAGAAATCATACAAGAAAATAAAAAAGACCTGAAGTAAAGGTCAAACTAGAGGTCAAAAGCATAGGCCTTTAGTAAGAAATCCTACAAGTTAATTGATTTGCTTTCCAAACAAATAGCAAAAACTTCTGTATGTGTACAGCCAGCCCCCTCCTCCTCCATCAAAAAATACCATTGGAGGATCACTACTTTACCAGGGTGGGATAGAGAATAAACAAGACTTAACTGTACCCTAAACCTAATTGAATAGCTCCAACTGGTCCTCAGTAAGAATGTTGCCATTTGAAATGAAGATTTTTTTTCCTGATAATAAGTATTTCCTGAACTGTCATGATTTCATCTGAAAGTGACACTAATATATGTGCTGCAAGGTGTATTGCTAGGTAATAAAGATTAGGAGGAAATTCTGTGCTGCTAGGTAGATTACTATCCATTTGTAGTTTCTTTTAATTTCTTGTTGAGAAGTGTTGAACACTGTGCCTTCTCAAAGCCAAAATCAGATATAGTTCACATTAGTGTAGCAAATCCCACAGATCCTGTAATTACTTTGTTTGGTGTTACTTAAACAGGCCTATTAAACATACAAGTAAAATATTGTCCTGTCTGAGAAGAAATAACAAATTTCATGTCTATGTAATATGTTTAATACTGAATGTTACATATATAAATATGTATAGACAGATAGGGGGCTTTTTTTTTGGCAGAATTATCCCCTTTGTGGTCCAGGACTTTTATTTTTTAAGAAAGATTTTGTGGTAGTGAATAGAAGAATGGATTGGAAAGGTACTCCATTTTTCATAGTTCATACTGTCTGTTTCCTTAAAGAAAGAGAAAAATCTGCAAAGAAATCCAACTTCCACCAAATTCTCTGAAGACAGTATTCTCCATAAATCAGTCTCTTACATGTGACACATGATTTTGATGAGCTATTTTGGGGCTGTTTCTAAGATCTAGTTTTAAAACATAGAGTGAACAAGTAGGGAAGTGGTCCAAAAAGAATGAGAAATAGTTTGAAATTGTACCAGAGAGGATAATATTTTGTCTTTCAACGCGGTTTTACTTTTCAGGATCCCAGGGAAGGGGCATCACCAGCTGAGCATCTGATGGATGCCGAGGTCCCAGCTCTGCTGCATGACCACCATGGTGGAGATCAGCAGGCAGGGAAGGGGATCCCTCCCTTCTCCATTTCCTCCAACCTACTTCTTCTGTGCTAGTCAGACATTTGCACCATGTCTCTCCTTTTCTCCTTCCACCAGGGTACAGACAAGCAGAGAAGAAATGGTACGGAAAGGGATAAAGAAGAAAATACGTTTTTTCCTTGTCACAAGAATTTGTTCAGGATGTAAAAGTTTTCAAGGTCAATTTCAAAATTCTGGAGTCATTCTCCACACTTCCTTTCAACCTACTGAATTTTTGGCTTTCACCAGGTTATCAGTACAGTGTAAAGATAGGAGATTATCCTTGTCTCCACCTCAGATAAAACATTTGTACAAAAATTCCTTCTAGACAGCTTTCCTCTCCATCTTTTTTCCTTTTTGTTTTCATTCCTTTCTTCTTTCCTTCTCCCTACCCGTCAGAAGACAGAGCCAGTTTTAGCAACCTAATCAATCACATTTGAATGACTAATTTTAAGGACATTTAATTTAAAACTCTGCTAGATAATCTTGCTTAAACCAGTGGAAAAAGTGGAAGAACCTAATTGAAACTAGGAAGGGAATTGAAACTGTGATTATAGGATTCCAAAATGCCTGACTAGAGAAGATATGACTGTGAAACAAAATGCCCTTTGTTTCACTCTCCATTGAGTGCTGCCACCAACACTGCCAGAACCCCTATTATTATTCATAAACAGAATTCTCCAGAACACCATATAGCTGTCATACTAGCTATACAGATTGTATTGCGTCACAAGCACATTTTTTTTTCTTTGTAACAGCTTGGCTCAATCTTTCTTTGTCCTTGGCACCAATGCCCATTTTTGTACAAATATATGTGGAGTAAAAACGAAGCCAACACCTGTAGCCACTCATCTGCTGAGCTTTCACAGCTGCAACACCCGCATGCCAACCTCCAGGAAAGGTCTTTCCCAGGAGTGGCTGTGAGTTTGGGGCTGCCTGGTTCCCAACTGCCTTCTCTGGCTTAGGTTAATCCAGTGTTCATGAGTCCCCACCATCAAAGGCAAAAACTACTTATATATTGATAACCTTAGTATGAAACTATCCAAATTCATCAAGCTGCCTACTTTGCAAGGGGGAGAAAGGAAAGTCATTATTTAACTATTTAAAAACCATTTAAATTAATTCCTTCCCACCTTTCTGAAAAGAAATCAAAAGGCTTAGCAAAATGGATGACACTCAGTGACAAGACCAAAACCATATGAATCTACTATTTGACACTCACTGAAGTGCTGGCAGCCCAAGCCAGATGAAGTTGTATTATATTTAATGCAGATGTGTCTTTCACTTTAAAAGAAACAGCTGCTTTTAATTTAAATTTCATTTACAATGGAGTCAGAGATTATCAAATGCCATTCCCCATTCACATCCAGCCCTCATAGGAAGCAGTATTAGATAAAATCCATGCGAGGTAGTATTCTTTGCTAAGGCTGGCTACACATGAGGGAATGTAAGGAAAAGTAAGAATGATAGACAAAGAATCAGGACACAGTGAGAACAGGCTCTATTTGAAGCTAAACTTTCATAGAATGATAATCAAAGACTGCACAAGCTCATAGAGCATAAGATCAAAGGTCTATCTAACTTGTCTCTAGCAGAGGGCCAGAGACTATGAAATGTCTGTGAAAATCAGAGGTTGTGGGGAGGGATCGTTCCTCTTCTGAGTTTGAAAGACTTATGATTTATGGTCTCCTTGAGACAAAGAACCATCCAGGCCATCATGTTTAATCCCATCATTAAATGATGGTAGAAATACTATAGGATTTTTATATGAGTTCATCTATGATAAAACACTCAGATCTACAATTTTAAGCTTTCTTTAAAACACGAGGTTTTTCCCTGTGACCTGCAACTCCAGGCCTTTCCACAAAGAGCTATTAAAAATAAGGCAGTAAAGAACAATAGCTATATGTCATTACCCTGTATATTACCCTACAAAATATCTGATGTCATTGTCTCTTTTTTTTGAGTATTATTTATTTAGATTACAAATGCTTATCGCATTTTATTTTCTATTATATCCCTAACCCATTTTGTGAATATAAATAAAATAATACAAACCCTCCCCAAAAAACCCCAACAACCCCAAGGAGCTTAAATTCCACTCCAGTTTTTGTTCGAAGATTAAGAAGAGATCTGTTAAAAACCGTGACTGATCTCTCTGGTATACCAAAGCAAAGACACCTGGATCCAGAGTTTTAACTCTAAGTCATTTAATCTGCTCTCTTTTTTCATTGAATCATAGAATTATAGAGAATTATAGAATCACAGAATGGCTTGAGCTGGAAGGGACCTTAAAGGCCATCCAGTTCCAATCCCCCTGCTGTGGACAGGGGCACCTTTTAGTAGACCATTTTGTTCAAAGTCCCATCCAGTCTGGCTGTGAACATTTTCAGGGATGGGGCATCCACAGTTTCTCTGGGCAACCTGTTCCAGTGCCTCACCACTAATTTTTCCATGTTTCAGGATGCAGTCTCATTGTGATTTATATTTACACACTGGAAAATAATATAACTGCTTGTTGAAGTAATACTTGAGGTTTACAGAGCATGTTTTATAAAGGCAATCTTGGAAATGAGCCACAAACGTTTTTGATTGATGATGTATGCTAAATAAATTAAATTTGCTCATCTGAATAAATATAGGAGAAATGCTAATTTTTTAAAAAATAGTGGGTGCTGTGTGTGAAAATACATATAGTTCATCAAAAAGGAAAAAAAAACTGTTGGGTTTTGCCACAAGTAAAATGCTTGCATTGTAGTAAACTTAGTCAAACTGAATAAATTCACTCAGTGCTCCTACTAATAAACTCAAAAAAATTAACATAAAGTTCCAAAAATGTTTAATTGTAAAAACCTTGTTTTATGATGAAATTTTATGAATCTAGGAAAAAATAGTTTTGCTTTAATCTTTGCTGTAATTGTGTTCTCCTTATGTGATAAAACTGATGACAAAATAAACAGTATGGAAAAAAAAATAAAGAGCATGGAAAAATATTTTCAGTTCACTGTTAGAAAGACTGATGGAAATAAAATTGTCAATAAAAACTAGTAGCTTTAAGCCTAAAGATTTCATAGGAGCCCAATAGTCTTTGGCCTATGCTACTAACTGCTCTCGTATTTCAGTGGGAGCTATGCAGTCACTCACTGTTTGGCACTGGCAAAATGTTTTTTTTTTTGTTGATTGAATCTTGCTGTTCTGTTAACATGAAGATACTTCTGAATGCAAATCTTTGAGTGGAGAAGTTGACTTTTGTATTTGCCTCAAGATCTGTGTTTTTGCAGTGAAATTATTACATTTTACCTTGGAACAAACCTAGAAAATATGCGCCAAAAACATTAGAAACTGTCTATAAACATTCGCAGAGTAAAAAGAAATTATTGTCATAGTAACTTGGGCCCCAAATTTGCAGATCTACTTATACTGATATAACCCAGAGACTCCATTCTTTGCCAGGTAATGCTTGACATTGGTGAAATGTGAGATCAGAATTTAGCCCAGGGACCTTGAATTAATTTTTAATCCTAAAACAACCTTTAAAATCTCAGTGGAGGAAAAGTATAGTTCAACAGAAGTTACATTTTACACTTCATGCTTTACTTGCTTTAAACAAATCAGAAGGAGTAATGTGTCTGTTGAATAAGTTATTTTAAATTTTGGTACATCTTAAGCCTGACTAATATTCAGGGGAGAGGTTTTGGCACTTTGGTGAAAGCTTATTTGTTATATAAGATGAGCAGCATTCAAGTGCAGAATACTCTATTCATCTATTCTACTCCCAAACCCAGGGAGTAGCTGCTGATAATGATTTTAGATGAGGCTTTATCAGCCTCCTTTTATAACTGCTCTTCATTCATAAACAAGGTCCACAGAATGAACAACAGTGAAAGCTGGAAAAAAAAAAAATTATTGCTGAATCCTCAAATTCCCTAATATTTGGAAGGGTAATAAAATTGAGAACGTGGCTCTGCCTTGACAGCACTAGAATAATTTCTTTTGAAAAGAGCAAAACCCTTCAGAAATAATAAAAACAAACCCACAAACAAAGCACAGGTACTTTGTGACCTGATTATGAAACAGCCCTGTACTTACCTGCACTCCAGCTTTCACAAAGATAAGAGTTTCAGCCTTTACAGACTGACAGAGACTGATGGTCCTGAAAGGAGCCTGAACAACCTGTACACAGAATCTGGAATGCAGCGAGTTTTACATTAATAAAATGAAATCCTGTTCAGAGAATATACAATTGGCCCTTTGAACACTTTGTAGCATATTTTTTAGAAAATCTTGCTAACACCCACATAAGGCTGAACATGTAACAACTTTATAGAAGTACTCAGCACCTAAAGCTAAGATTTAAAAGACAAAGCTATCCAAATCCACAATATCCATTGAGGATTAATTAAGAAACTCTCGTTGCTACATAAGTTTTTCCCAACAGTTTACCTCAGGATTTCCTGTGTTTAGATAGGAACCAGCTGAAGGATCTGATATGGTTAACACTGGAAATTGAAAGTTGGATAGATGGGCTAGTGACACATTTTGGTGTGCAGTCCCTCTATCCCATGGTCCCTGTTTAATACTCGAGTAGCATTCCCATGCAGTCAATGCAGGCTCTTTGTGAGTGCTTTGAATGACCATCTGGAGCCTCTGTAGACTCAAATCAGATATCTGGAGCTGGGCATTGCACTACACTCTTAAGTTAAACTGCACAAAAGGAAAATGGGCATACTGTTTTTTCTTTCTATTTTTTTCCTGAAGCATTTATTTCATTGTTGAAATGAAAATAAAGTAGGCAAAGCTGAGTAGTTTTCTGCCTTTCTTTCTGGTGAAAAAAATTTGGATCAAGCAGAAAGTGAGACATGAAGTTTAAATTAGACACAGAGACACCAGAGCTAGAAAAATCCAGTAACTGCAGTCATGATTTGACTTGATATAATGTGTTTTCAAGTTTACAGCCGTGGGATTTCCACTTCAAAATAATGAGAAGGGAAATGGATGCAAAGAAATTTGACTGAAGAAAGCAGCCAGAAGAGCTACAGTTTGATGGTGTTTTCCCCAGGGAGAGTGCTTGTATCAGTGAAAACATAGAGCAACAGTCCTGTAAATGTCAGCAAGGCCAGATACCATTAGAGATTTATACTGAGAGACGAAGCTGCTTTCCATTTAATTCAGAATTGAATTCAAAAGCAGCCAATTTAGATCTTTGATGTGAAGTGTTCTTTCAACGTCAAATCCCATTAGAAAATTAGGACCTGATTCTTGTTTGTATAAGAATATAAATGAGACTGTAGGACAGTTGCAAAGGAGAAACTATATCTGCGACAACACTAAGGTTTGGGATTAAGCCTTTTTTTACTGTTCTAGAGCAATCTGAACTGTACTGACCAGAGATAAGGATCATGCCCCCTAAAAGCCTGCAACACTCAGGAGCAGGAGCACAGATATACACTATGGAAATAAAGCAAAGAGAGATTGTGCTAGAAACTAGCTCTAGGTCTAAGCACATGTACCTGTCTCATGCTTTCTCTTAAGAAAACTCCTCTCAGTTAAGTAAGATTACCAGTAACCACTATAAGGGAGACCATTAGCTGTAGTCCTGCAAAATCTATGGAACTGAAATTGGATTGGAGATGGGGGTCAAACCCACACAGGGGAAAAAAAAAAAGTATCTTTTTCTAGTTCAGCAGTTCAGTGACAAAATGTGGAGAGCTTGATTTGGCCTAATGTAGTGGCATTCAGACTTGATGAAACCTTTTGAAGCTGGTACACACAATAATATGTTTTCTCCATAATAAATATAATATAACAGATTAGTAAATTTTCTCAGTGGTACAAACACCAGGAATTCATCATCCTGAAAAAGCCTCGTGTGAATTGTCTAAGGGACTGACCTCTGTTTGAAGGGGATTTTCCCATTTTACTAGGAAGAAGGTGGTGGTGAGTGTGAGGGGTTGGATGTAAAAGAGCAGAGCAGATAGACTGCAGAAGAGTGCAGAGCAATCAAGAGGAAGCCTCACAGACACTTGAAGCAGAAACCTGAGGAACAGCTAGGACTGGAAGAACTGCTGAGCAAAGAAAGACCTGTTCAAGAAAAGGCTTGGAAGAAGGAAGGAATAAATTGGTGGAATAAAATCTGCTGTCTGAAGAGGATAGAACCTGAATAAACAGATGGCACTATGCATAGAAATGCAAGTCCTAACCTGAGGTGGAAGTAAATTTCAAACCTCTTACTTTCCTACCAGGCCTCAAAGGCTACCTTGGAGTCAAAAGGGGTACAAATGACGAAGAGATGAAGAGAGCTCTAACTATATTAAACAAATTTCTGGTCTGCTAGGGCTGTATTAGCTGTTTTGGGTGGTATTCCTTTTTGAAAGTTTCTGTATATTTTGGCAGGAAGCATTTCAGAGGAAGTTTCATCTCCCACTCAAATTATGTTGCACATACGCACAAAGTACAGCAGAGGGGAAATGCAAGAAGTGTATGGTCTCTGGGAGCTGGTGCTGTGTAACTCCTTACAGTGAGTAAGCAATTCCCTTCAGGCCAGACATGCAGAAAGCTTCTTATGTTTGTGATGATAAACTCAGTGATCTTTATTACTAATATGGGTAATAGAGTCTTTAACTAAAGCAAAAAGTGGAACCAATAGTGAAGAAGTAAACAGAATTAGATAAAGGAATAAATTGCACATTAATACTTTTCTAGTTTTTTTCCCCCCCAGGGGCTTTTTGTTGTTGTATTGTTGTTGTTGTTGTTGTATCTGCTTATGCATGTGATTAACACAAATTTTCAGAAATCTTTTTTTTACAGGAGACATCATTTATAATGTCAGGACCAGAACATCTGTTGTGGTGTAGAACTGGTCTTTTTGATTTGTTTACTCTTTATAGCAGGCCAAACTGTAATCGTGAACCTGAGACTTCCTAATGCCTGGAAAACTTTTCTGAGGTTGAAGTCACTGTCAGAGAAAGCTCTCTAACTAACAGCCAAATTCATCTCTGTTGGAATTTGGTTGGAGTCACTCAGTCACAGCTGATTGTTTATATGAAGCAGATCAGGTTGCTGAATGAGATTTAGGGGTCTAGAGAACAGTTGGAGAAGGTTAATATGAGAAGCTCTTTTTTCCTGGATGCTAGTTTCTCCTGCTCAAAAATACTATTATAACAGTGTATACTCAAGACGACACTGTCAAGTATTTTACTCCATTTCAGCACAAAATTAAATTCATTGGCTAAGAGAAAAATTATAAAGCAAACTGATATTCTGTGTCTAATGTTGCCTGTAGCCTTCTTGTTTGTCAGCCTTCTATCTATCTTTTTAGAGCTGTTTGTGTTCATGATCATCAAAAGACTATTATGAAAAGTGGTAGATGAACGGTTTTGCAGGGTAATAACAAAACTAGCCTATTAGAAGTTATTATTTTCTATACTGAAAACAAACTGCAGTGTTTTTTAGTCCTCAGAGGATCTAATTGATGTCTTCATAAATTGTATTTCAACCACTGTAAATCGCAGAGGGAAATTCTGGCCTTACTGGGTAAACTCCAAAGAATTCTGTGGGGTCATGAATTCATGTGTGGTGGCTATCCCAAGGCTCTCTGCAACATGCGGAGCTAGTAGTGTAAGGCTAACTTTGTAACTTCTTGTTGTAAACAGATCCATCCAGAAACAGGCATGTTATTGTAAACACTACCTTGTCTGTTTGCTGTGGAAGGATGCTCTTGGCTTATTCACTTATTGTGCAAGAGCAAACAGGACCTAAATTCAGACGATCTGTGTGTGAAGCCAGCCAACATAGAAAGAAGCAAATGTATCTATCTATCTATCTATCTATCTATCTATCTATCTATCTATCTATCTATCTATCTATCTATCTATCTATATCTATCATCTGTTATCAAAGGTGGCAAATGTTTAATGGTTGCAGCTTTTTAAAATGTACCAAGGAAACACCTCAATGGCAATGCAGTACTATGTAGCTGCTGCTACTCAACAATGTTCTGCCTTGAAGGATCAGTCCTGTGGTTAAGAAGAGATCTCAAGAAGAGGTGAAACTGCAGACAGAGGAAAATAGTTTACACTGGTATGAAGCAGTATTTCATTTTACCATGGCAAGTACCATGCAGTTCATGCTAACAGGAAGTATGTTAAGAGAGAGATGAACAATAAAAATACTCCTAATGCATTTATTATTGTAAACATACATGCATTATATTCAAACACTCAGTATAACTTACTTAATGCCACAGGCCAATTAGATCATCTCCAATCACATGTGGAAAGAGCTCGAGCTAATCTAATTTGCCCAAGAATGCTCCATTTATTTCTGTGTTTCTAATGTTTTTATACCATTACAAAATGATCACTAAGCATGCCCTCCAGTATGGAGTGTCTGTGCAATCAGAAATGTAAGTTCAGAGGGCCATTCTTCCAGCAAAACAGTGATAACTGACTGTACTGCTAAATTATGTTGCTTAATGGTCAGTGGACCAATGGATGCCAAAATAAGGAACACTTGGTTCTAACACCTGAAAAGACTGCTAATATTCAATTGCAAGTACAGTCAATTGCTTAGTTTATCAGAGGAAGGAAAAAAAAGCAAAACACTACACAACCAGTACAGCCTCTAATTTTCTTAGTTCTGTGGCTTTTGCCCTGTGGCAGTGCTGATATTTGTAGTAGATTGGATGACTCAGGAATTTTAATTCTCAGGATCCTTTGTTTCTAAATTTTTT
This sequence comes from Acridotheres tristis, assembly GCA_037013685.1. Lineage (NCBI taxonomy): Eukaryota > Metazoa > Chordata > Aves > Passeriformes > Sturnidae > Acridotheres > Acridotheres tristis. The sequence goes on along the minus strand of CM072886.1, from coordinate 113,094,625 downwards.
TTCCCTGCATTCAAAGTCCTGACTGTATGAAAAATAATCTGAGGCTATAATATTGTAAAACGTGCCCCAAACCAGCAATGACAATAACAAAAACCCAACAACAACCAAAAAAACCCCCCAAAACTAAACACCCCTCACTTCATTAAAAAAATCCCAACCAAACCAGAAAACGGCACATGAAGAAAAATCTGAAGTGATATATGGTATTTTTGGATGTTTTGTTGCAAGAAAGGTTGGCTCCACAGAAACAGGGCAATGGAGAAGACATTGGTGCCATTTTGCTATAGTGTTCTTAAATAAATGGAAATCTTACAGTTGAAAATTTTATTATGCTTTATAAAAAATCTGGAGAGTGCTCATAATTTGACAGACACATAAAATTTGTAGGCAAGGGGTACACATCACTGCATAACAAGTTGAAGGCTTGGGTCTTATGACAGGAAACATTTTGTTTCTCCATGTTTCACATGGGTTACATTATCTCATTATTTCTATCTACTGGCATCAGGGTTTATCATATGGATCAAGTTAGCCCTAATAGTCTGTTTTTCCCTCCTTGTCATCTTCACTCGGAGCTTTCAATCAGTACACTCACACAGCCTGAGCCACTAACTTAAACTTTGGTTCTTTTGTCCTTTCCATTGCATTTCTCATAACTTTAATGCATGCAATACATTTTATTTCACTGACATTGGGAAGTGTCATAAACGTCCAAAAGACTCCTACCCAAATTTCTCTAAATATTTTCTTGGTAAAACCAAGATGGTTTTACCAAGAAAATAGAAGCCCAGAAATATTCACTGCCATGTGAGCCTCATTCAAGCAGTGTTCTGCAGCTGTAGTTGTAACTGCATTCAATGTCTTCAATAAAACTATACTTTTCCCTGGAGTGATTGAAGTAAAACATAATATTTTAGTTATATACTGTATTGCACATGAAATGTAATGATCTGAACTTACTCTATGTTGAAACCCTTTGTCACAGCACAAACTGAACAGTAGGCAAGGTCTAGTGTATGTTACAGGACATTAAAATGAGCATTCAACCAAAAGAAATCATAAGCTGACTCTGCCATAAATCTTATGCACCCCTGGTGACTATTAAAATTCCACCAAAATTCACATGCTAACGATGTGATTCCAATCAATCCGATTTATCAACCTTGTGGGCTGATTAAAGCTATCACAGAATTATGTTTAACTCATTGCTGCTGCAAGCAGGACTTTGTGAAATGCAAAACAAAGTGGAAGGTTTGGCTTCCTCAACACTGAGAAGTTAATAGGAAACTGTAAACTTTAAGAAAAATGTTATGCCAGTTCATAAAGATCTCTGTGTTCAGGAAGGACTGACCACTTTTCCCTCTACATTTTCAAGCATTCTGTTGCTCAAGCAGTCAAATCATTTGTACTGTAACCATTTTCAAATGCCATTAATATAAACTCTTAAAGGCTGGGAGTTTCTTCTTCATCCCACTCCCACTTCTGCTATGGGCTTCAATCTCCTCTTTAACAAATCAGGGAGGTGTCCATTTACAGACAGGGGGAAATAACTCCATTAATCACAGAAAAGGATTCTTTATGTAGAAATAAAAGCACGCACCACACTTTTTCCACATAAAGACGTGATATTCATGTGGAAAGGGCCTGAATTAGTTTTTATGAATAGGGCCCTTGGTGACTAATTCTTTTCTGGGGAGGGTAACAGGCAAATGTTATCCAGATGCATTCCTCTGGAATTATTCCCAGTTTCTGGAAGTGAAAACTACTGTACCTGTAGTACAATACAGGGTAGTCAGTGAAACTTGATATCAGCATAAATAGTGCAATAGCGTTCTCTTCACTTCTCACCGTTGCTATAAAAATCTGATCTGTTGTAAACATCTACCAAATCACCTTCCAGTAATTCAGTAATACCTGTGTCTATTCACACACAGATCTGTGTATGTGAAGGCAAAATAACTCTTAGGTTGTAATCCACCTCAACAACTGACTCAAAGAAAGGTGTTCTAGCTTTGAAAACTTTCTGACTTCAGCCAACAAATGGAATTTTTTCATCTATTCAAAATTTTTTTAGAATGGAAATGCTACACTCATCCTCTTTAGGTAATGTTAGCGTGGCGATTTAGAAGTCCAGTGCTAGATGTGATCACAATAGTGCTAACAAAAATACTCCTGCAACATTCTTTTTGCAGTTTATTCATGGTGAACTGCCTTTTAGACATAGAGATCGAAACATTTGAAAGAAACAGTAACTGCTGTTACATTCAAGGCGTGGACATGGGGCAAGTGGATGTGAAGGGACTTGCACAAGCCATTCAACAAACATCTCCAGTGGCAGCGTCAAGGATTACAAAAGTTAAGTGTAAGAAAGTCCTTAACAAAGAGTTCTGAGTAAAGACCAGCCTTTCAGTTATTCTTCAGTGTGGTGATAAGTGGCTTCTTGTAAGTGCTGGAACAGTTTGAAAAAACTCCTCCAGAACTGAGAACAAACAGTGTTGTCATAACATATTGTCCAGCTGTTTGCTAAACTAAATAAGAAAACTCTCGCTTTCCTGATATTAAAAAAGCCCATTTTTAACCCTACAAGGCTTATTTATTCTTATGAATTTTAATATTTCTTTGTAACTATAAAGCAAGAGGGATCGTGTATTCTACACCTTGTCAGTACCTCTACTTTTTTAACAGCTTGTAATTGCTTCCAGTAATTTATGAGATGTTATATTGAAATTTTAAATCTTTTATAATATATCTTGTAATTGTAGCTATTGAAAACTCTTTAATTGGTAGACAGATATAAGGATTTCCAGGGGATGTTTCACCAAATTTAAGATAGGCATCTAAGATAAATCTTTTTGAGCTATGGTGCTTTCTCCCTGCCCATAGAAAGAACATAGACGTATAGTGGACACTTCTGCTTTAGATTGCTGCAGTTAGGGGAAACTCACCACTAGGGTCCACCTTGTCCTCTGAGACTTCTTGGTGAGTCATAGAGGACAAGATACCTTTAACTGACTCACAATCAGAAAAAAAGGCATTCGTAAGTATTTTAAAACCTCTGTTTACAAGTCACTAATTCCAGAAGATGTTCTGTCATTATTTTCTCATTAGGAAATATATAAGAAATGCCATATTTGTGGTAGCATGAGTAGGTACAGAGTTTACTGTCACTTTTCTGAGAAAAGCTATGTCACCCTGACTCCTGATTACACCAGATCAGCACTCAACAGCACATAGCCATTAGACCTTGGTAGCAGAAAGCCATTCTCAGAGCATTGAATGTTCCAAAGTGTAACAGCAAAGATTTTGATTCTGATTTGCAAAAATACCCTTTCCACAGGCAGGTATCTACTATACATAATTTAGATAAATATGTCCATATTGGTGATATGAAAAATAAATCAAAGTCAACTATTTCTTCTCCTTCTCTGCCAGGTACTCCTTGACTGGAAATTGCCTTCATAATTTCAATGTTCTTCTCTAATATAAGGGTAGCTTCTCATATAAAGGGCAATCCAGGATAGTGGTCAGAGCTCCAGTGATATTATCTGAGAAGATGATTTAAAAGCTTTACATTAGAATAGTTTCTCTAGAAAATAATTTATCTAATGATTTTAACCACAAAGCAATTTATTATGCAGGTTCCAAAAGTTTATTTTTTAGCTAGGCAAAAAGTTGATCCTTTGTTACTACTCAAACTGAAGATATTTCATAGCCTATGCAAGAAACATGTCTTGTATTTGGGCATTGTTAAATGGCCTTTTTTTAGTGCAATATAAAAAGTGGAGATCTAGGTGTATATCATATTTTGTTTCACTAAAAATAATAGGTATTTGATAGGGAAAGTGAGTATAAAACATTACGGTGAAAATAATGTATGGTGAAACGTATGTGAAAATAATTTTTGTACAAAGATAGCTAATCCTGAAACCCCTTAGAGGTGTGTGTTTACTAATGAAATAACTGTTTATCATGTGCTTAAGTATTTGCAAAAGCTAATTCTTCAGACAGCAAAGGTTGAACTTTTGGTACTTAAGGAGTGTGAGAACCCACACTTGTGTAAGTTTTTTGAAAAGTGTAGCCTAGTTCCCACGAATACTATTTCCTACTACTAGAACAGAACACTAAGGCAGGAAATTTTTCCAAATGTTCTTATTTACTGGAATACTGAACAAAATCCCAATGCTAAAGGCCACACTAGACATCTTGATAGAATGTCACAACTTTTATAATAGTAACAGAAATAAAAACATAACATATTGTGCTGACTAGAGGAAAATCTGCTGATGTTTTCTTCAGTTCTCTTTTACTTTTGCCTTGTTCATTGGTTTTATTTATTCTGTTTCTAGGAATAAAAAAGCTATAGACTAATTTCCCTGAGAAGATGATACTCCAGCAGCCGTAGTCATCTGGGCTGGAGGAAATCAGCTGTCATACATGCTGTGTAATGAAGCAAGGGTTTAAAAAGGCCTTATAAATAGATCCACTCCTCACTAGCATTGAAATGGATTCCTCCCCTGCTCTGACTTAATATAACCTGAATTTGACCTGTAGGGCATATTGCAAGGCTCATCTTTTTTCACTCTGTTTGAAAATGGGGGTATACAATGGCCATTGTAAAAGCAGAGCAGTGATCGAGCAGGGAGGGAGGATCAGTATGTGAAGAGATGCTTCTTAAATTGCTCTATCAGGAGGTATTTTCAGATTACATCGATGGCATTTAGGCCATATGGAGAAGTTGCTTTTTCACATTTGCAGGAATCTAAATAAATAAATAACTCTGTTGCAATGAGCTATGTGCTGTGAGTATTAATTTTTCACGCTGCCTGTTACTAGCCGCTACAGCCCTCCTCCTTCAGCTGAGATTTTTGGGGTCAGGAAGTCATCCTGACAGGGTGGGTAAAAGTGCTCAGTTTGCCAAGGAATATAAATAGGACTAATTTACCAGTATACCATCCTTGCTTACAACTAAATCTCTTTCTCTTTTTTCTTTCTGAGCTGTCAGAGAGTATATCCATCTACAACAGCACACTTCTTTTCAGTGTGTGATGTAGACCTCTTATGACTGCTATTTGCAGGGCTCTGCCTGTTGAGTGGGTCAGGCAAAGCTCTCACTCACCACTCTGGCACTGGCAGTGGCATCCCAGTAGCATCCTAGTTACTCTAACTTGTATCATTGCCCCTGGTATTTTATTCTTGCAAAACAATCACAATAAGCTGCTAATTAATGACATTGATCCCATAGTCAGCATGAATCAGAGTGCCATGCAAAAGGTTTAGTAATGCCTGGACCATAAGTCACTATGGCGTATCCTGTGAGGAAATCTGGCAGCTCTTTCCCCTCAAAAATCAGGATGCTCCATCAGCTGCATTGAACTGAACTACGAATGCTCAGGTGCTGCGTGTGCCAACAACAGCACTAATCACTCTCGTTTCAGAGTTGGTATTAAAGACTCTATTCATGCCCCAAGGAGTGCTATGCAGCTGTTCAGTGCTTTCTTTTAGAACATGCGTGTGGGAGGTAGGTTGCATAATGAGACATAGCCCTATATTATGTCCTCATCTGTATGTGGGAGGGTTTGAGCAAGCAGCAGCACATCTCAGTTTAAAAAAGGCCTTGAAGAAACACCTCTTTTGGCTTGTAGAACAGATCACATGACCATTTCAAGATGTTTCTGCAGCACCTCGAGAACAGCAATTGATTTTCTTTCTTAGGGAAATGGAAGAAAATTCCTTCCAGGAGACCTGTGTAACCAAAGCAGAGGTCCTACTGGCCACACACACTGATGCTGCTTAGCAATAGCTGTTTACCATCTGGACTTGTGATGATAATTGGCCAATGATGTTGGTGAGATCAGTGTATCTAAGGGAAAAACAGCCTAGTTTCTGTAGGAGTATAAGTTCTGACTACAAATCATAGGGCTACCCTTTCTATACAAAATATGTATCCTCTAATATCTTCTTAATATGTCAGAGTGAAGCACAGCAAGGTATCAGCAGGTGTCAGAACTGAAGTTTTGAACAGAAATAAATTCTATGGTGGATCAAATGAACAAAACCTGCCCTTTGTTTGTCTGTGCCTTTTTGGGTGACTTGTTCTTAATAATCTCTTGAGCAATACCTGTGCCTGAATCCTGTGGTTTCAGTGCGCTTTATTTCTCTACTTTGTATTTTTTCCTCTTGGATGACTCAGAAACCTAAGAGCTCTCTACCAGAACTCTTTCAACTTCACTCTAAGTACCAAGAACCATGCCTAAAGGAGCTCTTGCAGGGTGATCACCTTATAAATCAAGGATTAACACAGAGCTGTGTTCACCATTTTTGCTCACCATCACTGTTGTGCTGACTCCCATCTACCTCTCAAAAACTGCCCCAAAAAATTCATATTAACAGGAGAGAACTTTTTAAAGCATCTGAAGAAACTTATACTAACTCTTCATTTTAATATTTCCTATTTTCTCAATTTGCTGTCTTTGTGAGGTATACTCTAGATATATATAGCGTGTTATAAGAGGAGTTTTTTTAAAATGCAAAGAACTAAGTTTCTAAACGTCAAGACCACAAAATAGCCTAATTAAAAAAACCCCAAACAACTAACATGAGAAGAAGAAAAAGGTTCAAATTATTCCCTATTTTGATGAACAGATTTCCAATAAGTTCAATATGTATTCCTTTAACTACTTTGAGATAGGATTTTTATCTTTGCTTTTCTGAGAGCTTTTCTTGACCATGTTGCAGAGGTCTGTGTATTGAAAAGTGAACTTTCAGAAAAATTGAAGTTTCTGAATGCAAGTTTTTATTTATATTAAAATTGCCATTTTAATCTTTGGAAAAAAACTAAGATTTTTCACATAAGGAATCTGATGAAATTTGTGAGCAAAGAATAGAGCATTAAGTGATCTAGATAAAAACATTCAGGTTCAGTATTTTAATGACTTATCCCTTCCCTTGCCCAAATAAATTTAGGATGCTAGATAAAGGTGTTTCTCAGAATGAAGGAGAAAAGGAGGAGCTGATAATGTTTAAGAGGTTTCAATGTCTTCTTTATTTCTCTCAGAGCCATACTAAGGGATTTGGACACACAAAACCCAACACCCTCATGATTTTGGGAGATAATTTCTGGAAATTCCTTCACATTAGTTTCTCCAAGACTATCATACTGTCCCAAGAAATGCTTTTCCCTCTGGACTGGACATCTCTTTCCATGTTTCCTTATACAAAACATTCTGCTATATGCCTATCACCTTGGCAATGGGCACAAAGCTACTTCTTCAAGGTCCCATGATGAAGAATATGATTTATGTCTACAAAATATGGCTTCCAGAGCCAGGGCAGAGCCATGGGGGTAAAACCATGCATCTTTGTGCAACTTAAGAGTTAATATGCAGTAAGTACATTAAAAAAATGCTCACTGGATATGTAGCTCTATAATCTGTTTTAATGACCCATTGTGTCAATTTCTGAATTAGTAAAAATATCCTCAGTGTTCATGTATTTTTCATGCTGATATTTTACATATAGCTGCCATAGACTGACTAAAAATTTTTAATTAGTGCTATTGAATTTCTAACCAGGCTGTTGATCCAATATACATATGCCATTTGTATGGGCTTATTTAGATAACATTGTCTTGTTCCACAGGCATTTGTAAAATGATCTTCATTGAAGAGCACAACCTCTCAGCTGTCACATTATCAATACATTGATGTATTTATGAATAATTTTCTATTTATCTCTTCTAGAAGTAATCAGAATAGAGTCACTTTAAATAAACTTCTCTTCACGGATGATTGATTGATTATAGAAAATGTAATTTCCTATCCTTTCCAAGGATCTAGTTTCACATATAACTAAACATTTAACTGTATTGGAAGGAAGTTGATTTTACTTTTCTCATGACATAAAGGTTAAATCAATGACTTATAGCTGAACGCTGAATCCTTTCTTACTTCAAATATAGCTCCCTTTGCAAGGAATAAGCAGAAAAGAAACCGTCTGAAAACATGGATATTTCAGTCAAAAATATTTGAGTGGAGAAATCGTGCAAGTCCATGTATGTGTCTCTACGTAAAAGGATTCATGTTGCCATTTCTAGCCCAAAGCAATGAAAAGTTGCATAACAATAAAATATGTTTATATTGGATATGACGTGCTTTCAGCTACCCTGGTGCAACCCATGGAAAACAGTGAGGCAGCATCTAAACAAATAAGCAAAAGATGTCCAATTGATTCTTATTCCTCAAGAAGAAAACATATGGATATTCAGCAGTTTTCAATTTGTGAAATAAAGGGAAGATGCAGAGGTCCCCCTGGGCTGAATGGGCTGACCAGCAGGTGAGGCTCCAGGGGTGAGCCAGCAACTCTTCCTTGTGTCTGCTCCCTGAACCATCCTCAAAGTAGGACGTGTGTGCCCCAGGAAGCCAGAAGGGACAGCCTGCAGATGGTGGGCTGCACACCCACTGCAGCCACAGGGACTGCACATCTTATCCAGGCTCATCAGGCCTTGTTATGGTTTTCCTGCTGGACAGCAGAGAGGTTGTCCTGCATCCCTTTTACTGACCCATATTCAGTGCTCTCTTCTGTTTTTTTTGAACATTTCTTGCCTTGATGGGCATTCAAAATTTTTTAAAATTTATATAGCAGTATTAAGATCATGTCTTGATCGTTGTCAGGTGTGCTGAGGCATAATTTCATTTCAGTGCCTAAAATGTTTATGACTTCAGGTTCCTAACCACAGAAGTTTCCTGACAAAACAGAGTAGATTGTAGCTCAGGCCTTTAGAGAACAGGAGGGATAAGCCATGCCATGTGATGAAATAGCGTTTCTTTGTCAAACATTGTTGGTTTCAGTTATGACTCAATATGAAAAGACAGGTTCCTAAAGAAAGTTTCCACATTTCAGTGCCATTCATAAATATTTTAACTTGCTTTTACTTAATGCACGAATGAAAAAACCATAAAGAGGATTTGACCTTAAACCCTTAATTGACAAAGACTAGTTTAAATCCTCTGCAATAGCCGACTAATGCAGTACCATTATGAATCATAAGGAATCTTAGCATGATGCATTCCCATTGTCACTGAACTAGTTAAAGCCAGTGAAGCATGACTAAATTGTTGTGACATTTTCCCAGCCCTACTATTACCTGTCAGATGGGAAAAAATCAAGGCGTCAGGACAAGCTTCCATATTGATGTGCTTGCTGTTGATATTAATTGATGTAAATGGATAAGCTTGTCCATCAACAGTAACAAGCACATCTGCTCATTGTAAAAAGAAATCTTCTTAACCTTCTGTTCTTTTCAGACTCCTTTGATATGAAAAAATACTCACTTCTATACTCAGCAAATATGATGTCTATTATGTTTGTTTTTAGATTTTTTTTCTTCTAATTTGCTGACAAAATGAAATATGAACTATTCTGGTATTTCATGTTTTTGCTCACAATGGATTGAGTTATATAAAGTAGGACATGGACAAATTACAAAAGCCAGAACAAGCAGGGTACCTAATAGTCTTATATAACCACAAACAGTCTGCATCTGCTTTAATCCATCATCTTCCTTAGTGCTCTTTGGAAAAAAAATAATAAAAAAAAATCTTTCTTTCTCTTTATTCATTTTAAATACAAAGAAGTTTTCCATGGACTAAAATAGCAAGACCTTTCCTGAGAAGTACTACAGAGATATATAGCAAAGAATTATTTGGGTTTTTTCCTTGATGAATTTACTAATTCCTGATGAATATTACATGTTGTGATAGAAACAGAACTCTCCTAAAGATCTTATTGGCAGAATAGCACTTGTGGCAACAAAGCCTGCTCATAGAGAAAATATATTTTTTCAAATGTCATCCTCTGTCCTACAATTTTTTTTCTTTTGCCTGATAAAAAATAAAAGTAATAATGATTAAGAGTATAATAAAATTAATAATTCCATGTATTTTCATTCAGTTATGATTTGAGTTTAATTAGAAATGTGATGTCTCCTAGCAGAAATAAAGTATGCACTGAACATCATGTTTGTTTTGAAATCATATTAATGAAGGCAGCCACTGCTGCAGACTATATTTAGCATTTCTGTTGATAGAAACACAGAATAATTCAGAAATATCTTCATGTTGGTTAAATATTTACTGGAAAATAAAACCAAATATTGAGAGAAAGGTAAATGTAAGTGTAATCAACTTAAACAGAAATAATTTCAATACAGTACATAAGCAGATGATATACCTTGAAGAGAAGTAAACTGTAATGTTTTAAAAACCTAAATATTGTCATTGTCTAATAGAAACCTTTTATTCATTTTTTTAACGTTCTACCTAACATAGCTGTATTATGGAGTTCAAGTAGTCTGAAAGTAGTGCTGAGATCTGAAAGATGCATGAAGGCTAAAAGGATGCCAAATTAAACCTCAGCTCATTATCGTCTTTGTTATAAACTATGTCGGCATATGTCTTTTTCCAGAAATGTCTTCCAGTCCTTCTGAAGCTGTGGTTAGAAATCCAGACTGTTTGCACTTCCTGGGAATAGTTTAAACAAAGGGAACCAGTTAGGCTATTGTTAAATTGTCTTGGTTTTTCTTTGGACCTCTGTATGAACAATACTCCCACACTAAGTCCCTAGCAAATGCAACCTGGTTCTGAAGTCTGCAAGTTACAGTTAGCCACTATTTATAACACTCACACTCAAGGGAAAGTGTAGAGATCTCAACACTGTCCAGATTCCAGCCTGGGAAGCTTTTGTCTTCCCAACACATCTGACACACGCGAGTTACTGGAAAGCTCTTTTCAGTTGTTTAAGAGCTATTTGAAATAGCCAGGAAAATGTCAGCTAACACAAACACATCACAATGCTTGATGTGATACTTCTTTTGAATCATTCTTCCATTTCAGAACAGAAAAACCAAAAAAAAAGTTGAAATTTCATTTCAGTGTGATATGCCTTTTGATCACTCACTTCAGCTGGATCCTATGGAGTATTTATTTGTGAGCCCCAAATTTTCTGCTGATGTAAACAAACGAAAGAACATTGAGGAGCCCCACTGAATTGTAGCCATTTACCAGAGCAGAGATCATGTCCCAAAAACTTCACAAGGTAGAAGGTTCATTTTTTACTATTAAACAGCTATGTTTTAAACAATTACTCTGGAAATAAAAAAAAAAAAATCTTTATATCAGACCCAAAGAGACAGAAAATTCACTGCAGAGGTATAATTCACATTGAATGTAAATAAATAATGTACTATGGATTCTATTTTCTCCTTCTAATGCTTTTAAAGAATGGAAAGATTTCCTTATAATTTAAAACTAGTCATTAGTCAGTAACCCTTCACAATATTGGATCTAAACCAATTTTGGAAACAGTTCAAATAAATACCATTGATAGGAAATAATGGGAAAATATGCATTAAATAAAGTGGATTTGAAAAGATAAATAATTTTTATAACCAAAGGAGGATATAACATTTTATAGTCTTTGTATTTACATTTTGTACAGAGACAAAGGAAGGTATTTTGTTCCAAATCATCTGTCGGATGTTAACTACCACTTGGCCAAATTTCAAGAATTAGCAGCAATTGCATTAAGTCCTCCACAGATACTAAATAACAGCTATGATCTAATCAGAAATTATCCCTCTCAGGATTTGATTTTACTCAAATACAAATCAGATAAATTAAGAAATATAGGAGGAAATAACAGGCTCAATTTGAGTAATGATTTTTAATAATCACTGATCTCAATTGTATTTTAACTTAAAACCTAAAATTGAATGCTACCTCATTTCCCTAGCAGTCCAAACAACTCTTTGAAAACAGAAATAACATTATGACAGTATTTAATTTCTATCATGGAAACTATATCATGTAATACAGTACAGAGAACATTGCAACAATCATTGCAGTAATTATTCAGATGTTGAGCACTCAGTAGGTCATGCCATGATTTATTACAGCTTCCTCAATAACTAAAATTTACAATAAGCACAACGATCTAAACCTCGTATAATTTGGATTCTGAAATAATTCAATCCAATTTAGAATAATTATTCAGTTCTAAACTATTGCAATTTAGAGCAGAAATTGCCCCTCTCTTTGGGTGTGTTCGCGTGTGCTAAAGTGTCTGTGACTGAAAGTACTTCTTTTCAGTGAAGTCAGATATACTCCTACCACATCCATATGGTTCAAGTCTTTGAGATTTATGATCATTAAATATATTATATTTCAAACAGGTTAAAATCCAAAAACTAGAGAAAAAACACTTGATTTCTTAGACTAGAGACATGATGTTAAAAAACCCCCCTAACGCTGTGAAAGGAGCTGGAACTTTCTTTTAACTAAAATGCATATTTGAGATGATGAAACAATTCAAAAATTCATGTATAATTTATCATTTTTCAGCAAAAACATTTTAAAAAGTCAAAACACTTCACTCTGACATTTTCAAGTGAAATGTTTTGATTTTTTTCATTTCAAAACAACTTTTCATTTAGAAAAATTTAGCACCTTTTTAGATGTTCCCCTGAATATTTAATATTTTGGTCAAACTGAAAGTAAAGTCTCAGATCTCTTTACTTTGGGAATATTAAAAATGTTCAAATTATTTTTCCAATTTATTATTCTTTATCCAACTGATCAAAAAATTCAGCTCTCCTCCAACATTCCTGTAAGGCTACTATGATAGCCTCAACACCCATTTCAGCTGCATTAGTTGCACATGAGAGACATTTCTAAGCTTCCAGCATTTGTGTTACTGCTCTGTAAATGTTAATGCAGATTTGGCCCAGAAAATATGTTTTATCTGAGGAGGAATGATACATCAGCAATAGCAGTAGATGGAAGCAACAGACTAGTCCTGATAGATCTCATGCTACTGGCATTCCTCCTTTTGCCAGAATTTCAACAGCAGAAAAAAAATGACAGTAAGTAACTACATAAGAGGAATATAAAAGTACTTGCATGGATATGGTCTATATGGATATACTGAATATGATTAGCACTCTAAGGCACTGTGGAATTACACTGCTATCACAACATGACTAGCACCCACCATTTGTATTGCACAGGTCATCCACTTCTCTCTCTGCTATCATGAAAACTTCTTGACACAACATTCCCGGATAAAGTTGAAGAATTAATCAGAACATGAATTTTAAATACAGAGAAACTGGATTTTGACTTATTAATTTCTAGTTAGAAAGTCTTGACTGTCATCTTGTTTGTTTGGTTCCACATCCACCATAAAAGGTCAGTTTTGTGCTGTAAGGATGATAAGGAAGTGAAGCTGAATTTGCTCAGGGAACAAGTATGCTGAAACTTCCATGAGGATTCAGATGGATCTTGGCTTTACACTTTTTTCAAGAGTGAATTTAGCATCTCCTGGGTAGATAGGTAGTCACACTGAAAATGCAAAAGTAGGCACTGAAAGATTGAATTCTTTGGTCTTACTTTTAGAGTACATACTTGAAGAAATTGGTGAAGCAGATCCCACACGTTTCAGCTACCTGTAACTGCAAGTCACTAATATTGGTAACTGTTATAATTCTTCAAGGTGCTGAAAGAATCAACACCAAAGAAAGCTAGTTTTCCTTTTGTTACATTTGAGCTTGAAGCATGCTGTGTGTCATCGTATGAACCGAGAGGATTCTCTGCTTTACAAGAGCCCTGTGGAGAAGAGCCTTCCTCCTGAGCTTGAGGCTGCAGTCAAAAAGCTAAGAAAGCAGCTTTGTGTGTGTAGCAATATCCCTGCATCCTAAACACTCTCCAGATTTTTACCTACTTGCTTTTTATTTTCTTTTCTTTCTTTCTTTTCTTTTTTTTTTTTTTTTTTTTTGTGAAACAGTTATAAAATATAAAAAGCATGAGGCAGAGACTTTTGCACAAAGGAGAGCTGCAAGAGACAATGGGTTAAATCTTGACCAAGTGAATCAAATGTACAGGGAATCATCCACCTGCACAGGCTAGAAATAAGATCATTTCAAATCTTATAACTGAACCTGATGCTATCCTTTAATGTGCAACTAAACAATTCATAAAGTTCATGGTTGGACTTGACCCCTGTTACTGTGCTCCTTCTTGGCAGTGTTTCTTGGAAAAAGCTATTGCACAGCTCAGTATAGGAGAACAGAGGTTTATTTGAAGCAAACCAAGGATTACCCTGATCAGATCCCTACAGACATGCTGACTGTGGACTAAACAACATGTTAGGTATCAAACTGTACAGACTGGAGATGTTTTAGACTGGGAGATCTTCAGACTTCTTTTCCCACTATAATTAGATTGTTCACACAATTACTTCTTTAATTTGTTACATAAGAATTTTTAAAATTACATGAAATTATACTCATAAGAATTGAAACAATGTGTTTCTATCCTAGTCTTTTGGAACTAGGTTTGTTTTGTGTCAGGGAACATATTACCAAATACATGTGCTACAGCTGTTAGGAGTTGCCAGATTGAGTGATCAATCTGCCTTTTTGTGTTTTCTATGCAGGTCCAGCTTACTTATCAATTTTGCTTTATTTCATAACAGGTTGGGGGGCTTTCAGCTGTTGTAGAAAATATGTAAGACTTTAAAGATGCACAGAATACTCCAAGCTACCAGAGCTAGTAGAGCTCCTGAAGTGCCATTAGATGCCTAAACATACTGAAAAACACAAAATCTGTCAGCAGAATACTCTTACACTCGTTGAAGTAGTCATGGTATGCAAATGAATGAACATCAGTAATTTTGGTGGCAATTTCTGACCATGGTTCAGATGATGCAGATATTTGTCTTATGTACTCAGCCAGGATAAGATCTGCCAACATAAAAACTGAAATCAGATTTGAAACCAAAGAAGTTGCACACATATATGTAGCAAAAGCTTTGCTTTTAACCTGCTGTTCGGGTCTGAGAGAAATGGACTATTTGAAAGGGACAAAAAGTGTGAAACTATTTGACTCTGCCAAGGCTTGCTTTTCAGACTGCCTAGCTTTAGGCATTGAACTAATGTGAGTCTTTAAAATAAGAAGTTAAATGTTTAGTCTCTCTCTAGAGCAGCTGAGAGAGATGCTTTTCTATGAGGTGTGATTCATCTAAGGAACTTGAGACACTAGAGTCATGTGAAGTTAGTGTGTATATGTTCCCAAGGAAATGGACTGATGATAGGAGTAACCAGATCTTTAAAAAATACTTTTTTAAAGTGGCAAACATTCTGTTCTCACCTATATTTTGAAACATGGACACATATTCACATCCTTTCTTTTTAAGAGCTTTTATACTTTATAAAGTATAAAGTATCTTTCACAATAAATTATAAATCAAATAGTAAACAACTATAGACATCACTGAGGTCAGCATTAGGACCAAGAAAAATAGTAACATGAAAATTAGTAGTTTATGAATGTGAAGAGCACTGGGTACCTAGAACTTTTCTCATCACTTCTCTGTGAGGCAGAATTACCCATTTTAAATTAACTTGTCTCTGTAGCTGTGAAAATGTATTTAATTTTTGTCATCTAGACACAGCCATCTCATCAGGGCAGAAACAACTGAAGTTACTAGAGGCCAATATCCACATATAAAATTTCTTTTTCAATAGAACCATATGTAGCAGTGCACTCTACCCATGGTGCTTGGTAGTATTGTCAGATACAGTTCAGAGTGGAATGATCTGTCAGAGAAAAAAAATCAATCTAGAAGCTTTCATAAGATATATTTCAACTTGTCCATTTACTTAAGGAAGAACCAAACCCACTGTATATTAATAAAGACAGGTAAAGCTGAATTGGTTGTGCCAGCAGATCTCTTTCTGACCTGTCCTGCAGTGAGTGGTTCTTGCTGGGTCCCAGCATGGCAGGTACCTGCTGGAGCCTATGGATCCCAGAGCTGGCTCTGGACTGTGAATGCTGCTGCAGCTCCAGCCCTACCAGTCTCTCCTGGCACAGTCAGCATTACTTCAGAGTCAGATCAGAAGGCAAAGATGACATAGTACAGCTAACAGGAACATTGTTATTTCTCTTCTTCCTGCTAGGTGACCTGATTTTTTCTTCTCATTTTCCTCTCTTGCCTTTATTCCGACAGAAGGAGTGGTGTAGCAGCAATATCAATGGTGATGCTGCTGCTGTGACAAAATGTGCTGCAAGCCTGTGCATTTTTAGACTGACTTAAAATATTTGATCTGTGCTTTTCTGGATATGAGGCAACTTTTCCTGCTTAAGCAGAAACTTCTCCACTCACTTTTAGGCACTACCTGAACTCAGCTGACAGCTCACTATATGGTCAAAGGGATAAAAAAGCACCTCCAAGATATCATTTAGATTTTAGGTGGCTGATTCTTTCTCTGCGTGAGCTTCTTTCATCTCATTGAATACTGAAGAAACCTAGGAGAGGTATTCAGTTTAGTTGCCTTGAGTAGATTGGATTAATTCAGGATTATGAGACAAAATAATTACTCATTTGAGAGGGGAGAAGAAAATTATCCAGTACATAAGCTCTGCTGAATGCATGGCAATAATACAGGACAGGAAACTACTTGAGCAATGGAATATCCCTGTCATATTTAATTTAAATTTCATAACCTTTTCATATATTTGTTTATTTTTATATAAATATAATTCACCATCTTGTAGAGAGATAACACGTCATAGGCAACCACTAAAGGTCTGTACCCTAAACTACAAAGATATTGTCTTAGGTGATGGTAAAGGTGAATGAATTTGCAATGTAATAAAAAATAGTGAGAATGTGGTGGTATACATTGTTTGTTCTCTGTCCTCTCACATCAAATGTATTTTCATACTAGACATTTCAGCTGCTAACTGATTTTTTTGTTTTTCTTCAAATGGAGTTTCAGACCAGGTTAGTATTATTTAGCTGAAGCTTTTTCTGATGTCTGGACTAAAGAGAATTGAAACTCCAGCTGTCAGCTTCCAGCAGCCAATAACAGCCCTATTTACTTGGAAATTTTGCCAATTTTAATTAGCTGTTACATCTACTAGTATATGCAAGCATGGCACTTAACTAGTACTTTGTCTGAATATCTGTTCTATACCTTAGAAGATTGGTAAAGTCCTATGTTTTTATAGTGAATACAGAAAATAAAGCTATTTGTGTATTCCTACCACCCCCTAGTTTTTCAATATATAAAGATTTGCTCATTTGCTTGCTTTTTGCCAGACATGCATCTACTCTGGAAGATAGCTAATTAAGACTGAAAAAGCATTTTGCAGACTTACCTGCAATGTTAATAAACTATTTTTATTTTATGTGTGCATCTATGTGAGTATACATATGTACTCACACATATGGCTGAACATATGCTTAGGACAATTAAAAGACAATATCAAGCAAAACAAAAATCCAAGACACCTCTCCTTTTTTATGCGTATTTTAACATATACCTTTGATTTCAAGAGGAAATATTTTAGTGGCATTTTGCAGATAGGATAGAAAAGTAACTTTCCAGTGAGGCAGTGGTCTTTGTCATGTCATTTTAATTTCCCAAGTTGGTTTCTTTCCAATATGATTA
The DNA here is from genome assembly GCA_037013685.1 of Acridotheres tristis. NCBI lineage: Eukaryota > Metazoa > Chordata > Aves > Passeriformes > Sturnidae > Acridotheres > Acridotheres tristis. The sequence goes on along the minus strand of CM072886.1, from coordinate 113,077,119 downwards.
ACACTTGAAAAACCATAGAGGTCGTGGATTGCAAGTTTATAGAAGCTCAAACACTTCTTTTAGAGTCAAAGCTAACTCAGATTAGTTTTCTATTCTGTCATTGCCTGTTCTTAATTGTTTTACATCAACAACCAACAAACTGGCAGTAAGCAACAACTTCTGTAAGTGTGCCTTGACCCTGACCCATGTGAAACATAACAGAACAATGGCAGGTATTTCTAATCACACTGTAGGAAACAGCTCTCTGAAAGTGGCTGTCACAGCATGTCACTTTGTCATATTTACAGGCACACAGGTATTTGAAGCACCCCAAGGTATCTGTAAGTAATTGGCATGATGATTCCAATCCATTGCTAGCTATGAATTAAATATCTAAACAGTTTTGGTTAACAAACTAATTATCCTAGTGGAAAATTGTATCTTTGCTTAATTCAGTGAGCTGGAAATAGAACAGAAGCTAGACATTGCTGTTCCCAGTGTAACCATGATTTTTGATGTGAAAGGAGAAGGGAAACAAGTTAAGATATATCTTAGAGATGTACATCGTAGATGGTTTAAGACCCCTCACCTAATCTGAGCCTGTCAAAAGAATCTCTGCATTCAATAAGCAGTTTGTAGCAAGAGGGGCGTAGTACTGAATAAAGAGGATAGTAAGAAGAGTCTGACACTTGAAAGGTCTTTGACAGCCTGTGGCCGACTGCTGATAGTGTTCAGAATAGACTTATTATCAGCCCTGGTGCATCTTATCAGTAGGAACATGGTTGTTTGAAAATTAAACAGCATGGAAAGAAAGGTCTCACACTCAGTATTTTTAATACTTTTGCATTTAAATATGGATTTCCAAAAGCTTAAAAATCATTCTTCTAGTGTATTTTTTTAATATAATTTCCTGCAAAGAACAGGCACAGTCAAGCTACAGCCTTATTTAAATTCGATGTTATAGTACTATTTAAGCTTATACTTATAAGAATAAGAATGAAGCATTTTTATTTAAAATGAGGAGTTTTGTAAATGGAAAGAAAAATACAAACATCTTCTTTTAAACCTCCTTTTGTTTGTTCCTTTGTTAATATCTTGCTCTGCTAGGTTTACAAATCCTAAATAAATAGAAATTAGTGCTCCTTACTTTGCAGTCCATTTGCTTTAGATGTTTGCCTTGAGGGACATTTGTGTATTCTACTAATGGCTGCAGCAGAGTGCTGTCTCATTTTCATTCTGGCAAAAAAAGGCCGTTTCCATGGTTACAGTTTCATTTGCTAGAGAGAAACTGATGGCTGTTAGTGATCCCATCATAAGCAACTTCTGTCAGATTTCTTATCAAGTAGACATATTTTGACAAAGTGAAAGATAACACCATAATAAGAGAACTAAGTTGCTACTCTATGTAATGAACCATTTAACATTAAATGAAATGTGAAACCACATTCTTAAGGCTGAAGGTGGAGAAGAAAAAAAAGGTAATATTTATAATTTACAAAAATAAAAATATTCAGTGCTGGAATAATGATACTACTTGCTTTCTGTTGTCAAGGTAAATTCAGTAGCATAACATTGATTTATATTTTAGGGTCATATACAAACCTTCACTATCATCTATGTCACAGAAAGACTGTATGGAGCTATAATTACTTTTAGATTTTCTTGTGGTACTTCATTTGGCCAGGTATGGTCCGAGACTGAGATAGGGGCTAAATGCCATGGCTGGCAGGCCACACCCCACAAACATCTTACTCCAGACCCAGCTCATACTAAGTCTAGCATTTTGCCCCACAAAATACGAGACATATCTATTCAGAAGGAATACTGTGGACTTAGAAACCTGGAAGAACACGGCCCTACCCTTTGTTGCTGTGAGCTGGGCAGGATGCAAAAAACAGACAAGATTTGCCCCAAAATATTCTGTTGTGCAGAAAATGTTTATTGGAGTACTATGTAACCTGAGGACTGTAGTCAAATATGGTTATTGAAGGGAAAAGAAGACAGTATACTGTTTAATTTTAGATGTTTATGTTTCAGATCTTTAAGGTGTCATATAAGGATAGCATCACCAGGTCTCCAGGTTTCTTGGTTCACTATCACAGGAAAGCTTAAAAAAACCCTCCTAAAGCTAACTCCAGAAGAGGAGTAGAATACAAGGAAAGAAAGGAAACCCATCATTGACGTATTAGGATACAAACAAAATGCCATGGAAAATATATCACAAGAGCTTGTGGAAGAGGACTGAAATAGCAAAGAAAGTAATTCTAATTCACTTAAATACTAATACACTGTATCTGAGGTGTATGGTCTGAGGTTAAGCTGAAGATTTGTAAAATATATTTGTATTAATCCATATCTAGGCTTTTCTCCTTAGATTCCTCTGTAAATCTCCATTTATATACAGATATTTGTTTAAAATTTAATCTTAGCTGAAGCAGAGTATCAGTTCATTATTGCCCTTCACTTCTGCAGTTGTTCAGTTCTACAAGTGATGTGAAATGCTATCAGACTGAAATGATAGTGCCTGATTCTTATCTAAATTGATTTTTATTTTTTTTTAGATTTCTTCAGCACATTTAGAAATGGGATGTAACTCTTTAATCAGTTTTAAGTAATTTGTTATCACCCAGAAAGGTACTTTAGAATAGCTAAGAGAGGCCAGTAAAATGCTGTAGACCTACTTTGCACTCAAAATGCACTCTGAGATCAGGGCTATATGTGAATTTGAATTACTTCCAAAAAGCCTACAATCTCCCAAAGGTTTTTCTAAGCTACAAAAGCAGTTGATGTCCAGTAGATTCACATTTAATTCTTTGTTATTATAAATGCTGTGTAGTCCATGGAGGTTTGAAAGAGTTCACTTGCCTGCCCTGACTTGTGTTATGCTTGAGCAGAATCTTAGCTTAAAGGTACCCATTGAGCACTTCTGGTTGCTTTTGACATTTTAAATATTACATACAAGCACCATGTGAACTATCTTGAAACATGGGTGTCAGAACTCAAAATGAATGGCACTGAGCTCCTTCTTACAACACACAATCATAGAATCAGAGAATCATAGGATGGTTTGAGTTGGAAAGGACATTAAAGATCATCTGCCAGAAGCAGGGATACTTTTCACTAGACCAGCTTCCTCAGAGCATATCCCATGGTTCAGAATGGAATCCTGCAGTAAGACTGTCAATGAGACAGCACATGTGTTTTTGGAAATTGAATTAAGAAGTCTATGCCATCTATGAATGCATGGCTGAAACCAAAAGACTTCTGTGAAGTCCAGTTGATGAGGTCCTGTTTACACAAGAGCCAGCCATGAGTTTCTTTCATAGCCAGGATTCCATTGACTGAATCTAGAATAAGTTCCTCTGTAACAGCTCTTTCAATAAGCTTAAAGGGTTGGATCTTCTACAGAAACTGGCACTGACCTACTTCAGCTTCCACTGAAGTTAATGATAAAACTCTCTCTGGTTTGAACTCGAGCAGAGTTAGGTCCGTGGTACAGTCTTCTGAAAAATCCCACTCCATATGGTTTCTAAAGAGTTAGTGATGAACAAAAGGCACTGAAGTAATCTATACTTTTCAGATGGGATTTCTAACATACATATAATAACATCAGTGACACAGGAATTGAATGCATGGCACTCTATTAAATTCCATAAGCTATAAAACCATATTTCTAAAGCTGTGGGATGTTAATATCTGTGTTTGCTCAGTGGCTGTGCTTCTCCACAACCTCAGGAATCTATCTGTTTATGAATTAGAGTCAGGGTGAATGTCTCCATACCATGAATAAGGAGCTAGGTGAGAATAGATACAGGGCCTGAACAACTCAAGAGCTATCACTTCTCAAAAGACATACAGCTTTCCCAATGACTCTAATAAATCTAAATCAGGCAGAGAGACAACAGATATGTTTGCATAAGTACTCCAGAAAGGCCTCCCTAGAACATAAAATTTTGGGTTGGAACACATTTCTTTACCTTTTTCCTTAATCACAAACTTAAGATGGTCATGCTTCTGCATTTGCTGAAATTGGTGATGTGAGGAGCACAGATAAATCTTGCATTTTTCATTACATACCTGATGTTTACCACAATACCCACAAGGATTGAAATAGTTCTTTTTTCAGAAAGAGTGGCAAAAGTGACTTAAGTCCATTGCCAATATTACCAGAAATGTAAATTTTAGATGAGCCTTTTTAGTATTATGATTAAAATATCTGTTTTAGAGTCAGAGTTGCCACTGCAATTCAGTCCCTCTCTGAATTCCTAAATAAGTGCACTACTTTCCAGCAATGCTTCACTTTTACAGTTTGTAATTTGAAAAACAGTTGTTATGCAGTCAAGTCTAGGAACAGCCAGTCCTAACATTTAAGTGCCTAAGAGTTTTATATGTTTGACTTTCAGTGGGATTTGAGAACTTCATTCCCATATCTCTTTCTAAAAAATCACAGATGAGGAGTTTGTAACCATTATAGATTTTTTTCAAGAAGAAAAATTCTTGTGAAGACATATTTATTTGTTATTGCCTCAGTGAAAAATGCCATGTCACCTCCTGGTGCCAAGGATCTGCTTGGGCAAACTGACAACTGTGAGCAACAACGAAAACTGACAACTTCATAACCTTGCCAAGCATTAGCAGAAAATGGCTCTTCATTCTGCCCATGGTGCATAAAGGGCTTTTTATGGCCCAATATCCAAGATGCTGCTCTGTCAGAAGAGGAAAGGTCCTGACTCAAGTTGTTTCCTGTTCAAATAAAAAATAGTAAACGCAAATCTAGTAGCATTAACAATATACTAACACACCCTGGGTCTGACATGAGGGTCAAGAAACAGAAGCAGGGAAGCTTACATGGTAAATACCAAGGTGCAATTTGGTGGCAGGGTATATCAGAGACAGGTATCTCTTAAGAGACAGGTCTCATCCTATAGAAAAGAGAAAAACAAACTTTTTGAAATTCATGTTTAAATCACTCTAGGTGCATTGATGTAATGTATTTTCAAAGCAATTTGCCATTCAATTGATGTCAGCAGGGACATCAGGTTTCCCAGGACATATCTCAGCATTCATGTGACAAATCAAAGAGAGAGCAAATGTAGCAGAATTTACCATTACCAAAAAAGTTGAGCTCAGATAGATACTATATAAAGTATTCTATCTATAAGATATTCTCAATTTCGTGATATCACATTAATTTACAAGATATAGATTTCATTTTTCTCTTTCCAACTGATCTCAGAACTGATGCCTTCAGAAATGTTGAGAATGGAAAGCACAAGAAACCAGACAAATAGACATATTCTGTGTTTTAACAATGTTAAAAGCCAAGGCAACATGTATTTTATCTACAAGGATGCTCAGAAGATCTGTTCATGCTACATGTACCAAAAGTTGGAAATGTTTCCCAGCAACAGAAAGCAGATTGGGCCAAAGCATGAAAGATTTCAAAAGGTTCCTGCAAAGTATGGCATGTAAGGTGTGTTTCCTTTTTATTTAGTGTAAAGAAACCAAACTTTTGGAGTGAAAAGACTTTCCAAAATCTTTCTTATTGAAAACACCATATGTAACATTTTCCCATTGTACAAAGAAATCACCTTTTAAAAATCTTTTTCTATTCAGGAGCTTCAGCAAGACAGACTTTTTCCTATAAGTAAACAACAAGCTTAGACTTTTCCAGAGAAAATGAAATTTCCCAGACAGCTTTCATGGTTTTTGATTTTTTTTTTCCCTACTAGTTCAATCATTCCTGAGTGGAAAGAAACCATTTAGCAATGTAAAGCAATACTACAAAATAGTTCAGTGACAGGAAGTGAAAAATAATGTATCTTGTGGGGAAATTACATAGTCATCTAATTAGACAGGATATTGTGACATGTAATTAGTTTATGTTTGCTGAGTACTAAAAAAATGGCAAAGCTCTTTATAAATGCTAACAATTAATATTTAGCTTAGGCATATATAATTAACAAAAGCCTGTTCTAGGCAGAGCATTAGGGCTAATTAACAACCCTATTTCCATACCATATTCTACATTTCCCTAAGATGCTAGAACCTTACTTCAAACAATGAGATACTGAATCTATACAGTGCTCTTAAATATCAACACTGGAATTCAAATTTTAGTTTAGGTTTTAGGGTTTGCTTTTTCTTTTGATAAAAATGTATCTCACATAATATCATATAGTTACTCTTTTCCAAAGTTTTTGTGGGGATGTTTTTGGAAGGATTCCACCTAAACAAGTCTTACTCGACTTCTGAAAATTAATGAGTTTAAATTACAGAAGAGTTTGGCAGTGGACTGAGCAGCCATCATTCCCATTTCATTATCACAGATGAAAGTTGGAAATAATTCCACAATGCCAATGTACTCATAGTAGCATAAGCCATGGCACATGAGAATTGAACCAGGCCTATCATAGCCAAGGGAAAGGTCAAATTTGGGATCCAAATTGGGTAATGAAATGGAAGCTAGTAAAACTCTTTGCTGCTTGTGACAGTCCAGTTTATGTTGGTTTTTTTGTTTGTTTGTTTGGTGGGGGTTTTTTTTGTTTGTTTGGGGTTTTTTTGGTTTTCTTTTTTGTTTGTTTTTTTTTGTTTTGTTTTGGTTTTTTTTTGTTTTTGCATCCAAACAACCAAAGTTCAATTCAAAAGGCAGGAAAAAAATAAATCTTGAATTGCAAAAGTGAAGTGGCAGAGGTCTGATACATAGGAACCCTATATTTAAGCCAAAAAAGTATTTTATGATATATGATGTTTATATAAAGAATAATGATTTCTGCTATTTCCATCCAGCTTCTCTGTGTAAGTTTGTACAACTGTAAATTTTGCTTGTTACATGCTTGAACTTTAGCACTGCATTTTAACAATAAAAATGTTGTGCACTGACATTTTTGTTTTGCTTTTGTTCTTCAAGCAAAGTTTAAAATTCTTGTTTTCTCTGAAGGAAATAGCATCTGATGTTCAAATACAAAAAACCCAAACAACTAGTCATAACAAAACTTTGATTTTGTGGTCTGTATGGTATGAATTTTCCTCAAATAGAAATGCATTATTCTGCTGGTCAAAATGTACCTTAGTTCATGTAAGATGAGCAATATCTGCGTAATTATTAAATACTTAACTGATGAAAAATTGAGTTAGAAAAGTCTTCCTAATCAGTAGGATTAAAATAGTGACAGTCTCCAAGGATATACTTACAGGCTGTTTTACTGAGAAATTGCAAAGAAGACACTCAAAGTGGGACAGAAACAGAAGGAAAAACATGGGGTGAGTAGCAAAAAAATAAATCCAGCCATGACACATATTAGTGCAATGTGAGAAAATAAAAAAGCAATAAACGAAAATAGATATTGAATAGAATCAGTGTCTGGAAAGCTGAGGGAACAAAATGTGCCTAATGACTGTCCTGCAAACCTTTACTGAGGCAAATGTTCTGTGCTCATGCAAACAGCTCTATTTTTGTTATCTGGACTGTCCATGTAAGGATAAAATTTTGCAGCTGAGTTCCTGAAAGACTTAAGCATACTTATTTGCTTGTTCATGTCTTATTAATATAATATAATCTGCTATCTCCAGTTACTTATTCTGGAGACTCAAATAAATCTTAACATTAATTTCTAAGGTCCAAAATCAGCAAAATATATTTACTATATATACACTGAGACAGAATTCTCAGCTTATTTTGAATGAGTACTTATCTAGTGGTCTTTTTTCTTCCTCTGAAGCTAGTAATTGAGGACATGACCTTTAAATTTCTATCTATTGGGTCTAAGAATCAGAGAAATATTTTAAATTATATCACAAAAAGAATCCAGCTAATATCAAAGAAACCCCCAATACATTCAAACTTCTAGTTTGATCTCTCCAAGTTTTCCTCTCCAAGCCCTGAGGATTATGTACCAATGTTATTTTTCAAATTACTGTTTCAGTTTCCTGGACTCATGGTAACTTTAGATAAATGCATGCTTTCATTCCAGCTGATACATGATCTTCTTTTAGACTGTAGCTGAATAAATTTAAAATTACAGAAATACATAGAAAGTGGAGACACAAACCGAGTGGTCTTAACAGATGTGATCTCATCAGGGTTCCATTTGTTAAAGGAAATCATTGAATAATAACTAAAAGTTAATTAGATCTAATTGCCAATTAGGAAGGAAAAGTAATTTGAAACTATCCACTGCCAGTGTCTTATTATTACCTTTGAGAGGCTTAAATCTTAAAGAGGGCATGCTACCTGCCCATATATCAGTTCTAGTGTGCTAAGTCCATTGCTAAATTCTGGCTAAGTACAGGTAGTCTCACAGATCTCCAAAGATGCAAATGAAAAGACAAACAACTTGTCTTGAAACACCAAAAAAACTGCAGGATTACCTTGCTGTGCTTAGAAAAACACATGCTTTTCTTTTAGTTTTGTTTTCCAAAGTTCTTAGCTTTGAGAAGTAGGTAAGGTGCAACCAGTCTCTATAGGGCCACAGGTAATTCTGGAAGTGAAGAGATTTGTGTCTGCTCAAACGCAGCACCCTTGGTAAGGAGGCAGTGGGCCAAGATGTGTAACACACACCTTTGGCACCCAGGACCATCAGCTGTACAGTGAAGGTGACAAACCCATTGCTGCAGAAACAACTCTGTCTACTTTGTCTAGTAGGTACACTTAGTAAAACACACCCCTGGAAAGACAAGAACTCAAATTTTCCATGGGTCACACACTTACACATGTTTAGAGAAATAAAAGGGCACTGTGACATATATCATAGCTGAGAAAGAAGGGTTGACAAGAATACAAGGCCATATGGGGTGCTGAGGTGAATCAGTGACTCTCTTCTGCACTGGACTATTTTGATCCCTCTTTGAAAACTCATGTGGGGAGTGATGTGAACAAGCTTCCTTTTATCTCCTCAACCTTCCTTCTCTCCCAACTCAAGGAAGCTCAAGGTATGGTGTAGCTGACACAGTAAGTCATAGGGAAAGTAATGCAAAATGTCAGATTTAGGAACTTAGTTTGGGGACTTGTTTTTTATTATTTTCCTGGCCCTTATTTTTTCAAATAAAATATTATTTTTATGAGAAGTAGTTCTCTAGATAACCCAAGAAACTGCACCTTATCTTTGAACTCATCTCGTAAAAGCCTAGGCCTACTTAATAAATCCAGTTCTTGAAGGGCCATAATTTTTGTCAATTTTTCAAGTTGCTTCAGCTAATATTCCAAACAGGAGAGTCAACATATCCAACCAAATCAAGCACTTAGAACGACAATGTTGGAATAGCCTGAAATCTCTGTGTAGCTTTCTTCAAGGAAGATTCTGCTCCACAAAAAAAAATCCCATAAGAAATCTAGTCTTGCTGCTTAACAAAAAAACCCCAACACATTCATATTTTGAGCCTTTCTACTTGAGATTTTCTACTGCCTTATAGGTACTTTAAAGTAGGATTTGTCTTGGATTTTCTCGATTTGAAGGAATTTCTTCTGAGCTGATATGAACCGTGCTTTATTTTGCAATTAAAATGTGTATGTAGACTTCTACTTGTGAGCTGTCACATATAGTCACTCAGCAGAATCTACTGATACCTTTCACTGCAAAATCCACATGATGGACTGGATCTTCTTTTTCAGAACTTTTCCCGATGCAGAAAATTTGTCATGATTTCAGTAAAACACTGTTGTGCCAACCCACTGGGCTGATTTTGAAGATCTTTAAATAAGATGATATTACATTGTCTGAAGTAAGAATTGATGGATATCTCCAGGCTCCTTTCACTAAGTTTATGTCCTGGATTCACATTGCAGAGCACACTTTTATTAAAATAATTGTTAGACCCAGCCTTAAGGCTACTATGGGAAAGTTTTGAAAAAAGGAATAGAAATTCACATCTCAGATCTCATTATGAAATGAAAGCCTACTGAGAAAAAAGTGACATGTAAATTCTTTCCCATACTTCTATACATTAATAGTATTTCTGCCTTAAGGATTTAAGGAAATTTACTATTGCTTTCTATCATGATAAAGAGCTATTTATTTTTTGTTTTAGATCTCTTCTTAAACAAAATGTCTATAATCTGGACATTTTCAGTTCCAATATGACCTTTTCATAGCATAATGTTTATTCTTAACAAACAATTGTTGTCAGTAGCCTGTGCAACTCCTTAGTAACCACAAAGACAGTCTGTGGAAAAGTATCTAACCGCTTTTATGTTTTATAGTTTCTGAGCATAAATACAAATAAAACAGCAAAGAGCCAGTAAGAATGAAAGCAACAGCAGAAATAATATTCACCAAAATTGCAGGAGGAACATTGGGGCAGCAAAAATTCATCTATCAATACATTGCAGGAGATTGCCTTACTGAATCTGTCTGGTTCCATAAATACCAGAAATACAGAGACATATTTGGTTTCTTCTTTTCTACTTTTGTTTCATGCTCTATGCCCTCATTCAGCACATATTTACTTATCTTAGGCTGAGCAGCTACATTGCTCTGTTGATCAAAAATAACTCAGGATATTACAAAGCATATTCTGATAAAACCTTTTCACATTATGAAAGTATCTTCTGATTTATTTTTGTTTAGTTTCTTGTTTGTTTGTTTTTCTTTTCAAATGGCACAAACATTCACTAAAAGGTGGGATGGAAAATGATAAGCCAGGGTACATCTGCTTTATAACAGTAATTTTCTTAGAAAAATTTAGCTCCTTGCCTCTTGTCTTCAGGAAAACATGTGAAAAGTTTTATTGTTTAACAGAAGATGCTATTTAGAGCACAGAATGTATTCCTAGTACTTATAAGAGTAATCTCAGCAGATAGCTAGCAAAGTCACCTACCAAATGACCTTATGTGAAACTCTGTAGCTTGTCTATACTATAAATATTACATTCTTGTTTGTATTGTGCACAGTAAACTTCACAGATATTTTCTAATCTCAAAAACCATGAGGAAATTCTTAACCACATGAAATTTCACAAACACTGTTTTGTTGCACTTGATGGGAAAGGCTGACCTTTTTGTTGTCATTGTACAAACCTCTCCCTTGTCAGCAAACAAAAATCCATTATCTGTTAGCAATATAGGGCCTATGGCACAGAGGCAGGACTAGTATTAACCCTTCTGTCTTGGTCCTGCATCCAGCCCAGGTCAAGCTTAAAATCCGACTGTTAAGTTCTGTACAGAGAGCATATCTTGTTTTGTGTAAATAGTCATGACAAGTTGTTTAGGGTAAATTATACATAACAGTAGGGGAAGCAAAAGAAAACAGTCATGAAGTATTAATTAACTGATTAACTTATTGTATTAATTAACTGATTAACTTATTTCGTTAATTCTGATTAAATTTCTACTATCAGTGATTGCATGTTCACCTGGAACTTTGGCATGGAAGTTAGATTTCCCACTCCATCAGTGGCTCAGATAAAACTGAACAAGGCTCAAGAAACACCCCTCTCATCAGCTATTTTGTTTTTTCAGCCTACTCTTAATTCATAACTTAAATTATCATATTTGCCTTTCTTAGGCTAGGATTTCCAGTCCTTGAGGCCAAAACTAATCTCAAGTCACAGGCAAGCAGGCGTCAGTCTTACAGAGTCTTACCCCAGGTGCTGTGCAGAGTAGGAGAGCACAGCCAGGCTGTGATGTGGGTGGGGAAGCTGAACGATGGACCACTAATGAGAGATGGGGCAGATTCACACTGGTGCTGCCAGTGGCACAGCAATGGAGCTAAGAAGCTGAAAGGCATCACAGGACACCAGGCAGAGTTGTTGATGTTCAGGCTCTGGCAGCAGCACCCTGAGTGAACACCTAGTTAAAGAAAATTTAAAACAAAGTCAGGAGTTTGTGGTCTGATGCAAAATCCATTAAAGTCAATGGAAAGATGTCTATGTAGAAGCATCTGAAAGCCCTAGGCGGCAGTAGGAAACAGAAAGGCTCTAGGGTACCTAAGAATGAAAGAGCAACATCTGTAACTTAATGGACCTTACCAACGGCAATAAATGTAAAGAGGTTCTGCTGAGAAAGTTGATGTAGAAATTAATATGGGACAAGTCTAGGATGGAAGTCTTAGGACAGCCAAGAGAAAAAAAGATGGTTATGGAAGATGATGATGCATTTTGCCCTCTTACTTTGTCCCTATGACTCATAAGACAGTAAGTTCTAAAGGGGCAGAAATGCTATGCAGGGTGAATGCTGAGAGATATTTTATCTCTTTGGGATCTGACCCATTTTTACTGTTTCACTGACTGAGTAGCCTGTGGCTTTTGTTCTTTAAAGCGTGATATTTGCATTTGGTGGACAATTTCAAATTTCTACAGTTATTTGTATAGTGGACCAATTTCTCTTTTGTTTAGTGGCTAGTTTTCAATTGTTTTTAAAATTTGGTTTCTTTTCCCTATGGTAATAGGTCTTGACAGCATGATTCCCTCTTGGGGAAATTGGACATATGTAGCTTTTAATTTCTTCTGGAGAAAGGAGCAGCTAAATTAAAAGTAGCAGTATGTTTCTCACAAAAGGACAAATTTTCTACCCAGCTTTGAGTAACTTTGTGGGAGAAATCCTACTCCCTGCTGGGGAACGATTGCCAGTGGCTCAGCACATTCCCAGTAGGGATGTAATTTTATCACATTTTCCCTAAAATTCCCTTAATTCCAAGCATAAGAGAGTAACCATGGAGTTACAAGAGGATTCATCTAAGAGAGAAGGTCCCAGTCAATCCAATGAGGATGTTGTTTGGGTGAACAGTTCATGGTTTGGCCTTCAAACAAGAATGATGTTTTAGGTAAGGTATTAATGAAACTGGGTTTGATTGCAAGGTATCTCATAGCCTCTTGTGAATAAGATTCCTTATTTCTCTGTGTCTTGGTTACGTACTAGCAATGACTCCTTCTCTTGCAGAAGTGTTCTGAAGAGTTCATTAATATTTGTGAGGTATTTAAATGAAGAACTTACTGAAGAAGAAATAATTCAGGGCTGTGCGCCTGGGTGCACACTATTATTCCCAGTACAAAAGAAAACAAAACAAATCCCTAATTGATTCAGAGTGTTGAGGAAGTGTTCTTCCATGTTCCCCAGATGGCAAAAAATCTCAATGTATACAAAATATCAATAGGACAAGCAATTGTGCTTGAAGCAGAAACTTTGACGCTGTGCCTCAACTTAACTAGAACCATCTGCTCGTGTATGAACAGTAGTAAAAGACTTGAAAAAAACACAAAGCTGAGTTCATGCACAAAACCAGGTGATAAGTCAGTTCATTGCAGTGACAAGAACAAATTTATCAGAAGTACTCAAGAACAGGCAAACAGGTCCAATTAAAAAAAAAAACAACAAAACAAACTCCTCAGCCAGTTTGACCCTGCAATTAATCACCACAGTTTAGTGATGTAACAATTAACTGCAGCCTAAGTGATAGTCAGACGAGCAAAAGGCTTTCTGTGAGATGACGGCATAATCTGGAAAACAAAACTTATTGATTTGATCACTGGTATCTGCAATTGGTACCTCAGAAAATAATATTTGTAGTGCACTGCAGAACCAACATGGTTAGCTCAATTATCTATTTAGACAGAGGTTCCTTTGAAAATTTGGTTTTCAGTCAGTTTGAAAAGATGAACCATACTTAACCAGAGGGGAAAGCAAGACATGAGAATGTTAATATAATGCTCAAAATTTTGATGTGCTTATTACTATTTTCCCTGAGATTGTCTTCAATGTTTTAAATCTTCAGCCTTGAATTTACAGAAAAAAGTATTTGTGGAGTGGAGGTAAGGGACCAGTCAACATGTATGACAAAATGAGAGTATTTTAAGTTTTAGGTGGATCCCCATGAGATGCAAGTGGCAAGCTAGCTCAAATGAAATGAATACAGAATCTGAATCACATACAATTTACTTCAAGATTCTAGCAATATTGTCAATGTTCTCTGGTACATTTGATTTCAAGTAATATGTTTTATATTTCATTATTCTATTACATTAGAACAGTTACTCTATAATTAATAAGAACTGATTACTTTCTCTAATGAGTTATTGTTTACCATTGTAGACTATTAGTTTAGCTTAAGGTTTTGAGCCTAAAAGCACCATTTTTGCAAAACACTTAAGGCAATCGTAAGTCCATAGAAGCCTTCCGTATAACCTATTTTACTGACAAACAATTACATTTTAGATTGAAGAGGTGAAATGATTAAGAATATTTGACTTAGTTGCCATGACAGCATGCATTTTTCATCAGGCAGAGTGTAATTACTACAATTTCAATGATGTAAAATCAAGAAAGATGATAACAAACAGCAGAACCATGGAGATATTGCCATTGCAACCAGGTTGCCATGACAACAGTGATAATAATCTCAGTGATAGATGTTTTCTCTTGCTCTTTCCATTTTGTACGGTTATAACATTCAGAGCCAGTTTTTACCACAGCTTTTTATAGTTTATTAGACTGTCAAAATAGTTTATGAGATGTTGTTGCAAAGGAAATGACTGAGTTCCGCAGCCTAATAAAAATGCCAAATACTCTGTTTACATACTGCTCCAGCATTTAACAAACATTAAAAAATTGTATGAAAAATGATTTGATATTGTATCTGTATTAATCAATTTGCAAGGCATAAGCTCTGTCACTGAAGGTCAAATGAATACCTTCGAAGCATTACTTTTAGAGAGTCCTTTTAAAGTTTATTCTTGACACCATGCTGCCAACTCATTTTACCTGAGCTGTGCAAACCAAGCAGCTCACAGGAAATGCTTCATAATACTAGTAGATAATTATCTAGAAAAATCATATGAATTATTTAAATAATTTAGGAACATTTATTTACTTGACATCAAAGAAGTGGTCAATGCAGATTAAATAATACTGTATATACTAAACCTATACCATAGGCAGGAGATAATGCAAAAAAGTAAGATAATGTGTGCATGTTTTTTGTAGGTGTATATAAGTATACATGCACACAAAGTATTGTGTGCATAGGGTATTTTATTCAATATGTTTGAAGTGTATACAGAAAGACAGAGGATAAACAACATCTTCACTTTGTTACCGCCTACGCTATTGAGATATCAGAGGCATTGATTAGTAGAGGAAGCATTGAGATTTACCTCTGAGACAAAGATAACCCCCCTTTTTACAGTTTTAAAGACTGCCTTTCCAAATCTGAAACAATAACTCTTAAAGAGCAAGGACATTTTAATGGGATTTTTTAGAACTGTTTGCAAAAGAAATAGTTAAATATCTGGTTTTATTTTTTCCCTGTCTTTTTCTCCCCAAGCTTAACAACAGCCACTACTCATCTTAAAAAATAATCATGTACATATTCTGAGAAATAAAACATTCAAAAGCTGAATAATGTTTACAAAAAAATGTTGTTCTTCATTAAGTTACCCCAGATTTTACAACTGAAATAATTTCTAGGCTTGCAGGTTTTCCTACCACCCAGTTTGACCAGCTGCCTTATTCATTTGCTCAGCACTCAGACCTTTAGTACAGAACAAAATGCAGAAAGAGGAAAGGAGGGACTCTTGAAATGTTGTGGCTGAACAGGTGGATAATGGGACAGGAATATATAGAAAGGATATGAATGATTATGAACTGCTTTGAGGTGTTAACGTGGATTTGGGGACCAACACGGGAGACTGTTGCCATAATGCCAAGACACTGGTGACATCAGTTTCAGTTATGTTTCTCCCAAAAACTTGTGTTAAAGAGAACAACTCCATCATCATTTGGACCTGTGCTCATCCCATCATGTGTAGAGGCAAATGTGCATACTGTATTTTCTCAATGAAAACTGATATATTTCTGTTTAGAGAACTTTTTACAGGTTCTAAAGGTTTTCTTTAATGTTTGAGACAACTATGACCCATGGTTATCAGTCACTCTTCAATCTTGGTTATCACTTTTGAAAAGAAAATTAAAAAAGCAAAAGTACTGAAAAGAGCCAAACAGTTTGTTAATAGAACACTATGAAGTTCTACTGACCACTTATTCTTTTGGTACTTTTGATAAACTATAGGACCTTCAAATTTCAACTCATGCTTGAGAAAAAAAAAAAGATCTACCCCAAGCCAAATAAAAGTTTAAATGTATACACTTCATTATTGTTAATGGATAACTTATGTTTACATTTGCAATAGTGCTTGGAAACTTTTGCTGTAGATGTTAAATGTGTAACAACATGCATGTGTGGGTGAGAGAGGATGAGGGAGAAGAGTGGTCTCCAAGAAGATCCCCTATAAAAGTTGACAAACTATATGCATTATCTGAGACTCATACTTGTAGACAAATTCAGAGATCTTTTAAGACCTACTAACTTTGTTGAGACTACAGGACCAATACTAATAGCACATTTAATATAATTTCTTCAGTTCATTTTTATCATATTCTGAGACTGGAGCACTTTTTTTTAATATCAAAATTTTTGCAGTGAGAACGGGGTCCTGGTATTGAAATATAATTCCCTTCTCTCAATTTCATATTATTAGCCTTAATTATGCTTCCTTGCAATTAAATAATTTGAGTTTAAGTATAGTGTTGATGATAAATATTTGTATCTCAATTTTCTTTCTATTTATGATTTAGTTAAACTATATTCACTAGAAGACACAGTTGTCTTAAGAGAAACTTTTTCTGAATGTCCTGTTACTTTCTGTTCTTATTAATAATAAATATAAATTCTACCCCAAAAATCCCCAAAAAGGAATTAAATAAAAAGAAAATCTAATCGGTAGGGTGAATCCAGACAAAGAGTGAGAACACTTTAAGCTACTTTAATTCTTTTTTTGAAACTAAGTGGTTTCCAGGCTGGTGGCATCTCTTTAAATAAGCTTCTCTAGACAAAGATGCCCATCCCTCCAGCCAGCTCACTGGACGGATGGGCAAAGCTGTTTAAAGCTGTTCTTTAATGCTCTTTCGAGATTCATAGCATCTTATTTTGATAATGTGCAGCCAAAAAAACCCACCACCCCATGCAGTAGTGTAACTGGGATGACACAGAAGCTGCAGAGATACTATTACTTGCCTCCTCTACCTTACGATGTCTTTGTGCATGCAGCCTAAAATTGCACTGCCCTTTTTCTGGCAGCTGTTACACATTGCAAACTGATGAATACGCTGCTGTCCACAGTTAATCTCTTCTGTTTCTTGCACCACTATTACTTCCCAGGTTTGTCTCCTTCATCAAATGAACGTTCTTGCATTATGTCTGCCAAATGTTATTATATGTAGTGCCAAATTTAATTTTTCTCTTTTTTTTTTTTTGTTTATACAGTTACAGAACACAGTATTTTTCATATATTTCTCCTTGGCCTCTGAGGTGTTTAAACTTCTTCCAGTCTTTGAATTTCATTAATAGACCTGACTACTAATGACTTAACAAAAATTATAAATAACTTCCAGTGATCATCAATCCTGCTTGTGCCTTGCTAGATTTTCTTCAACTCAGTGCATTCCATTTATCATTACTTTGTATTTATTGTTTTTTGGTCACTTTTCAGGTCTCAGAACAGTCTTTATATTCGAGCTTAACTACATTCTGAAGTCTTATTTGTATCAAATGCTAAGTGCAAATGCTAGCTATCACCCATCCACCAATTTTGCAGCTTGAAGGAAGTAAAGAAAGAATGAAGGAAAAAAAAGTCATCTGGAAAGCCATATGCTTGTGATTTGCACCGTTTTTAAAGCTAAATTTCTTATGAATTGGAATTATGTTGGAGATTCTCAGATCTTCTGTTTAGAATACACATAAAATTTCCATTAATTGTAAAGAACATTAATTATGGCCTTTAAGGTTCTGTCTCTGCTTTCTGATATGGCAGAAAATTCAGCACACATTGCCTATCATTCTACAGAAAGCCTCTTGTAGGGCACGTCCTTGGAGATTTTAAATGGTGAGAGGGCATTTTCCTGATTTTCCAGACAATGTATGAATTGCACTGACATGAATAAACAGAAGGAAATTTACACAGAAATTGCAGCTTTGACATTTTATTTTTGCACCTAATTGAAAATTCAGAGACACTCTGTAAGCTTTAAGAGTTCCTGAGTGCACAAATAGTAAATTGGATTGATCACCTACAAAAGAAGCTGGAAGAAATTTCCCAAGAATGACCTGCTTGCCAGGGAATGGGATAACCCTCTTCCCCTCTGCCCCTCAGGTTTTGGTGCCGATTGTCAGTTTTGGAGTAAAGATGAAACAATTCCTTTTGCTGGGTGTCTAATCCATTGCTGCTTTTGAATGGAATTGCATTATAGAATATGGGATTATCACTCCCAGCTTCCCTTGAAAAGGGAAGGAATCGAAAGCACTGAGTCTCAGGAAGCAGTACCCTTCTTCAAACAAAGGAAATGAAGTTTCCTGAAAGAATGTCACAAAGCACTGAAAAAAAGTTCATCCACACCAAAGTGGTGATAACAAATGACAAAGTCTGCAGTCTGCTCTGAGCTACTCCCACTGTGTCAGCCTCCATCCTTGCCTGTGAGAGCCCACCAGAAATGCTGACGTTGTTTTGCAGAATGACATCTGACCAGCTACATAACGCTGTGAAGGAGAGATGCTGTTTGTCCAGGGCAGTAAGTGATCCTTTGGACTTGGTCGCCATGCTGACAACTGATACACCTTGAGGCATTTTAATCTTCTGGCCGTGTGCCAACACCTTGCTCTATCTAAATGCAGGACACATCTGCTTATGGTGGGTATGTGACAAAACCTGAGTCGCAGTAATCGAGTAAGATAGTGCTGCTAAAGAGCTTATAATGGAATTTCTTTTTAGACAGAATTTCATCTGTAATTAAAGTTCCCACCTGTCTACTGTCCCTTCTTTTAATTATACCTGATGCCTCTTGTCCCATAAAATGCTGATATATGGAAACGCTGTCCCTTAATTTAAAGATTAATTAATTGTTGGCATTGTGTGCTATCTCATTACAAACTTTTCAGGAAAAAAAAAATCACAACTAAGTGTGACTAGAAATCCTAAACTCTTATAGGTGAAGTTCTCTGTTGGTATTGAGATCAGTATTATAGAGCAAAGCATTGCTGATGTCATCTATAATAATTTATTTGAAAAAATATACAAGCCAAATACACTCAGAAAGAAGGAACCAATATGTTGCAATGTTTTTCAGAGCCTTAGTAGATGCTTTGCTATCATTTTCCTGAATTAAATTCCTCTTCCTGCCTGTCTTTTCCTGCACCACTTAAAACACATGAAGAGTGGATGTTGGCATGAATGATAGAAAGACCTTGTGATGACCCTCTGCACCTGAGAGAATTCTCCTCCAAACAATATTTGGATGATTTTTAAAACAGATGTGCAAGTCTTAAAACTCTCATCTCAATTTCCCAAGATGTAGAAGAAAAACGAATTAAAATATAGATTGAAAATGTCTTTTGATATTAAAAATCATTTTCTGAAGAACATTTTAGAGCAATTTTCTGTCTTATGCATTTTATCTTGCCACTTTTCCAATTGACTATTATTTCCCTTGCTCTCATGTGGATATATCCTGAATAACATTCTGGAGGATATTAACCTATGCAACAGTAAGAAAGAGCTCAAGGAAACTATTGCAGCTTAGTCTGCCTCTCACTCTACTTTGGATTTAAATGGCCATCATATTTAATTTTCAGAGATCTCAGCTCAAATTTCTTCTTCCAACTTATAGAAACTTTCCATGCTTTCTGCCTGGTAGCCTCTATAAAATCATGCATACCACTGCTAGTTGCCAGTGTATTTTCCAGGTACTTTGTCTTTACTTGTTAAGGTCTCTGGATTTTTCTCTCTCTTACCAGAAAAAAGGAAATGCATTTAATGCACAGCCTACAGAAAGTCTTTTGCATTGGGATTAAATGCAGTCTGTTTCCTTTTGTGATCCTAAACCCCTGAATACTCGATCAGATCTATCAGTTATGCAATATGCACATTTTTTTTGCAATGTTAAAACCTCTGTATTCAAACAGATTTAGCGGAACTGTTCTTTTAAAAGACCCCAAATTACTAAAACTGCTTGCTGTGTATTTTTATAAGAAGGTTTTAAATTTTCCATTACTGGTTTTGCAAATGATACATCTCTAAACTCCTTTATGTAGCATGAAAGCTTTGTTATGATTTGATGTGTTTTTCACTATCAAAGGTTACCTAGGACAACGTACATATTGCAAATTCTAAATTACTTTCTTTTGAAATGTTATAAAACAACAAAGAAAGAACAAATGAATATCATACAGGACAGGGCAATCAGACTTTTAGTAGCACTGTATGAGCCACGTTTGAATTTATTTCAGTGGCTGTTTCTCCTGTTGCTGCTATACATATATTTGGAGATTACTTGTGCTGTGTGTCAGTAGACCACAGATGTAAGCATGCCAAGGGCACCTGGGGAGCAATTTTCAGTGATCATGTACCCTGTGCTCTATCCCAGCAATCTGGGATGTCTATGACGTCTTCCATGCTCACACTGGATGTTTCTGTGGGGAAAAGTGAGCACTTCAATACTTCTTCTACGGTTTGTGTAGAAAGCTTCCAAGCAGTTACACTGAGGAAAAGGACAAAAGGAATAGCAGGTGAGAAGAAGGAAAATAAAGTGAACTTTTCTGACAGCAAAATTTGCAACATAGAACGCACTACAGAAACACTGTAGTAGTAATCAGTTGGCCATGCAACCTCTGAATTACACAAATGCAGATTGCTGTGACTATTGCAAGTCCCTGGCTCTTTCTAGAAGACAAAACATTTCTGCAATGATTCTGAACATTTCTTCTACCTCTGAGACACTCAAAAGTCTGTTCTCATCCACTTGAATAGTACACACTGAAATTAGTATTTTCCTACCTATAGGCTTCTACTAGAAAAATGGAATTAGGTGGATACATCCAGGAAGCACCTCAGGTCACCTCAGACTTAAACCATCATTTTAAAGGTCTAGATCTTTCGTTGCACAAGAGATTAGGTTGGGTTGGGTTGATTGCTTAGGGTTGGGGTTTTTTTTGCCAGCTGTCTGCAGTCTGGATAAGTGCTGTTACTGAGGAAACACTGATACACATTTGCTTCCCGATTTTTGTAACTTAAAGTTCTACACACTCTGTAGACACAGAGAAGTTAAAATACCAGCACTGCATAAGGAGCAAATCATGGCGAAATAAAGGATTAAGGCTAAAAGAGGGATGTTCATCACAAGAGCTTCGATTAGTAACAAATGTTGCAAAAAATACCACATTCAAACATTTTGCATGTAATCTCCTTACCCAAGCCTCTCCTTATCGTGGTCATGGCTTCTTTCTCTTCTCACAACCTCTTCCTTTGTCATGCACACTTTGTGGAAGCTTAAGCTCTTTCTTAAGCTGTGTTTAGGACTTTCCCCACAATGGTCCTGAATTATTTAACCTGAAGAAGGATCAGCTGTCTTCAAAACTGCTAATGATTTTGTAAACACTTCTGTGCTATTTGCTCAGAAGCAGAACTATCTGACTTCAGCTTTAAAGCCATTTGCTCACGATAAATTATAATAATGCACTTAAAGAGCCTCTTCATTAAAGCACTGGAGAGTAAAAGTTTCATTTAAGTGACATGTTTAACTCTCTCTCTCTTTTAAATCTTCTATTTGTTGCTGATCTCTTCCCAACTCCCACTGTTTATTGTACTAAATATGGTACAGAGATAAAACCATATTCCACTCCATAGGATTTTTCAAAGTTTTCTACATGCAGCAGGAGGTAAGCAGAAGAGTTGGATAAAAAGAATTACAATGGGATACTATTAATGCATTAAAATATGTGGAAGAACAGGGGCACAAGAAGAACACACTTAAAAGAAACGAAAATTGAGCTTAACAAGAAATAGATGACCTTTTAAATGATTTTGCCAGTCTAAATGCTGGGGATAAACTCACCCTTAAAAAAAATGATACTTAGAAATATTTTTCTTTCACAATAAAATAAAAATAACCTGTGGGAGGTGAAAAGTTATTGTGGAAAAGCATAACTCAGAGTTTGTGAGACACTATCCCACTCGGACAAGGAAGAAGGAAGCTGTTGATCAGATACTATGTGGGAGGAAGCATGAAGAAGCTTCACCTCAAAAATAACACAGAATCATAGAATACTTTGGGTTGGAAGACACATTTAAAGGACAAATAGTACAAATATTGCAATTTCCATAAGAATATTTTGCAGCATTCAGGATTTAATGTAAAATGCTACTATCCTGTTCCCAATGGCCTACATCTCTGCATGCCTTTACAATCTAGTTTGCCAGCCTAAGACACTAGAAGTTATAAACCAGCGTATTCAAAAGTAAGCAACAAGAAAGAGGAACTTCATTCTGTGTGGTCTTACTTTTATTTTATTTTATTTTATTTTATTTTATTTTATTTTATTTTATTTTATTTTATTTTATTTTATTTTATTTTATTTTATTTTATTTTATTTTATTTTATTTTATTTTATTTTATTTTATTTTATTCAATTCTAATCACTCAGTTTCCCAGTTAGCCTAATTCTCTCCATGGGTTCAAGGAGGATCTTTCACTGCCTTTCCAAATCACTTATTACTGTTTTCATCTTTTCTAAGTCACGCACCGCTGTGATGGAAACCACTCAATGTCTTTTGTTATTGTTATTTCATTTTTTTCCTTTGATTTTGTTTTTGTTCTTTTGCAAAACTGTGATCATAAAGTCTTGTATAAAAAACAGTGTCTGAAATTCTACTTTGTAGATTTTTTCTAAATATTATCAGTTAATCCATTTACAGTAAGAAAGTTCTCACACCCTGGGAGAAGGAGTACTGAAGTAAGTAAAATCCAGTCTGACAAAACCCAAACTTTTTTTCAAAGAGCACTAAATAAGATCCCACATGTAAGGGTATGCACATCTAGAAAAGTTTTAAGCAGAAAAATCCGTCTATTTGCATCTCTAAATGAGTTTGAAAACCTGATTGCATGTTATAGGCGAAGAGACACTTGGTCTCAGATGTCTTGGCTCCCTCTCCACTATTCCACTCAATGGAATACAGATCTTCTGACATCATCAGTAACATCTCTCAGGAGACCTTAAATCTTCAGTCTTGCATGTTCTGGTTAGATATTGCTGCATATTGTTTTGTGCAGGTACTATTCCTGCAACATGGCTTTACACTGTTGGCCTGACTTCAAGGATTCCTGTTGTTCATTGGTGTACGTCTTTGTCTTGCCCACTCCACAAAGATACTCATCATAATACCATGTTAGAACAAAAGAGAACCCAGAATATTTTGATAAAGAAGGAAACCAAGTGAGTTTCTTAAATAAGTGTTGGCTTGTGTTGTTTGCCCCTTCTGGCTACACAAAGTATGGGTTTGCTGTGTCAGAGAAAGTGCCATTTAAACGTCAGAGATGGACACAACTAACTAGTGCTATTTGCCTGCAACTGCGGTTATGAAGCAGCATATAAGTTGAGTGCAGTTATATGGAAAATGTGGAACAATTAATATTAAAATCAACAGAAATTAATGATAAAAAATGCAAAAATAACTTTAATGTAATTATCCATTTTATGTAAGAGTTTAAACTCAAGCATAAAGATGAGCTGTACAACTAAAACTCAGCCACATTAACGATCAAAGTTTCTTGTTTTATGAAACTTCTAGGGAATAATTTTTTTTAAATATAAAATTTCGTTGCTCCCTCCTCTGCTTTTTTTTTTGTTTGCTTTATTTAGCAGAGATGAGATTTTTCAGACATATCTCTGATTTTGATACTTTCATATCTTTCTTGAATCTCAAACTCTGTTGTGGGAAGCCTTGTCTCTGTGAGGCCAGTGGGGAAAAACTCTTCATTTTGCTTGGGGTTCAGATTTCATACTGTCTTCTGCCATGATGCAGCTTTTTAATATAAACAAGTAAGTTAAGTAAATGTTAAGTAAATGAAGGACAAGTTAATTATAAAGACTGTATTGCCAGCATTAACGATTTTTTAAAATTTTATTTCAGTATTAGATTACATATGAGAAGCTTATTAAAAGAACATTACATTTGCAAAGTCAATTTCTGGAAAGTTGCTCAGTGCCAGGACGAGGGCTGCATAAAGAGATTCAGTCATAAGCAATGCTATGTTTTAATGCTGCATTAACTGAGAAATGTTTATAACCTTCAGAATTCGAAGTCCAGCACAATCTTGTTTTTTCCAGGTCTATTGCCCTATGCAGACAAATTAAAAATCTCAAGAATTATTCAAGTAGGCATTATTTCAAGCCTGAATTTAAATACTTTTCTCGACTGATGGCTATGTCTCATTTCCTTGACAAAAAAAGTGACAATGCCACTTATTTTTACTGTAATTTTCGTTTCCTTTGTACGTGGTTTATTGAAATTGCAGACTTTGTGGCAATGACTGTATTTTATAGGGTAGGTCTATTAAAGTGGTCCCCATAATTTAGGTAGTTCTATAATATAGATGAACGAATAAAGAGCAACTTGTTACAGCAACACAATTTTTCAAGATAAGAAAAATACATCTTAGACCTCAAGAACTATGTCCCAATTCATACAGTATATGGTACATGTTTAGAGATCTTATGACTTTTTAATGATTTTCCTAGAAGTCACTAGGTACACAACAAACCTGAAGGTCTGCTTACTGCCTTAATGGACAAGAGTTCCATCAACATTTGCTGTTAACAGTGTTATAAAGTCTGCTTCTCATAAGCCAGACACTTAATCAAAGCAAGCATATTAAACAATTATTCATTATTTTAATTCAGTTGGAAATTTCTGAAAAGCTGGTAATGATAGCATACATGCCGATTTATGCTAAAATAATTCACTGGATATTTCACAGTGTTTTTCTGCGTCTAGTTTTGTTAAAAATAGGATTTCAATGCTAAACTTCAAAAACTAATTAAAATCCAGGACAGATTCAATGAGCAATTTAATTATCAATGTTCTGTTCAACTAATTGTCTCATGGAGACAGTGTTCTTAGTAAGAGGAGACTGCAAACAGATGAATACACAGATAGCAGAGAAAATACATTCTACTGGCTTAGCACCTTGCCTAGATTTTTGGCAGTTGACTTACATTTTACTCTATGTGCATCCCTTTGCAAGATCTAAGAATAACAATCATGCATAAAACACATCTGAAAATTCAGCAATTCTGAGAAAATTCTGAAAATTCTTCTTTTTTTTTAATGGACATTTTTGAAATGCTTGTAAAGGTACTTTTTCTAGAACAGTCCAGAGACAGAATATAATGACCTGAGAGTTAAACTAGAAATAGGTACTTTCCATCTGATTTCTCTTTGTATAGTGTCTGAATGGGAATATGAAACATCTGAACAGGTCAGGTGGTTCTGGTCCTTTCTGGGCACTTCTCTGTGGACACAGGTCTTGGCTGTTTTGAGCAAATAAACAAACATGAAAGGAGACTGATAAAAAGTTATAGCATCTTTCCTGAGCCACTGTGTCTGACAAAATGCAAAGTTTGACAAAACCTGTTTGAGGGCATCAGCAGATGTGTGTGTACAAGCCATCAGTGGAACTGTTTGACATAATTCTGCCAGCAGGTGACAGAACCAAAGAGCAAACACTTCCTAAACACTTCTTCCCCCAGCCTGTAGTTCTGCCTGGGGTTGTTGTGACCCAGCTTCAGGGCCTGGCACTGGTTGCCTTGCTGGACCTCACACAGTCAGCCTTGGCCCATGGATCCAGCCTGTCCAGATCCCTCTGCAGAGCCTTCCTGCCCCGCAGCAGATCAACACTCCTGCCCAACTTGGTCCTGACTGAGGGTGTCCTCATCCCCTTTTCTAAATCATCAATAAAGATGTTAAACAGGCCCCAGTACAGAGCCCTGGGGGACACCACTGGATCTGGACACCAGCTGGATCCGACTCCATTCACCACCACTCCCTGAGCCTGGACATCCAGTCAGTTTTCATCCAGTGAACAGTGCACCCTGTCCAGCTCCTGGGCAGCCTGTCTGTCCGAAAGAATGCTGTGAGAGACAGTGTCAAAGGTTTGCTAAAGTCCACGTGTACATCCACAGTCTTTCCCTAATCCACTAAGCTGGACACCTTCCTCTTAGATCGCTCCATGGAAAGCAGAAGTGGATATATTTTTGCATTATGTATAGGGACATATTTCATGGAGAAAACGGATGGCCTTAAGGCTAGGAGGATCTGCGTGACATAGTAGAATCCTTCAGCATTTTTGCAACGTGAGAAGTGTTGTTTTCTTAAAAGTACTATCTCCTGAGAAAGAGTTGTCAGTAGCCAATTTTCTGCTTGGTAAAAAGAACAGGGAATGTCTGAAATTGTCAAAATATCCCATCTGAATTATTTATAAAGATTTTTTTTCTTGTTAAATAGCAAGCTTAAACTGTCACTTTAGAAAACTCACGGGAGAAAGAAAACAAAATTCCAAATGATTTTTTTTAAATTACCAGGAAAACACTTTCACTCATATGAACCAATAGGGTGGGGTGGCTTTTGTTGCGATTCCCCAGAAATATTGAATATTCTTCTTTTCTTTTTAATCCCTAATGAGCTTGGAAAAACATTTGCCTTCATGAATTTTCACAGGATCAGAAAATTCCCTGTCCCAGAAATCTGCAGATTAGAAGACAGACAGGCTGAGGATGCTCTGTGAGAGGAGGCAATGATATTTTTCAGTGTCAGAGTTTATTTGTAACAAGAAGGTAGGTATGATAACAGTTACATTTATTGGGCTTTCAGGCAGAGAGACAGATGTAGATAGATACAGGTAGTTATCACATTATTCTCCAACTTCTGCAAAAAGGGAATATATTTTATACAGCTTACTTTAGAAATAGCACAAAGAAAATATGGTTCGTACCCTGAAGAACTGGGACATTCATTTCCAAATACACTAAACAAGAAATTTTACATAAAGTAGCTCCAACAAGAGTTCAATCTCAAAACAGCCTTGAGTGGCTTTGTTTGCTTGTTTGCATGTGCTATTGGAATGGAGATTCTTAGGCTGGCAGTCACTGACAAAGCTTCACAGAAGGGTTTGTTAGGGGGGATTTGCCTCACAGGGAGACATGTTGGTAGGAAAACAAGGGAATGAGCAAATATAGGGCTGCATGGCCCTAATCCCTCAATCCTAAAATTGAAAAAAAAAAAAGAAAAAAAAAGAAGAAGAAAAAAAGGAAGGATTGAAATAAGTTATTTTTCTAGTAAAGGGAGAGAAGGAAGAAATAAAGAAGGACATGGGGTACACTGCACAGATGATAATGGAGAATATTTATGACCCAGAAAGCTATTTTTATTCTTCTGCTCCTCTCCCACCCTTTACTGTAGAGGCTTTTCTTACAAATGTTTCCTTTATCTATAAAATCCCATACTCATCCCCAAGAACATTATTTAATCAACTCTTTACAGAAACAAACACATACATTCCTTCAGTATAATTCAAACAGACATTTTGTAATCCAAAACACACCAGAAATAATGTTGCCCATTCCCTTGTATTCAGGAGTCGTCTTTTGTGTAATTATGAAGAAAAACTGCTGGAAACAAATTGAAAAATGTAATAATTGATTTGCTTCCCATGATTTACATGAAGGGTACCCTGACAGCACAACAGCATTACTAATTATGATGATCCAAATCAAATTCCCTTTGAGGCTGGTCTCCATCTCACTGCAGCCAACTGTAAGAGAGATATTTAAGAAAATCACCTATTACTTGTCAC
Organism: Acridotheres tristis; assembly: GCA_037013685.1. Classification (NCBI taxonomy): domain Eukaryota; kingdom Metazoa; phylum Chordata; class Aves; order Passeriformes; family Sturnidae; genus Acridotheres; species Acridotheres tristis. Next base: position 113,049,473 of record CM072886.1, on the reverse strand, counting down.
ATCAGTGCAACCACAGCCAGCATCCTACACTGGACTAGTGGTCTCTCTGACAACCTCCCAGACTATACAAACTGCTGGTGAGCACTGTGTTAACTCAGCCTGTCACCAGCTCTCCATTCTACCACTGTAATTCAAAAGGATGGAGTATCTGTGATCTCTTACAGGAAAACTCTGCTCAGGGAAGACATCTCTCCAGGTAGATGTTACAAACTGCCATACAGTCTCCCTTCTAGGTCTGCTGAAATTGACAGATGTTGTGACTCTTATGGCAAAAAAAAGGGCATTCTGGTCAATGGAAAGTTGAACATGAGTCAGCCGTGCCCTGGCAGCCAGGAGGGCTAAGCATGTCCTGGGGTGCATCATTAGCTGTGGAGGGGAGGGGATTGTCCCACTCTGCTGTGCACTCACCTTGAGTCCCATGAGCAGTTTTGGGCACCACAATATAAAAAAGACATTAAGCTGTTAGAGTGTGTCCAAAGGAGAGCCATGAGAATGGTGAAGCATCTGAAAGGCAAATCGTATGAAGACTTGTTGAGATCACTTGGTTTGTTTGTGGAGGAGACTAAGGGGAGACCTCATTGTGGTGTTCAACTTCCTCATGAGGGGCAGCAGAGAGGAAGGCAGTGATCTCTTCACTCTTGTGACCAGTGACAACTGGAAAAAATGGCATGAAGCTGGATCAGGAGAGATTTAGGTCAGATATCAGGAAAAGATTCTTCACTCAGAGGGTGCTTGGGCACTGGAACAGACTTCTCAAGGAAGTGGCCACAGCACCAAACCTGAAAGAGTTCAAGAACATTTTGGACAATGCTCTCAGACACATGGTGTGACTCTTGGGGTGTCATGTGCAGGGCCAGGAGTTGGATTCCATGATCCTGATGAGTCCCTTCCAACACAGCATATTTTATGATTCTGTGAAAATTGAGGCTCGGTATCCAGGCACAGACCCAAAACATGTCAGCAAAAGCTTGGGCTGGCACAGGAATGCAAATCAAAACCACATCAGGTCTGTTATCAAGGCAGAGAAAGCAGACACTGCACACCACAGCTCCCAAATCTGACATCGTCTGTAAAGAACATCAGATTTTTTACTCCAGGTCATTCTCTCTGGAGTGCTGCAGAGTATCTACTATATCCATTGTTCCTCCACATGCACAGTTGAGGTTCAATTCTTAGGCTTTTATTTAGGAATACAATTCACAGAAGACTTCCCTTTTAAAGAATAAATGTTTCAAGGTTTGGCTCAGGATGTTTGTTTCTGATCTAAGGAATTGCTAAGCACATACAGCATTGGAAACACATTTTCCAGGAGACCATCATGGACTCAGGGTGTGCTTATGCCAAAGTGGCACATAATTGCTGTTGTTCTAGAAGATTTTTTTCCAGATTATTTCTTATCCTTATATGTGTTCATTTCTATGCAGTGCAAAGTAACAGGATGACTAGCATTTGAGGAAAAAGACACTATTTTCAGATCAGATACCAGCTGTCAAGTTAGATAGAGACTACTGCATCAGAAATTTTACAGCCCAGTTCACAAAAATTTTATGTGTCTGCAATTCATGTTTTTGTGTGAAATAGTTGTTCGAATATGCCATGCACAGTGTGCCAAACAACTACAGGCATAAAGACCAGTCAAGGATTGTCTTGGGTCAAAGAATGGTCAAATACATTCTAAAAATAAGAAATGCATAAAGTTAAAATGCCTCTTATTTCACTGGTGAAAAATCTGCATGTAAATTCTTATATTGAACTGTATTTCTCGTATTTATTTAAAAAAAACAACCCCAAGGCACACAGACACAAACATACTATTTCATTTCATTGAGTGTCCCAGAGAGAAGTGACATGGAACAACCAACAGAGAAATTACTTGGTTTTAAAGTAAGATTTTAGGACCAGATCTTTTGTTTATCCCATGTTGTCTCTGGAACTCTCCAGATCAAAGGCCTCTGTTGAACAAGCTTCTCTATGAAGCCCCAAATGAAGTCTAAACTCTGGCATATTTCAGGAAAAGAAGTTGTTTAAGGTTGTTATTCCTTGGACAAACTGATGAAGAAGTGTCTGGCTCAAAAACAAAACCAAAAAAACCTCAGAAAATCTCATCCACTTTCCATTTTATTTTTTGTGAAAAAGACATTTACATTATATATAGAAGCATGCAACAGGTTCTGATTAGAAAATTATATATTACTTCTGCTGACCTCAAAGGTTCGATCAATCTTTGAATTCAAATAGGTTGAACTTAATAACACAAAGACATTTTGAGTGCAGTGGACAAGGAATAAATTAATAATAGGGGGTTTATGCTGAATGTGATTTTTTTACTATAACCATAGCATACACTCAGAGCTATAATAAAAATGCTGTACCAAACTGTTTTTTTTTCATTTGCAACTGAATAATATTAATCTCATCTGAAAAGTAATGGTTATAACAAAACTAACTGTAGTGCAAGCAGTCAGCATTTTCTGGTTTAGCAGTTCCCAGAAGCACTGTATTTTGGAAGCAATCTTTGTAGAATAAGATCAGAAATGCAGAGACATCTCCAAGTTCTGATAAATGTAAGAGTAACAGATATTGTGGGTGTTGATCACCTACCAGCTCTGCTCTAATGAAGATAAACTTGTAAACTTACATCCAAGCAAACTTGAAACTGGCATCAATATGCTCATATGCATTTTAATTTCAGCTCTCAAGCATGCAAGTACTGGTTTACTTGACTTGTTCAAGTCTCTGTGTCACTGCCATGGTCAGCCTTTTTCTTCCAGGTCCTCACTTTTTGCCCAATACTCTTGAATTTTCAGTCAGTTGCTCAGAAGAATTAACCTGCCATTTAACCCTCAGTTATGCAATTAAGAAACACCAGCATGGTTAGAAAATATTGTATAAAAGAGTAAAGGAAACATATTTCTGGGAAAAAAAAAGGATATGGGCTTTATTGTAATGTTAAGGTTGTGATCCTGGAATTTTTTCTTTTCTAAAGTACTTAAGCAGGACAAAGTGAGACAACTGGCAATTTATTAATTTATTCTCAATAGAGAGAGCTCACACAGCTACAATCTGTAATGGATGCAGCCACGTGCTCAAACCTGCTGAGCAGTAGGAACTGTAGGTCAAATCCAGTAACACACACTGGTTTACACTGGAAGATGAGGTCTACTGACAACTGTGAGACCATGCATATGTTTAAAGTGTTTTCCTGGACACCAGCCACCAGTGCATCCTACAGGAGTAGCATGTTCTTCCTTTCAGGAAGAGAATGATAGACAAAAGTTTCTAAATATGAATCTTAATGTTAGATGGTGTCAAATCAGAGCAGCCTCACTCATATGAACAGAGATGGCCTGATTTTTGTTTTACCAGCTGAGGCACTAGGTCATTGCATCCATCCACTTGATACTAAAAATCTACCCATCTCTAAGCTCAGTTAATTGGATGCAGAACACTCTATGCATTTCATTTTCTCTCTCCTTTTTCCTTGATTTAAATTCTTTTTTTTCTTCTCTTTTTGGCAAAGTGCCCTTATTATTTTGTATCCTAAAGCATTGGAGGTTAATAAAGAGAGCAAATGGAGAAGGAGATGGAAAAAGAGTTTGTTTGTACTTCACTCTCCATTGGGCCATTATGTCTAAATCCATTATGTAGTTTACCTGATGCTGCGTTCAGAGTAACTGAATGCTGTAGTTCTTTTTAATACTGGTATTTTCTTAACACAATTTAAATTAAACCCTTTATTAGTCTAGAGAAGGCTGAGCACGAAACAATAGTAGCTCTGGGAGAGTAATTATTTCTGTTCCATTGTCTGAGATGCTAGGGCTTTTGATTAGTTACACTATACAGTACTTAACAGCTAACCAGCCTCACCATGGTTAACAATACACAAGATTTTCCCTGTCCCAGCAGCACTCCAAGTGCTTCTGAAATGTTGGCTCTGTCTTTAATCTTGTTATTCACAAATACCTCTAATTTTCTGGAGTGTGTGTGAAAACTACTGTACTGCCAGCAGCATAGAACATCATGCGTCAGGCTCTGTTGGGAAGGGATCTCTGTAAAATGGATGCATGAAGCTGTGGGTTGTAAGCCATTAAGCTTTCTCAGTACGCTTCTAATGAGCTTATGATAGCCTCACAAAATGACTGCTTTTACTGCAGCCTAGTAAATTACAGTATGTACAAATTAAATCAGTGGGACCCAATGCAAGCTGTTCCTCATCAGGTTCAACACTTCTTTTAAGATGTGAAAAATTATGACATACTAGAACAGCTATATGTTTCAGTCATGTCATATGCTGAAAGTGTATAGTGTGCTCAGCTAATTTCTACAATTATCCATATAACACTTCTCACTCTGTCCCACAGAAACCAAGTACTTCCTCTCTTATGCTGTTCCTTCATGTTTCAAAATTGGTGTTGTAATGCATGTGAATAATAAATTTGTCTCGGCTATTAAAAGTTAAAAGCCAACAAAGTAGCTCTCTGAGGCCTTGATCCCTCTCCCATGGAGGCCAGTGGCAAAATCCCAACTGATTTTTTTTGAACACTTACAACCTTCTGCATTGCATTAAAACCACTTTTCTATATTACCTCTTTGGCAGTCACAGGCCACCATTAAAAATGCTAATAGAAGTTATTTCTACATCTTCACATATTGCCTTGATTCTTTCTCCTGTCAGTTTTATTTTGGTGTGACCTGAGTGGATTAGCTCCTGGTGTTCAGCACTCCAAGCAACACCCCTATGAAAGAAACCTTTTGGGCCACCGGTATATATGTTAATGGAAACACGTTTCTCTCTCTCCAGCTTTCTCTCTACTTCTCTTTTAGTACCATGGCATCTGAACAATATTAATTACAGTTTGCTAAACAGTCAGAACAGTTTTTGAATTACTACTTAAGTGTTGCTGGAAGTAGAACTGACTTGGCCCTGCTGAACCAATTTACCATACCTGAAGACAGCTTTGTGTATATTTTTACAGAGCAGTTCATGGCATCAAGGTGTAAATTCCTCAGAAAGTATCCTAAGGTCAGTGGTGACATTAATCCTCTATAAACATGATGTACATTTGTTAAGACTGTGCAGAAAGCAAGACGACTTTTACCATGGAGGCTTGAGTCTGGACAATAACCCCCAGACATCCTGCAGGAGGTGATGGCGTGCAAACAAGCTGGTGATTCAGAAAAGTGTTCCAAGAGTCGCTCTCAGCAGCCTTTCCCAGGCCATGGGGCACATGTCTCAGCCCTGTCCAAGTGCACACAGGAAGGAACACTGGCTGCTCCTCCCCTCAACACCATCCTCTGGTTTTGGGGGGTCCTTCATCTGGTCACTCCTTGGTGCCTCTAACTCTTCGGCAGTTTAGTTGAGTGACTGTGTATGGACAAAGCAAAGGGAAGCTTGGTGAGTTTTTAACAGAAGCCTCATCCTCAGGAAGTCCTGTGTGTGTTTCTGAACTCTTACTGAAGATTATATAAATCAGCATATATTCCCAAAGAAATTGTACAGGTATTGATGGCCGTATCTAATAATAGCATAAACTGACAAAGTTGCACAACAAGGACATCATTAGCAACTTCCAGCATCTGAGAAAAAGTAACAGACCCCTTTCCCCATATGAAGCAATGAAATTTAACTACTCATAAAGAGAATAATGGCTTTTGCCTTCCATGTTTCCAAGTCTTCTGCTCTCCATTCTCAAGCTTTCTCTAAAAACTCCAGAGTTAGAACTCACCTTCAAAAAGCTGACAATATGTTGTCTTCCTATTCAAGCATCAAGAAAAACAAACATCATGAGTAACACATTATCCATACATTTTCTGAAATTAAAATCAAAATTAATCAGAAAAAAGAACAACTAGACTGTGAATACTTCATTAAAGCAATGTTGACTGCAATGAAAGGGAAAAATAAAAAGAATATTATTGCTACATAGCCATATCCCCACCACACTCAAAATTAATACACACATGCCAAACTGGAAAGCCTGTTAAGAAAACCATTTAAGATTGTAAACAAAAATGTCAACTAACCAACCAGTCAACCAACCAACCAACCATCAGTACTATTAATAATACCTATACGTTAAATTAACTAGTGCAATGAAAATTAATGTCAAGTGATTTTATAAACATCTAGGAAAACTTGGCATGATATCAGTTTCTCCTCCTATTGAAATGACAGTACTTTTCAGCAACTGCATTGCAGATGGCAGCAGTATTTGTGGCAGCTTTCTAGAATCCACAGCTTTAAGCCAGAAGGATATATTAGGTTTGTTCATTTTTCATTTACATATTGATCTGAATACAAGTAAAAATATTGGAATACTGACTACTGTGTGACTATTTCATATATTTGTGAAAATACACATGCATAGACACTTATATGCAGCAAATAAGGGGGGGCTTCCTCCTTTTTTTTGTTTATATATGTGTCTCTCAGCTGCTAGGCTGTGTGTGGCATTAATTGACTTCTGAGGGATCCTGTCCTCCACCACATATAATAGGATGTTATATAGTTATAAACAGGTAATTCAGCTTTCCTGTCTGCCTTCCTTTCTTTTCCTCCTTCTTTTCATTCTTCTTGCCTTTTTTCCTGTTCTCCTTTAATCCTTCCTTCCTTATTTCCTTCCTCAGCCATGTTTTAAAACCTGGCATCATATACCATGCATATGCGAAACATCAGAGATGATTAGTACAGACAGGAGATCGGAAAATCATGAAGCACTTCTGAAACCTTGATAGGAAGTGACTCTTCCTGGCTGCTGATTTATTGATGCTGACAACTTTAGCTTTTTTCTCATTTTTAAAAAACTGAAAGTACCTTGGTACTAGGAAAAATACTGAAGTCAAGTAAATAATGGAAAAAACCTCACAAACCTCTGTAGGCTTGAATGTCCCTGCTCCTGAAAGAACCTGCATGTGTAGCTGAAAAAACCCAACAAAACACAAACAAACAAAAAAAAACCAAAACAAAACAAATAACAACAGCAGCAACAACAAAAACACACCAAAAAACCCCCCAGAAAAACAGAAAAGGTTAAAAATGAAAGGCTTTCAGAGATGCTTCTTTACAAGTATCTAGTATAATTTTCAGATGCTTACAAAGATCCAGGCCAGAAGGTATTTTGTTTCTTTAGAACCAGAGCCAGTATTTTTCAACTTCTGTTAAGTCAAGATCTGGAAATAACACCACCTTTTCAAAAGCTGTCTTTCAATAGCCACTGACAAACTGGCTAATGAGGACATTTTACTTTGAAGTGTCTGTAGAGAGCTGAACACATGAAGTAGCAATTTTAAAGGTGAAAATTTTGTAGATATTTTCTTTTAAAGGGCATAAGATAATTGCCCTTTTTAACTAGCCCTTTAAAATCACATGCAGACCTGTCTTAAGTCCTGTTAACAAACGGAAAGATGTAAATAATGTGTCATAGGATTGTGAAATCTACCAAGAAACTAGAAGATTTCCACACCCTATTTACTCTGGTAAACACCCTGCTTACGCTGGTAATTAGGTCTATTCATGATGACAACACATAAATAAAAAGTATGTGATTTTACCCCATAAAAAAAGACTAGGAATGAATATTGCGAAGTAACGGATTAAGGAAAAAAAATCAAGTCATAAGGACAACTCAAATTTTATAGTATTTAAGTGAAGAATGTGACTTTTGAGCACTTAAACGTGTTCACAGACAGAAAAGCTCAGAACCACGGATGTTTGAAAAGAGTTATGCTCTGGCTTCAGTGGCGACGACCACACATACCTACCCTATTCTTCATCTCTGGTGGGCTTGGAGCCTTAGGCTCTGATTATACCAGCAATTTAAGGAGTTCCTGACCATCAAAGTGCAGTGAATATTGCTGCATTTTTAGGGTCCTTGCACTGTCTTAGCCCTGGTCAACTGAGTAGTCCCACAAACTTTTCTCAGGCACATCCTGTGAGTTAGGATGCTCAAGGTAGTTTGCACGTACCCTGCTCTGGATAGCAAGAGATTTGCAGTGTGGAAGTAAACTTCTGAATAGCAAAGCCTTTGAACATTACAGAGTCAGCCAGCTGGCCTCCTTGAGAAAAAATATTTGTTTGGGTAGCACAGACAGACACTGTAAATAGCTGCCATATACTCAGGCTTGAATGCAGCACCAGTTGATCAGCAATTTGGACCTCATCTGTCTTATGGGTAGAAGAACTGCAAGAGACATCACTGTAAGATACATTGTTTAGGTTTCCATTATATTCTCCACGAGATATTTCTAACGAAAATAACAATTTCACCTTTTTGTGTTCAGGTGTCTGAACACCATGTTTAGATTTTAGTGTGGCCAAAGGACCCAGCTAAGGCCATGTTTGCTCAAACACATGCATATTCTTTAGTTGTTGTACTATAGCTTAATTCTGCAGATAGCTGCAGCAGCAAAACTCTACAGCTCTCCTGAGTGTCCCAAAATATTTTCCCTAAAGGTGAAAGCCAAGAGGAATTTCTGGTGTGTTCTCTACCTGATAAAGAATCCAGAAAAAAATTCCACTGAAATCAGTGCCTGAATTCATTATCTCCACTGAGTCGATGAATTTGCACATGCAGCCAAAGCTGCTGAGAGAGCCAAATTCTCAGCTGGTGTCCATTGACTTTCATGGAGATAGGCCAGGTTGCATTGGCTGGGGATTTTGCCAGAGCTGTTGACAAAAAGACACAGATGAAGAGTCAGCTATGTGAGGCTTATAGTTAACTTGGCAAATTTAGGAGTAGCCAAAGCACCACTACAAGCAATATATTTACTGCAAAGTACAACAGGGAGAAAAAATATATTCAGAAGATGAATATTTCTAATCTTCTTAGAAACCATAATGATATGTTGGAATGAGATTTTCCCATGTGGAAACCACAGTAATGATGCCTTAGTTTTGTCATAAATGACTGCCTTTAAATTGCCCCCTTTCCTTCTGCACTAAGATTAATAACCATAGCAGTAAACCAAGCAAATCACATGCTTTTTTGGGAAAAATCACACTCAACAGCACAGTAGACCACTTCCATCATATGAACTTCATGCCTCAAACTATGGCCTATGACCTCTTACAGGCTGCTGGAGCTCAGGGCAGGGCCCTGGAGCTCCCTGCCTACCTCTGTGCTGAGAGGTTCATATGAAGAACTCCTGCAGAAGCCATTTCTCAGTGTTCCACCCAACAAAGGAAAACTAGAGATTCCCTATAGAATCTATGTATGGACTTGATTATGGTATCAAATTTTTCAAGACACAAGCATACATGTATCTTCTGATTTTGCATTAACCCTTTTCAAAAGAAGACAAACTGGAAATAGCAGAGGATAAAACCAGACATACTGTAGAGATACACAGCCTATATGTTGGCAGTGGGAACTTTTCTGAACCTAAATACTGGCTGCTGCATAATTTCTGGATGTTTCTAAGGAGACAGCTGACACTGACAGCTACTGGAAACACAATACTGAAGGGAATGAATATTGGTCTCATCTAACGTGGTAGGCACACTGGTCTTGAGAAGCTTAATCTAAAGAAAAATAAATGTTTGCACGTATTTGTCTTTTATCAGTGAAAGAATCTAACCATTTATTATACTTCTATATTTATTAATGAATATTTAATGAAGCATACATCATTAAAATTATCCTTCAGTGCAAACAGAGAGGAGGGACTTGAAAGTGCTGTGCCGTGTGATCCATGGTAATGGGCTGAGGCATTTACTCCTCTCTCCTTTTCCACTCACTAGGTGTCTGATGCTGCTTATGTGAAGTTCCTGCTATAAACAAAAAGTAGACATATATAAAGGTTATTGTGCCCCTGCTACAAATTACAGTACGGGATAGGCTAGTCACAGTAAAAGTACAAGCAGTGTTTTATCGTGTTGAACTTTGAATAGCCTCAAAGAGTTAATAAATAGAAAATAATTACTAAATTTATTAAAAAACCTTGTTCTCCCTTAATGCCCTGTATGTGTACTACTCATGCTTTAATTCAAGTCTTTCACAGATATTTTCCCCTTTCGTGTGGTCTTCCCAGATGTGCATTAAAGTTGTATCCTTCTGAAATACATGAAACTTCATGATACAAAAAATTGATCTGCTGCTTCTCCCCTCCAGATAGCCACAGAAGCAATCAGGAGACACAAGCATGCATTTGAAGTGTATGCTTGTAAAATGGTGCTGGATCGTTCTTGAAATGAACATCCTTTAAATATCCAACACTTTCAAAAGTCTGAATTCATCATTTTCAGCAGCCAAAATGTAGATTCATGTGCTCAGTTTAAGGAAGTGTTTTGTTCAAGATCACATCATCAAATGGTTGTAGAATTAATCAAAAACTCAAAACAGCAGTGAACTTGACTTTGCAGATTTTAATATGGGCTATATAGATTTTTTTGTGTGTATATTCTCTCAAAAGATCCTTGTATTAATCTCCACAGAGGTTTGCACAGATGAGATAGTCTCTGTGTATATTTTTGATGGATCCACTACCTCTTCTAGTTCAATTTGACTTTACTTATAACCCATCACCATTGTGTTAGTGACTTTGTTTGAAAACCAATTTTTTTTAAAAAGTGAATATCAAAGCTCACCAAAAGAGGTTTTCAGCCCCCCAAAAACATCAGCCTTCACTACCATCAACAGTCTTTAGAAAAATATGCTGCTTTGAGTCCTCTTAGTTTGACAGTAATCGTATAGCATTGACCTTCAGAAAAGGCTTAGAGATTAAACAGAAATATCAATCCTTCCAACACTCTTTTTGAGTTTTTTCTTTTTTTTGTTGTTGTTGTTTTTTGTTTTTTGTGGTTTTTTTTGTGGGTTTTTTTGTTTTGTTTTGTTTTTGTTTTTTGTTTTTGTTTGGTGTGTTGTTTTTTTTTTTATTTTAATGGTTGTAGAAAAAAAGATTAGGGATAATGGTTTTAAACTAACAAGCGTAGATTGATACTGGGACAAGGTGCCCATAGAGGTGGTGGATGCCCCACCCCTGAAAACACTCAAGGTCAGGTTGGAAGAGGCTCTGAGCATTTAAAGGTTCCTTCCAACCCAAACTTTTCTCTGAATACCACTCTTAAAGAATTTACCATGTAGTTTAAATACACTGTGAAATAACCAGGCCACCCATAGTCCTTGATACAGATAATGTTCATAAGCATTCTTAATAATGCTTTATACTCTCTCAGAAATATATGAGTAAAAGCATCTGCTAAACTACTAAACTTATAAAATTATTGCAGAACAACTATAACTCTTAGTTGCAATTAAGTGTCATGTTACTAATCTCAAAAAAATCTTTTTTTTTTTTGACTGAAAGACATTGCTTTGTAATGGTCAGAGTATTAGACTAAAAAGTGGGAATCACTAACATTTCTGGATAGCTTTGAAGCTGAGTCATTCTTTTAGGAAAGCACTTAGTCCCTTTATAACATTTTTCCCTATATCTGATACCAATTTCTTGTTGATTTCCCAGCAGTGCAATTCCATCTACTTCAGTAGAAGACTTTATGATTTACGCTAGCATAAATGAAAATACAATCAGGTTCCTCATTTTAAAGATGAAAATCACAGTTATCATTCTCCCTTTGGGAAATGTAAGGATTAATTAGTATTACTCTGAGCTCGTGAGGTGTTTTAAAAATATATAGTGGTAACAATGATAAATATTATTCCTTTTGTGCTGAAAGTTCATGCCGACGTGCAAAAATATTTCAAGTTAGGTCAACGTAGCAGTAATTTGAGAAGGTAAAGGTCTAATTTCTTGATAATGGAGATTTACAACCTTGTGAGGTTTCTCTACCTTGAAATAATATTAATTATAATAATTCATTCTTTAAATCATACTTATTCTTCCCATTTAAAAAGTTAATAATAAATCTATTTTAAACATTTTAAATACATCTGAATAAGAAATAACCATATCACTTAAGGTAACTTTCCCTTCCTGAATCCAAAGGCAGTTTTTATTCCATTCTGGCTAAGAGGCCTAAAATAATGAATTATTAACGCCTGCATCCATTTTAAAGTCTCTTTAGAAAAGAGATAAAAGAGGCCTTGTTATAAATGACAATTAGATCTACCATCTATGCAAGATCATAACCTAACTGTAGCAATATTCAAGAGGAAAAAGAAAATTAATAATTTTTAAAATAAATTGTTAAAATAGACACAGATATTATAAATGAATTTTCTAATTACTTTAAAGAACAAAATGTCTCTTCACATAAATTTGGAGCTGGGGTGAGTTGAAAACATGAAAACCTAGCAGGATAGCATACAAAATACTGAAAACAGTGGGTTTTACTGAGTCCTTATAACGATTTTATACCTGAGTATCTGAAGGTAAGATAAATCTTCCATACTGCAACTGAATATTAAAAGTCATGAAGAGCAAGACACAACAAATGTGGTGGCCTTCAAACAAGATTGTAAAGAAGCCATAAACACCTGCAGTTACCTGCTCAAAATGAAACTCGTCCCAGGTCACATCATTCATTTGCCCACTTTAACTTTGTCTTAAGTTACACCAATCAGAGAAGCAATATGAAACTGTGCCTGGGAAATATGCAAAAACCAGTATTCTATTGTAAAGCCTTGTAGCAATCATCCAAACAGAAATGGCAGTTTTGTGTAAACACATCTGAAGGAAATAAAGTGGACTTCGCTATTGTTTGCACCATCGGATACAGGAGGTTTGTAATCAGTTGCCTGGCTTTGTCCATCAAAGTGTCAACTGATGATCAGGTAGGTGCTGCTTTTTCAATTCTGCCCTTTTGAAATGGGAGCCCCACATACCAACAAAGCTTTATATTAGGGTTTTGCATTAGTCTTATGAAGATGAATATCAAGTTAGGAGTCATAAGTTAGGAGTCATGCTCTGGGCTATGTTCTGCACAGTTCCCAAGTCAGGAGCATTTAATTGCAAGTAATGGAGAGCTAGAAAGGCAAATTATGAATCCTATCCTGGTTTCTGACTAAGTAAAATAAGCTAGAGCACACCTGTATCATTTTTATTTTCTCAGCTGCATGATGCTAAAAAGCTGGACCTGGACTTTATAGCTTTAAAGGTCTTTACATATCAATCATCCAATTAATTTCAAATTAATATTTTTGAAACTTTTTTTTAGTTTAAAAGGCCCTGCAGATTTTTACATGCTTTGTTAACTAAGGTATGTTTAGACAAACTTTTGAAATTTTGTAAACATGTCTACAAAAATTTTATATTGATGCCAAAACACACTTCATATACAAATGAAATTCATTCTCTCAAGCAACATGCATATGTCTGTCACGACTGAGATTAAAGTTGCATCAGGATAGATTTCTTTCACGTACACTGAAAAGCTTGGGCACTAATGTAACCTGAAATTTTCATATAGTGCAAAGACAAGGAAAATATATGCAAAATCAATTACTGTGTGATGTCTGAACCTTGGTCTAGTTCATCTAAGAAACTCCTCCTCTGTTTGCAGCCTGTCAATAAGAAACAAACAAATAACAATATAGTACAACATCATGAGAAAATCAAACATCTTTCCCTTGCACTGTGGGAACACATCTATAGAAGACAGAGCTGTGAAAGAAAGAATAAAAATTCTACTGACACTCAGAAAATGAATGTGGTTTATGACCCCACTGAGAGTAGGTGCAGACTTTGCATTTTTCACTCCAATTTCATTGAGTATTTCTGTTACATTACTGATTTTCCCCCCTCCAAATTAAATATATATATATATATATATATATATATATATATATGACAAAAATGAACACTGATATGTCTGCATTTTATTATTTGCACATTTTTTCCTAGGAGATGTTAGCTGAAAAAAAAGAAATTATCTACAAAATACAATCATAGAGGCTCATGATGAAGGTAGTTCACGTGTTGAATGTTTTAGTTTTCTTCCAGGTTCATGAGCTGGACTTTAGGTCCCATGAGCCACTTCTTAAGGCTGGGAAAGGAATAGTGTAGGCATCAGGATCTGTGCCTACATGCTACCCACAGCCACTTAGAATGAAGCACCTGAGATGCCATAGCAGAAATAAATCTTAAATCCTAGTGTCACAGACTGTCTTATCTGTATGTCAGCAGGCAGTTTTGACTGTTAGAGCCTAGGCCTGCACACCTGTAATAGCAAACTACATGGATATTTGGGAGCCATTGATAAACCCTGTGCTGTTCTGTACTGCACGGTTGCCAGGGCTCTGCTTCGTGCTGGGAAGGCACTTACATGGTTAGGGATCTGTACATTCCTCTTCAGGATTGTCAAACATGGCTTTCATCATATAAAAGAGAAAATTGGCCATCAGCTATGGATAGGGTAGGTAAGATAGAAAATAAGCAAGGGAAAATGTCAGATCTATGAAATATAAGAAAACTTTAACGGCATATGGTGTTAAATCATCAACAATATATATGCATCTTCAAGAAAGAGCAATAAACCTCTTCTGAGTTGCTGAATGTCATTATTAACTATTGTTATTGTTATTCTCTATCCTGTTCTTAAAAGTTTATTAAGTGGTAGTTCAATCTTTATTTGTAGGCATTTAATTAAATGAATAGATTCATTGCACACATTTTTATTAATTGACCAGTGTCAGGTAGCATAAGGAAAAGGCAGGTCTAACATACAGCTCTTCAGTTTTTAAATGTCATCATTACAACATTTAGCAATTTCCTTATTAACTTCTATACTCTACCTTAGCCCATAAATAAAACAGGAGGTTACCCCAAATATATAAGAGAATGAAGTTTAACAGTATTATGAAATGAGTAAGGATACAAGCTAAGAATAAGGAAAGAAAAAGAAGAAAAAGCAAACAAATTAAAATAACATGATACACTGATTTATATGACATGTTAATCATCTATTATTTATCCTAAGTGCTTTTTGAATTCTCATCTAATTTCACTATAGCATCACAGATAGACTTTAGTCACCTTTTCCTGAATGTTAATAATTGATAAGCGATATTTAGCTTGCAAAGCTGATGCATACTCTTTGGAAAGCCATGCAGTGCACTGGCTTCGTCCCCTTGGGTGAAATCTGCTCCATCTGCATAAAATCATTGTATAAAGCTTTAAGGGTTTTGGGAAGCAGAATTCTTCCAACCAATATCTACAGTCCTCACAGCTGATCCTTACATTTTGTTCCTGGCTTACCTTCTCTGTGGCTTTCAACATCTACTTATAGAGTCTTTTTTTTCTGTGCACATTACTGTTTGTCTCATCATTTTTGCTTCCAAGGGCCTAGAAAGACTGAACACTGCAGAGAAGAGTGTGCTGGAAGTTTACACTAATATAAATTTCACTTCAAGTGCTTGTAAAATGGATGCCCATAGCACTGCCAATTATTCTGGGAATCACAGTAGAAATTACTGATGAGGATTATGAAGGCTCTAATGAGGAGAACTTGGAGTCAACAAAGAGCTATCCAGATTCACATCAGCTGAGAATGCACCCGAGGGGTTAGGGAAGGCAGGGTGAATATTCAGTGTAGATGTGAGCAGTACATTTTATGCTTACATTTGCCTTTACAAACTCACAGTAATCTGATTGAACAAGGATATTCAATGAACAACATTATAACTTCTGTGTTTCTCATGAGGCAAAATTTCACACTTTGACTAAGTGGATTTCATTATTTTTCGCCTTTCGACTCAGAGGTGGTTTTGTTTTCTTTGTTATCTCATTCTGGGTATCAAGGAGAGAATAATTACAGAAGTCTTTACAATAGTTTATTGTGGTTACCTGCTGCTAAAGTTCTAGGTAATTATATGGCTAGGTCTGTCCTGGCTATATTTCAATAACTATATGGACAAAAATCACCTCCAGGAATAAAATTTCTAATGCAACAAAATGTTCTGGGCTATAACAACTTACGCTACAAAACCTAATTTCTGATGTATGCACACGAATAAAATTTTGTGCTTGAATTCCATTTTCCATATATGACAGTAACTACTTAGCTTTATGTTTTTGCTCTTACCTAAGTCTTGTAATTCAACCGACTTGTTGTCAAAAATTTATACAGCTCTTTTTTATAACTCAGTGAAGAACAAACTCTTAATTATAAATATTTTTTCTCTCTGTCTCTCTATGGATTTACCTCCAGAGCTTTCTGTGTTGCCTAAGTTTTACTTGAGTCATACATTTACTGACATTTACTGGCATACTGGCAATACATAGATTAACGGGCAAGTGTATTGATACTATTTTTTTTTTTTTTCAAAGAGGAGAAATGGTTCACTAATTCTGAAGTAATTGTCTCAATTTGTGAAGCTTATTTTGGTATCTTACTGACAAGATTAGAATGCCTATCAATTAGTCTTTCATCACTGTTCCTCCTACTAAATGGTATATTTAGTAACCACGTGCTGAAACTTCTTGATTCAAAACATTCATTGTTGACTCTAAATATGAAAATAACTTAATTTCTCAACATGAGCTACTATCATAATGGACCAATCCCAGCTTAATTTAGTTGTATAAATATTCCCATTCAAATAATTTCATCAGTAATGGCTGCAAATGAACCATGAAATTTAGCTGTTTTCCAGTCAAGTATAATCTAGTGGAATATCTCATGTAGTTTTAGATCTTGATATAGATTTTTCTGATCCAGTTTATTGAGCTGTTTCAGAGTGTATGTGCCAACCTGACAGAAGGATTTGGAGTTAATTCCTAATAATACAGATTAAAATTGGGACAGGAAATGTCATCCAGTTCTCTGGAGACTGAGCATGGTTCCCAGAGGAGTTAAATGCTTTCCTTTTCTATAGAAACTCTTAAAAAGTTATTTGAGTATTGCAAAATAATTAATTTCAAGAGTTGAAAGGTAATGGTGAGAAACAATAGAGTATTCTAAGCCCCATAAGTAGTCTAATGACTATTTCTAAACAAGCAGTTAGTAAAAATAGTTTGTTCTTTCTTAAATTTTATGGAGCTTACTAAGGATGTAATACGTGGATCATGTATTTTTGGTCTCATCAAAATTCAATATCTGATGTTTACAAGTTTATTATATATGTCAGCAATTACCACACACAACATAACAACCAAAATGCCATAATATGTACAATTTGTTATACAAATAGGATAAGTATTCATAAATGATGAAAGGTAAAACAGGGAAGCCAAAACCAGTCACTGTCAAAATGATAATACATCTTCAATTAATTTCTTCAAGAGGTATTAACTTCAGTTGTAATATTATAAGAAGTTATTTTAATATTATCTTTATGATTGGCCATAGGATGAGGGTTTTTTAGTGTCATCATGGATTATTAACAGACCAACTCTGTATAAGGAAAACCAGCCTCTTCATGCCATTGATATATTTCTGATATTTTACACAAAACTTGAGTTAAAACAATGTTACTAAAGTTTTAAGTCATTCCTCTTCACATTAGGGAATGCCACAGCTACAGCAGCCTGGACAGCCTCTGTTCAGTTCCTGGTGTATTAGTTGTCATTATTAACATGACATATTGACATATTAACATGCTGGAAATAACATGTTTAGTTCCTTGACCACTACCTATCTAGGCTTTCCACAAGATTCATGCCCCCTCCTCTACATAGGCCAGACAGTGCTCATTTAGTAAGCATTCAATATTTTTTTATTTGAGTTTTTTTTCCTTTCACCTATGGTCCAAAGCTGTGTATACACTGAATAAACCAAGCACTAAGAAATAATTTTTTTTTCCCCTTGGGACCATTACTATAGGAAACCTTCAGGCATCATCAAAATATCTCTCAAATAGGAATCCGCTTGTCTGCACAAAACCAGAAGAGTTCGGAAAAGTTCATTGTGCAACAAGCGGTTTACAGATGGGAATTTGAGGCATGCAAGTTTAAAGTCAACAGTGTGACTTAAATTTAGACTAATTTTTAAATTAACTGTTTTTCATATTGCATAACAATGCATAGAGCTGTTAATAGCTGGTCCCATCTTCTGCCAACTTCTTTCATGGGTGTGAGTGTAACATAGATCTTCAAGCAAATATTTGCATTGTAGAAGTCAGATTTCTGGCATCCACATGCAGCTCCTGGGATTTCAAAAAGGCAGGTCAAAAGGGAAGTTTCTACAGATGGCAAATGATTCTCAGGTTTTGGGTGGGCAGAAGAATCATAACTCTAGGGGAAGGTCTCCAAATGGCAGGGAGAGCTCAGCTCACTGGGAGAATGATGATCATCACGGCAGAGTGAAGAGCAGGATGGCATTGATGAAAGCCAGAAAAGGAATGGAGGGACACTGACAATGTGACAGCAGAGATACCCCTAAAAACCAGCCATGAGATGAGTGAGAAACAGAACAGCAATCACAGTGCTGCAGCTACTCAAGACAGAAAAGGAACAAACATGCATGTATGCATAGGAGACCTTTCCAGGAAGGAGGAAAGAGGCTGAGGAAAAAGGTGTGACTTTGAGTGATACAGACTCTCAAGACAGAAATTTCAGACAGTGCTAGACAATTATTTCAATTTAATTCAAACATTTTATATTGCATCAGATGTTTTCTCACTTATATTGTGTAAAAAGGTTGTGCAGAGGACTAGGAAATTGCTCTGTTTACCTTGTCTGGGCCCCTGCACTTCCTGAAGCATTTTCTCCTGAAAAACAGGACGAAGAGAAACATTACTTCCACAGTAGCACAAATGAGCTTGATGGGCTCTGGAAAACTTTCTGGGTTGTTCATACTGGCAGAGAGAAAATGGGATACTCAAAAAAGGTGTCTTGTCTAAAAAGGGAAAGCAGTCCCAAACCAGGTCTCAAGAGTTCCAGGTAAGAGACGTTCCTGAAAAGTCAAAAGGAAGGTCTTTTGTAGTAGAAGTAGTGAGACAGACTGGAGTATTACTTGAGCTGAAAAATGTTGATTTTCAATGCAATATGGAAAAAAGGTAAACACTGTAGAGACATAGTGGTTAGGAGGTTGATTTGATTATAAACATCTTCAATCAGTCTCACTCAGTGCTTCTGGGGCTTCCCCTATTTAGTGAGTCATTTTGCTGTAGTTTGGTTGTTTTTGTTGTTCTTTAAATAAAACATTATCTTTAGAAATTGCATGTCATTACTCTTTTTTTGGCAAGCTCACATCAAAAATGAAAAGAGGGGAAAGAGGTTTCACTTGGCCAAAGATGTTCGCCTGGAGCCAGCTGCAATGTGATCCTCCTCAGCATGATATGAGAAGTAGTAGGCTAGGAAACTCTGATGAAGTGCACAGTAAAGCAGTGGCAAATCACTTTTCAAATCCAAAAGTCCCAAAACAACATAGTTCAGTTTACCCTTCAGGGCAACTGAAACCCTGGAGGTCTGGTCATGACTGCAGTGCACAGTGTAGTATTGGAAATTTATTTTTTGTTGACTGTCATATCCTAGTATAGTATTCTAAAAGTTCAATGCCATGTAAGGAGATAGGCTAAGGAAAGGTAAAAGTGGTTTTATCTTTTAATAGGGTTGATTAGGTGCAATCCAGATTCCTACACATTAAATCAGTGACTAGTTTTGGTTTTGCAGTATAATAAGGAGTAACAAAGGAGAACACAATTGGGAAAAATACAAAATTGTGATGATTCCTTTGTATCAGTAGGATGGCAAACAGATGAACATTAAAAAGAGGTTTTTGTCCATTGAGTATTTGAGGATTTTAGATGGTCTACAGCCAGACACAGAAATTGAAGGGGAGTAAGGAAATACCAAGACCATGAAGTAATCTAACTATTGCTAGTAGACACTATCTTATCAAATATGCATACTTACTAGAAATTTGAAAACACCAATTGATGAGACATGGGGAAAGAGGAAATTCTAAGAATGGGCTATGAACAGGGAGAGATAATAATAAGCAAAGCAACAATCCTGAAATCAAGACTGGACAGAGCCAAACAGAGCTGTGTTGCAGCAGACCACAGTGGACACTTATGTAGGCACTGGGGAGACTGTATTCAGATAGGTTGTATTGAGTGTATAATGGGGCCTGAAAGGTTGTCCTTCACTGCTCCACACCTGCATGGAAAATTTGTCTTCAGGCCAGGCTCTGAGACAGCAAATACTTCCCCAGTAAATGACTAATCTTTATTTCATTCAAAGTCTTTATTTGACTCTCCTACCTCCTGAGTCAATGCTGGGATCTTACAGAGAGGATTCCCACCAGAAGATAAACCAATATTTCCTTAACATATCTTATTTTCTTTTAGTTACATGAAACACTCATAAACCAAGCACAACAGAAACATGAAACAAGAAAGTATTACTATCATTTCAGAACTAAATGCCAGGTGTCTAGAAAGCAACTTTTCTTCAAGAAATGTCTCTGTTTAGAGAACTGTCTACGAAAATATAATTTTTCTCCAAAAGTCTTTCTCAGAAATTACGTTAAATCCTTCCTCCCTCCCAACCCAGCCCTCAAACCCATGAGCAGTGAAGTATTTTCTCAAAGTCAATATGCTATTCATAGCAAGAAAAAACAAAACCGAAACCAAACCAAACCAAACCAAACCAAAAATACAAACAAAGATAATGTGGCGGCTATGTATAATTATGTCAATCAGTAATGCTTGCTTTAAAAATATATTTCCAGTAGATACACAACTCCTAAAGAAGAGACAATTTAATCATCTATCTCAGACTGAATACACAACTTTTTTCTTAAACACTGTCTCAAATTTCAGTGTTTATTTGGAAGGTATCAAACTGATTTGATGGTCTGAAAGAGATTAATTAATATTCTGCAGAATTTCAAAACTCTTGAGAAGAATTCTTTGGTGTTTGAACAGTTTAATACCTCATTGCATGCTCTAGTCTTCTTCCTACCAATGAACCTCAGAAAGAATTTTATTCTTTCTGTGTGTATAGGATTTGGATACTCAGATTTAGATAGAGAGCAATTGCTTATCTTGATTGCCAGAAATTCTTGCCCCATGTCAGTATTACCTGATTTGACTAATATAGTCTTTATCTTGGAATCTCAACACTATTGTCAGGTCTCAGAAGAGCTCAGATTTGGTCCTTTAGAGTATGTGATGAGGCTTTTTTATTATGCTCAAAAAGGTAATTGAACAAGATTTGAACAAAAAGCATCATGTCCAATTGTATACTTTCAATTTCAGCAAGAGTACAATGGCTTCTGTTTTCTAATTTTCCTGCTTTGTTCAACATTAAAAATCAACACTCTGTCTCAGTTCATAGATCTCTTTGTTTCGTCTTCCCTTTCTTCAGTGTTGCTTATTTCTTCCCCTGTTGCATGCACACGTTTGGTTAATTTATCCAATTTAGCATCCATTGCATCTCCCTTTCGTTTAAGTCTCTCCCATGCTGTGAGGAATGATTTTCCAGGTCTATTTTATTTCTCTAAATATTGCTGTAATATTTGTGGGAGCTTCTTTTTCCCCAAAGAGCACTAAGACAGATGCTGTGTTTTCCATAATGTCTGTGAATTCTTTTGAGCAGCCTAGGTTTCTGTGGACTACATGGCACTCCTAAATTGCAGCTGTTCTTAAAGATCTTTTCCTCTACAGTGATATTTTGCTCATCTCTCTCCAATGCTGACAAAAAGTTAAGACACAGAAAGAAAGGACTGAAAAGTTGAATATTTGACTAGTTTGCATTTGGCTTAAAGCAATGGGAGACAAGCTTTGTAAGGTATTTTGGCACCTACCTCCAATGCAATTCACAGCCAAGCCTACAGGGGTAGCCTGTTGAGTTTGGTGGGCACCTAGCCCTTGAGAGTGCATTATAAATGGGTCACATTTTTCAGAAGCAGAGTAAATCAGTCATTTTTTGGTCAAGTTTTGTTGAGCAGAAAGCATTGTTATGCTTACTTCTCTTAAGGAAGCCCAGGCAGCCAAGCACTGTATGCCATATGTACAGCTGACTAGATGAGGGGGCAAGGGAATGCTCCTAAATTCCTTAAGAGAGGCAAGCTAGGACTATGAGAAAGTTCAAATTTCATACATAATTTCATGTATGTCTGGATTGGAATTTGCCATTTTAGCAGCCTTCCATTAAAGCATGCTTAGTGTGTCCCTATGCCTAACATTGACACTGACAGAACAGATAGCAATGTTTCTGTTTTATTATAGACTGATAAAACTCAAAACAGAAAGAATTCAGGATTTTCATAATTAGGATTTTTTTTTTCCATCAGCAGCTTAAACTAAAAATACTTTAAAAGTATTTATAGCAGGCAACGGTAGTCGTATCTTTTTGTCACTTTAACTTTTAGAAATTTCTGATCCAGTTCCCAGTGGGTCAATTCCTACTTCAAATGTGATTCCGCTGCTACAATTGCAGAAGAAAACCATAAGATGATTAAATATGCAGAGCTGAAGATATTAATGATCAAAGAGAGGAAAGTGTGAAATAGTTATACATATCCTAAATTTGTTTTTATTACTAATGAGGTGAGATTTTAGGGCATTTTTCTGTCATCTTTCAAATACCTTCACTTCAGGAAAGATTCACTTCAGGAAAATTGTATAATTTACTTTCTGTACTCATCTTTCTTAAAATATTCTGTTGCTTATTTCTTGTACTTGTGGATTGACCATGAACTGAGACTTCAGCAAAATACATAGATTATTACAGGGATTAGAAAACAAATGGCATGCTATGATGGCCATACACATTTCAGAATGCCCATTCTAATACTTCTGGAAGAGGTTTTGAATAGACTAAATATTTATCCTGTGAAATGGGGTCTATTTCTAGGGTCTTACAAAAGCTGAGACACACAAAATCATTGGACACTGTTGCAAATTGTGGTCATATGTACATGTTTATCTGCATGTAAAAGTATGTTATTGCAAAAGTTTTAATTTTATCTGACTTTCCTGAATAATTTTCTGGAACATCTTCTCTTATCACATGTAGTAATCTGGACTTAGTAAGTAATTAAACATAAGGTGATATATTTAGTTATACAAAATATTGTTTATCAAATTTCATGTCCACTGGGTTTCAATGAATGTTTACTGTATGTCGAGGTATCTAATTAAGTAGCTGATGAATTTCATTAGAGACATTCTAGAAACAATTTGGTTTTTCTAAAACCTGATCACTTTTAAAACTTTTAAATTAAATTCCTCTTTCAGTGGCTATATTTAAAGTGTGACTTGACTTCCCTGTAGTTCACCTCAGAGGTTTTTTATTTTTACTCCTGGCTAATAAACTAAGAGGCATACCACTCATACCAGTAAAACCCCAAGCAAGCTGCCCTGTATCATACTTCACACTTCATCCAGATTCTTCCCTGTGTAGTAATACTATTCATAGGGTTTTATATTTGTTTGCTTTGTTTCTATGGTTATTTTTCCACTTACATTGGGAAGTGTGATTGGTTTTTCTCAGCTTCCAATCTGCACTAGAACATTTTGAGTTGTCCAGAAAATCACTTAAAACTCTTAGTGGTCAAATAGAGCTGAGTGAACAGGCATGTGATTTATTTACATCTTCCTGAACGAGGTGAAAACAGTCTTTCAGACTCAGAGAGAAATACAGAAATGTTTCACCTCCAAATTTTTTTTTTAATGATTTTGTTATTGCCTTTATAAATGACATACATCTAGCATTGTAGGAATCACGCGTGCACTTAAAATACATATTATGTTTCATCATTTTCTAGAAAATACCTACACAGAAAATCTCAAATGGAAGAAGCCACTTATACTTTCTCATCCATCCCATGTTCCAGTTCAAGCTATACTGTGTTATGCCTACAAAGCCAGAGGAGTCTCACAACACTGTAGGACTCTGACAATTCAGCAGCAAATTGAGTTCCAAAGGCATGAGCTCAGCATGATGGTTGAGAAAATGCCATTGCAGCTGTGTCCCTTTCATAGCTTCATTGAAAGACTGGGAACTTTAACTACTCCAATCACCACAGCTTGATCTCTTGTCACACTAGGATTATGACTCAAGTAACAAGGATGTATAAAGGATGTGAAGGACAAAACAATTGGATCACACCTTTTAGAATTTAATGAGGAATTCATGTGCCTCACAAGCAAAATGGGATTTTCCTCTTATTTAGTGTACCACTAAATAAGGCCAATATCCATAGCTGAAGCATGGTGAAGGGCTGTTCAGTCACAGTGAAGTGGACACTGTTTTAGCCAGAGGTTTCTGAAACATTTAATCATTAGCATACGTTTTCACATCCCTTGGACTGTGCCAGCTCCTACTTCCCAAAATGGTACAATGTCTCAGACCTGCAAATGTCTGCAAATGGCTGTGCAAACTCGTTGTATGAGGCTGCCCTGTTTAGGAAGCAAGAGAAGTAAGCATGAGGAAGCATGTGGTGCTACACCACAGTGGAGCAAGGGAGCAGATGGTATCTGCACTACTGAGCCACAGCTGTGAAGTCACGCCTAACAAAGTATTCTCTTGGCTTCACCAAGGGTCACTTCTTTTCACAGTGGGTTATTTTGTCCATTCCTAAATTGATAAGGAATCAAATACTTATTAAAGAAGTAATTAAAATTCTCCTGCCAAGAGGAGATGAAATATATTTTGAGACTGCCACCACATGGACAATCAGAAAGATACAGAGACATTAGACTGCAGGAAGTCAAAAGGATGCAGATAGACAAGCTTCTTCAAATCATGTGGGAGAGATACCTTCTGATTTCACTGCCTATCATCTTATTGAGCCCATCTTAGACATGTGTAGAATATAATAGAATTCTAGAATCACAGAATGGTTTAGATTGGAAGGGACCTTAAAACTCATCTCATTCCAAATTCCTGCCTTGTGCATGGACTCCTTCCACTAGACCAGGCTGCTCAAAGACCTGTTCAACATGGCCTTGAACACTTCCAGGGATGGGGTATTCACAGCTTCTCTGGCCAACCTGTTCCAGTGTCTTATCACTCTCTGAGTATAGAATTTATTCCTAACATCTAATGTAAATCTCTCCTCTTGTAGTTTAAAGCCATCTCCCCTTGTCCTATCACTATCTGCCAGTGTAAAAAGTATTTTCTTTTTCTATTTTTTTTTCTTATTTTTTTCTTTCTCTCTCAGTCTTTCTTCATAGGTTAGGTTTTCCATCCCTCTGAATATCTACATGGCCCTCCTCTGGATTAGTCTAATAGGTTCATTTTCCTGTGCTGAGGACCCCAGATTTGGATGCAGTATTCCAGGAAGTGTCACATGAGAGCAGAGCAAAGGGGCAGAGTCACCTCCCTTGACCTGCTGGTCACACTTGTTTTGGTGCAGCCTGGCACATCACTCTTCTCTGTGAGGCCCAGGGATAGGACCTGAGGAAATGGCCTGAAGCTATGTTAAAGGATGTTTAGGTTGTGTATTAGAAAAAGGTTCTTTATCCAGAGGGTGGCTGGGCACTGGAACAGGCTCCCCAGGGAAGTGCTCACAGCCCCAGGCCTGACAGAGTTCAAGTAGCATTTGGACAACGCTCTCAGGCACATGGTGTGACTCCTGGGGCTGTCCTGGGCAGGGACAGGAGTTGGACTCAATGATCTTGTAGGCCTTTCCAACTCAGCTTAAACTGTGATTCTGTGATTCTGAGTACTTCTCCCAGTTTATACCTGACATAGTTTAAGACAACTTAAAGAGATAGACACTCTAAAATTATTTACTTCCCTTTAGTTTCAACCCATCCTTTTTCACCAATAAAGAGAAATGAAATACAAATTAATATAGGTGAAAAAATAACAGTTTACCAACAAGTGAAACAGCAACAGTGAATAATCCCATGTTCGCCTGAAATGCCATTTCTGGTCATGTCTCTGGGCCTTAAAGAGGCAGTAACAGTTTTTGGGGCACAGGTAAATATGGAATACAATAACCTTTTGGGTTACCCATGACAGTATTCATACTTGGGATTGTCCTCACTGAGGTGCAGCATCTTGCCCTTGGACTTATTCAGCTTCATGAGGTTCTCATGGGTCTATTTCAAGTTTGTCCATGTCCCCCTGGATGGCATCCTGTCCTTCTGTTGTGTCAACTGCAGTGCTCAGGTTCACCTCATCTGCAAACTTGCTGAGGGTGCACTTGCCCCCATTGTCTATGTCATCAGTATGATATTAAAGAAGAACAGTCCCAGAACAGAGCCCTAAGGGACACCACTCTTTTCAGGTAGTTCACCTGGATCCAAATCCTCCAATACTCTCACTCAAGGTGAAAATAAATCTAACAATAGCATCCAGAAGATGTGAGGAAATAATGGTAGAAGGGATTTCATTCAACACTACAGATCCTAGAATTGTCTCCTGAACAGGTAAATAACAGCTGCAGTTAAGAGTCACTAACAGCTCCATCCTGTGTTTGGTATTAAATTACTCAAGCCCACAGAGACGTATTTTTGTTCTGATTTTCGACATGTTGACTAAATAAATCTCATGTTGACAAGAATGAGACCAAATAAGAAGCTAATTTATTGCTGCCTGACATCAGGAACAATATAACTTGTCCATTGATGCCACGCAAAGAACTTTATTCCGAAATAAAACACTTTGATAAAAAGCCATCCTCCTTGTGTAATTAGGAAATAGAAAGGGCAAAGTGAGAATTTGAGTTTAAATGGTGAAATAGAATAAATCCTGTTTACAACCCTTATGACAAAAGGTTTACTGTAACACAAAAGAAATGGAAAATTCTGTTTCAGAAGTATTCTGAAAGCATGTCATCCCAGAGCTATAAATAATAAATTGTTTCTATATGCTAAGGAAGTAAAAAAATGTCAACATAGTTTGGCAATTTCAAACAATGTGCAAGACTTCATCCTTCACAGAAAATGCATAATTAATAATACCCCAAAATCTGATCTACAACCAGAACATATTTCAACTACAGAAAATTCCAGACTGATGTGTTTAAAGAAAAGAATATGATTTCTTTGATTAAAATCTTTAGAGAGGTAATATGCTGTCCTTGGCCTCAGCACAGAAAAGCACTTAAATTTCTACCTGTCTGGAAGTATGGACATCACCCTTTTTGTGTTGAGTTGAATAACAGTTGGCAGTATGGCCTACATGGAATATCTTAAGAACTAGAAGAGGTATCAGATCAGGTATTAGTTATGGAAACCAATTACTCAGATATTGATTGGCTCAATGCCTCATTGGGAGAAAATGTAGAGAGAAGAGTTTTGAATGTAGTGAGTGGCTACTCACAAGAAAATTAAGTCTTAGGATCCCAGGAAAGATGCAGTTCTGAATTTGGTCATAGTAGTAGCAGTGCACAGAACACCTCAAAAACTACTAGTGGGATAGCCTTTCTATAATAGAACCATAATACAAGTAGTATTAAAACTATGGGGTTAAAAGTATGCTCAATAAATGCAGTATATGGCTCTGTAATTTCAAGTAAAACTATTATACGAAAGAGGGGGAAAAAAAAGAGACAACATTAGTAAGAAAAGAACCCAACAGAAACAAACAAAAAGAAAGAGTAGAACCCCAAAATCCAAAAAGGGGACATTCCAAAGAGTAAGACGCTTTAAACAGCCTGGAGTCTATAAGAAATACTGTAATGGGACAAGGGTGAAACACACGCCACCATTTAAAAAGAAAAAAAAGCACCACAAAAAAAGCTGCCATGGGATCAATGGGAAAGCTTTGAAGGCAATCACAGGGAAAAGTGTTTAAGAAAATGAGAGCTTGCCAAAATGAAGAGAAACCTGTAAGAAAATTATAGGTTAAACATAAGCAGGAAATTGAGAGCTCTAAAAATAATTTCAAGTATACCTTACAAAGGATATTCAAACTGATAACAAAAGTTCTTTAAATACTTCAGACCCTGTGGAACTGGTGGGAATACTGATGACAAGTATGCAAAAGCAGTGCCCATCTGACAAAGGCTGCAGCAGAAAAGCTCAGTGAATTCCTTGTAGAAGGCAACTCTCTGTGGAAAATGGTCTTTGCTGCAGAGCACTGAGAGAAGATAGATCTATTTGAAATAATTATTACTCAGGTACAAGACCAAATGGATTAGCTGGAAGTCAGTAGGTGACCCAGTGCAAGTAGCATCATCCAAGACTGACCTTCATGTGAAACTGCAGAATTGCCACCCAGGCATGTGGCCATGGGGCTACAAACAGCCCCTGTGACGGGTGGCAGATGAATTGCCATCATGAGCTCCTTTAGAATAAGGACCTGGAAGAAAACTACAAATTGCAGTGCTATCTGCACTAGCAAAGGTGGTGGAGTACATGTTAAAGAATGGGATCAAGGACTTTTTCAGTCTATATTAAAGAACAAGATCACTGAGAAGGCCAGATATGGTTACCTGAGCAATAATCAGCGTGGCTTCTGTGATGGAAAATCCTAGTTCCCTGATGTGTCATAGATCCACGTGGATCTTTCTTAATTTTACCCAAAGGACCTAAAAGAAAGGGGGGGGTGGGGTGCATGTGATAAGTTTCCAGATAAATTTAAATTCTTCTGGGAAGTAAGATGCTGTGGCAATGGCAAGAAATTTCAGAAGGACTTAATAAGACTGAGTGAGATAAAACATGACAGATGAGTTTCAATACAGATAAAAATACCAAGGAAAAATAATCCAAACCATTTCTAGCACAATGTAGTAGAAATGCAAAGTGGGAAAGAGATCTTACATCCATTCACTGACGTTCACTTGCCTGAAATCATTGGCTTAATGGGCAGGAGTACCCAGAGGAGACAACAAGATATTTTGCATCATCCAGAAGAATCTTGAGAAGAAAGAACATAATTTTTCCACTGCATAAAAATCTGATGAACTCATCTCTTGAGTTCAATGTGCACTTCAGGTTCTTGCATCTTGGGAAGGAAAAAGCCTTTAAGAAGGTAGAGAAGTTGTCAGATAAAATGACCAAGGATGAAGAGCAGCTTCCCTTGCTCACAAGGCCAGGGCTCTTCAATTGGAGACAAGATGGACGGATATGAGTTTTACAAAATCCTGAAAAGCGGGAGTGCCATGGTTTCAGTTCAAACTGGCGTTGATGAAAGTGGAACTAATCTTGCAGGCCTGAAACTTGAGTATAAGAGAAGATGATTAAACCATCAGAATATCTATGTAAATCAGTTTATAAAAGAGCTTACTTACACAGGCAGCTTGGAATTTACTACTAGAGAACAATGTGGAAACAGAGAGTGTCACTGGGATCAGAAGTGAAGTAGGAAAAGTAATAGACCAGAGCTTCAGGACTTGGAATATGATGTGGCATGAGGACAGGGAGGAGGGAGCTATGCTGTGCATCTAAATTTCATTTCAACATGAAATCAAAATACTGTCAAGGTCCACAGTCCCATGCATATACGCACACCTGGGAACAAGAAAAAACTCCCAGCTTCCATCTCCCACAGGGAGCTTAAATAACTTTCTCTTAAATGTTCCAGAGCCTTGCAGCAGATTTAATCAAAAAATCTCCTGTATGTGAACATATGAAGGTTTGCTAAAATCAGTTATCCACCAGGGACTTTTAAGCTTGTGTCATACCTACATTTTATCTGTCTTGAGAAAGGAATACAGTTCATTCTGAAAGTAACTCTTTACCACAGCCGTTTCTATACAAGTGACAGTCAGTATAATGCTAAGTATAAATATTATTGCATGGGCTATGTTTCCATTACTCTTGAGCAGTACTTTCACTGATCATTATTCATCATTACTAATAGCATTTCCAACATGCCAGGCATTGCATCAAGAAGACATTTTTAATAAACTTTCCATTCTGTCCCTATAAACAAATTTTAGGAGTTGTAATAAATGAAGAATTATGGCTACTTTGGTGTTTATAATGCGAAGCTCAAAATTTCCATAGATCGTTGATAGTGCCCAAAATAAAACCAAATTATAATGCCCACAGGAGAGTCAGAGATTAGTCTGTAATTCTGATAACTGTATGCCACGTACCTATTTCATATATCAAATTCCTTTCAAGTGCCTCTAAAACTAGCCTTTTATGAAACTATCCCTATCTCTGCCTTATTGCTGTCTTCGCACAAAGTGAGAAAGAAATGGCCTCTATGCCTAGTACCATTTTCAAGATTTTCAGCTGAAAACCATGTTTTGCTAGAGGTAAAATAAAGTAGAAAATAAAACACCACAGAGAGGACATGTGAGGCTGATGTACACTTTGAGCTTTGCAATGATATTTGCTTTCTGATTGGATGCTACACAGTTAATTAGCACTGTTGCCTCTTTACAGTGGAAGACCTTGGAATGAAGGGAGAGAGCATGAACTTTAGAGTAGGGCATTTCAGCTTCATCTAAATCTTCCTGGTTGCACAGTTGTTGGGTTTATTTTGTTTGGAGGTTTTTGTGCGTGTGTTTGTTTTTTCCTTGTGTTTATTTGGGTTTTCATAGGGGGGTTGGTGTTATTGTATGTGGGGTTTTTTTGTTGTTTGGGTTTTGTTTTTTTGCTTTTTTTTTTCTTTTTGTGAAGTGCTTACGTTAGTTAGAATGATGACTTTCAAACACTCTTTTTAGTAATCAATGATAACTATTATTGTTGTCTAACAAACCCACTGAGGGACCAAGAGAGGGCTTTGCTAAATTCAGTGATGTGCAGCAAACATAATCCATGCCTTGTAGAATTAGGTTGTACAGAACATGTGGATAAAATAACTTATGCTGCACAAAATTGTCCGAAACAAAGAAAGAAATTGGATAAGAACACGCAGTAAAGTTCAGTGTTCCTTTCATATAATTACATCCATTGGAAGAACAGCACTGGCTAGTAGAGGCTTCAGAGTATCCTTGATATCAAGTTGACATTAATGAATTTGTCAGTGGACCTTGCAGTGGACAATGGATGTACAACAGGAGCTTCCCTTGAGCTTCCTACATTGGAAAAGTCAGATATAAGTAGTCACATCAAAGTAAAGGCAATCTGAAGCTGTTCTTCATTTGCTGCTTACCCTGGGCTGCTGCAGGTCTGCTGTAAATCATCTCAGATTCAGCAGAGCATCTGTTAGTGTTGCAATAATGCAGAGTGGGAAAGAACCAGCTCCAGTGTGTGTCACCTTCCACACAGCAGCATATTTGGTGATGAACATTTTCCATTTTGTTTGACTGAACTTGATCTGGACTGAACTGTGTTGCAACAGTGGCACACGTGTAAAGGAAGTTGTATACTGAGAAAGACTATTAAGCAAAACCTAACTTTTTGCTGTTCAGAGAGCTGGAGGTATGGCAAGCAACTATGAAAAACACAAGAAAAACCCTGGTATGTCTACTTCTGCTTCCTGCACAGTGCAAAACTCAGAAAATAGATTTTTATATCTTTATCTGAGCATTCCAACAGATTTATTGCCTACTGGCAGGGCAT
Source organism: Acridotheres tristis (assembly GCA_037013685.1). Lineage (NCBI taxonomy): Eukaryota > Metazoa > Chordata > Aves > Passeriformes > Sturnidae > Acridotheres > Acridotheres tristis. Next base: position 113,018,211 of record CM072886.1, on the reverse strand, counting down.
TAACAGTGGGCAATGCTGAGTTAAACTATAGAGACGTGTGCCTATGCTCTAAGAACACTTCATCATGTATAACCCATTTCCTGTAAGCACGTAAGCTTTGTTAAATTATGCCTCCCTTACAACTTTACTTTATGTGTTTTAGTGAGACAGAGCTCCCCACTTGCACTGCCATTTCTTCATCTACATGTTCACAAGCGTATGGTTCTTGGAAGAAGCTCCCTATCTAAGAAATAACTTGGAGCAATATCTGTCAATACATTGTCATTTTTGACACTGTTAAACCCTGCTGTTATATGTCTCCATTATGATTTCAACTTCTCTAACCTATCCAGTAACAGAACCCCACCAGAGAGAGAGGAATTTGCCTTTTGATTAATATGCTACACATCATATGTCAGCCACACTCTGAACCAGGAAACATGGCACCTAGGTAAGCCTTGAAGCTTTGTGCAGATCAGCTCTATCTGTTCCCTTGGGATTATTCCATTCACTTGTGGAATGAACAGCCATATGTGGCCTTTTGTCAGAAGATATCAATACATTTGATGGCCAATTTAGTGATGAGAATAAAGGTGTTTTGTTATAATGTAGTTTAAAGGCTAGATATTTTTCCAGCTTACTCCTTGCTTTAGAACTGTGGAAAAGACCACCAAACATGGAATATAACAAGGAATATAATTGACAATGTTCTAGAGTAACTGATATTTTTTTGAGTGCAACTATCAGTTATTTACTTATTTTTGTCTTCAGAAAAACATTTTTAATATATGATTCTCCACTGGAACATCAGAAATGCCAGCTAAGAAAAACACTTTTCTGGGGCTAATTAATTTTGCATATGAAGTAGTGCAAGTAGACTAAAGAGTGCTTTCCTTTCTGGTGAGCATTCATACTACAAACTTGAACAAACAAGGGTAGTTTTCTTTCTACTTCATTTTTTGGCACAATGTCTCACTTAACCAAACTGCACGAGACTTGAAGGCTTATAAATCTTGACTGCCTCTCTAACTGCACACAAGCTTATTGTACGTGTATTTCAGAGACTGTGCCTAGTGCACTCCAAGCAGCTCATAATTGGAGTTATTTTCTAAGATCTTCTCTTCTATTATATCTGATAAATGAAAGATTAGATATTTTGCACATTCCTGGGAAAAAAACTTTTTACTTTGAACTTAAAATCTTTAGAAAGTTGAGGAACAATGAAGAAGAAATAATAACAGCCAACCAAGATGAGGGAAAATAATTGAAATGCTAAACATCTGGTTTTGTCAGGAAAATAGAGAAGTTACAACTAGAGAAAACTTCAGATATCTTATGATAATTACTATGAAATTCTGAACAGAAAAAGTCAGCAGAGTCAACTTTTCTGGGAACTTCAAACACACTTTGAAGAAAGTCTGTTTTCATCCTTGATCTGAGCGAGAAGAAAATCTAGTAATTGAGTTTAAGATTAGAAATGAGCATTACATTTAAAAATGTTTAAGTGTGTAAACTGTCTCTAGGTGATGAAACTTCTTTGGTAATATAAAATGAGATATTTTTTCTTTAATATGGTATTTTCCTTTAACCTAGTCCATAATGATTACTGTTATTCTGCCCATATAGAATTGTTATATCATTACTGCTGCTTTAGAAAAATAAAAATCAAGATCAAACAATTCCAGATTTTTTTTCTGAGAGGCAAGGAATCGCATTTGCAGCTCATCAGAGGTCCTTCCCTCCCACATTTCTTTCTCTTTTTCCAACATGAAGCTTGTAAGCTATATCCATTTTAAATGCTTCAGGAAGTATCGTCTCACCAACTAACAAAAAAAGACTTCCTCATCACTCATCCTTCTATTGCATAAACTGTATATCTTTTTCCTGAGAATTGCAGATATAAAGTAATTTTTTTCAAATTAAACATAAAAATTCTAAAATATGTAACTAGCTTGCTGATGTAAAAGTGCTGCTTGATATAAAGTTCTGATCTAAAACTAGGATGCTTTCTGCACACTGCCAAATATATATACACGTCTTGCCAAGGTCAATTGTACATCAGGAAGAATATGTAGAAGCAAATAGAATTAATGCATAGGTAGTAAACTGCCAGAGTTATGAAAAAAACCCAAAGCAAACCAAAGCAAAACAACCAAACAAACCAGCATACTCACAGCCCAAGAAAGGAAGTTGAGAAGAAGCATCAAACAATATTCCACATCTCCAGTGAACAGGCAGTGTTTTGCTTCATTTGGCAGTGTCACCCAGAAATTCAGTGGGGTGGGATGACTTCAAGAATGCACCCATACCTCCCAGGGATATATCAGTGAGAATGTGTTTACTTAGCAGGACAGGTATAACAGATGAGTGGCAATTTTTATCCTACAACACATCCTACAATAAGCAGCTCCTCTACCCAGTGTACAAAAGCACAGGAGCAGAACCATCTCCCCTCCTGTTGCTATGCCCATGACCTCCTGCTTGTCTTGTACACATGCTAGTGTCTTCTTGTCTCTAATTTCCATACAATCTCGGGTTTCTGTGTTTGTCATTCCCCCAGCAATTGGCATATTTTAAACTGTTTTATTCCCTTTTAATTTAGATTGTTTTGTATGTCACCAGTGGCCTTGCTGATCATGTAGCCTTGCACCAATCTCTTTGACTTTCTCTGTACCTAAGACCAAGCAGCAGTTGCCACTCTCTGTTCTCTCACCCTCTGGCTTCCTGCCCCTAACGTGGTGCAAAAGCTGTGAACTCAGCAATAGCTGCCAAGGCAAGTTCTGTCTACTGCTACTGTATTTCTAACTCATCTGAAATTAATCCAACTGGCTGAAGCTGGGCAGGAGCAGTAGAGAGCACGTATTTGAGGATATAATTTTCGGGGTAGGCTTCACCCCCACAACAGATGTGGTAATGTAAAGTCCTAAACCACCACAAGGCCCCTACAATTGCTATATGTGTGTTCTACATTTATATTAGAAAAGGCTCAATTTCCTTCCCTCCAACCTCCACAGTCATCTTGAGCTCTCACGACAAAATTATTTCTGTTGCAACTGGAATTAGCTCTTCAGTGTGGGAGAACTTTTTACACTGGAGGGAGACTCTTAGGGTAGTCTGGATCTGTGGGAATTGTATGTTTGTGCAGTTCTTCTAAATGCTGATAATGTTGATAATGTGCAAAGGGAGAAATGACATGGCAGGAAGTAACATCTGCTGACTAAATTCAAAGTTGGGGGTTTCTCTTTGGTATATTGCATTGAATTGACAACATTTTGCTAATGTTAGCATACTTTATAATTTGTTCAGATACCTTCTGCATTGCACAATCTTGATCCTAAAAATCTGAAGTATATGGTGGTAACAAGGTGCAAATATATCACATCACAGATACCCTTTTCCTATGTATCTGCAGTATAAATCTATTTAGAATTTATAAAGCCTGAAGACTTCTCAATGATTTATAGAGACTGGAGGAAACTGAGGTCAATCTTTGTGTTTAGTGCTGCTAATCTATTATGATTCTTTCTCCTTCTTTCTCATTTCTTTTCTTTAGATTGCCAATTTGGCAGATTTTTAGAAAAAAAAACCCTTTTGACTTAAAAAAATTTTTATGTACACAAATGCTTCTATGACAATGCTGCCTCACATTTCATGACTCATTCCTCTAAAGCTTTTTCTTGCTTTACATCTCAAAAATTTTGGTGTAGTAAGAAAAGCAAAATGAACAGTGTTTCTGTGGTCTATAAAACTAGTGGGTTGTTGGAGATCAGAAGATGATCTAAATACATATGGGATGAGTCAGAGTAGATCAAGTCACAAATACATTTAGTCCTATATCCTGTTCCAGTTTAGGAAGGAGAATGAGATTGGTGTAGACAAATATAATTCATTAACACACTTCAACCTTCTTAAAATTAGTATTTTCAAAACTCAATGTTTAATAATCTTAAATTCATGCATTCTCTTCTTGAAGCCATGTAAGCTTCTAAATCAAATCAACTGAGAGAATTTTTTGATGTGGTCCAATGTCCAAGGGTACAAAGAAGCAATCAACCAAGTGGAAAAATACACTATAAATGAATATTTAGTTTCACTCATAAAATATAGAACACATAGTCATATACAATTTGAAAATAAGTCATAACATTTTTATAAAATCAATTTACAAAATGGTGATAACTCTCACCAGTGAATTTGTTTTATACAATGTTCTTTTGGCTCTGATGCTTCCACACAGTTGCCCTGTAATCTGAAATTAGCACCACTTGATACTTAAGATTAACAAATAAAGCCCAAAACAGGCCTTGTCCTAGCATTTTCAGAGATTTATATCTCAGAAATATTTACAGATGTAGTATATAGAATTATAAGCACAATGCATTCAGAGCCTGTGCTATATGGAGTTGGCATCAATAGAAACAAGAGCCTGCCCTACAGGGATAGGATGTTAGAGATTCAATAATGCTGCATAGAACATGAGACAATATCTGATAATAAGGGTGACAATGAACAATTCATGCTAAAATCTTAAAGGGTCGATTCACTGATGAACTGAAAATCTCAGCTCCTTAAAAACTCTTGTTTCTCTCCAGTTACAAAACTTTTGAACTTGAATGTCTCACAGCTGTCACAGTCATTTGTTTAGATTAATGCATCCTCCTTTGGGACAGCATGTAAAACATTGCCATACACCCCAGTGTTCAGGAACACAAGGAGTTTCCACAAAGACAAATTTTACTGTACCTTCTTATCAGCTTCGTAAAGTGGCAGAACCTATTTTATTGTCCATGGTATTGTTTAAAACACACTCTCAGCTTGAAAATAAATGTATGTACTTATATGCTAGTACAAATGATAGTCGTTGTTTTTGCAAATTACTGAGGCTTGCTACCACCATGATTCCAGTTTTCTACATGACATTATATATCACAATATAAAGCTCCACTACTTTATTCTGGAGACTTTTCGTAAGTTTTCAAAGAAAATAGGATCAACCCTTCAGTTTAAAAACAAAATCCTGAACATAGGGATAAAAATTTTGCATGAGTGAGTTGACTCAAAATTACAGTAGTAGCCAAAAAATATCTGGATGTGATGTTAGGAAACAGAGAACTCTTTTTAGCACATTCCAGTCATCAAATCAAATCAATAATAAACCACAGAACTCATAAACTGTAAGAAATTCAGAAGAAAAATGTCTTTCAGGTCTTTGAAGAATTTTTCTTGGTACAAAGAGGGTAAAAAATTGTTGGACTGCAATAAATTGCATCTCAGTACTGCTGGATAGTCCATAACTTACTTAAGGGCAGGAAATACTGGCAAACTATTTTCTTGCACCAGGCTTCTCAAAGGGCTAAAGACCCTCCTCAAAAGCACCTTCCAGAGGTGACTTCTGTGTGTCCCCTGCCCCTCCTCTTTGTTCCTTGGTGCACACCAGCCACCCTTGTCCTACACATAGGAAAGTGAGTCCTTTTTCTAGAAACCTTAGAATTTTGTTTTTTGAGGCAGAACTGATCTGTTTGGCCCTTTGTTTTTTCTCTCAGCCCACATCAGGCTCATCTCTACAGGGCGAAAGGAGATAGTCAAAGAAGTGAATTGTGTTGTCTGGGCATTCAGCTTCACATTACTCTTCTGGTCCATTCAAGCTGTCTGTTTCAGGCAAGAATTTAACGTGGTTCACATGTGCCAAACCTATTCAGGATGCAACTGCAACACAGTCTGATCTCTTTCTCAGTATTGTCTCTTGATCTCGGCCCCTGTATTGTCTCCAACTTCAGAAGAGTGTAATTTTTCTGCTGACATTTTCGTGGAAACTTGAGAGATTTTTAGATTCTGAGTGTTCATTGCCAGAACACAAAAAAGGAGAATGTTGGCCTTGCAATGGAGAGTATGACAAAGGGAAGCTGTTTGTGAATTTGTTGGGGGTTTCTGGTCAGGAAATTGTGTATTTTGGGCAAACAGTTCTCTTTGTAAGCTTTAAACTCAGAACACGGAAGGTGAGGCACTTGAAACAGAGTGCCTGTGAAATTTTTTAAGTATAAAAACGTGGGATTTTTACCATTTCTTCAGGTGTTATTTTTAAAAGCCTTTTTTAAATGAAAAGAATGGAAATCTCTCTCTTGTGGAAATTTTTATGCTTATTTAGATTGTTATAAGGTGCTGAATATATTAGGACTCTGTGCAAGAGAGTATTGGATTGATTTATGTTGTGTGGGCTAAACATACATTAGAAAAATGCAGTAAAGTTATGTGAGATTTTGTGGTAAAATTGCCTCATGTACTCATATAGTAAGAGTATCTTAAATGGAAATTTGCTACAAATTGATTATGGTAAAAAATAAAAGAAGTAAATATGATAGTATATATGTCATATTATGCAAAAGGAAGTAAAAACAAATTAAATTTCTATCTTTTGGCACAGTGCTTTGCCATATGTTGTCTGAAACCTGTTGAGATTTGAGATTTGTGTTATAAGTCATATGAAGAGAAAATTAATTCACCAGAGACACTAACAAAGGGTTTGGCCTTGTATTGCTTTTCTATAGTATCTAGCTCTCCCAAACTTTCTATGAAACAGCAGGTGATTCAAAACATTACATTAGGGAAGAATAAACTCATTGATTTCAGTCAATTAGTATTTTCCTGCTAAAATCAAGAATAAAATGATTGCATTAAATATACTCTATTAGAAAATCCTGCCTTCTTCATTTTGGACACACAAAATAGGTTTTTCTAAGGACATGCATTAATATTTTATGCTCTCTGACTGTTCAAGATTCAAAGCATTTAGAACATCTCATCCAGCTTTTTCATTTACTAACCTCAAGGTATAATAAACTTCTATGAAATGAATTCTGAAAGTAAGGCTGGTATGCAACTTTTGAAGTCCAGTGTAGAGAAACAATAAGCTGCAAACTAAGATGTTAATAAATTTTTGAAGGAGACAAATCCAGAATATATGGACTGTCTGAAGCCCATTCTCTTTGCTTTAACCAGTCATTATTTCTCAGCAGCAATTACTCAACGTGTCATTCTATACTGAGTGAATTCCAATCAATTACAAGTGATTGCATATCACTGTGAATCAATCAGAGGATAATTCTTGATTCAACGAGATGCAATAGGTGATGTCAATTATGTTTTGTTGATGTACTTTGATTGCATATTCTTTTGCAAATACTGTAGCACCTGAATTGTAACACACTAACTAACCTCACTATTCTGCATTTCACAGGTTATGTCTAAAGCCATGAACATGAACAGAAATAGTAAAATATGACCTGTATAGTGCATAAAAATTAGCAATAATATCAGGGCATACTATGACAGATTGCATTAAGACATACAGGGATGAAAGGATCCACTTGCATGTAGTCTGAAGAAAAAGGAAGGAGATATAATTTATGCCTTTTTACCCTTCTTTTTCCTTTAAACAAACTATAAGTCAGGTTTTCGGCTTTTTTGGGGCAGCATTTGGTTCTATAGGCTTGTGAAGGCATTGTTTATACAAGCCTATCCTAAAGGAGTGTGTGTATGTTGCTCCTTGAAGCCTTACATGTGCATTTCATATCCACATTTTATATACTTAATCCCGTGACGTTCATCATTCTAGTGCCAAGCTATGCCAGTTTTATGGGAACAGCCCAAGTGTATTATCCACAGCTCCTGACAAAGCACACCCTAAGTGAAGGAGGTGCTGCAGTCTTCTCTCACTCAACAGCAGACTTAAGGGTGCTTGAGCTAAGCAAAGGCTACTTATCAGGCCAGGGAGAAGTACTACAGTGTGTACGTGCAGAGAGCTTTCCTTATTGTTTATTTTCTCCTCCAAATTCATTATTTTGAGCACAAGGAATAACAAGCTTAACCTAGAGAATTTCTTTGGGTTTTCTCTGGGAGCTTCCTTTGACTGGATGAAATGGAACCACAGACATGTTATGGGTTTACTGTTCCAGTATGACATGTGGGCAGCAGAACTGCAGTCCAGAAGCACAGAGAAGAGCCATTATGTACATTGATCCAGAGGGAAGTGAAGATAATCTGTGTGCTTGAATAGCAGTCACAGCACAGTAAATTACTACAGTCTTTCTAATCATAACTGCAGGGTAGAAGCAATGCATAGAACCCAGTGAGATCTACTTCAGTGCTTATTCAAAGAAAAACAACCTTGAATTGGTGTTGTACACTGAGAGAGTGCTCTTATAACCAAACTGATGGCTATCACCAAGTAATGCTTAAATGAATATAACTTCCTACTCACAGCAGGATTTACTCAGAAATTAGTCTTTTTAGTGGGTTAATTTTGTGGGTTTTTTTTTTCTATTTGTGAAAAAATATTCCCTATACAGAGAAAAGCCAAATCAAGTAGATTTTAGACTGAGAGAAGAGACATACAAAAAAGACTGACATGTCAAATGCTGGCATAAAATCTGTGCCTTTATATAGATTAAACATTCTGCAAAGAGGCAGTAAATTACAAAATGAAATGGGAGATGAGGATGATCAGCAGATGTAAAGGCTTAAGTCCAGAGTGTTCCTAAAAACACAAAAATGACACCTTCTTGCCAGCACAGTTGGTACAGTTTGTACTTCTGTCATTCTGGGATAGAGGAACATCACCATAGGCCTTTCCAGATGACTGAAACACAAACAAATTATATAACATAATGATGTAATACTAATATGACATAAAGGTTAATGCAGGCAAAAAGAAGACCTCTTCAGATGACTGATTTTCAAAAATTAATTTATTGCTGAATAATGAGAAAGTCTGCCAGTCATACTGATATTGTTACTCTTCTTTCTATCATGAAGGGATACAGTGCAACTTCAGGACTGAGAAGGAAATTTGAGACAGGTCCCATGAGCATAAAATATTCCCAGCTATGAGGAGAAGCCCCAATATTTCAGTCTCTAATCAATAACCTCTGCGATGCACAAAAAGTAGGAAATAAAAATAGTAAAAAATGTACTGAAATTTCTGGCACAAGAGGCTTGGTATCAGCTTCTACAACTGTGATTGACTGACCCTGAAGTCCTGAAACAAGCCAGACGGGGAGGGAGATCACTGCAGCAAGAGCAGAGTGAGTTAAGCAAAAGTAAACCAGGCCTCTTCTTAACTACATTTTTGGATCTGCCACTTCTGATATCTACAAAAGTTAATTTATTTCTGCTGAAAATATCCATTCAACAGATTAAAATCTCTTTGTGGGAAGACAATCAGAATTGAGTAAGGAAAAGCTTTTGAGGGTCATTGAGGAAACTGCACTGAAACTATCTGCTGAATCACTTCTAACCTGCAATGTCTGACTGCTCCTAACTAAATGGCTTGCCACTCTTTCAATCCATTGCTCTTTCCATCAGTGAATTATACAACATCAAAAAGCAAGAGTGAAAACTGAGACCTGCAAACAATTGCAGAGTCTTTTGTGCTTGTAGGCAGCCAGTCTCAAGCTTTGGACTCAGACCAAGCAGGTCTTGTCCTGCGTATGTAGTAAATCATAGGACAGTTTGGCACACCTAATCTCCTTCCCCTTAATTTGGCATTTTGGGAAGTATCTTCAAGTTTTTTTCTCATTTTAAGTTTTGTGATAGATCCTTGACCAGGCAACAGCCATGAAAGATGATTGTACAGCCATCTAAATACTGTCATGCATCCTATTTGGCCATGGAGTGTGTGCAGACTGTGCTGATTATGGCCTCCACAAAAGGTCCAAGGAATATGATCTGGGAAAAATGCAATTAATCCTTCTGTTCTCTAGCATTGTTCTTATCAGATTGGAGTAGTTAGCTTTTTTGGCATTGGACAAATGGAGAGTCCCTAGATAGAAGTGAAAGTTAGTGTGATAAAATGAATTAGAAAAAACTAACAAACACTAGGTTTGTCTCCATATTATTAAGAGACAAAAACAGCAGGGCAGGAAAGTTTTCCTCATTTGCCAGCAGCCAAACTGTGGCCAATTTGGATCCTCTTCTTCTCTGATGGAATCTCTGCAGTCACATTTCGGGGCTTAAAAATCACTTAATTTTTGTTTTGTAAATGTTTATTTGTGCCTTAAATGTGCTAAATGAAGCACTTTCAAAATAAGAGAAGATTTACAAGCCTTAGAGATAGCCACAATGCCTTGCCCAGGAGAGCTGGAAATTCAAATGAGTTATTGGAAACATCAGTTATTGGACATGACCGAAGAGAGCGCAGCTGACAGAGTGACTCCAAATCCTCTTGCATAATGGAAATTATTGTATAGCCAGTTCCAAATGTAAAAGGGTAAAAGAAAAAGTCGCATTAGGCTCATAAGCATGTTAAGACCCGCTTACTTTGAGTTTTATGTTTCTGAAATAAAGCACCATAATAAAAGCTGAAGTGTAAAAATCCCCATGTTCCTTTGAAAATACTTTGAAAATAGCTCAAATTTTTTATGTGTACTTGATCTAGGATGAAACTCCTCTGTGTTTTTGTGAGACATGAGTACTATTTTCTCTGAAAAACAGAGGGAAAATTTAAAATACATTTTCCCCAGGAGAAAATGTTTCACTTTTAAAAGACAAAGTGGGATTTCCAACTTTTGATGCCTGTCATTCATATAAAACTTGAATAAATCAAAATCATTAACAAAACATGTCAAATTCTGTATTTTCAAGGCAATATGATTTGCAGCAGATCTCTTAGCAGTACCTTAAATGTATCATTTGTCTCTAGCAGCCTCATACTCCAGAATACATAGTAACTGGTTCAAGCATCTTGAACATTTTGCATTCAAAGTATGAACAGCATATAATTAAACAAGTGCCTATGTCAGCAGGGATATCTCCATTGAAGTAAGGATCTGATCACACTAGCAGTTAATTTTGCAACTTTTTTCATGAATAGAAATGCTTCTGGTTATGCAAGCCTCAAAGATGCTTCTATTCAAGTCTCTGGGACTATTGGAATCAATGAAACTTCAACAGAAATAGAATCTAAGTCATTATTTGAGCCTCCAGCAATTCTTGAAATTCTAGTGTCTTTTTCCTTTCTGTAAAATGAAATTTTTTGGGAGAGTGAAAAGTCAGTAATTTGGACACACAAACTGGACAAAGACTTTTATATTACAAGGAGCTGTCCTAGTGGGTTTTCCTGCACATGCTTTCCCACAGAGATATAGCAGACAGTGCATTTACTTGTTCAAAAAGAATGCTGATTCTAAGAAGGAAGTACATGACTTTACTGAGTATCTGCATTAGAAATTCTCCTTGCTTTATAAGCATCAGTTTTCCTGAGATTGTAATGCAAACTGTAAATGTTGATCTGAAATGGAAAATATCAATACTTAAAAATGGCTGAGTAGTTCATTTTTGATGGGGCATCACTGAATTGAAAAAGCAGAATAGTATTGCTCCCCCCATAATTTCATCTTAGGCAAGTGAGCTAAATTTAGCAAATAAACTGGATACAAGGTTCTCCATGCTTGTCAAAATATGGTGGCAATTAAACTGGCATCTATTCTGTACCTCATTTTTTTAGGGAATATATTTTTCAAGGCTTTGACAGTTAAAAACTATTTAGATTATTTATGACATTTCCAATGAGTTAGTAACATTTTTTATTGCATTGCATTTTGCATAATATAATTTGTCACTACTTCTTTATTAAGCTTGTTTTATATTCATAGTTGTCCCACAACACTATATTTTCCTCTTTGTCAGCTCAGAACTTCATTATGAAGGATGAGGTTTTATCGTTTCCAAGTGATGCAAATGTCTACAGTGAATAAGTGTCATTATGCAGGAACAGAAATTTAGTTTTCCTCCATTAAGCAGCCAGGCTAATGACTCAACAAGTTTATAGCCCACCACAAAATTTGATAGCTTGGTGTGAGTTAAACAAATGATGGTTACATATTTATATGAAAATGAAAGTAGCTTTTTGGAGCCTGATGTCGTATTTTTCTCATTTAAAGCCTAGACTTCTCTTTTTAATTTAAAGAAGGGACATTCTCAGTTACAACTTAAGATAAGCATGCCTTCTGTTTCTTATGCTTGACATGACTCCAGTATGACAACACCATCATAGCGAAACAAAAAAATATCTGTTTCATGGCCAGCTTTCAGATCCCATTGACACCCACAGAAACATCCCCATTTAATGGCTTTGAATTCTCATTATTTCCCATTATATGTGGGGCAAAAAAAGCTATTCATAATAAATATTACATCCAGCTGAAGATGATATATGCCATATCCCGAGCAATGGAATGTTTCCATCTGGGTATGGCACTCACTGAACACTGTCTCAGGGCCAGTGGACAACTATATGAGCAAAAACACTGCCAAGCTCTTTCTTTTCTTTATACAATCAGTTTTAAGTAATTAATAGGATGTGTGAAAATGACCTATTTGGCTGTCTAATTCATCTCCCCTCCAGTACAAATTTGTCCCCACGGTGTATTTTTTCAATGCTTTGCCTAATCTAATTCCAAATACTCAACATTTCCCATTGGAGACTGTTTCTCAGTTAAAGGGATCGTGCTGTCAGGATTCTTATTCAGATATTTAGCTAAAGTTTAATTTTTTTCTTAATTTCAGTCTATTTCTCCTGGGGCCAGATTCTTGGCTGCCATAGACTGTCAGAGCATCCTTAATTTCCTTTGGGTTTGGGCAGTGTACACGAGCTGACAACCTGGTCAGGGTTTTCCCTTCCTACTATGCTAACAATTTTTTCCTCCTCTGCTTCATTATACTATTAATCACCATGTTCACACTTATTCATTGCTTTAATAATGCTTCCAAATCCTGCTCTCTAATACCATATTTCTTGCTGTGTCAATCATTCCATTCCATAATTCACTTATTAATCCATACTTCATGTTGAGATTAAAATCAGCTGCTAAACAAGATGAGACTTCTCCATAGAGATGGTAAAACAGCCACCATGATCATATGAGAGGATTTATACTGAGAGCAATGAGGTAAGATCCTAGTCTTGATAAACTGTGTTTTTGTTTTCAGATAGAAACAAACAGAACCAATAGTATGATAAGTTATTTTTGGAGGGGTTTTTTAATGACAAAGATTCCTCTGCTTTGCATCTGAATATATCTAAATTAAAATGTGTTGCTGTAGAACAACTCCATTCTTCCAGTATGCTTCCAACCTCTGGTCTGCTGTGTGCACTGACATAGACTCATATTACTTGCTGATGTAGAATTACCACCTCTCCACTACTTTGTAAATCCAATTGTTCCACAACAGATGGAAAATTTTAGAATAGTATTGCAGAATCAGGGTGAGAATACGTTGGCACAAACAGGCTTCATTACAGAACTGACCCTAGATTATCACTCACATTTTCTTCTTTTGTAGGTACTTACCAAAGAATCATCAAGTTTGGAAAAGACCTTCAAGACCATTTAGTCCAATCATCAACTCAGTGTCACCATTAGCACCCCTAAACCATATCCCCAGGTGCAACATCTAGACACCTCTTGAATGCTTCCAGAAATAGTGAGCCCACAACCTCCCCAGAGGTCGAGAAATTAACTTTTGTTAACTTCTGGAATACCTTACCACTGCAGCAACCCAGAAGGCCAAAACAAAATAAGGCAAAACAATCTTCTCCATTGGCAGAGTTCTGTGGTAATGAGGTGATGCTTAGGAGAGATTTTAAAAGTAGCCAATGTTTCCTATTCTAAATGAATTATAGCTCTCCTGTGCCTCTAGACATGACAAACTGATCTTGTTTAAGCCAACAGTTCTTGAAATTTTCAAATCCAAATCAAAATAACTAAGTTTTTCTCTACCAGTTCTCAGCTCATTTGGATGAGAAGATACAGGATTTTTTCTTTCCAACAATTCTTAGAAAGTGAGAAAACAAGAAAGCTTTTGAGTATTGCTGAGCACACATTTACTTTTAGCAGTATCTTGTTCAAGTCACTTGAGGTGCTGCCATGGCCCAGGCCTGCTTGATCTATTATTGCTCATGCCATCTATCATGTTTTATAGTCAGGACTTGAGAAGATGACACCTATTGATGTAGGAGTGTCTAGGAGACTGTCTCATTGAAGACCTCCCACTGTGTTGTTAAGAGCCCATTGTCAAACTGACACATAAAAAAAACTTGAGCCCAGCAGTCAGTCACCAGTAATAGACTGAAGCCTGGCAAAATGGCCAGGCATCAGTGTTGTGATGTGGCAAACTTATTTTGAAACTCAGAGGTAGATTGAATCTTTGAACAAAGCACTGATGCATCATCAAACAACATGTGATGAAATTTTCTGTACGTGAGAAGTATCAATAGCAGGAGCTTGGAGTTTACATTACTTATTAAAAATATTGAACAAGCAATGTCTATAAATGATAACTGTACAATTCAATGGTGCTTGAATACCCTGACAATACTTATCTCTAGACTAATACTTACAGACGTTCTTCCATAACAGGAGTTACTGTGACACTATCAAGGCAGAACACAATTTTGAGCTATGTTCATGATGAGACCATGTACAATTACTCTTTGGTTCTATGAACGTCTTCAACCATTGTGCCATTAGTACTGGGATCCAAAATAGTATTTCAAGGGTTTGAATAATGTGTGTTTAATGCATATCCATGGCATTGAGAAGTACATTAGATAAAATTTCAAACTATTGGTTCAATACCTTCTTGTAGAAGTAGATCATTTGATCATGTTCCAGACTGTAGGCTTAGATCAGTGACATTCTTTTTTTGCAAGAGTGAAAATAAATCTCCCAGGTAGAACACATAATGTTAGTTTTTATGGAAAAAGAATAAAAGCATGCACTAGCTCACAAGTTCACTTTCAGTTGGTTCTACATATTAACAGTCATGAAAATGAGGTTTGTGGCCTCAGGCACTGAATTCAATCACTTCATCTTTCCATGTAGCAACCCTATTTTTGCTTCCCTCCAGGCACACACACTCAGGGCAATCATGCTGAATTCTCAATTCAAGTATGAATGGTTAACTAAGCTTTTCTCTCAACAAACCATATTATAGAAAATTTAGGAAAAATCAAGCAGTGACAGAAAAGCACAAAAGCAAGATTTTGTTAATATAATAGCTCTAGGGTTTGAAATAAGCAAATCAAAGAGCTGATCAAGCGTAATCCATGATACAGGAGGCATGGTTGATGCCTTCTTCTAACAGATATTGCATACCTTGTGTGAAGTGAGGAATGTTCCACCTCTATAACTTAAAATCAGGGGTCGAGTAACAAAGTTGAAAATGCAATTAGATTTTTTCTTATAAGTTTTAGAAGATAGAAGACAGATATGCTGGAACCAATGAACTGGAGAATCAGGTTGAAACATTAGTGAAACATTCCCAGTGATGATACTGTCCTGAGCTGGCAAAGATTTCTGTTTCTTTTCTCAGAGCTTTTTTTTTTTTTTTTTTGTATGTATAAAAGGACATGTATTTTAACACGGAGATTTGAAGATTTATTGTTCACTGTTGATGCCAAATAGATGATAAATAATACTGTCATGTAAAACCAGGTAGAAAGGGAAAGTAACATTTCAGACCCTAAAAAACTACGGGAAGGACCTGAAAAAATCCTAATCAACTTTTGGAAGTGTGCCAGATTCACTTCAGCAGTAACATAATTCTTTTGATTTTCCAGTATTTCTTTTAACCATAGTATATTGTAAGGTGAGAATAGTGTAAAATAAATTCTTGGTGTAATAATGTGAGAACTAAATGTAACCTTAATAACACATTTTTATGTGCTATAACAACATTACAAACCTTCTACATGTGCTATTACTTAACTTCAGTGGGTTTTTTGTGTTACTGAATTATTGTTTCCATTTTATTGATTGAGAAATCAAGGTCTAGAAAGAAAATGTGATGTTTTTCAGACATGCAGAGCTTCTCCACCCAAGTGAATTGTTGTCAGTTCTGTTCCCATAGGTCAAGTGTTCAGCTCATTAAAATGTTCCACCATCACAATACACTGACCTTGTGTGCAATCTTTGAAGAGGCTAATAACTTATTTAACACTAGCATTGATCTGCCAGGTATGATCTCTTTGAGTTGGAAGACCCATAAATACAGCTTAATCGTTCAAAGGGTTTAATTAGCTAATGCATTACTACAGTTTTATATTGATGTAACATTATTTGGTTTACATAAGATTACTAAAAATCACACAGTGATTTAGTATTTACTAGCTAGTCTGGCAAGAACCTCAGAATCATCAGACTGTTTTCAAAGGTGCTGGTATCTAGTGTCAATTGGCTGCATGAACATCATCTAGGGCTCATGGTTAGTCAGCATTTCTGTATCTTGGCATGTTGTTGTGAAGACTGAATGCACAACAGGTCTAGACCAGCATATATGTACAAAAATATCAAGGTGCAAAAATAAATCCACACAAGGAACTTGATACTGGCACACATACATACTCATGTCTTTGGAAAACTGACCTACTAAGATGATTTCTCTTTTCAAAATCTTTAGTAAAATGTAAGTATGTTAGTGAGGTCACTGTTCTTTTCCTGCTGCCTCCTGTGTGAATAGTCAGAAAAACAGTGTCCCACTTACCTGTGACAAAACTAAAAATATGTGTTTGTGTTAATAATTCTCACGCTTCAATTAATTTTCATGGGAATATTTGCTACTTAAATATTACACAAGCTGTTCATAGTTTAATGACTGTTTGCTCCTGCTCACAAAATTTCAAGGTCAGTGCAAGGTCAAGGTGCACTTAACTGAAGAAGCCAGTTATAAATTTTATTAATATATTTCATCATGTGATGTTTTTCTGTACTTATTGGTGATTGTTCTGGAGTAGAAAAAGGTTAGCTGAGCACATATGATACATTCATTACTCCTGAATTTACTCTCTTCTTTGACAATATATATTTACTTCTGTACATCTCTTTCCTATTGCTATATTTGAACTAAGTTCTTGCTTAGATGTAACCAAACTGATTTAGCCCGATGGCAATTAATAAAATAGATTTCCTTGTGAGAATTTTGGTTGCTTCTGGTAATTTATAGGGGCATCTTTGTTGAGCAATTTTTGTTACCTTTTAGCTAACTCATAGGTTTTTGATTATTAACTGTTTACTGATAACCTGATTCTTGATTAAAAAGAATTCACATCTTTAATCTCTCTCTGCCTGCTGAGTAGAGGGCAGTTGAGTGGGAGACACTTGTTTACTTAGTAAGGAGGGGATACAGCAAACTGAGGCTTTGGGAGTTTGTGTTGAGGGCATCAGAAATGGTTTCAAAAAGCGTACAGGAAATGGTTTCAAAAAGTATAGGAGCAGCAATTGTGGTTATGGGCCAAGGTGCTTAGTCTCGAGCCTGGAATAACAAAATCAGTCCTGGAAAACCAGAAACCCTGATCCAGGTTTATCTCTGGAGGGAGGCTGCTGCTGCACAGGTCTCTGACAGCATGAGTCTCAAGTATCTTTAGAGCTTTGTTATGAAAAGTGAAAAAGAACCCCCCTTTCCATTTGGTTGAATGAAGGATATCTAAGAAAAAAAAAAAAAAAAACCACCAGCCCCTAAAATGATCAAAGGATGAGCAGGCAATGATTAATTTTTTAACTCTGTCTTCAAATCCAGAGACATGTTTGTCTGAAATGTTACTCTTTCCCATGGATTTGCCAAGCCAAAAGATGTACAGCTTTGCAAAAGACAATATGTTGCCATGCCTGCATCTTGCAAAGCTAATTTTGAATTAAAGTCTACTCATGCCATCACCTGGGCATGATGAGGACACAATAGAGAGGTAGCCAAGATGAGAAATGTCCCTGAGGCAGACACTCTCTTAGTGATGGAGCACGGACAGACTGACTTTTCTGCTAGATTCTTCATGTGCACTAGATTTCAGGGAGTTAAATCCTGAAGAGAAGCAGGAAACATTAATTTGCTAAATGGCCCTTTGGTTTGCCTGTTTTCCGTCTCTGATTATTGTTCAATGGTTCAGGACCAAGTTAATTATTTTAGAAAAATGGTTACTTTATATGCATGGTAAAATACTTTAAAACATTCTGCAGTTATTTTTGGATACTAATAGTCATGCATTTTCCCACTAGCAATGTTGACTCCATTGTGATTACTTAGAGTCAAAATTTTTGATTGAGTCAATAATACAGAAGTTGAAGTATTTCTCAGTACTATTCACTAAATAATCAGTACCACATTGTGACCTGTCTGGTCAATCTTCCATGAATTATGGAGAATTAAAATAAGCCATTATAGGGTAAGCTAAACATCAACACAAGCTGCAATGTGGCAAGATCATATCCACAGCACATGAAATGAGTCAAGTATGAACAGAAATGTCTGAAGTTTTTCATTATATTTCTGTCTTTTAAATATTTACCTGAAATACTGCCATCATTTTCACCAAAGGTTTGCAGGATCTTTCCCTTTATAATTTTTATTAGATGTCCAGCTCTAGGAAGAAAATGTTGACTAAACTTGTTTAGGAGGAAGAAAGAAGCATGTAAAGTTCAAAATAGTGGCAGTGTTTTCCATGAAGAAGCAGAAGCAGAAGCATGCTGGAAGCAGCCAGGTATGGGGCCAGATCAGAGATTCCCCTAGAAGAGATGCTGGAATAGCAGCATATGCCTACATGCTCACTGCCACAGCTCTGTGCAGCAGGTGCCTATTTATATAATAAAAGTTCTGACCCAAATGTTCACTGAAAGAGCTCTTTGAATTTTTTCCCCAGTCACATGCACTGTATGCTCATGATCAAATGGTGTGGAGTTGGCCTGGTGCCTGTGAGAGCCTGTGAACCAGTGGAGTCAGGTTGTGAAAAGGTCCCCTTAGAACATTTCACTGACAAGTGCTTGCACTGCCTCAAGCAGAAAATCACTAGCCTAACTACTGGCTTTCTGTCATCATTGCTAAGCAAACCCTGAGAGACCATTTCAGGTTCGTGTTTAAGGTAAAAAAGGTGTTAGCCTTGATGTGAAATGTTGAGCTGTATTCTCTAAAACAGCAATCTTCATGCACTACCAAAAAAGACTCTCAAATTCATAAAATCAAATAGATTACTATTAGATATTGTAATCTAAATAATTTATCCTGGAAATCACTACCCATAAATCCAAAAGGACCTAAAGTATTTTTTATAGGCAGGATATAACCAATGATAGTTCTCAGATTAATACCACCTCATCTCTGAAAGAATATTCACCATCATGAATGGGTTGGGCCCAAGCTTCTGCCATCATTGCATTTCTGATAATTGAGGACTCATACATGTGCTGTGAATAATGAACTTAACTAGTCTTCAGCCAAACTTACAAAGATGGGAAGTTGCAGATTTGGGCAGTCTGCACAAATCTCAGCTATCTGAGCTTCCATTACATTATTCAATTTTTAAATATTCTTTAATTTAATTTACAATAAACCACGGCATAGTAATATATATATAAAATATGTATGTTATGAAGTATATATATTTTAATTAGCTATTTGATAAGACTTCAAGTCCAGTTTTTCATGCAGTACAAGGCCTTTTGTATCTGGACAACTCAAAGTGGAGAAGACCACAATTTGTATTTCTCTGTGCCTCACAATAACTTTAGCCAAATAAATAGGTTTTTGCACTGAGATTTTGTTTAACCAATTCCATGGACGATTCAGTTGTGAAATTTAGATTAGGCTTCAAAGCAAACTTTAACTCATCTCCAGGCAGAGTAATTTCCTCTAGTGCTCTAGGCTAGTCAGTTAGAAGCATCCAATAACTATGGCATTTCTTATCCATGTAAACATAGCCTTTTTAATAGAAAACAAGAAAAGCTGATGGGCACTGACTGTTCATCTTTCCTATTAACTGAGAACGACCAGCTTTTAGTGGCTTTTAAAACTAGGCTGGTAAGTTTTTCCAAGTCCAAACTAAGTCTTTTGTTTTCTTCAGTATATCCATTTTAAAGAATTAACGATGATTTAAATTAATAAATTAATTGCTTGTGTCATTCCCATAAAATGCATTACACATAATTATATGAAATAATTTTTCAAAGAAAGGTAGTTACAGCTCTAAGTTAGCAGACTACGAAGCTTTCACTTAGCTCCCTTGTGTCTATGACATAATATTTAATTACAAGTTCACCTGTGGTATTTCTCACAGAATAATACTGTCTGACTAAGGAGCTATTCAACTCTCTTTGCCTTTTTTTCAGTGTGTGGCTCTGTTGCCATCTCCAGCACTGTCCCAGGCTATCAATTGCCAGAGAAAGCCTTGACAGCAGTGTGTTTTCCCCAATGTGTTTTCCCCAGTCACAGCTCCAGGGATGAAACAGTTGTTTTAGCTCTAGATTAAGAGTAACACATAAGGGGCTGATACCTGTCATGAAGAATATTAACCAGAATTCATAAAAGTTGGCAAAAAACCAACAATGTCTCATGACTGTATCCAGTGTGAGTCCTTACTGCAGTCTGTTCTCTGTACACAATATTTCAGTGCAGAACTAGTAGGGCCTGCAGTGAGGATGTGGTTTTCTGACTTCTGAGCAGGAAGCCAGGTCATGGCTGAGAAAATTAAGGGAAGCCTCTGAATGAGGCAATAGACCAAGCTAAAGGGCAGGGGTCTGTACCTTATTTATGAGTATCTTTACTGGTAAAGGAAAATACTGAACCCCAGGTTTTGCCACAGAACATTCACTGGTTGATGTTTAAATAGGATCCAGAGTGTAAAGCAACTTTGAAAGCCAGTTGGAAATTGCGTCTGCCACCATCTACTAGGGGATTCTTTGTTTGCCTTCAAGGCTACCTCTACTCAAGTGGAATGAAAGTGTGCAGATCAAAATGTTCATCGAATGAAAGACCTTACTGTTGTAGCTCAGTCAATCAGAAATCTGTTTCCTGTAGGAAAAGTATGTTTTCTCCTGATATATCATTATTACAAAGGAACTAGGAGTAATGCCAATATCATAAGGACTAGGAAGCTATAATTAGAATGAACTCATGTGTCAAAGATGCATCTACATATAAAAAAGACAAATAAAAGTATTTTTGTGTCCCAAATAAAAGGCAAGTTGGCTTGTGGGTGCTATTGGTCATCATAGCAACAACATCGTGTTGGATTTTTAGACATATGAGTCACGTATTTCTCAATCAAAAAGCATGAAGATTACATTTCTCTGAGGTTATGGGGGAAAAAAGTAGAACTGGGAAAAGTAACCAGACAATCACTAAAACCTATAGACAGAGTCAAGAGGGAAATTAGGCCACTGCTGCTAAATATTACCAGCAAATAAGGCACTTGGGTTTTTTAAATGATACATGGGGGTTGTGAGCCATGGAAACAACAATTTGCATTGCACGAGGGAGAGGATGCCTGATACCTGCCAGCCCCAGATCTGGGGTGCACACAGACATGCATGGGCTGTACACTGTGGGCATGCAGGCTGGCTCAAGTATTCCACAGATGAAGTTGGCTCAGGATAGATGAAATGTCCAGAAATCTTGAACCTAGTCCACAGGCCAAAGAATCGAAAGAAGCCTGTTAAAAAGTAAAATTATTGAAAAAACATGATGGGAGGTTAAAAAAATAGTGCAATAATGAAGAAATAAAATAGCACTTAGAATCCTAATTTAAGGAGCGAAAAAAAAGATGTAGACAAACATCTTGGTTTATATTTCCAAGCTCTTTAACTTTTCTGGGTTGGCAGAGCCCTTCATGCATTTTTACCATTGTATATGCCCAGAAAATTTCCCTTCCCTTCCTTGTCTACATTCTGACTCCCCACTAACAAAAACTACCAAAAGTGTTTTATTTCCTGTGTGAGCTAACTTCTCTCTTCTTTACGACAATCTTCTATAGATTTTTGAGGACAGGGCCATATCTGGGCCCATTTATGTTTGTTGTTTGTAATTTTTCTTAAAGTTTCAATATTACAGACCCTAAATTCACCTAATAACATCAGATTTAGCATGTTAAACCCCAAATGACCCCATCTGCCTTTGTGCTCTGCTATCACCATCACTTTTTTGGTCTGCATGGCTGCCTGAGAAATGGAAATGTTCAGGCCCTATATTTGATCTTTTACTTCAGTCTTATGCCAGTCTTGAAAAATGTTTTCTTAGTATAATGCAGCTTGTCGTGAACTAACTTGTAAGTGTTAGAGCTTTTAATGATCTTGAACTTGCTCAGTGAGGAAAAGGTAAATGCAGCTGTGGCTGTCAATGTATGAAAAAACAACTGATATCTGTATAAATTATTTTTTTAAAATCCCACATAGTCTAACTACATGCAAAGACATAAGAACAGCCTCCAAAACTGTCTTTGTTTGTCTTAAGGTGAAAAATTTCCTGACTCAGCTCAAATATATACAAATTGTTCTGAAGAGTAAAATTTCGATAAAGTCCATAAATATATAGTCTTGAAAACCCCAAAATGTTTCCAAAAACAGCTGAAAAGTTGGCAGACAGTTCTAAGAAGGACTGAAATAAGCTGTTAATTAACGTATAAATGAAATAAACTGTGATTCCTCTGTCAGCTATAGTGTTAATCTGAAACTTATTTCCTCTTTTTGTTTGGTTGATCATTGCTCAGAATATCCCCACAGAACTGTTGCATATGATTTCCAGTTCACATATCAAGTTTTGTAGACTTTCCACTTCTGCATCATTAGTTTTTCTTGAATTATTCAGTTCCTTCAGTTAATGGCTACCAGTGCGCTGCACATGCAAGAGTATTGTGTTATAGCTTCATTTACTTCCTTCTATGTCCTAGCCATTTTAAATTTTAGTTTCTTCTAAATGCTTTTCTAAATTTCTGTTGATGCCTGGTAAACAAGCTGTGAAGGATCACTCACCATTAACACAATCTGTCTATCCTGCACCAGAGAGCCCTTGAAGGGAATTTCCAGTGTGACGCTGCAGGGTGTCTTGGCTTTTTGGAATGCTAGAAAGCAAACTGTAAACAGTCTTCACTATGCCAGCACAAGCAACAGCTTTGGTACCATTTTCGGCTGAATCTGCTTCACAAAGATTCAGTGAATGACAGTTGTTTAGGAATAGTAGCGCTGGTTACCATCTTGCTCTAACACACTGTAGTTTCCCTAAAAAACTTATATACCAAATTAATTGTATTAATCATATTATTCTAGTTTTCAGCCTTATGATAAGAATAATTCAAAAAATAATCGTCTGTTTTAACTCTTGTTTTTCCATTTGAACTTCATTAGTTCTGAGAATGCTCCTCAGCAGCATACCTTTTCTAGATACAATAGATGCATCATCATCCTCAAAGGCAACAAGTTTGTCTGATCTGTTTGCAAGTAAATATGGCCTAACATATTTCTGGTGAATTCTGTCTTGGCACACTTTCTGTTCAGAAGCTGACACTGATGACTCAGCCTCACAGTCGTTTCTTGGCTTCACAGATAATCATCTTAACTCTCTTCAAGGAAATTGTATGAACATCAGCATATCTGTTTTTGTATTGTTCTCCATCACTGCACGTGGTATGTCTCTGTTGTATGACTGTCAAGGATTAGGTGAGTCATTTTTCTGAAGACACATGTTTTCTCTTGATTTTTTCATCAGCTTAAACTCTAGTTGAAACTCCCTAAATAAAATTGCCATAGTCATAAGAGAGCCATATAACCCAAGAAAGAGGACTGGTTTTTTCACATACATTTTGTATGGGACATCGTGGGAATGTGACCATCCTATTTCTCCATCACCACCTGAACAGGATGATTCAATAACTGAAATCTGTTTTGTTTTACATGTCGTGTTTAAATACATAATGCTCAGATGTTAGCTGAAGGACCCAGAACTGCTTCCTGTCTTTTGGGTCTCTACATATTTGAGCTCCAGCTCCACTCCTGCTCCATTTTATGGTTGAGTCCCATACATCACCCTTTCCCTGAGCTTTGATTAGGATAGGGAAGATGGGTATTCAGGCAGCAGAAGTGTTTTGATACAATCCAGTCAAATTCTCAGTCTAGATGATCGTACAAGTCCAGCTCCTGAATGATCAAGATGTGCATACTCAGCCATCCATTATCTGTACAGCTTCAATGGAGGCCATCTGCCTTCTCTTGTAGTTCTGAAGTATGTCCCAAATCAGATATTAAAACTGTAGCAGCAAGAGTGCAACATAAGCTCTCTTGTCTTTCACAGTATTTAAGCATTTACTCCTGAGTTACTAAAAGAAGTTCAAAATTTAACAAATGACCCTAGAATTCATGCTGCTCTTTTTATTTATTTTTCTTCCACCACTCTATTTAGTATATTTGTCACCAAAAATCATTGTTACTTAGAGGTTGTAGAAATCTTTACTTGATTTGGAGAAGTATACCAATGGCAAAGCTGATCCAGATCCATTCTGCCCTTGATCCTCTGCTCTAACTGTGCAATATATATAAACTCTGACATTATGAAGCATGAGGAGCTTCAGAGAATGAGCAGAATGCATTTTTGGAAGAGGGAACTCCTTTCCTTTCACTATGTGTGTATTTGGCTAACAATAATTTTAACTACAGAAGAGTGAACACTAAACTTGTGCTCATATTTTATTGTTTGCATAGGTTTCTGCATATTGCATATTGCAGTTGCATAGGTTTTATGGTACTATTATTCAAAATATTCAACTAATAGAAGTTTCAGATGCATAACCTACCTGTGATTTTGTCTTAAATCAAATCTAGCAACTCAATTCTTTTTCTAGTACCTCATATTTCATGAAATCCATACAATTCTTTAAAATTTAATAATGTAAGCTTTTTGCAACCATTTGAGAATTGGGGTTATGTTGTTAAAATACTATGCAAATAATTCATATGATCAGATTAATATATAACTTTAGTGTTATAGGCACTTTTAAAATTCTGAGATTGCAATTCAGCTACCAGAAATCCATAACCAATTGTCTTCGTATGGTTCTGGGTGACCTCCTTATACAATGAATTACTCAGGAAATCTCTTGTTCTTGGAATACATTATAGCATACAAAATGAATTAAGTTTTTCCTGAAAACTTCATTACTACATATTCTGCTGGAATGTGAATGTGAAGGCTGGGTTATGCTTGCAATACTGTATGTGTTGTCTACAATGCAGAGAAAGGGCTCAATAGCTCAGTTATATGTGAAGTACCTGAAAGATATGGAAATATGTGGAATTCATCTCATTGGTAAAGGAGCTACTCCATCACTTGTGAGCAGAGCTGCACCCAGTAACAATGGGACAAGGATTTACCCTGAGGGCAATATGCTGCTTTCATTTTCAGGAACCATTTATGGATTTCAGAGGATATTTTCTGAAATATCTGATAATCTTACACAGTTTCTTCTTTAAAGTACAATTGTCAGCTTGGTGGCATTGTTCAAACCGGTTGTCTTGTGAAAAAAATAAGCGAGGTACATTCAGTTTTGGCTATTAACTTTCATATGAAATTATACTTTGTGCTACTTAAAATACTCTTATATTTTTCCCATATATGCATTATAAACAGACAGAAAGCACCCATGGATGACCCCACTTTTTAAATACTTATCTAAATAGATATGCATGCAGCTGTTGCCACATGTGCTTTGATGATCCACTCATCCTGATTGAGTAAGACTGAGGACCAGGAGAGACAAAAGAGAGGGGGAAGAAAGAAGAGTGGGAGGAGTGTGGGTGTGAAGATGAAGGAAGTGTCGTGGGCTGCCCGGGTAACACTTGCTGCTTTCTGAGTGAGTCAAGAGCTCTCTGAAGAGCCACTTGAAATTGGGTAATCTTTTGATAAATTGGCAGCCAGATCACTGTGATAGTATCATGTATCCAAGTATTATGCAACCAAGGACAAGGATATCAGAATTCCTGTGACAGGTCTGCCAGTCAGGCAATTACCAGCGAATTGCCCCAAATTTCCAGTTATTAGTGAATGTTGGATGGCTTAGGTTTTGAGGACAAATCTTAAGCACCATCCTTCAAAGAAAGTAGATTTCAGAGAGGGTTAACACTCAGATACAGTAATAGCTGATGCTTCGGCTCACCCTTGAAAATCCTTGATGTAACATGTCTGCCTCCTTTCCTTCTGTAAAACAAAAACAGCAGTTATTTCATCAGGTTATTCGGAAGATTGCCTAATGCCTTGAAGGTTCTAAAAATCTCATAAACAAGAAGCAACCCTGCATGACAAGTGATAGGCAGTGCACCCACATTTTTTACCTGTAACTTATTGTTTACAAGTCTGATGATCACAGGGTTTTCTGCAATGCTTGCTGCTGTGAATTAACCCTGTAGGGCAGCCAAACACCACACAGCTTCTATCTCTCTCCCACTGCAGTGGGATGAGAGAGAATTGGAAGGGGAAAAGTGAGAAAACTCATGGGTTGTGTTAAGATATTTTAATACTCAGAAGAGGAAAAGACAAAACAAAACAGAAAGAAAAAGGGGCACAAAAATCAGTTGCTCACCACTGGTAGCTGAACACCCATCCTGAGCAACAGCAACCTTGCAACATTCCTCCTCATGGTAGGAGCTAAAATAAAGAAAATTATCTCTACAGATGATCTAGCAGCCAAAGTTATCCAAAACTATCCAAAGCTATCCACACTTATCCAAAAAGATTTAAATGTATGCTTTACTTCTATGGTTATCTGAGTACAAATCCATGCAGTATTTGCAAATAAACATCATGAATTTTCACTTAAAGTTGACTATACAGATTATTTTATTATTAAATTATTATTTTTTGAATGTTTGCATGTTAAAGTGTAGACTTCTAAGAATGAATTAGGTTTTAAATGAAAACAACCATTAGGTAATTAGGCAAATTTTGCTTTGACTTAAGGATGCATCAAAAAAGTTAGCATAAATAAAATAAAATTTGGAAAATTTTAAATACATTTCTGAGTGAAAAGAGAAAAAGAAAGGAAAAAAAAAAGCTGGAATCACAGTCCCCAAATAAACACAGAAAACTTCAGAAAAATACACTAACATTGGGGCAGAAAGCATTAACTCATTCAAATTTTGAGAAATGCAAAATAATATTTAGAAGAAGGAATTTTTTACCTTATTTGTACTCACTGATGGGTTCTAAAAAATCCTGAAAGAACTGCTGAAGCTTAATGACAATTACACCTTACTCCTGAAAAGAAATAGAGGCCTAAGAGATGAGACAAAAGAAAGTTCTAGAAGATGATTTAAAAGCAATAGCAAAGAGTGTCTCCTTAATTGCACCACTGGCAAAAATCTGGCCTTGAAAATGAAGTGTCAAGAACTTATGTTGAGCTTAATGGCTCCAGAATCTTGGTCATTGGGCTAGGTTTCTAGAAGAAATAAATAGTATTCAAAGACAGGTTATGAAAATGGTTACAGACTACACGCAATTTCTAAGTGACTGAAGAAATCAAGATGATTTGATCTGTTTAATTAAAAAAAATAAAAAACCTCTCAAACAAACAAATTCGAGGAAATGTATTTGATTCAGCTAAAACAACAAATGTTGTTCAGAAGGTCAGTGAGAATCTTCTATTCATCCTCTAACAACGCAAGAACAAAAAGTTCTGATGAACTAGAAAAGCAATATAATTTTGCACTGTTTGCAATTAACCTGTGGAACCAGCTGTCATGAAATATCAGTGCGCTCAAGAGTTTAAGAGCCTTTGAAAAAGAGATGACATTTTATCTGAATAATGAGAACATCCACAGTTACTCTGGTAAAAAAACCATATTAATTTGAACAGGATGCTAACTTTCAGCATATTAACTAATTTTCATCTAAGGGATTGAAATAATTTTTGTCTGGAAAGATCTTTTAAAGAGTCTCTGTGCATTGTGCATTTCACATATAATTTTGTAGTGCCCACAGCCAGTCAGACACTGCGACCACAATTGTGCAGTGTTTTTTAGTGACTAGATGATCCACTGGCAGTGTCTTGCACTCATTGTATCCAGACATCAAAGATTTTCACTCTGTGTAACATTTTTTATTATTATTGTAAAGCACACAGATCCCTTCTGGAAGACTTTCCAGGCTCTAATTTGATACTGGTTTTAACTTTCTGATATTTTATGGATTTCAGAATTTAATTAGACTTGTAAATGATAAAATTAGTCTCCAAAAGCTGGAGGGCTCTATTCCAGAGTCTTAATACATGCAAGATTTTGGTCCCAGTCTCGCTTCCTGCTTACTACAAGAAAAATAATATTTCATTTTTTCTTATCAGCACAATTCACTATTTTACCTATTGTGTCTCTTATATTCTTTGACATGACTTTCTCCTGTGACTATTCTTACTCTAAACTTTTTGTTGTTGAACACAATGGAAGCTTTATTCAGTCCACTCTCTCTTTCCATGGTATTTCATTGTCTGGTTGTTTTGTGAGGAATGGTAAATGTGAGAAACTGTTCATTAAAATAATCCTTTCAGTTCCTACATGCTTCAGTTCTGCAGATACGTACATGCACACACAAATACAGAGACATGCATTGTACTTGCAGTTATCAAGCTAAAAAAAAAAACCACTAAAAAACTTTCATAAATCTGCTCTATTCCTACATAGAGGTGTTAAGTTTTCACATTTTTTTTCTTAGTGAAAACTAAGGGTAAGCAGGAGAAGTGAGCAAGGGGACAAAAAAGGATTTTCTAAAAATTTCAATATTTTCTTATCGAGCAGAAAACAAAGGGTTTCAGACGTCATTTCAGAAGGTGAAAGGCTCGAACAACCAGCCAAAATTACTGATGTCACACTGCTTTTCCTTGTTGAAGCTAAAGTCTTGACCCTTAGCCTTTCATTTCGCAAGTAACTGACTTAACTGTAACCTTTTGAACTGTTCTGGAAATGGTTGTTTAATAATTTAATGCAGTAAAATAATTTGAATAGCTAACTGGCTAACAGAATGGAACCAAGCCCATAAGTGGGGTTAGGATATTTGCCTGTTGCACAGGATGACTGGAGGCTTCTGACCATGATTCCAGCTTTGCCTTTTTCCCTTTTGTTGATTATTCTGTTCTTGGGAAAAAGATGCTGAGGTCTTTAAAGCACATGTGTTGAGTGTTGCTCTGACTTCCCCTTTTTAAAAGTCCATTTCTAATGACATTTTATGGAAAGCAGGCTCCTTAGACTAAATTACTATCTTTGTTGCTGTTTCTTAACATCATATTCATTTTAAATGTAAATGAGAGTATCTGAGTATTTGATGAAATTATCATTGAAACGGCATGTTCCTTAACCCCATTAAATCTGCATTTGCAGATAAAAATATTCAGTTGGAAAACTCCCAGACGACTTTTATTGTCAATACATCCTGTTTTCCAGTTTTCTTTTAGAACACCTAAAATGACAACACATTGCACTCTGTATTTTGCACACTCAAGAGCTCTATCCCAGTTCATGAGCCAATATTTTCATGTCTTTTTATTTGTAGTATAGGCATTTGAATAACTATTATATAGAATAACCTTCAAATATAGCATCCAGATTGAACATACTATTGTAAAATTCCGTAAGAAACTTTATTGCATTTATGGTCCTAATACAATGAGGATGCAATGACTTGATTGAAAAAACTGAATATGTGTTCATGCAAGTGATTGTTGGTGACTTCAATCATATCATGACCAGGCAGATGCTGTGTAATGTGGAAACTAGACAGCTGCACAAAGGCAGGAGCTGTCTGTGGCATAACACCTCACCTAAGTAGGATTTTCTCAACATTCAGTTACACTTTGGACAGTAAGAGAGACACATTAGGATAGGGTGATGGCAGAAATGCCTCTTTCAGTAAGAGCTAGTTTCTGATTTTGCAATCTTTTTACTGTTATCTCACTTAACACAAAATTCCACTGGTTTGCGTGAGTTAGGTGTTAGTGAACATGAATAAAGTGGCAAGATTGTGTCTGATATGAATTTTGAAAAAAGAATTCTATGCTCAGCCATTTACTTTGGGATAAATCTGAGTCCTTGTGGTCATACGTAGAATTAATATTGCATAATTGGTCAAAAACATCCTTCTTTAGCTTATCATCAAGGCATGTATCATGTAAGCCCAACTGGATATGGGGAGATGGACAGAGATTCTCCCCATCCCTGCTGCTGCCTTTATGGAGAGTCTCTCTAGAATAAGCTCCCTGGGGTGCTCCATTAGCTTAAAACATACTGCATGCTGTTTTCTTTCTGTTGCTGCTTTTCTTTTGTTTTCCAGCCAAAAATCTTCAAAAGCTTTTAAACAACAACGAGGCCAGAAGAGATTGTTGTCTGAATTTAAAGAGAATAAAAGTCAGCAGAGAGTCTCCTGTACACATGATTTCTTTCATTCTCTATTTCTTGCATTAAGCCAATTACTTAATGGACAGAAAGCTATTTTACGATCCTTCAGAGTGTGAGGCAGATTACAGAAAAATCTCCCTAAGCAATGGAAAACAATGTATAAATAAAAAGAACCTAATCATTTCCTTTAATGAAAAACTGCTCACAAGGGAGGAAGGATGTGCATGCATATACACTAAAATTAAGTCATCCTACTTAAATGCTCATGTCCCCATGAAGCATGCACGTCAAGCACCATTCTAAAGCTCAAATGCTCCTATGCCTCATGATCTAAGACATATGTAGGGAGAAGACAGTGCTGTACTTGTGTTGTCAGCTCATTTTGGCTGCTCTCCTGACTACAAAAAGAAGAGGAAACTTTATTGTGCTATTTCTGTTTTGACAAATTCTACAGAGCCCGGACATTTCTTCTACCACCAACCCCCAATAAAAAAAAAAAAAAAAATCCAAACAACAAACCAACCAACCAACCAACCAAACAAACAAACAAACAAGAACCCAAACAAAACCAACAAAAAAATCCCAAAACCCAAAAAAAGCAACAAAAAACCTGCAAAAAAAAAAAAAAAAAAAAAAAGGAAAAAAGGAATCAAGCAAACACCAAACAACAAATCAACCAAAACTCAAACAAAGAAGATCCAAAACAGCTAAGGAAGCCTGACACTTACATAGGTACAGGTATAGGGAAGACTACAAGTTTAAAGTCTTCTGATATTAACCCCGTTGTGCCACTGTAGAGTTAAGGCAGTTTACTGCTACTCAGCTGGAGTTTGAAAAGTCCAATTTTAAAAACTCTCCATATCAGATGGGGTGGATTTAAACATTCAGCAGCTTTTCCTTGTACAGTATTAATAACAGTTTCTGGCTGTAGAGAAGCAGCAACCAGGAGGTGACACAAACACTTTATATGCTTTCCCAATAGCACTGCTATCTATCTACCTATCTTCTAGCTTCTAAACACAGTAATAATTCCTACTGTTATGAAAAATCATTTAATGAAAAAATATTCCAATAGTAGCAATCAGAAGGGACAAAAAGCTTGTAAAGACCTTATAGAATTAAGCTGGGAGCACATATTGCTAGCCAGAAAATCCAGATGCCGGTTTCAGAAGTAATTTTTTAGTTTGAATTATTTCCTAAAATAATATGAGAGGGTAAAAACTTACCATTATGGAAAAACATTGATCTAAACCCTCACAAATACTCAGAAAGTAGTGCTTGACCTCTTCTCTTCCCTGTACAGTCAAATTATGTCTTTAATTCACATATAATTTATACTGAATTTAAGGATATTTCAGTCAATTGGATTTCACCAACAGCTCTTGTCATTCTCCTTTATGCTTTCTCGGTGTCCAACAGCAGCAGCTATTTTGTTGGCAGTCATGTGCTTTGCTCTAATACCCTGTTGAGCTGCAGTTCCTTCCAGCACAGAATGGGCAGACACTTTCTGCCCAGTAATTTTACGCAGATCTGTCAAAGTCTCTCCACATTTTGGTCGATGAAGTGAATTCTTGACAGAAATACCTTCTCAATAATGATATTTTGAACCATTCCAACCTCTTTTAGGAGTTCCATCAGTAGATTCACCTTAACAGTATATAAAGTGTTGCTAGTGAGCCATGGAATGCAACTAGGACATTTTGATTTTAACGGCTTTAAACACATTTCAGAATATATTGGTTCAAACGATTGATTTTGTACAAAAAAAATAAGATGGCAGGTTAGGTCAAGGGGGTGGAGGAGACAAAACTGGCATCTGTAAGATGAAAGAAGGTGATGTTCCTCAAATACATGCTGTCCACAGAGGAGTGAAGGTGTGTGGGAGCTGCACTTCACACTTTGAAAATGTTAAGTATCTGGTTGTCTTGAGTCCTTTCAAACAAATAGAGGAGCTCCCACTCACATCAGTATGATTTTACTATCTTCCTTTGGTGTTTCTAAAATGTATAATTATTTAGTACTGAAGATCTAAAGGAAGTAATATTTGACCCAAAAACTTTCTCATTAGGCTGTTTTGGGTATATTAAATGAGCATTTGGGCTGAAGAAAATGAGTTTCTGTTTTGTACCATCATACCCAGTTATGGAATGAAATTAATTCTGTGTTCAAAAGACGTATTGAATACACCAGTCCATCAGTGTATTTATTTTGCACAGAATGTCTGGAGGTGATTTTCTATCAATCTATTTGTGCTATATAAGTATATTGCATTCACTACCATCCTCTTTTAATAATGTGAATACAGCATGTAATAATGAAGTTTGCAACTCTCAGAAATTACATTTTGGAAGATGGGAAAAATACCCCCAACTAATTAACTAATGTGCTATTTTGTACCCTAAATTCTCCTTTAATGGTTAGTGTGCATTTATGAAAAGGAGTCAAAGCTGCCATAATGTTTAGTACATTTCACTTGTACACCCTCTGTGAATTTATCACATGATAAATAATACTTTTCCAATCTGAACACAGCTGTAACAATCCCCTCAGCTGTCACTGTTGCTCAAAACACTGTTTAGCCTATTTTCCCTACAGCTAGACTGGTTCCTTGTGTTATTCTCATGTCTAATTGTTTTTCTAGCAGGCATCCCTCTTTTTAGATCATATTCCCTGTTTGCTCATTTGATCATGTACAGTGTCTATAACATACTGTATTTGGTTAAGGAAACATTTTTTTTGCTATTAGAAAA
This sequence comes from Acridotheres tristis, assembly GCA_037013685.1. Lineage (NCBI taxonomy): Eukaryota > Metazoa > Chordata > Aves > Passeriformes > Sturnidae > Acridotheres > Acridotheres tristis. The sequence goes on along the minus strand of CM072886.1, from coordinate 112,985,303 downwards.
AGCACAATCACCCTCTTTCAAATATATAGATTATACAGTCATCTAAATCTATGTTTCCAATGTCATGTACATTTATGGAGCTTAGAAAAGAAAACTGTTTTGGGTTTTTTCCCAGTATTGCATCTACTTTACAGAATGATATTAAGCTAAACAGAAACTCAAAGACAGCCCTAACATATTTCTAATTGTTATCTGATTTTCTTGAAGCATTCTCATATAAGATTAATTTAGAAGATTTCTTCACAGCCCTCTTCAGATAGCTCTAAAAAACAGTTAAGCAGCTGTTTTTACTAAAGAACAAAGGCAAATGCAATGCCACTCAGAAATTCAGGTGCCCTGTGAAGTTTTTTTGCCTGAGTACTGCTTTGGCTATGAAAACGGGGTGAAGAGACAGAGACGGGCAGAGAAGAAAGCCTTTTTCAAGGGTCATTTCTATTAGCATGAACACCTGCTCAGTGGATTCTGGTTCTCTCCCCACTTTCAGCTGCTTTTTCCTGTTCCCAGATGCCTCTGTTCATTGAATCAGAGAATCACTTGGGTTGGAAAAGACCTGTAAGATGATAGAGTCCAAGCATTAATCTAACACTTCCAGGTCCACCAGTAAACCATGTCCCAAAGTGCCACATCTATACATTTAAATACTTCTGGGGACAGTGACTCAACACTTTCCCTGGGACGCCTATTACAATGTTTTAAAATCTTTTTTGGGGAATAAATTTTTACTACTATGCAATCTAAATTTCCCCTGGAGCAACTTGAAGCCTTTTACTTTTGTACTATTGCTTGTACTTGGGAGAAGACGAAGACCCCCCATCTCAAGAATTTCCACAGTGAACCAGACCAGAGAACTGGTGTCTGTTAAAATTGACAGGCTATATTTGACCTTTTTCACCGTGTGATCATCTTGCCATGTGGCCTCCCAGCAATGCTCCCCTTAGAGAGGAGGCAGTGCAGGAACAGAAGATGAGAGGCAGGAGGACAAATGTGGACAGAAAGAGCTTAAGCTGGTGCTGCTGCTGTCTGTGGAAGTTTGGTCTGAGCCAGCCCTAATGTGGACGGTGTCATACCACTGAACTTCCAACAGAAAGGGGGTACTGGCCAAAGAGGCCTGAATACAAAACCTGGAAAAGGAGTTTTTCTTTGTCAAAAGAGGCATGTCTTCAGTCATTTTTGCAAAGGAGCAGACCTGCATTGGAGATATTTCTCTCTGCTATCAGTTTCTGATGACGTTAATAAATGAAAACACAAATAGGTGAAAATGACTGGAAAACGAAATAAGTACAAAAGTGAGAGGCCTGTAACATCACTCTGTCCCTTCTTCTGTTTATCTTCATGAAGTAGCATGAATCAAAAAAAATGAGACCAGCAAATCATGCAATTAAAAACAGTGTTCCTTACCCATCTTGCTTAGTAGGCCAGGACACCATCACACTTGTTTTTGAGAAATCTTCCGGTGGATTCATTTAATTATACAGCATATTGGGCAGTTCTTTTGTCCATTCTTTCAATATTACATTTCCAGTTGTCCAACTGATAAAATAGGTAACAACTGATAGTGGCAAAAGTGTGCTTATGTAATAAAGCTGAATGCTTTGCTAGGTAGTTTCTTCTTTGAGAACTCTATTCTTTCAAAACCCAAGAGCTGTATTTCAGGCATTAGACATTCAAGGACACTACTGCTGCTGAACACAAGACTGTGCTGTGCAGCAGCTGAATGTTATTAACTGTTAGATCAGTTTTAACCAAAAAAACCCAAACCAAAACAAAACAAAGAAACAAAAAACAAAGCAAAACAAAACCAAAAAACAAACAAAAGAAACCAAATACAAACCGATGCAGATCTTTGCACTCCTTAATTATCTGCAAAATAATGTTAAAATAATTTCTCATGCCCTGCCAGGAACTGGATCTTGACTTCAATGGGAGCCTGAAACCTCTGCATTGATTTTTCCATTATTCTTGCCTGGTAGTCCCTTCCTTTTATGTCATAATATTGCTTGACTCTTTTACACAGCTGTTATATCTATTATACATCTTAAACAAAGACATGCTCTTGTTCTATAAACAGTGGAGTTCATACTTAACTTTAACTTTGCAAGCTGGCCACAGAATTCCAAGTTGTTTCAGTCTGACAACCCACATAACTATCCCAAGGATTGGGTCCATAACCATGTAAAGATAAATATCAGAAACACAAATGAAAATACTTGAGCATATGCACAGCTTACTGTGGCATTACTAAGTCATTAGGGGTGATTGCTTGTGCCAGGAACCTAATATAAACATTAGATGATTTTGCATCTCCCTGATTGATCATACATTTGTTAGAGATGATGAGATGAATTTCATATTTCTGTACAGCCTGAAAAAAACTAATAAAATGGAATAGGGAGCTATGAAACAGAGAAGACCTTCTTACAAATCCTGAAGGTCATTTCCTCATGAATACAGAAATATACCATCTCTTGGTAGAAAGTACAAATATATTCTGCAGCATAATGCTCTGTATTTATATTTTAAACAATTTAATGAAATATTAAACAGATTCAGTTTGAGATCCTGTTATTAAGCTATAGAAAAGGTCATGACAGTAGACAGACTGCAATAGCTACTCTGAACATAGTATCTTGTTATTCAATAATAACATGAAGTTTGAACTTAGAGCTGATATGCAGTAACTAAAAATCATAAAATCATAACTTTCTTCTTTCCTATTTTCTGTATGCAATGTTTTTCTCAGTGGGGTAATGTATGTCGGGGGTGTGTTGTATTTTAAAATATTATTTTCTCAAACTAATCTCTTTCTTATCTTTTCCTTTATTCTTCCTTTCTAGCTCCTGTTTTTCCTCTGCATTCTCCCCTCCCCCCACTTCTCTTCAATTTGATCTCATCCATATGGTCTTAGACAAATTGGCTGCAAAAGATCTGGGTAAGGTGAGCAGATGTCCTGTGAAAAAAAGTCATCAGGGTGTCCATTTTTTCCCATTTCTTCATATTACACTACTCAGTTGCACAGTAGGGGAAAAATAATAGGCAATTTACATAAGAAATCCTTGTATAAACCTGTGTTAAAATACTGGGAAATAAACTTTTGCAAGAGTTTGTCAAAATTAAAAAAGAAAAACAAAAAAACATTGTTCATTCTTTGCTGTTATGCCAGCAGGTTGTCTAAAACATCTGCTCTGGTAATATGTCACAAGAAATAGCCTGTGCAGGTTAGGCCAGTACATAATAGAGGTAAATGTATTTTTAAATGCCAGGTTTTAAAAGAAGACAGATCCGCTTGGTATCTCATTATAAGGGAAATGGCTTTTCATGTCACCCCATCAGTAGTTGTGCAGCTTTGGGGAAAGTTTCAAAGGTTACGATCCGTGCCTTTTAACTCTTAACTAGCTTAGAGTTTTTGCAGTGAAAAATCTCTGGATGGTTTTATTTCTCAAGTAATAAAATTGACTCCTTGCTTGTCTTTAAAATTTAAAGGGAATTTGCATTATATCTGATATGGAAAATATTCTTCTTATTTCTGGACAGGGAATATCTTGTGGGGTTCCTACCACAGGTATTTGCTTCTCTGCATGTTCATGTGCATATACATACACGAGTCTCAAAAATCTTTTTGGGCTGATTCTGGCTTAATGGCTGTATATCACTCAAGTAAAATTACTGATTTCCCTAGAAGTGCCTAGTCACATCAGTGAAGCATAAATTCAGCTTTCATAAAGCTTCGGATTTCTCTGAAGGCCGCAGAACAGATCTATAAGAAGTCAATAATCCTTGCATAAACCTGCAAAATCTGGGCCTAAATTTAGTAAGACACTAATATGTGTTCTTAAATTAAGTATGTTTGCACAGTTTCACAGAAAAAGAAATATTTAAGTGCACACTTACAGTTTACTACATCATGGATTGTCTAGCAGAGTACAAAGAACTTTTAGGTGATACAAGTTTCCTGGCTGAATTCAACATTTATATATGTGATTCCCTTGGAAATACTTAGGATCTTGCAGTTAGGCAACTAATTAGAGATTTTGTGGAATCAGATGCATATCCTTATGTCTACAACACCAACAGACATTAATGTGCTTTTGCTTACACTAGTTGCAAGCATATAATGAAAAATAAAATACAAATTAAACTGACCCAAGTAAGAAAGTAATATCTTTGTGGGTGGACTATGAGGTCAAAGTGTTATTAAACAATTACTCATGGGGAAACACACAGATTTGACTAAAGTTTTAGTGGGAAGTCAAGTATATATTTCTGGTTAAACACTTAGAGAAAGCAGGCTCAAAGTAGAATCAACCTGCACAATTTTTAATTTACTACCAAAATATACTTGCTATCCCAGTGCACTCTTATTGACTCTTTTGGAGGGGCTCCAATTCTAGCTTTTCACAGGCAAAAATCCTGTGTTGTGAAAGCTTTTTCTCTTGTAGGTATATACAAAATAGTAAAACTCAAAATATTTTCAGAATTGGACAACTATTTCTTCCTTGCAGATTGAAAGTGAAGAAAAAAAATCTTCCCTGTCTTTCATTTGTATAGGCTAACTCTTATATATTTTTTTTTAAAATAAAGCACTATTTCCTATGTTAAAAAAGTTGAACATATTTTAAAACCACAAATAAGAAGTGTGAGAAATAAAGGAAATGAATCATGATGTATAAAAATGTGTCAAAAAAATAGGACCTGATTATCTGGGGAGGCTTCTGCTTTGCATTGATATTACATAATAGTGCTCTGGTCTGAACTACTCTCAATTTCTTAACCAAATTACCCTTTAAATTACCAAGCAAGAGCCATATGCTTTCCTCATTTATGCCGTGCATATCTCAGATTTTCACTTAATTTAAACAAGAGAGACATGATAATTGTCTCTTTAGCTTAAAGGAAAACCATGTGCTCTTCTTTTAGTGCAATTTTCTCAAAGTTACCATGGTGAGAAACACTTTTTCACAGAGTCCTCCTGATCTCTGACTCAGTCTAGAAGTTGCTCCTTTTTAACTTCTTTACACCATCATCTTTCTAGTTAAGGACTAGTCCAGAGTCTTTTTCAGACTTCACAATGACTACTTTATTTTCTAAGGACAGTTATGGTTGGATGAGTAGCATTTGAGAGAAGAAAAAAAATTAAGTTTTAAGAATTAACTTTAATTTGCTCCTAAATTCAAATTAATTCATAACTCAGCAAGACCACAAAGATTAATAATGTGTCTAAAATTATGCCTAATATTTAGGTTACTCACTAAATCTGGGTTCATTTCCTTGAAAATGTTGTAACTGGACAGGTGTCAGAACACAAAATTTAAGACTGCTTGTGTCCAAATATCTATAATTTGATCAAGTTGGTTTTTTCTTGGTGTATTTTCACATGATTTGTGGTACTGAAACATTTGGTCCACTGTCATAGAGTACCACGATTGTTTTTCTAGTGGTGCTGTTTTGCGTGAGAGAACCAAAATGGTAAAATCTCTAACAGGAACTGAGGTTAGCCACTTCCATAAATAATATTAAACTGTTGGGCAATATCAGGTTTGTTATGCTCCATTTCTTGTCTCCACAGTATAATCTCCTACTTTTATTTCCAAAACACTAATAGATGTTGTGTAAAAGGAGCATGAATAGGCTGAATTAGGATTTAGCTGCAATGGTTTATGGACAGCTAGAGGTTTGTCACAAATAAGCAAACTTGATAAAATAAGTGCTGTGGGAGTAGGGAGAGGGAAACAACAGCTTCTACTTCTTGACTTCCAAAATTTCTCATAGGACCATATATGAATCCTACTAAATTAAACCAAAATGGTGGCACATGTCTTTCCATGCCTACACCTCCCTTACGCTAGGTCAGAGAAAACAGAAGGTCGTTACATCATGAGGGTTTCTATTTGAGTATGAATGTGGGGTGGTCATGCTGGAGGTAAGACCAAATTCTCCAAATCTTTCTGTGGGAACCTGACAACTGTCTTATCAGAAGGACTAGATTAACACATACTAATTAATGAAGGTTTTATAAGACTAAGTCCTCACATTTTCCCCTCTAGTGTACAGATCTGTCATTCATCACTATAGCAGAAATAATTTTGCTCTACAGTACCACGTGCCACCATGCACTAGAGTCTGACATCCAGCTGGAGCTAGTCCTTTGCTGGTAGGAACGTGCTCCCTGGTAGAGACTCACATTTCAAAGGATCATTTCCACCCCTTCCTTCCCTACTGCTGCAGCCAAGCATGGCAGCTCCTCCATGGGCAGCACTGTCCTGCTCATTGAGTTATGAAGGGACCCAGCTCTTGGCTTCTCACATATGGGAAGGGAGAATATGTCTCTCAGGGACAGACAGTGAGAGGAGAGATAGAGACAGACGATTTCTGATCATTTAAATCTGAAGACTAGCAAAACAAAACGGAAACTGTAAGATCAAGAGAAAGACTGAGAAGTGAAGGAGAAAAAAGGCACTCAGATGGGTTGAATTTTTAGGTTTTTTTGTTTTTCTGCTTCAGTGTAACTTTTCAGTTAGCTAAAGCAGAAGGACACTTTTCAATGATACTTTTAAAGCTTCAATGCCCCCAATAGTTTTAGCTATCATTGAGCAACATAATGTATCTGTATGGGATTGACAATAATCTTGATGTCATGAGTGATGCTTTAGGTTTGTGTCCTTTTTTTGGTGGAGAGGGAGGGGGAATATGTTTTAAACTGGTCCATCAGCACTGTTCTGTGGGCCTGAATCAGCTGAGTCCCCCATTTTATAACAGACTTCAGCAAGACAATCTGTGCTCATAAATGTGTGGCAGAGGTCAAAGGATGCCAGTGTTGCATCCTACTGAGCAAAACCCTAAGTAAATCTTAAGACTACATAGAGCAATTTGTTGGCACCCAAACTCAATCCACATGGGGAAGGAGATAAGGGACAGTACCATGTCTGTGTGATGAACAACTTAAGTTGTAATAAAGCTATGGCTAGGAGGCCAAATCAGTAGCAGAAGTCTGAATTTAAACAGAGCCAGGGTTGTAAAACAGCAAGGTTTTACATGAAATTTTTCTCTGCCACTTTCACAAATTATGTATAATTTCCTACTTTTCATTCACAGTATCCTTTGTGCTCACTCTGAAAATCTGATGGCAAAGGGCCAGTTTAGCGAAACACCAAAAAATACCCTCAACAGTACTTTATATTTTACCTTAATTTTTTATTTTGCCCTGGTTTACTAAATTAAGTTGCCTTGAGCAACACTTTGGTAGCAGAAGTCTCCATGCTAAATCTAGAGAGACTATCAGACTGCCATTCTCATTTTCATCCTCAACAGACCTTCAGGTTTCCTCTTTCATCATGTGTTCAGTCCATATATGAGGATAACATTATGGCACTGTTCATGTAGTGATGTGTGTGGTTTTGCTATTCATGTGACAGTTGAATATGTCTGCCATACTTATTCAACACATTGCAAAAAAGCAATTAAATTAAAAAAAATAAAAATTAATTAGGTTTTAAAAAATTAATTCAGTTTTGGAATTTGAGTTTCAAAGGCTGGTGGGGAATAATGACATTGGAAGGGCTTAAAGAGTGTGAAAGGCAGCAAAAAGAATTTATATGCGTCATTTGGTGTAACATAATGTTTTAACAATCAGCAGGTTCATTCAATGTGGATCTGTGGCACAGCTGCAGCACCTGTGCAAATTACTTGGTCTGTCTTTGGTGCTCCTCACTTTCTACCATGATACAACAGTCTTCACCTTGTGTACAACAGGCCCTAACTTTCTTTTGGCATGTAGTGAAAAGGAGATAAACTCCTTTCACTCTTTGTGAAAATCAATATTATGGCAAGTAAAATGAAATTTTATGGCTGTTCTGTACCATACTCCTATACTTCTCTTCTGATTACCTCAAGTACAGTAGGACATAGACAAACCACAGGATGGTGGATCTCCAGCATATGCATGTCATCCTGTCACACACAGATGACAGGATTATCAAACTGATGGCAGAATTAATTTTGTTAACTTTATCTGTGGTGGAGGTGGAAAATATGCAGCTGGTGAATAAATAGCATGAAGAGATAATAGAATTACTCAGCCTCATTAAATGGCTACATATTGTGCTATTTAGTAATTCATTCAATACCAAGGTGTCTTGAAGAGCAGGTACAATAGATTATTAACTGTAGGGGGACTGCTCACATAAAGACATAACTGTTAAGGGGAATCAATGCATTCTGCTCAGCACCATGTACATAGAGACATGGAACAGTTATTATTACAACATCATCTCAGCTTGTTTAACACAGCTATCCCTGTCCTTTCACTCTGTCCTCTTTTCTCCGCTTTCCTCATTTTTCTTTTTACAGAATATAACTCTATAAAGGAACATAACAAAATCTTTCAAATTGAAATCTCACACCTCTCTACCCTCCTTAAGAAAGGAATGCATGCTATCAACAATACACATTAATCAGTTACAAATGAAAGTAGTAATAATCTGCCATGCTCTTCTGCCTATTATCATAAGTAGCATGAAATGATAATTTAATAGTATGCAGTACTTCACTTCATCAATAAAAGTATCCAAGCAGCAAAGCACAAACACTAACAAGTGTGCAGCTCAGTCAATTCTCATCGCATCCCCAGGACCTGGTTCATTTTTCATCAGCTGAAATGCCACTTGCCAAGTCACAGAGGGAGGAATGAAAGCTGCTACTTCAATCTCACTACTGTGTGAGAGGGAAGAAGGCTGCCACTTCCTTAGCACTGCCTGCCTGAAAAGTTGTAATCTCCCCATGGTGTCACCTGCAGGGACTCTACTATGACCTTCTGCTGCTTCTGCAGTGGGTTTTTTCCAGTTCTATAGCTGCTGAGAACAATCAGATCTCCCTTTTCTCATCTTATCTCACCTTGGAAATGAAGATTCTTATGTCTGTCTCTTACTGCAAGGAGGTGCAGTGCACCATAGTCACCAGCTGGTTGACACACCAGCACTGCCTTTTTGGGGCCCCATTTGCAGCTTGGGTGTCCCTTTGTGGAATCACCATCCCTGGAAGTGGTCAAAGGCTTGTGGATGTGGCCCTTGGGGACATGGTATAGTGGTGACGATAATGGTTAACAGTCGGATTTTATAATCTTGGAAGTCTTTTCCACCTTAATGATCCTGTGATTCTATGAATGGTGGTTCCCACTCACACAGACTGTTGTCCTTAGACATACTGATTCACCAGGTGAAAACTGGTGAAGCTGGATGGAAACCCTCTCTCGAAGTGTGGAATTTGGAAATTGGAATTTCAACAATAAAAATGTTTGCCACAATAAAAGATCTACTTTTCCTAAAGTGAAAGAAAATGGAAGCTTTTTCTTACAGGGAAATTGTCACTTGTATCTTACACACCTGTCTCCTCAGGGAAGACTCTGTCCCCCAGGGGTTACTGATGTCTCTCATCAGCTTTTACTGATGGTTCCCTTCTTGTAGGGACAGCCCAGGGGAGGGGAGGGCAGGTTTTGGCACACAGCTGCTATGTAGTGCCCTGGCAGCTGCATTAACTCTGAATCAACTGAAAATATTTCCGCATTCCAAAACTGATAATTATTTTTAAGCTGACAGCCCCACAAATGATTTTTCAGCACGTTTTCATTATTTAGGGTTATCAATACAGTCAAAATAATAATATAAGAAGATGAAAAAAATTTTAAAATTACACCAGAGTCCTATGTTTTTTTTAATTTTGAGAAATAAAACCATATCAACCTGTCCACTCCTGTAGCAATTTCAAAGTATGACATATACAGTTCATACATATACATTGACATTGTGGTAACCCTCTCAGAAGAACAGTACTTCTGTTTATTTGATTGTTGGGATTTTGGCTGCCTATAATTTTTTTTCAAATAAGGCTACCTAACACCCAAGGGTGAGATAATGTATCCCCTGCCATTTATATGTCCCTGTAATTGAGCCATCTAGGAAATTCCAGGCAAAGATCTCCCCTGAAGTCCTACAAAAAGGTTGAATGTCAGATGTAATAATAAAAGTAAGAAGTTACGAAGACACACTCATACTCCAATAAAAGTTACAGGGAAGTGGATGAAAAAATTAAGGAATATTTCCTTCAGAATTCAAGGCTTTTCCTTCCAACAGAACTGTAAAAGATCCATGTTAGCTGTCAATCTCATATCTAGTTAAAATTTATGTTGCAGCGGATAGAAGAAACTTTCTTCTCACCTGCTTTTAGTGACCAGAAACCTGAAAAAAATAATAAAATTTTAAAAATCGGATGTTCAAAAAGCCAGATCTTTTCCATTATCAATTTCCAGTAAAAAGCCTTTTTGAATGCAAAATATCTAATTGGAGATATATATATATATATAAAAATATATAAATGTGTTAGTCCAGATCTGGTAAGACTGCAAAATAACATTAACCTCTACACAAGTACTAACAACCCTATATATTCTCAAGTTACACCATGGGTGAGACAAGCTACTGCAGCTCACATATTCAGTTAAAAGTTGTTGTGTAGACAATTAGACAAAGTCTGTGCTATGTACACATCATGCCTGTGACATGATTTATGGGTGCCTTCCAACTCGAGATATTTTATGATTATATGATTTCTGGTTGTGCTGAGTTCCATGCTTGGTGCTCAATTCTGATGCTCAGTACAGATTTGCAAGGCTCGGAGCTCAATGACACTTTTGCAAAAACTCCATTCTCCTCTTCCTGTATCAGTACTAATAGCTGCAAAGAATCAAATCACCACGCTGCTTAGCCATTTGGCCAGTAAGAAGAGCATATTTTGTATTTGCTGCTTGAAAGGAAATTCTCAGAGGATTTTCGTCTGTGAAAGGCTGGGCACCAGTGCTCGAAAATATACGAATTGGTTTAATATGCTTGGAAAAGGGCAGATGTGATTATATTACTCCATTACACATGGAGGAAAACTAAGGCATAAAGATATAGAATGACTTCATAAACTCAGAAATAAGTACTGTGAACATTTCACTTCTTTTTGTTTATCACTTCAGCCACCTGGTACTCCCAGCAGCTAACCCAAACTTTTGGCTAGATGAGGAAAAAGTATTTCTTCTGGAAAGCCATGTTGGATTAAATGCCCAATATGTAACCAAGTGGTTGTGTCAAGTGGAAAATAACAATTTTATGACAACTGTTTCTGTACCATTCTCTCATACTGCTTTACAATTTATTATATGTAATGATATAATATTGAAACACCAAACGTCTTTTCAGTAGTCATTACAATTACTTTTTTACTTTCTATCTCCATCATTTGACTTTAATTTTAAAGTGAGAACTTAGACAGATCTTGTTTTTACTATGTTGGTTTAAACATCCTACCTTGATGGCTTTCAAGTTAAACAATCTTAGTTAATTCTATTACCATAATCATAGCTAATACTTAATATTTTTGGGTTTCTTTAAAAAATTTGGTTCACACTGAAATAACAGCAACCTGCCAGAGTCCCCTGGGAAGAACAACTCAGCATTTAGTGCAGATTTCAATGTCTGGGTTCTGGATGAAGCCCATCTGTGGTTTACTGAAGAAGTGCCCTGCAACATCACTTTTATCAGAGTATTATGGGAAATTGCACACCAATGTCCCAACTTTACACCATGTTGTTCTGTGACACAATTAGGATCATATAATAATTTAGGTAGAAAAACACGGATTATTATTACAAATAATCCCTGTAAAACTGTCTCTTATCCTGTATCCTTAGCCTTAGGCAGTCACCTAAAGGAAATTTTCTGCCAAAGTTAGAGCAAACCTTTTACAAATAGATTTCAAGTGAGAAATCTACCACTGTAATATTGAATCCAATACATAACTGAGGATTTTCTGTGTTGAATGCATGCATTGCCATAGCTAATTTGTGGAGATTTTGACACCAACTGAGGAAGTGGCACAGAAACATAAGTCTGAAATAGCATATCCATAACACATAGAAGAGAAAAATAAATCTAATGATGTTTTAGTATTCAGCTGGGATCCACACATTTCCTGCGGAATATGTTAGTGATGTAAAAAATGGCCCCTTAACATCAGTTTTCCTCTCCAGTATGCAAAAAGAAAGAAAAAAATTATATTTTGAAAACATTGCCAAGGTAATCTGAGCAAGCAGAACTGTAGCAGAGGTCCTGTTATGTTTATCCTGACTCCTGCTTTTATAATTGCTGCAATGGGCCTGTGTGTGTTTACACTGGTCTGTTCACAGCATAGACAAAGAACAGTTTCCAGGTACTCTGACAAAAGGAAAAACTATGCCTTCTTTACAGTCTCTTGCAATTGTCATGAGTTAGAATAATAATTTAAAATAGGCCTACGAATTTATAAAGGTTCTGTGTGGCTTCCAGTAGTCCTTCGGTATGAATGAGAGTCATTTGAAACCTCTGAGAATGTCAGGGTATATAAGAATATACCAGTGACTGTTATCCCTTAATGTTTGATTGTGTTGGCATTAGCCATCAAAACTTGTACTTCATCACCTCACTTTGCTTTGAATATTTATCTTCTTGCAAGACAATCAGTTTGTCCATAAAGTCCCATTTTGCTCATGAGCACAAACTGCATGCTGCTTTCAAAAAAGTGCTATTTAATGCACACAGGACAGCTATTGCAAGCCATGTCACTATTGAGTTCTTATGATGGTTTTAATCCATTTTTACTCTTGCTAGCTCTTCACAATGGATTGTACTCCTTCACATCTGTGGGGCTGCAACCATAGGAATAAGTTAATACAAGTACTGACGCAAGTGGAGTTTCCTACCATGAAATACAAAACTGTGTGTTTTGGCTTCACAGTTGAGCTTCTTATTGCACACAATGCTCAGTCTTTTGCTAAGCTTTCAGCGTAAGTTTTTTTAATGCTGCCTTGAAAAACATCCTGCCATTTTCAGCTAAACAAGAGTTTTCAGTAGAAAGGAGTCCTCTGTGTCTTTCTGTGTTGCTTTTACTGGCTGCTTTGATTTTCTGATTCTTTCGTTGTTTTCCTGGATGACCATCGGGGGATGGCATTGATAAATGTAATGCTTGACTCTCTCATGACATTAACACCATTAAAAGTTAGTTCTCATGAGCAACTCATTGCTTTCTCCCAGGGAGTAGTGTCACAATATGGATTTTCAGACTCTATGTCAAAAGAAGAATCAACAGAAAAAGAAATCAGGAACAAAATAAAAGCTTAAGGGAAACGCTGGGAGCAATCAGAGACTTGTTTACAACCATTCTGGTGTTGTAATGAAGCTTCCTTGCAAACAAAAAACACAGTTCTATAATAAAATGGAGGGGAGTCTTCTGTAACACAATGTCTCTTTACCATTTCTAGCTATCCTTGGTGCACCAAAAATTTAGAGAATGAAGGTTTTACCATGTTTGGCTAGAAATAAAAGTAAGTTCAGTGGTAAGGTCATAGCTTCTGCCCTTCCTATTCTAGCTGACAGAGCAGCAATAGACAAAAGTAGTCATGTCTGCACTAGACTAATAGGAAGACTGACCATGTTAAAAATCCAAGCTCAAGTGAGAGAAGAAAAATAGCTGATAATTTGATAAAATAAAGCCAATATGTTATTATTTCTTCTATCGGTCTTCCTTTTGACTGTCAATAAAATGCTCTGAGCACTCTGAACAAAATCTATTTCTTGAAGAATATTCTCAAATTTCTTTTTTTAAAAAATATGATATCTCTAAAGAATAAAAGAAACCGTTTAAGTGATACAATATCAGGCTGGCAAACAGTGTAAAGTTCATCATTCCCAAACAAGCTCTGAGCTGTTGCTCTTTAGTTTTGATGTCACATTTCTGTTTCTTCATTACAAGGACCCTTTTCTATCACATGTGGATGTACTGAACAGTGGGGTGGTATAAAGATTTTCAAAATGGTTTTTACCAAGGGCTAGTGCTGCCTTTCATTTTTAAATCTCACATTGAAAGCTAGTTACAGACCACCTGCCTAGCCCAAGTAACAGCAGCTTTTCTAAGGAACATTGTCTCCAAAGGAGTTCAATCTACATTGTTGTGCACTCCTTTTTACATTTTCTCATGTGTCTGGGGACATTTTTCTCAGCTCCGTACACAGAGATGCTCAAGAATTCCTAATAATAAATTCACTCTGCAAAGCTGTTCCTCTACCATGAAAAACACAATAAAATTTTTGGGAGACTACCAGCACCTAAGTAATTTTTTTTTACTGTGAGGATTGTCACAGTCATGATTAGAATGTAGTTCAGCTTTGTGAAAATAAAACTATGTTTAAAACTACTCTAAATGCCTATAGCCGTTCCTCTTTCTACATAAAATGGGGCTGGACTGAAAATCCCATTCAATTTGGATTAACTGTGTAGTATAGACTTACACTTAAGTCACAGCTTGCTTTTAACTTGCTAGCTTGCATATGGGTGGCAGGCCAGCCACAATCTGACCACCTGGAACTTGGTATCATGTGCAAAATCTTTCCAAACAGATTTAAATACTTTGAAAAGCTGCCTCTGCTGAACACTGAATATCTCGACTAGATTGAGCAAGAATGCTAATTATCTGCAAAGCTGAAAGTGATAAATTTCTATATTACACTTCAACCACTGCAACTTCTGCAGAAAGCATCTTGAGTCAGAACTTGCGCAGGTATAATTTTATAAAATAAGTAAATATAAGCAGTATAAAATAATTAAATTTTAGCATAAGAAGTCACTGGACTCATCCGTATCTCTAGATTTAGCAACATTCAAAAGTCTACTGTTGCAGAACCATATTTGCAAACTGAGTGCTCCATCCAATTCCTACATTTCCATTTACATTAAAAAAAAAGCAATTACTTTGAAGTATTTACATGTATTACTAAACAATTAGACTTCTTTTATTTTTTCCTGCAAATTTAAATATTAAAGAAAAGAGCTCTGCATCTGCTATTGCAGCAGTTTGTTTTGGACCTGTGACTTCGATAGTTTATTTCAGTGATTCTCCATCTCTGAACTATGTTTGCAATCATACTTTTAATGCAGAACAATACAAAGGTGGTATTCTTCTGCAAACCACTGAAGACCATTTGTTGCTACAGACCATCATTTGGGAACTGATGGTTTAGTCTCCTGAAAATAACTTTGTTGTACTAATGTAGTCTGCTGGGATATGGAATTGATGGCTTTGCTAATGGCTGTCTCCAGATGTTTAGTCTCTGTATTTTCATACATTTTGTTTTGGTGCTAATTACCTACAAGATAGTTCAGTTTTACAAGACTGCTGACAACAAACAAAGAATAGAGTGCAAATTATTGTATGCCAAAAGATGCTGTGCTGATTGGAGCTTGAAACCAAGCTTTTAGTGAATGGAGCACCTGGACTGCTGGAGCATCAGCCTGTAACACCGACACAGCTCATTGATTCTAGAGGCACTCCAATTCTACAGAAACTACCCCTTAAAAGTTAAATTTACAGTGAAACTTATACTTTGTCCTAGAATATAATTATTGTGCATATTAACAATTATTGAGAAAGAAGATGTTCTTGTAGTTGCCAGTGTATTTTGCAATTTGAAAACTAACTTTATGTTAAGAGAACAAAATGAATTCTCTTATTTATTGTCTGACCAGACAAAATGAAATGTATAGATAGTTGCACCTTTGATGTGCAACTTAGTCTTGTATTTATTTTGCGCTTTAAAAGGTTTCAAAATAAAGGACTACGCATTAATTTCTTTCATCTTTATTATTTATTTTTGTAAGCTGCTAAAGCTGTGCTTTATTTATTGCAAGTCATCCATACATAATTCTCTGTAGTTTAGAAAACTGCATCTAACATTTTCACCCCAACTTTATAAATTGCATTGATTTATTTCTGTCTCTAAGGCCTACGACCATTTATTACAACAACAAAACATCCTCCATTTCTGGTGATCAAGGAACAAAGTCTACTCATTTACTGTGTAGTGAGAATTGACAGATGGCCAAATGGGGTGATAGATTTGATTTTAATGTGTCTTAAGAGAGTAAATGAACCAAAGGCAATCTTCAACTCATGTGAAAAGTTGGATTTTTGTGTGGCTTTCCTGCAACAGTGAGGTACAATTCTCACAGCACTTCATTGATTTTCCAATCAACCATGACCATTCAGTTGGCAAAAAGCAGGGTCAAAGAATTTTTATAAAGGGTTTTTTTATTGTTTTTCTAGATCTGCACGAACTAGACTGAATGTACATAACATAAAATACCCTTCAGTGTTTGGTGGTGTTTTTTTTCTCCTGAAAAATCTTTGTGAGTTTCATGGGTTATACATTTTTAATTTTGCATCAAATGAAAGGATTTTTTCAAGAGAATCATCTGCATCATAAAGATAATATGAATAAATTTTCCTTATATCTCTCCACCTGTTATTTTAGTATATATCATTGATAACAAAGCACTTTCCACTTCTGCCTTTAAACTTTGAGAAGGGATAGATTCCCTATTTCAGAACATGAAGTAATACACAGAGCAATGCAATAAAGCCAAAATGCAGTAGATCAAAAGAGTTTGTCACTATGCTCAAACAACAATATATTCTTAAGTCCTTACACATAATTAGGGGCACAAAAAGTATTATACCATGCGTGTCAAATAGCGTGTTAGTTAGCCCTCAGTGTGGTTGGGGTCTGCTGAAAAATCTCTAAGGCATGCTTGAAAGTTGTCATATGGGAGGATAAACACTTCTAACCACAGGCAGCAATATCTGAGAACAAGTGTATATAACACCATTTTGAGATTTGAGTGTTTACCAGAAGTGAAAATATTTACAAACTGCCCTTGGGCTAATCGGTCGATTTGTAACATCACTGCAGGTTTTGTGAAATATGGACAGTGTGCTAGAAGAGGCACTATTTTTCAGTCAGGTGACATATCCCATGGTACATCTTTAGGTGGATAATGCCACCTGAATCATGAGCACATGAGAACTTGCCTGAAAACTGAAAGCTTCCCTCTCTTTTTGGTTTTGCACACAAAGCACTTCACAGAATCTTCACATTGTGCCTTATACAGTGGGTCATACACATTTGCTGCTTATTTAGTAATGCTTAGTATTTTACTTTTGTTTGGTATAATCCAGTATTTTGTCATAGCTTGTGCAGCTAAGATAAAATACTCCCTTGGTAAGAGAGAAATTACAATCCTTTTACTAGCTGGACAAGCAGGCAACTACTTTTTTCTTGGTCTGTAGAAGGAAATTAGGCATTTTCTCATGTTTCATACATGAAAAACTTGGCTTTATAAAAATTGCTTCACATTTCAAAATTGAAGGTTGAAATTTGGACTTTAGAGATGAGAATAGATATCAATAAATAATATAAATATTTTTTCTCTAATTATTAATCTACAAATAGGATTAAGCTACTTAAAGAACAGTCCATAACCTTTTCTAATTATCAGTTGAAACACCAGAGCTATCAGTGTATTTGCTGAATTAAAGTTGCTACACATTCTGTCATTTGATTCTCATTTTCCTTTTCACTCTTATGTAGGAATACTCATTTGAATTCCTCTGAATTTTTAAAGCAAATTATGTATGCAAAAATAAAATTCTCTTTGCATTGAACTCTTTAGAAACATAAACTTTGGAAGAGCTTTGGATCAGGTTGTAAGTGGTTCCAGTGGGAGATGGAAAGAAAGCATGAAATATTTGAGATTAAATTCCTAAATAATTTATTATCACTGAAAACAACAGAAGGAAACCTATTCGTTTCCTTAAATACTGTTTTGCTACTGTACTGTACTGAAGAATTTGTAGGAAGTTCAAGTCTTCAAGGATAACACGGCAATTCTTCCTGCCCCAGCTGTGCCTGCGTGCTTTATCACTGATGAATCGAAGTAAACTGCTCTTTAAAAGGAAAAAATTGGATAAGACTGGGTAAATTAGATGAAATAATAATGGCAAATGAGTCAGCTGGATCATGAGAAAAAATACTTAGGACTGGATTTAGCTGACCAAACTGAGGCGTAACTGTAGGCATAGACAGTATAGAAGTATAAATGACTCCAGACATTTCAGATTCCTTTTGTCAACAGTGTAGAAAAATAGGCTCATCAACAAAGCAACTGATTTCATCTTCAGCTTAGCGTTCTGTATAGATGAATAAATATTTTGTCTCTCTCTCTCTCACCTATGAAGATATTCTAGGTTCATGAGTTTCCATGTGGTGCTAGTGGGTTGCCAGGATGGAGACCTACTCAAATCCAGTGTGGACCTCTGAATTATGCAATATGAGATAATTAAATGCGGTTCCTATGTCTTTCTAAAGTCAGCTTTGCTTAGACTGTGGATTTTTATGGCAAGGGTCAAGTCTTACTGTGCTGTACACACATCAAGGGACAGAAGTTTAGATCAGATATCTTATGAAATGTCAATATTTATGCTATGTCTACTTAGTTACATCCAATCCATCTTCCAGTTTAAAGACTATGCTGTAGCCATGGTCATAATGGTTAGAATGCTGTTATAATTTATAGAGATTGACTTGGAACAGCTATGATGTTACATCTGTAAGGAAATATTTTTAATTCTATTCAACTTGTATCCATGATCATGAGAATTTTCTTTAAGAACTCTTCTTTTATTACTATTATTATATGCATGAATATATGTACCAGTTTTTTGGTTAAAGTATGCAAAGTTCTCTGTCTCTGCTTCTTGGAAAATGTCTAGACTACCTATTCTTGAGGCACTGCCACAAGAAGACAAGATGTATTTTGCTTTATGATTACCTGCTTGTGTCTTTCAATTTGTCTTGGAGCAAGGTTTTGATATTCATTTGGCAGAACTCACATATAGTTTGGAACAATGCACACTAATGCCATGACATTCAGACTAAGCAAATGGCAATAATTTTCAACCCCACTAGTTATTTGGATATATCCAATTATTTGCATGGGCAAATGTGTCCGTGTGTATGTGTAATAGTGACTAATAACCCCTATATACTTATTGACCCATCATACTCACTCTAATTGAACCCAATAGGAAATGTTCATGCAGAATAATTGTGAAATCAGAATAAGCATATAATTAAAAAATAATCTGTAAAAATTAGAAATTTAACTACAGAAACACATGCGCAAGTTGTATTTCCTGAAGCAACTGTGCTGTTGACAGGAAGAAGAATGTTGGTTCCAGGTCATTCATTTTGAAAACTCATGTATGTGCCCATCTTCTCTAATCTCTTCCTTCTGTCTGTTGCTGCTTAATTCCCTGAATATAAAAATAATTTTCAGATCATAGTCTAAGCAATCTTCCTAAGAAGATAGTTTATATCACAATGCATTTTTATCTCAGATAAACTTTCCCCAAATGTTTTGGAGACATTGACATGGTTGTTGCTAATGTTTATTTACCCAACAACAATCTCTAAAAATTTTTAAAAGCTGGGTGTTACCAGTGTGTAAATTCTTATTTGTTATTTAATGATCCTGATAAAATGTCTAGCCCACCAAATCAGTTATTAACCACAGTAAATACTGGCTTAAAAGGAACTAGCCTGAAAATAAATGGGAAACCCCACCATATTAATAAATTGTAAAACCGCAAAATTGTTCTTATTTTAAGAAAAGGGAAAGGAAAAAAAAGGAGCAGCCTCATGGATCTGTGGTGCCCATGTACCTGATGATCTGGTTTTCCTGTTACAGGTTTTAAAGAGACAACCCTGCAATGGGGGGAGCTAAACCAGTCTCACAAACTCACTTCGGATTGGTGGGATGCCACCATCCCTCTTTTAGTGGATTACAGCCTATACTTTCATATAAAAGATTTTGGGTTCACTTGACCCACACCTTCACCAAACCTGTTTGACTCCAAGGACAAAATCTATTGAAGAGCTTGCTGCTGCCAGAGCTGGAGGATTTTTATGAGCTTTATTTAGAGAACTGAAGATTCAAGAGAGGATAATAGGCCTCAAATGACAATGAGATGACATTGTGAGCAAAGGGAAGAGATTACTCAAAAAAGAGCTAATGGACAGGCAGTAGGAAAGAAAAATATTGAAGAGGAATTGAGAAAACGTTCTAATGATAAAAGCAGGAAAGGGGCAAATGTGGTGAAGCATTACAACCTTGTTTAGGTAAGTTATTAGTGGCCTAACGTTTTACAGGACTGTAAGATAGTCCTGCAACATGCAGAGGACGAATCAAAGTCTGTTTTTTTCCCTGTTAAGGTGATAAAAATAATTCCCTACTATTTTACAGGAAAAGCAACAGAAAAAAAATTGTCTAAATACTACTCCATCTACTTTTGTTACTTTCCAGCATGAGGCAGTATAAATGAAATCTACTCACCCAGAAAATCTCTGAGATGCATAAATTGATTAGAGAACCACATTAAAATATTGGACTCGTTTTTATACCTTTGTATGAGAAGGTGATGTTATATATCTCTTCACATGCAAGGGTTTGCAAATTCGAAATTAGTATAGGTTTAGGTCATAAACTAGCTCTCTGCTTCTTTCATTCACAGTGTCAAGTTTTCTGGAATACACAAACATCTAGAATGAAAAGTAATGTGTTTAGTGGCTAAATAAAATTAAAAGCATCTGAAAAAACAGAGGAATGTATCAGGAACAGGTCATCTTATTTTTTAATCTCTCCCACAAACACATATGATACATTACACATAAATTTGTAATAGGAGAATTTTAAGTTTGCATGTTGTTTACACAACATAACTACTCCATTGGAAACATTAAGATTTCTCAAGTATGTAAGTATTTGCATCACTTAAAAATGCATATTATTTACCCAATAGACCATAAAGGCTCCATGCAGAGCAGTTACAGAGAGCCAGGACATAATAATGTCTTGGATAAATCTAGTTTGGAGTTATCTGAGTACATTAGATGATTAAAGAAAATATTTACATGCATATTGGTTTGGTTTTTAAACAGTAGTAGGGGAACCATTTTCCTTACCCTTCATAGCTACCTCAAAACAACAGAACAGACTATGCTAAATTATCCCACCATATGCTTATGGGAGTTCTACATTTAGTGTGGAGAAAATGTTACTCTTCATTTAGACTGTAGACTTATACCCCAAAAATAAAAGGCCATTTTGAGTCATAGAGAGAAAAAGCCTCCAGAGCTACCATATTTCTTTTGGCCCCTGCTATTGCTCACTAGCTTTAAGTATTAATCTCAGCAGAGTTTCCAGTGAGTGTTGAAGACTTGGTGATTCATTAGGTACTGTTCAAAAGGTTCTGTGAGATGCAGGGCTGTCTGTGCTTGACTCTCTTGGGGTGAAAAGTTCCTGCAGATAACTGTTAAGAGAGCTGACTTAACATATTTCAGCTATTAAATATTCACAATAAACTACTCTCTGAAAATTAAAAGAAGTAGGAATTGTCTGCAGAGTTTGGTAAATAATATTTTGAAATAAATCCTAAATATTATTTTAAAATAATATTTTTGGCACAGTTAAGTGCCAGAAAAATTGCAGTTCGATCATTTTTTAGCAAAGACGAAGAATGAAATGTGAGAAAAAGCCTAAGTCCAAATATGAAAATAAAAAAATCAAGATTAATTTTTCAATTATGATTAAAGTCACTGAGGTACAAAAAGGCTCACCAGTAACTGTACCCAGTGCATGTTATCTTAAATGCAGAAAATTACTGAATTCCTTGTATTTCCATAAACAGATGTCTTCCACCCTGTTCCCATATGATGAATTTCTATGATGACTTCATATTGGTTTTGGTAGGATTTTTTTAAGGCCTTATGCTATTAAGGTGTTATTTCAGACAAATATTTTCTTTAATATTTTGTTAGCTGCTATCACAAAACGATGCTTACTTGCCTCTGCTAAACAACAGAGTTGGTATCACAGTGATGTGGGAGCAGTTTACCCCTTTCATGGTAAGAAAGAACAGGTCAGAGCATTTTTATTAGAATACAGCTGAGATATGACTACCTTTTTTGGTAATCTCTGCCACAGCACACCCAGGTCAACATTCAGAAAATGAATAATGATCGTTGTCCACTGGTAGAAAGATCTTCTCAGCAAATCAGAACAGACCCCACTGTGCCTTTTTAAAAAAAACACAATAAAACCAGAAAAAACCAGAAAAACATCAGACACAGTATTTTGGCAGCATACTCAGAGAAATGTGAGATTGGCCCTTAAGGGAATTCTTTTTCT
Organism: Acridotheres tristis; assembly: GCA_037013685.1. NCBI lineage: Eukaryota > Metazoa > Chordata > Aves > Passeriformes > Sturnidae > Acridotheres > Acridotheres tristis. The sequence continues at coordinate 112,963,158 of CM072886.1, read as the reverse complement.
CAAGTGGATGCAAATGTATTCATCAATGCAAAGAAATGCATAGTGTGTTATATACACAATACATTAATAAATAGCCATGCATTAAAAAATAATGAGATTTTCTACAAAAAAACCATCCTGTGGTGTTTAGGGTCATAAAAAAGACAGTAAAGGAAGGTGGGGGGAAGATTATGTGGAAAATCTGATTAAAATACAGAAACCTCATCCTATATATAAGATAAAATAAATATTTTATTGGCTAACTGTAAACAAAAGAACAAGTGCAGTAAAATGTAATTAAAAATGTAAAAGTGTGGGGAGTGATTTATTTTACCACAGTGATATTAATATTAGAAATAGTATGTAAATAGATAACAAGGTTCTGCTGCAGAAACAGTGGAAAATGGCTGCTCATTTTCTGTAATGAGCTTTCATCTTTTTTGATTTTCCCCTCAAGTACTTCCAATGATTTATTAATAATGATGCTCTTAGCTGTTGGAAAGCTCTAGCAAAGCTTCAAATTCTGATACTACCTAGCAGGTATTACTAACAGTCTTTATGATTTTTTCAAGCCTGGTCAATATGTTTAACAGAGCATATTTTGACAGAAATATGGACTGTTTCACACTTCTGCCGTGTCATGTAAAGGTGATGAGGCATCTGCGTGGTTTGTGAGCCGCAGGTCACGAGATGAGAAGGCAGAGAGGAGCTCTGGCTCAGCAGCAGCTGGCACTCCACAGGCACAACAACCACTCTTGATGTGTGAAGCTTGCTGCCACCACAGGCATGGCTTTTCTGCTTTCATTTCGCCATACGTGGGTCTATCAAACACTTTCCTCGTGCAGAATACTCTCCTCGTAGCCTATACCTTTGAAACACGTGCTGCTACTGGAGACAGCACGCTCTGCTTTTGCATCTGGGCTGGTGTTGTTGCCATTACAAAGTACCCCAGGCCTTTCCTGACAGCTAGGGACAAGATAGCTTAATGAGTTGGAGAAAATCATAGAGAACTATGGTTCCTAGTCAAATAATTGCATTTCTGCCAGCCCAAGTGTTAGGCCACTTATCCACAGCTTCAGGGTTACATAAAGCTGCAGAAATTCAGCACCTGACCCTTGTTTTTTGAGATGGTGCAACACAGATCCAGAAGGTGGTAAGTGACTGCGACCAACAAGTGTTTTCTGTTAGCTTAGACATTATAGTTATACATTTGGAATAGTTATACATTTATACTGGAAAGTATTTATAATTCCTATGACTGTGCACATTAGATTTCAGTTAAAACATATACTAAATAAAGCCTTAATTATAGACATGCAATTTCAATATAACCACCACTGCTGATAACATAAGCAATGTAATACATCAAATTCCTTCTTTTTCCAGTAACTTCTTATTCTTTCAGTTCTAACTCATTTTCAAACACCCAAGGGAAAAAAAGACTACACAGCATGACCTGGAAGGCTACAAATCTGGCCTATTTTAGAACAAAGTAAGGTGAGAGGAACAGTATCTTTTCTATGAAAATGTACTTTCATTGAAATCAAAGTACTGGAAGGGAAAAATGTCAATGGGAAACTGCTGAACTAGATAATTTAAGTTTTCTCACTTCATTATAATTCTTTGACACTACTGAAATAAAATAATTCAACACAGCAAATATGCATTCTCTTCATTCCTGATTGAATTTAAAAAAAAAATATTCCACAAGAGGGAACTTACAAATAATCTTATTTTTCCATTCTAAATCTCTTCTTCAAGGTACTCCTACTTTACTTCAAAACACTAGTGAAATTTCTTCTCCACCTTCTTTCTTAATGCCATCTACAAGTTAGTTGTATATTGCTGTTACCTTCTCAATCCCTAAATAAGCAGAACTAACATGGTCATTCTCCTATCTGTTGTTAGGAAAGAATATAGTTTGACCCTCAGATTTCAACACATTTACTAGAACTCCTTGGACCTCAAAGGCAGGGAATTTTCAAGGTTTATAAGGCTGTAGATGAGGTCGTTGGGTCACACTAACAGGTCATGTGATGAGACCAGGACTCTGGCAGTCCTAATGTCCTAAAAATGTATTCTGTTCTGGTTGAAGAAGAAAAGATTGAAATATCAAATTTTTTCATAACATGCTAGACTAGAAGTCACTTTAACATTTTCTTTTAAAAATGGGAACAGTTTATGGGTTTAAACAATTTTTACAGGCTTCATAGCAGAAGCTGGTAGAGAAACAAATTTCTGTTGAAGACATATTTTTTGTTTTGTTGTTTTTTTGGTACTATAAGTATAAAGCATGATTATTGCATGGAAATTTTTAAAATCAAGAAAGGGAAGGGAAGGGAAGGGAAGGGAAGGGAAGGGAAGGGAAGGGAAGGGAAGGGAAGGGAAGGGAAGGGAAGGGAAGGGAAGGGAAGGGAAGGGAAGGGAAGGGAAGGGAAGGGAAGGGAAGGGAAGGGAAGGGAAGGGAAGGGAAGGGAAGGGAAGGGAAGGGAAGGGAAGGGAAGGGAAGGGAAGGGAAGGGAAGGGAAGGGAGACAAAGCCAAAAATATTAACAACATATAAGATGCACAGCTTACATTTTGTTTTGTTAGGCCAAAGAAATAAAATAAGTTTGTGCAAGAAATTTCCTATGACATTTTCTTCAAAGTAAGTAGTAGCAGATAAATATTTATCAATTATTATAATCCTCCTGAAGACAATTCAGGGTATGTTTGTGAGTTATTACCACTGTAGAATGCATGAATGATGTATATGGCTTGTAAAAACTTGATAGATTTTGTTATTACAGAATGTCATATTTGTCTGCTAAAAGCAGAAGACACTGGAAGTTTTTTCAGGAAAATAATGTCTTTCTTGGAATAAGAACAATGTCCAGTAAAGTCTATCAGCTTGTTTCAGTTGTACCACCTAAGGTAGTGGTTGACCAAATGATGGTTAAAATAAAAACTCAGTAAAATCACGTTTTTCCATGTGTGTTTTTAAATTATGGACTTGAGATTAGCTTGATGGTCAGAGCATGGTGCTAACAGTGCCAAAGTTATGGGTTCAATCCCTGTAGGGACCATTCACTTAAGAGTTGGATTCAATGATCCTTGTGAGTCCCTTCCAACTCAGAATATTCTGTGATTATGCTGCTTTATCACTTTGCAGGAGATGCATTCCAAGGCAGTACTGCCTGTGAATGCCATATTCCCTTGCCATGACAAAGTAAGGCATTCAGTGTGGTGCTCTGGTTTGGTAAGGTTCTTGTTTTTGCTTTGTTTTCAATACATACTTACTGCTGCTTGTTCATAGTAGAAAAAGTAAGATCTAACTCAAGTTCCTGGCACTCATTGAGACTGGTGATAATACTCAGCCTTGTGGACAGAAAACCCAGCGTCAAGGGTGAGCTCCCAAGACTGTTATAAGGTGTCAGCCATTGTATTCCTCTCTGTCTCTGAGTCACTTTTTGCAGATTTGTAAAGCTGAGGCAATTGAGTGTCTTTAAAGAAAAAGTCACAATCTCAAATATAATAGATTTTTTTTTAAGTTAGAAGCAATAAAGTTTGGTTTCAGGGATTTAGACCTAACAGTATTGAGGGGAGATGTTCAAAATCACAAAAGATAGTGCCTTTAAATATGAGTATTTAACTCCTTTATATATTTTTTCGGATATCCTCCTAGAAAATCACATTTCAAGAATTGCAAAATATTTAACTATTTTCCAAACGCATGCAGAAAAGAGGATGGTATTCTAAATATCTAGATTGACATTCAGACTAATTGAGAAGACTTTTTATGAGAGAAGATTATGCTTAGTTATTTGAATGTAATTGCAAAAATAAGTGGAGAGTATATAAAAGAATAAATTTTACATTTTGAGTTTTTTATTGCTTTATCTGACTCCCATCATTACCAAGGCAGATCTATTGAATGTCACCAATGGTATTACCAAAAGAATTGGTTAGTACATTAAGATTGTATTACATAACAACTATCTCCCTAGAGCAGAAAGTCAACAAAAAAAGGCTATACTGTAAACCAGATATTTTGATATTATATTTCAGAGAAAGTATTTGGGGGGGAGGGAAGAAAAGAAAGAAAGGTCATTCATGATCTATTTACATTAAATAAGACAGGAAAAACAAAGAGATAACCTCTCTACTAAAGAAAAAATGTCCTCCAAGTACAATTTGTTCAGTCTTTTACTTTTTGGATGGGTGTTTTGATTTGGTACATCATATGTATTGCAGAATTTCCCAGTCATCTTGTGGTGCTCTTGTGCATTTTGCAGTGTCTCCTGAACCTAATCTGTGCTACTGTTCTTTTTCTTAGGAAATTTTGTGTATTTGCAGTATTTTATAAATTGTCAATCTTTCTAATTTCTAGCGATTTATGTGGCAAAACCAAAATCTCTCAATTGAAGAATAAATACAATTATAAAGAACAGGAACAGTGAATAGGATGACCAAAGATTTTTAGGCTTTCATATATTTTTTTTACATATATTGTAGTTTTCTAGACTGCTAATACATGGCTGTAGCTTCTAGTATTTTTCCTCCCCTTTTCCTCTACGTTTTAAAGCTATATTAGTTCTAAACTTCTAACACATTCCCAAAATGCTTAGTTTTGTTTTCAAGAAGAGAACCTACAAGAGGGACGTTTTGTTTTTCAGTCAGAATCTGAGAAGACTCAAAAAGAAATGGGACAAAGAAGCCCCTGGACCAATCCCAGTAGGGCAGTACACTGGGGAAAACTACCTAACCAGCTGCTCATCTAACTGGATAATATTTGGTAGATAAACTAATCAACTAACCCTATAAAAATTGTAGAAATACTGCATCATGTGTGCATATCACCATATTGTGCACTTTGAAGGTTTTCAGTTTAAGATTTGCTTTTATATTCTTATCTCAACACTGTTTGGAAAAGTTTTGTGTTTTATTCCAGGCAACAAATGTCTGATCTTTCCCATATTTTTGGAATGCTGCTTTTTATGCTTGAAATGCTTATTCATGTAGAATCAAGGAGTGGTTTGGGATGGAAGGGACCTTTAAAGGTCATCTAGTATATACATCACATGTATAACTTTGTCCTTGTAGAATCTGAACTCAGGTTTACTTACAAGGTTGCAGTAACAAGCAGTCGTAAGTATTTACAGCATCAGAGCTTAGTGATAAGTGGCTGAATTGCTAAAAAATATAGTTTATTGTCTTTAAAGAGTGCTTCTAGCTTTTTTCACCAGAAACTTACTTCTATTTTCCAAAGGTTTTCTTCCCTGAGAACTCACGCAATAAGGCTTTCCTTGATTATTGCCCTCCATTAGGACAGAAAAAGAAAAGCCAAATTCTTAAGTTAATCCTGTCTGAAAGAACCTCCAATTCCACCTCTTTAAAGGGGCAAGAGGTAAAGTAAATATTTGTTTCTATACTTGTGTAAAGTGTAAATCAACTTTCATATATGAATATATTTTATAATTTCTAACACATTATATTTGACAGAGGGGTCTAGGATATCTGATCTAGCTGGAGCTTTCCAAGAGCCTTAACTGTACATTTCTTATGAGTAAAAAATGTATTTGGAAGTAGCAGTGCTCAGGTAACCATGCTTGATGTAATTCCTCATGATTTCTAGTGTGATATTCTACAGGGCTACAAATCCTTGCAATTCCTACAGCAATACACATGAAGCAACTGAGGGTCATTGCTCCTGCACAGCTTTCTATTTGGAGTATATCCTAGAATTTTGCAATTAAGTATGTAAAGTCATGGAATATAAACCCAAAAACCCCCCAGCCAAGACAATGGCCAAGCTACCCAATCACCTTGAACTGAGTTCAACAGCCAATATTTGAGCAAAACAAGTAAATCAGGAAGAGAGTTCAAAATTGCTAATTCTGGACCAGTGTCAAGGATGCATGAAAAAGATTTTCAGAAATTTTACAAAGGCATAAATATGTGAGAGCACAGAGAACAAGACATTCATGAAGCTGGTGATATTACAAAGAGAAAAAAAAATGAGTATGTAGAAATAATATTTCAACAGCTTTGCTGGACAGGTTCTACCCTAAAATACAGCATGAAGGAAGCATCACTGAGCTTACTCTATTAAAGGCAGACACTTTAAAGAGGTGCCTGTGGCTCACGATAATTTTCACTATTATCATTATAATCACAATTGATCTAATATCTTCATGTCCTGATTTTTTTTAGCTCTGCAACCTTTGCCTTGGTAAGCTGGAAATGTGAAAAGTCCCATACTTGCAGCAAAAGACTGGAATAAATTTCACTACCTTTGCCCTTTACTGTGTTTTGCCATTTGATTATCTGTCATTCTTTGACTCCCTTGTACAGGCCCAACAACTTTGGGCAAGGAGGAGGAATGCTTACTGGAATGCCTCATCAGTCACAATGCTAAGTCTATAAAAGGTTAAAGAAGACTGGCATTCAGATGTCTTCATGGGCATGGGTAGCTATTCATACTTTCATGTTTTTCTCTTGTGACAGCATCTGCAAGGAGAATATCAACTGCCACAATATGATTCCATTCTCATGACAGCAGCTGTAACAAAAAAGAAAAATAATACAAACAACTCATTCTAGACTTGCCATTTTTAGATGGTAATCACTTCACCCTTCTTGGATTCTGTAGTCAAGAACTGCCTCGCCTCCTTTCTTAGAGAGAATTTATGCCTGTCCTTAAAACAAAACAATCACTGCTAAATCTGTTCTCTCAGGATATGTGGTTTCATCAAATCTGGTCTATAAAAGGTGATTGTTTTCTAAAAGAGAAAGGTACAATGCAAGCCTTTCAATATACATTTTTCTTGGCTTACCCTGAAGACAGCTCAAACTGTAATTGTACAAAGTAAAAATGAACTAAATTTACAATTCACACTATCAGTTACCATTACTGAGCAAGTATTGCTCTGGAGAAGACTCAGAAGTGCTAAGTTTTCAGTGCTACTATTCAGTAGAGTATACAGTATATAATAAAAAAGTACTTTTAATGACAAAGGAAAAAATCATAATTTAAAAGAATGCAATGCTCGTTTAAACTGTGAAGCTTCTGTACCTTTGGATTCTTTTAAGACAGACCCTCAATCTGCATGATAAAGTTTCACACATCTTTAGGTCTGGACAGTGCATGTCTCTGATATTGTTCTCTCTTAATGGTATCCATACATTGCCAGTAGTGCCTTTTGCAATGTGAATAATGTGAAATTGGCAATTTGACATTTGCAAAAATTCGTTAATTTCTCTCTTGTATCATTCTTTAACAGTGTGTTTTACAGATGGATTTTAGAGATCATGTTTTAGCAAGAGCAAGGGACTTTAATAGGCTGTTGTTAGTAAGACTTAAATTTTGACAAGTTTGTTTCAAAGTTTGAAAGTATTAACTTAAACTTGATATTTGAACAGTCCATATTTGGAAATCCAATGCCTAACATCTAGCCAGAGGTATAAAACATTATTTATATATAAAATCAGAGTTATTGGATATTATAAAGACAGTAATGTGTGCATGTACTTGGTGTGGTGTAACTGATTGTACAGAGTGCAAAGCAAGGGACAACCTAGTTATAGTGGTGAACTACCATAGGGAGCAGAACTGAGGAGCCAAGGAAAAATATACTTTCAAGGCTTTTTGTGTATCCATTATGGTGACATGACAAAGAAAGAACTAAAAAATGCAAGAAACAAACCACAGAAATGGAATGGAACAGAGTGTTGCCTAGATCAAATAAGTTAGTGCAATATTTATCAGGTTTGATTGGATAACAGTAATAAGACGTAGCCTTGAGAAAGTTGCAATAAACAAGACCATTATAAATGAAGGAATACGTGGCCTGAAGTAATTGTATTAGTATTATTTTAAAGACATTATTTATCTTATTAGACCTAAATTTTTGTCTGCATACAAATTCAAGCAGGCAACACAAACAAATATTTTCTCACAGTAGTAGAAAAAGAAGAATGGGAAAACAGTTGGAGATATAACAAATCAGCAAGTATTTTGAGAGGAAATCATTATGACAAAAATTGTTGGTGAATTTACAAAACAAGCAAAGATGTATTGCTAAATTATTTATGGATACACAGAGTTTAAGACCAGACAGTCAACTGTACCAGTAGCTTGACCTCCCATGTAACATGAGCAATCAAATTTTATACTTACACCAAAGTGAACTCAAAAGTTTGTGTTTGTGAAAACATTCCTCTCAGAAAGACACCTAGTTCTGATTTATAAAGGCTTCAGAAGTTGGAGTACTTAAAATATTCCTTGGTAGTTTGTCCCAATACTTAGTTATCTTTCCTGTTAAAATAGAGTGACTTTTTTTATCCCTTTGAATTTGCACATATTTAAGAACTACCAGTTGGCTTTTATTATGCTGGGTCTTTTCTGTCCCAGATTGAAGAGCCTTTAAGTATCAGTTATTCTTCCTCACGTAGATACTTGCATAGCATAATCAAATCAATTCTTGATCTTCTTTCTGATAGTCTAAGCAAGTTAAGCATCATAAATATTATACTGCAACACATTATTTTCAACTCACAATCATTTTAGAATATCCTCTTGGCAGTTATAGGAACCTTATGTATCATTGGGTAAAAATTTCTGAGCTATTTTATTTCAAATAAGAGAAATAGGATTTGGGCAATTCAATCTCTTGACTTAGGACAATTTCAACTGTGCAATTTAAAATAGGATGAGAACATGTCATGCTGAATACATTGACCCAGAATTACATCTCTATTCTAAAAGAATATTCTGCGTGTATGTTATTATAAAGTTAAATTTCACAAGTCACACAGGTAAATCCGAAAATTACGTTACAACCAGACCTTTAAAAAGAATAAAATGCACAGTGTGCCAAAGGACAGTGAGTGACTGTGCAAGGTAACAGGTAACCTGCAAGTGCTAGCTGTTTTGTGTTGTCTAATTCCAAGGGGAATTTTTAGACAAGGAAATAGATACAAATGCTTCCAATTCAGGATCATTTCCATACAGTCTGTTCCAGGATAATTGATGCAGGTGGTCTGTTGCACATTCTCAAAAGACACAGGGTTTTCTTGTGAGCTGTCAGGAACAAATGGTTATCAGGCAGGTAGAGTATCTTCAAGTGGCTTCTCAAACTCCAAGACTGATGCTTGATTAATAAAAGCATTCTCCTCACTTGTTGGTGGCCACTGTGCTGCCATACTGAGTCTCACACAGGCCAGTCAGGAGGAAAGAGGCCCCTGAGGCAAGGGCCCTACAGTGTAAGGTAGATGAGCACAACAAAATTGTTTCCTTTTGTTTTCTCTCTAGTATTATTTTTCTCCTTAAAAGTGCCCTCTTCATTAACGATAGAGATTGGAAATTTTCCCATCAGTCATTGGGATGCCAGAATAAAGTGGCTGTCTGTTCAGCTAAAAGAATGCTAAACTAAAAAAAATAGCTGATGATGTAATTCTGATTTGTGAAGAATCACAATGGATCAAGAAAGAATTTGTTTTTAAAGCAGGGGGAAGTGTGCCAATAAAATTGTGAATGCTCTAAATAATGTAATACTGAATTTATAACTGCAATTCCACTACAGATGTGTAAGAGTGTCTAAAGAAAATTTCCAGACAAGGTGGTGGGGGAAATTGCAAATTAATTGTCTGCCATCTAGTCACTAGAAGCAAATTATTTCAATTCACAAACACAACCTTTGTCTTTCAGTGGTTAATCTACATTCTTGGCTTTTTTTCTCCTATTTTGTCTCGCAGGATTATTGAACCACAAGCTGTTCTTGAGACTCAGCTTATAACAGTATAAGAATTGGATAATTGTAACTGTGTTCAGGAGCAAAGGACTACAACAACAACAAAGAAAAGATGAAGATCACTCAGTCGAATACTCAGAAATTAAATCCAGTCTGATCATTTTGCCTTTAAATTTTGTTGCTTGCCCCCAAAAGTGATTCCCTCAATAGACTTTAATTTAATTTTGAACCTTAATTAACTCTTGAGTAATTTTATGCTTTTCTTAGGCCTGAACTATCCCTTAGTAAAAATACTTCTTCGCATTTGGAAAAAACCAACCTTTCTGTAGGACATCATGAAGTTAAAATTAATGTGCAAACATTTTGTACATCCGTGACTGTTGGACTTCTCTTTTGGATTCTTTTAAGTGAAATTTGCTAATATGATATTGGAATTTTATTTACCACTAGAACAGCACATAGAGTAGGACAGTGTTTGATGCAGTTTTAGCAGAGTTAAAGATCCCCACCCTCTACAATAGACATTTTCTAGAAAATGTCTCATGCTATATCTTATTATATATACCATTATATGTACAGTCACAGTTTTTACTTTTAATACTGAATAGCCTGTATATATAATGTTGTGTGCTGTTAAATTATAATAATAAAAAATACCTTGGCTCTGAAATTACATATATATTGCAGTGTTTAAAATTAATTCAGTATACATTTCTGTATGTTTACGAAACATATCTACTTCTACACAGAGAATATGTCCAAGTTTCCCTTCCCTGCTAAGAGATGAATTGTAACCATCAAGTTCTGCTCTGAGTTATAGCTATAAAAATCCATTAGTTTAAATGGAAATGCATATCCTAGTAGGATACCTTCAACTTAAATTTACTTAAAAATTTAAATTAATTTTAAATTTCTTAAAAATTAGTAATATCAATAAAAGAGTTAACAAAAGGGATTTTGGAGATTATACCCACTTCAACAAAAACAATAAACATTTTAAAAACATTCATTAACTTCCAAGAGGAAAGTATCCTGTGCTACATATCCTATCCTAAGGGAAGAAAAAAATCCAACAATAAAACAAGACTGCTGTCCTATGACAATTAAGGAACCTATTTGAAAAGCACTGCTAACAGGTACTTCCCTCCTCTCTCACCAAGCACATTCAACTTCAGGGGTTTCTGGATAATCTCTTGGTTTTAGGAAAAACAGATTCTTAGTCCATTAATTTACTGTCACTGTTATTGGCATAAAATGATTTCAGTCTCTACAGGAGAGAGGGAGGCAGAGATTACCAAGAAAATATCCCACCATACAAGTTCTTTCTCTTTTTCTTAAACTAATCTTATAAGTGATACTTATGATTTTTGAAGTAAATAACTTGAGTGCCTCTTACCTGAAAGGGAACATTTCATAAGTGAAATGATACTTCATGTTCTTTGGGGGTAGATATTAGATGGTACTTTGGTACCTGGTGGCATTTACAAGGGGTTCCCCCTTCTCATTGAAGTGAAATATTTGAGCGGGGCTGTTTAAGGAGCAGTTTCAGTTGACTAAGAGTTATCAGGGTGATCAAATATGAAGTGGAAATATGCAGATATTAGGTGGAAACTTGATTTCCTTTATAAGAAAAACATGGGAAACCATGGTGGCTATAGAATTGAAAGGGTAATTATTGGAAAGATAATCTGACTGGATAGAAAAGTGTGCAAAACATATACTGAGTGTATTATTCTAGTTCCCCTATTATCTGTTTCATAAATAATGAGTCACTGGAGCACACACAATGTGGACAACCCTAAGGAGACTGCAGAACTCTGCAGGGGTAAGTCAGGCTTCATAAGATATCTTTTTAGACCACATGGTGGAAAAGAGAAATACAAGCAGAATTGCTCATGGACAAGTAGACTCCCTGAAGAAACTCAAAAGCCTGTCACCACCAGGTCTTTTTTCTGGCTAACATTGTAGTACATAATAACTTCTTACTGGCATAACTTGTAATGTGCATTCTTCACAATAAATATTTTGTCCTGAGGTGGTACCCTAGATTACAAGAAGCTAACTGAACACTAGAGAAAGTAAAACAGAGTGGTGAAATCTGTTAATACAAAGAGTGCTTATTATTGTATTTAATTTATTGTTTAATTATGTCAAAATATTTCATGGCAAAGTAGTGCTTTCAAATTTTTAAAGTTTATTAAAGGAAATGAGAGTTCTTTATATTTGCATGAAGTATTTGAGGGTTTGCTAAACATGTCCCCAAGATAACTATCTATATAAATATATACGTATACATTCAGCATATAGTTTATTTCATATATTGGAAATAAGCTACAGTTTAACAGTTTTCTTAGATTCCTCTGAATCTCACAAAGACAGTAGTATTATTTTTCCTAGAAGTTTGTCATAGCCAAGGAAAAGAGAACTATCCAGTAGTTTTGTTTCAACTTAGTTTCTCAAAAGGGACATCCAAAGGAAGACAACAAGGATGGTGAAGGGCCTTGAGGGGAAGCCTGGGAAAGAGGAGACTGAGGGTAGACCTCATCACAGTCTACAACTTCCTTGTAAGGAGAAGAGGGAGGGCAGACACTGATCTGTGGTGACCAGTTACACAACCTGAGGGAATGGCTGAAGTTGTGCCAGAGGAGGTTTAGGCTGGATCTCAGGAAAATGTTTGCCCAGAGGGTGGTTGGGCACTGGAACAGGCTCCCCAGGGAAGTGGTCACAGCACCAAGGCTCACAGAATTCAAGAAGTGTTTGGACAATGCTTTCGGGCACATGGTGTGACTCTTGGGGATGGTGCTGTGCAGTGCCAGGAGTTGGCTTGATGATCCTTGTGGGTCCCTGCCAACAGGCACTTTGGTCTGAAATGAAACTTTGCTGGGTTTGCCTTTCCTGATTCTTTGCTATGTCATTCTTAAAAATTTACTTGTAAGTAAAAGAATTATTACACTCCTAATAGGCACAAATAGGCTTCTTAAAGCAATAACAGAACTGGAAAACAATTTGGCTTTGGGTATCTCATCAGAAATTGCACTGAACTTCATCCTTATGAATAACTTATCTTTAAAATGGGAATCATATTCCTAAACCTAACTGATACAAAGCTTGACTGTATTTAAAGCACCCTGCCTCTGTAAGTTAAAACTGGAATAACAAAACATTCAGCCAACCCAAAAAAGTCTCAAATTTCAGAAGAGGTCTCTTGTAGTGATGTAATGGTCACCCCCTCCCCCCAGCTGATATCTTCTGGAAAAGCAAAACAGACTAAAAGAGATTAAAAAGTGGAGTCCATTGCCAAAGCTGTAATTCCTTTTTCTCACAGGACTAAGATGGTGCTGCTATGAAACGTGTTGATTACACGAAGGTATCAGCACTTGCACATCAGTTTACTATATACAAAAACCATGACAGTCCCTCAGATAGATCTTTCAACTCCTTTATATCACAACTATCAAGGGATGTTCCTCAAAATGATGTAGGGATTAAACTTAGAAAATATACTTACATTTTTTTCTGTACATATAACCCTGTACATTTATAGCAAAGAATGGAAAACAAGAAGTAGCTTTCTAAGTTTAATTTAATTTTTATTTGATTGTACATGAGAAATATTCTGAGAGAAATAGACTGGGCATGTGGAGTTTTTTTCCAGAAAGGTCAAGTAGTCTTTGAATGGAAACAGTGCAGAAACAGTGTCATAGGACTTTCAGGACAGTTTGGTAAGTATTTTTTTTCTGCAGTTGATCTAAACCAGGTATGGCATCAGCATGTGGTATGTTTTTCCCAAACATACCACTAAATTTTCATAGTAGGACTGTGCAGAACATGAAATAAAACATTAGCAGTGCAAAAAGCCTCTGTCAAATCTGTAAACTTTTCTGTGATACATTTCTTCTTCTTACAGAAAATCATTCACCATTTTTTGTACTTAAGTTGTCTTTCCTCGTACATGAATATCTCTCATGATGTTTGTCACAGCTTGCTTTTTGTTTGAAATCAATGGCATCATTACTGCTACACAAAAAAAAGAAAAGAAAAAAGTAACATCACTTTCATGAAATGTCCCCTCTAGATACTTTTCACTTCTCTGCCTAACATTTATAGATGGCACTTTGCTCACATCTGCTGAAGCAATTTTTTACCACTTTTTCAGCTTGGCTGCATTTTCCCACCTTCCCTCATTCAAACATCATTGGCTGGTTTGCCTTCCACAGATAAAGATTCCAACAGCTAAATTCCTATGTCACCAGCTGAGAAGCCTGCTGATTTGATTTTTCATGAACACATGGCACATACTCATTTGTATTGAGTGCAAATTAAATACATTCTTATACACATTGGTAAGACTTCAGTTTTAATTCAAAAAGACTGTCACTGTCAGTGTAAGATTATAGCTTTACATATAAATATGTCTCCTTAAAAAACACAGGATTTGGCCTTACATTCTCAACTAGTATATTAACAATTAACAATTATCAAAGTGTTGTCATGTCTTACCCAAATATGTATTTTCTTTTAAGCACTCCCAATTTAGACTTTGAAATGTCAATTTCCTTTACAGAAACATTTTTTAAAAAATTGCAAATCCAACAGGAAAAAAGTCAAGGGATATCAGCAATGTTACACCTAATGTTAATAATCTTGATTTCCTAACTTTACTGAGCTTCCTCCAGTTTCAGAACTGCTCTAGGAGGTGGTTTTACAGCCCTTTTGGTATCTCACATTGAAACAGAAGTGACTAGCAGTCATTTCATCTCATTTTCTAAAGTACAGCAGACTTACATTCCTCCTTAACTACTTCAAACCGTTCACTCACCTAATAAATTATTTTAGCAAGCTTAGGTTTCCCTGTGCTGGTTTTGGCTGTGATGGAGCTGATTTTCTTCATAGTGTCTGATGTGGGGCTGTGTTTTGGATATGATTTGAAAACAGTGTTGATAATTCAGAGATGTTTTTGTTCTTGCTGAGCAGGGCTTACCCAGAGCCAAAACCTTTTCTGCTTTGCACTGATGAGGAGACTGGGGGTGCACAGGGAGTTGGGAGAGGGCACAGCTGGGACAGCTTACCCCAGCTGAACAAAGGGATATTCCACACCACATGGTATGCTTTCTCCCTTCATGAAGACATTTAAAGCAGAGGTCTTCAAACATTACTTGATTTTTCTGAAAAGTTTTGTGGAAAAAGCATCTTGTTGCCCACCCACTTCATGATATCATCTACTATGGTCTAGCGCAAAACATTTCTTTCTAAATATTTAGTGGGACATCTAATGTGGAAATCTTAAGGCAGACCATGCACACATTACAATGTCACATATATCAGAAGGGATAAGAATTACTATTGTTCCTCTTTAAAAAGGAAATAAGAGTAAGAATTCAGTATGTACCTTCACAGTTCATAGAGTTTTGCAGTCCTTGGTTTCACTTTCATTGGTTAAGAAGGCTGAGTTATTTTTATTTCTTGAGGCTTTCCGGTTTCTTACATAGGTGAGAATTTACTGCTGTACATTAACCAAAATGTTTTTCATTAGACATGTTAAACTGCTTATTCTAAAATAGAAGCTTTCATAATTTTCTTTTAAAAATGGGTCTAAGGCTTCAACATAGGTCATAGTTTGTTTTAGTCACACTTGCTAAGATTCAGTATTGTAAAATCATTTTTTAATCTTTCTTCCTGAGATTTCTTTATTGGCAAGTCACAACAAACTGTAAAATTTGCTACATTTACCATGAACAGCTTGTGAAACATGTCAACTTTCTCTATAATTTTCACAGGGCTTTAATTATGAATCAATGTGATGTTATGAATAGGGGTATTCATAGTTAATGCTTTCAACATGCAGTAAGCAATATTTCTATTAGCTAAACATTGCTCATATCCACAGGCACTATATTCTGTATTGCTTCTTTTGTGAATACCCAGGCATATGCATTTTACTCAATCTGATGGTCAGGTTAAAAAGGAAATGATGCATTTTCCTTGGAATGTTACATTGCAAATAAGGATGAATTTTCTAACTGGAGAGTTGCAATTCCCTTGGGACAGTTTGTGACTGACATTATATTTTATCTACACATTGAAACATCACACTTATCAAATGGAAAAGAAGAAGAAAAATTACAAGAGATTTGATCTTCTTTACAGCTTCTAATAGTAAAGTACACTGTATGATTAATGAACCTGTCAACTGTAATGGGAAGAATATGTAACAAGTAACTGTGCATTACTTGTTTGTGATTTTTATCTTTTATAAATGCAGCCATGTGTAGGATGATAAGATTAACTCTTTGTGCTTTTAAGTGAACATTATATGCAAGAATAATACAACCTCTGCTGTTTCTTGTCTTTCTGTCAGCTCTCAGTCTTAAGAACTGGAGCTTTCCTTAATGCCAGAACAACTATATTATTATTTCATTTGGCATGTCTACACATCTACTGCTGGATATATTATTCAGAAAGATGAAAGACAAAAAAGCCCACACAGTCTACCTGTCTCTTTCCATTTAGCTTCTTATGCTTTGTACCCTGCAGCTTTTCTGTGTCAAACCAAAAAGATTTTAATAATTTCTTCAGGATTTCTATAGGGCCTACAAGGAGAGAGCCCTGGATGCACACTTCAACCTGCCTGGCATTGAGGCAGCATGACATGAGGGATATATGTCCTACAGTTCTCCATTATTTTTGAGATGCTACTATGTAATTTTGTATCCTTTTGTCTTATACTCTAGGAATAACATCAAGAAAAAAAAATCTTTAATGTCCCACTAACTCAAAACTTGAGGAATCCTAATATTGTTTAAGAGTATTGCAGAGGTATGGCCTTGAGATGGAAAACAAAACAGGGATTTATGGCAGTTTTCTCACTGGCTATTGGAAGGGAAAAGGAAGAGCAGGTTTTTTTAATCTAAGACTCAGAAACTACATCATATCATGGTAGTCAGATATCTCTAAGGAGGATATTAAAAAAACATGTTTATGAAATTTCCATGTTATCAGAACATCGTTATTAAATGTCCAGTGGCATTAAAGTAAGAGGAAGTTATTTATTGCCCTTAACTTCATATTTATTTCTTGACTCAGCTATCTCATTGTCTTTAATTGCTTTGGGTAACTTGTACCACTGAAAGTAATACACAAATGTTCCAGATGTACAGAAATTCTGAACTAGAAATATGGGAAGTGTTTGCAATTGTAATCAAATCTCTGTCTGTCACTTTTCGGATCACAAAAAAACCCAAACAAAATAAACCAAACCAAACCAAACCAAAACCCCAAGAAAACCTATAAGACAAAACTTAATTGAAGTATGCTTTAATGCACTTTAAAATGGAGATACAGTGTAATAATATAGTCCATTTACAATTTAAGAAAATGGTCCATTTCATTTAGCATTTGAGAATTTGAAGTCTTATGTTTCAAAAGAAAATTCAAAACTGAAGTACATTCTGAAGTCAGACATGGGCATAGAGAAAAAGCATTTGGTGTGGTGTGAAAATTGGGAAAATTACCTGTCATTTAGCTGAATATTATTATGAAAATAATTGATCACAATATACATCATTTATTGGAAGACATTATTTATTGTAATATCACTCCATTAAGTTAGCCTACTAACATTAACAGTACAGTATGATCATATAAATTAGATAAAAAATCTTTAATATCAGTTCTTAGTTTTGTGCTGTCTTTACATTGATATTGGGAAAAAGAGTCCTGTAAAATTAATTACATGTTCAAGGTCCAGTAATACTTGTAGAAAAGAAAGGTGAAAGTTGTCATCAGTGCCATGATATCTCCATTATATATCTTAAGGAAACCTTCTGCAGTGGAAACTAATTACACTATTTTTTTTATACCTATCCCATCTCTCTGAATTCAGGCAAAATATAAAATAGAAGTGAATCATCAAGTATGATTTCTACTGGATCTCCTTTCACACACTTTCGCATCTCAAGTGAGATTTTAAAGTCCTTTAGAAGTCAAAGAAAAACACAGGCAAATCAGGTCCATTTGTTAATAGAAAATTAACCCTATGAAGTAGTGCAGATTGTACTAACCAGTGCCATTTTGCCCAAGAGGTCAAATATGAAAATATATGCAACAAAACTTCAACAAGAGACAAGGTATCAGAACAGAAAAGGAAAATAGTAGACTAAAACCAGAAAAGTTAAGATTAAGTAAATGCACTGAAATTCAATACTTAAAATACTAGAATTATTTAAAAAACCCTAGACAACTATTAGAGATACAGAATGATTCCACATGGGAGAAAATGTGCTCAGTAAAATAAAGCACTCTTCTTGCAAAGAGAATGAAAGCAGTTTTAGGGTGTTTCACATGAGATAAACCAGTGTCTACAGTTGTTAGAACACATACAACAACCATTGTTGCTGTCATTATTCTTACACAAACCATCCAAAACTAAGTGTTGAAAGGATAAGTTGACAAGAAACACAGATTTTGAGGAAGTTCCATGTAAAGTATGTATAATTTCCTTCTGTGAGAGAAAAATTGCTCCTTTTTTGGTGGAAAGTAATAGATCTAAATTAGTTTGGTATTAGTCAAGCTTTTAAAACTGTCTAAGCAATGCATTAATAAACACACAAGACAAAAGATAACCCAGACAAAAGACTACAAGACAGAAAATAATAAAAATTGGACTCAACAAATTAAACTGGGAGGACAGACCAAGGATAATTCAGCAATCTTATCACCCATTAGAAAAGAAAATTAATAAAATATGAACCCAGCAACTGAGACTTATAAGAGAAGTAGCAAATACAGCATAAAGAAAAGTTGAAAGAAAAATGATTGCTTAGCCTGAAAAGTGACATTTCTTTTAATAAATATAAAGAAGACAGTGATCAGCGTTCTATGTATCCACTTAGAACAGTAGAAATAATCATCTTAATTTGTAACATGAGACATTTATGGCAGCTATTAGGAGATGAAAAGAAGAAGTTCCATCTAGTGTTAAAATAGTTGACCAGCCTTTAGCAGTGCCACACAGTGATTTTAAGAGACCCTTTGATTTAAAAACAAATAGTTTCAGTAGAGCATGTCAGCAATGGTCTAGGTTTGCATCTCCAGCCTAGTAGGAGGAGAAGGAACAAAATCTCTTCAAGGCAACTTCCACGCACATTTTTTTACATTCTCTCTAACTCATTTATCAATACCAAAAGAGTGAGCATTGCCTCTCTAGGTAATGTTTCTAATGAATAAGGAGAGCCTTGGACAACCTTGAATAATGATTACCCTATGGTATCTGTACACCAAAGAGGGTAAAGGAGCTTAATTCTTTCCAGAGCAAAGAATGGCAATGGGAAATTGTAATTGACCTCTACCAGTCTACTTTTATGCTCACTTCTTAATTCGGAGCAAATTTTGAAGGGCTTATCCAGTTTTTCATGCAGGAAGTTTATATGCCATTCCAAGCCCATGCAGTGGCCTCTTATATGGTACCAACTGTATCAGCAGCAAAGGTAGGACATGTAACAGAATCACTCAAAAGCAGTCCCCATTGCTTAACATAAGATGCAAATATCTGAATCTGTGCCCCACGGTCTGGGTCAACAGGCAGCAGCTCCGCAGACTGACCTCAGCCTCCTTTTCCTTCAGCAGCACATACTGACACTGGTTGGTTTCACAGGATGCTAAACTTGACAAGATATCACTGACATGATTTGTCTGCTGCAAATGTCCTGTAGCCAAACTGTCCTCTTCTGTGTAAATGCTTACTGAAAAAAATGTCTTAAACTCTAGACTAAGTGCTGATGTAGCACTTCAGAGGCTGCAGAAATCAGACATTTACCAAGTTGTCTGAGTTGGTAAGTAGGAGTTTATTTTTAGTGCCTTCAGAAGTGGTGTGAAATGCCTTCCCTGGTTAATATCCCTGCTCTGACTATACGAGCAGCCAGTTAATATGTTAACATATTACACTTGCCAAAATAAAACTCCTAAACCGCACCCACTGACATTAATGATAGGCTGTGGAAAGGTTATTAATAATCTGAGTTCAAGTTTTGCTACCAACTGTCAAATAAAGTGTTATGCTACTGAATTCATAATACAACACTGGAGTGAGGGAATTCTCTATATTTAAAAGATTTATCGTTGTAACTATATTAGTTTTCCATTGTGTATTTTATGTCAAACAGCAGAAAGTTCTATTCTCATTTGTACCATTATTTACTGTTTTATCTATTATCCCTGAAAGGAAAAAAAAAGGACTTTGAACAACATCTAGTTAATCTTTTCGCTTTAACACTTCAGCATGTAAGGAAGTTTTCTTTTCCCAGTGTCCTCAGCTGACATGACCATTTTTTCAAGCAGTAGTATGTTTAGACATGTTTTCTTTTTTCCTATGTGTATTCATAACAAAGTCTGCCCCTTTGCTCCCAGATAAAGCTGCCTGCAATTTTGGTTGGTTTTTTGTTTGTTTTCTTTTGTTTGTGGTGGTGGTGGTGGATTTTTTTAATGAATTGTATCTATCTAGAAAATGTGCTTTTATGCAAAACAAAGAATTAGTGGTGAAATGCACCAGCTACCAAACATTCTGCAACGGAATGCTTGGCTTCTTACCTTGGTCTCTGATACATGAATTTGAATTTTCCATCTGCACCACTAGTCCTCAGATATCAGCTTGTTCTGAAGCTGATAGTTAATTCTTGTCCAGTACTTCTCTACTCTGGAAACCACTGACCAAAGTGATTGTCATTACAATTCGGGAGTCACAATGGCACTAAAAGTTGGAATTCATAGTTTTGTTTTCCGCACACCAATTCTTCCATCTTTGGGATTAAGCATGCAACCACTACTCTGTTTGGAATTGTTTATCCAATTGACTATCTGATAGTGCCAGTAAATGAATTTATTTCTAGTTAGCAAAAAGGTTTATGTATACTTATTATGATTTTCTATATTCCTCTGGGAGTAAAGCATGACGTTTAGAGAAAGAATGAGCCATTTTTCAAGGTAAAGGAAAGTTACAGCAAGTATTTTAAGACTCTGTTGCATCAAAAACTTTCTTCCTGTATTTTTTCTTGTTTTATAGAAGTTGCAGTTAATTAATTGAGCAAAAATGTTTTTCTTTGTTTTTCTCTGCAGTTTACAGCTTTTGACTCTGAGAAACTCCTTCGAGGAAATGACAGCAGACCTTTGTTGCAGCTCTAGATACTCAGGTTATTTCAAAACATTTTTCTTATAAATACTACTGGAAAATCCATCACTACTTGATTCCAACACTATCTTGGAAAACAAAACAAAATCAAGCTCCCTACCCATCTCCACAGAACCTGGGGACCTGTCAGCTAAAATGAGTCTGTGGAGATATTTGCAAATCAGAAAAAAATTAACTTTAGCTAGAACAATGAGGATTCAAAATACTTCAATTTCACAAAATTTATCACTACTAAATCCCTTTCAGTACTGCAGATCAGAAGCAGGAGAAATTTCTGCAGGGAAATATCAAGTATGGAATTGCAGAGGACGATCATCAAGTCTGCCACAACATTCCTCACCTACTGCACTACAGACGTGGGTAGTACTTGTGGATATTGGCAATTATTACACGCAATTACTCATATTACTTTATAAAGTGCTCTGTAACTGCACTGCAGTGATTCTGACAGTGTTTTTATGTCCCTTGGCTGTTTCAGTGTCTTATTGTATAACCTCATGGTGTTGTTTTTGGACCAGGCTGCATAACTGCAAAATGCAGAAATGTTCATGTACTTAAGGTGGCTCTGATGAGTTTGTTTAACTTTCAACACATCCCTTTGAATACAAAACTCACGTCTCTGAATACTGCCTGAATATTCATCCACAGCTGTAATAAATTTATTTACTCTCCTGATGATGGTCAAGGCTGCAAATTAAAACATCAGACAAATCAAGTTATTTAATAATTTTTAAAGTTACTTTTAGCCTCTCATTGTCATAGTATTATGAGATTTATAAAAATGCAGGGTAGAGAGTATGTAACTTTGTAACATTCAAGAGCAGAGCATTGGCATTAAAAGGCCAAAAATCATACCATTGGTTATAAATAAACATATTGTTAATATAGAACAAATATTGCTTTTACACCTTTGAAAAGTTATAAACATAAAATGTGGATTTAAACAAATGGGCAATAAAACACTTCTGAAAAAAGGCATATATAGGCTACATTTATTGCATATGATGAAGAGATGAGAGCATTCTGGCGGATGAAAATGTCCAGGTGTTTCCTAATTCTCTAAGTGGGCATTTTCTGTGCTTAAGAATTTCACACTTGACAGATGCAACTTCCTGAACCTTCTGGTAACACTGTAGATATACTAGGGAACCCCAAGAGGCAACACTGGCTTTTTTTTCTCTGCACTCCATTCAGGGTCTTCCAGGTCAGCTGCCTGCTAAGTGCCTCCTCCAGACAGCCTACCAGGTCCAATGTTGTGTACATACAAATGCAAAAGTTATCTGGGGGTGGAAAACACTGTAAAATTCTAAAGGATTATTGTAGTTTCAGAGACACCAACTATGAGTGCCAGGCTTTTGGTAAAAAATAATGCTTAGTTTCACGGCAGTGGCTGCTGACAATTGTTACCTAATTAAAACAGTATTGTCATAGTTTTTTGCTGTGCTATGAAGATGCACTTTTCTGGAAATCTGATGTTCCAAGAATGGGTCTCTTTGTAAACCTTATTTAGCGAAAATAAGGATCATCACCAATAAACATTCTACCTAGTAGAAGTGCTTGAAAGCATAAAGCTCTTCTTTACTCCACCAAACCTGCTATTCTTTCCTCCTAATATAAATAGATCATTGGTAGAAAAAAAAAAAAAACCTCTAATTTTTTGGACTTCAGTTCTACTGGTACAGCAATAAGACATAGATCTTAACACTTAAATTAAGGAATATTTTCCTCCCAAATTTGCCCCTCAGGGGCACAGAGATCAGGAAATCAACAGGAGAATCATTTTTCTGTACTCTCAGCTTAGACAATATATGGTCCCTAATAAAATATAAGCAGAGCCCCTACTCTCCTAACATTGCCTGTGAAGCCAAGATGAGCATGCATTCCAGATTTGTCACTTTGGAACATTTTTTCACCTATTTTTTTCCAACTTTGTCACCTGCTCCTTTGCTTCTATGCATCCATGTCTTCTCCTCCAGTCAGTCCTTTCTTTTGGTTGTTTTTGGTTTTTTTTTTTTGGTTTTTTTTTTTTTCTGGAAGGGTGGGTTGTGGGCCAGAATTACCTTAGTTTTTTCAATCATAAAGATGTAATGTTGCCAAATCTGTGCTTGGGAATACTGAAAATTATCAGATTCTGTAGGAGCTATAACAAGCAGAGGGCAGCACTTTTGTGACTGTCACCCTCATTCATCCTAGCAATAGGTCAAACCCAGAAAACTGCTGCCTAAGTATATTGAAAATAAAATTCCCTTATACTACTGCACACTATTAATAATTTAAAGAGAAATGGTGGAAGAATAATAAAACTTGATGCCACACCCTCTTCATTTCTGAAAGTCTTACACATGGCAACTGCATCAGAAAATCAGGGAGAATGCAGTAAGATATCTACCCTTTGTAATGCATATGTCTTTTTAAAGAAAGGTGTGATTATATTCTGAATAGGTCAGTCTCTGTGCCTGGCATTTCTTCTCTTTTTCCTATGACCTTTTACTAAACAAGTGGGGTATTTGCAATCTTTTTGGAATTGTCCATCCATTTGAGGCAGTGAATATAAGAGGCACGGTTTGACTGTATCAGAATTATTGCAGTGGGTTATTGCAAGGGCAGAAACCACCTACTGAGGGTGGAAATGTTTCTTCCATAACAGCATGTCTCCAATTCAGATTTAACTTTACTTTGTCTTCTGTTTGTTCATCCACATTTCTAAAGATTTAAATAAATGTGCAGTCACATTTGTTCATGGAAAGTAACAAATGAATAAAACTACACTGGACAGATTTGAGTTTCACAATGTATGCTGAAACAGATGTCTTCTTTTCAATGGCTCTGGAAAGAATTATTAATATGGACCTTCCTTGGTTATGAAAGAGACAATTAGGAGCTTTAATCCAATCTCTAATAGTTCAAAAATGTTATTTTTATTAGATTTCAGCAGCAAAGAATACCATTTAGATAGATCACCAGAGTAATAAGCAACATGATGCTGGGTTCCACCCCATCTGTGATATTTTAAAAATACAGTCTACCAGTGCCAAACTTCAGATTTCCCATGGGAACATTTATAAGAATACAAAGCTCAATAAGCAGCACTGATGCTGTATTAAGGATTTGTGTCATTTCCACTACAGAATAAACATGTGCCATAAAGGGGCATGTAGGATTTTGTTAGTAGAGAACTGAAGTTTGACTTACATGAAGGATTTGATACTGTTCAGTACAGCACAGAGCTATCACATTTTCAGATTTTTTTCTGCTGTACCAAGACAAAGGCATGGCAAACATTTAAATCTTCTGTTAGTGAACCCAGATTTTAACCCATGGAGAAATAGTTTTAAATATGGTTTATAATCTGTTCAATGAATATGATAGCTTTAGCCTGGTCCCTACTGGATACTTTTCCATATTTCAAAACCCACTCTGCTTCCAAAATTTGGCACAGTAGCAATTTTTGGTGATACAAAGCCAAGAACTGAAATTCTAGGGTGTTGGAGATTGGGTTTACGGACTATTGGAGAAGCTGTGAAGAGGAGAATATACAAGGTCTGTCACAGCCATCTGTCCCCACCCAAACAATTTAAGGAGCAGAAATGCTAAGTGATTTGCTCAAAATGAGCAGACCTATTCAGGCTGCCATGGAGGGATTCCAGAACTAATCCTGATCTGAGAATGTGTACTCAGATAATCCAGTGTAGGACCACACTAGAAGCGTCATTATACCAGATACACAAGGTTTCATGCTCATTCTCTCATCAATAGATCCAAATGCTTAAACAGTTATGGACATGGATCAAATAGCTACAGTTAAGCCAAGGTTAGGGAGAGTTGGGGTTCAAGAGTTATACTGAAATTGTAATCCTCAAAGCCACAGATCCAACTGCCAGCAGAGCGAAACACTTCTTGAATTTCTGTGTCTCCTTTGGATCAATGAGTATTAAAAAATCCTACAGCTCGGTCTGTGGTGAAGAGAGTGTCAAATACAATGTGGTGTGTGGACAAATCCTAAGAAATTTTGATTTCCGGAATAAGTGCTGCTCCTGATGAGAAATACCCCTTTGTAAGTTCTCTGGCACAAATGTCTTGCTCATGGGACTAGGATGCAACGACAAGGGCTTGACAGAGCAGAGATTACAGACACATGGTTGAATCACAGTGACAAAAATGGGCCTTAACTAAATTCTAGCTCTTAACAGCTAGCTGGCTCCAGCTCTCATCCTAGTTTCTTGCCTCCTGAAGGCAAGGAAATTAATCTCTTATTTTAGTGAAAGATGAATCTAGCGCAAGTATAGACAGTGATCTACACACAACACTCATTTGGCCTCAGGTCATGAGCAAGGGCCCCCATCAGTTTCATGTTCAGAATATCAGACATCACTGATTTTGGTTGACTGGTGGATGGATGAATTGAGACTGGGGCTGTGGTCAGTTTTCAGAAGACCAGAGATGAAAGATCTGGGTCTGCCATTAGGTTTTTAAAAGACCAAAGGCTTGAATGCAGGCTAGAATCACTTAACAAAAAGATTCATTGATGAGACCTTTGAGAGATGTGGCTTAAGCTTGTTAAGTAGTTACATTAAGTGAGGGGTTTTGGCAATATGGATAGAAAAACTATATAGTTTTGTAGTTTGACTCTTTCAATAGAGCTACAAATATTTCTGATGAAGACTGAGGAAACTATATTCCTACAATAACTGGAGCAGGAAGGATTTTCTGGATCAAAGTAGAATTTGATTAGGACGACCAAAAAGGTTGAACTCCTTGGTTTTTCTAAGTTTTTCTAGTCTCTCGTGGACTAGGAAGAGGGCTGAGCTTAGTAAGGCTGAATAGCATCTAAAGCAGAGCAAGCATCATGCAGTGTAAGACTAGGAATAGGTTGGGGGTCAGGCAGGTGCCAGATAGTTCTGAAATGTGTCACTGGATCTCGAAAACACACTAAGATAATAATTCTTACCAGACAATGAAGATCTTTAATTCTAAGAGGTATATAGATCACAAGGCTACACTTTTACTTAGGACAAGTTTGGTATCAGGGTGAGTGTTTGGGGCATCATGTGAGAAGAACTGTATTTATTGATACAAAATTCAATACACATACATATGTGAACTACATAGAAATTCACTCAGAAGGAAATGCTTACAAAGAGGTATAAAATATAATTTTCCTAGATCACTGGTAATGCACCTTTGACATAGCTACTCAGTTTGGCATCATAAGTGCCCTAAACTTACCACAGCTGGTCAGAACTGCCCCTCTCCTTTGCTCCTTGCATTGATTTGTCAGTGCTATCTCCACATATGTACACAAAGAGTTTTGGTGGTATTTACTGTATCTTCCTGGAACAGAAACAACAAAGCATATTAAATCATGTAATCTAGAAAAAAATACCCATGGGTTAGATTGGGTCTGCCCTTCCCTCCTCAAAGGAATTAGGTTATATCTTTCACCCTCAAAAGCTATACCTCATTAATGTGGCAATAAAATTATATAAGGTTAGGAAAAGTAATCTGCCATAATGCAGATCATGATCAGATGCAGATCAGATTTTATCATGCAGATAAAATAACTTCTCACATGTATCTGACCTGCTATATTAGACAAGTTTCCATTTTCAAATCCCATATTCACAAGCTTTTTTTTCCTCAATGCACAGTAGAAAATTGTCTGTATGTGATGGGCTCATAAAGCAATTTTCTGCATACTTAGGACAGTTAATATTTTAAGTCTGACTGCCTGTTGCTTCTGTTCTTGTTTCTATTTAGTCTACAGCCAGATTTACTGTTTTTCTTCACATGAAAATTACAGTGCTTTCTGTGCACTGCTGAATGTGTAATGTCCTACAGGTTGGAAGACACAGTAAAAGCTTTTCCCTGGAACAGGTCTGACAAAACAGCTGGGGATGTTTGTAACAGGGAAGGGCTAAAAGGCCATGGTCAGAACCATGGTGGGTTTGGCTCTCTGTGCCCATATCCCACACTGAACACAAATGGAGCCAAATTCTCTTTCCTAAATCCCAGTTAAGTATTTGTGTAAAATATTAGACAAAGGGGAAGTACTAAATTTGGAAGTCCTCCAAAATATGAATTTTTGTCAGGACTGATCTACGGCAATGCTCATCAGTCCTCCTGACCCTACCAGTCATTTCCCAAAGCACACAAATGTACTAGAGTTATGTGATATATTTAAAACATCTCAAAAGTTAAGAGAAGAGAAGGAGCTAGTACCACTATCAGCCCTGTGCAGGGGAAAATTTTGCTGCACAGACACCTCTACACAAGGAGGTCTGCATCATAGGCATAATATACAGTCTAAGTCTGGAAAATGGACTTGGATTGGGCCACATGCACTTCACAAAAAGTAACCACAGCTACTAGGGCAGAGCTGTGTACAACAGTGCTTGCTAGGAAAGAGAAAAAGTGGAGGTCAGAGTGAAACTATTCCTCTTTAAAATCTCATTTTAGCAAGGGTCTGGCTCCCCTGAGCATAGTGAATTAGGTGTGACTGTGTGCACAGATGAACAAAAAACACATTGAGAAACACACAGAAATCACTTGTAACTACCAGGTCCCACTTAAAATTAAACACATGCAGTGGATCTGTAACATTAGATTAAGATTTTGCTCTGTTCTCTATTTCAAACCATACACATAGTATATGATTTAGGAACATGAAGTACAAGCAGTTTCTTTTATGTATTTTGAAGGTACTAAATCGTTCCAAGAAGAAAATTGATTTATATAGGAATACTAGATGCAGCTCCTGCTGAAGCTTATTCATATAATCTGCTAGTGAAATATTAATTAGTTATATATATAAATATAAGTATATATATAAACCTTCTTGGATTTATGTTTAAAATTTTTGTAGAGGAGTATATTGTACCCAACAGTTTACACCAAACCTTTAATGTGAACATAAATTCGTTATTTTCAAAATTAAAATCAGCCTTAATAACATCTTTTCAACAGTTGAAAGCTGTTTCTTGAAAAATTCTGGACTATGTAACTAATTTTTCTCCTAATCTCCATTTACCCTTGACTGATGCTTGACTCAGAAGGGAGTTGTGAGTGTTTGGTGCTCCAGGAAAGAGCAACTGACAGGCTCTTGACTTTCGTAGCAAGAAAACAAAATTGAATGAACTATTTTGAAACACCTGAATGCTTTCAAAGTGTCAATCTGTAGGAAAAAACTCGATATATATTAGAGTATGAGTGTTGCGTTTATTTCAATACTATGCACACATTTTGGATGACCTTAATAATCTACCAGCAATGTAAGTTCTTAGGCGTGACCCTCTTTTTCAGTCAGGTTACTCACACTTTTAAAAACAGGCCCAATAAAGCAAACAAAGCAGAAGAAGTATTAAAGGATATCCTTGAAACTTATGTTGAAGCAATTTCCTGACTAGAATGAACCTGAAGACATGCTTGAGATCTTTCTTGAAAAAGGGCTTGCATCACACTACGCAATCATAGAATCATAGTAAAAGGGTAGAGATACACAAAGAAAGACAGATAAATTTCTACATTATTTATATTAATGTAATAACCATATCAGTGCTTTAGAAGCATTGAACAAATCACCATGCTCCAGACTTTCAGTCCATGAGTTTCATTTCTAAGCATATAATTGCATTTCTTTCTTAATGCCCATCACCTTATAAAAATTCCATTTTTTATGAATTTGAGAAAGAAAGTAATGCACTGAAAGGAAGAAGAAATATGCTAAATTCCACACTCATGTATTTTCTACAATAAAACAAAAGCTTTATGGTAAACTGAAAGGAAAAGAAGGTGAACATAGTGCGGAAAGCATAGGTGTTCCCAATGTGAAGAATGGAGCAGGGCCAGGGATGATAAGGAGATCACCAGACAGATCCACAGTGATGAAGCAGGTCCAAAGTGGAGCCAGGAAGGCACGTTGGTAGTAGATCCTGGGTTCAGAGGTCTGTGGCCAGGCAGAGACACAGCCAAAGTAGAGCTCAGCTAAGTACCATGGTCTGGGGCCCGAGTTAAAATGCAGGTAAAATGCAGTTCCTGAGCAAAGCAGGGAGGGCCTGAGGAGGGTTTTGAAGGCTGTTTCCCAGCAGGCTGATGCCAGCCACAAGACAAGAAATGGGAGCTGGTCCTCACACAGGCAAGCCAGAACTCCTGCCTGGAGAAGAGGCTGCTGAGCTTGTGGGGTACTCAAGTTTCTTCCTGGATAGAGAAGGATTGTTTGGTGCCAAGGGATGGGATTCACCTAATTACCCCATGCCTCATCTAATCAAAAGGAAATGCCAGTGACTGGATGAGTGAATCTGAAATCTTGCAGAGTAGGCATCTCTCAGAAACTCTGAACTAAGCCTGGTATAAAAAAATTGAGACTCATAGCAAGCCCCACACCTTATTTTCCTGGAAAGACTCACTCATGTAACTTCATAGCATGGTGGCAGTGGTGCAATCTCTCATATCAAATTCTGCAGCACATGCTGATATTTCTTACTTCACCTGCTTAAAATGTACACTATATCCCAATGGTGCCTTAACTGCTGGTATAGTAGTACATTTCCTCTGCAGTCTAACTGGATTCTCAGATCTTGAAAGTCCTCAAGAAACTCCTCAAGTTTGGTTGCAAAGTCTTCCATTTGGACTGAAGAGGGATAGTAAACAATTTTTTCACCTCTACTGCCTTCCTGATGGCCCAGGAAATACCATAAGGTTTGAATTCTCACAGGAAAACTTTCCAAGGGAGGGGCAAGGATAAACAAACTCTATCATCGTTTTTTCTAAAGCAAGGACAGGAAGCACAAAGCAGCTGTGTAAAAGGTAGTCACCACTGACCCAGTGGCTTCCCTTTAAGCACAAATCTGTCACACAACCTTTAGACTTTATTTCATTGTGAGGAGAGTGAAAAAGAAACCTCCTCATGTTACAAACAACTCCTAGGAAAAAAGCCACAAAAAATGTTTGGTAATTAATGATTCATGATGAAGCCAATCTAATAAATATGTGAGTGCATGGAAGATAAACTAGGACACTGACAGAAAGGCTTTGGTAGGCCACTTAAAATGAAAAACAATGCAGTTCTGAATGCAGGAGCTCACTGGAAACCATCAGAGATGGGCAAAACTACTGCTGTCAAAAGAGCAGAACAAAAGGAGTCAGGCACAGCTGGTAGAAATACAGAGTAAAACTTCTGGAGGATAATTTTTGATTATATTATGACAGTCACAAGAGAGAGGCTGAACTCATGTCCTGATGGAAATTGATTACCCTCCACAAGGTGTCCCTAAGAGAGCCTCCAAACAGAGCCAGTGTTTCAAAAGACAGTCTGGCTTCTAGTCATAGCAGGTTAGCAATGTCCTGTCCTCCTAGCAGTGTAAAAGCCAATCTAATTGGGTGTGAAGCATTTGATGTATGGAAAAATTAACCAGCATCTAGAGAGAGAACCTGGCCCAAGATGAAGAAACCTGGCAGCTGAGACAATAGACCTGGCAAAATCTACAGGAGTTTCATTCCAGTTTTGTTGAAGGCAGTTCTTTTCTGCTTTCTATTCTACATAGCCTTTCTTTCATTTTCATTTTAGGCTGTAAATCCAAGAAAGCAAGCTATTCTGCTGTGTGCCAAGACATCATTCTGCAGAAAATCACAAAAAGAACTTTCCATTTATTTATCTCTAAACTCTGTTTCAAAACATGGCTCTAAAATGAATTTTACAAGCATCTTTGTATGGAATGCAAATAATATGACTTAGAATATCTGAGGATATATTAATAACAAAGTAAAAGCAAAGTCTTACTAAATTCAGTAAATGTTCTCACAAGCCAATGGAAAATAGTATTAATTTTTAATAAGCACTTAGCTAAAATCAGGGTCTTGCATATTGGAGAATTGCTGAGGAAGTCAGGCAGCTCTTTCATATAATTATTTGTCTACTCAAAGAATGTGTGCTATATTTTGTTCCAAAACAAAACCAAAACCAAGTACTCACTTCAGATTTATCTAGTGTTTTACACAAAGACACTCTCATTTAGCTCCTTTTGAAAATCACCCCTTTCTGTCTATCCTTGGATTTCTTCTGCCTTCTTCCTTGAAATGTCTGGGGGTTTTTTGGTTTTTGTTTTGTTTTGGTTTGTTTGTTTTTGGTTTTTTATTTTTTCTCTATGTACTGTACTCCCTCAGAAAAATGAAAAGAAATTACACTCATATCTCTCATCCAAAACTCTCTTCATACATTTCACTTTCCCGAGTATGGCCAGAGTTTTGTGAAAGACTTTGTATTGTGTTGTTTACTTCCCACTCCCTCCAAAAAATTAATTGCTTTTTTCCTGTCTGACTAGTGTCTCTACCATAGCTTGGTCTTACTGGGATTTTCATAAAACTCCTAGAATAAGAAGATATATTTAGAAAAAATAACTCTTTCTTCATTGCAAAGCTTACCTCGACCAAGGCGCTCAGTAATAAGTATAGTTTTATAAACACACAAATGAACATCCACACTGCAGACCAGCTTGATTTGTATCCATGTATTTTCCTCCTAAAACAATGTAGTAATCTGCACTAGTAATTAACATCCTTATCAGGATGATTAGAGATAATTTTTCACACCCTGCTCTAAAAGAAGCTGATGTCTTTCCTACAGAAGCAATAATATAAACTCCAAACTTAATTTTCTCAGGTTCTGCTATCACTGAAAGAGAATTGTGTTGCACTGTATTGATCCTACACTGGCAGTAATTACAGCAGCTGGCGCAGCTTGTCCCACACATGGTAAACATACATCCACGTGTGCACCTCATCATCTTCTGTTTCAGAGGAAGTGTGCTGCTGTATTTACTTACATGCATTGAGGATACAGAGTAAGGGGCTTGTCCCTGGGGGTACATGTGTGCCACTATCATTGGACACTTGTAGTATAAGAATGCAGCAGCGTGGATCCACCATGGAGCAAAAGTGTGCAGGAGCAGATAAATGGAAAATGCTGAGAAATCTGAGTATATTGCAATGTCTGCATTTTCTCTACTCATAAGCTAGGAGAAGAATTTGGCAGGACAATTAAAAGCATGATTATATCATAACATCATTTTGAGTAATAAAGAGTAATAAGAAATGCTTCTAAAACTGCTGTGAGACAATTTTAATGACGTTGTGTGAACAGCTATCTCTGACCCTCTGCCATAGTGGCACATGAATACTCAAGGACTGCACCTACTTACAAGCCAGGGACTGCTGAGATCTGAGAGCAAGCTCTTCCAAACCACTACAAGGCAGCAGCTGACAAATTCTATACTGACAAGGAAACTGTCAATATTGACATAACAGAAGCTTGAAGACAATTGTTGATGTGATTTAATTTTGAATGCTGAATTTAGCTCACTTTCTCCAAAAAAAAAAAAAAAAAGAAAAAATTAAAAAGAAAGCAACCATCCCATTTCTGGTTCAACCCCCTCCCCCCGTACCCTGCATCACTATTGCTCAGGGTAGGTTCAAGGTAGAAAATAAGAATTATGTGCATTTCCTTTAATGAACAATACAGTCATGGGCATGGACATGTGTGATGTTACAATGGGGCAAAATGATGCTATGCTGATTCACCATTAGACTATGTGTTTGAAATCATTTGGAGAAGCTCTTTTAAATTTACAGGGTTTTTTTTTACAGGAATGACATCATGGAATCATAGACTGGTTGGATTGGAAGGGTGATGAGGATCACCATACAGATTATGTAGTGCCAATCCCCCTATCATAGACAGGGAGACTTTTCACTAGACCAGGTTGCTCAAAGCTCCTTCCAACCTGGCCTAGAAAACTTCCAAGCATTTGTTCCTAATATCTAATCTAAACCTGCCCTCTGTCACTTTAAAGCCATTGCCCCTTGTCCTGTCACTACACGTCCTCGTAAAAAGTCCCTCTCCAGCTTTCCTGTAACCACTTTATGTACCGGAAAGTGCTCTACGGTCTTCCCAGAGATTTCTCTTTTCTAGACTAAACAACTTGAATCCTCTCATCTTTTCTTCATAGGAGAGGTGCTCCATTCCTTTGTGGCCTCCTCTGAACTTTGTCCAGCAGATTAATGTCCTTCTTACACTGGGGAATCCCAGAAGTGGTTGCAGTACTCCAGCTGGAGTCCCAAGAGGAATAGAGGGGGACAAGCCTTCTGCTTTTTCTGCTGCTGATTGTGGTACATAGATCTATGGTGTGAACTTGATTAAAGTTACAAAATATTGTTGTGACTCTTTCATATCTTTCTGTATGGATTGCTATTGCTTTACATTACAGGCTGGGACAGAATGTCCTACCAAAGGTACAGTCATTTCTTCCACAGAAGAAAGAAAATTTCCTCCTTGAGGTCTTCATCTTGGCAAAGGCAGACATTGATATTTTTTTCATTTTGTGTGCCTCTATTTCCATCCCTGTACAGCAACTTTTCAGATGCCACCCTAACAAGTATGGTAGATGCAATTAATTTAAAAGAGACTGGGACCTGCTGCATTTGGGGGCACTGGATATTAGGACAATGAGCCTCACTCTGTTCCACAGATTATATTTTCCCTATTTCAGGCTTGAGATGCTCCTTGAAATGTTACATAAACTGTAGAACCTTGGGCAGGTTAGGCAGCAGTTTCCAAGGCCTTCAATTATACAGACACCCTGAATGAACAACTGAGAAAAGACAACTATAGGAACAGTGGTAGGGAGCCAGTGACAATCTCTGAAATCTAGAATCTAATCTGTAGAAAAATCCTGAGATTTGACATCCAGAAGAAGAGATATTTTGTGGTGAAAAGAAATAGGGTATTGAACCAGCACAGCGAGGTTGTGGATAATAATGCCTTCTCTGTTGCTTGGGTCCATATCCTGGACAATGTAATGAAATACAGTTATTGTGCTACCAACAGAAAGTGCCAAGAGGCTCTGAAGGGACCTTTTCACTTGATACTACCACTGGGATTTATAAGTCAAACCCTTATCCCACCTGCACAGGCAAGCCCAAATTTCAGCACAGATAAACCAAATTTTAAAGAACTGGTGGCTGACAGGTACAATCCAAGGAAGATTCCAAAAGAAGCATGAAAGTAAGTTATAACTGAACAAAACATCCTTTTTTTCAATATCCATCTTGCAATACACTTTTTAAACTTGCATTTTCCTTGCTTAACAGTTTCTCTGCCTGCATCGTCCTTTCTATTCCTTCTTCTCCTAAGATGAGCTGGGAATTCAGAGCATAGCTCAACAAAAGACAGTAAAATTAGATCATACTTAAGCTTGGTGTGAAAGTGCTTTAAAACTCTATGCACATCTATGAGAGTACTAAATTAAAATAAATTATACTTTATTACTCATTACAATATCTCTAAAAATTTAGTAACAACGAGGTTGTGATATCTTCGCAACCACATTTATGTGAAGATTATTATTAGGTACACACCACACAGTGAAGCTTACTAACAAAGGAGAGAGATGCCAGTAAACATCTTCCATGTAAGAAGCAAAAAAGAAGCAAATGCAAAGATATAGGGTTATGTTTTGTTCTATTTTACTTAAATTTTCTGAGAAGTCAGTTTCTGGGTGAAAACTGGCATTTGAAACTTCACTTTCAGAACACTGAAATGTCGTTGAGGTAAAATGAAATTTTACAGCGCCATGAAGGCCTAAATGTGTCAGTCTGTACAAAGTAAACTGAATATTGCTATGCCCTTGATGGGGAGGCCTGATGAATAGCACATCCACTCCCCACTGTACTGGGTGTTGTGTACAGCTATGTGGGCAGAGCACAGAAAGAAGAAGGTGTTCCCTTTTTTGGTTTTTCACCTGGCTTGCTTAGATTTGAAGATGTCCTCCGTGCATATTGCATGCTCAGTCTTTTTGTCAGACAGACACTGTTCCTTCAGACACTTGAGGAGGCCCAGAATAGACCTGGATCAATTCAGAGCCCCCATATTTGCCACACTCCTGCAACAAGAGTACACCAGGGTGGGCCAAAGAGGGGCATGCAGCCCCATAGAGCTGAGGAATTATGTGTAAGGAAGCTTGGGCTTTACATTGGGTTTATGCTCTTCAGTCTCCTGCTGTGTGAGCTCCAGAGTGATTTTTAAGGGCTGCTTCATGGGAATTGTGTTGTCATGGCTGGAGTCAAGGTATGCAGCACTCATCTGTTTGAAGAAACAATGAGGGAGAAATCTCTAGTAGATGAAGCCCTTGAGAGAGTTTCTTTTGACACTTCCTAGGCTTTTTAGAACTGAGAAATCAACCTTAATTGGAATTTAAAGACATGATATTGTAGAAATGACCAATGGCACTTGATAGTTGAACCTGAATCAAATTTACGAAACAAGTAATTTATAGGAAATATTTCAAAACAGGGCACTTTAATATGTTTAAATATTTTTTCTTAACCCCTCAGCTCTTTAGATCGTTATTCATAGGTCATAAATAATAGTGTAATGCCCACTAAAATACATATGACAAAATGTGCTTTTCCATGGGGTTGCAAAAACTAATGTATTTTTACATCTACAAACATTCCTAGAGTAAATCAAATGTTGCAAAATGCCCTTTAGTTTAATTGCATGTATAAACATACAGATCAAAAGAGAAAACAACTGAGTTTACTCATTATCTTTATCATGACAGCTGTGAGCAAAAAAAAAATCATACTGGTATAAGGGTAGTCTTACTTTCTTGTTCCTTACTAATTTCATTTCCCATGTCGAAACTAACTTTTAAACTACAAAAAAGTAACTTACTAATAAAAACTATACTCTTTTTAAAAATCTGTTTTTGTTTTAAACCACCTAAGTCAATTTCTGACAGGTAGTATAAACACAGAAATCTGTTTTGTAAACTCAGAAATAGCCACCCTAATAAAGTACAGTCATAATCTACAACTTATATCAGACTACAAAACTCACTTTCAAAAGGCTTAAACAATCATTACAACCTCGATGAGGTACTGACAAAAAGGTAAATAAAAACAGCAAAAAACATTTCCACTGTGGATTACTTCATAAATTCTCTCAGTCCACTATGTATTGTATGTTCCTCAGAGATTATGACTGATCCATGACATTTCTGAGACAGCCCATTGCAGTTGCAGTATTATGGCTTTAAATGTAATATCGGACATCACCATGAGAAAAGAATACCCCCAGGAGTCGAGGACAGAAGGTAATACAGTGGTTCTTTCAGTGGTGTGGGAGACATGGCAAACTGCTGCATAGCTGAACAGTTCCCCTTTGTTCTCTGTTCAGCTATGGATCCGATTTCTCTGAATTGGGCTTATTACAATAAATATAGATGCACAACATGATTATTTATGGGAAGAAAACAGACAAAAGAGGTTGAGTTGCTGGTACCTAAAACCTCATTTTCTGAGCTTCTCCCCTTGAGGCCCTTTTCATTTGTTGCACCATTGTATTCTCATTGTTGCTCAATGATACAAGCCTAAGCTGTTCATCAATTTACCCACTCCCCCAATCTCTTTCTCTCTCATGTGTGCTTCCTCTCTCTTCCCATGTTAATAGTTCCCCTGAAATCCTATCACTTTGCTGGAGGATTGATGTAAGTCTCCAGCAATTAACATAATTACAAGCCTGATTATCTTCTAATTGCATTATGAGTATTTGGTTATTCACTACACAAATTAGAGAAAATTAAAGAGGAGCAAGATCCTGTGGTGTGGGCGGTATGCTTTCTAAACTGTTATGATCATCTGAATGCTGTGAGATAACAAGAAGGTGAATACGTTTTATATTCCTATTGGCTTACAGTTCTTCTTGTCATTGTGTAATTTCTTTTTCTTCTTTCAACTGTTTCATGTCACTGAAAGATGCAGACCTACTTAATTTGTTTGTGTGAGTTTACTGACAACTTAATAGTAAACTACAGTAAATGCCGTATTTTTCTATATAGATTTGGCAGAGTAAAATTATAGAACTTCAAACAAAAGGCACTCAGATGATAGGCTTCTCTACAACCAAGGAACATCAATAATTCAAATACATAATTAAGGGATACTCTTTGTGGTGACAGGGGAACAGAAAAATAAAAACCATCAAGAACCGCACATTCTTGCCTGTCGCTTCTTTAGTTTTTGATGTTATTGCATTATGAGTTAAATAATCAGGGGCAAATTCAAATAGTGAGTAATTGCCAGAGGACAGTTTTAAGCCTGAATAGGACTTTGGTGCTGCATAACCAATATAACACAAAAGTTACTTTATGGTCAGCAAGGCCAGCAATGAAATGTGTGCTTGAAATGAATAAAATGGAAATTCATGGAGGGAGAATTATTAAACTAGATATATTTTAAAATTACATTTTAAAAATAAAATAATTGGATTTTGACCAAAACATGGAGAGAAAAACTTATGACAGGGAAAGGGAGCAGATTTACAGAAAACATTGTTGCTTTTGCTGTTGTTGGTATTGAAGATTATGAATGCTGCTTGAAAAACAGCCATCTCATGCCTCATGCAGGACTAACCATCCTGTTACACACAAAAAAAAAACCCAGTGAGGTGGGAGGTAGGGAGGTCTGTGCAAAGTAAACCAGCTGAACTCCCCTGAGCAGTGCTTTGAGCATCAAGTGCTGACTTCTACCCTAAGTAACTGCCAGCTCTTGTGTTTTGGGATAACTCAGTACCTGTCTGGTTTTGAGCCAAATCCTGCTAATGTTCTTCATCTTACAGATGTGTTGTTAATAGAAATTAACTTGGCAACGCTCAAAACTGGTGTTCCTGAATGAATTTACAGGATACAACGGTGATCTAATATCACTGAAAATTTGTCTTCTGTACCAAAGGACCTGTAGTACCCTCTTGGTCCCAACATTCCCAGATAGTGCAAATAGCACTCAGCCACAGGGAATAAATTGATGATATTTGCTAATTTCAAAAGGGTCAGCACATAGTCTTTGGTCAGGAATTTTGATTTCTGATCTGGGAACTGCATAGCGTGGAATTCAAACGTGTGACCTAAGGCTTTGTAGCTGTGAAGAGCCCACAATGAAAACACATTTCAATTCACATAATTTCCTTGAATTTACCTGGTTCATTCAACTGCATTCCCCTCTGGGTTTGGCTGGAGGATTAGGAGCTGATGAACATAACTTTCTCAACCAAGCAAAATGCATACTGCAAAACTTGCTGCTATTTGCATGCAAAGGGGAAATTTTAGCTTTGATCTCTTCCCTGTATCTCCTTACATATCAACATATGATTTGCTGTCCAGACTATTCCCAAAGACCTTCCATCAAAAAAATCACTAATAACGCTCCCTGTCTGCAAACATCTCCTATTGCTTAGCCCGAAGTTGCAAAACTAGAAGCCTGCATCCTAAATAGGGCAGCAATCCTGCAAGCAGGTCTCACTGTCTTATTTGATCTGTCTTATTCAAACTTCTCTATTCGTACCTCCTTAGGATGGGCAGGAAAAGAATGCCATTTTTCCACATCCTTTAGGACATAAAAGTATCTCTTTCTTTGTAGAGCTCCGAAAGTCCTTAACTCCTGGACATTTACTGATGAAAGAAGCTGGTCATTATAACATCAATCTAAGACAAATTTAAAGGGGAAAAGAGAACAATCTTAATTATCTATCACTTTATAGTGGTCATTAAAAAAATTCTCACAACAACATAAGAATTTTCTTATAAACAAATGTATACACATTTTCATTTGATGCTGCCAAGTGAATACAGGAAACTCTGAGAACCAATTACCACGTGCTTCATCTGATCCATCCAGACAGAAAATAAAGAGAGAAGACACATATCATATGAATCCTTAACAGGATAATTTAAAAGTATTTTTTCAAGTGGGTTTAAAATAGATTCAACATTATACTGAATTTTTTCAAGTACGTAAAATTTCATGTAACTTTTTAAAGCTGTATAACTTTAATAGCTGTAGAGAGTGGGCCAAATTCAGTTTTAATGTAAAACACACTGAATTTAATGAAAAGCTTCATTGAATTTACTGGCAATTTGCCCAGTTGCCACAGAATTCAGTTTTGCACCGTCTTTCACTTTCCTCCCACTGCTTCTCAAAGCTGTCATATGTATGTAGTCTAGAAGTTTTCAGAAGTCCAGGACTGGTAGTGAAAGTGGATTTAATAGTCTAATATCAAAGGGCCCATGGAGAAAAGCCACCCTGCAATTTTGCCAAGGAAAGTAAACAACAGACCACCATTTTAACTGCTGCCTTTATAAAAGGCCATTTTTAAAATTCTACAAATACTTTGCACTGAATGGCATCCCTGAAATTTAAACTGAAGCCTAGACTCCCAAGTGAAAGAATGAATTAGAAAGAAATAAATGAGGATTTTTTTTTTTCTTTTGCAGTAGCACTTGACAGTCCCACTTTTACTAGAAATTCTGAGCATCTGATTATGGACAGAACACACAAACATTTCCTTTAAGAAATCCTGTGCAGTACAAAAATAAAATTTCCACAACACAGTGACACTGAGACCCAAATAAATTGTCCCTATGTGTCCTTCATATATTATGCAAACAATTTCTAGGAGGCAATACTCATGACGGGATAGTCTAGAGCCATTTCAGATTCTTTTAAAACAGAAAGCAGGATATGACTTAGGAGGCAGATGGTAATACCACACCACAGCTATCCTCAAATTTGAAGTGTTATCTTCCTTTTTGATGTAAAACTTCTCCACCAGAGTGAAAAGAAAACAAAATATTGTTTCCCTGCTTCATTACTTTAGTAAGAAGGATTGACGGCATGCTTAGCTGGCAGGAAAAAATAATTTATTTCACTGTCACCATATTTGTTCACCTGCTGCAAGGTAAATAAAGCTAAGTCACTTTTTATTTATTTAGCTTTTGCGAGACACCCATACTGAAATAGCTGGCATTATCTATTATATACAACCACTCTATTATAGTGATCACAGAAAAAACCAGAACAGTGTGAGACCATCTATAACCAACTTCACTCTTAATAGTTAATACTTGGTGAATGCCTTCTTTTTTTCACTCAACACTTTTCCAATTTATAATGTGTTTTGAAAAGAACAGTAATTTAACTTATTTCATGTTCAAAATGTGTCAGGAAAGTAAATGGTCCACATGTAGCAGTTTCCAGTGTCTGGCTTTTATCTGCTATCACAGATCTATTAGTATTAATTAGTAAAATCTCTTTGTCATAACACTACAAAAAAAAAAAATTAGCTGATAAATGTATTTGAAAATGGAGTTAAGAGCCGATTCCCATGTTAATTTCTCAGAGAAATTTCCCACTAGGGCGTGGCTGAAAGCAGAGAAAGTGAGTTGGGATTGTACAGAGATTACTATGCATTAGCGTAAAGCGTATCTTTTCCTGTGAAGTGTAGAATGGTATAAGCTCCACACTCAAAATGAGAGTATAAATTTGACTCAACAAAGCAGCCTGCTTGCAGGAGCTTGCTTCACTCTCTCATTTCATAGCACAAATAAATTTTTTTTTATCCTGCCATTGCAAATAGAGTCAAACATTCTAAATAAAGTAAAATGTTCTATCAAGCGGACGAGTGAAGAAATTATGTTTCAGGAGATTGCCTGATAGTGAAATGAAGGCAGGGCAAGAAGGTAATATGGCGAACTTATACATGGCCACAGAAGTGAATATAGTGGCTTCATTTTTTTCTCTTTCATGTTGTTTTCAGCCCATCCAGCCCTGAACTCTTCATTGTCACTTCGGTGGATTAGCAACTGGCTCCAACATTCGGCTGCCTGCTACATGAGTGGACCTGCCAGAGCTGGCATAGTGAGGTGTGCTTCTCCAGAAGTCTGTAGAAAGAATTGAATTCATACCCCTCTTAGCCATAACAAGAAGTTGCCACTGTCTCCACAGATTACAAACACGGGCAACACTTCTCCCTCTGCCATGCAAATTCTGCTACTTCCTCTACGGTAAATAACAAGGTTGCTTACTGTTGCAGTGTTTACCTATCGAAATACTGCTATTTCAAGAATTCATGAATATCTTTCAAATTTCCTTTCTTTAAATCTCAAATCCTTGTTACTTTCAAATTTGTCAGAATTGTGATTTTGGAAATATGCACAAGTTTTCTGAGAGTATGAACTTAATTTCCTCCCCTTGAGTTCCCCTGTTGCTATGCTAGAACAGGTCTGAAGCTCCACCTTTCAAATGGTCACTTACATATTTAAATTGATGGGAGCACATTTACTG
Source organism: Acridotheres tristis (assembly GCA_037013685.1). Taxonomy (NCBI): domain Eukaryota; kingdom Metazoa; phylum Chordata; class Aves; order Passeriformes; family Sturnidae; genus Acridotheres; species Acridotheres tristis. The sequence goes on along the minus strand of CM072886.1, from coordinate 112,922,098 downwards.
GGGGAACTGAAGGTACCACCAAGAGGGAGGGCATTCACCTAAGTGGAAAATCCAGGTTCAACCCTCTTATGTAAAAAAGACAGAAGAATAAACTGACCTTTGTTCCCTCTTTATTCACAGACATTCATTGGCTAGTTGTCCATGTTAGGTTTTATTCAGGCTTAACCAGAAAATCCTTGAAACTGAAGTTTTGCTGAAATTGGTATATTTCTGGTAAAAGAAAAAAGCCTTCTCATTTCAGCTAACCAACATTTTCACTGAGAGATTCTGACACAGTTCTCATGGTAAAGAGGTATTTTTAAGTTTTTATTATGATTCAGTAGTGCTATATTTATGTACAGTACATTACATTCTGTGTTTACTTAATCCCAGAAGAGATAACAGTAATATATGGAACAGTTATGCACAGTGGGAAGATTTTATGTATACATTTGATATATTAACCTGCTATTGTTGTATATTTATGGAACAGCAGTGTAAAAATATAAAATACTGTATCACTTGATCTTTGATGACATTATTATGCTAATAGATCATGTTTTTTGTCTTCTAAAGAGATTTTTCCTTTCCACGGTAAAAAATCACCACCTCCCATTATTTTATCAGCACTGTTCTATATGCATTTGCCAATAGTAGATTCTTCATTTTCCACAAAATTCTGGGGCCAAAAAGGCAAGATATGGTCTGAGGTAGATTTGACATCATACTAGACCACACTTATGCGTGCACTGACAAGAAATATGAGAATTCTTAGCTTCTACCAGCCACGTTTGAATGCTGGCTTTGCTATATTTTGCAGCTCTGGACCAGAAGCCATGACTTTGGTCTCCTCTTTCAAGTTAAACCAAAAATGCAGAAAGCAGAATTGTAGAGATCCAATGTTTCTGTTGGATAAGTATATAAACTTGCTTAAAATATTTTTAAAGAAACACTAGATTTTATTACACTGTAGTTCTGGACTTGCTGTGGTCTTTTGGGCTAACAGTAAAGGACAAAAATAGACAAATTAAAGAGCTAGTCGAAAATATTTTGGCAGGAGGTCCTTGTACAGGACACTAGGGACTTAAAGCGAGAATTTGATGTTTTCTTCAGACTCGTAATGCCTTTTTTTGTCAGCAGCTGAAAATCTGGTTAGTTGTCTCCAGAGCAGTTCTCCTGGAGCACATTTACAGAAACCACCAATGAGCTAATAACAGCTGGGAAATAATATCCTGGCACCCACATTTTATCTCAGGACTGCAGCAGGTGGCAGTCACTGTTGTGCCATAATTTTCTTCTATTTTCTAGAAAAGGTTTCTCCAGCAATCTGTGCAGAATTCAACTTTAGCATCAGTAGTTCTGAGCTGCAATTCATTTTTCTCCGTCCGCTGCTATTACCAAGATATTTCCTATAGACTCAAAAATAGGCTCAAAAATGCATCTTGCATTAATGTTCATTCTAAACCACTTCAGGCATCTTATTTGTCCACATTTTCCTCATCTTCAGCATCTGGTTGAAATGCAAGAGAAAGCCTAGGCAAAGAACTACGAACACCTCCAAAATTCTTCTCTAAATTTTAGTTACTTTAACAAAACGGATGGCTACAACTTTTTTCATAAGTTCCATTTTTCTGCCTTCGTTTGTTTCCATGTTGCTTACAGCCTCTTTTTGGGTACTTTTGTTGATTTTTGTCACCTTAGTTTGGGATGTTTAAGAGCTGCTGAAACCTTGCAGGAAAGGCTTACGTAACCGTGGTTGACTCTTTACAGCTTGGTGAAGGAAGCATAAATAGTTACTTGTGAGATTCTGTTTTTCCATTCCACCACTTCAGTGGACAAACTTTCTTGTTGTGACACACTTGATAGATGTTGCAAGAGATTAGATGAGGCTCATGGAGGTTAGGGCTACCAGAAGCAACTGCTGAGCATACGTGAGCATATCAAATGAAAGACCATGCTGTACTCGCACAGTTTGCTGGAATCTACTTCTACCCTGCATGGGTTATTTTCAGAGACAAGGGGAAGTGTGTTCCAGTACATAAATTCTTTAAAACTAAATTTAATATCCAGAAATTTCTTTTCTGCATTTTGAAATTAGCCAGCAAACTTTCTGTCTTACTAACTAGGCCAGTACTTTTCTAAACGGCATCAGTTTAGAAATGGCATTCACTTTCAAATTTACTTATGGAGAATTACCTAGTGCAACTGCTCCAGTACTTTAGGTCCCTGTTCACTATATTTTCTTTCAAGTTATTTTGATAAATGGACATACTGACGTTTCCTAACCACATGATTTTACAGAACATCTTTGAGGTATAGACCAACAATTTTCACATATGGTACAGTTCAAGTGAAAAACACTGCATATAATTCATTTATCCTTTGGAGAACACAACTTAGTGGAACTCTGGGTTACAAAAGTACAATGTTATATGGAAAAACAAGTTACTAGCCCAACTTATACCTATCCCACTGTGGTAAAACACATCCTTCTAACAAGAAAAAAACCTCATGGATTTAGGGTTACTGACAAAAGCCAGTGATAATGACTTCCATGTATTTATTTTTTTCCCTCTAAATCTCAAGACAATTTAAAAACTGTATTGCTGCTTTCTTCTAGGTACTGTAGTCCTAAGGGAAACTTTAATAATATAATTGAAAAAGTAAATAAATAATTAGAAAGGTGAAATGTACCCTCCACCAACATACACTCATTTTTATGCCTTTCTTCCTGCTTTAAGTCAATTTTTCATCATACTGACTAAATTCACTTGAGTCCATATTTCACTCAGATACCTTTAGAGCATCTCTCTTTCCTCCTCTCTCCCAAAATTTGGTTTGTCACTATAATGTTTGTCACAGATCTTTATTTTTAAAAACCACCATTTGGCCTCATTTACTCTAGTAATATGCCTGGAAAGAATCATACTAATATTTTAATAATTATTAATAAATTAATTGTATTGTCATACCATAATTACTGATAATCCACTTTAACTTGTCTGACAAAGAACTGCTGTAATGAAATGGTGACTAGGAATGAGGGTTTATGACATGGCATAGTCACTAATTTGCCTAGAAGAAATTACATTGGAGGGTATCTTGTGTCATTCCCATTTCATTTGAGATAACCATGATGGTTTTATTAACACAAGACCTTAGGCTCCTTAAATGGTTACTGGTCCATTACATTTGGAAGCACTTCCTAAATAGGGTATGAAATCATATATCCATTTTTTCACAGAGATACTGATGAGGAGCAAACAATGACAGCTGAAATTAACGCTACTCAACATTTAAATTTAGCTGAGGAATTTCCATCCTAAATTCAGAAAATATCTTCTTAAACAGTGAAATATATTGAAGACGCATATTATACATGAAGTATTTTATTATTAACCTTGTCTGACATCTAGTAAACACTTCTGAAAAGCTCTTTTGGTCTTTACTTCATTGATTTTAATGGAAACCAGAGATCTATTCTATAAAGTACATATAGAAGGCCATATACCACAATGCAAGTAATTTGGCATACATCCATAAGTCTTGAAAGGAGAGGCACTTAGAAGTGTGAATGTGAATTGCTTTGCAATCTGCAGTGTGGTAATATAGCTGTCAACCATATTTCATGTTGTGCAGGACTATGGATAGAAAGCATCTCTGAAAGACAAGATTTTTAACTAGCAGAGACTCAATGACTGACATCCAAATACTTTTTTTTCTACTGGGGTCTAAAAAGAAATGCAGTAAAGACTACCTTTCATAGGATGTGAGGAACTTACCTAAAATGTGGTTGAAATATGAAAAACCCTTCTATACAGTGTGCATACAATATTAAAGACAAAGAAGATCAATGTACTTGCATACAGCCAGAAATGTGAAAGTTGGTGGTTTTGGAATGGAGGGTCTGTGACTCCCTAAAAGGTTTCAATTCCTTCTGAATTTGCACCCTTGAGCTTTCTTTGGGTTATGGGGTGAAAAAATTTATACTCAAAACAATACCTATCAAGCTACCAAGATGTTCCTTTCTTCAAGATGAAATCATTAAAAACCACCAAGTCTTGGCAGCATTTCTACCTGAAATTATCTGTTCTATATTCTCTGGCTATTTAGCTTCACTGAAAAGTTGAAAAATTTTCGCACATCTGAGTTCTAGTTTTGTACCAGATCATGAACACATGAAAATCTCTTCTTGCTTCTGCTTTCATTATGAAAGTTTCCCCACTATTTATACATGTCCATCTAAATCAGACAGTAGTGCTAAATTAATGCCTTACGGTAATCTGTAATGTGTTAATTCATCTGTAATGCATCTACAGTCATCTAAAAAAGGACAAATTTGACTTCTGTAGCAAAATAACATCATTTATGTTAAAATCTTTATTTTCTTGCATAACTGGTTATCTCACTTTCAACTATTCTTTGATGTGTTATGTGTTCTGAGCAAGTCATCAGATTTCTCTATGGTGTAGTTTCTTCCCATTCTTTAATATCAGGATATTACAGAATTTACAGAATTTACAGAATTTACTTACCTCTGTAAAGATGCTTAGACAATTCAGAACGAATTACTTAAATACAATTATTACTTTAACATTCTAACCACTGTATGAGCCATATATAAGAAAAAGGGCCTTCACTGAACAGGCATTTTAAAATGAAAGAGGTTTTAAGCATTCAGATTCCAGAATGAGGGGAAGGTTTGAGTTATATACCCAGAAATATTGCATTGAATGCAATATTGCTGTGTAGATGGAATTCATCTTTCAAAAACCTCTTCACCTCTAGAAACCTTAGAAGCTAATAACCAGTTCAAATTAGTTCAATTCAGGATGTAATCCAAATAACTTTCCTCAAGAAGTGATAAAGAAAATAGTCCTGCATGTTTGGTGTCCTATAGCTTCTACTACACACTCAGTACATGTTTTATGTATCTCCCTGCTTTTCAGAAATCAATTATAATTTAAAAAAAAAAAAGTTTTAAATTGTTAAGAAGGAAACCAATGCATTTGATAGTGGATAAAGCCAGGGTCAGTGTCTGATTTGCTGGCACTTTCCCAGGCACGAGACATGTTTTCCCCTGGGGTCATCAGGTCCAGGCAAGCTGCATTCTTTCTGCCAGGCACTTTGTAATGTGCAATGAACAGTGTCATTTATTTTCATTTCCTCATACTTAATTGCATGCTTCTTGCTTCCAATATTAAGTCAGAAGGCAGGTGGTAGAAGCAGTAAACTAAACTACTCCTAGCTGTCGGAGTTACGGACCATGCTACTCTCCTTTTGAAACAACCCGATTGTTTACCATTCAGCAGAAACTGCTGAACTGAAAAAACACTTGCTTCCATTGCACATTCAACAGAGATTTTTTCTTTTATTCTGAAAAAACGGAAACCAAAAAAACGCTTAGCAAACACAAGTTACTTAAATTTATCAACAATTTATCACAGTAGTAGGAAGAAATAGGTAAAGTTACTTTTTTTTGTAAATGTACAAAATTATTTTTAAGGTGTAGATGGATGCCTGCTTTAGCCAGGTAACGCATCAGTAATGATACTTCTGGAATTAATGAATTCAGTAGCTAGTTAAAAATTTAATGATCATGCCTGAATATAGAAATAAGACATTTTTTAGGTATGTAAAATTTACGGTTATTGTATTTGGAATTAAATTATTCCATTCATTGCAGAAGCTAGCATTTATTTAATTTTCACCTCTTATAATTAACAAAATCAAGTTTTATCAAAGACCTCCTTAAAGAACTTACTTAACTTCCCTTCATGATGCACCTGGACGTTATTTCTGATGCATTTTACAGATGGGAATGTCACCTATACAGACAATTCAGATTTATTAGCATATTTATGTCACTTATTGCATTCATAAGTAGCACTTTATAAGGTACAAGAACTTTTACAAGTAATAGCTTTTGCTACAGATTTGTGTTATTGTTGAAATATTTTGCTGAAACAGATACTGAAATCACTCCATATTGCTGTTAAAAAGGACAAAGGGGAAAAACTAGAGTAACAATAAATATATTCACAAGGCTTTAAAATTATTATATTGTTTTTTCAATATTTATATTTCTTTTATTGATTATATTATTATATTTATTATATTCATAATCCTTTTTAAAAGTAGCACTCCAGTGATTTCTAATTCTACACAAGTGTTTTTATAAGAGGTGCCAGCTATTCCTTCTGAAATTATCTAATAATGTTAAGTCATAAATACAGCATTTCTACAAATACTTGCTTATTTGCATAATAATACAAGTGTTAGTAACATAACCAGCAAAAATTCATTATATCAGAACATGCTCTCCATTTTAGTTTGTAAGTTTTCTATGTACATGTCCTTCTACGCTAATTAATAACTCTAATAGTATACAATTTCCTGTTTATCATAAACATAGTGCTGTTCACTTTCTGTAATACTGTACTAAAAGATTACTGATGCTGTTATCACAGGATAACATATTTCAGCTGCAAGCAATACACAGGCAAGTTCAGGCTCAATCCTGCTAAATTTTTCAGGCAAAATTCTACATGGGAGACTTTACACCTTGGCACTACACCCTCTTGAAGTCAGCGGAGCTCTGAGCTAACGAATGACTGCCTTGCTTGCCCAATAAAATAGAATTGTGGAGCTTCATATCAGGAGGATATAAGATATTTAGAAACAGCAGCAACATCACAGCAGGCATATTTTATTAAACCAAAATCCACTCCTAATCTTTTGTGTCTGAAAAAAAGATATAAGCAGATGGGCAAAAATTAAGTTACATTTTTAACTTTTCCCACTACTAGGAAATCTTGACTGAATTTGTTTATTTTCATGAAAAATGTTTTTCTTCATAAAATCCTATGGTGCATCCAGACCATCTTAAACAAACTGAAGATCCAATTATTAAGAAATGAGTTGGCAAATGTTTAATATTTTGAAAGCTACTGAACTGTCTAAAACATAAAATTTTGATTTTCTTGTATGACATAGTTTTTAATATAGTTAATTTTATTTCTTTTCAGTGAAAATCAGGTTTGCAGGCATAGGTTCTACAGGTACTCAGGAACCTCACTAGATTTCAAATCATCCATATAGTCCCATGAAAATCAATGGAAGTTAAACATCTTCTGAAAATCCTAATCAGTCTTTTTTCTTTCCATTCTTTAGCATTAAAATCTCATAGGAAATATGATCTTTAAAGCCAGAGTTTTGACCTCATTAAAATACCTATTTCCCAAGTGGCAAGCTAATTTATTCTGCCTTACAATCAGTGGTGAAGGACCAAGAAAACTTGAGGTGGAGTGAGCAATTTGGAGTTGACCACCACTTTCCTATCCGATTGGAAGAACTCAGGGTGATCCCCTTTTTGCCCCTTACCTAGGCACCTGAAATTAGGAGAGATGCATCAGACCTTACAGACTAAAAATAAGTTATTTTGGATGTATCTTTGAAAAATGGAAGACCTTTTCCACATCATTCTGACCAAAGTTTTTTGTTCCACCTCCCAGCCCCTCTCTTGTGATCTGTACTTTAGGATAAATTAAAGACATACCCTGAAAAAAAATTGGGGAATTCCAATTGAATGCAAGGAAAGCTTTTAAATTCTGAAGAATAAAGGGTTTACAATGTTCCTCTGCCCTCAGGATTCTCTATTGCCAAGTTCTTGGTAGCAGTACTTTTTAATCATTTTGCGTTATTGAAGTCCACCCACATAATGAAGAATGAGCATAAGGAGCAATTTCAGTTTTTCCCTACTCCAGTAATGCACTATATAATAACTTTCTGAATATAAAAACATTCCTTTTTTGGTGGGGGAGGGGGGTAGAGGGAGAGTGGAGGAGAGGGGACAGGACAATCTACCACTTAATAGAATTCCTGGCATCCAGCTTAGCTAGCAAAATTTCTTAACAAGTCCTGGGGAGACCTAGGCACACGAAAGAAATGACATAGGAAAGTCAGTGCACTCAGGTGAAACTGGAAATATCAAAGTGAAGAGACTATTAAACGTCTTTATTTTATACAAGTATATTACATTTATCATACATAGGGGAACAGGCCTCTGGCCACCTAAGAGTCACAAGATACAGTCTTACTATAAGCACCGTTTTCATAATCCAAAGGGGAATGAGTCTGTCCTTACACCTCACACAGGCTTTCCTCCCAAAGACAGCCAGATGCAGAAGTATTTTCTAGCTCCTGTCCTGCCAAAAATTTCATTAGGAGAGACACAGAAAGTAAGATGGTAGCAAGACGAGTGATGTGGATAATAGCCTGCAGCAGGAGACACCCAGGATCCATCATTTGATTAAAAAATAAAACAGTAAACTTTTCAAAATTAAATGTCTTATACATATAAAACGCCTTATATATACATATATATATAAAAGACATATAAGTCTCCCTTTACTTTAGCAGTCCCTTATCCTTTCATACTCAGTAAACCATTAGTTGGGAACTTTCTGAAGTGGGAATGCTGGAAGGCAAAATTTCCACGCATATAATTGATAGACCACTAACAGCTACTAGTAAAGTTATATAGGTTAGTTGGGGAAAAGAATGCTTACTTTGAGAATTCCAGTAGGGCTTTAATGTAAAAGACCATGCTGCTCTGCATGGTTAATGCATGTTTAATGTATTTGCTATCCAAAAAAGACGTCTCTGTACTGCAGACATTGATAACTCAGGATTAAAATGCTCCTGGCCTTATCCTGTGTGGTTACTGCGCTGCAAAGAGAGAGAAAGGACAGCAACACACACAGACCTCTTTTGGGGGAAAAAAAGGCCAACTTTATTGTACGGACATCCCGTATTTAAAGTGTGTTACATGCAGCTAGGACAGGACAGTAGTTCATTGGACAATTGGGAAAAACATCCTTGGGACAGTACCTCAGGATGTATCCCATGGGAAAGACACCAGGTGTTAATTTTTATTATGAATTCCACTCTGTTTTTCACCATGTTATGGACCTGAGAGTCAGGAGAAATCAGGCCTGAAAAGAATTTCCAAGCTGTAATTCCCTAGCTCTCTAAATGTGTGTGTCCACAATCCTGCAGCTGATCTGGGGTATTGTGAAATTAGGCAAGATAAGTACTCACAGTACTAAGCATAAAAATCTGTCTGTAGACTCCAGCCTGACATATTTTTGGAAATTAAGGATCTTTCCCAAAGGACTGCACTGTTTGTATTTTTAAAGTCAATCAAAAGCGTTGATTTTTGCAGACTCAAGACCAAAGTCCTCACTGAAAAAATCATATCATTTAGAAAAATTATGATCCTCCAAAGAGATATTTATTGGACCTCAGCCAAGAAGACTGCTGAATATAATTACAGCACTAGCAGTGACATGTTGGCCCAGCTGCAACACAGAGTGCTTAGGGCTAATAAAACCAAACCAAAAAAAAAATAAAAAGTGCAAAATCCACTTCCTTATACCTTTGTGGGATACACCCTTTTTTTGGCTGCCATTGTGTTACTGCATTTGGAAGCATCCAGAAGTGTTTGAGGGCTGACTGTAACTAAAAGTATCTCAAACTTTAAAAGAGACATCTAGTATTTAGATGAATATTAAATACATTTAAAGAACATTCAGTGTGTAGTCTTGCAGATCACTCATTCACAGGTCATGTCTATGTATCTACAAATTTCTAAACTGCTGTGTTTGTTTTTCGTCTACCCAGATGAATACCCCAAAAAATACCACTTACCCTTTGACATGATAAATGACTCTGTGGGGATTTTATTGCTGAGATGCAAAACTCTGGAGAGCCATGCAATCATGCAATCTAATTAGTCTTTTATCTTTCAGGGGAGAGACACTTTCCAAATAATATTATCAGGATTGTCTTTTCCCTACCTCTTCCCTAAATTGTCTCCATAGACATAGATGTGCAGAAATACACTGGCATATACTATCCAAAGGCTGTCCTGGATCAGATCATTTCTGCTTAGACAGACCATTATTTTTTGCTGAATTTCATTTAGAAAGGCTTTTTGAGTTGTAGACAGAATCTTTACAGAGTGCACATTGAGGAGTACATGTTGAAAATGAAGAGAAAAATATTTGTAAGTTCTGTCATTCCCTATACTCCATTTCAATTTCATTTTTTATGAAGGCATCTGGAAACAGTGGAGAATCTAGTTTGAACCTTTATCTTTATTTCAGTTTTCTCATGTCAAATTATAAAAGGCAGATTCCAATTCTTTGGGTACTGCAATTTAATTTACCTCCAAAGATGCATTTTTTTTCCTACTTTTTGTTGTATAGCTGAAATTGCTCAGTCATAATGAAAACACACTGCATTCCAAATGCTTGCACGAGTATGCATTTGGGAAATAGTTTCCTTTTATTTAAAGTTATCTGTAAGGAAAACTACTGGTAAAATATACCATTCTTGAGAGAGTATTCAGAAAAAGTTAAGCAGTCTTAAAAAATATATATATTCCAGGTGACTATTCTATTGACCTCTAATTTGAGTAACTCTAGTGTAATGCTGATGTCTAATTTTTCCATCATTTCTGCTCAGGATTTTCCCCTCCCCTCTTATGGAGGCTTACAAGAGTACCATGCAGTTTCACAAGAGGGCTGGATATGTTAACTCATCCTTAAATTTCTTACCCTTGCTCCTTCCAAATGGACTGCAAATTAGATAAAGTAACTACTTTTTTAATACTATGATGCAGAACACATTACAAGCCATTCACTCATTAGAAAAGAGTATGACTTTCTTGAGCTGCATTGTCAGAGCCAAATGTTTCATAAACTACAAAATGACATGTTTATTCTGTTTGAGGTACTTAATTCTTAAATTTGCTCATTCATTCATGCTTAACAGAAAAACTAGCTTATTGCAAACTCAGTCAGAAGAAACAATTGAAAAATAATTACACTGTAGCAAAGGCCCAAAATTCTTAAATATTGATGAACCTTCCAAAAAGTTACCATTAATTCCTCAATTTTCTTTTTTCTTTATCCCCCCTAAACCCTTTCTTCAGAATTGCAAGTTCTTTTATAGCAAAATATGTCTGCTGGATGGAAGCAACCACTTATTTTTTTTTAACACCTTTGCAAGCTAAATTATACTGAGGGTAAGTACTCTTATTAAAACACATATATTGAACAAAATTTGGATGAAGTATTTTTTGGTAATCTTTAAGGTTACATAACTACAAAAGATAATGTTAGCAAATGAAACATACACTTGGCTAATTAACGCATGCAATTAAAATATGCAATTGTTTTTTCATTCCCATTTAGGTATCTATTCAAAAAAGCACTTAAGAATATCCTGCTCTTTAATGTGCCTACTGTACTCCTCTAGGCATATGAGCATCCAAATATTTAAGGATGCACTTAGGCGTGTGTTTAAGAGGTCTGCTGAAACCAGATGTTAGTCTAGAAAAGCATGCAAAGGAGGGTACTCATTCCCCTTAGATTGAAGGATCTATTAAAAATGCTTCTGAATCAAAAAGAAGCAGAGTAAAACAGAGTAAATGTTCATCCCAACTGAAAGGAAAAGCAGGAAATGCTCTCAGAGGCTGACAAAACCTGCTGTTTCTATCACAGAGTCCAAAGAAGTAAAACAAAGTAAGGAGTAAATACAGAAATTTACAACACTTGCTGCAAAATCCCCTTTAGAGTTTCTTGAAATCAGTGATTAAGATCTCCCTAAGTGAAGAGGACAGAAAAAGCTGTCATTACACTAGCTGGTATCACAACTAACCTCTACATAATTAAAGCCTTTTTTCATATTCACTTTGTTACTTAGAAGATTGTCTGCTTACTAAACTCATAATGCAGTATAGACTGTTTGTTCATAGTTTTGCTTTTTTCACTACCACAACACCATAGCAACCTAAACACCAAGTATTTATGTTCTTTCTCAAACACTGCAAGTTATTTTATGAAAAATTTTATGCAAATTGGGCAATATGTTGACTCATTCTGTTTGTCTCTCTTATATGTATCTCTAAGGCATCTATCACCATGGTGCCTAAATGCTGTGGTACCATAGTATTTGCCAGCTTTCTTGTATCATAAAAGTGGTATCATCATTTTTGCCCACTTCTGTATAGCCTTTTTATATAAACTCTAAGGAGTATCAGCTAGGACAGAACAGTCATGGATTAAACGCAGAGATGATTTCTGCTGTAATAAACAGAAATCAGTAGTAAAACTAATCATCCTTATTGTTTCCTTCAGTCTTCATTTACTCAGAAAATACAGTCACTGCTAGTAGAAGGTGCTCTTTTGATGAAGGCTTCTCTGATTTCAAAAATCCTGGACTCTACTTAAAATCATTTGCATTCCACCTCCAAACCAGCTCTTATAACCCACAGCTGCCCACAAAACACTGCACTGTCCTTTTTTGTAGTACTTATTCCCTCCTTAGAACTCATTCAGAGTGCATGAGTGCATCATCCTCTAAAACATACAGCAATCATTTTAGCTCCAGACCAATGTCATCCTACAAACAAGTTGTATTATTTTGAGACCCAGCCTGTGTAAACAATCCTGCAGAGCTTCCATGTTACTACAAAACAGATGAGGGATGAGAAACAGTGACAGTTGTAAAGATACACCTTCTGCCGATGGTAAAAGTTAAGACCTCCTTTTCCCCTCCTCCTCCTTTAATAGCAGTCAAATGGAGAGCACAGGAAACTGCAAATAAACTTTATATTTGAAAAAAACTAACATGGGCAAAACATTGTGATGGTGTATTTGGCTCAACTTAAAATAGAATGATTTTTTCTCCCAAAATATTAAATGGAAAAAGTATAACAAGGAAGAAGTGAAATGGAAAATTGCTAAAGCTGGAGAACATTACACAGAAAAAAAGCAGCATTTTTTCTAACAGCTCTGAGATTACATGAGAAAGAGAGAAAGGATGTGGAGGAGGGGGAGAGAGAGGGAGAGGTAAGACAAGGGAACATGACGCAGACTGAAAACAAAATAGAAATAATTGTTATGGAAAGAATAAAGAAATTAAGAGAGAGCACAAAATCAACAGAGGCACATTCAAGACCTTAAATATTCTGCAGAGTAGGTTTTCCATAAAAAACTTAAATGTTATTGGACTGCTCATCATTTATAAAACTGGATTTTTTGTACTTCATCTTGCCATGGGCCAGACTGCTTCCACTTCTCTTACCTACAGCATGTTTTACTCTGTGGAGTTTATCTTACTCTCTGCAATTCTACATCATAGTTAAGATATAATTCTTAGCCAGTGTTTTAATTTAAAACCTTTTTTTAAACCATTGATAAGATAGGGTTATTATTGGAAGGCAAGTGCCTCCAAACAGAAAAATGTCTCACTTTTTAGTTGTTCTCAAGGATGGCAACAAAGTTTGACAGCTGACATTTGGGGAAGCAAAAAGAGCTTGAAATACTACATTAATATAGCGTATTTTTTCTTAATGCAACATATACAGGGACATTGTAAAAATAAAATACCCTCCTCTAAATTTAATATCCAGATTCTTCATTGATAATGACGCTTTAGCACCAATGAAATGTACTGTATTTTTAGCACATCTAAACTCATATTAAAGTGATGATTTATATATATATATACAGAACCTTACATCTTCAAAGAGTTTGTAAATAGCAACATCTTCATTCTCATCCTATTTCACTGATGCAAAATGTAAGACTTGGCATCAGAAATACGTAAAACAAGAAAATTTAGATTTTTAAAGTACAACTGATATTAGAGAGATCTAAAATTTCCACTGATATATGAGAAACTTTGCCTAGATAAAAACTAGGTCTCTGTAAATTTCCACTCTGTGGAGGTGGGCACAGGCATGAAACGTGTTCCTTTGCAGAAAATAAGTGATCATCACAATTTTTTTTCAGTATTACAAAATTTTTTGTTGACTGAATGTTCACAACCTCTGCCTCCCAAGGCATCAAATAATATCATTGATCAGACATAAATGAATCAGTCAAACCTGTTCAGCTCATAACCAACCCTTTTTCTATGTTCTAGAAATGAGTGGTTGTATTTCTGTATAGCCTGTGGCTATACATATAGCCATATAGCTAAGGCATAGCTTAAAATCCTGCCACATCATATAGGTTTATATGACTGCATAGGCTGTATTTCAATACATTTTTGAAATGACTTAATTTGATGTATCTTCTTGCAGCTGGCCTACTGAATTTCAAGACTGCTAGCACAGCCAGTTGCTATGAGAGTTCAACCCTTTTGTACAAATGCCTGATAACACTGTGACTGCTGTTAAATTCCTGGACAGATTAAATGAAGCTCACCTCCCTCTAGATCTGAAACCTCTTCAAGCTGCTTTTTTAAAGCCACATAACAAGTGTTTTGTCCTTACATTACCGTTCCACTTTTTCTTCCCTGTCTTAAAGGAATTTTCATTCTTCTAGTTCTCATGGGAAATTGTGTTAAAATTCAGGAACCTGACCTTAGGTTGCATTGAATATTCCCATTGACTTTAGGCCATAAAAAAGGAAAACTGTGAAAAAGAGTTATATTCTGTCAGGAAGAATATGGCTCCAAATGCTGGAATCATCCTGACAGCTCTATTTCAGAAGTTAGCCAAGGAGAAAAAAGGGGCCAGACATCTTTAAAATTACACATACCTCACACACATGTATACACATACAAAGCATAAAGGAGAAGAGAAAAGAAAACCTGGAAGGAAACCCTGCCAATTTATCAAGTAGCAGACGAATTATCCCCAATACTTTCATAGAAGCAGCAGCCACCTCATTTTAAGGTGAAATTTTATTTCAATCTCAGCTGCAGCATAATCTCAGATCCATACATCCACATTTCCCTCCTTCCCCCTCCTTTCCCCTCACAGTCCCCTGATCCCTTCCCAACTGCCTTTCAACATGCTGAGTAACTGAGGCATCACTTCCTCTCCAGTACCACAGGTTTCAAGGGTCTGTCTAGGTAGGAATTGCAGAGAGAAGAATTGGATTGATAAAAAAAAAAAGTAAAAAATTTATTTTTGAAAATGAATTTTCATCCCAGTTGAGGCTTATGAATTGTACATACCTTTTTGATAATTTTTTGATGTGTTTCAGAGTATTTTCAATATTCTCCCCACCAAAGAACATTATAGAGAAAACGAATGGAGTTATATGGAAAAAAATTGCAAAACTGGATCTATGCGGGGTGTCTAGCTCTTACTATTGTTTCCACCCAATATCTATTGTTTATTTTTCCTGCATGATGGCTCTGCTTCAAGCTCTCTGGAAATTACACTACACAGACAGTCCCTGGGGGAAAAAAAAAAAAAAGCATTGGAATTTTCCAGTGTTTGGTCTTCCCTAATACCAGAAGCACATTTCACCTCTGAGTTTAGCAAGCAGACTTTTAGGTGCTGTTTCATTATTGGCTTAAGCTACCCTAAGTATGGAGTGTGCCAAGAAGCAGGCCCACTCACTACCTTCCTCCCTCTCCTCGTCTCAGACTTAGGTAAATATTCCTCTTGTTTCATCATCAGTTCTCATGCTGTCTCAGAGTCAGCCAAACCAAAAATACCAAAATGATCCACCTGAGATCTGAGCCACACACTAATTTTCAGATGGTTCCTGACACAGCTGACCTTGAAGCCTTGAAGCTCATTCTCCCTAGGGAGACAGCAGAATATGCAGCTGGAGCAGGAAGGAAAAGAGAGCTGTACCACCATCTTCAGCAGCAGTACAGATTTAAATTTGCTGAAGCTTACTGCAAAACCAGAGCTTCTTTATGCAAGGAACAACTCCCAAAAGAACTAAACTGTACAAAAGAAAAAAGCAGACCTTGACCCTTGATTTTAGTGTTTAAGGAAGACAAGAAAATACAGATTCTCCTGAACCAGAAATGCCAGATGGCACAGAGTCATATTTGAGTATGTTTCCAAAGCAGAACTAGTAATAACACCCTACACCTGGATGCTGTGCCTGCACTAACACCTGACTTACTAGCAATGCTAGTAATTATGGGAGCATATCCCTTAAGCTGCGTGTGAAAACATGTACCTCAACAAATTTCTTTCCAATAGGTTCAGGGAGAAAGTGTCTGGCCTTTTTGGGTGTGCATGGAGAGCACTTTGAGAAGCTGCTGGAAGACACATAATAATACACATGGGCTGCAGTCCCAGCTTTCAGCAGTAGTGGTCCCATGAGACTGATTGTATTAACACTGCTGGTTTATACTTTTGATGACTAGTCAGCTCAAGTTTACTGCTCTCCAATGTTTGAGTTGGAATGTTAGGAAACTGCATCTATTAAAAATTTGAATAACCACCGCAGCACATTCAAATATAAGAAATGCCTTTATACCACCTGAGACAGGGAAAAAGCTAGAGAAGCAAGGCAAACACAAACCTGGTCCAGCCTGATTCTGTCACCTTGTGCCAGTGGGCTGGTTTGCTTCTGGGGCAGGAGGAAAGCAGTTAACTGCCCTTGTGCAATTCAACACCACAAGAATATCTTAGTTTGATGCAGAACTATCCAGAGAAACTGAAATGCTGCAGAAATACTTCCAGTTTTAATTGCTGACAACAGAAACTCTATGTATTCCATTTATATTTCTGCTATGATACTTCAGATGATCTTACCCTGGAACACTTGTGTCTGGTGACTAATTACATAAGAATTGTTCATTTTTGTCCTTACTACCCCAGAAGTATGTCCAAAAAGTTAGTCCTTTATCTGTGCCACACTTCTGAAAGAGAAAAACAAAAAGGCAGAGAAGCCTGGGGATTTGATGAGTTTCTTCCAAGATATTTAATTGCTATTACAGCCAGAAATATGTAATACACTATAACATAATTTTCTTTTTGAGGGTAAAACTTGGATTAAATACTACCACAAATTCCACGTGATAGCAAAGTAATCTTAGGAGTTTTAAAAAACAGAACATGGTAAGCTAGACTTCCACTGGTTATTTGTGGTTCACTTTATAAATTTTGGGCACAGAATCAAACTTTAACATTCTACATAGAAAACCAAAATCTTTCTGAAAGATCTTTTACAAATCAGCAAGACTGGAAACAATTTGATAGAAGACTTACTGTGCATGCTCTTTCAGCCATTTCACTAGAAACTTATTTTAGAATTCTCGGAGGTAGAGATAAACCATAGCTAAGAGACAGTTATTAAATCTTCTTTATACATTCTGTATGAAGTGTATTAAACTACAAAAATACTATATTCAAATAAGGTTAAGGGTCTGACTTAAACCCACATAGACACAGAAATTCAGGAATATTGTGTCTTCCTACCCTTTACTCTCTTCTGTGTGACGAGGCATTGTAGCAAAAATTACTTGTGCCTAGAATCCTTAAACCTCTTTTTTACGGGAGTGGTTTAAGGAATTTCTCTTTAAAGGTACTTTCTCTTTAAAGGTACTTTCTATTTTAAGTTTATTTCAGTTTGCATCCTCTTTGTGGGTTGAATTCTGCCCTGGACAGTCTGGTTTGTTTGGGTTTTTTTCTTGTTGTTGATGTTTTTGGGGTTTTTTTTGTTTTGTTTTGTTTGTTTGTTTGATTTCTTTTTTATAATAATTTCATGTTTAAAAAAAAAATTCTAGAAACATGGAAGTGAGAAAAGTGAAGCAAAAGTACGTATGTATTATTCTTGGCAACCAGATATTCCTACTTTTATTTTTTAACACATACCTTACAAATCTCGCTCACAAGAGACAGGCAGGCAGATGTAGGACATGCATGACTCTCAGCAAGTGCAAGCACATGCTTCAGCTCTCTCCCTTCCCCCCATGCAGTTCCACTTATACATATGTAAATACCTATATTTCTCCAGTGAACTAAATAGGAACCTTGCAGTTCACACTGCAAGACTTTGTACCACAAAATCACTTGGGGCCTTCTTCCACGATGGACTTTTTCCCTTTTTCCTGAATACAGCAATGACCAGTGGAGGTCACACTTTATTCAAAAGAAAGTAAGATGCTTGCAGATCCTCCTTCCAGGGGGCTGTCAGCCTTGAAACCACCTCCTGCACTCTGGTACAGTAGTTTGGGTCTGCTGACCTCTTGGGCAAATTGAAAATTTTGTCTTCTCAAGATAACTTCAAAGCAGGGAAATTATACTGTGAGGAGGGGGAGGGGTATCTTAGGAGGATGGCGGGGATTTTTTTCCTATATTCTACGACTGTGAACAAGTCTGAGGCTCTTTTCATTCTCTTTTTAAAAAATTATTCATTGTTTTTACTTATTGTCAGTATACTATGCAGTCAGGCAACTGTCTCCACACAGCTATTATAAATCTGTAATATACGTATTCAACAAATTGTTAGAAACTTGATAATTTCAAATGTGGTCTGGGAGTCTCTCTCCATATGTTTCATAGCATCTGATAAATATGGATATTGAACTCTGTTATACTTATATGTGCTGCTGAAGAGTCCATTTTTAAAGATGAACAGCCAACACAGACTATGGTACTCCTGCCAACTGCTAAAAAAATAGGAAATGGCCATTCCAATAAGAAAACAGTGTTGATTACATTCTGGTAATCAGAGTAAAGGGAGATGATTTGGAGGACACCCACAAACATTAATCTTTGCAGTCTGACTGTGATAAAAGAAAACCATTCAAAATCCTCAAATAATCTCAACAAAATTGTGTAAGACTATAAAATAATACCAGTGATGTAGATTTATCTTAAGATACCATAGAACAAGACACAGGGGATTGAGAGAAATTCCTTAAACAGATAATACTTGACAATAGTAGACAATCTCTGTTAAAGAGTAGGAGAAAAAGAAAGCAGTAGCCTTGACCCAGAAAAAGTATTTCTGTCTTATACAGCATAAAAGATACACATTCAAGAAAAGCTCATCCATGAGAAATGGTGATCTCCTATTGCTGACAAGGTCAGTCAGACCTGTAGTAATATGTTCTGTGAATGCTGACTTCATCACTTACAATTTTCCAAGGACTTCCTTAACATCCTTAGCTTTTTTATTTTTATTGTGGAACAAAGCTATGACACGAAACTGTCAAACTAGAAAGCCCAGAAAAGGAAGACAGAGAGTTTTTATTAGACTTGAGTGACAGCTCCATTGAGTAAAAACCCCATAACAGTTATAAGGAAGGGGATCTGAAGTTCCTGGAGATCCACCAGAAAAATGCTAAAATCTCAGCAAGGAAGGATATTTTGTTCTCAAGACAGCAATCCCAACAGTTTATCATGCCTCTTAAAAACTGACTGCAGATGACTTGTGGATGGTATACCTGTATCAGTCTATGAAGTGTGAACGGGATGGGATTTATTTGCTACAATAGGAAGCTCTAATGAAAACTCCCAACATACTTTTACTATACCTCAGTCACAACCTTTTGCACTTGAAATGCCCACTGTGCCCCTTGTGTGGTACTTTTCTAATGGCAATCATAAATCACTAAGGAAAAATAAATTCAAGCAAGTCGTTTTACTTTCTCTAGTTAAAAAATAAAATGAGATAATAGATAAACTGTAATACCTTCTAGCCCTAATTTTTTTTTCTTTACTCTGTGAACTTTACTATACTTATATGCACTCAGAGAGAATAGAGTTTGGACCTTTCTCTCTATTAACATCTATAATTCTGAGCTTGAAATACTAATTAAACTCATAAAAGAATGTACAAAGATTACTTTTTTACCCCACTACTTTGGGGTGGGACCCTCTTGTTGAAACACCTACCTTGCCCGGAGATTTAAGAAACATCCCTCTCTTCATAGAGACCTTGTGAATATAAACAAAAATGAACATTTTCTCTAGCAAAAGACATCTGAAACAGAAAAGAAAAGGTTTTAAGTAAGCCTGTAATGATCCTCTCATGTCAGGGGAAGTCATGCAGAGGCAATTCAGCTCTGTTTGCGGGTTTATCAAATAGGATAATGACGACACCACTGTTCTGAATTGAAAACTGATTAATCACCTGCTTGGTATCTGTCTTGCAGATGAGAATTCCCTGTTGAATGCTGGTGATACAGACTATTCCTTCTTCTGCTTGTGATCAGTCCTCTGTTCTGTCTTTTCCTTCTCCTGACTATTCAGCTGACATATTCATATGCACATTTGTAAAATACCTGCAAATACAGATGGGTATTTTTAATGGTATCAGCCATTAATATAGATTCATTCTCAAGACATCTCTATACGATGCAGTCTCTAGATAATATTTATACATCTTATATGAATCCTCAATTTTTGGAGGAGAAACCAAAATGCCTTTAGACAGCTTTTTAAACTTCAAAATAAACCACTGAAAACACAGCTTTCCTTTTAAAAAAATCTAAGTTTCTGAAGTTCCAGTACAGGCCTCCAGCACGCTTCAGAAAAAAAACAGCATGAAACCAAAAATTCCTAATCCCTTATACTTCTGGATGTTTCGTGATTGATTTAACAAGATAAGTGGAAGAGTGGAAAATTGGCAACCTTAGCAGTTGAGTATATCTTGCAATTGAGAACTAGCATATATCACACTGATGTATTATTGAGTCCTCCTGCATACCACGTGGACAATGTAGCTCATATAAAATCCTTGATAGGACAGAAAACAAAGGAAGAGAATAAAAGGAACTTCATTTTTCCCCTTGTTTCTATGACCATAAGAAATAATCTAAAGTCCAGTAAAATGTTTTCTTTTGAGACCAGCCTACCTTCCCTTCCTGCAAGGCCACATTTAATATGGTAACTTGAATTGAACCAGCTGGCAGTGTCTTTGAAACATATGGGAATGGATCAAAGCTGCAAATATGCAAGGTGAGTTTTACATTTTTATATTTCTTTCATGGTAATTTAAGTTCTTGATTCTTTGAGATATTTTTGCTTAATTCCTACTGTGGGCAATGGCAGATGAGTTGTAAGAACCTTTTCCAAGATGCAAAACACAGTTGAGCTTCAACCCATATGCCAATTCCTCCTCTAGTGTTAATCAGGCTGTGTATCATTTGTTTACACTGAGGAGATATGGCAACACTCAGGTTTTCTCTCTTCTTTGTAGCAAAGGGAAGTCAGAAGCTTTCTTTAACTTTTAGAAGTGATTTGTACTTCCTTATAGAGAACAATTTATTTTCATACAAGTATAATAATTTGGGACCTATCATTTTCCCCCACAAACAAATTAAACAGGACAGGAGCAATGGCTAAAATAATAAAATAGCTAGCTCTTTCATTACACATTTGATAACACTTTGACACACTATCAGGTAGCCTTACAAACTATTTAAATACTCTGAAATATATATTATACCTAGTAAGCTTTTATACCATAATGAAGATCTTTTTTCACATTGATTTATCTTCACTTATAAATGCACACACAGAATGTCAACACTTAAAATGAATCAATTTCTTAAAGTATTTGAGTTCATTCTGATGAAACAACCAGATTAATTACATTGTTTAAAATATTCTGCAATCTTAATATCATCATTGTTTGCATCTTCCCAGATCCATGTGTCATATCCAGTTTAAGAACATGAAACAGGACATCCACACAAAAGCAACAGACCCTTCATCCTATTATTATTTAATTAACGACTATCTAGAAAATGATGGGCATTGACCTTTGTTATGAAAGGTAAACAGTCCTGTGAGTTAGTTAGTAAATCAAAAATTTCAGCAGGAGGGATTTTCTCAGCAAAATCTCACTGGTCTCCTTTTAGCTTATCTGTACCTCCT
Organism: Acridotheres tristis; assembly: GCA_037013685.1. NCBI lineage: Eukaryota > Metazoa > Chordata > Aves > Passeriformes > Sturnidae > Acridotheres > Acridotheres tristis. Next base: position 112,900,455 of record CM072886.1, on the reverse strand, counting down.
GGCTACTAAAGTACAGCTCACAAAACAAGAAGCTAAATGATTTTCCAATCCAACTCTTTTTAAAAATATGCAGGAGAAGACTTTTCTTTAAAGAAGAGCCAGCCTCATGAAGAGATTCCTGTGGTGCCTAGCCTATGTGTAATAAATACTAAGCCATCATCACAGTCTCACATTTCCTTCTTTCTAGGAAAATCAAGAAGTCTGCTCTTTATAATAGATGATCAGATGTCTAGGGCTCCCAAATAAAACTAAGAGTGAGATTTAAATGTGGGAGATTGAAACAAAAAGATGTTGGACTATTCTTTTTTTAAACTAAGATACTTTCTTTCTCTTTGGCTGAGGACACAAGTTACGTCTGCTGATGGCTCCCCAACACACTAGACAGACCAGCTGTGTCAGACAGTAGAATACACAAGAAAATAACCTGTCATATCAGACCTAGTTACTTGCTTCATTTAATTCTGTTCATGTGACCACTGCAAAGACTGTGCATTCTCAAATGAGAATGTGCCAATTGCGGGACTGGTTCAGACCAAGGATCTGCCCTACCAGTATTCTGCCTCCAATGATGGCTCTAGATATGATAGCCCAAACTGAGGGCAAACGTGTACAATACTTCCATACTACCATTCCCTACCCCCCTGTCTCTACCTCCAGCTATTTTCAGCCCAGAGGAGTTACTGATCCACTTATGGTTTGTCTATCGAATGACCTTCTTAGGTCTCCAGTCTGCTGTGTAAACCTCTTGCATCCACAATGCTGTTTGGCAACGAATGCCATACGAGTTCTCCATTGCACGGAGAGTATTTACACGGCACAGTCTAACTCCAGCAGATATATTTAAAAGAATAACTTTTTTAGTATTGGCAGATAAAGATCATGTTCCTCAAGGCATTTGTTCCTATTTATACGAGAAAGGCAATAACACTCTTCCCATATGCTGGTTAGCAACCTCTTTTAAGACTATTTTGGAGACATTCACTTGAATGTTGAATGGCTTTAAAAACTCAGTGCCCTTCTGAACAAATGTTCCTTCCTTTTAAGCTTCTAAAAACTGATTCATTCTTTTAAATCTGTTTCAACTTTTTTTTTTTTTTTTCTGGAAAATGCACTTCCATGAGCTAAAGTGGCCAAATTTGATATACCATTAAATTGTGCTACAAAGGCCCTTGCTTTCTCAGTCTGTAGAGGCAAAACCTACAATATTAGGTTAATAACAGTATTAACCAATATTAGGTTAATAACAATTATTAGCAATTAACAATTACTAACAATTATTAACAGTTTCAGTTCTGGTCTCCACAAATGCATTATTCTGAAAACCCTAGAGAAAATGTTCCCTACAAAACAAAAGATTAATATATATAGCTCTTTAATTTTTACAAACTGTACAGATAACTGCCACAAATCTCAGGTGTTTTACCATCTTGATGATTAAATCATCTCTGTAAGTAGCAGCAAAAATTTTATAACTCTCGAGGTCTGCATCATTAAGTACTGAAAATAACTTGAAGTGCTGTGCAAAGCAAACGGTACAGTTGTAAACTCCTACAGACTCCGAGGAACCTGAATCCCTTCTTAAGGCAGTAATATTTCACATAAATAAAAAGCTAATTCTCTACTTTTTATTATCAGACATTCTAGTCATTCTGGTATTGACATCTCCAGCTCTGCATTAGCATTTCTGTACCTGTATACACTTGTATGTGCCTGCACACACTGGTTGCCTAGATCAACTCATCTCAAATTGCTATATCTCTACCACCTCTCTCCACAACAGGCTGAAAACCAATCCACTGTCCATGAATAACAAGCTTCTCAACAGCAGCTTTTCAATATGGAGCTCACAATCTGTCTCTCATTCACTTTGTCAAATTATGGTCCACATATCAGCCATTTGCAGCAGTGATATATCTGTCAGGCGTCAAGTACATCTCTTGCAAAGGAAAGTCTTTTTTAGGATTTTTTAACTTTCAAAATGTCTAATCCCAAACATGCAAAATAATGAGTCAGATGCCAAAAAATCATGAGGTTTTGGATTTTTTTGTGTGGTTTTTTTTTCTTAATATGTTAATGTCTTTTCCTTTGCTTCCTGGAGCTTTTTCTAGGTCATGTTTTCAAGCTTTTCTCCAAGGCCAGAAGGGTTTCAAACATTATTAAAAAGAAAGCAACTGAGATCTTTTTGTAATTGCATGTTTAAGAAAAGTATTTATTGCCATCAAACTTAAATTCTGTTGAACTGACAATCAATATCTTCAGAGATGTTTTTGATCAAATAATCCTGAAATTGGAATATTGCTTCCAACCTGTTTTCTCTAGAGTTTCATTTGCATTACTTACATTTTTTTTTCAGATAATTAAGCTTTAATGAAAGCAGGTTGTTAGACATGGAAGAAAGTCATGACTTAACACTATCTTGAAGGACTCTACTATATCAAAATATCTGAGGTGAAGATTATATATCTCTGTGTATACATACGTATGCCCTCACACAGTCATTTCTTCACCTGAAATTTGTGATTTGCTCCCCCGTTAATACTGAGTCCTCTTGAAACCTTTACAGTGGATTTTTTTTGCAGTGATGAGAAGACAGTTTTGTGTGGCAACATGCATTACAAGTCTTTTTAGACTCTAACTGGTTTGTGATGGAAATGTTCATGAGTATTGATAAATGTAACCATTCCTGTTAATCATCATCATCTCAGCTAGTTTGTGTGGCACTCAGTAATTAGTTTTTATTTAAAGAGGGAAAAGCATTCCTTTCTTTTCATAACACAATTCCTCTGTTGGACATTATCTAAGACCAGCATAGTGTCCTTCCTGTATTCTTTCTCTTCCATCCTTTCTGCCCTGATTAAGACTACTGGAGACTCAGCAGGAAACCCAGTGGGATTGCTCATGGTGTCTTGAAGTCACCTTTACTTTCATTGTTTTTGCCTGTTAAACCTTGTTATGCTCATTAATCCCTTTCCCGCATCCCACTGGATTCCGAACTTTCCTTTGTCAGCACCCTTGTTTGCTGCTAATTGAGCTTCTCTTCATTTTCCCTACCCCACTCCCTTGTCCTTCCTTCCTCCCCTTTCAGTTAGGCCATCTTCTCAAATGTCCCTCCTTCATCCTCTGCCTGGTGTCACCCTGTGCGGTCAGACCTGAGCATCGTGATTAATGGGGCAGACCCCAGATGACGAGGTGTTTCACGGGTGCGCTTTACTTCCAACTTGTTTCCTGTTTTCTGGGACATGCTCATGGATCACAGCGTATTTGTGCCACCACAAACTCTGGGCGATAGCTTCCACTCTGCCGGGACTGGGGACGACGGGCTCTGCTGGCAGCTCGACCCACACCAGCCTCAGAGGGCTGCCAGGGCAGAGGGGTCGTCCGACGCCAACTCTGCCAAACGTCCGTGGAAACGTGTCCGAGGGTCTCACAGAGGCACCTCAAGAGACCTGCCCGCGGCCCCAGCGCCAGTCTGGCCCGACCCACCCAATCCCAGGCAGCGGAGCGACCTCCGCTCCCGGCCGCCTCCCCCTGCGGCCCGGCCCGGCCCGGCCCGGCTCTGCCTGCGGCCCGGCCCGGCCCCGCGGCGCGCAGGAGGTGCCATAGTAACGGCCGGGGGCCGGGCGGCGCCGGGGGCCGGGCGGAGGGCGCTGCTGAGGGCGGGGACGGCGGCGGGATGGCGGGCGCGGGAGCGCCCCCTCTCCGCGGCTCCCGGCCCCGGCGGCCGCAAATGGCTCTTCCCTCGCCGGCCCCTTTGTGTGAGGCACACTCGGAGCGGCGGCGGAGCGCGGTGCGTCCCCTACCGCCGCCAGCCCAACCCAACCCAGCCCGGCCGGGCCGGGCCGGGGCCGAGGCGAGCCGAGGCGAGCCGAGCCGAGGCGAGAGAGCCGGACGGCTCGGGGTGGCCATTCCAGCGCCTCGGCGCCCCGCTCCCCCCGGGGGTGCGCGGGGGGCCCGGCTGCTGTCTCCACCTCCCCCCCCGTACCCCCCAAGGCCCTCGCTGTGGTGGGCGACCAAAATACACCTCTACCAAACCAAAGCAAATAAACAATAACAATATTAATAAAATAAAACAAAAAAAAATAGAAAAAAAGAAGAAAAAAAAAAAAGGAAAGAAAGAAAGAAAGAACGGGAAAAGAACAGAGGGAGCGAGCGAGAGGGAGGGAGGGAGAAGCGAACCAACTCCGAGACTCCCATAAAGAGCGGCACGCACGGAGCGAGCGCCCCGGTGCCGATGCGTGGGGGAAACAATAAGTACTCGAAGTTACCTGCCCTGCCGTAGAAGAAGGAGGGTTCGTGGGTTCTCTCGCAGACATCTGCAGACCGGTGCTTTTTTGGAAGAGATTTTTTTTTTTCCTCTCCTCTCTCTCTCTTTACAAACCACAAACGGATGTGAGGCAGGGAAGGTGTTTGACTACTGAAGTCAGGCACCTCTTTTTTTATTCTTCTCAGTCTTGTGTGTCCCCCCTATCCCCTCACACACACACACACACACTCTCACACCCTCCTTTTTTGCACCAACATTAACGACCAAAAGAAAAGGAAAGGAGTTTGCTTGATGTTTTAGTGAAATGGACGTAAGATTTTATTCACCACCTCCTCAGCCTGCAGCCGCTCCTGATACGCCTTGTTTGGGACCTTCCCCCTGCCTGGACCCCTACTATTGCAACAAGGTGACTCGTGTTTTGTGTCGTCCGAGGTGTTTTATCTGTGCTGTCGGTGTGTGCTGTTGTCGCGGCGCGTTGCATGAGCGGGCGCTGCGCTCTGGCGAGCCGCGCACCAAGTTCCCCGGCGAGGCGGAGGGAGGGCAGCGGCACTTGCCGGGGTTTGAGGTTTGGGGAGCGCAGTGCCGCCCGCCGCGGAGCGGTGCCGCCGGGACACACACCGGCTCCCCTTCAGGCACCCCAAATTAAACCCCCGGAGTAGCATGGGGGCGGGCGGCTGGAGCGGGGGGGTGGGTGGGGGAGGCATTTTCCATAACATCTTTTCGGAGAAACGGCGTGGACGGGGATGTTGTGCGGGGGACTTGAATTTCCAGGGCTCTTTTTAATGAGAAAGATCGCGCCCGCCACAAACCGGCAGAAACTCTGTCCGGCAGTTCATGTGTCAGAGAGCCGAAAAGCACGTTTGTGTTTGTGTGTGTGTGTGACATAAGTGTGTGTGTACACACAGGCATACACACACACACACACACACACACACACACACACACTATGCACATGGAGAGATGTGGATGTAAGTCTGCATAGTGTTGACAAGTCGGTTCAGAACATCGGCTCCACTCTGTCCCGGCTGTGCAACTGCCTTACCAATTTCTCTGTAACTTGATTAAACCTCTGCAGATAGGGTCAGTACCTGAGGAAAGCTAAGTTTTAGGTCCCCGAGCCCTGGGGAAGGAGGAATCGCAGAGGATACACGAGCTAGCCCAAACCCTGAGTCCAGTTCCGAGAGTTTGGTGCTGCGATCCCGGAGCACTTTGCGTGACTTCTGCTGCCGAGAAAGGGGGCTGGGGTCCCTGCATTGTTACTGCCGCTGTAGCCTGAGCCAGCTGGTGCTTTATGTATGAGCTGCACTTTCTCTGCTGTTACGGAATGGGCTTTGCACGTGAATAAAATGCTGGCCGTAGCAAATGATCGGAAAGTGCGAGTTACCCAGAGCACTCCTTCGAGCACAGCCCGGCCAAGGGGAGCAAGCCGGGAGAGAGCGATGTGTTCAAACCTGCGCGCTCGGGAGCCTGTTTGGAAGCCCGCCGTGGCAGCCCGTGGCGGGCTGCAGCAGCAGATGGCTTTTCGCAGCGCAAGCCGCGCCGTGCGCAGGCTCCGCGGGGCCGGCCGCGGGTGCGGAGGGCGGCGGGGCGCGGGGGCCGGCGGGGCGCTACCGTGGAGGAGCAGACCCCGGCCCGGCCCGGCCCGGCCCGGTCCCGCGCCCAGCTATTGTCGTGACGGTCTCACGTGTCATAGAGACGTTCCGAGCCGTCCCTTTCATCCCGGGCAGCTGCCTCCCTCGATTCAGAGATAAACAGCAAAATAGAGTGTGCTTGTGCTGGGGCGCGGAGGCTGCGGCGCCCGGGTGAAGCCCTCTCAGTTTTCAGGAAAGGTTTCCCACATGGTCGCATCTACCAATCACAACAGAAAGGACCAAATTCATCCTGGCTGCATTTCACATATACTCAATGGAGTTATAGAATCCAGGGATAAATCTGGCCCTTTGTGGTGGATGCCTCAGGATATTTCAAGAGAGATCCCAGAGGTATGACTGTTAGCGTTGTTTTAAGTGACTATTTTGCAGCATCTGGCAAACGTGCACTATATTTTGGAAGTTTGTGCCAGGAGTGAACTTGGTTCAGCAGGAAGAGTTCAAATGCGAAGGAGCATTTATGTGTTCATTAACTTTCTGTTAGTGCTCTGAGTAATCATGAGGCTACTGCTACTTTTCATCTGTGGTTGGCTGTTATTTTCTCTATTGTCAGATTTGTAAATTTCTAGCAGTGAAATGTTGCCATGTGAAAAGCTTGGGCTGATATTAATGCCATAAGAACGAAAGTGTTTGAAGACCTGTTTGGCAGTGAAACTGGACAAACGTTATTAAACCTATCAATGATTTAAAGCTTCAGAAAGAAGGTAATGACTTGAATACACATTTCACTCATCATTCTTGAGATAGTGGGCCAGATTTAATTTAAAAGTTAAATGCTTTGGAAAATCAGGAATTACTTTAATATATTAAATCATTTTCCAATTAAGTTCCTTAAATAATTTTTGGTATGTTGCACTCCAAATCGAATAAATTAATTTGGAAAGTCGTTTTCAGAATTTCTTTACTAGCTGGTTAAAGCTTCTTTCAAGTCATGCCATGTATGAGGGAGCAAACTGTTCTTTTCAAATGCAAATGAGACGCTCATTCTGTAGACAAGTTGCAACTCTTCTATTTCACTTTGCCTGAACTGATAATGTGCTTAAAAGTGCACAGTCATAAGACATATGTTTTATGCTTGGAAAAGACTTACCAGGAATGTTTCAGAACAAATGTCTTTCTCGGATGTCTTTACCACTGACCATTGATAACATTAAATGGACAGAGTAGATTTGCTAGGCCCCTTGGAGGCATACATTTAGTGAAGATTTCATTTTTCACCCCCTTCACTCTCTTCCCTTGCCCAGCATGATTAACATTGCTGTGAAAACTTATCTGACTTGTTCTAAACATGTCGTCATGTTACAGTATTGCTCTGTCACTCATTTTCAGGCTGTGTGTATTTAGGGAGTTTGAAGGGCGGGAGGCCTGCAGAATTTTCTGTTCAGTATGTTTGGTTGAATGTTTGCTTTTAAACTCTCCCAGGAAAGAAGATGATGGCTGGAGTGTGGTGGATCCTTTTTCTGGGTCAAAATGGTGGTTTTCATTAGGTGTTTACCTGCCAAACTCACTCAGAACTCATTCAAGATCCTCTGGGATCTTGTTTCTTGTAAAGTTAGTTAAAACTTGCTTTTGGCACTTATTAGTGGATTTGGCCCTATTTTTCATACCTAGGTTTTGGTGGTGTTTTTCCTTTTACAAATTTGCCAGACTTTGATTCTTTACATTTGAAGTCTGCTTGAGCTGATGGTAATTTAGAATGTATTCCACAAATACTTAGGCTTTTAAGTTTTCTAATTGTTCTGTTAGCACTAGTTTTTCCCCCGATCAGATGGTTGTTTGTAGCATACGAGTTCCCAGGCACATGCATGAGAGGTATTGACTGTGCATTTTTCTGTAGCCAGAGGAAAATAATGTAGATTCAAACAATCACCTCTTATCTTACAATTTTCAGTTGGCAGGCTTTGTTTCAGAAGACTGCTTAGATCTTTATTTTATAAACCTAAAATAGCATTCTAAGCATCTTAGCCTAATATTTCTCTATCTGCTGTGAAAGCTCATTATACTCTGCATATATTGTTATGCAGGCTTTTCCTTGTTTCTCTTGCATTACCCATGGAGAGAGAAAAGTGAAGGAACAATGCAAACAATGTTGGTTATGACAACTGTGAGAGGTATCTCTTATACAAACAGACAGAATGGACAGTATGCTTTGGTATATAGGTCAGCCGTTGAAATAACATAGTGGAGCTCTTATGCTGGACAGATTTAGCATTGGGGTTGTACTGTTCGCTTCTTCAAATTTGAAGCATAATTGCAGTTCAGATATGTTCAGGCTAATGCGAGTAGTCTGTTCAGTTGAAGTTTATTTTAGGAAATGCCACGTTCTGTAATTGACTTGAATGATATAGAAGAAATAACTTTGATAATCCAAGTGTCTTAATTTGATAGAATATGGCCAAGTGATTTCAAGCTGCCTGAAGAAGTCAGATGATAAGTTTAAATGTTTATGTAGAGAGAAGTAAATAACAGCCTCATGGCTTTCCCTGTTGAAGTGTCACCTCCAAAGACCACTTCGATCAGTGCTGCAAGAATGATAGGTATATTTTAATTTTCATACTTGAAACTTTACCGTTTTTTCAGATATCTGCTCACATAAAGTGCAGTTATATAATTGTAGTTATATATAATTGTAGTTTGACACAGCTAATGACAGGGATGCTGACCTCTGCCATCAGTAGGCAGAAAATAATGGTCTTTACTGCTCCCAATGGTTAGCCTAGCAGAATTATGCACTGGATTCTTCTGTGATTTGCTACCTTGTTCAAAAATACAGGAGCCTACAACTCATCTTTCTTGTATTCACTGGTAGTTGTCAGTGCAGTGGAAAAATACAGCCAGACAGCAGAGGTAAAGATAGACTGTAGTTGTTTTTAAAAAGAGGAATAAAGAGGAGAAAGAAGGGAGAGGGAAGCAAAACCTTTCAAAATGAAAAAGGCAGAGTGACATTGGGTAGAAGTGGATAAGGAAATATAATACAATGCTTTGTAAGCAGGTAACAATCCATTGTAATCAGAATTCCGTGGAGCAAAAGTACATATTATTTTTACTCAGTGTTTAGAGTAATTTATTGCGTAAACTTAACCCTACCATGGAGACTACTCTAAATAAAATGTTCCATGGCTGTTTACAAAGTGTACATTATTTCCGGGGGCTTGCTTCCATCCAGTCTCTATCTCAAACTCAGAATTGTGGCAATCAGTTTGAAGGACAGCTCTAAAGCCGAAATACTATGTTACTGTTTCGATAATGTTTTAGATTATGCTCATATTGTTTATCCTGAACATATTTTTTCTACCTTAAAAAATACCTTGTCCTCTATTGCCTTAGAATTATACTTGAAATTTGTTACTGTTTCATAAAGGGAAGATTAAACAGTTGCATTAGGGCTGACTGTTGATTTTCAAGTGTTAAGTCTCTTAGTTTCAAAAACACCACATATGAAGACGGTAATGGTATTTTCTTTCATACCTTAATATGTAGTCTCAGAGTTGTGGGCAAGTCTCAAGTGTGCCTCCTTAAATTCCAGTGTTTCAGGAAAGAAGTGGTCCCAATTTTAGTGGAACACAGAAAATGATTTATGTATGTGCTTTTGAGAAATCTTTTTCAAAAATGTCTATAAACCATAGCATTCGCAGTAATTTATTTTTTGCTTTCTGCCAAACATCAGTACCTTGAGAGGAATTATGTTTTATTCTCATACCAGAACGATGCGTTTCATCTCTAGAGCATTACCACTCAATCAGCTTATCATGAAGTCTTATGAAAAAAAAAGTGAAACCAGTAAATTATTAAGAATGCTGAATTAACGAAACACTACAGCACATGCAGTACTTTTGGTGTTTACATTAAACCAAAGAGCACCTGGAGCTGATTTTGAGAAGCTGATACTGTGGAAGACTGGGCAGTTCCAGCTTCTGTTGAGTTCGGGATGTGTTGGGGATGATCACACTTTACTGTGAAGAACTGAGCACCCTCTGGCCCTCAGATTCCCACATTAGCAGGACTTTCTCATCTTGCTAAAAATGTTCAGAAGCATTTGAAAAATGGACTATGTATAAAACACAGTTTATATCTACGCAGAGAATTGTCCTAATCATGCTGGGATTTAGATTAAAATTCTTGATATTCAAATCCTGTATTAATGGTAGATATAACAAAGCTTAGATGGTGGAAGTAAAAAGCTTCCTTTGACTGCACTCTCAGCACAGCTCAAGAGCGACCTGAAAGCAGCACTTTGAGTGGTGAGAGGGTAGTCCCTGGATCAGTGCAGACCTTGGCTTCTGGAACTGACAGCAGAGGCAATTAGTGGCAGCTTTGTTTATCTTTTTGAAGAGGACACATGCTCTTTGAATGTCTAGCATGGACTACATACAGTAAAACACTTAAATATAACCTAAATTTAAATGTTCTGGCGTTGCAGTTGGACTGTGTGATTGTTGTAGATCCCTTCCAACTGAAATAGTCTAATCTGCTATTTTAGCTACGCAACTACATACCAATTTTCTGCCCAAAGAATGATTTCTCATTAAAAACGTTGAGTTAAAAACTGCTTCAAAACATGGTTTATAGCAGATTCGCCAAATGACTCTTAATTATAGCAATGCTTCCAAAATACTTTCAGGCATGGAATTCACATCAGCCCAAATGAGATTTTCTTGATCATAATGTTTTTCCCTACAGCGTTCAGTTGGAAAATGGCAGCGTTGCGTTATTCTATGGTTAGGCACAGATTATGTAGCCTTAGCAGCAGCAACAAACTCTGTCCCTTCACAGCGGCGAGTGCACATAAGGAACTCTTGTCCCCCCTTCTAATGGAGTATCTGCCATTTTTGTTCATCGGTAGCAATCAGTTTTCAGTTAGTAAGCCGTCAAATAAAATGTTTAGCTCTTGATTTAAACCTCCAAACTTAAAATTCTTTTTCAGCAGGCATCTTGGTGCAACCCACATTTGTAATGTCTGTGGTTTTGTTTTGCTTCTTATGTTTGCAGCAAGTAATTTATTTTTAGCATTTGAATTTCATATGGCTCTAATAATATTTATATCTTATCTTTCAATTGCACATATGCTAACACTGTTCCTGAACTGTTCATTTAGTATTTCTTGCTGGGCTGCTATTTGATTTGCTATAGATCCTTGTTGAATGGTTTCCTCCCAAGGAACACGCTGCTTTCTAAGTTGCAAAACATACTTGAATTACATGAGCATCTGACAAATCCAGGTTAGTGGAAATGTCAGAATGTTTTAGCATTCACATTCTTGACTGTTAAACCACTCTCTACCAATCAAAAGTGGCACGAGTGGTTTTTTTCAACCATACTGCTGGCTAAGCATGGAAATTGAGCTGCTGTGGTAGTACTTTTGTCTACTGCTATTGTTGTTGATGATTATATGGTCTTAAAGGTTAAATAGAAGTTACTGTAGCTGGTATGTATTTTTGTTATATTAAGAAAATCTGCAGTGAACTCCAGTTCTTATTCTATATGCAAGAATTCAGGACTCTGAAATCAGACAGTGGTAACCTGTACTTAGGGAAATGGGTCAGTAAAGAAAGTATGAAGTCTGCAATGTGAAGTAAAAGATTTATCTAGACAGTTCCTGCTAGAAGAGAAATTATGTAAACATGTAAATTTCTGTTGTATCTGTGCTGCTCTGTATGTACATACACGCATGTAGTTTCTGCTTCATTACATATACTGCCGACTTTGAAAGAAGTGAACTTACTCTGAGAATGCATCATTTCTATCCTGTCCTATAAGTAATTGGCATTGAAGTCATATTCTGGTCACAGTTGCCAAAAGTGGGCAGATTTGTGTTCCTGGATAAGAGAAAGCATTTGTTTCTCACATGATCTTCGTGTTTGCATCGACCTGAAATAATAATAAATAGTAAAAGGGAAAATAGTGGTGAAAAGTGATGATAACCTTTCAAAAACATATAATTGACCATTTGGCAGACAAAGTTGTGAACATTAGTCATAGAAACCTGCAGATAGTAGAGGCTTAATATCAAAGCTAATGATTTATTTTATGTTAATGACTTTCTGCTAGGGCATAAAAGACTGCTCATAATGGACTCTCAGTGCTGTGTTCAGTTGGAAAGGCTAATGGGATAATCTTACCCAAAACTAAGCTTTTTGAAGTAAATCATGGTGTTATTTTTTCAAGTTAACTCTTGAAAATGTATTGTCAACTGATTTTTTAAGAACTGCTTGTACTCTATAGGAAAATATAAGGCAAGTTCTTTTTTTCTTCACCAGCAGTTTTCTTAATTGTGTTGGAAATGTCTGTGGTTTTTTAGGGTTCTGAAAAATAATATTCAAGATGTGGAAGTCATTCAGTCACTTCAGTATTTTTATCATAGGGCAATAGGTTTTTGTGAGGCACAGTTGTTTTTACAGGTTGAACAAAGGAAAAGAGGAATTATTTTTTTAGTGGCTTAGCCACTTATTAGCTAAATGGCAGTAAAACTCTTGGTTTTGCATTGAGAAGTTTTTAAAATCATGTTTACAATTAGTTATAACCAACATTATATTTCAATAAGAGATAATTTGCCTACTAAAGTTCACATAATGTGCTAATCATGTGTAGTGGTTAATAAAGGCCTCCTATCTCACTCCCCTGATGGCTATAAAAGGCTATTATGTTCATGGCAGCAGTTCAGGTACAGCTGCTGTGTGTTAATAATGCATCATTGTCCCACTAATAAACACAGCAAAGGTCAGCAACCCTGAGCACCTAAAACACCCATTCTCTTTCCAAAATATTTATTAACACCTTAATGGTGTATCTATTCATTTTGGTTAGGATTATATCAGTTAATGACCCTCATGGAATACTGTGTGTTCAGGTTTTGCAATCTACATGCTCTTGTGGGCTGCTGCACTCATCTTTCCTCCTAAACACTTTTCATCACAACTATGTGTTGTTCTTTGAAACTAGCAGTCACCTTATGATTAACTTGCTTTGTTACTTAGTTTGGCAGTTTTCATTTTTTTTCCTCAGCTAATTCAAGATTCTGTCTAGACTCTGAATTTTCACGATTTAAGACAGTTTGTAGAAATTCTGTGTGCTAAAAAACTATGTGACTGTGTAACAGACATTGACACATGCATGCACAGAGACATGCATGTATACATGTGTGTACCTGAGCACTACTTCCCCTAGATTCCACACACAATTTTATATTAGTTACTTATGTTTTCCTTTTTGGCATAGATTGCTGTATTCATAAAGGTTTTTAAAAATGCATTTTCTACAGACAAAGAACATACTCACATGGGATTTCCATTTTGCCAGGGAAACATGCAAATCAACAGGCCAGCACTTATCTACATTAAAATTAGGTACACTGTAATTTATGGGTGTAGTGATATTGTATTTGTCTTGCATAGCCTCAGATATTCTTTAAGGTAGTCTGATTCTGTGTCTGTAGAGAAAAGCAATAGTGTTAATTGAACAAAATCTCATTTTCTCATCTTGTAGTATTTTCTTTTGTTTTCTGTTACTCATTTTGAAAACCTGATTGTTTTTTTCTTGTGCTGTGTGATTTACAAACAAATGTTTAGAGGGCAGAAAAATAACTACTACATTTCCATCAAGAGAAATGAAAAAGCTTAACTAGCTGAAGGGTTTCTTTTTGGTGTAGCACATAGCTTCAATGACACATTTGTCATGCTTTAAATATATAATACATACAATAAAATATGTACAGGCACAGTTGTGATATATGTAGTGTCTGGCTCCATTGCTATTGTTTGTAGTCTCTACGGTTGTCATACATTGTTCTTTGCACATCATACCCTTACAGCAGAATTTGACACAATTTCTAGCTTTCAGTCCTGCACCATTTTCATTGCACAATATACATGAGTTTGACAGGGTGTGTTGAGGACAACTCTGGCAAGCAATTGATATTTTGAAGTGGCAAGCGTTTCAGCAGCTGCCTGCTTGTGAAAAAGGAATGATAAGGTATACTGTATTGTTAGTTTCAGGCAAAGCATTAAGGTTTAAGCTCTGTAAAAATGTACACATTATTCGTCAGTGGTGAAGCAAGCCTTTTATGTTTTTTAGAGCTTAGCTCTCTGGCTGATGTGAACTAGAATGACATTGGTTTAATGGTCAGTAAATGAATAGGAGTACTTTGAATTTGAACCACTGCCAATTTTGCACCGACAAAGAGACTGACAAAAGAAAAGATTTTATGTGAAAGCAAAGCACAAGCAATGTTTGGGGAGGTGGGGAGAGGGGCAGAGGAACCCAACAGAAATATTCTCCAATGCAGCCTTGTAATGATTCTAAAATTGTTAAAACACATCCATTGCATGGCTCATCGGCTACGAACCTAAGCTGTTTCATCTAATGTTCTTTAAAACCTGTTGTATACACATCGTCTTTTTGAATATATTCATATGGAATTTACAGTGTGTTTTTCTAAATACCACACTGTGCCCTGAAGGCCTGTTGGCAGAACATCAGAGTTGTCCACTGCTGGAGTTCCCAAGTCTCTCTCTATCTGGTAGTGGGAAATTGTAGTTTAATCAGTTATGGCACTTTCAGTGTGTAACATTCATTAGTAAGGCAATTTGTCATGACTGTTAATAGTCAGGATGCATCTGCTCTCTCTTCAGTTATGGAGTGTGATAAGCAAGAGGGCAAATATTTCAATATTTAATAATATTAGCATGTTTGAAAACTGTAATTCAAGGTTAGTGCTCAAAACACAAACATCAGACTATTAACAATCTATGTATTTTTACTGGTTTTACCTTTACAGATTGGATTTAAAAGTAGCATAATGCTCTTATGAGCTGTGTGTTATGTGACTATGTTTCTATGTATTAGAAAGTAAATGTTAGAGCATCTTCAATGTTTATCAATGACTTTTCTTCTATTTTCCTCTGTAAATTGAAAGGTAGGATATTTTCACGGAGTTGCAAATATCTGTATTTATTTTCCAGTGTATCAGTAATAAATTGTTCACAATATCATTTTTGGCATTAGCAGACCTTTTTCAGTGTTAGTTTTGTGTCTGGGCAGCTTATAATGTAATGTTATAAAAGATATTTGATGCCTACCAAATAGACAACATGCAATTAGAATAATGTTCTCTTCTCACTAAAAACCAGCTTGCAATCATTGTTCATTGTTCTAAATATGAAAGGATAAATTGTTTCCTAGAGCCAAGAAAGGTTAGAGAGGCTTTTTTTTTCACATATATCTGATAACCCTCATGTATTACATAATATGATAGCTTCACACACAATAGCTTTGCAACACATTTTATTTTTTAATGAAAAGCCCCCAAAATTTTAACATAATTATTTCTTTAGAAACTGAGCCCAATCTTGGTAAAATCCGTTCTTACTAGTAACAAAAGCTGTTACTGTTTAAGTTCCTGTTCAGCAGTTAGTTGGTACGCTTCACTGGATGTTGTCAAAAAGGCTTTTCTCTTGATTGACAACCCCGTAGGAATGTGAATGGAGATTTTAATTGCATATCATGTGTGCATATCAGAGTGAGTGGATTCACTGACTCTGCTTACTCTGTATCTCTACAGGTCAGCCATGCCCAAACACTTCTTTTTTTAATAAGCAATTGATATATTTTCCAATGAGAGAGAAAAAGGGCATACAAGTGAAGAAGGGACTGTAAAGCAAAAGGTTTCTGTGAATTTTGGATGAAAAATGTGTGCAATAAATTTTAACACAATTAAGATGTGTTTTGATGATGTAAATTCATATCAAGTCTGGATTGACCAAAGACTGCTAGAAGTGTGTTTATCTTCTTTCTTTTTTTTTAAATTTTTTTTTCTATTTTCAAGAGTACTTTGAATATAATCAGTTAAAAAAAAAAAGTAAAGTGAGTGGAAAAATTTACTGAGGCAGGCTGCCCTTGAATCTTGTTCCCTTATAGAGACAAGGGGAAATAATTGGAGTTTCTTCCTTTATATTGAGGACTAGTGGGGTTTCTTGTTCATCCTGGGTTTGATGCGCGCTTTTTGGGCAACACTGTTAGTTTAGGGGGAGATTTATCTTGATAAGCACCTCAGTTTTAAGTCTGATACTAAAACCAAGTTTTGATATCAACTATAGTGCAACTTGAATAGTTTTTCCTTAAGAGCAGTAAATCACTACAAAATTACAAAATTACTCTGCTAAACAGACCTCATTATTGTCCATAACCAAGAATATGAAAGTAACAAAGCCAAATATTCATTATTATGAATAATAATTATACGCTGATATCTTAAATTAGATTCCAGCTTTCATTTTGCATCAGAAACCACAGCATTGACTGTATTCTTTTTAAAGCTCATAAAGCATCAGCAACTGAAAGCACAGTTACAAGACAGTTGTGAGGAACTTTTAGCTGAGTTAGTGTTTTGTTCCAGTACAGGTACATTAAAATCTAAAGGAGGATGACAATTGCATTTTTCTGTGAGGACACCTGGGAAGGAATTTTTAGTTAGTGACAAAGTTGCTTTCCTGTTTTCTCCTGGTTTATTATGAATGAAAAGCAAATTGACTTCCTTTTGCTCTTTCATCCTTTGTGTAAGGCTTTTGGGGTATATTTGTGTAAAAGTGTAAAAAGTGTAGGAAGAAAGGATGCTCATCACTTGTTGAAGGCACATCAGATGGTCTGACAACATGCTAGCGCCTTTATGAAGCCTATTTACTCCTGTTCTGGATAAAAGTGTGTCTCACCCAACTCCAACTTGAACATCACTAAAACCTTATGACTGCTTAAAGTAAGAGAATGCCTTAGGAAGAAAACCAACAATATTTACTTTATTTCTAATGAAGCTGATCACTTCTGACTTAATACGTGATGTTGATGTATGGTTGGATCTACTAGAATCTGACACTGCTATGGTTTGTCAAGATTTGTGAGTAAAAAACTGAGCACCAGGTCCACAAGACTCGAGGGAAAATTCTAGATTTTGAGACTTTAAACCTGTATGAAATGAAGAATTTTAAGTTTTTTTAATCAATTTTGAGGAAAGAATCTACTTAGATTGTGCAACATTAAATACCAGATCCATTTTTGTAAATCACCATAGTAGCTCTTGAAATAAAGTTGAAAAGATTGCAACACTGATGTCATAAGGACTTCATTTTTTCAGGACTTCGTTAGGTTACAGTCAGACACTTTAATGCATGGAAAAGCAGATTTAAGGATGTCTTGGTGTTGCTCTTTAGTATGTTATCATTAGCAGGAATTTGAGTGAAATAGAATGTGGAACGAGTGATCATGCTGTTGCAACTTTATCATTAATGCAGTTGCAAATCGCACCAAAGTAAAACTTTCAGGCAGCCTCAAATTTGCATTTTTTACATTTTGATCACATGACTCTCTAACCCAAATAATATGGTTTCAAAAATATTTTTTTATGTGTATTTTGCTGATTTATTTGATCATATCCATGTTATTCATTGCTATTGTCTCTTAGGAGTGTCTGAGTCTCTTTAGCATTGTTGCACAGATTTTTCTGCTGTTAACTCCTTTCTAGTGGCAGAGAGACTTTTGTCACAATGACTGAAGTGAGGACCAAGTCTTGGTGTGGCTAGGAAGATCTTGGCCTCTCTCTTACCAGTCCTTTCCTTTTAATACTTTGGTGCAGGCTGTCATGATGCATGCATTACATTCTATGGATTTTGGGCTGAGGAACTCAAGCATAAGTTAAAGCCTTAGTATTTTCTAAACTTTATCTCTGAACAAAAGGCACTTCTCTATCTCGATATCTTTTCTTCTGTATTCGAAAGATGTCCTGCAAATAATGGACCTGGTTGAGTTTCCTTAAGTCTAAAAATACTCAAACTGTAAACACAGATATTGTGACCATAATTGCAGTCACATGTAGCATAGTTAAACCTACAGTTGTAAGCATTGTGCAGGTATTTATTATCATATATACAGTTACTATGCTTATAGAAATAATTAAAGAGGTATCTGTTAAATATATGCTTATAGTAAACTTTATAAATTTGTATAAATTATTTCAGTTCTAGTAAAATCAGAGGATTTAGTTTACAAATCGTTAGGGCTTGTCCTATAATATTTTTCTTTGGAGCTAGAGAGGAGTCCATGTATAATAATGAAAGCTCAGAGAAAACATATTTTTTGAAAAGGAAAAATATGTTACTCAGCAGAATCCATTGCCCTTTAAAGAATGCTTTCTCAGACAGAGGACTTTCTCAAACAGAGCACTACAGTGGAAATACCAAAGTAGCATTCTTAAACTTGGCTGTAGTTCTATTAACTCTTTTCAGAAATTCAAAATCTAAATGTTAATATTTACTGCAGAGTAAAATAGTTCTGAATTTAGAAGGAATTTAGAAGGTTTTGGTTGGAGCAGAGGACTGCAGACTTTCTAGGAACAAGATTATTACAGCAGAGACAATCCTTAACCTGCTGCTTCCTACATGGTGGCCTGGGTTTCTAGCAATGCTGAAAGCTCTTTGTTAGAGGTGTAAACATATTCTGAAGCAATGAGGCACACTGATGTACCAGGCCTGGAAGTAAATTTTCTACCATTCACTCATCAGAATCTTTCCCTATTATTATTACTGAGCTTGTAATGGACCTGTACAAAGCTTAGTAGTTAAAAAATAAAAAAATTAAAATCACAGAATCACAGAATATTCTGAATTGGAGAATATCATAATGTTCAGGTCCTACTATCCTGGGTAAGGATGAAATGTTTTGAGGAAACATGGACTTTTCACACACATTGGTAGCTGAGTGTTCAGTCAAGTGTGGGAAAGGAAAGCAGGGGATGAGAGCACTGAGTGTTTAAGGAACTCATCTATGCTAAAGAGCCCGTCTGTGGTCCTTCGTGCCGGTTCAAGAATGTGTTTGTATTTTACCATCACTGAACACCAGTTTCTGTTCAGCCAGGACACTCCTTTCTCCCTTTATGTTTTGAGTATTTGCTCTACACAGATGCTGAACTTTGAAAAGACAGGTGAATTGCAACCTTAGCATATCTGTCACTAGGAGATTTAGGAATTTATACTAGAACAGAAGAAAATAGGAAGATATTCTGTAGAAAGAAGATTTTCTGATTGGTCTTGGCTTAAGCTGGATACCATTTCCACCAGTATGGACACCTAAACTATCTCCAGGGCAAAGCTGACTAGCTGACTCTTGGATGAGAAAGGTCATCACCAGAGGGTCCTGAAGTACCTGTATTGACAGTGGAGAAGTGGTGTGTGGAGTGTGGGGTGTGCCCCAGACAGCTTAGTTTTCACCCTGAGTTCTTTGGGGTGAATCGAAAATCTCTGGTTCACAGACCTAGTGTGACAACATGTCTCCTTTAGGGAAAACAGCCAAATTCAGATTTAAATGACAGCAGAGCTATTAGGATCTGGACAGATCAACTGAAGTAATGCTGGATGATGTTAAGAGTTATGTGAATCTGGGTTTGCAGAAGTCATTGTGGTACAGATGTTGCTTTTTCTGTGAACTTGCACGACTCTAGACAATGTTTCTGGCTCATGGAACCAACTCCCCATGCTGCAGGGGTTTCTCTGTGAAGTGCTTTCTGTCTTAGTCCATGAAACACCATATTAGCTAATCTATTGCTGCATTCATCTGCTACTTTCCTCACTCATATTCTGTAGAAAGTCCTGACCTCCTGCAACAGAGGCTGATTTACCATTTCCTACCAGGAACTTTATTTAAGAAGGTAGAATCCAAAAATATCAGAAAATCCTTTTTTTTGACCATTATATAGATGAGATCTCCTAAGAGAAATGGAGAAAAGTAGAATAGCCAAAAATAAATCATGGTGAGAGAAAGAGCAGAAAGAGCAGTCTCCAAAATGCTATGATGCTATGACAGTGAGATGCTATGCCATCTCCTGTTCCATTCCCTGCCATCCCCTTCCTCCTCCATCTCTAAAAAAAATCACTCTTCTTCACATCACAATTTGTTATCTTGTAACTTGGATGAGAACCTCATTCTTCCTCAACAGCATATCTTATTTCAGTCCTTATCTGGTGGTTCAATAACTTATGCCTCTAGCCCTTAAAAAAAAAAAAAAAAAAAAAAAAAAAAAAAGATGAGTTTGAAATACAAGTGCAGACCACTCAGATATGTGAATTCTTTTTCCTTCAGGGCCACTCCACTGTACTCCATAAAGATAATTTTACTATTTGGGTTTTGGTTTTTCCTCTTCTTGAGGTTGACTGTTTAGCTGAGAAGTTGGCAAAATTCTGCTACGCAGAAATATTTAAAAAGAATTAGCCTGAGGTTATTAACCACACAAATGCTGAAGTAATGAAAGGACTTGTTTATACCCATAAAAGTAGGGAAGAGAAAGGTAAGAATTATAGCTGGAATTCCATATTTAGTTTGAAATTTCTAGTGATTGCAACATTTTGTATATAGGATTATTACTTTTTGGCAAGCTCTGCTATATCTAAACATTTTTGGGTGGGCTAAGGATGAAGTTACATTTAAACTCAGAATTTCCTTTCTTTGTGTTTTTAGACTTTAGATTATAATAACATTTCATGAGCATCAATTTTTATAGTACAGTTCCTTTGTAGAAGATACTGTTTTTACACAGAAGTAGTGCCAGTTCTGTTGCATTATATTTCAAAAGGTGAACTTCACTATAATTTGTTCTGACAAAGATTTGTATCATCTAGGATACAGAATTGTAATAAAGTGTTTGTGAAAGAATTAAACAAGGCTTGTATTTTCTTACCATTTTTTCCCATTATCCTAGGAAGTAATGCCACCACATGCAAAACTTTACTCTCTTGGTGCTTTATTATATGGGCTGAAATACACTCTTGAATATCTCATTACATTCTGTATGCACTACTTGTATAGGACTGCCAGCGTCTGTCACCAGTCCTGCCTTAATACAGTTTCCCATTCTTAGTATCTTGTGTTTAGACTCAGTACAGCACAAGTACAAAGCTTCTGTCTTTTTAGTGTTGAATTTTTAATATGTTTCAGCCTTTTTAATGATTTTGTTACTGAACAGAATTGGGCTTTATTTTTGCAGATAACACTGTATTTGAAAAAGTCCCTATTATTTCCTCCCTTGAAGTGTTTATAGTACATTGTGTACTTCTCTAGGTATCCAAGTCTCCAAATTAGTTCTCTGTGTATCTGAGTCTCCAAATTAGTTTGCATCACCTCTGTTATAAAACTCCTTTTCTTCCAGCACTACTCTGAAATTGCCTTTCATACTCAGTGTAACCTATGAATTGGTCCTGCAAGTGAGTCATTCC